>OZ010669.1:59442889-61842889 GCA_963932185.1 Troglohyphantes excavatus | reverse complement strand
GTACTTTACCCGTTAAAATACTACCTTCCCCTTAGGTACCTTCCCAGTTAAAAAACTAACTTCCCCTTAGGTACTTTTTCAGTTAGAATACTACCTTCCCTTTACGTATTTTTTCAGTTAAAATACTACCTTCCCCTTAGGTACCTTTCCAGTAATAATACTACCTTCCCCTTAGGTACCTTTCCAGTTAAAAAGCAATCTTCCTCTTAGGTACCTTCCCAGTTAAAATACTACCTTCCCCTTAGGTACCTTTCCAGGTAGAATACTACCTTCCCCTTAGGTACCTTCCCAGTTAAAATACTACCTTCCCCTTAACTACCTTTCCAGTTAAAATACTACCTTCCCTTTAGGTACTTTCCCAGTTAAAATACTACCTTCCCCTTAGGTACCTTCCCAGTTAAAATACTACCTTCCCCTTAGGTACCTTTCCAAATAGAATACTACCTTCCCCTTAGGTGCTTTCCCAGTTAAAATACAACCTTCCCCTTAGGTACCTTTCCGGTTAAAATACTACCTTCCCCTTAGGTACCTTTCCAGTTAAAATACTACCTTCCCCTTAGGTACCTTTCCAGTTAGAATACTACCTTCCCCTTGGGTACTTTCTCTATTAGAATACTACCTTCCCCTTAGCTACCTTCCCAGTTAAAATACTACCTTCCCCTTAGGTACCTTCCCAGTTAAAATACTACCTTCCCCTTAGGTACCTTTCCAGTTAGAATACTACCTCCCCCTTAGGTACCTTTCCAAATAGAATACTACCTTCCCCTTAGGTGCTTTCCCAGTTAAAATACAACCTTCCCCTTAGGCACCTTTCCAGTTAAAATACCACCTTCCCTTTAGGTACCTTTCCAGTTAGAATACTACCTTCCCCTTAGGGACTTTCCCAGTTAAAATACTGCCTTCCCCTTAGGTACCTTCCCAGTTAGAATACTACCTTCCCCTTACGTACCTTCCTAGTTAAAATACTACCTTCCCCTTAGGTACCTTTCCAGTTAGAATACTACCTTCCCCTTAGGTACTTTTCCAAAGAGAATAATACCTTCCCCTTAGGTGCTTTCCCAGTTAAAATACAACCTTTCCCTTAGGTACCTTTCAAGTTAGAATACTACCTTCCCCTTAGGTACTTTCCCAGTTAAAATACTACCTTCCCCTTAGGTACCTTCCCAGTTAAAAAAACTACCTTCCTTTTAGGTACCTTCAAAGTTAAAATACTACCTTCCCCTTAGGTACCTTTCCAGTTAAAAAACTACCTTCCCCTTACGTACTTTTTCAGTTAGAATACTACCTTCCCTTTAGGTATTTTTCCAGTTAAAATACTACCTTCCCCTTAGGTACCTTTCCAGTTAAAAAGCAATCTTCCCCTTAGGTACCTTCCCAGTTAAAATACTACGTTCCCCTTAGGTACCTTTCCAGGTAGAATACTACCTTCCCCTTAGGTACCTTTCCCAGTTAAAATACCACCTTCCCTTTAGGTACCTTTCCAGTTAAAATACTACCTTCCCCTTAGGTACCTTTCCAGTTAGAATACTACCTTCCCCTTGGGTACTTTCTCTATTAGAATATTACCTTCCCCTTAGCTACCTTCCCAGTTAAAATACTACCTTCCCCTTAAGTACCTTTCTAGTTAAAATACTACCTTCCCCTTAGCTACCTTCCCAGTTAAAATACTACCTTCCCCTTAGGTACCTTTCCAGTTAAAATACTACCTTCCCCTTAGGTACTTTCCCAGTTAAAATACTACCTTCCCCTTAGGTACCTTCCCAGTTAGAATACTACCTTCCCCTTAGGTACCTTCCCAGTTAAAATACTACCTTCCCCTTAGGTACCTTTCCAGTTAGTATACTACCTTCCCCTTAGGTACCTTTCCAAATAGAATACTACCTTCCCATTAGGTGCTTTCCCAGTTAAAATACTACCTTCCCCTTAGGTACCTTCCCAGTTAAAAAACTACCTTCCCCTTAGGTACCTTTCCAATTAAAATACTACCTTCCCCTTAGGTACCTTTCCAGTTAGAATACTACCTTCCCCTTAGGTACCTTCCCTGTTAAAATACTATCTTCCCCTTAGGTGCCTTTCCAGTTAAAATACTATTGATTAAATTCACTCGCAATTTTCGCACAAATCATCTATTAATATTTTACTTTTTGTAAAAAAATATAGTCTGTAAAAAAATACATATGGTTGTCCCATATGTATAATATTTTCTGGAATCAATCAGTTGTTTCAAAGATTGGTTTCGTTCTCTAACCGCGCAAAAGCCAATTTTACCATATAATTGTTGTTGTGCTTGTTGTAAAATTATCTGCATATTTTATTACAAATCTGGGTGAGTTTTGTTTTGGTATAAATAATAATTGAGGGGGCAAGTGGAAGAAAGGGTTAATTGACAAAAACCACTTTCCGAGATAAACAGATTTTTCACTGAAGAAAAAGGGTCGCTTTCCGTTGAGCATCCGCTATTTGTCGCCAAGGAAAAAAGTGGCACGAAACTTTCTCTATTTCCGTGAGCGTGATTACGGGGATGGGTTAACAAAATTCTCGCGTTTTTGCGCATTTGGCATATAGGTTCGCTTAATGAAATTGAACCAGTGTGAGTGAAACATATACTTTTTGCTGCTCTGTATCTGCTTAAATAAATCAAGCAGAGCCAAACAATTTTGAGATAAAACGCATATGCACTTAAAGTCTTCATCTACATAAATGTTTTAATATTTTCGAAAATGTTAGTTAACCCCTTCTTCTATTTACCCCTTGGCACTTTTTTCTCTCGCCAAAACATGACTTTAATAATAATGTATCTTTAATTTCTTAGTACTTAATACTCTTTCTTAATAACCTTAAAACATTTAAAATCTTTAAATATAAGAAAAGGATATTTGAATTTTGTAAAAAAAAAATTATATTAAAATATACTTAATTTAGTTTAAAAAAATCAAAAATGGCTCAGAAAGGTAAGTGTTAACAAATCCTAAATTGGTTTTAGCTCTTGCTTCTAATGTTATAGGTATATATTTCGTAATGCATGGTTACGATATTGTAACAATTTGTAATCACTGAATGTTTGTGGACAGTACTCTGTATATCTAATTAGCTTTAATGCATCCCATTCATTTTACTAATTATTTATGCATTTATTAAGATACATTTCATTTTACAACTAAAAAGTATTCCAGAAATAATGTCTTACCTGATAATAAGAATGGGTTATAACTGCCTTTGGAATCGTATCAACTGTATTATTTCTGTTCAGGAGATAGTTTTCGACAATTTCTTCAAAAATGTTCACTCGAAGACCTGCGCTTTTTCTCTAATATACAAAATATATATGTCAAAAATATGAGCAAGATAATTTACCAGTGAAATTTATTCGCGTCTCTCAAATAAACAAATGCCGGCCAAGCGGTGGCTCTGAAGTAATTAAATATTTATCACTGATGACCCCGCGGAACCTCTGAAATAATCAAACGCCGGTTAATGGTTCTACGGTTTTTTCAAAATAATAAAATGCCGGTCATCAGTAATCACCACGACGCCTCTGAAGTAATCAAATGCCGTCCATCGATTACCCCCAAGGTGTCTCTAAAGTAATCAAATGCCGGTCACCGGTAAACCCCGACAGGGCCTATGAAATAAACAAATGTTGGTCAAAGGTCTCTCCCACGGTGTCTCTGAAGTAATAAAAAGTCGGTCACTGAAGAGACCTCGCGAAACCTCTGAAATAATCATATGTCGGTTAACGGTGACTATCCACGGCGCCTCTGAAGTAATCAATGGACCCCCCCCCCCCTCTCACGGTGCCTTATTCTTATCGCCTCAAGCGAACTCAGGTTTATATTGTCTACGGTTACCAGCTATAGAGTTCAAGCGGAAATTAGATAAATTTATTAATTTCCATCAATTAAACTATTTACATCAATAAAATAAATACTAAACAACAGCTTATCTGGGTTAAATAACGTATTTAAAATCTGATTCGTTCTAATGGAAATCCAACTTCGTAAATGGGTAGTGCAATATTACGAGATACTAAAATATATGCAAATATAAAAGATATGAAAATAAAAATTATAAGAATGTGAAACAACACAAGAAATATATATATAAAAAAAAGAGAAAGAAGTTATCTTTAAGGTAAAAGAAATTATCTACAGCTCATTTGTTATATGAGAGTTAGACCAGTCTGTATTATTTACGAAAACTGTTTCGTTGTCATTTAGGAGCTTCATGGCTTTAATTTTTCTCTCAATTGAGCCCTAAAGTAATCAAATGCCGGTCACCGGTGACCCCCACAGTACCTTTTAAGTATTTAAATACCGTCCATCGACAACCCTTATAGTGCCTCTAAAGAAATTGAATACCGGTCACCGTTGCCCTCCCACGAGACCTCTGAAGTAATCAAATGCAGTTCATCAATGACCCTTACTATGCTTCTAAAGTATTTGGATGCCGATCACCGGTGCCTTCCTCCCACACTGTTTCTAAAGTAACCAAATGTGTCATCGATGACCCCCATGGTGCCTCTAAAGCAATTCAATGACGGTCACCGGTGCCCCCCACAGCATCTTTGAAGTAATTAAATGCCGTCCATCGACAACCCTTATAGTGCCTCTAAAGCAATTGAATACATGTTACCGTTGCCCTCCCACGACACCTCTGAAGTAATCAAATGCAGTTCATCAATGACCCTTACTATGCTTCTAAAGTATTTGAATGCCGATCACCGGTGCCTTCCTCCCACACTGTTTCTAAAGTAACCAAATGTGTCATCGATGACCCCCAAGGCGCCTCTAAAGCAATTCAATGACGGTCACCGGTGCCCCCCAAAGCGCCTCTGAAGTAACCAAATGCTGTTCACCAATGACCTCACCACGACGCCTCTGAAGTTATCAAAAGACGATTATAGGAAAATAAGAAATTAATAAAATATTTCCGTCTTTGCTTACTTCGGTGATGAATGTGAACTCTGAGTTCGGGAACAAGATGGACGGATCTGTGAGAGAGATGGAACCTGCGTCGTTCGGGAGATCGTACTGTGGAACGAAACTTTTCAGACGGTCGATCTCGCACTTGCCCGTATCCAGAGGGGTCTTGTACAGGTAACCTAACCAACAACACAGAGATAACAATAGCAGCACATACAACTTTTTGTTATAAACCGTCCGTTTATTTATTTGTCTCCAGGACCGCAGTTCAGCCAGAAGCTAGGGCCGCAGTTCAGCCAGAACTTTCATTTCATGATCTATAAATATTAACTGTTCCTGACTGTTCAAATGGAAAAACTCACGACCAAAAGCAGTGGTCATCTGTAAACTCACGCACAAAGCATGTGTTTATCTTTCGGTCTCATCAGATTAACATTTTTGTAAATAGATTATAAAATGTACTTTTGCTGAACCTTAGGTCCTCAACTATTTGTACATTGAGCTGTCACGCCAATACAATGTTAAAATATAACTGTTTCAAATAACTAAAATTAAAAACATGGGATGCACATATGATATTATGGCTCTTTGATTGGGAAATATAAACCATGTGGCTTGTATAAACTAATCGCAGAGCCATCTACAAGATCTAACGTGGGTGAAAAAAAAGCGTTCGAGTAGAATGGGCCTTAGACTTTTATTATTAGTCTTTTGACAACAATAGTTCATTTTTATTCTATATGTTATGTCTATCATGTTTTCTTGGAAGACTGTAGCAAGAGTGTACAAGGAATATGAAAATTCTAGTAAAACGATGCTGCACCAGACATCATAGCTCCAATGAGCAGAACTCGTACATTTGACTTCTCATTAGTAATAATCTCATTACATTTGACTTCCCATTAGTTATAAAACATCGTATATTTAGATGTCACAAATCGTACTTCAGAATGTATAAATAACACTTAAAATTAGGAAATATCGCCCCCCATTACCTGGCAGCCTGGTTGTAAAACTAGTGTCGGACCTGGTTATAAAACTGGTGTCGGGAACATAGTTGTGAAATTGGAATCGTGAATCTTGTTTTAAAACATGAATCGTGAACATGGTTGTAAAACTGGTGTCGAGAACATAGTTGTTAAACTGGTATCGGGAATCTTGTTTTAAAACTTATATAGGTAACCTGCTTGTAAAACTGGTGTCGGGAACATAGTTGTGAAACTTTTTATCGGGAAACTTGTTTTAAAACTGGTATCGGGAACTTAGTTGTAAAACTGCTATCGGGAATCTTGTTATAAAACTAGTACCGGGAACCTGGTTGTAAAATTCGTGTCGGGAACAATTTTAAAACTAGTATCGTGAACATAGTTGTAAAACTGGTATCTGGAACATGGTTGTTTGTGATTCATATAATGTATGAATCACTGGTTCTTCCTATTTAGTTTTTTCCTAATAAATGGCGCTTTAAAATGCTGTTTTAAGCGTGTTTTTTTAGTGTAACAAATCAGCTTACCATGATTCGAATCGTATACGTAGTAGATAGGAGCGTCCACGTCCGGTTCTTCACCTGTCTTTGTTTTGGACCATGGTGTGTAATGGTACGCCAGATGTTGACTGCTTAAGTCAAGGGCCAACTGTAAAAGCAAAGAATTTTCAATCTACTCTTACATTCTTCCTTCTTCTGGTGCAATTTCTAAAACTATCACGCAACTTTCCATTGCTCTCTATCAAACCCTTGTCGAATAGAATTTTTTTTTAAAATTAGAATCGTATTAAAGACCAAAACCTTCCTTTTCAACTGCAAAGTTTTTTCATAGTATTGGGAAAGATCACGGGGGATGGCATTTGCTGCAAATACGAAAAAGGTTGTTTACATAGGGAGCTGTTTTCAATTTGTGGTACGTGTACCCCTGGGCGGTCCGGTTGGGGGTACGCGAAATTAATATTAGTGATGGAGAAAGTTACATAAAATGAAAAATAAATAAATGTAATAAGTAAAATAGTGTAAAGGGTATGTGTCATCAATTTCCGTCGTTTGATTAACTTGTCAGCTAACCTAACATTACTGAGTAACAAAAACAAACTTTTTCTGCGTAGATGGATGAGTGAGAAGGGGGTACTCTTAAATGAAAAGTTTTATCAAGGGTTACGTGAGAGAAAAATAGGTTGAGAAATACTGATATAGGAATGATATAAAAACTAAACTATCAAATACTGTTTGAAAACATGAATGGCACTCACGAAGAGCGTACTGTAGTAACTCCAGTACTGCATATCCTCTCCGACCTTGTTGATCGTCCTGTAGATGACCTCGGCGTTGAACTGCAGGTTCTTTCCCATGAAATCGGGGATTTTAGGAGCATCTTCGACATTGCCTCTTTTACATCCTCTTCCCTTGGGAAGCTGTGAAAAAAACATAATCGAATATTAAACGAAAGACAAGCTCAGAAAAACGATCATACACAGTTTTTCCTTCTATCAGAAAATTACAGATTGCCCCCACCCCCTTTCTCGGAGAAAGCTTGCTACCTAACAAAATCAACCGACGTTGAATGATTCAGCAATTGTGTATTTTGACAACTTCGGTTTTTAATACATGATTATCTAATTTTAAAATGAAAACAAATCGAAAGTCCTGTTGGAAGGACGCAGCGGTTGATGGGATGCCATTTCCTTCTAGCAGAACTTTGGCCTGTATATTCTATCATTAAGTCTGACGTCACAACTCTTCATGATTTTACAGTGCTGCCATCTATGGCGTTTCAAATGAACTTTCTGGCTAAGCAACATTCTCTAAATGTACAGTTGCTTAAACTGAACCACCCTAAATTCGTATTAAAGATCACTTTAGTTATGTCTGGAAAGTCTTTATTGTAAACGAAAAAGAATAAATACTTTTAAGTAAAGAAGTTATATAATTATAATCAAATGAAATGTAGCCCCATCGACCACTTGTGGTTGACTGTCGAATACGTTTGTAGATGATAAAAAAAATCTATATGGGTTTGCAATCTTCCAATTGTTAAGTTTGTGTGAAGGGCCCTGCTACGAAGTTCGCACAGGCCCCACTGCTGTTAAGGACGGCCCTGAATGTGAGCGACACAGTCAGTAATGTACGCAGAAAATTTACATAGGAGGGGAAAGGGGGGTCATTACACCCCACCCACTTTTATTAGTATAAATAGAAGAAAAAAATTATCAAAAATATGTCATTTTCTTTCGACTCTTATTTCCTGATCCATTCCTAAGTCACTTTTCTTTTCAAAAAATGATCTTATAAATTACCTCATTCAGTTTTCAACTGTGTAACAGTTCCACGCATTTGTAAATCCTATTATTCTGAGTTATGTCTTCAAAATCCTAGTTTCACATCCATATATGGTCACTAAAATTCATGAGAACCGAAACTTTCTATCATAATAGCAACGTCTCTGGGGAAGTTCTGTGACTTTATAGCATTCTTAACCTGGCTAGCATTTATGTGTGACTCCGTTCTCGGCTCTTTAGCCGGTATCCTCAAATAAACTTTTCAAAATAAACTTTTTTTTTAAGTCTTTAGCATAATTTTTTATAAGGATCGTATCTTTGCATATATATAGTAATGCATTCTTTGCAATCCAATGGAAGGGATTATAACCCTTGAACACACTATTGCGTACGCCACTGGACACAGCCCTTGAGTAGTGAAGAATCATTGAACAGAAAATTCGTTTAATACCGGCTAAAACCGTTACTTTCAACACTGAAAGAGTTGGAGAAGTTATTTCTTAGTTGAATACTTCCATGGCGCCAACTAGCGATAATGTTTTAAATGTGGTGATCCGGCATCTTACCTCGAAAGGTCTCGCGTCCAGGGATATGTACGGCTGGAAACTCATGATGTTGTACGTCTGTTCGGACATTTCGGGGGCTTTTCCTTCGCGTGTGCCACCGAACAGAACTCGGAGTGGAAGGCGCTTCAATTCGGGCATCCCGAACGGATTATCATCTTCATCAGCTATAAAAATGGATGCAGAATTAAACTTGTGTAAAAAATGTAACAGAATAAAATTATACAAAATGTGCGAGCAAGTGAGAGAAGCTATTCAAAATTGCTAAAATAAGGCGTATCATAAAATATGAAAATGGAACATATTCACACACTGTAAAAAAAAAGGTGCTTAAAAATGAGAACATGAACGTACTCCGTTTTCTTTTAGTACAGTTGCATCTAAATGAACGACGACGTACTAAAATTTATATAATCGCACTTTCTCAAAACTGAGCAGTTTGATTTCATATTGCTCATTTCAGCTTCTGTTTAAGCCATGTTAACAAAGTGACATGCCACACTTATAGTTGTTCTGAAGATGGTTTTCCACATTATTTGATGTCGATTGCTTAAAAGGAAACTGAGTTATTACAATTCAATTATCTTACTTACTGTTCTTTTTGCACGCCTTATTAACATTTCTTCTGTTTATAACTTATTCAACGTCGCTCTGTTGATAAGACACTGAGAAGCGGTGCCAAAGGATCTGGGTTCGATTCCCTGTAAGTCTTGGTTGTAATTGTCGATATTTATTGAAAGTGTTTTATGAAGGCAGCCTATGTATGCTAGCATCTGCTCTTTTTATTCATTTTTACCCATTGTACTCATTTTGAAGTACATGTATTGTTAAAAATTGAAATTTATGTATTTCGAATGTATTAAAAAAGGAGTACATTATACTTATTTTTGAATATCTAATTTTAACAGTGCATAAACAATTCTTGAGAAATTAAAATAATACTTTTTATGAATACGAGATCAAGAACTGCGGCATTCGTTTTGGGTATATATACACTTCATATATACTATGCAATCCTAATATAGATACATCCTGAATGGCCCCTCAAACATAAAACTGAATTTGAAACAGGTTTTTCCTTGAAAAGTAACCAATTTTATATCTCGGAATGTAGACGCATTTTTGGTATATAAATTTTATATCACGCACGAATGTCATATACAGGGTGCGTTCCATAAGTAATGCGACCAAATTCATAAAAAATCATATATTAGACATATTCGTACAATTAGTTAAAAATCTTCAAAATAGCATCCTCCTGCGTCGATACATTTATGGAGGAGGTTTTTCCAGGCCTGGAAGGCATCCTGGAAAGCCTTCTCCGGGAGGTCCTTTAGAGCCGATGTAACATGAGCCTGGATGTTTTCAATTGTGTCCCAATGTTTCCCTTTCAGGGCTCCTTTTAAGCGGGGAAACAAAAGCAAAATCTGGGGGACCCGGGTCAGGCTTGTAGGAGGCTGACGAACCAGTGGGGTATGCGTCCTGGCCAGGAAATCGTTGACAACGATGGAGCTGTGGCTTGGCGCGATATCGTGATGAAGTTTCCGTGCGTTCTTGATGTCACTTTGGCAGCGCGCGACCCTCTTTTCTAGCCAGGACCCATACCCCACTGGTTTCCCAGCGTCCCTACAGTCCTAACCTGGCTTCCCCAGACTTTTTTTTCCCCTCGCTTAAAAGGAGCCCTGAAAGGGAAACATTGGGACACGATTGAAAACATCCAGACTCATGTTACATCGGCTCTAAAGGACCTCACGGAGAAGGCCTTCCTGGATGCCTTTCAGGCCTGGAAACACCGCCTCCATAAATGTATTGACGCAGGAGGGTGCTATTTTGAAGATTTTTAACTAATAGTACGAATATGTCGAATAAATGGTTTTTTATGAATTTAGTCGCATTACTTATGGAACGCACCCTGTATATCAGGGATCGCAGACCAATGCTTTATTCCAGAGCAACGTCTAGAATTAATCCAGAACAACATGAAGAAGTTATAAACTTAAGAAATATTAAAAAGGTGTGCTAATGAATGGGAAGTAAAATAATTGAATTGTAATAACTTAGTTTCCATTTAAAAAATCGACATCAAATAATGTGGAAAACCATCTTTTGACATCTATCAAGTTTATCACATCGCTTTGTTAAGATCGCTTGAACAGAAACTGATATTAGCAATATTAAACCACACTGCTCATTTTTGAGGAAGTACGCTTACTTAGATTGAATACTTCATCGCTCATTTACGATGGAATCGCACTCAAAGAAAAGTAAGTAGGTTCAGGTACTAATTTTTATTTATAATTTTTTTTACAGTGAAGGATTAAAAAATTTCATATAAAACCCTTATGCTGCCACGAGATTGTGAATCACAAGAAAGAATCGATTGAGCTATCACTTATTATTGAAATACACATAAAAAGCCGCATATCTCTTGTTTAAATATAACAATAGGAAAAGTAAACCGCTTCTGAATGCGCTATTGCTTGCGCTCTGCCCCCTTGGGTATTAAACTAATTAATTTAGTATTAATTCCGCAGGTTTGTTTAAATTGTAAGCAAAAGCAATTGTTTTTTGCTTTCAATATAATTTAAGTACGTTGATTGGAAATAATTATTTTCAAAGATTGCTGAACTCTTAAAAGATTCAAGATTTGGGAAGGTATAAAGAGTTATTTTAATAACTGAGTGATTGACAAAATGAAGCAGCTTCTCCGATAAGAATGTTAATTGTTCAAAAGTATGCATTTTTTTTTACAAGTGAACTTGCATTGGGCTGATTTTTGGAAGGTTTCTGCAAGAAATTTCCGGCCTTCGAGTCTGCAGTTGACTGTCATTTTTTTGTAACAAGCATTGGTCTATTACGTTCGCAGCAGTTCAGTATTCAAGTATAACTTTTTTAATCAGAGCTTTTACAACGTTCGGGTAGAAGCTATTTATTATTCAGTTATGCGCGTTACTAATGTTGCGTACCATGCCTCTAAGCCCTATTCTACACGGCTGTTATTTACGCTCGTTAACTTTTGAAGATGACTCTGTGATTTATAACGAAAACACATGGTTTGTATTCCCCAATCCTAGATCTATCTGCAAAAGCTAACGCTCATAAAAAAAAACGACCCTGTAGAGTCTACAATCTACAAAAATTATGAAAATAACAATAATAAATATAGAAATTTTTACCTGTAAAATAATAATCGACGTAAGAACGATCCCCATCGCATCGTCTCCAGTAGTGTGCATTCAGGCCTCTAATTTTTCCTTCATATATTCCCATATAAGCCTAAAAGGATAAATATATATAATAAATGAATATATATACCTTGGGAACATCCTTACCTTCAACCCCCAAAAAATATTTTATTTATTTAACCATTGAACCCCAAACTCCTCTAACAATTGCCAGTAATGATCACTGATCACGGTTCTATTACGTTAAACGGACTCTAACGCCGAACTTGCGAAAATGCGCCAAGGTTGTTTACCCTTTTCGATGTGTTTACCAGCAATAGCAAATCACGCGTTAGTTGAATGATTATCTCATAACTTTAAACCATGGTTCAGATGAAGTGCTTGCTTGAGCTGGCATACAATAGACAATTGCAACGGTTACCGATAGATCCCAAAAGTTGTTTAGTTAGTGGTTAGTAAACAATCAAAAAGGTGGCAAAATTTTGCTTGGCGACTTTCGCTTAACAAAAAAGTACCCTTATCCTACTGTTCTTTCACACTGATCGGGACTAGAGGTTAAAATTTAGTATATATTTTACTATTATATATTATATATAGTAAACCCCCTTTTGTAAACCCCCTATAGTATACGATAACCCCCTAAAAACTTCCACGCCCTCCAGTAGTATGGGAATTGATTATTATCCATTTGCCAAAAAATATTTAGAATACATTTTTTTTTGAAAATTACACCAAAACATTCATGAACTTGAACCGACTGGCCGCCACTAATTATCCTTAATCGAATTTCCCATGTAATGAAGCATTTAACTTGATTTTTATATAAGCCCAACTACCTTTCCCTTCAACTTTGTGTAAAATTTTTTAAAAAATGAAGTACAACCACAAAAAACAACATATATTATTCAAAAACAACAAGTTCCGTGTTGCCTCCTCAATAGGGTTAACTTTTGTTTCTTTGATACCTCAATAGATGGCAGCACTACATTTTCAGCCACTAAACAGCAAATGACGTTAGTTGTCGGAACAGCCAAAGTAATAGATTTTTTTAATTGTTTAAACAAAATACCATTTTGTAATTTTAACATGAATCTCTATGAACGAGGTCGCTCGCTCGGACCTTTTCTTAAAGCTTTCTTCTTAATAAATTTTATATTTCTTATTAACAGAAACTTTCATTTATCTTTTTAACATAATTTGAGTACTTAGAATCACTATTAAATGGATATTTGGACCCATTTCCTTGTACCCAGGGTCGTTGGAACTTAAATCGATACAGGGTCGAAGAAATTTTAATAGGCATAGCAGGGGTCAGAGGAAAAATTATATATAGGTATGACGACGAAATATGAGATTTTTACCTGTAATAATCTTTTATGGAATTTTTTTTAACACTATTTGGGTTTAAGTAGACATGGCATCTACCCTTCGAGCATGAATGGTCTGTAGTAGAGAGAATATGACGTCATAATTGTGAATCCCACATCTCAGAACGAAAGGCCCATATCATGTGCCATCTCTTCAATATTATGAATTAAAAAATGCTCGCGATTGGCTGATAAATTTGGAAATGTGTAACAGTGAAAATTTATGAATGGAATGACGTAATTAACCACGTGTCTGAGGCCATACATGTTGACTTCACTTTGAAGTTAGCGAGAGGGACGTCATGACTCCTCTACTACAAAGGATCCTTGCTCGAAGAATCTACCATACCTTCGAGCATGGATCCCTCATAGTAGAGCAAACATCGGGATATAATCTCGCTGACATAAAAGTGAGATCAACATGTATCGCCTCAAACACGTGACAAATGACGTCATTCCATTCATAAATTTTCACAGTTACACATTTCACAATTCATCAGCCAATCGCGAGTATTTTTTAATTCATAATTTTGAAAGGTAGTCACGTGTTTGAGGCGATTCGGTCTGAGATGTTTGCCTCACGATGATGACGTCATATTATCTCTACTACGGATCATTTATGCTCGAAGTACCATACCTACCATACTGGTTCCGGAACCACTGCCTGATCCGTACAACAAATACTTACATTATTTACTTCTTTTTTGGGAAATAGACAGTAAGAATTCCCTTACGCTTTTTTGAACCCCAAGAATCGATTGTAAGTATTTTAATTACCATTGTACCGTTTATCCTGGCATCACTGTTCCACTACACTTTTTTGAACCCCAAGAATCTGATTGTAAGTATTTTAATTACCATTGTACCGTTTGTCCTGGCATCACTGTTCCACTACACTTTTTTGAACCCCAAGAATCTGATTGTAAGTATTTTAATTACCATTGTACCGTTTGTCCTGGCATCACTGTTCCACTACACTTTTTTGAACCACAAGAATCTGATTGTAAGTATTTTAATTACCATTGTTCCGTTTGTCCTGGCATCACTGTTCCACTACACTTTTTTGAACCCTAAGAATCTGATTGTAAGTATTTTAATTACCATTGTACCGTTTGTCCTGGCATCACTGTTCCACTACACTTTTTTGAACCCCAAGAATCTGATTGTAAGTATTTTAATTACCATTGTACCGTTTGTCCTGGCATCACTGTTCCACTACACTTTTTTGAACCCCAAGAATCTGATTGTAAGTATTTTAATTACCATTGTACCGTTTGTCCTGGCATCAATGTTCCACTACACTTTTTTGAACCCCAAGAATCTGATTGTAAATATTTTAATTACCATTGTACCGTTTGTCCTGGCATCACTGTTCCACTATACTTTTTTGAACCCCAAGAATCTGATTGTAAGTATTTTAATTACCATTGTACCGTTTGTCCTGGCATCACTGTTCCACTACACTTTTTTGAACCCCAAGAATCTGATTGTAAGTATTTTAATTACCATTGTACCGTTTGTCCTGGCATCACTGTTCCACTATACTTTTTTAAACCCCAAGAATCTGATTGTAAGTATTTTAATTACCATTGTACCGTTTGTCCTGGCATCACTGTTCCTCTACACTTTTTTGAATCCCAAGAATCTGATTGTAAATATTTTAATTACCATTGTACCGTTTGTCCTGGCATCACTGTTCCACTATACTTTTTTGAACCCCAAGAATCTGATTGTAAGTATTTTAATTACCATTGTACCGTTTGTCCTGGCATCACTGTTCCTCTACACTTTTTTGAATCCCAAGAATCTGATTGTAAATATTTTAATTACCATTGTACCGTTTGTCCTGGCATCACTGTTCCAGAAGTCATACGCAACTTTGAACATGGCGGACGGTCCAATCGTCCTCTTGTCCGGCTTATTCGGAGGCTCGTATGTCCATTCCGTGACGTCATCTTTGTAAAAATTGGGTGTGTCTGTTATGTTCTGCAACGTGCAGTTTTCAGCTGAAAAAGAGATAAAACGCGAAATTCAGAATACACTGAGAGGCCTCCGTGGCCGAGCGGTTAAGACATTCAGCTACTAATCCGAGGATTGGTGGTTCGAATCCGCGCAACGGACTTGACAAAAGAAAAGTAAAAAAGAAGTGATCTTGTGATCGGAGGGTTGCCAGCTTCGCTACAAAAATATTAGAAAAGTCGTCCAAAATATACGCAAAAATTAACGGCGTGTATACGGGATTGGTGCACGATAAATCTGATCGGGGTCCAAAGTCCCGACGTCTATTGAAGGCGTTGGGTGCCAGTTCAGGTGTTTCCTCGACATCTGACCATGGTTCTAAAATAACGAGGTGCAGGTATGAATGAGTGTGTGAATGTGTATGTGTTCCCGGGTCTTTCCTTCGAGATAAACCCCGAACCGTCGCCAATAGCCAACTGTGAAGCTCTAGTGCGACGTTATTTAACCAAACTAAACCAGAATACACTGAATGGAATATATATGTTAGATTTTAGGCGGCAGATCAATAAGATTCAAGTGATAATGTTATACAATTTGAGATAGATATAGTGACTGCAATAGGCTACATTTTGGTGTAGTTTGTTTCTTGGTTTGCGATCCTAATGTGGATATCGCCATGTTTGAGAGTTAGGTTGTTCCCAATATAGCCCGTTTGAGTGTTCTTATCTTCGTTCTTATGATCGCCCTATAGCCCAGTAGTTTGGTTTGGTTTTGGTTAATTAACGTCGCACTAGAGCTGCACAGTGGGCTATTGACGACGGTTCGGGGCCTATCTCGAAGGAAAGACCCGGAACGATGCTTCGTATTTTTGAACCATAGTCAGGTGACGAGGACAACACCTGAGCTGGCACCCAACGCCTCCAATAGACGTCGAGACTTTGGACCCCGATCAGATTTATCGTGCCCCATTCCCGTATAGACGCCGTTAATTTTTGTGGATGTTCTGGACGACATTCTAGTATTTTGGTAGCGAAGTTGGCAACCCCCCGATCGCAATATCACTACTTTTTACTATTCTTTAGTCTAGTCCGCGCAAAGGTTCGAACCGGGGACCCTTTGGATTCTCAGCTGACGCCTTAATCCACACGGCCACGGAGGCCTTATAGCCCAGTAGAGATAGGATTTTGGATTGCAAAAGGTGGAGTAATTTTGATTTTCAGGTATGTTGTATATATCGACCCCCTCGTGAAAAATCCAAGTTTGCCACCTCATAGCCCTTGTGCGTTTTCCGCCATCTTGAAAAAAAACATTAGAAAAGACACTTTTTTCAGTTTTTCCTCAATAACTCGCTTCCTGTGCATTTTAGGCCAAAAGGTATCCATACCAATTTTAAAGAGCATTAAATTCCTTGCAAGTTTCATGTGTAACATGTTGGAAAATTCTAAACAGATTCTGAGATACAAGATCTTGAAAATATGCAATATATATAAACAAAAAATCAGGTATGTCGTTGGTTTTACCTGAAGAATAACTTTTTTCAGTGCAGTTTAACGCAAAATACGTAATACAAATCTTGTAGACGATTAAATTTCCTACAAGATTCAATCAAAATATTTCTAATTACACCCAATAGATGCCGAGAAATGTTGAAATAACAACTTTAGTGATAGTGGGATGTAAACTGTAAACATCACCCTTTGTTCAAATTAGTATACCTGAATGTAATACCATCTGTAATCTTCGCATCTCTCTCGATTATGTATGTAATACATACATGTGGTTCACGTATGTAGTACGTGAAATTGCAAGCAACCATGAGATTCATATGTATGAGGGAATAAAAAATGTATAATGAGAAATACTATTTTTTACCGATTTTACAAATAACATAATACATTTTTTATATTAACCTTAAATTTATTTCAACGATATATATACGTCCCTAAGTTCTTTATTTTTATATTGGTGTTGTATCATTTGAGGCAGTAATAGTGACTGCAATAGGTGCATTTTGGTGCAGTTTGTTTCTTGGTTTGTGATCCGATTTCGAATGTGGATACTGCCATGTTTGAGAGTTAGATGGTTCCCAATATCGCCCGCTTGACTGTTCCTATTATCTTCCAAAGAAACATGGTTAAAATGTGTGACATGAATGTAACAAATGATCTTACCAAAAATGCTATATGAGGAAAATAAGGTTAACAAAAAGTTACGTGTGTTGAAAGCCCCTTAGTTCTTTATTATATTCTGATATTGAATTTAGAAAATGTATTAAAAGGGTATGTTAACTCGGTTCCGAAAAGTGCAAAAAAGCTGTCGTTGTCTTAATTTCAATTTTGTTCGTGTCATACTTCTCGCGTTTAATAAAAACAATATGATCATAACATAAATTAAACTTTATTCAACTCATTATAGACGAAGGCGGTATTAGGAACACTTGTTTTAATAAGAAAAATGTCGCGGTCGAAAAAACAAAACTATTTTTGGGTGTGTTAAAATTATGTGCTGGAGTGTTGTAATTCAGTTTATTTTTGGAAAGCAGCCAATATCAGCGGTTCTCAGTCTGTGGTACACGTACCACTGGGGGTACACGAAGAGAATATTAGTAAGGGCGTAAAACAACTAATATAATAATATATCTAATTAGACTCTGACTTACAGTTTATTTCCCAAGCTTCCCAGCTTGCGGTCATGTAGACGTAGGAGGAACTCTTTCCAGCCTGATGAATGTCCAATTTTCCTCTTCCATACAGTATGTCGTAATACTCTGTGTAGAAATCGGTTTGCGACTGAAAAACAATGGCAGGAGATTTAAAAATACAACATACAGAGAAATAGCTAAATCACTGACTGTATTTTTAATGCTACGTCAAATTGGCTGCTAATGCTACTTTATAGACAAAGTTTTTTTTTTAATTAAAGTATTAGTGTGACAATTACTTGGTAATGGTGGGACAGCTAGTCTTGGTATGTTGCGTGTACCGGTCACTAAATCTAATAGTGCATTTTTTGTATAATTTCTATAGGTTACTATAGAAAAATTTCAGAAAATATCGCATAAAACACATATTTATTTTTAAAGGAACTATAGGAATAAATATTTTACTTACTGCTCCGTATGCCGTGTACTCGGCTGACATCTGGTAAGATTCCACACCTTCATTTTCTAGATTAGGGAAGGGTAGATCTAAAAGAACAAAAGAGCATATTAGTGAGTTTGAATCGAGACATGTTTATTACTGTGTCGGAAGCAACGATGACCTGCTTCTCAAATGTTTCCTATTCAAGAGGTCCAAACTTTACCCCGTATTTTTTTAAATGGGGAAAGGTCTCTATTTGGAAACGCTTCCGAGCAAGTGGCATTCTAATTAAAAGGAAACAATTTATTTAAATTGTAACCGTGTTCTACAGGAAAGATCTAAATGTTGATGATTTAGGTAATTTTGATATTTCATCCCTTTAATTCCCAACTTTTTTGCCATAGTAAAAATGTTATGTTATATATATTGTGTTTTCTATTAATCTAAATATGACGCATAATTTGTAACAGAATTTTTGAATCACTCATTTAGAAATTAAATAGAGCGTCATAAAAGATCAAATAGAACGTCATAAAAGATCAAATAGAACGTCATAAAAGATCAAATAGAACGTCATAAAAGATCAAATAGAACGTCATAAAAGATCAAATAGAACGTCATAAAAGATCAAATAAAACGTCATAAAAGATCAAATAGAACGTCATAAAAGATCAAATAGAACGTCATAAAAGATCAAATAGAACGTCATAAAAGATCAAATAGAACGTCATAAAAGATCAAATAGAACGTCATAAAAGATCAAATAGAGCGTCATAAAAGATCAAATAGAACGTCATAAAAGATCAAATAGAACGTCATAAAAGATCAAATAGAACGTCATAAAAGATCAAATAGAGCGTCATAAAAGATCAAATAGAACGTCATAAAAGATCAAAAAGAACGTCATCAAAGATCAAATAGAGCGCCATAAAAGATCTATGGAGCTATATTATTATAACATCCAATTTCTACTTTGGCTCAGGCTTAATTAAGGCTAAAAATCTTTACACAGTAAATCACAGTAAAATAAAAAAAAAATTATTTCTTTGCACAATTTTTTGTGAGAGTGACTTTTGAAATTTTCCCTGTTATTTACAAATCAAACTAAAATTTTTTTTATGTCCTACATATTGCGTTCTACGCTTCTGATTCACGCATGTGGTTACCATAGAAACCACCAGTTCTCATCCTGCACATTTGTAAATAGAAGTTCCAGTGTGAAACCACAAGGACTCCTATTCAATTTGAGACCCTTTTTTGATATGCTTTAAATACGATTTTTGATTTCTGGTCACAAATTCATTTAAAATATGAAATATGTATCTTCTATAGTTTTTGAGATAAAAGACCCGTGACGAACGGATGAGGAATGTGTTTTATACAATCATTCATACATTCATTTATACATCAATTTCAGCATGATCCATTAAGTATAAGTATATAATATACTATACCGAAAAAAAATGAAAATAACATACCTACATTATCAATTTCATATATTAACATATTAAGTAGCTCAGATGCAAAATGAGTTACATGCACTTTTAACTATTTTGAGAAAGGCACGAAAAACCGTCACATGATTTAACTGGTTTAAATGCTGAGGGAGTTTTTCTTGAGATTTTTATACCAAAACAATTGTTTTTTTTCCCTTTTACTGTAAGTAAAAATTGAAGCAAAAGGGATAACGTAAATGATGAATGCAAAATATAATTTTTCGAATTTTTAAATATAAATCGTTTTGCTATTCGTTTTTTTATTAATTAATTATACATTTTTAACTGTATTTAGACAATATTTTTGGTGAATAGCAGCATTGCTTCAATTTACCTAAGGTACCTATTAAAGGTGCTAAAAATTGTAATCACTTAAAACAAATTCTCAGTCTTTCATGCTCTCTTGTTCCAAAGTTGTTTTCGTCCTTTTAAATTAAAAAAAAAATTAATAAATGAATAAACTGTTAACCAAAATCTCGACTTGTAATTATGTATTTTTATTGTTACCAACTTTATAATAAATTGTAGGTAACTAGTTTTTTTTTGTAGGGGGAGGGGGTGGCGAGAGTCTTAAAATTAAAAGTAAATAATTACCTTCGAAATCACCTAGAAATATTTCATGATCGAAACAGAATGAAAAAAACGACTACTGCTATTCACCCGCACTTGCTTGTGAATTGCGGGGAATAGCAGCAGTAATTAATAAAAAAAAATGCCTTAAAAGTCAAAAATTAGATTTGCTTTGACCTTACCGGCTTATAGTATAGTCCAGTGGTCGGCAAACTCATTAGTCTACAGAGCCAAAAATCAACAGTTCAACGATTAAAATGTCTTTTGAGAGCCAATTTTTTTTAACTTAAACTATATAGGTAGGTACATTGTTATTAACTGAATTAGAATACTCCTAAGCTGGCCTTTGCTAAAAACGTCCTCAATCTGATTGAGGTACATTCGCTGAAGTCGGCCCCTTCCAACTCTTACATCCTTACTGGTCTTGTATACTTGTTTCGCCTATATCCTTTCGTTCATCCCCTATATGTATGTCCAAACCAACTCAACATACCTTTCTCAATCCTCGACACTAAATCTTTTTTCCCTCCACAACGTTCCCTAAAATTAACTTAATAAACTTTACTTAAAGTATTAAGTCTTAGTTAAACTATAGGAACGTTGAATAAAACTTGATACAATACTTAATAACGATATTATTTATTGATAAAATTAAATTGTAACTTATCCATACAATTAAATCATAACAATGACTGACGAACGCTAATGTGAACAATGGCCTTGCATCTCCTTGGAAAGTTTGGATAAGTCAAGTTTGTATGTCTTTATTTTCAAGACTATACGGGAGCCAGAACGTGGTATTTCACGTAAGAGCCACACTCAAGAGGCCAAAGAGCCGCAGTTTGCCGAACACTGGTATAGGCCACCAACAAACTTTTGAGGTACCATTCATAATTTTAAGTATACAATTAAAAGCTTAATATGACTGCGAAGTTTAAAACTGCTCCTTTTCATCTGGTTTCACGGTACCATAAAGATTTGGCGTTCTTTGGTTCTCTTCCCTGATTCACACGCTAAACTAGAGCCCTATTTTTACCCTATTTTTTTTAAATAAAATGCTTGCAAAAAAATACCACTTACCAAATTTTCTTCTCGTCAAGTCGCATTGGAGTACAGCTTCGATGGCGACTAAAAGTGAGATGAAAATCCAGACCCTCATGATTGGAAGCAAGCGGTTACCTAAATATTAAAAAAAAAAATTGTGTAATATATTTTACAAAAAAATATTCCAAGAACAATGTACAAAAGCATATATTGATAATTGAGCGAAGTATGCAAGCTAGTAACTGTATGCGAACTAGCACTGTAAAAAAAAACTAACAATGGCAACACGATATTTTAATTCTTAAAAATATATAACACTTTTGTCCCCTTCAGGGATGGGGAACTAGCGGTGAAGACAGGAAATTCGACTTTGGGGAGCGGGGGGGGGGGGGGGGGGGAGGGAAGTGACAGGATTCTGTTTTGTGTAATGTCACTCCCCTTCCCCTCCCCCCCCCCCCTCAGTTCTAATATACTCGGGGACAACCTAAATTGAACCAGAAGTGGAAGATATGTTTAAATATCTCATTGCTTTAGGCTCAACTTATGTCGTCCCCGGGTATAGTAATTTGAAATAGGAAATAACTGAAGATTAACCTGCCAAAATTAAGCTATTTATTTACATATGACTTTTCTTCATTTAATAAATAAGTCAGTTATTAATTAAAATTCTTAATTGGAATTTTAATTTAAAATTACTTCTTAAATTGTAAAACAATATTATAAATTAATATTACTAATTTAAAATTACTACTTAAAATAAAAAATAAAAAATCTTAATTAAAATTACTAATTTAAAATTACTACTTAAATTTAAAAAAATAATCTAAATTAAAATTACTAATTTAAAATTACTACTTAAATTAAAAAAAATATTCTAAATTAAAATTACTAATTTAAAATTACTACTTAAAATAAAAAATAAAAATTCTTAATTAAAATTACTAATTTAAAATTACTACTTAAATTTAAAAAAATATTCTAAATTAAAATTACTAATTTAAAATTACTACTAAAAATAAAAAATAAAAATTCTTAATTAAAATTACTAATTTAAAATTACTACTTAAATTAAAAAAAATATTCTAAATTAAAATTACTAATTTAAAATTACTACTTAAAATTACTACTTAAAATAAAAAATAAAAATTCTTAATTAAAATTACTAATTTAAAATTACTACTTAAATTTAAAAAAATATTCTGAATTAAAATTACTAATTTAAAATTACTACTTAAAATAAAAAATAAAAATTCTTAATTAAAATTACTAATTTAAAATTACTACTTAAATTAAAAAAAATATTCTAAATTAAAATTACTAATTTAAAATTACTACTTAAAATAAAAAATAAAAATTCTTAATTAAAATTACTAATTTAAAATTACTACTTAAATTTAAAAAAATATTCTAAATTAAAATTACTAATTTAAAATTACTACTTAAATTAAAAAAAATATTCTAAATTAAAATTACTAATTTAAAATTACTACTTAAAATAAAAAATAAAAATTCTTAAGTAAAATTAATAATTTAAAATTACTACTTAAAATAAAAAATTAAAATTCTTAATTAGAGTTATTCCAATCGACTCATCGATATTGAGTTACTATATTATTTAAAATCGCCCTCCTTTTTAACTAAATAAATTTCGTCAAATAAAAAAAAAATGACAAAACAAAATTCTTTAGTTTCACAAAATATTTAATCGGAGCATATAGCTTGCGTCTGTTTTGTCAAAAATGGCAAAAGTTTCGTCAAATGTAATAATGCATTTTTAACAGTGCAATTATAAACATTCAGTTTTGACCGAACGAATTGTACTTTTTTGTTAGATACTGACAAAACCATTTAATAACTAAATATTCACTATTTAGTTCCTTTCCATATTCTCCATTAGTGTATAATTAAATAGATTGACTTCGGGAAAAGCCAAAGAGAAGAAGGGGGGGGGGGTCTAATTAAAATTGATTAATTTTTAGTAACATTCTATTTTTGTAATACTTGATAAAAATTCATATACACTCAAACCTGTTTTTATGCGATTTTTTTGTGCGGTATATGAAAATTTCAATCAAATTGGAACATAATTGATTATCTGGCTACCGAGACATATACAAGCGTATAGTGAAACAACAGTCGTCGCAAAAACTGGTCACTGACTACATGGTAACTGAAAAAAAGTCAACTCTAAACGAGTGCGAGGTAGTATCTTCAAGTGACGAAAGCGATTTTGAACCCAGTTCGCGTACTGTCAGACTACGAAGGATAATGGTTATACGTTTTGAAAAGTTTTGTATGTGTAAAATAAGTACATATGTAAATAAAATATTTAAAAATGTTCGCATGTGTATTTTCTAAATCAAATCCCAAAAGGTTTGGAGAGATTCCAAGTAGCTGTCAAGCCTCGTGTCTTGATTTCGTTTAAAAAAGCAATTCCTAGTTATTTCGTAAGGTTTTGTGTTATTTTCTATGTGAGACTTTTTTTATGCGGTCCCTATCCACCGCACAAAAACAGGTTTGAGTGTATACACAAAAAATTCAAGACAAATTAATGTATGATAACGTAATGAATAATTTACATTAAAATGTATTTTATTTAAAAAAAAAATGTTAGAAAATTACAAATTAAAACAATTTAGACAACTTAAACACAGTTAATTTTTTTTAATGAAAGCACAGTAACTTTTCCTAGAGGAAACTAAATTTTAACAAACTCATTAAAGAGCCTGAAATTTTAAAAGGAACCCAAAAGTAAAAAATATATAACTAATCATCCAATATTTAAATTAATATTACTTAATTATTAATATTATTATCAATAATAATAATAACAACCTACCTCCAGTGAAATGTCTCTTTACTTCAAAGAACCCACTTTCTTCTCGACGTGTACACGGGTGCGGGAAGCAAGCGAGTACGCCCCTCGGTTCGAACAGAGGGCCAAGTGCTCTTCGTTATCTCGTCCCACCTTTTGTCTCACTTATCGAAAGGGCAGGTGTAGATAACCGATCTCTCGATGCTCCCATTCTTATTAATAATACTTTTGTTCGAGTCCCCCCTCCTCGGAATGCCTAACAATTACACTATACGACGATAAAACAATATATCTTTTGGAAAAAGGGAGATAGCAGCACCGGGGCGGATATTCAATGGGGACTGAATATTTGAAGGTTAGAAATTTCGGTTCAACGATGTACCACATCTTCAGGCACGTAGGTAAGGGGGTGGTTTAGGGGGTTCAAACCCCTCTCATTGAAAGCCAAGAAAAAAAAATCGAATTACTGTAAAAATTTCAATTTTTATTATAATACTTCTTGGTGAGTTGCATGAGGAAAAACCTGGTATTTTTCGGGGGTCCTATCCCGGAAAAATAGTTTTCAAAAGGCTTCAAAAACATGTCTTGAGATTTTTTTTATCTCAAAATAAGCGTAACATGACGTCATCGTGTTTCATTATACAGCATTTGAATTTCGGCGATGAAGGGAAAAGATTTTAAAACTGGATCGATATATTATTTTAAACAAGGAATCTAAAAAATTTAATTTATTATCTTAATTTATTTCATAATTAGGGAGTGATATTTACTAGTTTTAAAAATAATTAATAATTGATATTGGTAATGATTTCATGAAAAATAAATGATAAATGTATCTCTTTCGATACTTAATCGTATTTACTTGAATAAAAATTAATAGGTTTAAAAAAATGGGGGGGGGGTAATTTTTTTTTGGGGGGGGGGCGATAATAAGTTACTCAGTTACTGAACTACCCCCCTGAAAAATCTATACCTACGTGCCTGCATATCTTGGTGCAAAACAGAGGTATGCAGCAAATTATACCACTCGATGAGAGAAGGATTAAAGGGGATCTTATTCAGTTATTCAAATTTATCAAATTGGGTGATGTGGAGGGATGGGAATTTAATATTGCCAATGTGACTAGAGGTATTCAAATTATACAAATAACAGTTTAATCGGGACGTTAGAAAGTATTATTTTTTTAATAGGGTTATTGACAAAGGGAATAGTTTGCCTGAGTATATTGTTAATTCTTCAGGAGTAGGTAGTTTTAAAAAGCAATTGGATCGGCATTGGGGAATCGTGAGGATGATGGATTGACAGGACCAACCTTGCTGGGCCTAGAGCCTGTAGTTGGTCGACATTATTTGAATTTGTATTTGTATTTGTATTTGTATATTATGGTGGAATCTAGATTGAACCTAAAATCCTTCATCGGGGAAAAAAAATAGCGGAGGTTTCACCGACAATTGGTTCAACCTCTTTAACCTTTCACCGACATTTTCGCTATCGCTACATCAACAAGCCGAGGATTCATATCCAAGAAAGGCACCGACGAACTAGGGCCTCCGTGGTCGAGTGGGTAAAGGCGTTCAGCAATGAATCAGATAGTTCCTGGTTCGAGCCCAATCGGTGGACTTGACAAAGAAAAGAAAAAAAAAGTTGTGATAAAGGGTTATCATCTCCTATTACTTATTCTTACCATCATCTATATAAAAGTTCTACTACTGAAATGTTAAGAAATATTCAATTTTGAGTTTTATGCAGCGTTATGAGTCTGGGTGCAAAGTTTCATCACTAAATGGTATCCGTGGTAGCACCGTAAAATAGTGAAATTAAGTATTAAATGTTGATTGCAGCTAAATGGGTACCAAATTTTGGTACAAGGTCGTAATATTTTTTTAAAGTGTAAAGAGCGGCTTGGAAATAACGGTTGTTTAAAAATTTATGTTATAGCAGTGGTTCCTAACCCGTGGTTCGCAGACAGGGGCGGCCTGTACTCCTCTGACCGGATTTAGGCATAGGCTGCAGCCTAGGGGTCGCACCACACACCTAAAAAAACGTAAGCGATTTAAAATAAATTTCAATGAGGATAGGGAATTCAACCAAAATACACTGTTAAAAATTATAACGACCTCGCGACAAAATTTGATACCCATTTAGCTGCAATCAAGATGTGGTGCTTAGTTTCAACATTTTACGGTGCTGCCACGGATACCATTCAGTGGTGAAAAGTTGCACCAAATCTCATAACGTTCAAAATTCGAGTTTTCTTAGTATTTTAGTAGTAGTATTTTTGTAGCGAAGCTGGCAACCCCAGATCACAACTTTTTTACTTTTCTAAGTCAAGTCCACCGAGCGGGCTTGAACTTCTGATTCATAGACTTTATCCACTGGGCCACGGAAGCCCTTGTTCGTCGTTGACTTTATTTGACGGGATTCCTCGGTTTATTCATGTAGTGGCAACGAAAATTTCGGTTGCAGTTAAACAGGTTGAACCTATTATCGGTGAAATCTCCGCTTTTTTCCGATAAATGATTTTGGTTCAATATAGATTCCACCATAATATCGTGTAATTTGCTGCAGACCTCTCTTTAACACCAATATATGGCACATCGTTGAACTGAAATTTTTTCAAATGTAGTAAAATATATTTTCTATATTATTGTTTATAATTTTAATTATCTTTATTTTGAAATGCTAAACTTCGTTGATGTTATTTGTGTTATTATGTTATAAATAAATAATTGATGTTATTTGTGTTACTCAAGCACTTGAATGAAAATTATAAATTATTGTTTTGTTAAATGTTTTTTAATCTTCTCCTTTATTGATAATCTTAATTTAAAGTTATATAATTTTACATTTATAATTATGTCTGAAATAATTTTTTTTTTGATTAATTTTAAATAAATAATTTTTTTGTAGGATTTACACTTGCAATAAAGATTGATTTGTTTTTGTGTTGTGTGCTTATGCATAAATTTGGGGGCCCCAAATGTCCACCCTGAGCCCCTAAACTTATAAGTCGGTCTCTGCAAGCATAAATACCCGTTTCTTCGTACGGCGATAACTAAACAACATACTAAAGGAATAAAAAATTACGAAAAGTTATATATAAACAACAACAAAAAATACTTCATTAATTAGCTAACATTACCGATAAAATAACACCTGATTCTCTTTTAATTTAATTTAATTTTAAAATACATGCTAATATATTAATGTTTTTATAATGCTTTGTAAACTTAATGTGGGAAACAATAACACGAATCTTGAATTTTAAAGAAATACTTTTGATTTTTTTTTAATTAAAAAAAATTGTCATCGTTATATTTCAATTTCCTATACTATTTCTTAAAAAATGTCTTGCGAAGTGATTTTCAATTGGTATTAAAAGTACTTTAAATGAATCAATAGGTTTGAAACCTGCAACATAAAAATAGCACGCAAAAATAGAATTTATAAAATTGAATATTGCTCCAATAGACATTGATTACCAAGCGAACAAACAAGGAATAATTCATTTACAGCAAACTTCAATTCTAAGTAAATACAATGGATTTGCTGTTGAAAAGAAACAACCAATTTGAAGATATGAATTTCATTCTGGTGCTAAAAGATAAAATGTAATACCGATAAAATCTTCCTTATCTCATTAAAGCGAAGCCACATTCAAAATGATAAACATTTTCTTTCACGATTAAATACTTTACTCCTCTAGTGCGGGATTTTTTTTATTTTTTAATGAAATATTAAAAAAAAATTTCGTTTTCTTTTTGCCCCTGGTTCTCTTAAAAAATATACAAAAAAAATCCGAAGTGCCTATTTAATAAAAAAATTAATTAAAACAGTTGTGTAGCGTATGTGTAACATCATGTGTAATTACAAAAATAATTTTCAAAAAGTATGAAAATATAGTTAAATACAATCTACATCTGTTTTAAGCTTGGATTGTTTGTAGAGCTCGATTAAACTTATAAGTAATAAATCGATCTTCGAAAACTTCACCTTCACGAGCCAGTCTTAGAACAACAGTCCTCGAAGCAACTGATTGCATTTATCACAATCATTTTTATAAAGATAAGGGACCTAGCGGCGGTTATATGAACTCCCTGCGTGATAATACTATAATAGTTGACGTAAAACTCAATAAATGCAACTAATGGTCATTTAAAAATTGTGTAGCATATATGCTACACTATACACTAGATGTTTAAATCTGGACCTCAGAGCCTAAGTCACATTTGGGAAACTTTACAGGAAAGCGGAAAAACTGAATTCTACTGTCATTGCAAAGCATTGGACTTGAGCTAAAGGCTTAAAAATAATTATTGAGTGAATTTTGATGGTACTCACTACGATATATTCAAACGAAAATACTTATCATCAATTGAATTCAGTAACATTTCAAGCATCCTAAAATTTCACAAACAAGAATATTTTTGTTTTTATAATTACGCAATCTCTGTTTTAAAATTCCGGAAGGACTTGATTAGTGACAGAATAACAGATTAAAACCCTAATTCCTATTGCCTATGTTATATATATTTTCTCTTTTTTTTGTATATTTGTTCAAAGTGTGTTTTAGTTTTTAAAAATGCATTATCTTGTATTTTGTGTTGTTTATCTAATTTTGTATCCGCCTTTGTTAAATTATGTTGCAATCTTTGTGAATGGGCTACGACCCAATATACAATAAACTTATCTATCTACTTTGATGGTATGATTCGATAGAATACGAACTTTTAAAACCTAATCTACAGTAAAACCAAACTCGCCAAATTTAGACCTAGGCTTGTCTGGTTCTGAGGTACATAAATTTAATATAAGCATAATTTAAAGATTAGACACCAAATAATGAACAAATAATCAAAATGGTGGTTACTCGCTATATTTATGTGTACATTAAAAATAATTAAAATAATGTAAATTTGCGAAATTTTTCAAAATTAGAAAATAAATAAGAAAATATTAGGGGGTGGGGGATATGCAGTGTCTTATATTATGTATATATGTCATACTCATTATAATTTTTATTTATTTATAAATATTTATATACCTCCTAGAGTATAAAAGAATTATTTAAGAAAAGTTTTGTTTAAATCGAAACATTTAAATCAATTTGAAAATTGAAGTCTGTTACAAATATGTACTCAAAATTAAGTAAACTGTACTCATTTTTGAGAACATTCGATGCTCATCATTGCTAAGAATACAAAAGTTTCATTTATGAAAATAACATGTACTCAAAAGTGAGTTCACAGAGCAAAAATTAATAAAAATAGCTACATATTCATTCATTTCATTCAATAAATATCAACAATTACAACCAAAATTTACCAAGAATCGAAACCAGATCATCAGGCACCGCATTTAGCCGTTGTATTATCGGGGCGACGTGAAGAAGTTATAAACAAAAACAATATTAAAAAGGTAAAAAAGGGGGGGGGGAGATAATTGAGTTGTAATAACTCAGTTTAAATTTAAGCAATAGACATCAAATGATGTAGAAAACCATCTTTGGAAGAACTAATTTAAGTATATCAGGCGGCTTTGTTAAGATGGCTTGAACATGAGCTGAGATTTACAATATTAAATTACTCTGCTCATATTTGAGAAAGCACGATTACTTAAATTTGAGTACATCATCGATCATTTACGATGCAATTGTACTCAAAGAAAAACGAGTATGTTCAGATACTCAATTTTAAGTACTTTTTTTACAGTATAGCTTAAGGCGACCTGGAAAGTCGCTGAAACCCCTATATTTCCAATGTTAAAACACTTTTTTATATACCTTTTTCTCCCAAATTTGAAAAGATATAGATATAAATTAAGTATCAATTCACTCGTGGAATATTTTTACATACACTGAGGCTCGAATTTAGCAATTGAAATATTTTAAAGTTTGAAAACAATATATTTACTAGACAAACTAAAAAAATAGCATTTTTTTCATCTTAAAAACGACAAAACTAATTAAGTTCTTGTTATGTATTGCAAACATCTATCCTTAAACTAAACCTATATATATTCCTCAATGGTACTGTAAAATTTTGAAAGTTTTAACTATTGTAGTTTCTGATAAAAAAACACATCGAGTTTATAAAACATAGTTTATAAATACAAAATAAACAAACACATCGTTTTCGTTAGTTATGCTACTTTTAGTTGAACAAAAATCTTTTATAAAAAATATTTCAAATCATCGTAGAAACAAAATTCAAAATGAGTTAGAAAGAAAAGTTTTAGGACATTTCAAAACTACAAAAATAAAAAAAAACTATTTAAAAAAAAATCACTTTCCGAATGTTTTTAAGTATTAAAAGAACAATATTAGTTTTTCTGTATACTATAGTATGGCGCTCAGATGTTATTGGGCGGTGGTCACTGTTTCACTATACATAATTAAAAAAATATTTATATGGCAAATAAGTCTTTGAATAGTGAGAATAGATTTTGTATGTACACTTGATCGTTTCATTTCCATGTGTATTCAAACGGTTATTAATAAAGTTAGAAAATAACATTGATATACGAGTAATATGATGTGACAAAATTTGAATCTTATATGAGTCGTCTAGTTGCAAACCCAGATAGATCCTTTTTCATAAAATTTACATAATACTTCATAAACGATTGGCAGCAATGTACTTTTAGATCTAAAACTATAATTTTGAATGCATTTTTTTACTGGATTCCGACACGTTTGGTCGACACTAATTTGCTATGTAATGTAGTGTATTAAAAACTTGTGAAACCTATATAAAAAAAAGATTTTGTGAGAAATGTGGGTATATCAGGCTTTTAAACTAGACGGCTCATATATGGACCCATTTAGTTACAATTAGTCATAACGCTATACATTTTTAAGTTAGAAAATGAAATTTTCTTTAACTATTTTTGGTGTAAATATTTTTTTCTAATTTAAATTTCTTTGAATAAATCAAAATATTTCATATTTGCCAATAAATATATAATAACTTTTTTTATTAATCATAGAGGGTTCGTGATGTCAAATTCAAGGCGATTTTTCCATTAGATTAGTTTCCATTAATCAGGCTCAATACGAAATCTCTAAGCTTAAAAATTAAACATTTTTATGGGTCTTTATTGACTTTGCTGTGGCTTCAAATCTTACAACTCAAATGAGAAAATAATTTTACTAAATTGTAAAAATAGGTTACATTTCTTTCTTCAATGTAAAAAAAAGATACTTAAAATGAGTATTTGAACCTACTCGTTTTCTTTGAGTACAATAGCATCGTAAATGAGCGATGACGTACTCAACTTTAAGGACATTCTCAAAAATGAGCAGTGTGATTTAAAATTGCTAATTTCAGCGTTTGTTCAAGCCATTTTAACAAAGCGACCTGAAAAACTTGTAACAATTATTCAGAAGATGGTTTTCCACATTATTTGATGTCGATTGCTTAAATGGAAACTGAGTTATTACAACTCAATTATCTTACTTTCCAATATTTTAGAACACCTTTTCAACATGTCTTCTGTTTATGACTTTCTTCAAATCGTCCTGGTAGTTTAACGGATAAGGCACTGGACTGTGGTGCCTGAGGATATGAGTTTAATTCCCGATAAGCTTTTGTTGTAATTGTTAATATGTATGGAAAGTGATTTATGATGGCAGCCTATGTAGGCAAGCAACTGCTCTTTTTACTCATTATATTCATTTTTGAGTGAGTACATTTCTTTTACAAAAATGAAACATGTATTCTGATCCATGATAAGCAACAAATGTATTCAAAAATGAGTACACTCTACTTGTTTTTGAGTACCTATTTTTAACAGTATGGCACGTAGAATTCTAAGAAGGGTTGTGAATGAATTTATAAATAATGAATTACAGAAATCATAATACAAAACACATTACTAAACAATGCTTTATTCAGCTTCATACATGGTAATCGCTACATATAAGTTATTTGAAAGTAATGTTATGAAAAGCTTATTTTCAAAAAAGGAACATTCTTTTGATTGGGCTTTAGCAGCCATAGCAAACCGAAGATCCCGAGCAAACGCTGATTGGCAACAAAATTCAAACGATTAACTTTTATTGTCCCGATTCCACATTTGGAAGTGAATCGCTTGAATTTCATCGCCAAGCACCATCGTTTTACTATAGCCGCTGAATATGAGGTAGGAAAACGTTCCCTTTTGAACGTTGAATTTTATTGATAAATAATAGACAGTCCTTTTATGTGAACACTTAAAATATAACACAAATAATTTTGTGCTATTTAGCCATTTCTGGGAGCCATTTTTATTCTCAGTTCAGTCGCATTTGTGAGCTATTCTTCGAATCAGAAAGCTCAAAAATTAGATGCTCCTTGCGTAACCTATGAAATCAAAAAATATATTATATCATTTATGAGCAATTATAAACGAAAATGTTTCAATGCTGAGTAAAACTAATTAACGTACATAGAGAGATAGGATAAAAAATATTTTAACGTGATGTTGATTTGATATAATTTATGTGGTGAAATGTACAGTAAAACTCTAATAATCCGGATAAATAGGGACTAAATTTTATCTGGATTATCCAGGTACGTAGGTATAGACTTTGGTAGGGGGGGGGGGAGGGTTCAGTGAGTGAGAAATGGACTTCCTTAGTTAACTTATTTCCCCTCACTTAGGGGGAATCCTCCCCCTATCACAAACAAACTTTTCCCTACCTCCCCCACAATTTTTTTTATTTCAAGCAACAGTTATCATTGTCTTTAAGTATTTTTAACAGCTGTCAATAACTATTTTTAAAATTAGTAAATCGCTCCCTAATTATGAAATAAATTTAGAGAACACATTTAAAGTTTGAGAATCCTTATAATATAATATATGGTTTCCATAGCATGTATTGGAGCATTTTGTTTATACTGCTCCGTTTAGAGGTATTTTCCCTTTGTTCCTGAAATCTAAATGCTAGGTAATGAAACACGATGACACCAAGATAGGTTTAGTTTGAGATAAAAATTATCTCATCACCGTCTTTGAAAAACTATTTTCCAGGGTAGGACTCCCTGAAAATTAGTTTTTATAAGGATTCAAAAACATGTTATGAGATCATTTTTATCTCAAACTAAATTTAACATGACGTCATCGTGTTTCTGTCTGGTGGTAATCACTACCTCCATGCTCACAGGGATTCAAGTATCCCCCCCCCCTCCCTGAAAAATAAACTTTATTTTTATGATGTTCACATTATTTCGATTTTCAATTTTTTTTCTTGGCTTGCAATGGGAGGGGTCTGAACCCCCTTGACCTACGAGCCTGAAACAATTCACGATGAAAGGTTATTAGTTAGTAGAAAAAAATTATTTGACCTTAGTATGTAATTTAAATTAAGAATTAATAAAAACAATATACTTTCAACGATAAAAAACTTTTAAAATGTTGATTTTGCTGATTATCTGGTTTTTTTTAGCCGGATATATAGAGTACGGACAATTGGAGTTACTATGCGAGTTTACTTACTTTACTATATATATATATATATATATATATATATATATATATATATATATATATATATATATATATATATATATATATATATATATATATATATATATATATATATATATATATATATATATATATATATATATATATATATATATATATATATATATATATAATTTTTTCACGCACTTCTAATATGAGAGAATGAGAGAATAATCGGTAATCCTTACCTGTATATTCGAATTGAAAAGAAGTGGCATCAATTTGGACCTATTCAAAAATATATGAAGATTATATAGTTTATGCATTTTTAATTTTGATATCGCCATAATCTTACACATTTCAAATTTTTTTATTTCTAAAAAAAAATTAAACATGGTGAAATTTTTTTAAATTTTGTTTTTACAATAGCCTTTACCAAATTAAAATAAAAAATTGTTTTAAAATTGCAGTACAATCAAAGTTCTAGCTATACAATATTTAAATTCCTGTACCATGAGTTCTCGACATGTTTACCTCGTATCATTGGTTCTCGGCTTGTTGATGTATTTAAAACTTTGGTTTCAGTTAAAGAGATTGAACCAATTATCGGTGAAACCTCCGTTTTTTTCCGATAAAGGATTTTCGGTTCCACCTAGATTCCACCATAATGTGGTGTAATTTGCTGCAGACCTCTGTTTTGCACCAAGATATGGAACATCGTTTAACTGAAATTTTTAACAGTGTAGGCTTGGGGAATTTAAATATATTTACACATTATATTTATCAAAACATATGGTTTTCAATGACTACATTGTTACGTTGTTCTGTGGGATTTTGTTACTTACCATGTTATCGTTTTTCCCTTTCAATATCAAACTGAAATCTTTCTGCTCGATTTGCTTTCGAATATTCCTTATCACGTGCTCCAATGAAGGAATAAAGTTATCCATGTCAAATCCTTAAAGATAAAATAAATTCATTAGGATTGATAACACTTATTTGCATTCAAAATTTCATTGATTAACTACACTACATTAACATTGTGCCTTCATTAAACACATTATATACGTCAGACTACGAATGTTTTCTTTTTAATATTTTAATTATATTTGTTTTTGAAAATATGTAATTTAATGTATTTGCACGAAGATTGAAAAGTATTGAAGAAACGAATTTAAAAAGAATAGAAAATCTTTTAAAGGATTTTCTTTATTCTATAATCTGTAATGTGGGTTTCAACTCGGTCTTGGGCCGAAGTCTCCATACCGATTCATTCGTGATAGCGTTATTAGCACTGGGCGTATGAGATAGTGCTTAACTGTTATGCAATTAACTATAAGCGTGGTATATACCAACTGCTTAGCAACTAATGGACAACTAGAACGGGGCGGAGTTAAGCCTTGTTTGTGGGATTTCGAGCACGTGCAAGTTGCCGATTACTGGTGTAAACAAACAACAACATCGCTTTTTTTATGTTCAAATTTTGCATTAAGTACTTTTAGCTTGTGTTTTAACATCATATTCTAAAAAAAAATATCATCGAGCTTTTCAATATATTAGTAGTTTTGATGGGAAATTCGAACGCTGTCCCACAAACAAACTAGCTCTGACGTCACTGAAGGCGTGGTCATTCTACTCGTCCATAGGCATCCAGGTAAATGGTTTCAAGTACAGTTCCAGTTATCTTTTTTTATTTTGCCGAAAGCTATTTTTTACAAGACAAAAAACTATGGCGGTCATTTAATTTATAACTGGGCTTTTAGTTAACCTTTTCATGGAGACTCCATAATGGAAAAGTTGAATTGTATGTGGGCTAATTCCTATATTGGAGGTATTTCACTTTGGGAAGCAGGACAAAGAGTTCTCAAAGTTTTGTAGAAGGACAACTCGCCTGACAATAGGAGGCGTGTCACTATCAGACGGATATATTGTTGACAATCCTTTCTCAATACACGGGGATTCGCAAATTCGAGGTAGGTGCATCATTGAAAGGTGGAAATAAAGAAAAGCTCAACGGAAGAGGATATGTTGTTGTTACTAGTCCTTCGCTGTCTAGCGGCAGCTAGACAGCTTCCATGAGTCCCCACACCTAAAAAAACCAGGGCTGTCCCGCCTATATCACTCACGGGGTGGGGAAGATCCTCCACACCTTTAAGTCTTTGATTTTCCTGATGGAGAAAAGTTCATCAAATGTGAGGGAGGAGTCAGAGCGAAATGGTTAAGCCGAGCCTCTCTTCGCCAATTCGTCTGCAATCTCATTTCCAAAGACATCGACATGGGATGGAATCTATTGGATTTGCACCTCATGTGCTGGACTGAGAAGTCCCAACATGTTCAAAATGGAGATTCCAGTACGATCACCGACGTAGAGGATATGTAAAAAACATTAGTCAAATGTCACTTGTCCGAAGCCATGTAAATTACCTGTTCTGCCACATACAGCGTGCTTCAGACCTCACACGTTTAAAAATTCTTCCCCCTTTCAATGGGTCGAAAGTGTCCGAAGCCCATCGCTAGATATCTGTATTCTTCAGGACACATGTTATCCCATCCCAGACATGAAGGTTAAGTAGTAGGTAAAAAGAAATGGACTTACTTCTGTAGAGTTGGCAACCTTTTTTCGTCCCAACTTTCGTTGCAGCTGGAGTTCCGAAATGACAGACAGCGCCACACATCGAAAATCCCCTTTGAAATAAAATACAAAATTCTTAAAAATTTTAATATTTTACAATACTCTCAAAGTATATCTGGATTGATCCTACACTGGTAAAAATAGGTACTCAAAAATAAGTAAAATGTACTCATTTTTGATTACATTCGATGCCCCGAATAAATAAGTTACATATTTGAAAAATACATGTACTCAAAAATGAGTACAATGAGTAAAAATAAATTAAAAGAGCGGTATCTTGTCTACATAGGTAATAAATAATAAATAAATTTCAATAAATATCGACAATTACAACAAAGGCTTACAAGGATTAGAACCTATATCTTCAGGCACCGTAGTGAAGTACCTTATCCGTTGTACTACCGTGAAGAAGTTATAAACTGAATTACGAGTCACAAAGGTGTGCCGAAAGAATGGGAAGTAAAATTATTAAATTGTAATAACTCAGTTTTCATTTTGCATAATCGTCATAAAATAATGTGGAAAACCGTCTTCTGAACAATTATTTTAAGTTTTTGTCAGGTCGCTTTTGTTAAGATGGCGTGAACAGAAGCTGAGATTAGCAATATTAAATCCCACTGCTCATTTTTTAGAAAGTACGGCTGTTTAAATGTGAGTAAATCATCGCTCATTTACGATGCAATTGTGCACAAAGAAAAACGAGTACGTCCATGTACTCATTTTTAAGCAAATTTTTTTTTACAGTGTATACGTTCAAAAATTAGTATTCGGGGAAAATGGGGCACATTGGTCCACTTTTGCAGTTATAATTTCCTTCCGCATCAAATTTAAAAAAATCTCAAACACTCTTCAAACTTTTCTGTGCACGTTATAATTTCCTAAAAACGTAATGTTGAAAATAATTATGAACGTATCAATATTTAGTATACCAATGATCATAATGATCGTTTTTCAGGAAACGTTATCAAAGTTTTGAGTTTACAATAAATCGACAAATTTTTTGGTTTGTTCTTATTATTATTTTCCAGTTCATTAACCACAATTCTACTATTTGTATTGTGATAAAACTCGTCAAGCTGTATAAATAAGTACCAATAACTCAAAACATAAATAAATGGACTTGGTCTGTTTGTATTCAGTTCTCCAAATGTGCTAATGGGCCCTGGGTGGAGATTAATTTGAATACAACTTTGAGTTCATAGAAAACAAGTAAATACTTCTAATTATTAAATACTAGTAATTACTTTAATGGCGATTTTAGGAATATTCAATACTGCGGTCATAAAGCCAAATTCTTCAACAAATTTTTTTAAAATTATTATTGTAGTTTTGAAATGTCTTTAACCTCTATTGCATAGTGTGCATATATGCTAAACAACTTTAAAATGACCACTATTTGTATCTATTGACTTTTATGTTAACTATTACAGTATTGTCGTGTAGGGAACCATGTGCCTAGTTATTATAACCGCCGCAATGTCCTTTTCTTTATAAAAATGATTGTTCTAAAGGCAATCAGTTGCTTCGAGGTCTGTGGTTCTAAAACTTTCTCGTGACGGTGAAGTTTTCGAAGATTGTTTTATTACTTATAAGTAAAATCTGGCTCTACAAAAAATCCTAGCTAATACCAGAGGTATGCAGATTATATTTAATTATATTTTCATACTTTTTGAAAAATATTTTAGTAATTACACATGATGTTGCATATACGCTACACAACGGTTTTAATTAAGTACTTAATTAAATTGATTTTTTTTTGTATATTTTTTCAGCGGTCCAGGGGCAAAAAAAAAAAAAGAGCAAATATTTATTTCATTAAAAAAGAAAAAAAAATCATGCACCAGAAGGTTAAAACTTTTCTTTTCTAACGTATTTTAAATTTTGTTTTTACGAAAAGTAGAAGAATTAAAACAAAAATATTTTTATTCAAATTTTTATTATTGTAGTTACGCTGGTGACAAATATCGAAAACTTTCGGATCTTGGACTACATTCGGAACGAATGTATTTGAGGAATAGTAGATTGTTGGACTCAAATTTTGAATTGTTAATTGCGTTAAAAATGTAATTCCGTCTCTGGATTCGCAAGATCAAGGTTTAAAAAGAACCGGGTTTTGTTGAAATGCGATAACAAGCTCTTTATGTTGATTTAAAAGAACAGGTTAAAAGAAACAGACTGTTATTTTTTCCCATCTCTACTCACCAACAACTGTTTTCCGTTTCTAAGCATCTCGTTGCGCAGGAATCGAAATTCTCAACATCCGATTGTGTCGTCTCGAGTACAGTCTGATCTTGTTCAGGATTCATGTAGTCTACTATAGGGTCAAAAAAATACAACACGTGAATACTGTGTCCTAGAACAAAAAGAGCCAATGTCCTATGTGAAGTCAATGATACATTAGACCCGTGGCCGAGCGGTTGAAGGCGTCAGCTGGGAATCCGAGGATTCCTGGTTCGATCCTAGTAGATGGACTTGACAAAGAAAAAAAAAAGTAGTGATCTTGTGATCGGAGGGTTGCCAGCTTCGCTACAAAATACTAGAAAAGTCGCCCAGAACATCCGCAAAAATTAACGGCGTGTATACGGGACTGGTGCACGATAAATCTGATCGGGGTCCAAAGTCCCGACGTCTATTTAAGTCGTTGAGTGCCAGTTCAGGTGTTTCCTCGTCATCTGACCATGGTTCTAAAATAACGAGGTGCATGTATGAATGTGTGTGTGAATGTGTTTCCGGGTCCAAACCAACCTTACCGATTCCATAGAATATAATATAAGGCTACACTGTTAAAAATTATTACGATCTTGCACCAAACTTTGGTACCCATTTAGCTGCAACTAAAGCCGGCGCCACATATGCGGTATTCGCCGAATCCCGAGCAACGAAACCTCCGATATTCGCTTAAAGACGCATGTGTGGATGGGTCGCTCGGTATTCGGCAAGTGCCGCGTCGCTCGCGTTACGACGATTTTCAGCACCACACTACAAGGTGCTCGCCTTATCACGAGCAACTTCGCTCGGGTTAAAGCGAGCAAATTGAATAATTGCGTTTCCCACTTGTTTCGGGAAAATGGAACACATCTCGAAGCGAGCTCAATGGTGATTGGCTATCGATATTTTATTCTATATTTTGATAGCCAATTACCATTTACTATCAATATAGTACTATTTTCTTTTTTTATTTAAAGAGGAAATATTGTTCTTTTCGTATCAATTTGACTTTAAAATATATCGTGGTGTTTGTTGTGCTATTATTTTAGAATTTTTATTTAGTTTATTCATTTATTTTTATGAAGTTGTCTGTTTTACTTAAATATTTGTGTTTCACTTAAATATTTGTGTTTCACTTAAATATTTGTGTTTCACTTAAATATTTGTGTTCCATTTACTTATTTCATTTATTCATCAATAAAATTATTTCATTTATTTATCAATTAAATTATTTCATTTTATTACTTATTTATATATTTGAAGCATTTAACTATTTTTATGCAGATGCGAAAAAATGAAGATATTATTTTAACATTTCTATTCGAGTTTTCAATTACGATTTGAAGCTATAGCGATAGCGATTTGATTGTTAAACGATTTGAAGTTTCACGACATAAATAAAATGGAGTTTTGTCATGAAACGTCTTTAAAACCATCTATAAAGGGTATGTGTAGGGACATAGTAGTCATGATAGAAACACCATTTTACGCTTTTAGGATAACAGATTCCGACACTATAACTTTCTAAATATAGCACGTTTGACATAAATTTGGTCCAGCCGATGATCTAAAGTTTCATATTTAAAAAACTTTTGGTGTTTTGAGCTTTTTTTTTATCGTATATTTACTTGTTTAGTTCGTCTACTTCAAACAATTCCTTCGTTTATTAAGTTGTGAATTTTACTAAATTATTTGTTCAGATTATTTTTTTATTTATTAATTAATTTCATTTATTTGTTTTTTCATTTAGATTTCTTGCATTTAACTGTTTTGATGAAGACACAAAAATATAAAATATTTAAATATTTAATTAAATAATAAAAAAATATTTAAATAGTATTTTAAAACCTCGAAATAAAATGTCATTGATTTAAACGTTTTGAAGAATTTTGAGTTGAAAAATAAAACGTGGTTTTGATGTGAAACAGTTTTAAAACCAGCTATTCTTTAAGGTGATACATTCTGATACTATAACATAGTAAAATGAAGCACGATTGTTATAAAAGGAAATTTGGCGAGGATTCGTGTAAAATCTTGAACTAAAGCAAAGCACGTACGGAGAGTGGACGTGGAATATACGAGGAATCAGGCGTAGCAGTTTGCATATCTTCCTCTGTTAGCGAGGTTTCCGTTGATAAACGAACCTTATTTAGATATTAGTTATCGGTATTACTTAATATGTCAATTTTAAATCTATATAAGATATGTTTGGTTGAATTGACGTCGCACTAAAGTTACAGAATAAACTACGAGCGACGGTTCGGGTTTTATCCCCATAGAAAAATTCGGGAACACTGTTTTTGTCATTGTGAGCCGTGGTCAAATGATTTCGACAACACCTGAGCTGGCATCCCACTGGTTAATTTTTATACAAAAAATTTCAAACGTTTAAAAAAATATAAGTTTTCAACACCATTGACATTGAAACAACAATGCCAAGTATTTTACTTTTATTGTTGCTGAATACTTCATTTTTATCGACATGATATTACAAGGCTATATTCGCAAAGGCTTTTTTAATCCTTAAATTTTAGGAATTTTAATATAATTTTTTTTTCTTACAAAAACATCACTTTAAATATCAATTGCAATAGCATGTAAAGTCGTGAACGTAAAAATTAAAAAAAAGTACTAGGTTTAGGTATTTCGAAAACTATTCAAAATAATTGAATAAATCCAGATTTTGATAAAGTTTATTTACACAGTGCACAGAGAGTGATATGCGGTGGCTACGCTAACAAACACAAAAATCGCGCAGCTTTTACTACGAGTAACACCGGGCCATATTGCTAAAATACCAATAAAACAGTAATTAACGATAGAAATTTTTCCGAAAATGGATAAACAAAAGCAAAGTGTCAATCTTTATACATTTAATCTCGACATCAAATTTTGAATAGTATTCACTGTCGAATATTATTATAATTTTTTTTAATGAACTCTATGTTGACCTGGTGTCGATATTATATCTTGTAAACAAATAATCGTTAGTACATTGGCTAAGAAAAAAGCAAACGATAATTTCAATATGTTAAAAGATACGGAATAAAAACCAGATCCCCAAGACAACGTCAACGTGCATAAAGTCCATTATTTATACTTAGTTAAAAAATGGATTGACAATAAAGAAATTTTTATATGTAGCATGTAAATTCAATTGTCAAAATGCGAAATATTCGGTGAAAAAATTTGCCAGAACACTTAAAGTTTTTCGAACTGATTATCATTTGTATTTTATTATCGTTATCGCTAAAGAAAATATATTGAGAGGGAAAATATATATTCCAGAACTGAAAATTAAATCATTTTTAAGTGTACCAACAAAATTAGGATACACTGTTTTTTGTAATTTTTCAAAATTCTATGCTACAAAATTTCAACGGTTTCAAGGAATCTCCATGTGCATGGCATTCTGGAATCTATGAAAATAATAATAAAATATTGCATTCGCAAATGGCTATGAGCAAAATAAAAATGTAAAACAAAAAAAAACTGATTTCCAATTTAAAAAAAATTTCATTGTAATTATCACAAATTAAAAATATGTTTTTAAAGAACATAAAAGTATTAGAATATATTTATATTGTACAAATCTGTAAATAAAATAGAATATTTTTCCATCATAAAAATATTGTAGTATACTATTTTTATCAAAATTTATATTTATATTTTTATTAAATCCGGCCATGCTTCCTACTGCGAATAAATGTTCTGAAATCGGCAAGTATACTCGCAAGAAGCCGAGTTGCTCAGGTTTTTGTAATCCGAGCAAGTAATAGTAAATCGCTCGGGTTATGGCGAGTCGCTCGGGTTAAAGCGAGTCGCTCGGTATTCGGCGAATACCGCATATGTGGCGCCGGCTTTACATTTGGTGCTTAGTATCACCATTTTACGGTGCTACCACGAATTGTTTAGTGGTGAAACGTAGCATCAAAACTGATAACGTTGCATAAAACTCGAGTCTCCTTAGTATTGTAGTAGTAGTATTTTTGTAACGAAGCTGGCAACCTTTCAATCGGAAGATGACAACTTGTCACAGATCGGGCTAGAACTAGGTATCCTCTGATTCATAGCTGAACGCCTTTATCCACTGGGCCACGGAGGCCCACGCTCGTCGTTGTCTTTCTTGGAAGTGCTTGTTGATGTAGCGACAGCGAAAATTTCGGTTGCAGTTAAAGAGGTTGAACCAATTATTGGTGAAACCTCAGATTTTTTCTGAAAATGGATTTTTGGTTCAACCTAGAATCCCCCATAATATGGTGTAGACCTCTGTTTTGCACCAAGATCGTTGAACTAAAAATTTTAACTGTGTAGCCACATAATATAATATAAAGCTAACTACAGAGTATAATATAAGGTTAGCCACATATTATAACGTGAAGAAGTACATAAATAACGTAGGGTAAGGTAGGGTAAAAGGGAAAGGAAAAGTGAGATTTTTCATTAAAAATTAGTTTTTATTTTTAAAAAGTTATTAATATGAAACTTTATTTGGTTTATTTATGCAATGGGTTCCTTAATATAATCTTTCAATACGTTTCATAATTTTATTTTTAAATTTTAAATTGTTATATTTTTTTAGTTTTTTTCATCTTTTTCAAGCACAGGTGGGATTAAAGTAAATAGTGAGTGGAAATCATGGTCAACAAATTGTTTATTTTAAATAGGTAACTTAAATTAAATAGATTTTTTTATTTACGATTTTTGGATTTATTCCATTCTTAAAACTGACGATTCAATTGCTGTTAACTGCTTAAATATTCTGTATTTTAGTTGGGTTGATTAGTAATTGCTATTTCATCTAAATTTAAAACCCTTACATATAACTGGAGGTTTTTCAAGAATCAGCAGTGACACAAATATTAAGTCTTTTACGTCAACCTAAAAGATATAAAACAATACAAATAACTATTTACGTATATTTTATTTACTTTAGATAATAAGAAAAAAGATCTCTACAAACAAACGTAAAAAAATACGTATTATATTAAACGTTTGTGTTGAAACTTCGATACCCGCTTTCCTTATGAAAAATAAATTAAATCTGCTGTTCATTTCCCAATTCATAAATCTGTTAATAATGGCATGCGAAATTTAAATACGGACCTGACTTTGAAGCATACTCTCGTGAAATTGGTGTTGGAATGAGCGAAATTTGAATAACAGTTCAAATATATGATTTACAATATTATTTTTAAGAAATAACAATTCTTCAAACGTTTATTACGAACTCATTTTTCGAAATCAAATATAATAATTAAAAAAAAATTAATTTAGTTCTTCAAACGTTTATTAAATTACAACATTGAGAAAGGGGACTGTGAAAAACATATATTAAATAATCAAAAGAAACAAAACCAGTCAGTCAAGAAATTACGCTTATGCATGCGAGATTTTCACTTGTTCGATCACATTATCGGAATCAGTTATTCTCAGATCGCAATCATATCGCGATTTATATCCGTTATTGGCAAAGATTATTGTTGTAAAGAATATTGGTACCGATAAACATACATATTCCAATTACATTAATATCCAATAACTCCTCTTAACATAATACCTATTTGATTACAATAATATATTTTATATAAAATTGGTGCGCACCCCCTTCCATGTGATCTGCTGGTTTTGCATCGATGAATTAATTTTGCAAGAACGGAACTTTTCACCACTTGAACAGTTGACTGGTCAAGTTTCATGACGATCGGGAGAAAAAAATCGAAACAGGTTGATTTCGAGAACAAGTTGATTTGAAGAACATGTTATTTCGGTGAACAGTTATTTTAAAAAGAAAGTTCTTGCAAATGAACTGGCTGCTTCTGTTTATAGCAATGAGCAGGATGTGCCTTTTAGAGAAAGTTCTTCTTTGTTGTTTATTGTCCTGTGAGAAGGGGTAGGCGAACGTATGCAGATGTGGGGGAGTAGGTATGTGGGATAGTTTGGGCAGTCCGTGGAAGATATTTTTGTATATTATTAACTTTCCTTGGCACGTGATTATTCCGAAAAAGAACCGACTTTTGATTTATTTAGTTGTATGGGTTGGATTGGGGATTTGAGGGGAGGGTGGGGGGGGGGGTTAATTGGGGATTTTTGAATTCAGCTCCTATTTATAAAACACTGTTACGCTGAGAAATCTTAAACTCAATTTTGGTCTTACAAACTTTATAGAAATAGGGTTTGATCACCAATGGATATCCTTTTAGCTGAATGATTATAAACAAGCTGTTCCGTCTGCTGTCGCAAGCCTCCATTCCCTTTGCATTATATCCAGATTTTTCAATATCCTATCGAACGAGAACAAATTTATCTCAATCGGGCTGTTTGTCATCGAGTTATAGTGTCGGAATAGATCCCCTAAGAGCGTAACATAATGTTTCTATCCTGATAGCCCATGTAAAGGATTTTAAAGAACTGTTCGATCAAAAGCAAGTTAAACACTTTCAGAAACACTTACCTCTATAACAGGCGTTCTTACGAAATTCAGTTGCGGATGCATTGTGATGGCATTCACAATGGCATCTTGGAGGTTCGGGACATCTTCAATGACTTTTTGGATAGTATCTTTACCTAAATGTAGGAATTAAAAAAAAAGTCAGGTTGACTTTCGAAAATTCTTTTCTTTGTTGAATACTGAAAAATCTACTCTGACAAAAGCTGCAAAAAATAAATGGTTATCCGCCTTTTATTTATCCGGAAATACCGTTCAGACTTTTATTTAACATTTTCTCTGATTGCAAAGTATTTTCATTGTTGGATAGAGGTTGTACAATAATGAAATTTTGTTTTCCCAGCTTTTATAAAACCAGATATTCTCAAAATATACTATCCGTGGCGTGGAAAAAAGTGAGTAACAACTTGACTTTCGTGGTGAATAATAGGTGGGATTGAAGCCCCTTGCTAAATTAGAAACAAAAAATTAAAGATAAAATAATCTTTTTAAAAAAACAAAACCTACTGTATGAAAAATGCTCTAAAAAGTAAAAATTAATTTTTAATTTTACGAATAAGATAAAAATATGTAATTATATAATATATATTTTATACTTACTACAACTTTTTGAAGTTGGTATCAATTAACAGAAAACGCACATAAATTTGGGCACCGATTTCAAAACGTTGAAATAAGTATAAAATTGATATTAAATAATTAAATTTTTTCAACTTGTTCGTAAAATTATAAATAATTTAAAAAAAACTTTTTAGAGCATTATCTTAACAATTTGAGGGGTTAGAAAAAGGTAAAAATTGTGAAGTTGTTTTCTATGCAAAATAGTTAACTTTATATTTACAACGCATGCAAGTTACTTGCATTTTTTTTTTATTCTTTTAATAGATATATTTTCCAAGAAACGCTTTATTACTTTAGATTTGAAAAATATTTCAACGTAGAATATTTTTATGAATTTAAAGTTTATGTGTATTGCAAGATAAACTGGAAATCCATGGACGATTTAAGTCGTTCAGCACTGTCAGAAGGTTAAAGTTGATTTAATTTTTTTAAAGTTCATTTTATATATTGTATGTTTTTAAAAAAAATTATAATCCACATACCCGCATTGAATCCAATGGTTGCCCTCACATTTTCGCCGTTTTGAAAGCAACTTTGAATATTGAAGATGGAACTTCGGTTACGTAATTCGGTTGCGAATCCATAAACGTCAAAAATTATTCTTTCAACCACCTACACAAAAGGAATAAAAAAAAAATTAAAGATAAATTATTACAAACACTAATACTTATGCAAGAACTTTAATTTATGTTTTTGTTTTTAAGTTTTTAATGACTGTTATGATTTACTACATGCATAATATCCACACTCTTTAAAGTACAGGGTGTACGTAAAGTCTCTATATACTTTAATTTTTTTTTAATATGTATACGCTTGCAGTTTTCTTAAATTCAGTTAAGAAAGTATCAAAGTATGAGTCAACGAAGTCATTGATTTATTTGGACCATGCTATCTATTTTGAGTGGATTCCTTCTCATGTAGACTTACACGGCAGTGAATTGGCAGATAAACTTGCCAAGGAGGGTTGCAGACTCTCCACCCCCTTCTCTTGCGCCTTGACTTTCCTAGAACTTTATTCAGGAGAAAAAATCTAAATCTTCGGCTGAGTGGAGAAAGCCCCCTACCCATCATTGGAATATGAGTAAAAAGCCAGGCCTGACTCTAGACCTCCCGTGCGACAGTCTGCTCTTTCTAGGCTTGCTAGCGGACACATCAATTGCCGCTCATTTATTGAGGGCAGGAAGGTCTTCACCACCTGCACTAAGTGCCTCGACCATCAGGCTTCTTCAGAGCACATAATGGAATGCATGGGCCTCTCCAGGGAAGATATCTACTGCGATCCTCTCCTTGTGCTCGACTTCCTGAGAGTCACTGTTCTCGTGGATCTTGTCTGACACCGTCAGACTATGGAGGATAAGCAACAACAACAACATCAAAGTATTCTTTGACAATGTTTAAAACATACACCAATGTATGTGTATGTGCGTGTAAGTGTATGTGTGTAACAGGGTTCGAAATTACGGAATAAAAGTTAGGCGTCATTTTGACACGTAACAGGTTTTTTTAGCTGTCAAAATGTTTCGCAGGGCGTAATTTTAAAATAATTCGAATTGTTTAAGCAACACTGCCAACTGTTACTGTTTTTTTTTGTAATACTTAAGGCTTCTTTTGCATAAAATTAGAAGCATTTTTCCATTTGTACTCTAAATATATCACTGTGTTACTGACAAAATTACTAAAAAGTAAAAGAGCAGAGCAATTATTGAAAATCAACGTTAGGCGTAAAAAATGACGCCTGAGTGTATAAATACGGTCGTCAAGCTGGAATGTTTATAAATAGTTCAATGTCAAAAATGACGCCTGCGTGTAAAATTTAGGTCGTTTAACGGAAATTTTTAGGTTCAAACTTTGGTTTGTATGTATGTGTCTGTATGAGTATATGTATGTGCGTAGATATGCACTCATATACACATGTACGTATACACAGTTATATGTACTTATGTATGTAGGTCATTCTAAATTTACTTGCATATTTTCACTTTTTCTGATGTATTTATATTCCCTTACTGTTATGGTTATGGTTACAATTGGTAAAGTAGGCCTAACATGACATAAGCTATTATGATGAAGTAACTTCTGTCATTGTTTTGTAACCTCTGTTACCGTTTTCTATTCTTTTTTACTTGGTAAGAGAGGTTACATTTAGAATATTTTTTTTTTAAAAGGAACAATTGTTTGGGTTAAGTTTTTTGTCGAATTGCCTGATAGTGATACCAAATAAAGGAGATTTGCATATTTCCAAAATCTGAACATAAAGGTCATAAATAATTGGTGAATGGGTCAGAGAGACTAAAAATACTCATCTGTAAAAAAGTGCATCGATCAAATTGCTTCTGTTGTACACAGCGGATATTCTAAAATGACTACTATTATTGTGCCTTCCCTTATAAAAGTCAATTCTGTTCAGTGCTGCCCTTTTATGACAATAATAAAAAATATGCACAATTGAAGGGTTTTCTGCCAAAAAGATGTAGCTCCAATCGTTAGTTCTCGCGTTACTTAATAAATGACAACGCAACAGATGAGCCGGACGTTACAGAGGGGGAGTGTGATGATGAAAAATATAATTTTCTGTTTTTAAAGCCTATATTTCAATTGAAGTTTTCTTTAAATAAAATAATATTATAGTAAATTGTATTTTTTTTGTGTGAAATATTTTTTATAGAGGTAGACAGAGCATCTATTTGCTTGCAAGAAAGAGGTAGCTCCAACAATCCAACATGTGCCACGTCATCTGGAAGATATATTTTTGAGTGAAAATACATTCATAATATGTAGAAACAATTAAGAAGATTGATCAAAAAGAACATCTTCACACAACTTGGAATTTTGAATTTTCAAACGTTTTTTACGGTTTTCTGCAAACTTGAATATTTGGAGCTACCTCATTTTTACAGCAAACCCTTCAATTGGTAAAGGAGGCTACACAAATCAGTTTAATTTTTAATAAAACTAAAATAGTTATATTTCGTAAGGGCGGTAAATTATCTAAGCATGACAAATTTTTTTACAACAATAACGAATTGGAAATAGTTTCTAGTTATGTTTATCTAGGTATTCCATTTTCTTCATCTGGCTGTTTTAATCTTGCCAAAAATTATTTTATTTCTAAAACAAATAGTGCAGTAAACACTTCTTGGTCCATATTGACAGGTGCAAAAATTAATTCGGTTAACGCATGGTTTAAATTATTTGATGCTTTGATTTTATCAGTTTTAACATACGGTGCTGCAGTTTGGGCGATAAATAACTACAATGATCTAGAAAAATGTTTTTGTATTTTTGTTAGAAAGCTCCTTACAGTTTCCCGTTATATACCTGGATATATTTTAAGACTCGAATTAGGTCATCCTAGGATCTCTTTAGTTTTTATTCGTTTAATTTTAAAATACTGGATACACCTTCTCAAAATGTCAGATGATAGGTTTGCTAAAATTTGCTACTTAAACATGTATAATTTATCCTTTGACTGCACAAACAATAAATTTAATTGGGCCATCTCGATAAGAAATATTTTACAAAACGCTGGTTTTTATTTTGTTTGGCTTTCGCAAGACTATAAAGTTGCTGAACATTACATTTCAACGATTGTACAAGTATACCACGACCAATACACCCAAAATGATCTTGCTTCAATGAACAATAGTATCAACCACTCACAGTATAAATATATCAAAAACTCACATTTAATCGAAGACTATTTAATTTCAAATATAGATATCACTATAAAAAGAATTATTATACAAATTCGTTGCAGTCAATCGCGTATATTTTTTAAAGGAGTTGCTTTCGAAATTTTTCCTAACGAGTCCTGTAAGTTTTGTAACACAACAGAAAATGAAACCTGGGATCATGTTTTTTTAGTCTGTCCTATTTACGATGCATTCAGACAAAAATACTTATCAATTGAATCCAGTAACATTTCAACCATCCTAAAATTTTACAATAAAGAATATTTTTGTTTTTATAATTATGCAATATCTGTTTTAAAATTCCGGGAGGACTTGATCAGTGAACTTGTGCAGGAATAACAGATTTAAAACCCAATTCTAATTGTTCATGTAATTTATTTTTGTCTTTTTTTTGTATATTTGTCTCAAATTGTGTTTTAGTTGTTTTTTTTTGAAAATGTATTATATTGTATTTTGTGTTATCAAACTTTGTAACCGCTTTTGTTAAAATTTGTTGCCAACCTTTGTAAATGGGCTACGGCCCACTACAATAAACATATCTATCTATCTATCTATCTAAATCAGTTTAATCAGTGCTAACAGTTGTTGAATATACTCATCATTTATACAATCAGACGCTCTCTACTTAACTATTTAACTCAGGTACCAGAGAAGGTCATAAGCAGAAATGCTTCTGTTTCTGATAATCACCAAAGCTGAGTTAAATAAAACAATTTTTTCCACGTACACCTCTCCTAATCTGCGATGAAGGAAATGGGCGAACTTCTATAGAGACAAACTGTATTATTTTGAACATTATTGTTACTTATTGTGTGCTTTTAGTGTTATGTGTGCTTTTATTGTTACTAATTGTGTGCTTTTAGTGTTATGTGTGCTTTTATTGTTACTTATTGTGTGCTTTTATTGTTATGTGTGCTTTTATTGTTACCTATTGTGTGCTTTTATTGTTACTTATTGTGTGCTTTTATTGTTACTTATTGTGTGCTTTTATTGTTAAGTGTGCTTTTATTGTTATGTTTGCTTTTATTGTTACTTATTGTGTGCTTTTATTGTTATGTGTACTTTTATTGTTATGTGTGCTTTTATTGTTATGTGTGCTTTTATTGTTATGTGTGCTTTTATTGTTATGCGTGCTTTTATTGTTACTTATTGTGTGCTTTTATTGTTATGTGTGCTTTTATTGTTATGTGTGCTTTTATTGTTACTTATTGTGTGCTTTTATTGTTATGTGTGCTTTTATTGTTACTTATTGTGTGCTTTTATTGTTATGTGTGCTTTTATTGTTATGTGTGCTTTTATTGTTATGTGTGCTTTTATTGTTATGTGTGCTTTTATTGTTATGTGTGCTTTTATTGTTATGTGTGCTTTTATTGTTATGTGTGCTTTTATTGTTATGTGTGCTTTTATTGTTATGTGTGCTTTTATTGTTACTTATTGTGTGCTTTTATTGTTATGTGTGCTTTTCGAGCAGACACCCTGTCTCTACACAAGATCCAAGATATAAAATTAATTAGTTTTTAAAAATACGACAGTAAAGTCCAATAAATTGCTTATAAAACTCCTCGCTTTAGTAAAGGTTTTCAAACAAACCCTGGTGGTACTGATAATATACATAACGGTTATCCCGATTGTATCGCTTAAAATTGTCCAACGTTCTAGACGACAACGAAAAACGCAAATGAAAATATTTGAATTTACTCTGAAGATATTTTAGCTGTTGCCACTGATACTTCAGATCGTGAATTTAATTTGAAAACACTTTTTTTCTCCTTCAAATTCCTAGATAATTCAGCGTTCTAAAAAAATAGCACGAATACAATCTGAGCGTGAATTTTGTGTTGTTTACAAAGTTCCATACTTCTTGTCGAGCCATTTTTAGTAAAAAAGAAGAAAATGTGTATTTATTTTTTAAAGAATAATAGATTGTAATCATTTAGTGGCAACGATTTCCAAAAGGGCGACGGCACAGACAGTACATTATGATTAATTTATACATTTTTAAGGAATCTTCACCTAGGACAGTCAAAATAAGTAGTAATGTGGAATAATAATAATTTTAATATTAAAAAGAAGGTTTTAAACTAAACCGATTCATTTTCTCATTAGTAAATAAGTTATTTTTAAAAGTAATAGCGACATGAAGTAAAAGTAGCTAAAGGCTATATATATATATATATATATATATATATATATATATATATATATATATATATATATATATATATATATATATATATATATATATATATATATATATATATATTATATATATATATATATATATATATATCGCAATCTTCTATTCGCGTTTTCCGAAAGTTCAGAAAATTGCACGTATAACCATTGTTCTATTAGATACGATGCCATAGATACGATATTTAACGTACTTACGTTTTTTCTGCCCGCGAAACCCATCTGCACTTGCACCAAAGAGTTATCCTAAAATTGAGGTAAGTTGTTATGATGGAAGTAATATGGAAATTTTCAAAATATACTTTTACAGTCGATGTCGTCACACAACACACAATTCCAAACTTAACGATTCGAAATTCTCAACTTAACGGCCTGTTCACAGTGGAACTTCAATATAAAGGGTTAGTAGGGGATAAGAGTTGCTCGCTTTAATGATTTTCCGGTTTACAACAAACAATTGCCCCTGTTATGCAACAGGGGCAACGTCCGTTATAAAAGAAGAATCATATGTAATATTTATGTAGTAAAAATCCCTATTACGCCTTTTAAACTTAAAAGAACAGATGAGGTGTCAAAAGAAAGAGAATTTCATAGACTAGTGACGAATAATACTTTCATCTCATAAATACATATATTTTAAATGAGTGTAAAATAATTCATTTTAACGGGTTTATTAAACAAGCCGTTGTAATGCTAATAGCCGTAATTATACTATATATGAGCATAACATTAAAAGTTTTGAATATTTAGGAATAAAAGATTCGCTAATATATTCCACCCCGAATTGGGTTGGGGGGGGGGGGTCATTTGATAATTATTACCCGGGAGTTCTACTACAGTAGACTCTCGATAACTCGCATTTCGATAACTCGAACTTCAAAAACTCGAACTTCGATAACTCGAATTTTTCGATATTTTGAAAAAAATCTATTTCCCTGCACCTTCATTACTTATTTAATGTAATTTTATCTCTTTAATTCGTAGGTTTTCGTCGTTATTTTCGATAACTCGAAGTATCCTCACAACTCAAAATTTTGTTTTTCTTTCAAAACTACAGATTTTGAAGAACCTTTAGCATATATGTAATTGCCACGTTCTTCTTTATCAGTTCTCTTTCTTATTGTGCGTTATTGAAAGGGTATACTTACAATGGATTCCTACCTGTGCCTCACCCTTTTGTTTGAATGTCGCCAGACTGGATTCCCTGAGCTGTATCCCCTCCTCTTTAACACAGAGTCAGTCCAACAAATAAGATTAATGATTTATCGTTCCTCAAGTCAGCTGGCGTTTTCGGTAAAGTGCGAGTCACTTTCTTGGAACATTACCGACCGTCCAGAAAGCAACTCACTTAAAATATGAAGACGACACTCGACCCCCTTCTCATTTTTGTTTAGGCAATGCATTCTCTATAGCACCATTTGATGAGAGATCGCTCTCAGAAGAAGAATGATAATTAAGAATGCTAACCTCCTCCAAAGATAACTTTGTAAGAGGCTCTATCTTCGATAAAATCTATGCGTGCATTCATTGAATCGAGGCCGGAAATGAAAACATCAGAGACATTTCAAGCAATCGTGCATTTGGAAAATATAATTGATTTCGAAAAAAATAGAAATACTCACCAAACTATTTTGTATAGATATGTTAAATAAAGTCGTGTAAGTATACTAGTATTTACTTTTTACTAAAACAGCTTTTTTATAGGATATTTTCGATAACTCGAATTTTCGATATCTCGAATTTTTATACACTTCCCTTCGAGTTCGAGATAGCGAGAGTTGTCTGTATATCCAATTAATTTTAATGCATGATATTTAATTTTTTTTTTAATTTAGGCATTTTATTAAAACATTTCATTTGAATAAATGGGCTATGGAAATAGTACTTTACCTGAGAATAAGCGTAACTCATAAATGCGGTTGGAATTATGACATAAGAGTCTTTACTTTTAATATGATAGTCCAACACAACTGCTTCAAAAACGTTCACCTTAAGACCTCTGATTGTATCCTAAGAAATATAAAATATACACAAAATATATACAAAGAAAATAGAAAAAGACTCAGCCAAAAGCAACACATGGCGGATTATTTTAACATGAAAAATATACGAAATATTGCGATCAAAGTGGTGTACAGCATGGCTGCTTCTGCATTGGCTTCAAGTCAACAAAATGCCTTGTCCAATCCAGAAGTTACAATTAGAGATCAGTGAGGGGGAGTTTCACGCCGAGAAGAAGAAAACCGCTGTTCCAACGGAACATGGAGAAAATTCCGCGACGCCGAAGAAGTTCCGTAGGGTTAGCATGGAGCTTTAGCTCCTGTACTATAATTTTAAGTTTTAGTCTTTAAATAATACCTCAATATAGAAATATTTACTACATATACTGAGATAGGTTGTACTCATCGTTTTTCAAGGTATTTTTTTGTTGAAATAAAAGTATTTTTCCGTATTTTGTTGTAATTCTAATTATATACAGATATAATATAAGTATTTCTGTACTTAAATTTATTCATATATGGAATAAAAATATTACTTATTTGGAAAAAACAAATATTATAAACAAACTTTCCCATAATTTCAAGCGTATCGACTCAACAAAGAAAAGCAAAGTTGCCTGTTGTAGGGAAGAAATCGAAACTACTAGTAAGTTTCCATGTTGATACGTCACGTGAAACTCCCCCATAGTTCAAAAGAATTCAAGCTTCACTTACTTCCTTGGCGTAATGGGTGTCTGTATTGGGAAACAGGATAGACGACGGATCTGTGATGCCGATCGACTCGACGCCATTTGGAAGTTCCAATTCCGCAGCGAAATTTTTATTTCGATAGATCTCGCACTTATCCGCATCATGGGGGTTGTCGTAGACGTAACCTGTCCAAAAACACATTGATAGACATAGAAATTCATATAAAATGGTTAGAAAATGATAGAAGCTTTTTATAGGTCTCGTAAGGGTAGTACACTTTTGGGGAAAGAGGCCACCGCTGCCGAGTATGTTCGTCAGCCGATAAAGGTGTCAGCTGGGATTCAGAGGATTCCTGGTTCGATCCTAGGCGATGAACTTGACAAAGAAAAGTAAAAAGTAGTGATCTTGTGATCGGAGGATTACCAGCTTCGCTACAAAATACTAGAAAAGTCGTCCAGAACGTCCGCAAAAATTAACGGCGTTGGTGCATGATAAATCTGACCGGCGTCCAAAGTCAAGTCAAGACGTCTATTGAAGGCGTTGGATGCCAGTTCAGGTGTTTCCTCGTCATCTGACCATGGTACTAAAATAACGAGTTGAATGTATGAATGTGTGTGCAAATGTGTATGTGTTCCCAGGTCTTTCCTTTTTTTCGAGATAGACCCCGCGCACCTCTGAACATTAACCCGTGGAACCCTCTGGGTTCGCGGACCATCATTTGGGAACTACTTAGTTAATATATAAGTCAGGTGGTCCTTATGTCTGAATTTTTTGTTAGTTAAATTGTGATTGATAGTTAAAATTTTTTAAAACATCATAAAATAGCTCACCATTTATCCCATCATATATAACATCGATTTCAGGTTTTTCGTCCGGTTCTACTTTTACTTTTGTTTGGTTCCATGGGGTGTTGTGGTACGCCAGGTGCAAACTGCTGAAGTCAAAGGCAAACTGAAAATCAAGAGCAAAGAATTTGTTTGAGCTACTTTTGCTTCTTCTTCCGTTGCCTCAAAAAAATAGTTTTGTGCACTGTTAAAAATAGGTATTTAAAAATAAGCAAAATGTACTAATTTTTGATTACATTCGATGCCTGTCATACATCCGAATACATAAGTTTAGTTTTTTGTAAAAAAAAACATGTACTCAAAAATGAGCAAAAATGAATAAAAAGAGCAGTTCATTGCCTACATGGGCTGCCTTCATAAATCACCTTCAATAAATATCGGCAATAACGACTTAGACTTATTGGGAATCGAATCCTTATTCGTAAGTGCCAGGGCGAAGTGAAGACGTTATAAACAGAAGACTTATTTAAAAGGTGTTCCGAAAGAATGGAAAGTAAGATAATTGAGTTGTTATAACTCATTTTCCAATTAAGCAAACAACATAAAATTATGTGGAAAATCATCTTCTGGATAACTATTTTAAGTTTCTCGGGTCGATTAATTAGGATGGCTTGAACAAAAGCTGAGATTAGCAATATCAAATCACGCTGCTCGTTTTTGCGAAAGTGCAGTTGCTTAAACGTGAGTACGTCGCCGCTCATATACGGTGCAATTGTATTCAAAGAAAAACGAGTATGTTCATGCACACATTTTTAAGTACCTTTTTTTAAAGGGTACACAAGCTAATTTGTAAGAGGCGTTTTTATTTTAATCGTTTGATTCGTTAGCAAGATGTCAAAATCATAAAGTTTTTATCTCTGCAAAATGGTTTACTTTATGTTTCCAATATATGTAATTCATATATTTGTTTTTCATTTATTATTTTAATAGATATGGCTTCCAAAAAACAACCTCAATGTTTTAAACTTGAAATATATTCTGAAATCGAATACTTTTATGAAATATACATTGACGTGCAATGAAAAAAATTGAAAGTCCATGGACGTCTAAACTAAGAGCAGTACTAATGACTAATGACGGACTAATGACTCAAAAATTCTGCATGTAAAGCACCCACCGCCTTCTATTAACATTAAAAAAATGCTTGGTACCAAATATAATGTATGTACTTATAATATATCTCGTTTATTTCAAACGTACTTATCTTGGACCATTTAAATAGACCTGTGCGGTACTTTCTACAATAAATCAATGTCCTTGTTAAGATATGTTGACGAATACTGTACAGCATACTTAAGATGAGGCCTTTCCAAACCTCTATACAATGGCAAGATTATATTCTTAGATTTTGATTAAACACTTTTTCATGTATCCCAAAATTCTATTTGAATGCGTGTATATATAAATAAAATTTCTATTTGTTTAAAACTCACATAGAGAGTGCTATAGTCGCAGTTGTTCTCTGTGCCATCCTCATGTATGGTACTATAGCTAACCTCTGCGTGAAACTCCAGATCAGTCTCCGTGTATACAGGAACTTTTGGTGCGTCTTCGACTTTTGCCGTCGGGTACTCTTTACCTGTAGGAAAATGTATGTATAGAGAGATCCAAAAGTATAAGAAAATATCAAAATTCAATAATTCGAAACGACAGACACTGTAGATTACCCATACGTTCACCGAAACACATAGGATAATTTTAATAACGAAAATATTTATAGTTGCACATTACACCGACAGGTGGCGCTTTAATTTTGGTTATCTTTGTATACACCACGTAGTTTTACACCACGTTTAAGATCGGTAATAAATTTGAAATGATTGCGATATTGCGACAGAAAGTATATATCTGAGACAACTATAGCTCCACCTGCCAGTAACAAATGTAACTATTAAAGCACAATTTTTTTTATTAAACATTCCACGACTTTTTTGCATTTCTGTGAAAGTTGCCTCGGCCACTGTCTATATTTTAAAAGTTATTTACTTTTTACTTTTTCTGCTACTTTTGAATCTCTCTGTATTTATGCATGCACGTACTGGCATATATGTACAGGATATTTCATAATTCCTTCCAGGGGTTTGGAAGGTTATAGCTAAAAAACTACTATGACTAATTCAGCAAAAAGTTTCATTTCGCTATAAAGGAGTAACTTCAAGTTTTTATCATATCATTCGCTTGATGGCAGCACGTGTTTTACTCGGTAAAAGCCCAAAAGAGTGAAGAGGAACAGAACGAATTCAACAGAAATACATTGGGAAAGATCCTACCTGGCGCTCATGACATGATCCAAAAGGCCCAGTTTAACTAGAAAATATAAAAAATTGAAAGTTTGAAAAATTAGAAAAATGACAACAGTTCGGAATTTCATCAAGGGGTGGTCACACGAAGTGATGATATAAAGCCGGCGCCACATATGCGGTATTCGCCGAATACCGAGCGACTCGCCTTAACCCGAGCGACTCGCCATAACCCGAGCGATTTACTATTACTTGCTCGGATTACAAAAACCTGAGCAACTCGGCTTCTTGCGAGTATACTTGCCAATTTCAGAACATTTATTCGCAGTAGGAAGCATGGCCGGATTTAATAGTATACTACAATATTTGATGATAAAAATAGTATACTACAATATTTTTATGATGGAAAAATATTCTATTTTATTAACAGATTTGTACAATATAAATATATTCTAATACTTTTATGTTCTTTAAAAACATATTTTTAATTTGTGATAATTACAATGAAATTTTTTTTTAATTGGAAATCAGTTTTTTTTTGTTGTTTTACATTTTTATTTTGCTCATAGCCATTTGCGAGTGCATTATTTTATTATTATTTTCATAGATTCTAGAATGCCATGAACATGGAGATTCCTTGAAACCGTTGAAATTTTGTAGCATAGAATATTGAAAAATTACAAAAAACAGTGTATCCTAATTTTGTTGGTACACTTAAAAATTATTTATTTTTCGGTTCTGGAATATATATTTTCCCTCTTAATATATTTGCTTTAGCGATAACGATAATAAAATACAAACGATAATCAGTTCGAAAAACTTTAAGTGTTCTGGCAAAATTTTTCAACGAATATTTCGCATTTTGACAATTGAATTTGCATGCTACATATAAAAATTTCTTTAGTGTCAATCCATTTTTTAACTAAGTATAAATAATGGACTTTATGCACGTTGACGTTGTCTGGGGATCTGGTTTTTATTCCGTATCTTTTATCATATTGAAATTATCGTTTGCTTTTTTCTTAGCCAATGTACTAACGATTATTTGTTTACAAGATATAATATCGACACCAGGTCGACATAGAGTTCATTAAAAAAAATTATATTAATATTCGACAGTGAATACTATTCAAAATTTGATGTCGAGATTAAATGTATAAAGATTGACACTTTGCTTTTGTTTATCCATTTTCGGAAAAATTTCTATCGTTAATTACTGTTTTATTGGTATTTTAGCAATATGGCCCGGCGTTACTCGTAGTAAAAGCTGCGCGATTTTTGTGTTTGTTAGCGTAGCCACCGCATATCACTCTCTGTGCACTGTGTAAAATAAACTTTATCAAAATCTAAATTTATTCAATTATTTTGAGTAGTTTTCGAAATACCTAAACCTAGTACTTTTTTTTAATTTTTACGTTCATGACTTTACATGCTATTGAGATTTAAAGTGATGTTTTTGTAAGAAAAAAATTTGTTATATTAAAATTCCTAAAATTTAAGGATTAAAAAAGCCTTTACGAATATAGCCTTGTAATATCATGTCGATAAAAATGAAGTATTCAGCAACAATAAAAGTAAAATACTTGGCATTGTTGCTTCAATGTCAATGGTGCTGAAAACTTATATTTTTTTAAACGTTTGAAATTTTTTGTATAAAAATTAACCAGTGGGGTGCCAGCTCAGGTGTTGTCGAAGTCATTTGACCCGAATTTTGTGTTTGTTGTTTTGAATTTGTGTTCCCGAATTTTTCTATAGGGATAAAACCCGAACCGTCGCTCGTAGTTTATTCTGTAACTTTAGTGCGACGTCAATTCAACCAAACATATATTATATAGATTTAAAATTGACATATTAAGTAATACCGATAACTAATATATAAATAAGGTTCGTTTATCAACGGAAACCTCGCTAACAGAGGAAGATATGCAAACTGCTACGCCTGATTTCTCGTATGTTCCACGTCCGCTCTCCGTACGTGCTTTGCTTTAGTTCAAGATTTTACACGAATCCTCGCCAAATTTCCTTTTATAACAATCGTGCTTCATTTTACTATGTTACAGTATCAGAATGTATCACCTTAAAGAATAGCTGGTTTTAAAACTGTTTCACATCAAAACCACATTTTATTTTTCAACTCAAGATTCTTCAAAACGTTTAAATCAATGACATTTTATTTCGAAGTTTTAAAATACTATTTAAATATTTTCATATTTTTGTGTTTTCATCAAAACAGTTAAATGCAAGAAATCTAAATGAAAAAACATTTAGTAAAACAAATAAATGAAATTAATTAATAAATAAAAAAATAATCTGAACAAATAATTTAGTAAAATTCACAACTTAATAAACGAAAGAATTGTTTTAAGTAGACGAACTAAACAAGTAAATATACGATAAAAAAAAGCTCAAAACACCAAAAGTTTTTTAAATATGAAACTTTAGATCATCGGCTGGACCAAATTTATGTCAAACGTGCTATATTTAGAAAGTTATAGTGTCGGAATCGGTTATTCTAAAAGCGTAAAATGGTGTCTCTATCATGACTACTATGTCCCTACACACACCCTTTATAGATGGTTTTAAAGACGTTTCATGACAAAACTCCATTTTATTTATGTCGTGAGACTTCAAATCGTTTAAACACATTGAAAACTCGAATAGAAATGTTAAAATAATATCTTCATTTTTTCGCATCTGCATAAAAATAGTTAAATGCTTCAAATATATAAATAAGTAATAAATTGAAATAATTTAATTGATAAATAAATGAAATAAGTAAATGGAACACAAATATTTAAGTGAAACAAACAACTTCATAAAAAATAAATGAATAAACTAAATAAAAATTCTAAAATAATAACACAACAAACACCACGATATATTTTAAAGTCAAATTGATACGAAAAGAAGAATATTTCCTCTTTAAATAAAAAAAGAAAATAGTACTATATTGATAGTAAATGGTAATTGGCTATCAAAATATAGAATAAAATATCGATAGCCAATCACCATTGAGCTCGCTTCGAGATGTGTTCCATTTTCCCGAAACAAGTGGGAAACGCAATTATTCAATTTGCTCGCTTTAACCCGAGCGAAGTTGCTCGTGATAAGGCGAGCACCTTGTAGTGTGGTGCTGAAAATCGTCGTAACGCGAGCGACGCGGCACTTGCCGAATACCGAGCGACCCATCCACACATGCGTCTTTAAGCGAATATCGGAGGTTTCGTTGCTCCGGATTCGGCGAATACCGCATGTGTGGCGCCGGCTTAAGATGGTATTTTTCTTAGGCTGATTAGCATAAAGTAAAATAAATTTCTAACTGCTCAGAGGATTAATATTGATGATAGATGTGTTTATAGAACGGATACAGAGCACTTAGCATGATAATTTGTACTAATTCATACTGCATGTAATTTTTATTTACAATGACTTGGTCCTTTTCTATAGATTCTACATACCAAATATCCTCCTTGTTAAGCCGCATTGGTGAACAGCAATCATGCTGCCTAAAATTGAGACAAATATCCAGGCTCTCATGTTTGGAAGCTAACGATCGCCTACAAAAGATATTTTCAAAAAAAAATTATATTAAATTTTACAAAATATAAAATAAAATACATACATATTAGGGATGAGCTTAACAGTTATTCTGAAAGAACAGTAGTTATTACGATATTATTGACAAATAACAGTTATTTTTAACTGTTATTTAGGTATTTTTTTTAGAAAGGGGGAGGAGTATATAAGTGTTCAATTCCAACTAATTAAAAAACAAAAAATCATGTCAAAACTGGTTGTTCTACAAAAAAATATGTTTTAAACAACATTTTATTTTACAGTACAATATAATTTAATTTAAAGAGCATTATTTCATGCTTTATTTAAAATAAATAGTATATGAAAATGTTTTAACTGTTAAAAAAAAGCACAAATTAGAATTAAATATTTTTGAAATTAATTTTTCTATTGAATTGATCCAGATTTTTTAAAAAAAATAGTATTACATTTTGTTTTTTACAAAACCCTTCTTCCCCACCCCCTCCTTCCTTTCCCATCAGCGCTGAATTAAGCATCCTTCGCCTTTTCGTTCTCAAACACGTCGATGGAACGTACCACATCGTAAATAATAACAAACACACTAAACATCGATACGAGATGACATTAAATATATTAAAAATATATTTAATGCCATCGATAATATTAAAAAGCTTTATCCTACTACGATGTCCTTGGATTCAAGTGGTTATTTCAATATTTTGAACGACACAAAAATATTCAGAACGATGCAAAATGAAACCGTTATATCGCAAAGAATACAATATAACTGTTTATGATCAATAGATCATAAAATTCACACAGCTTCACATATCGTAAAATCACACTGTATGATAAAATCAACACAGTTTGAGATATTTTGATCCAAAGTCAAAGACGGGAATCCTTGGTATATCAAGTTAAAAAAGATGATAAAATGAAACTGCGCCATCTATTTGATCGTTTGAAGAATTTCGTTCTGAGTTTCCCGGAGCAGTGACGAATCATACTTTTGGCTCATAAATATTAACGTTTTCAAAAAAATACGCTTAAAATAATTCATTTAAACAAACCATTGATAATGCTGCCATCTATGAATGAGCAAAAGCGTTAAACTTTTATGATTTTTTGGCTATGAGAAATACGCTAATTAATTTCGCCCTTACAACGAATGGGGGTAGGAGGTTGTTCATGCAATAATTATCGCACGGGCATATTAGTAAACTAATAATCCAATATCTAAGCAAATATAAATTATTAAATAACGTAATTAGTAATAGTAATAATAGTTACCTTGACTGAAATTTGTTTCCCAAAAACCCAGTTTATTCCTAGTTACGAACGGGTGAGAGTAGTTAGCGGTTCTAGTCGAAGGCAGAGTGCTCACCGTTATCTTGCTTTACCATTGTATTAGACGTGGAAATAACAAAAAAACGATAACCGATCTCTTTGTAACCTTCCGTTCTCAATATGATTATACGATCGCTCGATTCGAACAATGGCCTAAGTGATATTCGTTATCTTGTCTCACAAATCGCTTCACATCTGAAAATCAAAAAGTTAATTAACTTATCTCATGTTACTCCCATCAATCTATATTAATAAAAATACAGAGGTGTCTGTGTTCGTTTATTCATGTCTCAGGAAACTAATGGTCTTGTTAGGTATTTGTGTATGCATGCATGTGTATGTGTATATGTTGTTTTAATTATAGAAACTCATCTATAAAAAAAATTTACGTAGCTTCCTAAAATGAGATTGCAGCCGTAAAAGTCCAATTTTGTCTGCATTAATCTCAGCATCCGTCGAACCGATTGTAGTGATTCCTTAACCAAAAAACATTTAAAGCGATGTCTCTCATACCACTATTATCACAATCTAAAATGGACATTTTTATTAGGCCATCTTGGAAGAACATACGAATTAATTTCCACTGCCATTTTAAGTGAAAAATAACATTGCATTCAGATTCTTCGACCAAGAAACATTAAAACGATGTCTCACATGCCACTATTACCACACTCAAAAGTGGACATTTTTATAGCGGCCATCTTGGAAGAACATCCGAATTAGTTTCCAGTCATTTTAAGTGAAAAATAACATTATATTCAGATTCTTCGACCAAAAGTCATTTAAAACGATGTCTCAATGCCACTATTATGTATTACCACACTCCAAAGTGGACATTTTTATATCGGCCATCTCGAGCGCCATCTTGAAAGAACATACGATTTAGTTTCCACTGTCGTGGTAAGTGAAAATAACATGGTATTCAGATTCCTTGACCACAAAACATTAAAACGATGTGTCACATGCCACTATTACCACACTCTAAAAGTGGACATCTTTTTAACGGCTCATGGGCGCCATCTTGAATTTTTCAAATTGCTCAAGATTTATAGAGTGTCATTAATCGGTTCTCGTATTTTCATATCATAAGCTTTCAAAATCAACGAAAACAATTTATCTCTACTCCAAACGAGATTGACCTATTTTTTTACATTTTTCATCCTGACTATTATGGTCGTAGTGGAAGTCAATTGAAAGCAGCAATACTGTGCACCAACTAGTTTTAAAAAAGGATTTAGATTTTTTTTTAATATCTTAGTATATATGTTACATGTGTATAGGTATATTTTCTCCTTACAGAATTAAATTTTGTATTGCCAATAATGTAAATTTGTTTTTGCTTATTATGCACTACGACTTTGGAACTACTTTCTATTTTAAATACAGACTGCATTCCAAATGGTTTTCAAATGAAAAAATAAACACAGCCAAAAGCACTTTATGTGTGCTTATTTTAGCATGAAAAATACACCAAATATAGCAGCAGCGACGAAAGTGGGATACGGTTTTTAATTTTTTAATTCTTCGATTGGCTTCAAGTCAACAAACTGTAATACCTAATCCAGAAGTTAAGAGATGAGTAGTATAGGTCTTTTTATTTCCATCATGAGACGTTTATCCTGTGAGAACGTAAGCAGTTTTGAGTGAAACCATTGAGCAATTCCTAAACAATCAAAATCGAACAACAGCTCTACCTCTAAAGTGTTTGATTACCTCTACTTCTTAAGTGTTTGATTACCTCTTAAGTGTTTGATTACCTCTAAAGTGTTTGATTACCTCTACCTCTAAAGTGTTTGATTACCTCTATCTCTAAAGTGTTTGATTACCTCTACCTCTAAAGTGTTTGATTACCTCTACCTCAAAAGTGAAGCTCTAAAGTGTTTGATTACCTCTACCTCTAAAGTGTTTGATTACCTCTACCTCTAATGTGTTTGATTACCTCTACTTCTTAAGTGTTTGATTACCTCTTAAGTGTTTGATTACCTCTACCTCAAAAGTGAAGCTCTAAAGTGTTTGATTACCTCTACCTCTAAAGTGTTTGATTACCTCTACCTCTAAAGTGTTTGATTACCTCTACCTCTAATGTGTTTGATTACCTCTACTTCTTAAGTGTTTGATTACCTCTTAAGTGTTTGATTACCTCTAAAGTGTTTGATTACCTCTAAAGTGTTTGATTACCTCTACCTCTAAAGTGTTTGATTATCTCTACCTCTAAAGTGTTTGATTACCTCTACCTCAAAAGTGAAGCTCTAAAGTGTTTGATTACCTCTTCCTCTAAAGTGTTTAGATTATTTGGTTTTACGTACAAACTAGCAACTGGAAAAACAAATTTAGCTGTTACAGCATGAAAACGTTCTTTATAATGTAATTGGACCCTTGTCAATATCAATTAAATGTTTACGTAGCTCGTGGAATTTTCGATTAAAGATTTTGTGATGTGAACATTATATTCGTTTCAAACCATTCCTATAAATATCCCAATCATGAATTACTAAAATAACAATACCGAAACAATAACACCAAAACACTTTATGATAATATTTTTATTCGATTTTACAAGAAATCACGTTGCAATTGTTATATACAGAAGAAATTCAATTGTTCAAATGCTAATCATCCGGATGAGGATTGCTTTGAGACAAAACAAAATAAGCAAAATACACATTTTAAAAGTTTCTTATCGGTGAATGCGATTGTTTTTAATAGTCATTAAATTCCATTACATATTAAACCAAAATTCGTTTTTTAACTAAGAAATAACCTTTTTTCGCGAATTATTCAATCATCCGGATATTTGATTATCCGGATGGTTTATGGTTCCAGTTGATCCAGATAATTAGAGGTCTGCTGTAAGTTTTGCGAGAGCAGTATAAGATAATATATTTATTGAACTTTATATATACAAGACAGTCTTTTTTAATAGAAAATATTAATATTTGTAATATTTTAACATAAAATATTAACACAAATAATGTGTTATTTGGTTATTTCCGGGAGCCATTTTTACCGCCCGTGTCGCAATCCTCCAATCAGGAAGCACGAAAGTTAGATGCCATCTGTTTAAATTAAAATATAAGAAATATTATTATAATACTTACAAAAAATCGTACACAAATATTATTTCATATAATTTGCTCTAAGGGTGAATATTACTAGTTAACTTTAATATATTCATCATTAACGCAAAGTATAAGAATTTAGAAGAGATATATTTTGACATAATGTTGATTTGCTTGCCTTTCATTGGTCAAAAGTATGAATTAAAAAAAAATTGTCTCAAATTTCTTTTGAAGCAAGGTTTCACATTAAAAAAAATTTGAATCTAAATGAATAGCATTTCCTTGTTAATTTAAATCAGGGAAGAGTGGGGAGGTATGGAACACGTTTACAAAATCACTTATATATAAATATTTTACACTTACACAAGAGTGAAGCTTGCAATATTATATTCTTATGTGTTCTATAATATAATAAAAAATACAAATAAAGTCTAAATATTAAAATTATATTTTATAATGGATATTTTTGAAATTTTTTTTCATTCCTCCCTTATGTAAGGAATGAATGGAACAACAGTTAGGGAGATAACGGAAAGTTTAAATAAATTTTAATTTAACTTATTAAATAATTAGAAAATTGTTTTTAGCTTATCCAATATATAGAAAATTATTTCTAGCTTATTAAATAATTGGAAAATTATTTCTAGCTTATTAAAAAATTATAAAATTATTTCCAGCTTATTAAATAATCAGAAAATTACTTATGGCTTATTAAATAATTAGCAAATTATTTTTAGATTATTCAATAATTAGCAAAGTATTTGTAGCTTATTAAATAATTATAAATTTATGTGTAGCTTATTAAATAATTATAAATTTATTTGTAGCTTAATAAATAATTATAAAAAAAATTCTAGGTTATTAAATGATTATAACTTTATTTCTAGCTTATTAAATAATTAGAAAAATTATTTTTATATTATTAAATAATTATAAAATTATTTCTAGCTTATTCAATAGTTAGAAAATTATTTATAGCTTATTAAATAATTAGAAAATTATTTCTAGCTTATTAAATAATTAGAAAATTATTTCTAGCTTATTAAAAAATTATAAAATTATTTCCAGCTTATTAAATAATCAGAAAATTATTTATGGCTTATTAAATAATTAGCAAAGTATTTGTAGCTTATTAAATAATTATAAATTTATGTGTAGCTTATTAAATAATTATAAATTTATTTGTAGCTTATTAAATAATTATAAAAAAAATTCTAGGTTATTAAATGATTATAACATTATTTATAGCTTATTAAATAATTAGAAAAATTATTTTTATATTATTAAATAATTAGAAAATTATTTCTAGCTTATTAAATAATTAGAAAATTATTTCTACCTTATTCAATAGTTAGAAAATTATTTATAGCTTATTAAATAATTATAAAATTATTTGTAGCTAATTAAATAATTAGAAAATTATTTGTAGCTTATTAAATAATTAGCATTTGAAATTAAATATTAAATGCAGTGTAATCCACTTAACTCACTTCCAATACGAGAGGACATTTCGTCATCTTCACTCGGATATTTAATTTCTAAATAAAAGGCATCAATCTGGACCTGCATAAAAATATACGAAGATTTAATACTTTATGCATTTGTAATTTTGGTGTTGACATAATCTTACACTTTTCAAAAATATTAATTTATGAAAAGGATTTTGACTCTTGTTGTACTACTGCTGTATTATTTCAGCAGTTCTTATTAAATTGTATGTTCTTTTTAAATTGTATGTTAAAAATCTTATTATCGAATTGCATGTTAAAAATATTCTTACCAAATTGTATTTTAGAATTCTTCTCTCTTTCCAAATTGTACGTTAAAAATCTTCTTGCCGAATTGTTTGTTAAAAATCTTCTTACTAAATTTTATGCTAAAAATCTTGCCGTATTGTATGTTAAAAACCTTCTGACCAAATTGTACGTTAAAAATCTTCTGAACGAATTGTATATTAAAAATCTTCTGACCGAATTGTATGTTAAAAATCTTCTGACCGATTTGTATGTTAAAAATCTTCTGACCAAATTGATCGTTAAAAATCTTCTGAACGAATTGTACGTTAAAAATCTTCTGACCGAATTATATGTCAAAAATCTTCTAACCAAATTGTACGCTAAAAATCTTCTTGCCGAATTGTAAGTTAAAAATTTTCTTACTGAAATATATTTAAAATATTTTCTTACCAAATTGTATGTTATAAATCTTCTGACCAAATTGTATATTAAAAATCTTGTTACCAAATTGTATGTTAAAAACCTTCTTAATTAATTGTATGTTAAAAATATTCTTACCGAATTGAATGTTAAAAATATTCTTACAAAATTGTAAGTTAAAAATATTATTAAAATTTTAATGCGATTACAATTCGAACTAATTAATATTCAAATGTCAGTATCATCAGTTCACTAACTCCAATTCCCGGATCACTTGGTTACGAAAAATAAAAATATTGAGCATGGCAGTCTCGGAGCACTACCAGAAGGGTTTCACTTGAAATGTTATTTCAGCAGATTATATAAAATAATCTTTCTAGAAAAAAGGAAAACCGACTTTAAGGAAAATGCGCTAAAAACTAAAATATAATTTTTAATTTTACGAATGAGTTGAAAAAATTGAATTATTGAATATCAATTTTATACTTAGTGCAACTTTTTGAAATCGGCTCCAAATTTTAGGTATGATTTTTGTAAATTGGCACCAACTTAAAAAAGTTGTCCAATGTATAAAATTGATATTCAATAATTCAATTTTTTCACCTCATTCGTAAAATTAAAAATTATTTTTTACTTTTAAGCGCATTTTCCTTAAAGTCGGTTTTCCTTTTTTCTAGAAAGATTATTTTATTTTTCCTATTTTAGTTTTTAATTTAGCGGGGGGCTTCGCCCTCTCTTATTATTCACCAAGAAATTCAAGTAGCACCTTGTGCTCAACAATGTATATTGTAAAACAATCCCTATCAATGCTGGTTAAATGAAATGTCATTGTTGTAAACTTCTAATAAACAATGAAAATATTATGAAATCGGAAAAATTGTTTAAAAAAACTCCGGTTAATCGGCATTTCCGGATATTTAATAGCCGGATAACCGATATTTTTGCAGATTTTGCCTAAGTGAATTTTTCTCAACCCAACAAAAAAAGAATTTTCGAAATCGGACAATTTTTTTTAAAAACGGTCCGGTTAATTGAGAATTCCGGATAGTTAAATACCGGATAACCGGATATTTTTTTAAAATTGCTCCCCTTTGAAACATCCCTTATCCAACAAAAAAAATATTGTGCAAATATCTGAATTAAAACTGATATCCCGCGTGGACATACATAAAAAAAATACATAAAGGTCAAATCTATAACCTCTCGACTTGGCGCGCGATTTGTCGGTTTTAATTTAAAATGTCCGGCGTTTTATTTTAGAGTTTTGGTTGGCGCGCTGTTCAGTCGGTTACGAACAGACCTTCGCCAACAAAAGAAATATAATCAAGATGTTCCGTGCGACGGCGCAGATCCCCATCTACGTACGGGCGTCGCTTAATTTCAAGATGTTACCGCATTGGCGCTTAATTTCCTATCGAACAAGACCACATTTATATCAATCGCGTAATATTCCAAGGAGTAATGATATCGGAATGGATGTCCCTAAACGCGTAACGTTATATTTTTATTCTTCTACCCCATGTAGCTAATTTTAAAGACGTTTTGCTTCAACAACGTTAGGTAATGTCCAATACGAAATCTCAACAACGTTAGGTAATGTCCAATACGAAATCTCAACAACGTTAGCTAATGTCCAATACGAAATCTCAACAACGTTAGCTAATGTCCAATACGAAATCTCAACAACGTTAGCTAATGTCCAATACGAAATCTCAACAACGTTAGGTAATGTCCAATGAATCTTGGTGATGAAAAATTTATCTGATATTCAAAATAGCATTTCGCCCCAAATTGCTCAATATTAAGAGACGCTCGACTATTGAACATGCCATTTTGATATTTCACAGGACAGCTGATAATGGTAGCCATATATCGAATATGATTTGTTCTAATAACATATCAGTAATTTTGTTTAATAAAATAGAAATACGGCCCCTTATGACGTTATTTGGAAATGTTTTCTTAAAATCTCAATGGCTTTCTCATTTCTTTTTTGTCTAAAGATTATCTCTAGAAGACGAAACCTTATAAAAAAATGCAATAAAAAAAAACTAAAATTAATTTACACAATACTCTTTGAATAAACTTTTAAAGAAATATATCCAATCCCAAAGGTTAATAAATAACATGTTTTTTATGTAATAAAATAATCAAGTGCGAACAGTGTATGCAGCCACAAATTTGTATTCCCCGTTGCGATGTAAATTTGTATATTTCGCTCCTTCAATATAAATTTATACTTTATGAGGATTTTTTTAATGCAGTAGCTGACATTTACACAATGAAGCATGACTTTTGGAATGTCGAATTGTTTTTAAGTATTATCCAGAAAACATACCTTTGAAAAGACGAAGTTGTAATTTTAAATCTAAAATTTATTTACACAATGCACTTTGAATAACCTTTTACGAAAATATACGTTGTTCATAGTTTATTTAATTTTATAAACCTTACAATAATACTTTTTAGAGAGGAGACCGTAATGGAGTATACCAAAATTTAGATTATATCTTACGCACAAGTTTATTTAAGGTTTAGTGAAAATGTATACAATGTATTATATAAGCTATTTGTGAAAAAATAAATATTTATTTATTCCTTTATCAAATATTCCTAACTTTTGGCGACAAATCTAACTTTTCCTAATTTTTAGTGCATACAAAATGTTTGGGACCGTTTTAAGAGAAAAGCACTAACTCTTTAAAAAAACACGCCCAATACATATTTAATTTTCAAAAAAGGAATATTAGTCTAGAATGTTTCTGCATTTATATTACATTAATTACAGCCACGCTGTATTTTTTATATTATCTCGTTTTTAATTGCCATATTGTTCACGCATTCAAAATGTTTGGGGGAGTTTTAAGAGAAAAGCACAAACTCTTTAAAGAAACACGCCCAATACATATTTAATTTTCAAAAATGGAATATAAGTCTAGAAAGTTTCTGCATTTTTATTACATTAGTTACAGTCACCCTGTATTTTTTATATTATCTCGTTTTTAATTGCCATATTGTTCACGCATTCAAAATGTTTGGGGGAGTTTTAAGAGAAAAGCACAAACTCTTTAAAAAAACACGCCAAATACATATTTAATTTTCAAAAAAGGAATATTAGTCTAGAATGTTTCTGCATTTATATTACATTAATTACAGCCACGCTGTATTTTTTATATTATCTCGTTTTTAATTGCCATATTGTTCACGCATTCAAAATGTTTGGGGGAGTTTTAAGAGAAAAGCACTAACTCTTTAAAAAAACACGCCCAATACATATTTAATTTTCAAAAAAGGAATATTAGTCTAGAATGTTTCTGCATTTATATTACATTAATTACAGCCACGCTGTATTTTTTATATTATCTCGTTTTTAATTGCCATATTGTTCACGCATTCAAAACGTTTGGGGGAGTTTTAAGAGAAAAGCACAAACTCTTTAAAGAAACACGCCCAATACATATTTAATTTTCAAACATGGAATATAAGTCTAGAAAGTTTCTGCATTTTTATTACATTAGTTACAGCCACCCTGTATTTTTTTTATATTATCTCGTTTTTAATTGCCATATTGTTCACGTATTCAAAATGTTTGGGGGAGTTTTAAGAGAAAAGCACAAACTCTTTAAAAAAAACACGCCCAATACATATTTAATTTTCAAAAAAGGAATAAAAGTCTAGAAAGTTTCTGCATTTTTATTACATTAGTTACAGCCACCCTGTATTTTTTATATTATCTCGTTTTTAATTACCATATTGTTCACGTATTCAAAATGTTTGGGGGAGTTTTAAGAGAAAAGCACAAACTCTTTAAAAAAACACGCCCAATACATATTTAATTTTCAAAAAAGGAATACAAGTCTAGAATGTTTCTGCATTTTTATTACATTAATTACAGCCACCCTGTATTTTTTATATTATGACGTTTTTAATTGCCATATTGTTCACGTATTCAAAATGTTTGGGGGAGTTTTAAGAGAAAAGCACAAACTCTTTAAAAAAATACGCCCAATACATATTTAATTTTCAAAAAAGAAATAGAAGTTTAGAATGTTTCTGCATTTTCATTACATTAATAAATCCACCCTGTATTTTTTATATTATCTCGTTTTTAATTGCCATATTGTTCACGCATTCAAAATGTTTGGGGCCGTTTTAAGAGAAAAGCACAAACTCTTTAAAAAACATGCCCAATACATATTTAATTTTCAAAAAAGGAATAAAAGTCTAGAATGTTTCTGCATATTTATTACATTAATTACAGCCACCCTGTATTCTTTGTATCATCTCGTTTTTAATTGCCATATTGTGAACTTTCTGTCCAGTAGAATTTTGTTACTTACCGCGTTATTGTTTTTGTCCTTCAACATCAAACTCAATTCGTTTTGCCTGATTTGCTTCCGGATATTTTTCAATACCCTCTCCAATGAAGGAATATGGTACTGCTTGTCAAGTCCTTGAAGATCAAAAACATTTCAAAGGTTTAATTACACTAATTTGCGATGAATTTCATTAATTTACATTCATTATCTCTATTAGTATTCATACATCAACATAGTGTCTTTATAATACACATTATGTATATTTAAAATACGAATATTTTGTGTGTGAATATTTTAATTATTATTATTGTTTGAAAGTATGTAATTTAACATGTATACAGTGTGACTGAAAACACTTGGTACAGACTTTAGGGAGTGATGGAACACACTAAACTCTTTTTTTTTACGTAGAATACATGATCGCAAGTGAAAAGGTTACGCGATAGAAGACTCTTTTCAGCTGGATAACATGTCCTACCCCTTTTCACCAGGAGACGCTACGCTTGATGTCCGAGATACGAGATTGGTTGATTTCCCTTCGAGACACTGGAATACTGTTTAAAAGAGTTAGCACATGTTCCCCAGCTTAAAAGAGAATACACTGTAAAGAAAGATATTTAAAAATGGATACTTGCACCTACTCATTTTTCTTTAAGTATAATTGCATCGTAAATGACCGATGATGTACTCAAATTTAAATAATCGTACTTTCCCAAAAATGAGCAATGGGATTTAATATTTCTAATCTCAGCCTTTGTCCAAGCGATTTTAATAAAATCTAACAAACTTAAAATAGTTGTGCGGAAGATGGTTTTCTACATTTTTTGATAACGATTGTCTAAATAGGAACTGAGTTATTAAAACTCAATTATTATACTTCCCATTCTTTTGGCACACCTTTTTTACCATTTCTGTTATATATATTTCTAACTTCTGTTTATAACTTCCTCATGTCACCATAGTAGTTTGATAGATGAACTGCGGTGTTGAGGATCTGAGTTCGATTCCTAGTAATATTTGTTTGTAATTGTGGATATTTATTGAAGGGGATTTAGGAAGGCAGCCTATGTAGATAAACATTTACTCATTGTACTCATTTTTGAGTAGATGTCTTTTTCAAAATTGAAACTTATGTATTCGGAGCCATTAAAAGCATCGAATATAATCAAAATTGAGTGCATTTTACTTATTTTAGAGTGCTTATTTTTAACAGTGTATAAACCGGTGATTTTGGTATGAAAGGTCATTAAGGACTTGGAATGGATCGGAATATTCATTACAAAAAAAAGCGAAGGCACATTCGGTCTGTTAGGGAAACCTCTCACGATAAAAGAATAATATTTGAAAGAATTGAAGAAATACTTTTTTTAACCGACTGAACAGTGCGCAACCCAAAACTTCCAAAATAAAACCGCCAGAAATTTAAGCCGCCAAATCGCGCGCCAAGTCGAGAGGTTATAGATGCGACCATTATGTATTTTTTTTTATGTATGTTCGCGCGGGACTTCGGTTATATTTCAGATATTTGCAAAATTTTTTTTTGTTAGATAGGAAATGTTTCAAAGAGGAGCAATTTGGAAAAATATCCGGTTATCCGTCATTTAACTATCCGGAATTCTCATTTATCCGGACCGTTTGAAAAAAAATATTGTCCGATTTCGAAAATTCTTTTTTTGTTGGATAGAGAAAAATCCACTTAGGCAAAATCTGCAAAAAATAATCGATTATCCGGCTGTTATATAGCCGGAAATGCCGATTAACCGGAGTTTTTTTAAACAATTTTTCCGATTTCATAATATTTTCATTGTTTAATAGAAGTTTACAACAATGACATTTCATTTAACCAGCATTGATAGAGATTGTTTTACAATATACATTGTTGAGCACAAGTTGCTACTTGAATTTCTTGGTGACTAATAATAGGGGGCGAAGCCCCCTACTAAATTAAAAACTAAAAAGGGAAAAATAAAATAATCTTTCTAGAAAAAAGGAAAACCGACTTTAAGGAAAAGTCGGTTTTCCTTTTTTCTAGAAAGATTTTTTTTTTTAATTATCAATTTGAATTATTCTGTTTTAATAATAATTAAGTTAATTAAGACAATGTGACTATATATAACTATACAAAAGCATAAATATCTTTTTAAAAAAACGCATGGTTTATTAAAACTTACATTGTTATTTACTTTAAGTATAAATATTTAAATACTAATTTATTTATTTTTAATTTCAGAATTTTGCATATTAATTCAACACTATTCTTTCTTAAGAAATATTAAGACAAGATTTTTATGTCCAGATTTTTACTACCAAATCTAGTTAGATGTGCATTAATTAACCTTGGGATCTTTGTGGTGTTATTTCATGCTCTGTATTGATATTTATCTTACCAAGTATTACTTTGGTTAAATTAGCTTTCGAAAAATTATGTTCTCTTTTTGCCGATGTCTAATATCAAGTTAGAGGCATGTAGAACATTATCAATTTGAACTGTATGATTTTTAATGTGTCTACTTTTGTTTCTTAACAACTGAAGGGGCTATCGGAAGAAAGGGTTAATTAAGTGACAAAAACAGGTTTACCAAAAAATAAAACAGATTTTTAATTGACAACAACCTTCATAGAAAGGGTTGCGCTCTATTAAAATAAATTGCAATAATTTTTTTGTCTATCCGGCATTCAAGTATCCGTAAATCTCAATCAACCGGATAATTTTTCCTTTTCTACGATTTCGATAATTTTTTTTCGTGGATCTCCACTTAGAACAAACTTATTAAAATGTTCAATGTTAAAGAAAATAAAAAGGATAAGCACCTGTATGGTGTAATTTTTTTTAAATAAAAATTAACCTTAGAAACAGTAAAAAATGCTTCACTAATTAGTTTTTTAAGCTTTTACTTTTTTTTTTCTTCATAACATAATTTTTAAACTATGCAGAAAAAAATATGGAGGCTGTTTTACTTTAAACTCAACTTTCATTGATGTAAAATTATTCCTGTTAAAAATTTAAGTTGTACAATGTACCATATCACGGTGCAAAAAAACAAAAATATGCATCAAATTACACCGTAGAATGGTGGAATCTAGGTTGAACCAAAAATCCTTTATCGGGAAAAAAAGCGGAGGTTTCACCGATAATTGGTTCTACCTCTTTAACTGCGACCGAAATTTTCGCTGTCGCTACATCAACATGCCGGGGAATCCCTCCAAGAAAGACAACGACGAACCAGGGCCTCCGTGGACCAGTGGATAAAGGCGTCCAGCTGTGAATCAGAGAATTCCCGATCGGTGGACTTGACAAAGAAAATATTAAAAAAAAGTTGTGCTCTGGTGTTCGGAGGGTTGCCAGCTTCTCTACAAAAATATTACTACTAAAATACTAAGAAAACTCGAATTTTGAGTTTTATGCAATATTATGAGTTTTGGTGAAACGCTTCACAAATAAATGGTATCGGTGGTAGCTCAGTATGGTGAAAATAAGCACCAAATGTTGGTTGCAGCTAAATGGGTACCAAAGTTTGGTGCGAGGTCGTAATAATTTTGAACAGCGTAGTGCGTGGAAAAATGAACCTACTTTTGTAAAGGCTGCATCCCAGCTTTGGTCCAACTTCCTTGGAATATTTGGTACCGAAATGACAAACAGAACCACACATCGAAAAGCCCCTGGAAATAAAAAGTTCTGAATTCCTAAAATAGTTATTTTTAAAAAAATTACATTCGTAGAATATAAATTCTTTGCGTTAACTGCTTAACAGTTTTTTCACATCGGTACCACATTGGAAATGGCATATATCCCTGATATATCCGTACAACGTACGGAAAGCTACCTTTTTACAAAAATCCCACTGATCAATACCAATAACAGTTTTGATTGCTGATTTGAATATATAATAGTACAGTGTAAAAAAAAGGTACTTAAAAATGTGTATCTGAACCTACTCGTATTTCTTTGAGTGCAATTGCATCGTAAATGAGCGATGACGTACTCAAATTTAAGTAATCGTACTTTCCCAAAAATGAGCAGTGTGATTTATATTAATAATCTCAGCTTCTGTTCAAGCCATGTTAACAGAGCCACCTGACAAACTAAAAAAAATGTTGTTCAGGAGATGGTTTTCCACATCATTTGATGAAGATTGCTTAAATAGAAACTGGGTAATTACAGCACAATTATCTTACTTTCCATTATTTTTTCACACCTTTTAAACTAGTCTTCTGGTTATAACTTCTTCAGGTCGCCCTGGTAGTACAACGGATAAGGAACTGGACTGTGGTACCTTAGGATCGGGGTTCGATTCCCGGTAAGTCTTGGTTATAATTGTTGATATGTATTGACAGTGATTTATGAAGACAGCCTATGTAGGCAAGCAACTGCTCTTTTTATTCATTTTTATTCACAAAGCCATGCAAGACTTACCGGAAATCGAACACGTATCCTAAGGCACCGCAGTCCAATTCCTCATCCGTTGTACTACCAGGGCGACGTGAAGAAGTTATAAATAGATGTTAAAAACGTGTGCCAAAGGAATGTGAAATAAAATAATTTAGTTGTTATAAACTCAATTTTCATATAAGCAATTGACATCAAGTAATGTGGAAAACAATCTTCACCTATTTTAAGTTTTCAGGTCGCTTTGTTTAAGATGGCTTGCACAAAAGCTGAGATTAGCAATATGAAATCGCACTGTTTCATTTTTGAGAAAGTATGGTTGCTTAAATTTGAATACGTCATCGCTCATTTACGATGCAATTTTACTCAAAGAAAAACGAGTATGTTTAAGTACTCATTTTTTAAGTAAATTTTTTTTGCAGAGAACATATTAGATGTATCAAACTAGTTCTCTATTTCTAGTTCTTTAGTACAGTATAAAATAACCTCAAATTTTGCGCTATTTTAATGGTAAAATATAATTTTGTCTTTGAGTTTGTCTGATCAAAGTTAAAAATAGCAAACAGAAAAAAAAATATGTAGGGTTAGCTTGAATTTGATAACTAGTTGGTCCTATTTAATTGAAAGAAGAAGTAAAAGGAACAGAGAGTTATTTTTTCGCTTCTCTACTCACCAACAGCCGTCTTCGGTTTCTAAGCATCTTTCTGCGCAAGAATAGAAATCCTCTACATCCGTTTGTGTCGTCACAAGTATAGTCTGATTTCTTACAGGATCCATGAAGTCCACTATTGAGTAAAAAAAATGCAATAAAATATAGGTAATTATTAGATAATGCTCATCAATACGACTGCAGTACCTTGGGAGTGTGTATTGTTCACTGGCCAAATGAGCGATTAGTAGCCAACTTTTGGCGACTGCGGAAGGATACGTGGAAGTCCCTGGTAAGACCACTGATCTCTAACTGTAACTTCTGGGTAGAGCAAGACATTTTGTTGACTTGAAGCCGATGTAGGGGCAGCCATGATGTGCCCCACTTTCTTTGCTACCGCAATATTTCGTATATTTTTCATGTTAAAATAAGCTGACGTGTATTGCTTTTGGCTGAGTTGTTTTCTATTTTCCTTTTAAACCCATTTTAAATGCAATCTGCTATTAAAATAGAAAGTCATTTGCAAGTCAAAGTCAAAGTAGATAAAAATCAAGAGCAAAAACTATTTGTTTGGCAATATAAAAAATAATTCTATAAGAAGAAAATATAATATTTATATACATTTAGTATTTCTAAAATGCTATGGTAATAAAAAAACACCACTAAATCACTTTAAAAAAAATATTGGGACACAGCTTGGCTGCTTTCAATTGGCTTCAACGCGCCCATAGAGGAAACAAGGTTTGAGTCTTCCAGCAGTTACAGTTAGAGTTCAGTGGGTAAGACCTTCGAACATGAAGATACTGTAGTAGAAAAAATATGACGTCATAATCTTAGCGACAACCGATGGGTAGCTCATTTCCAGCTATATAACTCTTGATTTGGACTCCATAGCTATTTTCGGATGGCGCTTTCAAAACTACTAGCACATCTATACAGCTGCTTTGTAAGTGTATACTCGGCTTAAGGCGTTCACATAGGCATTCACATGTCTCATAATTTACTAAACAAACTTATCTGCACTCGACGAAAGGTGAATGTATTTGCATTTAGTACAGAGTATCAGTATTCAAAAACAATTTTACGATTGAAATACATTTTTGAAGATTTTTACTACAAAAATGCTTAAGGCTGGAAAATTCCATAAAAATAATGTAAAAAGACTGATCAAATTCCTTTATATTCACGGTGAGCTTTTATTTAACTCCCTCTGTCTTGTGTTGTTGTGGCCTCAAAACTTGTAACTCAGTTTAAACCCCCTTCTTAATGTCATATCGACTTGAAACTGGGCATCTCTATATATTATTCTCTTACGCGATGACTGAAAAGCGCTGTTTTTCTCTAAGCGGAATGGCAACATCAGTTTGCGTCCAAAAATTTGTTGCGTTCGCATTTGTATTTTGAGATTATGCAAGCCATTTTGGCGATTAACCCCTTCAATTCATTGGTGAATAATTATTTTGATGACTTCAGCTTAAATTAGGAAGAATATAATACTTATTATATTTAAAAAATAAGTTTTGTAAAACATATCCAAACTACAAACGAACGGGAAATTGAGGTGGCGCCATTTGTTAGCAATTTCGAAAATTAGATTCCTATGAACTATATTTGTATGATGTCATTAGTCAGTAAATTCAACATTTATGGTAGGCATGATTATGGTAAGCTAAATGTCAATTATATCCAAAACAAACTACCAATAATGTTATAAATTGAGCTAAAACGCAGAAAAGGCATAAAAATAACATGGAAAATAATAAATATTGATAGACATGTCAGTATTATTATTGTTTTCTATTTGTAGTTTAAAAATAAAGTTTTATTTTAAATAATTTTATACTGATTTACATGACGAAACAATTTGTTGATTCCACGATGAATATAATTTAAATATCCAGTTTCAACTTTTAAAATTTTCAGTAATATAATTTAAAAAGTATTGTTACTAGGACAGATTGTAGCATGCAATGTTTAGCCATAATTTTTTTATTTAATTCTAATTAAAAATGAAAATTCTTTGCGATTGAAGTTGCCGTCTACAATAAGATTTCAATCCACGATAACTACAAAATGACGCCAACTCCCGTGCGCTAATGAAGATGAGCAATGAGCAAACTTTGATTCATCATAATAGTTATCTGGCCCATTTTGTGTATTGTTTCATAACATATTTGTTTTGTATTAGTGAAAAGAGCTGGGTTTTTTTTTAAATGGATATTGTTTACTAAAAGGAAAAAAAGGTATTTATGCTAAAATAAAAATGTGGTTTCGTAACTCTTAGAAGATTATTTCTCTGGTTGAAAGGTAGACATATACTAAGAGTAAATAACCAACCTACAATCGTTACAGTTCGAGATTACGACATTGTTAATATTATCGTATTTTCCTCAAAATCTTATAGTTTACCATGTTAAAATCTATATTTAGTAATAAAATTGTATGCGTTAGTTAAAAATCGCAATACTTGATTGTTATTAAAGGCGGAAATATTTTGTATTTAAGGGTTTTAATATGGTTGATTAATTGATGTGATTTAACTCTTACATATAACTGGAGGTTTTTCAAGAATCTTCAGGGTCACAAATATTCCATCCTTTAAATCCACCTAAAATAAATAAAATAAATTACTATTTATGTATATTTTATTTACTTTTACACTAAGCAAACACATATCTATAGTTCGGCTCAGAAAAAAGCCTGAAACTGCTAGAGAGAGTCAATTGGATCAAAAAAAAATTCTGACCGCACCTTCGAGCATGGATTCCTCATAGTAGAGCAAACAACGGGATATAATCTCGCTGACATCAAAGTGAGGTCAACATGTCTCGCCTCAAACACGTGACTAACGACGTCATTCCATTCATAAAATTTTTCTAGTTCATTCATGAAAATTTCCCGTACTTTATGAATGAATTTTATACGATCCAACTGTTTTTTGCAACAATTTTTCAAAATGATATTATTTAGAGGCCTCCGTGGCCGAGTGGATTAGGCGTCAGCTGGGAATCCAAGGGTCCCCGATTCAAAACCTTGCGATGGACTAGACTAAAGAATAGTAAAATGTAGTGATATTGCGATCGGAGGGTTGACAACTTCGCTACCAAAATACTAAAATGACGTCCAGAACATCCACAAAAAATAACGGCGTGTATACGGGACTGGTGCACGATAAATCTGATCGGGGTCCAAAGTCCCGACGTCTATTGAAGGCGTTGGATGCCAGCTCAGGTGTTGTCATCTGACCAAGGTTCAAAAATACGAGGCATCGTTCCCGGGTCTTTCCTTCGAGATAGGCCCCGAACCGTCGCCAATGGCCCACTGTACAGCTCTAGTGCGACGTTAATTAACCAAAACAAAAACCTCGTCAGCTGACCGTGGTTCAAAAATACGAGGCACCGTTCCCAGGTCTTTCCTTCAACATTGGCCCCGAACCATCGCCAATAGCCCACTGTGCAGCTTGTCGCTTGTATGTCGATGTATTAAGATTCTATGGTCAATGTTCTACTTAACAATTACACAGCTACTAAACATGGCTCAGTCTAGGTGATGTTGACTGTGCGTAAAACGTTTACTCATTTACTATACGCGAACGTTTTTTCATTCATAAATTTTGAAAGGTAGTCAAGTGTTTGAGATGTTTGCCTCACGTTGATGACGTTATATTCTCTCTACTACGGTCCATTCATGCTCGAAGGACCGAACAGCCAGTTGGTTGCTACGTCAGTTGGGTCCCAGGGCATCTTTGTTGCTACGTAAATTTGAACCGAAGTCCGGATTGCCATCTATCTATGTTTATCGCCTTTTATTTTATTGTTGGTGTAGGTTTTATTTTATTTTATTCAATATCGATTTAATTTGTATGTAATTGTTTATTTTTTAAATACCGAAGTTTTCCTTTGCGGATACCTAAATACATATTACAAATGTTAAAACGACTGCACGGATTGGGTATCAGTTTTTTTTTAAAATCAATGTGCCATTGACCGGTGCCAAAACCAACTGCTTGAACGGGCATCAGTTATTTTTTTAAATCAATGTACCGTTGCCTGGTCCCAAAATCGAATGTTTATTTGTTCATGGTCAAAAATAAAGTGAAAGGGTTCCCTTGCCTTTCCTTCGAGATAGATCCCGAACCGTCGCCAATTGGTCACTATATAGCTCCAATGCAACGTTATTTCAACCAACCCCAAATCGACTGCCCAAATTGAAATGAAAACTTTGAAGGGTTGCTATAGTGGAAGACGAGCGGAGCACCCAACTAACATAGGGCAACCAAAGAAGAAGTGGTTTCCGGACTCAACTAACGGTCAGTCAAAATTGCGTGACGTATTAAAAGAACTTTCCCTGAACAATTTGAATATAATTCATTTAGGTCAAAGAAGGCCTGTAGAGTTAGTGCTCTGGATATAATAATAAAAGGTAATCCTGGAAAGCAACGCTTACAGTTACACAACAGTTATACAACAGAAAACGAAATAAAAAAAAAAGCAAAAACGGTCATTTTCCGAAATACTTACCTTTACAACAGGTACCCTTACGGTATTCATTTCCAATTTCTCAATAATGGCATTTTGAATTTGGGATTGGATGTCTGGAACGTCATTGATGACATCTTGGATCTTTCCTTTATCTGTCATAGGAATCAAAATAAATGTAAGGTAGACTTCACACGGGGAGATCATAAGACGGTTACAGCTTATCGATATTATTCGCTTTACATTGATTTCAATTGGAGCATTCAGACAGGAGATCGCAAACCGCTATGTGTTATACACATAAGCAGGTAACAATATGCCATAATTGGTTCGCTTTACGTTGAACTCAATTAGAGCGTTCAGACAGAAGTTGACGACCCTATATGTGTTTATTACTCAATTGAAAGTAGTTGTTCAACCGCCTATCTGCGAAGGCTTCCGATATAAGGGCTTGTATACACGGTCGGATTTTTTTTATTCTCACACAGTAGTTGGAACTTATACTTATCGCGAAAACAACTATATAATAATTGTTTTCACCATAAGTGTAACTTCCAACTGTAAGCTTGGAAGAACGAAAGACATACTTTTCGGTAAAATTCGAAACTCATGTAGACGATCATTGTTTACTTAAAATAATTTTACATGTTAAAAATTTGAAATGTAACCTTAATTTTTTTTAATTATTTAAGTTAATTACGATGTTTTTTCTAATGTAATTAATAAATTTATTTGCCAAACTTTATTCGCTCCAGTGTCAATATTATTTTAGCTCAGTGGTTTTACAAGGATTATTGAACCAGTATTATCACCATTTCATGTTAATTTTAATAATTTGTAGTTAAGGTTAAGTGAGCGAAAGAGAGACGCTATTTACATGTGACCGTCGCCTCTACTGTTCTTGAACACTAAGCACTAAAAATAGCACTGTAAAAGAGTCGTAATTTGTTGTTAAGGTTTAAGTGAAGCAATGTTCTACCTTGGTCAATTTTTCTACCTTGGCCCAAAAATGTGTAAACTGGTCGCGTACGCTTCATCCTCGCTTCAGCGTATATATTATTTTATCTCAGTGGTTTTACAAGGATTATTGAATCAGTATTATCACTATTTCGTGTTAATTTTAATAAGTTGTAGTTAAGGTTAAGTGAGCGAAAGAGAGACGCTATTTACATGTGACCGTCGCCCCTACTGTTCTTGAACAGTTTAGGTGTAAAAAGATTAAAAATCAACTTACTTGCTTTGAAATCAATGGTAGCCCAAGCGTAGTCGTATTCTCCTAAGCAAAACTGAATATTGATTATGGAACTTAGATTACGTAATTTGGTTGAGAATGCAAAAATGTCAAAAGTCAGTGTCTCCACCATCTAGAAAAAGGAATAAAGAAAATAAGTACAATTATTATATACGTATACATACACACAGGGCCACCCTTAGGGAAGTGCGACGCATGCCACTGCACAGGGCCCCGCTCCCACACTGTTAAAAATAAGTATTAAAAAATAAATAAACTGTAATAATTTTTGAGTACAAAAGTTTAATTTTTTGAAACAGACATGTACTCAAAATGAGTGCAATGAGTAAATTTTAATAAAAAGAGCAGTTGATTGAAATAACTAAGATTGAAATAACTTTCAATAAATATTGATAATTGCAACCAAGACTTACAAGGAATCCAACCCATATCTTAATGCACCGCAGTCCAGTGCCTTATACGTTGTAGTACCGAGGCGACGTGAAGAAGTTATAAACATAATTTTTAAAAAAAAAGGTGTGCTAAAAGAAAGGGAAGTAAGATAATTGAGTTGTAATAACTCTGTTTCCATTTAAGCAATCGATATCAAATAATGTGGAAAACCTTCTTCTGAAAAACTATTTTAAATTTGTCAGGTCGCTTCGTTAATATGGCTTGAACAGAAGCTGAGATTAGCAATATTAAATCATACTGTTCATTTTTGAGAAAGTACGATTACTTAAAATTGAGAACATTATCGCTCATTTACGATACAATTGTACTCAAAGAAAAAAGAGTATCTTCATATATTCATTTTTAAATACCTTTTTGTACAGTAAAATGAGAAAAATAAGTGTTTTGAATGGAAATTAATTAATACTTTAATACTACAATTGTATTATTTTTGATTTGCGTTTACTCATAAATCTATAGGATATATTTATTCACCGCTTATAAGTTATATGGAATTCAGAGAATCAACTATATTTTTTTTTATCATAAATAAGAAAACAGAAGTACTAAACAGTGGCATTCTTTAGTATTTTCTTTTGTAAATGTATCATCCATAGAATTGTAAGTTAAGCATAATTTATATAGGGAAGAGGGGCGTACATTTAAAAAAATTGAGGCACCAAACGAATATTTTTAGTTGTCAAAATGTTCTGATAAGGCGTAACTTTAAAATAATTCAAATTGCTTAACTTATTTTTAAGTACCTTTATTTTTACAGTGCACATACACGACATCTTTCACTCTGTTGCAAAATGTACGTATTTTCACAAACAAGCACAGTACTAAATTTAACGTATGTATGTATAATATTGTAGTATATGTCATATGACTTACGTTCTTTCTGCCCATAAAACGCATTTGCACTTGAACCAAAGCATTCTCCGTGTCACTATCTAGTTCGATATCCTAAAATTGTGGAAAGAAATTACAATGAAAATAAATCCGTGAATTTTCAATTTGTTTTATGTAATCTCTTTTAATACATCAAATTCAATTTATTTTTTAGTTATGCATCTTATTACATAATACATTTTATTAGCTTTCTGAAGTACAAATAATACTTTACCTGAAGATAAGCATGAGTAATAATTGCTTTTGGAATGTAATCAACAGTATCTTGTCTGTAAATAAGATAGTTTTCCACAACTACTTCAAAAATGTTCACCCAATGACCTCTGATTCTGCCCTAAGATATATAAAATACACATTTAATATCAAATCTGGCATGCGACTGAATAACAATCTTTAACTTTGACATTGTACGATTTAATCAATCACACTCGTGTTCATATTGATATTTGGATGTTATTATGAATGTCATTTGTGCATGTGTGAATCAGAGAGTTGTAATATTAAATAGAGAGCGCCTTCAATACCAGACTCTCGTAAGGCCGCGGTGTCAACATTGAAAAGAAAAACCCACATCACGTGGTTATAGCGCTGCCACATTTGGCGTGCAGACATCTGCAGGAGTTTCAAATTTGGCACACTTTCTTCTTTTTTGGTGATAAGGAGTTCTGTCTGTATTCAACTTTTTAACATATATGTACGTACTAGCTGAAATACCCGTTCTACGCACGGGAAGGAAATAAGTTAAAAAAATTATACAAATACAATATTTATAGCGAAATAAATAATATTCTTAATTTGTCACACATCAGGGGGAACCACAGTGTTCCAAATTGTAACGAAATTTTATTAGCAAGGTCCTGCAAGAACTGGAAAGATTGATAATATGGAGAAGTTGGCTATACAATAACGTGTATATATAAACGTTACTCCCGTTGATTAACATCCATATTTTAACCTTTAGTAACATCCCAAAGATTTTAAAGAGGAAATAATAATTATCTCCGAAAAACTTTTATTAGACACCTATGTCAACATTTGTCGTTAAGTTTCATAAATTGGCGAGAATATAAAAAGAAAACGGTTTTAAAAAGTTCACTTGCCAAATATTTTTTCTTTTGTTCGGTAAACCTATCAATATCCAGGGGGGGGGGGGGGGGCAAGGAGGGATGGTTCCGTAGCACTGTTTTCGGATTTTGACCTCGCACTTTTTTAATATTGAACTTATTAAAATAAATACTAATAAGAGTCAAATTTTTTACTGCATTGCCAAAATATTTTTTTTTTAAATAATTCGAAACAATATCCTCTTACAGACGATGGACGCAAACCCATTCCCCCTCTGACACTTGTACCACGTGGGGGAGGAGTCCACAACAATAGTTTTCAATTCCGCCCACGTAACTCTTCGTATAGGCATACCATCATATAAAGAAAGGTAGGCCGCATCGACCAAGCCAATTATTAACCCATTCCGCCCACTGACCTTTTGTTCCCCGTGAAGGGAATGTCTCTCTTAACTGCAAATGATTTCGTTCTCATTACTCGTCGGGGAATCGTGGTATGGACGATAAATGACCTACCGTCGTATGGGAAAGTGAGTTGCGTCGATCAGGTCGTTTGTAAACCCATATTTCCCTCTGAACTTTATACCGCATTAAGGAAAATGTCACCCTTGGTGACAGGCAGTATACGCTTCCACCCCAATAATTCTACGGGAAATCAACCTACGTGGATAAATGACATAACATTGATTAGAGAAAGGTATTGAATAGAGAAAGGCCGCGTCAACCAGATTGACCATTTATAAACTCTCTTTCTGACCTTCCTACCACGTGGGGTTCAAAGTATTCATGAACCAATTATTACGGTACTGTGTGGCTTGTACCTACCCGATAGCTTACCTTTTCTATGTAAGATATGCATCTTACATATAGAATTCAAATTTCATCTTCTTGGGTATACAGAAAGTTAGAGAATTAGTAATGAGTCAGTGGATAAGTGGCAAGGATTTTTACTTTTGGCAGTTAGAGTTCGAGTGTTTGAAAATTAGTGGCTTAAAGTGTACCTCCATGCCAAATTTAATTTTCATGGTTGTTGTAGTACGGAATATCCCGTTATCCAATCATATTTTCACTATTTTGATATTATATAATTTTTTTACTAATTTCGTCATTTTTATGTTATTTTTACATATATAAGTAGGTGAGTGCAAGAATGGCCCTATCCCCAAATATCCTTTACGAAGAAAACGGAGCTTGAATATTTTTGTCAACGAAGAAGTGTTTGAAGTCAAAAACGAACTATGAACGCTTTCTAGACGAAATTACGGGAAAATGGGTTATACCGATATTGCTCAGTAAATTCGTATTCTGTAAGAAAGTTTAGTATCATAAAATTATCAGTTTAAAAAAAAATATGAGTTGGGCCATTTTTGCGCTCATCTACTCATATGATCAAATTTTAGTTCATTTGGCGATATTTTAATCAATTGGCGAAATCTTTTATTCATTTGGTGAATTTCTTATTCATTTGGCGATGTTTTTATTAATTTGGAGATATTTTTATTTATTTGGCGATATTTTTATTTATTAATTTGACGATATTTAGTCATCATGCAATCAGAATGCTCCTCATAGGTTACGTAATATTAAAATATTCCATTGTTTCAATCTTGAACTGTTACATGTCCTCCATGTTAATCCTATGGAGAGGTTTCCCATCAAGGGAAACCACAGCGTTAAAAGTTCCAATTTGTAACGAAATTTTATTAACAAAGGCCCTGCAAGAACTGAAAAGATTGATAATATGGAGAAATTGGCTATACAATAACGTGGATATATATACGTTACTCCCGTTGATTAACATCCATATTTTAACCTTTAGTAACATCCCAAAGATTTAAAGAGGAACAACTCTTTAAATTGTCAATAATAATTATCTTCGAAAAACTTTTATTAGACACATATGTCTACATTTGTCGTTAAGTTTCACAAATTGGTGAGAATATAAGAAAAAAAAACGAAAGCGATTTTAAAATGTTCATTTGCCAAAATTCAAGATTTTCATATTTTTTCTTTTGTACGGTAAACCTTATCAATATGCGAGGAGGGGGGCAAGGGGGAAGGCTCCCCAACACTTTTTTTTTTTGGATCTTGCACGGGCTCTTTTTTAATATTGAACTTTTTTAAATAAAAAATAAGTCATATTTTTTACTGCATTGCCAAATCAATTTTTTTTTTAAATTGTACCCTATCCCCTACCCACTACTACAGACGATAGACGCAAACCCATTCCCCCTCTGACACTTGTACCAGGTGGAGGAGGAGTTTACAACAGTTTTCGATTCCGCCTTATAACTCGTCGTATAGGCAGACCATCATATAAAGAAAAGTAGGCCGCGTCGATCAGGTCGTTTGTTAACCCATTTTACCCTCTGATCTTTATACCGCATGAAGGAAAATGTCACCCTTGGTGACAGGAGGTATACACTTCCACCCCAATAATTCTATGGGAAATCAGCCTTCGTGGATAAATAACATAACATGGAGTAGAGGAAGGTACGCAGCGTCAACCAGATTGACCATTTATACACTCTCCCTCTGACCTTCCTACCACGTGGGGTCCAAAGTATTCATGAACCAATTATAATGGTACAGAGTGGCTTGTACCTACCAGATAGCTTACTTTTTCTTTGTAAGATATAAGTAACAACTCTGTCAAATTTCATCTTCCTGGGTATACAGAAAGTTACAATATTAGTGATGAGTCAGTGGATATGTGGAAAGGATTTTTACTTTTGGAAGTTAGAGTTCGAGTTTTTGAAAATGAAAATTCTTTCTTAGTGAGCAATTTTGGCTTAAAATGTCATGCTCCATGCCAAATTTAATTTTCATAGTTGTTGTAGTATGTAATATCCCGTTATCCAATCATATTTTCACCATTTTGGCATTTTATCATTTTTTGACTATAATTTCGCCATTTTTATATTATTTTTACATATATTATCATATTTTAGTTTATTTGGCGATATTTTATTCATTTGGCGGAATTGTTTATTCATTCGGCGATGTTTTTTATTAATTTGGCAAAGTTTTTTTTATGAATTTGGCGATGTTATTTATGAATTTGGCGATGTTTTTTTATAAATTTGGCGATGTTTTTTTATGAATTTAGCGATGTTTTTTATTAATTTGGCGATGGTTTTTTATGAATTTGGCGATGTTTTTTATGAATTTGGCGATGTTTTTTATTTCTTTGGCGACATTTTGGCGATATTTAGTCACCAGCCAATCAGAATGATCCTGGTAGGTTACATAATATTAAAATTTTCCATTGTTTAAATTTTATATTTTGCATTGTTACATGTTCCCCATGTTAATCCTATGGGAAGGTTTTTTAAAAATCGTTATTTTTGCAGTTCGAGTTCGAATTTTTAAAAATCCTTTCTTAGTGCACCCCTAGGGTCCAAGATGTATCTGTGTTCTAAATTTCAGCACTGTAGGGCTTTTGGATCTGGAGATCTCGTGATCAATCAGTCAGTCAGTCAGTCAGTGAGTCAGTGGCTTTCGCTTTTATATATATAGATTTACTTATTTTCGAACAATATGCGCTAAATATTTCCACTTCATTGACGAAACGAAAATATTTTATTTGTGTTCAATACTCGAAGAAGCGAAACTCTTTATATTTATCAAGTTTTATTGTTTATATTTTCTTATTGAAGTATACAAAATAACAATTGAAAGAACTTCGCTATGATAAATTTTTCACATAAAAACGTAATGCAATTATTTCAAAACTACAAAGTAAGAAAAATCTCCTTAATATATCTGTTAAACTCCCTTAAATTGTGCCACTCGTTCAAAAAAAACTATATTTAAATACAAAATTAAACACAAAACCCTATTACAATACTTCGATCTCGTTTAGTTCTGAAAGTCGCCAAGGCCTGCCAAGTAATATTGGCGCGTTAATGAATTGGCATTTCCACATATCACGTGGTTTCAATGATGGACACACGGAAATCAGCATTTTTATTCCTCTATTTATATCATTACTCTATGGTGTGAATAGCCAGCGCAAGCTAAATAAGAAAAGAGCCGATTTAAAAAATATAGTATGGTCGGGTTTGAAGTTTTGATAAATATTCAGTACGCCACCGCTTCCAAAATTGATGTAATTTTTGAAGTAATTGCCCACGGTTTAATCCATTTAGAAGCTCATTTGCTAAATCTGGTTCGGGAAGCGAGCATAATGCATCTCCAATCAAGAAATGACCAGGAGTCAAATGATCATTTGGATCGGGAGACAGTGGGGTTAACGGTCGCGAATTTAAAATGGCTTCGATTTGAGACAATAAAGTATACATTTCCTCAAAAGTTAATGTTTCGTTTCCCAAAATTCTTTTCAAGTGAATTTAATTGCCTTGATACTAATTTCCCACAGTCCGTTCATATGTGGGGCGTTTAGCGGGTTAAAATGCCAATTAATTTCCTGACTACATAGGTAATTACTAACTGCATCTTGACGGTAACGTTTGCTAATATTCTAACTGCTCCAACAAAGTTAGTTGCGCAATCACTGTACATATCGGAACACTTACCTCTACGCGAAACGAAACGTTTCAACGCTGCAATAAAGGCTTCTGATGTTAAATCGCTTACAACTTCGATATGCACTGCTTTAGTGGCAAAACAAATAAAAAGTGCAACGTAACCTTTGAAGGTTGTTCAGACTCTACCCTTGGAAGCCCGTAAAATAAACGGCCCACAGTAATCTACACCACATTTCTTAAATGCCCTCGATACTTGAACTCTAGGAGGGGGTAAATCACCCATAAACTGCTTTGCAGTTGCTGCGCGTTGCCTAATGCACGTTGTATAATTTCGCCCAATACGGCGAATAGCATCTCGCGCCGAGAGAATCCAGTACCTTCTTTGAATAAGAGTCAACAGCAGCTGTGGCCCTGCGTGAAATTTAGATAAATGCACATTTACAATAATCAACTTTGTGAGGTCACTAGATTTAGGAAAGATCAACGGGTACTTTTGATCATATGGCATATCGGCGTCTCTCTTAACCTGCCACCAACTATCCAAAAAAGGATTTAATTTTAGAATCTTGCTTCTCCTTTTGATTAGCATATTTTTTACGCAAAGATTCCAACTCATCATAGGATTCCTGTTTTTGAATAACCTTAACCCAAATCTTTGTACCCAGTTCCGCAATTGACAAATTACCAATTAAACATTCAGTCTTTGGCACCTTAACATTATTGAAAAATATAATAATGCGATATGCTGTTATTCTAGTTAACTTAACTAAACAATAAAATGTATCTAATAAATCTAAATCACAATTATTATTATCGTTCACTGTATGCAAGGTTGCAAGTCTCGTTTCAGTTTCCAAATTTATATCCATGTCTTGGCTGGCTATGCAGATTTTTGAACTCAATTGGATCCTGTTATAAGAAATCCGGACCACTCCAATAAAGTTCATGCTTAAGTAAGAATTCAGCGTTAACACCACGTGAAGCGCAATTAGCTGAATTGGACTGACTTTCTACATGATACTAAAGGGCAGTAAGGATCAATGTTTGAATCTTGCTAACATGGAAACACTTTTGTACATAACACATTTTACAGTTGCATGTTTTTAAAAAAAAATTCTCCAACTCAGAGCTTTCTGAATTTTCTTGTGGCAGTATCGGTCGTCCTGCCAGAAGGAATAAAAAATCTCTATATGATCGTAAAGATGAATTCTACCGGCATTGGCAGTACTCTCCGAATTTCCACAAGGACATTGTATGTCTATCATTAATAAAAAATTTCATGTAGCTGAATGTTAAGACGTTTTATGTCAAAAGAAAGAAAAATTATTTTTATCTATAACATTCTTATTTCCTGCTTTTTTCTTTGATGAGCGTGGGGCTCTGTTCGGTGGCACGCGTCGCACGCCCCTAAGGGCTACAACGCCCCTGAATAGAGTAATAGAAACGATCTCTACTTACTGTAGTGAGAAATGTGAACTCAGAGTTCGGGAACAGGAAATACGGGTCTGCGATGGGGATCGAACCTCCGTCATTCGGGAGTTCGAATTGAGGTCGGAAACTTTTCTGTCGAGTAATCTCGCACTCATCATCACCCTGGGAGTTATTGTAGAGGTAACCTGACCAACAAACACATTCAAGGATAGTGAAAACTATATATATATATATATATATATATATATATATATATATATATATATATATATATATATATATATATATATATATATATATATATATATATATATATATATATATATATATATATATATATATATATATATATATATAAGGTGTGCTCGTTCTCGCGCTGTCTGACGGAAGGCGGGGAAAGCATATTTTTGACGTCATAGTGACGCCTACCTCGCGCTTTCTGTAGGCGTGTCTAATGCTCGTTTGTGAGCTGCTGCCATCTATTCGTTTTTTTGTGAACTATTTAAAAGTGATATTCACCAATTTTATTTAGAATTCGCTAAATTTTAAGAGTTTAAATTATATTTTAAGGATTGTATTTAGTATGTAAAAATTGCAAAAGAGTTGATTAATAAATTGAGCGTATTAAAATAATATTAGCTGCCACGAGAGCATGTCCTTGCATTTTGAAAAAGTGAAATGGGAGTCAAAACCATCATGCCAATGCATTTGTATTTGACATATTAAATGAGTTACAATTTCAATCATGTAAAATACGGGGACATAACAAAACAAGGACGGATTAGTAGTGAAGCTACCTGAACACAACTATTTACAGATATTTACATTATTTTGCTAATTAAAAATTAAATCACCAGTTGTTACACAACCGGGGATCGAACCTAAGTAGCAATGCTTGAAATACACAGCCAATGAGAATGATCAAGAACCGATAGTAAGGCGGAACAAAAATGACGTCAAAAATGTGCTTTCCTTGCCCCACTATAACTTTAACCGCCTCATTTATCACCATAGGGTTTTATATAAAATGGTTAGAAAAAATATAATTATAATTATTTTGATATATTGCTTAATTATTTTGACGTGAAATGTTTTTTAAATCCTCTTTGGGTAAAATTTTAAATTAAAGCGAAGTGGACCGTAACAACAATGCGCGTAACAAAACAATCAAAATCGCGAAGCAACGTTGGCGCGCTTGCATCAATTTCACGCTCGTCTTGATGCTCACAAATTTCGTTCTAGGAACTAGAAACAACGTAGAAAGCGTGCCCGGTTTGTCCGGAATTCATTTTTTTTAAAATATTTTGGTACAATTTTTTATTAGAAAATTGAAAGTTTTTTATATGGGGCATTCTTTACCAAACGAGAATATATTACATTACTTTTAACAAAAATACACTCAGGTCAATTTGGGACATTATGCAGAAGAACCACACCGTCTACTTTACATAATGCATTAGAAGAAAACGTGACGAACCTAACGAAAGGACATGACACTGCACAATGCACAACCTATTCGTCCAAAAAACAACAAAGAGCGAAATCTGACTTGTATGAATATAATTCATAATAATTGATAAAGTTCTGTGAAATTTATAACGCCGGAATGGCAACACGTTATTGTATTAAAGTTGCTATACTTGGAGTTACTAATGAAGGGTTTCAATTTGCGCAATGAACAGGTATAGGAAAATAGGCTATTCGAGGACCACTTAATGAATATGCCAGTTGGTCTTTTTCTTTTAAATTGTTATTTAGTTAAATGGTGTTTTAAATTTTTTGAAAGTTTTTAAATGTTACAAAATTACTCACCATTTTTCATATCATAAATGACGTCGGTTTTCCACTCCAGTTCTGCTTCTGTTTGGGACCACCGAGTGTTTTCGTATGCCAAGTGTTGACTGTTTATATCAAGGGTCAACTGAAAAAATATTTTTCAGCTACTTTTATAATGCTTCTGATGCGTTAAAAAATTTACCTGTTGTGTACACGACATTACGGCAATTACACTCTTTCAATCCCCAAGCGCAAAAAATAATTTATTGTTTAGAATTACTTTACTCTGCAAGGAGTAAAGTAACCCCCGCTGACTATACCATCAACGGGGGTTACTTTACTCTTTGCAAGGTAACTTTACACCACCCACTTTAAAAAAAAAGCGTAACATTCAGTGAAAGGAGTCAATAATATATTTTCCTGCGAAGATTGGCAACCCTACTGTCCGAACAGTACGCTTGGTTTTTTTTCCTCACTTTCTGATAGGGAAGTTTACAGTGTTGTTATGTAGGTATAACACGCGTTTTCTTCCAGTGGAAAAAAGTTGTATATTTTACATTAACCACGTGTACCCTGAATAAGGTAAGTACACAATTGTTTTATGTAACAATCAATTTAAAAGTATACTAATGTTTTTTTTTATCATTTGCTTCTAATTTAGGTTACATATAATTTTGCTCGCCAACCTCATTCCAGTCCGACATCCGGGGTTATTTTACTACACCGGTTAAAGTGAAGTTAACCTTATAATAGTAAAGTACATTTTAGTAAAAACTTAACGTTCTTCTAATTTACTCTAGTCCAGAAAAGAAATTTAAGTTACCTGCCTTTATAAGATGTTTCATGCTTCGGGACATGTTTTGCCGTAAGAGGAGAATTTGCTTTAAATGTGATTTTTTTTTAAATATATTTTGAGTTTCTAATTAATTTATATCTGTATTTTTATTTACCCAACTGAAGTATATGAGCGAAAATTGGACAATCAAATCAATCCGAATGTTACCAATTGTTACAAAAAAAAGGGAATTTTAGGAATCCTTTAAAGTTTTATGGTTTTAAAAATGATTTTTTTAGTAGTGAAAATAGATTTTTTTGGACAGCAAAAATAGAACATATATTTTCAATGGTGCTTAAAAAGAACCAAATAGTTTTATTTACTCCAACCAAGCTTTACTATTGCAAAAATTAAAATTTCTGACATTGGAATAAAGTATCCCACCCACGCATTCTATTTTATGCCACAGATCTTCAGTTATCGCCGAATATATTGATACCCAGAATATAATTTTAGCTGCACTATATGGTACTCAAACACTTTACTAAAGTGGGAAAATTTCAAAATCAAAATATCATAAGTGGAGTAACGAGTTAAATAAATTGGGTTATAGATAGATTTTTTCAAATTCAATTTTTTCAAATGTTCGCAAGAATCAAATTTGTAATCCTCCTTATTTCTACATTTAATTATTTTAGATTTAAAGCTTTTTTAAAAATTAAACATCCGTGCACTCTACAACCACCGCGACAAATTTATCTAAAAGCTGCACTGTTTTTAAGTTATTTCCTAAAATTCTCTAAAACTCACACCCTTTGCCGGAACAGAAGACATCAACTTAGAGTCACAAAATTTTGCATAATAATTAGTATTACGCGGTTACAAATTTCTTACAGAAAAATAGGTAACAAATTTAAATTTTCAAAATTTGACCGAAATGCTCAATGGTCAAATTTATAATATCCCTATTTACAAATACAAATACAAATATTGACGACCAACAACAGGCTCAAGGCCCAACAAGGTTGGTCCATCTAGTACCTCTTAACTATCCCCCAAAGTATATCTAACTTCTTCTTAAAATCCGTTACCCTTTTACAATTAACAATATTCACTGGCAAGTTGTTCCATTTGTCTATTACCCTATTATAGAAATAGTATTTTCTCCCTTCCCGATTAAAATGGGATTTGTTTAACTTAAACCCATGACCTCTCGTTCTATCACTCATATTAAAGTCTAAACCCTCCACATCTCCTTGTTTGATAAATTTGAATAGTTGAATCAAATCTCCCCTAACCCTTCTCTCCTCCAGAGTATACATATTTAAATTTCTTAATCTATCTTCATAATTCATGCCTGAAAACCCTTGAACCATTTTAGTAGCCCTGTGCTGAATTTTCTCTAACAATTCAATGTCTTTTTTAAGATATGGTGACCAGAACTGTACAGTACTACATTTTATTCTTTTAATATTTAAAGCTTTTTGTAAATAAAAAAAGTCTGTATACTCTACAACCAACAAACCAAATTTATTTAAAAGCTACTCTGTTTTTAAGTTATTTTCTAAAATTCAGACTCCTTGGCGATACAGAAGACATCAACATAGCGTCACGAAGTTTTGCATAATAATTAGTGTTGGATATCTATGCCCATTTTCCCATCAGCCCTGCTTATTTGTAATGGAACAGCCCAAGCATATAAACATATAACTCAGTGGTGGCAACACCCTCTTCTTGTAAAACAACTTCATGTGATCATTCCTGTATCGTCCCAGTGGGTCAATCCCGTAGGCACCCACTTAAATGTTCCTATCTTCAAATTATTAGCTTGACCTTAAAGTTTAATTATATTTCAATTATGTCTTGTCTACCTCTTATTCATTTCTTTGCTAAAACACCTCAATTAGTATTAAGGGGTTAAAAAATGTCCACACTAAGGCTAAACGATACGTAGATTTTCGAATTTTTCGGCCCACCCTAGTAGGCATTACAATTAGAGGACACTATAAGCAGTCTTATCGTATATCGCATAGTCATTATACTATATCTAGACACCAATTTTGTGGTTACAGTTATCGACATTCAAAGGTTCATGTGGTGAGAAAGAACTTTAGTGCACACTCTGCAGAATTGCAAAAAAAAAACACAAAAAAAGGTTATTATATTTTGTGTACTTCAATCTAAGTGGACTCAGCCCAATTTGATTACAAACGTCCTCTAAGTATAGTTATGATTTGTTTTCAATATGAAATAATATCACTCACGAAGAAGTGGCTGTACAGGGTGTTATTTCCAGCCTTGTTGGTTCTGTAGTTGACATCGGCGCGGAACTGCAAATCCTTGTTAGCGAAGTCAGGAATTTCCGGTTCGTCTTCGTCAGTGTGCCTTGAGCACCCTATTCCTATGGGAAGCTGTTGAGAACACGGAGTAAAGAAAAAGGTGGAGATGATTTGGCGAGATTTCCTGAGACGTAAGTTAGCAACCCCAAACTAGGCACAAACAAACCTAGTTTGCAGTGCTTTTTCTACGAGGGATGCATTATTTTCAAATTAAGAAAACGCATGCAAAAACTTTAAAAATGACTATTTATGCAGTTGTGGGATGCAGTACAAGTTCCAAGTCGATAAAGGATGCAATTATTTCCAGTTCATATGTAAATTAAATTATAAAATAAATTATCGCCAAATACTGGTACAAAGTAGTGCTTTGGAATAGCGCCAAGTTCCTAATTTTTAAGCGATTGCTTACTTCACATTGCAAACCGGTGTTTGACTTGATCGCACCTCCACCTTCTTCTTTACTCCGTGGTTGAGAATAATTAAGTTGTTAGAGTCAATTTAACCAAAAAAAAAATACTCGCTTTTTTTATTAAATTTTTAGTTAAATTTTTTTAATCCGTTCATTTACCTTTTTCACCGGAAGAACATGATTGATATTTACGTTTCTATTACGGAACAGTTCTTGTTCTTTTTCTCAAGAGCTTGCTGTTTTTAAGGGAGAGTTTATTAGTAACAAAAACGAGTGTGTGCAGAATTGAATACTTTTTATGACCGTCTGCTAGACTGGATCCTTCATGCATCTTTGGTAGGATCTGATTAAACTATATCGCCACGGACCACTCAGTGGCGGATCTAGGGTCAACCCAGGGGGGGGGGGGGTAATTATTATTTTTTTGGTGGGGGGGGGGAGGGTATATTCACACAAATTTCTATTTTCGACGATTGCCGTTAAACGGTATGTGTAAATTCCGCCTAAAATATCTTATTTTGATGCCTCCAATGTAAAGAAGCAACTTTGTTATGTTTTATTCCAGTGCAATGTACTTTTTTTGTATTTTATTTTCCAAAAAAAAAATTAAAACTTTTTTCTTGATTTAAAAGAAAGAATTGGCTACAGCCCAGGGGGAGCTATAGCCCCCTTTAGCCCCTATGTAAATCCGCCACTGGGACCACTTAAACCTTCTCAGAAACCACCAGTGGTCCGCGAACCACAGGTTAGGAATTATTAAATTCTAAACAATTGCAAATCTTGAGAAATACCTCTGGACTAGTTTATAAATCTTGAAAGTTAAATCATTAATCTCTAACTGTAACATTTGGATTGGGCAAGACATTTTGTTGACTTAAAGCCAATTTTAAGGGGTAACAACAGTACCCCACTTTCATCGCTACTGCAATATTTCGTATATTTTTCATGTTAAAATAAGTCGACATCTATTGCTTTCAGCTGAGGTTTTTTTTTCTCTATTTTCTTTTGAAACCCATTCTAAATGCCATCTGCTGTTAAAATAGAAAGTCATTTGCAAGTCAAAGTCGAAGTAGATAAAAAGCAAGAGCAAAAACTATTTGTTTGGCAATATAAATATTAATTCTATAAGAAGAAAAAGTAATTTTTATATACTTTTAATATTTCTACAATGCTCTGGTATTAAAAAAATACCACGAAATCAATTTTGGGGTTCCGTATCCCTGCTTCCACAATGGCTTCAACGCGCCTATAGAGGAAACAAGTTTTGAGCCTTCCAGAAGTTACAGTTAGAGGAGAGGCCTTTCTTCAGCCAGAAAGCGAAGTATTGTCGACCGGTTTTAAAAGTTCTGCGCATAACATTCGCTAGGCATTCTGGGATGGAGATAAAAGCAATAATACCACAGAGAACGACGTCCAATGAGAGTGAGCCATCTGAACGCGTCAAGAGTAGACGGCTCTTCGCCTTCCTATCTTCTCCGTGTATCGGAGTCAATTGCTAGCTGTCTGCAAACCGGTTATCACTGAAAACGAAACTTTTATCTGCTTCCCGACATGCATTGCGCCGAATACCTTATTTGTGCGCTACTGCGCATGTACATTGCCCTATCTTCTCCCTTCCATTATCTTTGTTCAAATACGCGCAGGACTATTGTAACATTAAAACCGACACAGTTACATCATTTATCGAAAAATTAAAAGGGGCCTTTTCTTATTTTAATGCTTCCAGGACGGGGATTGGCGATCATTTTCGTTATCTTGTAATCCAACATATGAAAACTCACCTCGAAAGGTCTCAAGCCCTCTGAGATGTAGGGATGGAAACTTGTGATGTCGTACTTCTGTTCCCACAGTTCTTCCGGTGAACCAAATTGTTTACCACCGAAAAACACTCTAATTGGAAGATCCCACCACTCGGGTCCACTTTTTTCTTTTTCTGTGTAACAGTGGAAGACTTATACACTATTGAAAAAATGTACTCGTAAATAAGTAAAATGTACTCATTTTTGAGTATATTCAATGCTTATAATTGCTCCGGATACATAAGTTTCAATTTTGAAAAAAAAACATGTGAACAAAAATTAGTACAATGAATAAAACCTTGCCTACATAAGCTGCCTTCATAAATCATTTTCAATAAATATCAACACACTGTAAAAAAAAAGGTACTTAAAAATGAGTACCTGAACATACTTATTTTTTTTTTTATTACAATTGCATCGTAAATGCGCAATGACTTACTCAAATTTAATTAATCGTACTTTCTCTAAAATGAGCAGTGTGATATAATATTGTTAATTTTAACTTCTATATCAAGCCATCTTAAGAAAGCGGCCTGACTTTGTCGTGTTTTTAACGACACTTACTTTGTTAAAACTGAAAATCATTAATTATTATTAATTAGAGTTTATACACGAGTACTTTTATTTAAACTATTAGATTCATTCGACACGGACGTTAAGAAAACGCGTCATTTCATTCAAGTGTAACCAAGTACTCAGAATAATAATAGTTTTTCGATGAGAATTCGTACACGAACGTTTTCATTCAACTCTTAAGTCCATACTACATATGTTAATAACACGCATTATTTCCTACAGCGTAACCGAACATTAAAAAGTAATACCTTTTCAAAGAGAGTTTCTTCGAACCTTTTTTTAGAACCATTAGGTACGTTCTACACAGACGTTAATAACAAGCGTCATTTAAACGCGCATTATTTGGTATATGTCGACATTCACCGGTGAATGTCGACATTCTCCAATTTCGGTCTTTCACGGTAACATATATATGTTACCGTGAAAGACCGAAATTGGAGAATGTCGACTTTCACCGGTGAATGTCAACACATACCAAATACGTCGGTGAAAGATCGAATATTTCATTACATTCTTGTACATTTGGACCCTCACCGGTGTATGTCGACAATCACAAATATGCTCTGGTGGAGGTCGAAAAGAGAGGAGCCGAGGTGTCGAGAGGAGCCGACAAAGAGAGTGAATCGTGATCATTTTCTTGAAAAAATTAAATGCATTAATTGCGGGTAAACGAGAAGACAATTGTTTCTATTTTTCTCAAGAAAATACTCTAAAATACTTTCTGAAGTGGTTTCTGCTAAAACTAAGTGCAACACACCTTTGGATTACAGACGATTTAAACGTTTTGACGTTTTAAAAATTAATAATGAAGAGAAGTTAATTGTACCATTAAAACCAGGAGAAACGAATATACAGTATTATGTTACCAATGAGGAAATGTTCAGTATACTATATGAAACTCACACCAGAATAGGCCACGGAGGAAGAACACGTATGCTTAAACAGTTGCAATTTAAATACAAAAATATTACATATGAAGTTGTAATGTTGTATTTAAATTTATGCAAACAGTGTCAAATGAAATACAGTGCACCTAAGAAAGATATTGTTGTGAAACCAATGGTCAGTTTTGAGTTAAACTCAAGATGTCAAGTTGATCTGATAGATCTGCAGTCAAACAGAGATGGCAAATATAAGTTCATAATGGTGTATCAAGATCATTTAACTAAGTTAGTCCAGCTACTACATTTGAAAACTAAGAGAGCTGAAGAAGTAGCGTATCACGTTTTTCCAATATTTTTAACATTTGATGCTCCATCAATATTGCAATCAGATAATGGTAGAGAATTCAGTAATCAAGTCATATCCGAAATATGCACTATGTGGAAAGATGTTAAGCTAGTTCATGGAAAGCCTCGTCACAGTCAAACACAAGGCTCGGTTGAAAGGGCCAATCAGGATATACAGAATATGCTAACTGCATGGATGAATGATAACGATAGAAATAAATGGTCAGAGGGTTTACCCTTTGTTCAATTTGCCAAGAACACTACATACCACGAAGGAATACGCCAAAGTCCTTATGAAGCCATGTTTGGCGTTAAAGCAAAAAGAGGCATAGCATCGTCTTTTTCGCCTAGCGAACAAATCGCAAATATTGAAACCGAAGAATAACTCGAAGAAATTGCCAATACTTTTGAAACCGAAGAACAGCTTGAAGAAACTGTTAATACTTCTGAAAAAAATTTGGGCAGTGGTCATACCGAAAATCATATTCCAAAGAAAAATATTGAAGAGAACCTGCAATATACCACGTCTTCATATCAAGTTCTGACTAAAAAACACGAGTTAATTTCTACAAAAAGAGCGGCCGCGAAAGATAATCTTCTACTGCAAGCAACAAAAATGTTACGAACCTCACAAAAACAATTTCCTCTTGCTCAAATTGGTGATACTGTACAAATACAAGTCCCTGATGTCGACCGTGGTCGTACAGATAGCCGAAATGTGTTAGCGGTTGTTGTTGGAATAGGAGACTCCGACTTCTATAAACTGGCAAATAAAAATGGTACCCTCAAGCAGCTTTACACACGTAATCAGTTGGTAATTTGCAAAGAAAAGTTACTTTCCATAGATGAGATTTCTTTTCAAGAAATGTCACTGAGAGAAGCAGCTGCAGCTAATTCGAGAAGCGGGGGGCAAGGATATACACGCTGTCATTGCAAAAGGAAGTGTTCCACAAATAAATGCAGTTGTAAAAGCAAGGGACTCTTGTGCAATTCCAAGTGTCATAATAATTTAAGTTGTTGCAATAAATAAGATTTGAATCACATAATTAAGTAAGTTTTTTATTACTATTATTTTATTTTCTCATTTAAAATGTACTGTATAATTAAGTAAGTTTATAATTTTTATTATTTTCTTTTCTCATTTTAGATGTACTCCTTGTTTTAAGTTCTTGGTCCCTCCTCTCAGAAAGAGATGAGAAAAAGTTACGTCACCCTTGTGACGTTTCATCGCGACTGAAATACGGAGAAGAAAATATAAATCTCCGACATGTTCAACATTCACCAATAGTGCATGGTGAATGTCAACATTTGCCGGTGTAAGTCAGAAATAAAGGTATTTAACAAATATTTAGGACATACACCAAGGGACTATGTGAATGTTGACATTCACCGGTGAAAGTCGACATTCTCCAGATTTCGGTCTTTCACTGTAACATACATATAGTCTTCACTATCCTTGGGTTGCAGTTAACATTTAAGCAGAATAAATTTAAATATATAAATTTTCTTGTAGTTACATGTAAGCACTAATAAACTTCAAAGAAGTATTAACACGCAATTAAATTACTACCTTCAAAAAAATAATCGACGTAAGACTCTGAAGTGCATCGTCTCCAATAGTGGGCATTCATCCCTCTAATTTTATATTCGTATACTCCCATATAGGCCTATGGAAAAAAAAATACATGAGCAATTACATAAACAATGTTAATAAATAGATAAATAATTAAAATTTATTAAACACACATTTGTTTACTTCTTTAATTGTTTTTAAGTCGTTTACTTCTTTAATAGTTCTTAAGTCGTTTACTTCTTTAATCGTTCTTAAGTCGTTTACTTCTTTAATCGTTCTTAAGTCGTTTAATTCTTTCGGGCCACCAAATTGACTGTTTTTCACAGCACGGACCACCTATTTAAATGTTAGACTTCGCGCGGACCACCACTGTCTATTAGCAGTAAAAATATTTAGATACTAAATACACATGTATTTCATATTTAAATATTATATGCTTCAGTAAAGTTATTAATAAATATATTTAGATTAAATTTTTTAATTAGATATGGTAGATTTTGAAATTAATGGAATCATGTGTCGTGGATTTCAAATAATATTGGGTGACATTTGAAATGGCATCATTTCACCAAGTTATATATTCTTCGGTAATATACCATACTTTTAAAAATACATTTAAAAATTACACTTTTAAAGCTGCAAATGCACTGTAAAAATGAGAACCTGAACCTACTCGTTTTAAGTACAATTGCATCGCTAATGAGCGATGACGTACTTAAATTTAAATAACGGTACTTTCTCAAATATGATCAACGTGATTTAATATTATTTCTAATCTCAGCTCGTTGTGTCCAGTTATGTCGACATGTCCGATAGTTGCCAGTGCTGAGGTAGCCTATGGGTGGAAAGTGGGTAATGGTGGAACCATAGAGTAATGATACAAATAGAGGAATAAAAATGCTGATATCCGTGTGTCCATCATTGAAACCACGTGATATGTGGAAATGCCAATTCATTCATGCGCCAATATTACTTGGCAGGCCTTGGCGACTTTAAGAACTAAACGAGATCGAAGTATTGTAATATGGTTTTGTGTTTAATTTTGTATTTAAATATAGTTTTTTTTGAACGAGTGGCACAATTTAAGGGAGTTTAACAGATATATTAAGGAGATTTTTCTTACTTTGTAGTTTTGAAATAATTGCATTACGTTTTTATGTAAAAAATTTACCATAAGCGAAGTTCTTTCAATTGTTATTTTGTATACTTCAATAAGAAAATATGAACAATATAACCTGAGAAATATAAAGAGTTTCGCTTCTTCGAGTATCGAACACAAATAAAATATTTTCGTTTCGTTAATGAAGAGGAAATATTTAGCGCATATTGTTTGAAAATAAGTAAATACGTACATATATGTTTAAAAGTTGAATACGGACAGAACTCCTTATCACCAAAAAAAGAAGAAAGTGCGCCAAATTTGAAACTCCTGCAGATGTCTGAACGCCAAATGTGGCAGCGCTATAACCACGTGATGTGGGTTTTTCTTTCCAATGTTGACAACGCGGCCTTACGAGAGTCTGGTATTGAAGGCTCTCAATATTTAATATTACAACTCTCTGGGTGGAACATGGTAGAATCGGACGATGAGACATGAGCATTCGAAATAACAAGTTTGTTTTTGCTTAGTATACCTCGCTTAATATAATACGAAACAGATTTAATGTGACATAAAACAGAAAGTAAACCATTTTTAAAAAAAAACAAGAATATGATTGTAAATGTTTTAATAACCATAGGCTTATTTGTTATGTGCTTATTGTTCCATGCTTCGTAACCGATCTTGAGCATGGCAGACGGCCCCATTGTCCTTTTGCTTGGCTCATCGGGAGGTATGTACATCCAGTCTGTCATAAGATCTCGGTAAAATTCGGGTGTTTCTGTAATGTTTTGCAATTTACAAGTCTCATCTGAAAGATTAAAAATGATTGATGAGTTAGAGTCCAGAATCCATTTTATGGAATACTGAAGATTTTAGAATACTACATCTTAAAATGCATAGTTCTTTAAACACAGGTTTTTTTTATGTTACTTAATAAATAGAATCATAAGTACATTCATTTGTATTCTGTAAAAAATCGTGCGTGACCGTGTCGGAGCATAGCCATGAAGACATTACGGGAAATGTAAATTTTCAGCAGATTATAGAAATACGTATTTCTCTCCAAAAAAAAATCTTGCAACAGATGGGAAATAAACCATCTGTTCCGCCTGATGTTATGATCCGGATCCCCGCCCGGTACGCGTTTTGGTTTTCTTCAAGATTTTACCCACCGGCGCCAAAATTTCTATCAAACGAGAACAAATTTATATTAGTCGTGCTATTTGTCGTGGAGTTATAATTCGATATGGATTACCCATTAATTAAAAACGTAATATGATGTTTCTAAACTGATACTCCATGTCTAATATGGCTTGTGCGGATACTATCACTTTCTTTAAACTAAATTAAATTAATTCTAAACGATACCGTCTTTTAACTATAGTGATTGATTTTAATTCCGCATGCTATGACACGCACACGCACACATCGTCATCTCATCTAATATACTACACACAGCAAATTTATCATGTAGTCCTCATCGGAATCACTACTATCTTTCTACTGTAACTACTGAATTCCAAGGAATCCTATCTACTGAATTTTAGGAATTCTATCTACTGGATTCTAGTAATCATATCTAATGGATTCTAGGAATTATATCTACTGGATTTTAGGAATCATATCTACTGTGGGAATCATATCTACTGGATTATAGGAATCTTATATCTACTGGCTTCTATTAATACTACCTACTGGATTCTAGGAATCATATCTTCAGGATTATAGGAATCATATCTACTGAATTCTAGGTATCATATCTACTAGATTCTAGGAATTCTACCAGAATCCAGTAGATAAGATTTCTAGAATCCTGTAGATATGATAACTAGAATTCATCAGATATGAGTCCTAGAATCCAGTAGATATGAGTCCTAGAATTCAGTAGATATAATTCCTAGAATCCAGTAGATATAGGATTTCTAGAATCATTCTAGGAATCCTATATCTACTGGATTCTAAGAGTAAAATTTACAAATCCCACGTTAATACTCTGTGACAGTAAATATAGTAACTGTTCACAGTTTTTTTGCAGAATATTTTAATGTATCCAACAATTATCGAACACCATTGCAAATAATATGGGCAAGTACAATTTAAAGTATGTAGGGTATCAAAAACAAAATATGGTATTTATTAGATTCCTTAGCTTTTCGTCTTACTTTTTATCTCCCATGCTTCCCAACTGTCTGCCCTGTAGACGTACGAGAAACTATCGCCTTCCTGCTGAGTGTCCACTCTGCCTCTTCTTCCCAGTATATCGTAATACTCAGTATATAAACTGGTGAACGACTAAAAAAATTATAAGGGAATTACTACAAAAATCCAATATGAAAGGCTGCTTCACTGATTGTAAGATTTCCAAAGCTACATCAAACCACTGAACTCTAACTGTAACTTTTGGAAGGCTCAAAACTTGTTTCTTCTATGGGCGCATTGAAGCCAACGAGGAAGCAACCATACTGAACCCCCCCCCCCCCCCCCCAAAAAAAAAATTAAGTGATTTAGTGGTGTTTTTTATACCATAGCATTAGATATATTCAATGTATATAAATATTATATTTTCTTCTTATAGAATTAAGTTTTATATTTCCAAATAATTAGTTTTGGCACTTTCTTTTTAACCACTTCGACTTTGCCTTGCAAATAACTTTATATTTTTTCATAAATCTAGCTATCCCATATCTACTGGCAAATTGCATTTAAAATGGGTTTCAAAAGAAAATAGGAAAAAACTCAGCCAAAAGCAATACATGTCGGTTATTTTAACAGGAAAAATATACGAAATATTGCGGTAGCGATGAAAGTGGTGTACAGTTGTTACTCCTTCAATTGGCTTCAAGTCAACAAATGTCTTGCCCAATCCAGAAGTTACAGTTAGAGATCAGCGCATCAAACTCGTCGATTCTATTAGCTGTCATTTTGATTGTCTATCACAAATCTTCTAAGCAAAATTTAATATTGCTTAATTGCTCCATTAATTACGACATCTCAATTGGGAACACAAATCTAAAAGCCAAACATTTAAAAAGATTTTACACTCATCGGCCCTAAACTTCTTATCGAACAAGAACAAATTTATATCAATCGTGCTATTTGTTAGGAAGTTACAATTCCCAATGGATAATCCATTCATTGTATACGTAACATGATAAAGCATTAGACACATTTCTATAATTTAAAAAGAAATATTTTAATTTCTTTAATTAAGATTTGTTTTCTTTTATTGTTTTTAAAAAATATATATACAAAGATTTTTTTAATAATTTATTTTCTAAGTAAGTTTTTTTTTTTTTCAAAGTAAGTTTAACACTCGATTTAACTCTTCATCGACGACATACAATTCATCTGTGAGTGATTTTGACGTAAAAGGGCTTTCATTTATATCAAAAGGGAGTCACTTGCTAAAACCGCAAGTAACGAAAACATGTTATGCTAATATGGCTTATATCTTTGCAGCCGTGTACTACCCACGCGACTTACTTTGGTATAGATGTGTAGAGGAACGAAGCCATTAATCAAGCACGCATGTGTCCGTGTGCAAGCCGGCTCCGTTGTTGAGTCACAAATGACGCAATTGTAGCTAAATTTAGACTCGCGCGTGGCGTTTCAGCCGTTGTTCGGCAGTACGTTTGTCGATCCAATCGGGAGTGGTCGCGTTTGAGGAATCTCACTTTGTCGCAGTAGATGTAATCCATCAGACTCTAAAATACGCTCATCATGAGTTATATGGCTTCAAATGTGTAATTTGTTGCAGAAATTTGATGGTTGCTCAGCAATGGGTGCGTGCGATTCGATAGTTAGGGTCCGAAAATCTCGTAAAAGGACTCGGGAAGCAAGACAGGGGGATCCGCGGAACTTGTACTTTTCCATAGAATGACCCCCAGTGCCGTTACACAAAAAATATAGGGGGGGGGGGGTTAAAACAAGAAATTTCCCAACTTAACGATTCAAAATTCTCAACTCAACTATTCGAAATTTCCAACGCAACAGTGCTGAAAATTCCCAGTTTCAACTTATTGGCATTTTCCATATTTTTTGTATATATATATTTTAGGTAATATTAAACAGTTCTCTCACTACCATTGATTTGTTGCACCCGTATTCCAATGCAGTGTCCGTTCTGACGTCTTATTTAAATGTAATCTTACAAGTTGGACAATTTCTAATCTTCCCTAGCTTTCATTTGTTAATAATATTAATTTTTTTCATACATAAGTTTTCCCAACTCGGGGTTTTTAGAAGTTGAAATTCCCAACTTTCAGAGTTTCCAGATTATTGGGGATGCGACGAGCCTGATGACCCCCGTTAAAACTTATTACGACCTTGCACCAAAATTTAGTGCCTATTTAGCTGCAACCAACATTTGGTGCATAGTCCCACCATTTTACGGTGCTACCACGGATACCATTTATTGGTGAAACGTTGCACCAAAACTCATAACGTTGCATAAAACTCAAAATTTGACTTTTCTTAGTATTTTAGTAGTAGTATTTTGTATCGAAGCTGGCAAGATCACAACTTTTTTACTTTTCTTTGTCAAGTCCACTGATTGGGGTCGAACCAGGAATCCTCTGATTCATAGCTGAACGCCTTTATCCACTAGGCCACGGAGGCCCTTGTTCGTCGGTGTCTTTCTTGGATATGATTCCTCGGGTTGTTGATGTAGCGGCAGTGAAAATTTCGGTTGCAGTTAAAGAGGTTGAACCAATTATCGGTGAAACCTCCGCTCTTTTCCGATAAAGGATTTTTGGTTCAACATAGATTCGATTCCACCATAATATAGCGAAATTTGCTGCAGACACCTGCTTTGCACCAACATATGTCAACACATCGTCATCTCATATACTACACACAGCAAATCGTTGAACTTAAATTTTTAACCGCTTAACTGTAACATAGCTTAAGCATGTAAGATTTGAATAAATATAAGTTTGTATTTGGTTACGTCATTTAGTCCCGTCTCCAGCACGCCCAAGACATTTCTCGTGTACCACTCATAGAGTAATGATACAAATAGAGGAATAAAAATGCTGATTTCCGTGTGTCCATCATTGAAACCACGTGATATGTGGAAATGCCAACTCATTCATGCGACAATATTACTTGGCAGGCCTTGGCGACTTTAAGAACTAAACGAGATCGAAGTATTGTAATATGGTTTGGTGTTTAATTTTGTATTTAAATATAGTTTTTTTTTAACGAGTGGCACAATTTAAGGGAGTTTAACAGATATATTAAGGAGATTTTTCTTACTTTGTAGTTTTGAAATAATTGCATGATGTTTTTATGTAAAAAAATTACCATAAGCGAAGTTCTTTCAATTGTTATTTTGTATACGAAAATCAATAAGAAAATATGAACAATAAAACCTGAGAAATATAAAGAGTTTCGCTTCTTCGAGTATTGAACACAACCAAAATATTTTCGTTTCGTTAATGAAGAGGAAATATTTAGCGCAAATTGTTTGAAAATAAGTAAATACGTACATATATGTTAAAAAGTTGAATACGGACAGAACTCCTTATCACCAAAAGAGAAGAAAGTGCGCCAAATTTGAAACTCCTGCAGATGTCTGAACACCAAATGTGGCAGCGCTATAACCACGTGATGTGGGTTTTTCTTTTCAATGTTGACACCGCGGCCTTATGAGAGTCTGGTATTGAAAACGCTCTATATTTAATATTACAACTCTCTGGTACCACTTGAACTGTGTCTCCGATACAGCCGGTCTGATTTTCTTTTTAAATTTCAACAGAAATTTTATTTAATTTTTTAATTAATTCATGTTTTTCTGTAAATTTTAACGTGGTAACAAGCTAGTGAAAAGTAGAAAACCTAAGATAAAAATGCAAATTCGTTTTTTTTATACCACTTTAAAAATTTAAGACAATGAAGTGCTTAAATGATATTGGAATAGTTCGTTCGTATCTAAGAATCTGATGGCTTCCAAGTATTGACTTTTTTTGTCTAACCCACACTGTAAAAAACAAGGTACATAAAAATAAGTACCTGAACCTAATCGTTTTTCATTGAGTACAATTAAATCGTAAATGAGCGATGACGTACTCAAATTTAAGTAGCCGTACTTTCTTAAAAATGAGCTGTGTCATAGTCATTTAATATTTCTAATATCAGCTTCTGTTCAAGCCATCTTAACAAAGCGACCTGGCAAACTTAAAATAGTTGTTCAGAAGATGGTATTCCACATTATTCGATGTCGATTGCTTAAATGGAAACTGAGTTATTACAACTCAATTATCTTACTTTCTAAGTCTTTTGCCGGTCCTTTTACAATTACTTTTGTTTATAACTTCTTCACGTCGCTGTGGTGGTATAAAGGATATAGCCCTGGACTTCGGTGCGGGCGACTTCAAGTAGACGGATTGGGTTCGATCCCCCGCAAGTCCTTTTTGTAATTGTTGAAAGTGATTTATGATGGCAGCCTATGTAGGCAAGCAAAAGTTTTAGTTTTTATTAATTTTATTCATTTTTGAGTACATCTCTTTCTTAAAAATGAAACTTATGTGTTCGGAGCAAGCATCGAAAGTAAACAAATATGAGTACATTTTACTTATTTTTAAGTACCTATTTTTAACAGTGTATTATTTGCGAGCTCGTTTCCCGCAGATTCTTTACAAGTAAATATCACAAAAAGCATATTTTTATTAATACCGAGATAATAGAAATACTTTACTCACTATTGCCTGTATCGTATATTCTACGGACATCTGATAATATCCAAAAGAATCAGGTTCTATATTGGGGAAGGGACGATCTAAAAGAAAGAAAAAAAACGTCATATTATTATTTTTTTTAATCTAATTAATATTTTTAATGTTTAGCCCATTTAAAGAGTTTTGCACTTCATAAGATTGGGCAATCAAAAATCTTATATATAACTTTTTCTCTAAGACCAACAGCAAATCTGATTAAATTCTATCCAGGGTTATCCCCATACAGTAAAAAAAAATTCTTAAAAATGAGTACGTGGACGTTCTCGTTTCCCTTTGAGTAAAATTGCTTCGTAAATGAGCGATGACGTACTCAAATTTAAGTCATCGTACTTTCGCAAAACTGAGCAGTATGTATTAATATTGCTAATATCATCTTTTGTTCAAGCCATCTTAACAAAGCGACCTGACAAACTTAAAATAGGTGTTCAGAAGATGGTTTTTGTAAAATGTAGCATTTTATGAGTATAAAAACTGAAAAAAAACATTGATGGAAAAGCTGGCGATCTTCGGACGGGATATCATGTCCACGGGAGTCAGTGGGTTGGGGATGACGTACAATATCTCGATAGCTTAGAAAACTATTCTCTTAAGCTCTTTTCGATAATTGTAATCAGTCAGATTACACTTAACCGGGATTTATTATAATATATATATATATATATATATATATATATATATATATATATATATATATATATATATATATATATATATATATATATATATATATATATATATATATATATACATATATATATATATATATATATATATATATATATATATATATATATATATATGTAATATATTTTATAACTCTTTCCCCCTTTAAAATGTACTTTAATTAACTTTCTTTAACTATGGATATCGCCCCCTTTCCGCAGTACAAAAGCATCCCTCATGTGACTGCTTTCCCACCCACGCCACTTCAAAATCCCGAACCCAAACCTAAAAATGCGAACCAAAACCGAGATGAACCAATCAGAGGCGTCCACGGTCCAGTCTCCTTCTCAAAGTATCCGTATTATCTACAGATTCACGATGTAACCTCGAGCTATCAAGTCGAGCTGTGAAGTCCGGAGAAATAAATGTTGTGAACCTGATATTTCGGCCTTTAGTTTATACCTGCATCAGGGAACTTACCATCTAATAACTAACGACTGCAAATCTAAATAATAAACATTACATATATATATATATATATATATATATATATATAATATAAAAATAAATGCTAATGAGAGACATTAATTAGCAATTAGTTGTTAACTAGTAATGGTTAATTATCAAAGATTGGTCAATTACAAAATTAATTACATAAATTTCTTAAAAAAATAATAAATATTGGTATTATTTAAAAGTTAAATTACCATACTATTCATAAATTGAATTTATTTTTGTGTGTTTAAAATCTTTTTTGGGGTGTGAGTTGAAAAATTCGACTTGAAATCCTGTGCCACCCCACACCCCTCCATCCCTTTCATACCGTCACGATATAAGACATGAGATAACAAAAAGGCTTCCATAGCTGAGCCTTCAGATTTCTATAGCATTAATGATTGTCTCAGCAGCTAAGCGTTAAGGATTAAACATTATCAACTAATTTTACACTTTGTTTTCATTTACACCTTTTTTCGTAAAAGTTAATAGCATTCTATAAGGCGATAGAAATGATTATTGATAGGATACAGAACATTCGACATGCAAATTTGTACACTGTTAAAAATAGGTATTTAAAAATAAGTAAAATGTACTCAATTTTGATTACATTCGATGCTTATCATAGATCCGAATCAAGAACTTTTAATTTCGAAAAAGACATGTACTTAAAAATGATTAAAATTAATAAAAAGAGCTTACTTAATTAGCCTTAGCCTTAAATTTTGCCTACATAGGCTGTCTTCATTAATCACTTTCAATAAATATCAACAATTACAAGTTAGACTTACCGGGAATCGAACCCAGATCCTCATGCACCTCTGTCTACAGTCTTATCCGTTGTTATCAAAGCGACGCGAAGAAGTTATAAACATAAGTAATGTTAAAGAGGTGTGCCAAAAAAATGGGAAGTAAGATAATTGAGTTGCAATAACTCAGTTTCCATTTAAGCAATTGACATAAAACAATGGGGAAAACCATCTTATGAACCTATTTTAAGTTTGTCATGTCGCTTTGTTAAGATATCTTGAACAGAATCGGAGATTAGCAATATTAAATCACACTATTCATTTTTACGAAAATACCATTACTTAAATTTGAGTACGGCATCGCTCATTCATGATGCGATTGTAATTTAAATAAAACATGTACTCATTTTTAAGCATTTTTTTACAGTGTACTTGTTTGTAATGCATGTCGGTTTAATACCAGAAATAGGTCCTTTGCTTACCCGGTTTCCTCTTCGACAAATCGCATACAGCTGCAATGCCGACAAAGAGTGAGATGAAAATCCAGCCCCTCATGATGGAATGCTAGCGATTACCTGTAACAGATATTAACAAATATGCTGCACATTTTACAATAACAAAACAGCGTACATACACACTCAACATTGAAAATCACATTATTTGGCCGTTATTTAATCGAACAAATTTATCATGACGTGTGGAGAAGGAGGGGAAAGAAAACGTGACAGTGCGGCACATTTGTACATCATTTTTGCGCCTTCGGTAAGCTCTAGATCTCTCCACATTTGTCCTAAGTCTAAACTTCTTGGTATAATTTTGTTCGCCTTGAAATGTTCTTTCAATCTGTTCAAAATTCTTATGTTGCAATTGAACTTTAGGGGAAAATAATAGAATTATATAGCTTGTCATTATCTTCAATTAAAATACACACACTTCCCGATATGTCGATTGGAACTGAAGTTACAGCTGTTAAACAGGCCAGAGCATGCCGGCAATGGGATACAAAAATCAGAAGAGGAGAGTGGATTAATGTCCACGTCACTTTCTTTCACGCGATGGCAACAGGGCCTGATTTAGTAAGTTAGAAACAATTATGTAATAGTTTGGAACAATTGCTTAAAAGTTATAAAAAAAAATTCGATAATTATAGCATATTTGTCAAACGTGTGGGCAATTTATGTACAATTAACTAAACGTAGTGGCGGATTTAGCTGTAGGATATTTGGGATCCTCCCGAGGTTTTCCGATTTACACTATCTAAAATGGAATATCTCTGACTGCCTTTATGTCATTACCTGCGCTTCATTGGCTCTGATGACTAATATTCTTAACGTTACTTATAGGACCTTTTAGCATATATGTAATTGCCACGTTCTTCTTTATCAGTTCTCTTTCTTATTGTGCGTTATTGAAAGGGTATACTTACAATGGATTCCTACCTGTGCCTCACCCTTTTGTTTGAATGTCGCCAAACTGGATTCCCTGAGTTTTATTCCCTCTTCTTTAACGCAGAGTTAGTCCAACAAGGAAGATTAATGATTTATCGTCCCTCAAGCTAGCTGGCGTTTTCGGTAACGTGCGTTCTTACACCTTCTTGGAACTTTACCGACCGTCCAGAAAGCAACTCACTTAAAATTTGAAGACGACACTCGACCCCTTCTCATTTTTGTTTAGGCAATGCACTCTTTATAGCAGCATTTGATGAGAGATCGCTCTCAGAAGAAGAATGATAATTAAGAATGCTAACCTCCTCCAAAGATAACTTTGTAAGAGGCTCTATCTTCCATAAAATCTATGCGTGCATTCATTGAATCGAGGCCGGAAATGAAAACATCAGAGACATTTCAAGCAATCGTGCATTTGGAAAATATAATTGATTTCGAAAAAAATAGAAATGCTTACCAAACCATTTTGGATAGATATGTTAAATAAAGTCGTGTAAGTGTACTAGTATTTATTTTTTACCAAAACAGCCTTTTTATAGGATTTTCGATAACTCGAATTTTCGATATCTCGAACTCGAATTTTCGATATCTCGAATTTTTATACACTTCCCTTTGAGTTCGAGATAACGAGAGTTGTCTGTATATATATATTCCTTAATCCCCCCCCCCCTCCCCGTCTAGATGAAATCAGTGATCAGTCTTGACCAAACGTTCGGGCCCCCTAGGCCCGGGTCTAACGTATCAGGCCCTAGATTGTAGGTCATTTATTCTCATAGTCTGATTCCCTTCGAGTTATAAGGACTTGGAAACACTTTATATGTCGAGCAAGTTTCCACCGATTACAGCTGTACCCGGGCCGGTTTTGAAAACGCATCCACTTCAAAAACACAACACTCTAACAACTAATCGAATACTATCAATACATAAATAATATATTTAGTTATAATGATAATATTCCTTACCTAGCGTAAAATGTCTCTTTACTTAAAGAACTCGCACTATATTTCCAGTTCCGCAAGAGTGCGGAAAACCTGCGATTCGAGAAGAAAAATAAATGCCCTTTGTTATCTATTCTCACCTGTTCTCTTACAAATGGAAATAGCAATAATTGATAAACCAATGTTTTGCATCCTCCCAGTCTTGATACCTTTATTCGATTTCCTCAGTTCTAACTGAGGGCTAAGTGATATTCGTTATCTTGTCTCACCTGTTGTTTCCCTAGTCAAATGAAAATTAAATTTTTTTCATGCATTTAGACAGGTCTAACATAAATGAATCGGAATTTGTAAAAACGGGATATGTGTGCAATCATAAGCATACATTTATACCAAGACACACATCTGTGTAAAAAGCAGATTTAATGATGTAACTTAAATGGGAGAAATGAAGTCTAATATCCGAAAAAGGGGACATGTGCCGAGAGTGAGGCTGATGATTGATTTTTATTTTTCCATTTTCACTCATTTTTAACTTTTATCATAACAATCAATTCTCTTTTATAATATTATAAAGTATTTTTAAAGTTTTATAACAGAAAATAAATAATTTTGTTCATAAAATTATGTTTGACATTATTTTTTTATGAGTCATTCTTTTTTAACTTTTTCATAACAAAAGCTTTTCTTTTATAATATTATAAAATATTTTTGAAGATTTATAACAAAAAATAAAAAAAAAATTATAAAATTTATGTTTTCTATTCCTCGCTCATTTTTTACTTTTCCTACAAAAACTTTCCCATTAAGATATAATAAAGAATTTTTTTAATTTTAAAACAAAAAATTAATATTTTTGTTCATAAAATTATGTTTTCTATTATTTTTCCATTTGTCATTCTTTTTTAACTTTTTCATAACAAATGCTTTTCTTTTATTATATTATAAAATATTTTTGAAATTTTATAACAAAAAATAAATAATTTTGTTCATAAAATTATGTTTTCTATTCGTCACTGATTTTTTAAATTTTTTATAACAAAAACTTTCCTATTAAAATATTATAAAGAATTTTTGAAATTTTATAACAATCAATAAATAATTTTGTTCATAAAATTATGTTTTCTATTATTTTTCCATTTGTCTTTCTTTTTTAACTTTTTCATAACAAAACCTTTTCTTTTATAATATTATAAAATATTTTTGAAGTTTTACAGCAAAATCTAAATAATTTTGTTCATAAAATTATGCTTTCTATTATTTTTTCAGCAATTTCAGTGTAACGCTATGTAATATTTGTAAAAAGTGGATATATGTGCGAATTTTTTGGAATTCCATTGGGAGCTCTAGCAGTAACAAAACTCATGAATTGCACTTGAAATATAAGTGGCTATATAATATTAATTATCAGATTTTTTTATTTAGTTTGTGTACTCTCGAAGTTGTACACCTTTTAATATTTCCTGTAAAATCTGAATTTGGTAACATATCCCCTTTTTACAAATGCGGATTCAAATGAATCATCAGGTTTCGAAACACTTTTTTCCTTATGAAGTAAAAGGCCTTGGAAGATTCAGGGATGGCTTATTCATGAAAAGACTCATACGTAACGCATGGCTTTTGGCTATCACCCGGAATCGAACCCGGGACGTTGTGCATGCTACACCGATACTCTTCCAATCGTAGTAATAACTCGAACCCAAGTGGGAGTATTGGGTATATGAAGGGACAACAACTGTACCCCCTTCTCAGTGAGTTGGACAGGTGAACGAATGAAGAGCACCCGTGAAGCATATCACGTGGGGGCAGATAAGAAAGTTGCTGTGAATAATGTGGTGGTAGAAACTGTATTCAGGCCGGGTCACCAATGTAGCGCAGTGCGTTTGGCTGTCACTCGGAATCGAACCCGGGACATTGTTTATGCTACGCCGATACTCTACCGATCGGGCTAAAGTAATTACTCGAGCCCAAGTGGAAGTATAGGGTATATGAAGTGACCACTACACATATACACTCATCAAGTGTCAGGTATATACTTCAGATTTTCAATGAGTGCGCCGTTGGAAACGCGATACACGCCCAAACGCATATTCCCATCAACGTTTATTGGTCGTCACAAATACAGTGATGCTTTCCTTTAATCACATTTTTCGTGAACGGGTAAAACGCGCATGAGCTTCTCGGTGTTTTGAGAATTCATACCACGTGGTATCAATTCTCGAATCACCGAGAAGCTCATACGCGTTTTACCCGTTCATGTAGAATGAAACTGAGTGTTCTTATAGTATAGTTTCCATTGGGAGTAGTAAATAAACTCTGTCTTTCACTTCGAGCATGGATCCCTCATAGAAGAGAAATCATAAGGTTATAATATCGCTATCATCAAAGAGAGGCCAACATGTATGGCCTCAGGCACGTGGTTTATTACGTCATCCATTCATAAATTTTTTTTTCTAGTTCATTCATAAAAATATCCTGTACTTCATAAAGTAACACATTTACTGTTATTTCCAAATCAAAAGTCAATCGCGAGCGTTTTTTCATTCATAAATTTTGAAAGGAAGTCACGTGTGTGGTGCCATCAGGTCTAAGATGTTTGCATCTCGATGATGACATCCTATTCGCTCTACTACAGTCCATTCATGCTCGAAGGTCTTTCATACCCAACACATGAAGAAGTCACATGATTAGAAATAATGATACCTGGGAGAATAAACTGATTTACGGCAGGATATTCGGGGCACTAGCTCCTTTTTTTGTGTGCAAAACTTTTACTATTTTATCCAATAAAATCACTTTTATGTTTCTTGCACATCCATGATGCATGAATTGCGTTCTTCAAAATAATGTCCTTCGGATCACTTACAAAATTCAGTTCGTGACCAAGATCGTAAACAAGACTGCTTATAGTGTTTACTAATTGCACGTGGATTCGTCATTTACGGATACGTTTTTCCTTTTCCGAATTTTCTTATATTGTAATCATCACGGATTTGCTATAAAATAAAGTGAACATCCCCATCTGGCTCTACTAGAAGAAATCTGAAAGAGGAGAATGCACAGAATGAGAAATGTATGAAAAAACTATTGAAATACTGCACCATTAACGTTTATTTGAATTCTTAGGAGGAACAATATTTGAGTAATTTTAAAAATATAAGTGTTTTGCAATATTTACAGTTTTATTAAAGCTGATTGATTATATGTTATTTTGCATTGTGTGCTTTTACATGAATTTAGCAGTTTTATTTTAAGGTAACTTGAGGAGTCCTTAAATGTGCTTGTTCACTGAGCCCCAGCACTTACAAGTCGATCCTTGGATGGTACCCATGGCAACACAAGAACTTCATCTATACTAACCTTCGAGCATGAATGGACTGTAGTAGAGCGAATATGACGTCATAATCGTGAAGCCAACATCTCAGACCGAATGGCCTCAGACACGTGACTTCTTTTCAAAATTTATGAATGAAAAAACGCTCGCGATTGAATTGTGATTTGGAAATAATAGTAAATCTGTCAATTCATGAAGTACAGGACGTTTTTATGAATGAACTAAAAAAATTATGAATGGATGACGTAGTAAACACGTGTCTGAGGCCATACATGTTGGCCTCACTTTGATGTTAGCGAGGTTATAACCTTATGTTTTCTTCACTATGAGAATCCATGATCGAAGATACTAACCCGCCCAATCCACCAGTTCTTCGTCGAGACAGTTAGAGGGATAACGGGGCAAGACGCGATAGTTAATTTTTGGTGCCATTTTATAACTTCTAAATGAAAGAATAATTATTTTTTTACAAGAAATGTCATTATTTGGTTTTTTAGCTACATAGAAATATCATTAAAACATAAAATATGTTCTTAATTTTCGAAATATAATGAATTTATTCAGGAAGGAGCTTTTGGTACGTACTGCCCTTCATTCGAGGCAAGACGGGGTATTCTAACTTCTAGAAGTAAAAAGTGTAGAAAACAAAATTAAAATTACACAAAAAATAGTGAACAATTGTTTTAATAAGTCTTTACTTTTTATATAAACGCAATGATTTTCTCTTCTTGTATGGTTGGCTTTTCTTTGATTTTCATTTATGTGTTATTTTATTTTTTATTTATTTATTTCGCTTCTTTTCTTTCTTTTTTGTTCTTTAATCGATTTTTTTATATGCCGAATCTGTCAAAACCTTCGAGCATTAATGGACTGTATTAGAGAGAATATGACGTCATAACCGTGAAGCCCACATCTCAGAGCGGAAAGCCTATATCACGTGCCATCTCTTCAAAATTATGAATGAAAAAATACTCGCGATGGGCTTGTGAATTAGGAAATGTGTTAACAGTGAAAATTTATGAATGGAATGACGTAGTAACCACGTGTCTTAGGCCCTACATGTTGGCTTCACTTTGACGTTAGCGAGAGGGACGTCATGACTCCTCTACTAGAAAGGATCCATGCTCGTAGGTCAAAACAACTTTCTTTCCACGACGTCTTGAGGACTTCCTTTTGTTGTTAGATCAACTTTAGGACTAGGCAAAATAACTTCAGGGCTGGCATTTTCGAAGTTAGAGATAGTATTAGATTCTTCCTCGTTCCTAGTCGATTTATCCGTCGTCAATAACCCAATGCGCAGCTCTAGTGCGACGTTAATTAACCAAACCAAATCAAACCGAGTGGATTTAGACATTGAAGACTGAGCATGATCATTCAAAGTTGGTTCAGCTGCAGAGGCCTCCAGTGTTTTTACGTTTTCTTACTAAATAAGTTTTATTTTTTGTGTCTCAAAAAAGTAAATAAAAAAATACGTTAGAAAGTAACACAGCTGAATTTCACTTTAGAACAAATGTAAATTTAATAAAATTTCAAAACGTTTAACACAAAACTGAAAATTTTGTAAAATTTAAAAAAAATAAGATGTTTGTCCTTAATTTTCTAATTCATTATTAATTCAATTTTTCAATATTTTATAACCCAATATTTTATTGCTTTCAATTCGAATTTAAAATGTTCTATTAATTTTATTCAATCACCTAAAAGATTATTTTTTTCAGTTCATTTATTTTCTCATATAAGATTGATAAGTAATTGATTATAGAATACCTAAGAAATCAATGATAAAATATGTTATTCAAAGTAATTGCATACTACTGAAATAATTCCCTTTATTTATTGCAGCCAATATATATATTTTGTTTTCTGATTCCACTATCAAAAACTTGTACGAATACAGCGTACAGAAAAAAGGAAATTAAATAATTTGAAGCCAGTCGAATATCAACAATAAATTAATTAAAATATTTTTTATTATGTATATATTTGGGATACAAAATTATTTTTGTTTAAATATTACTGTATTTATTTTTAATAAAAATGCATTTTCAGCTTGTATCATTTGTAAAAAATTTAGTATTTTAACAATTTTTGTTTTAAGTTAACACTTTTGTTTAAAAAATAAAATTTTTGATTCCAAATCACATTTCTAATATATACATATGATATATAATATTTTTATTATGCAAAGTAAGCATATTTATATATATATATATATATATATATATATATATATATATATATATATATATTGTATTTATATATATATATATACCAACTACCTTTTAATCAATTGTTGGATTGTAAATTTGAAATTAATTTTTAACCAAAAAGTCTAGTTAGATGATGAATTAAATACTTTGGATATGAATAATTGTTTCTTAAAAAATATCGATTGTTAAGCAATCAAATTTTTTTCCAAACAAAAAAACATCTTGTATCAAATTATTATTATTTTAGATATTTTTTTCATAAAAATTCATTTCTAGTTCGTAATCCAAATATTTCTAAAAAAGGCCTTATGACTTATGACGGCAGTCCTAGGCCCCCGATCTATACCGAAGGTTAACAGGTATTGGTCCTGCGTAGTCTGATTTGGGACAATTATTAAAAAGGCCGTTGATATCCTTATTAACAGTCGCTATTTTTCTGGACGAGAAAACAACCATATTGATAGCACACTTCTTTTTATTAACGCAATTGCGACGTCTTTATTACATCATTTCTTTTTATCACGACCCAAAAATGACGCCATTTCGACGTCCTTACATGTCACGTCTTTCCTGCGACGAAAAAAAAGATGCAATTCTGACCATTTTTACTACGTTTCTTTATTACGACGTGTTCGAAAAATTCAGATGGGACAGTCAATGCGGGAACATGCCTTCCCGTCTGGAGAAACCGCTTCAGAGCATGGAACAATGGTCTGGTTCATAGGTGTGAACTTAGTTCCATTGATGGTGACAGTGTTCTTCAGTTCGTACTGGAAGTTTAACTGGTATGGGGATGGGTCGTGGCCGCCTATGTAATTCAGCCAGAGATGGGGCGTGCAGTCTGTGGAGTAGCCTCCACAAGCGATGTCTATTGCATTGTATGAGGTGAAAGAGAGCTTGACGTTGTTGCAAGAGTTGAACAATCCTTGGGCATAATGTTCGGTTATGTAGTAGTTCATGTCGGTGACTGATTCCTTGTCTTCGAACTTGGTCGATTCAATTACCTAGGATTTGAAATATATTTCAGGAAAAAGTGATTTTATTCATAAATGTTAAGTCCTAAGAACATTTCCAAACTAGTTACTAAAATCTTTATTAATTTGAGTATCTATTTTTAACAGTACAATTTCGTTAACCTACCACCACTAATCACGCTCACGATTGATGAATATGAAAAAGTATTATGCCAATTTTTCCTTGGCAATAAATAGTAGATGTTCAACGGAAAATGACCATTTTCTTTAAGTTTGTTGTCGGTGAAAAAGCTATTTATCTCGGAAAATTATTTTTATAAATTGGCCCCTTCTACCATTTGCCTCTTCAATTATTAAATATCAGAAATAGAAAATGTGTTTTTAAATAAAAGTTTAAAGTTATTTTGAAAGCATGTAAACTTTGTTATTTATGTTTAAAAAAATTATAAATGTATGTTTTCAGAAATTTTGTTGAAAAGAATTAATAAACCTAATTATATTTGCCTTATTAAATTTTGTTTGGAAGAATAACTTTATCTTATTAGTTATGTATCATTAAATTTTGACAAATATTTCATTTGCATTACTACTAGTAGTTCTGGGAACAGAGTAAACCTCGCAACCAAAAATAATAATAATAAATAAATTGAAAAAAATTATTAAGAAAAACTGTACACTAAATGAAACGACGAAATCATTAAAACTGCCACCATCTTGAAACGGAATTAAAAAAATCAAAATTTAAAAAAAAAACGTGTCATCATTAATGACTTCAATGATCATGCATGCCAAATTTCAAGAAAATCGAACAACACGTTTGATCGTGACTGCGTTACAAACAAATTTAGAGATAGGCAAACAGACGAAATGACTAACGGTCAATGAAAACAAGACCAACTAAATTTTTACCTCGAGAAATTGACTTTGTTCTGGAGAGCATACTAGTTGGCAAAATACATTGGCTAAATTGTGGAAGCAAGATGGACATCTTTTGAATAGTGTTGCCATAGCATCCAAGTTCGTTTGTAATGAAACGATTTGATTGGCATCGCAACAAACTTTGGAATCTGGACCTGTAAAAAATAATAAATAATTTCATATAACTGAAATATAGAAGGCAAGGCAATTTATTCAATATATTTTGGAATTTTCAATGTCCTATAGACATATGCATACTTCGAGCATGAATGGACTGTAATAGAGCGAATATGACGTCATAATCGTGAAACCAACATTTCAGACCGAATGGCCTCAGATACGTGACTTCTTTTCAAAATTATGAATTAAAAAATATTCGCGATTGGCTGGTGAATTGGGAAATGTGTATGAGTGAAAATTTATGAATGGAATGACTTAATTAACCACGTGTCTGAGGCCATACATGTTGGCCTCACTTTGATGTTAGCAAGTTTATAACAATATGTTTTCTCTACTATGAAGGATCCATGCTCGAAGTATACATACACTGTTAAAAATAGGTACTCAAAAATAAGTAAATTGTACTCATTTTGGGGTACATTCGATGCATATCATAGCTCTGAACGCATAAGTTTCATTTTGGAAAAAGGTATCTACACAAAAAGAAGTAAAATGAAATAAAAAGAACAGTTGCTTTCCTACATAGGCTGTTTTCATAAATCAATTTCAATAAATATCGAAAATTACAACCAAGTCATACCAAGTCGAACCCAAATTCTCAGGCACCGCAGTCCAGTGCAGTATCCGTTGCACTTCCAGGGCCACATGAAAACTTATAAATAGAAGAAATGTTGAAAAGGTGTGCCAAAAGAATGGTAAGTAAGATAATTGAGTTGTAATAACTCAATTGTCATTTAAGCAATTGACATCAAATAATGTGGAAAACCATCTTCTAAACAACTATTTTAAGTTACCAAGTCGCTTTGTTAAAAAATGGCTTGAACAGAATCCGAGATTAGCAATATTAAATGACACTGTTGATTTTTGAGAAAGTACGATTACTTAAATTTGAGTACGTCATCGCTCATTTACGATGCAATTGTACTCAAAGAAAACCGAGTATGTTCTGGAACTTATTTTCAATTATTTTTATTTTTTTTACTGTTTACCAAAAACAATTTTAAAGCTCAACTTTAAGCTTTTTACAATAAAACAATTTTTTTTTACAAAAAATCAATTTTTTTTTACAAAAAATCATTTTTTTTTTACAAAAAATCAATTTATTTTTACAAAAAATCAATTTTTTTTTTACAAAAAATCAATTTTTTTTTACAAAAAATTAATTTTTTATTATTGTCTTCTTTATATGGGGTAACAATGCTTTGTTTAATGGCGAAAAAAATAAACGGATTTACCTGTTTCTAAAGTTGGACAAAGTGTTTGTAAGATTTCGGCAGCTGACGAATCTTCCAATTTTACCGGGGGACCATCATAGGCGCATGGTCGATTTAATACAGTGATTTCATCTTCTCCACACTCTCCCCTTGTAACACATTGTTTTTGACAATACTAAACAAATAGGAAAAACATGACATCTCTGGATAGTAAAAAAATATTTTATTATATCAATCAGCTGCTTTTATGGGAGACCCGAGCCCCAAAATCCGGAAAAAATGCTAAAAAAAAATTTCTTCACAAAACGATAAACGTACTTAAGAAGGTGTGTACAAAATTTCAAAACAGTAAAAGAAACAGAATATACGTTTTTTTAGATGTTTATATACCATTTATCATCTTTCTACATACTTTTCGTCTGCAACAATCGTCATTTACTCAAAATATTATTTTTTAATTTTGGTCTCGTTTAAAATGCTAAGGCTTTGTTATTAATTAACTTAAAACTAAACTGTTAATAGTTTTGAAGCTCTAATATTTGAATGAAGCTCTAATATTATCGTATGTATAGCTTTTTTAAATTAAGTTAAAATTATTTTTTTACAAATTATTAAACATTAAAAATTTAATATTTTTTGGGTTTTGAACTTAAAATAAGTTTTTGAAGACAATTCAAACACAAATCTGCAAAAGGCTATTCATACGTTTATAGTATGTACTTTGACGTTATTTAATCAATTAAAAAAAATTTAAAACATTAAAATTTGAAAGAGGAGTAGTGTTTTAAAAAAAAACTCTTTTTAAGCTTAAAAAATGCAAAAAATAACAAAAATATTTTTTTAAATAGATTTTTGTTTTTGATAATTGTTCATATGTTCTAATAATATAAAAAAAATGGTATTTCTGAATTCATTAATAAACAAATTGGGATTTGGGGCTCAGGTCTCCCTTAATCAATATACTGAAACTATAACTATCAATAATAAGTTATATTACAATACAATATATTGGTTAATTAATAACTAAAGAGTCCGCCACTTAATTGCTGACAATCATCATTCCCCAGAGGACTGCTAATCATATTGTCGTTGGTTTGCTTCGCAAAACAATGCTCCCATTGCTTACATTTATTCCATACTCTTTCTGCGTTTTAGCTGAATTCAGCTCGTTGGACAATGTCATTTGACTGTTGTTCAAATTTTAAAGCGTAGATGGCGCCACAATGATAACTTTTATATTTTTTTCAAAACGTAATAAACTAATAAAGTACTTAATATTTTACAGTTTTGGCACATCTATAGTTCACGACTTTTCAACTGACACCTTGATCATAAAAAGTTGGTTATATCATTTTGGAGGAGTGATTGTGATAATCTACAGTCTTGCATATTAAATATGATAAGTAATACTGTAACATTTGTGTTATAAAATGATTATTAATTTTGTAAAAATTAAGTTAACCATAATTTTTTTATTTAATATTATTGCACATTTAATTATTAATTATTTCTACAATTCTAATCATTTTCCAAATGGTTTCTTAAGAATATTGTGTATTTTCTAACAGGGCTACCCTTTCCAGTCGTAGGGCTTTGGCAGTACCACCTAAAGAGAGTGAACAAGGCCTTTTCACTCCTCGTTCGACGTCATCATAAGAAGTGATAGAAACCGGTTTTTGTCTTCTTTCGGCCAATGAACGACGGCGAAAGAACACAAAAACCGGTTTCTATCACTTCTTATGATGACGTCGAACCAGGAGTGAAAAGGCCTTGTTCACTCTCTTTAGGGGGGGCCATTAACTCCTGGGCAGCTCCTAACTAATGCGCATGCGCATGCGTTGCTAAGATCGGACAAGAAAGGACGCCATTTTTGGTTTCGGAGCTGCCCAGGAAAAGGATCAGCCATTTTTGTTTTGGAGCTGCACAACCACAGAGTAAACAGTAACAATAATTACCGCTGTGAGCTACTTCTGAATCTCGCACGTGGCTATCGGTAAGTTACATAACTGTAAATTTTATTTTATAAATATTTATTTTTATATAGTTTTTCTTTGCAATTGATATCTACTTACTATATTTTTAATTCCAGCCAACTTTGAGCAGTTAACTTTAAAATTAAATGAGTGAAGATGAAGCATTGGTCATGTCTGTTAATAAACTATTAAACTGTATATAATTTGTTTCTATAAAAATGGTATTAAATTTTATATTATATATTTTTTAATTTAAGTCAGTAGTGGTCGTGCAGTTAGCTTTTGAACAGCAGTTGACGATGAAAAATCTGTTGTAAAGTTTAATTTTGAAGAGCTTTTATCGGAATGGAGGATCAAATTTCACTCATGGCTGCTGGTAAGTTACCTGTAAACTTCATATTAATAATAGACTTTTAGTATTTTTAATGCTGCTGTACCAATTGGAAGGCTTGCAAAATGACCTGTTCTTTTCCCCAATTATTTGTACAAATTTACATAATTATGGCAGACAATAGTTCAAATCACGCCAATAAAATGACACAGTTAATTCCTAGTGTACAGTGCCCGCGCCAAATGTGATTTGGCGACAATTGGTGGTCAATAAACTTTATATTTTGGCAATCCTAATTCATGACGTGGCTAGTAATATCGTGATGTATGGCAACCCTACTTTTTTTTGCACGGTTTTATTATGTTCTTCAAAGACGTTGCCGACTTTTTTCAGAATTGCGCCAAGGAGGCACCAGTAAATTCCTAGTGTACGGTGCCCCGTTGTCGCCAAGTCCAAAAATTGGCGCCAAGGCAAAATGGCAGTTTGGTTAATTAACGTCGCACTAGAGCTGCACAGTGCGCTATTGGCGACGGTTCAGGTCCTATCTCAAAGGAAAGACCCGGAAACGATGCCTCGTATCTTTGAACCATGGTCAGATGACGAAAAATGGTGGACATTGCATTGGTCCGGGCAGTCGATCATGGTGCTTACAGACGATCCTTCAGGAAGTCGTTGATCGTTAAATCAACATTTTATTATGAATATTGGAAACAATAACGGATCCAGGCAAAACGAAATGCTGCAAAACGTTGAGTAAAGTTTTCGATTTCCGATCGTCCACGGCAACCATGAAGCACTTGTTGGTACCGGATTCAATCCCTCCAAACACCCACTGGCCTTCCACACGCTTGCCCCGGTTGCACTTGCGTTTGCCAAACTTCGACTCGACGCCAACATTCTCTCCAACGATAGGAACAGGATTATGAATGAACCACTCCGTACATACCTCCCGGCAGAACATCATCCAGTCAGTGACTGTCTGTTTCGCTAGGCGCAATTGCTGCATAACAATCCGGCATCCATGCACCACTCAATCACGGCACGTTTGCCTTTCATCTCTATTTCTTATGATCTCCAATTCCCAAAAATACCTGCCATTCAAATAAATGTCGTCCGCGTAAACATACATAGCTAAGAAAAAGCACAAGCACGCGAGCCAAACGTAGATTCGAAAATGGCGCAGCTACATGGAACCAAGCTAGAGGTAAAAAAATTAGGGTTGCCATATAACATGAAATTTTCGCAGACATCAAGTAGGATTGCCAAAATATAAACTTTATCGTCCAATCATTTGTCGCCAAATCCCATTTGGACACTAGGAATTAACCGAGAATTTATAGTCATACCGATTTTTTGGCAACCCGGCACGAAACGCAGATGCAGGGGGAAAATGGAGATCTTTGATTGGCAACCTAACCGGTTTTTTTATGCTAAGCACCGTTTTTCCAGAGCGGTTAGGATTTTCAGAACATTCTGACCTATGTCTGTGTGGGGATAATGTTTCCCTTTACTGCAGTGTATGATTCCTTACCCACGAGGATTCGTGCTATGGGAATAAATAACCTCCCATCGTGTAGAGGAAAGTGAGACACGTCGACCAAGTCATTTGTTAACCTATCCTCCCCTTTGTACTACGTAAGGAGAAATGTCCTGCTTGGCTTTTATACTCAAAATACATGTAAGAATAGAGAATGCACAGCATTTTTCAATGTTAGAATTCAGTTGTTTGTATTTTTTTAAACAACACAATATTTCAAGGAAGCTTTGCGAAACGCATAAAAAGCTGCATTTCTAAACCTTTATATGTTTATTATTTATGTCGATGTTTAATACTTTTTTTAATTGAAAAAAATTATGTTTATGTTTTTAAATTAACTTTACATTTCTTATGATCAATTACTAATTTGTGATTTTTTTTTATAGCACACTCTGTGCTGACCTGTCACCACTTCCTGTGTATTTTCCAAGAAACTCGTTAAGTTCTCAGTTGCAGAAATTTAGTTGAAGAATTTGACATGACTAAATAATGTTTGTGTTTGCTTGAGCAATTACATGGACAATTGTGACATGATCAATTGTTTACATGATCAAATAATTGACATGCAAGATAAATGTTTTTTAGTTAAAAAAAAGTCATTGAAGATTACATAAATGGTTAGAAAGCATGACTGCACTTTGGAATAAAAATGAATAGATACAAGAAAATATAATACCATTGAAAGAATTAAGTAGGTAATGAAACGGGAAAAAAAAGTTTTAATAAAATTGATTTTTAATAATCGCAACTGCTATCTCCTAATATATCTCCATCTATATTGTGAAAATAAAATACCAGTTAAAATGTATGTCTGTTGTCTTTTTTTTTAGTGACTATATTTACAAACCTATATAGATATCCCATTTATGAGTGTGCTGGCGTTTTTATAAAATTAACCTGTGAATTTTGTGATTTCTAAAAATTTTCTGAACATTTGAAATGTATAGTTATATAGCCCAACTTAAAAAATCTTTAACTTTGTTAATTTATGCAAGTTTTCTTTTGGAAATATGTTGAACTTGTAATTTTAATTATATTGCCGATTACATAAGATTATTTTGATTGGGGAAAACATTGCATTAAGAAATATATAGTATTTTCCTTAGTTTATTATAAGTATATGTGTTTGAAAATCTCAGTGCTATAGCAAATATGCTTATCTACATAATGTGTAAGTGCACTTAAACCTAACAGTTTAAGAAATAATTTTCAATAAAATTTATTTTTAACTCAATAATGTCAGTCTGGCTGTAGTCAGTGGTTTTTAAATTTTCAAACAATTGTTATAATATCAGAAATTGTCACAAAAGTTATTTCCAAGCAAACATTAATTGTTAATAAACTATCTGATAACTCTTGAAGTGCTTCTAAAGCTGACACTTTATGCACCTTACCCCTGACACCCATATAATATACTTTTTAAACAAGCTCAAAATATATTATTAAAAACCGTAGAGGAAATGTAAATGAAACATCAATGCTATAATATGTAAAACTGTGAAGAAAAAAAACAGGATAGAATATTTAGGACATTTAAAAACACTTAACATAGAAGTTATTGTATTGAAAACAATACGTCGCTTACTTTGACATGTTACAGTAGATAATTTCAAAATACTTTTAAAAGTTAAAACTAATAGTGAATTGGGCTAAATAAATTATTTATGCCATAATTATTATGTTGTAGAGTTAAGGAAAGAATACTGATATTATTTGGGAGATTAGGAGCAGGTCAGCATCTTTGCAAATGATTTAAAAATATGGGGACTGTTAATTCTGAGAATAAATACGGAAATTGTATTGTAAGGTAATTTAACAAAAGTATCAGAATGGGATATGTCTTTAATTGGAGATTTAATAACAGTAAATGTCAAATTTTGCACATGGATATTAAAAATGGAAAGACTGCCTATGTTTTACAATTAAGAGGAAAAAGAGTGATATAGTTAGTGATCTGGGGGAGTTAGTCAATGAGGATTTTAAAATGGGTCATCAATGTACAGTGTCTAGCAAGAAAGCTAATAGAATGTTGGAATACATAGGAAAAGTGTTTCATCAAAATCTAAGGATATAATCTTGCCATTGAATAGAGGTATGGTAAAGTTTCATCTTGAGTGTGCTGTTAAGTTCGGGTCAACCTTACTTAAAAAATACAGTTTTGCCACATGGCTACCAAAATGATCCAAGGTTGTTTTAAGGCATAGATTATGAAGATTGTTTAAGAAATTTGAATATATTTGCCCTGAAAGAGTGAAGGGTTAGTGCAGATTTGATTCAACTGTTCAAATTTATTGAACAAGGGGATGTGGAGGATAAAGATTTTAATATGAGTGATAGAACGAGAAGTCATGGGTGTGAATTCAATAAATCACATTGAAAAACATCTCAGTATATTATAAAAACATATAAATTATTTCCTTATTTAAGTCAAGTAAATAAAAGGTGTCAGCTTTATGAGCAGTGTCAGAGGGGTTAAATAATTCTAATTAAGTATTTATATATATTTAATTGCACATTTATTAATATGAGCTCACCACATGTAAAAACTTTATTTTATCACACTTTATTTGGGCATAACTAACATTGTAAGAAAATGACGAAATAATCATATAAATGCCATGTGTAATTTATTTAATAAAGAACTAGAGTATACAGGTACATTTCGATTGAAGATTCACAGTAATATACGGTGTGCGTTAATCGTAACGCAAGTCTTCACATTAATCGTGATGTAGAAGTTTGGAGATTTATACGTGCCAGCTTGGACTGTGTGGATTGACTCTTGGACTAACTGTGATTCTAAATTATGAGATAATGTTCTTGTGATTTTTTTACCTCGTCATTTGACCATAGTTCAAAAATACAAGACAGTGTTCCCAGGACTTTCCTTCGAGATAGACCCGGAACCGTCACTAATAGTTCACTGTGCAGCTCTATTGCGACATTAATATAAAACCAATTTCACAATTATTTTAATTTTATGAATTATTTGTTTCTGAAATTTGTAGAATATATTAAATACTTTTCGTTTCTAAAATTTTGTAAATATTTTTACTTTTCAATAAATAATATATAAGCCGTTAGAATTTTTATTTTGTTTGTAACCGTAAAAAACGCAGCAAGCTTTGACTGAATGTGACCATTAATGGACACCCATACTCGTACTCTGCCTTTCACAACCATGAGATTGTTTACCATAGCAAAGCGCATGCGCTGTGGTTAGGAGCTGCCTAGGAGTTAACGTCACCCTCTTTAGGTGGTGTTGGCTTTGGGCGAATTCAATAACGGTGCCTCTTTTTATTCACCACACATACTTATGAATAAGTATGAATAAAACTTATTCATACGTTTGTCAAGTTTTTAAAAAGCCAATCGGGATATTTTTATCAACTACAAAATTTGATGCGGCTACATTTCATTCGCAGAGAATATTTTATATAGAATTTACTCTTAAAGTATTACTTTTTTTTTATTATTATTTTTTATAAGCCCAATATTCTAACTACTTTATATCACTCGTTACTATTTTCACACGAGATCAAATTTATATCAGTTGTTACTATTTTCACGGTGTTATAGTGTCGGAATCGATCCCCCTAAAAGTGTGCGTAATATTGTATTTCTACCATATTACCTCGTGTAGCTTGAGTTTAATGACGTTTCACGACAAAAATAAAAACATGAGAAATTCATTTTATCTATACCATTCTCATTTTGTGCCATTTTCTATGACGAGCGGTGCGGAGGCGCGCGTCGCACACCCATAAGGGCGACCCTGATGTATAACAGATAGGTCAAAAAGGATCACTGTCAGAATCCTCGTTTTTATTTTTATGCATTTTGTACGTTTTGTCAAATTTACTGAAGTCCCAATATAAATATAAAGAAAGTAAAGTTCCATTCAGCTGATGAATAAAAGTATCGTATTTTATTATTTTATCCCAAACAATAAAACACTATACTTACAACATGGGATATGAAGGGAATCAAAACAAAAATTGCTGCAGTAAGAACGTTCATCTTGATAACTGAAACATATTTTTTTATAAATTAGTACTTTACATTGAAATCTACACTCCTAAAACAATTTCGGAAAATCCCTGATGAATACAACAAAACCAGAATTATTACTTCTTGAATTAGTTTAGAATTAATAATTTTTCTCGCACAAAATAATGCAACAAATAATACCCCAATCAACCGCGGGCAAGACACCCCTCGGTGTGGATGGCTCTTTTGGTTTCTAGTTACAATATGATCATGTGATGTGCAGGCACGTAGGTATAAATTTTTAATGGGGGTGGTTCAGTGACTGAGTGACTTATTCTCTGCCCCCCCCCCAAAAAAAAATTACCCCCCCCCCCCCATCCTTTTTTTTAAAAAACTTATTACGTTTTATTCAAGTAAACAGGAATACGTTGGCATAAAAGTATCGAACAGCTATATTTACCATTTATTTTTCATGAAATCGTTACCAATATCAGTTATAACTATTTTTAAAATTCGTAAATATCACTCACTAATTATGAAATAAATTTAGAGAACAAATTTAAATTTTTAGATTCCTTGTTTAGAATAATATATTAGATCCTGTTTTAAAATCTTTTCCCTTCGTCGCCGATAAAAAATAACCTAAAAACATGTTTTTGAAGCCTTTTGGAAAACTATTTTCCGGGATAGGACCCCCGAAAAATGCCAGGTTTTCCCACATGCAACTCAACAAAAAGTATTATACTAGAAATTGAATTTTTTTTTAGTTTTTTAAAGTATTTTTATGATTTTTACTGTAATTCGATTTTTTTTCTTAACTTTCAATAGGAGGGGTTTGAAGCCCCTGAACCACCCCCAGGCACGTAGGTAAGGGGGTGGTTCAGGGGGTTCAAACCCTTCCAATTGAAAGTCAAGAAAAAAAATTAAAAATCGAAATACTGTAAAAATCATAAAAATACTTTAAAAAACTAGAAAAATTTCAATTTCTAGTGGGTCCTACACCGGAAAAGAGTTTTCAAAAGGCTTCAAAAACATGTTATTCCATGTTTCATGTTAAACATGTCATTATCTCAAAATAAGCGTAACATAACGTCATCGTGTTTCATTATATAACATTTGAATTTCGGCGACGAAGGGAAAAGATTTTAAAACGGGATCCATATATTATTTTAAACAAGGAATCTAAAAATTTAAATTTGTTCTCTAAATTTATTTCAAAATTAGGTAAGAATATTTACTAATTTTAAAAATAGTTAATAACTGATATTGGCTACGATTTCATAAAAAAAAATTATAAATGTAGCTGTTTTGATACTTATACGCCAACGTATTCCTGTTTACTTGAATAAAAATTAATAAGTTTAAAAAAATGGGGGGGGGGGGGTAAGTTACTCAGTCACTGAACCACCCCCATGAAAAATTTATACCTACGTGCCTGATCACCCCATTACCTACGTGCCTGGTGGTGTGTTAGTGAAACGCATGTAAGGTTGGATGACTTAAATTATTATAACGAATTTTAATGGTAGATTTTTATTTCTAATATCTAATAGTTGGGAATGACACGAAACTCTATGAAATATTCTTGTTTTTTGTTTTTTTTTCAAGCCCAAGGGTGACCCAACTTTGTTCCCCTCAAAGAAAATATGACCCTCCGAAGGAAACATTCTTGTTTGATGGAGTCTTCCACTTTGAATTAAATAACACATTACACTACGTTACAATTTTTTATGTCGCGCAAGTTTCTGCCAATGACAGCTGTACCCGGACCGATTTTAAACACATAATCACGTCATAAACACACTGTTAAAAATAGGTACTCAAAAATAAGTAAAATGTACTCATTTGTGATTACATTCGATGCTTATCATGGCTCCGAATACATGAGTTTCATTTTTGAAAATGACATGTACTCAAAAATGAGTAAAATAAATCAAAAGAGCAGTTGCTTGCATACATAGGCTGCCTTCATAAATCAATTTCAACCAGAAATAACCGGGAATCGAACCCAAACCGTCTACTTGATTTCGTCCCCACCGAAATCCAGGGTCTTATTCATTGAAACTACCAGAGCTGTGACCTGAGCGAAGTGAAGAAATTATACACAGAAAAAATGTTAAAAAGGTGTGTCAAAAAAATGGGAAGTAAGATAATTGCGTTGTAATAACTCATTTTCCATTTATGCAATCGACATTAAATGATGTGGAAAACCATCTTCTGAACAATTATTTTAAATTAGTCAGGTCACTTAAGATGGCTTGAACAGAAGCTCAGATGAGCAGTATTAAATAACTCAGCTCTTTTTTGAGAAAGCGCGATTACTTAAATTCGAGTACCTCATCACTCATTTACGATGCAATTGTAATGAAAGAAAAACAAGTATGTTCAGGTACTCATTTTTAAGCACCTTTTTTTTTAAAGTGCATTAAATTAATAATCCAACAACAAACGAAAAAAAAATTCGTAAATAATATAGTTAGTAATAATGATAATCTAGCCTACCTGGAGTAAAATATCTCTTTACTTCAAGAACCTGTTTGTTCACGAATGTGAAAAACTAACCATTCGTGAAGAAGGTTAAGTGATATGTGTTATCTTGCCTCACCTGTTGTTTTACATATGGAAATAGTATTGGTTGATAATCGTCTTGCAACCCCCCATTCTTGATACCTTTATTCGTCTTCACAATTCTAACTAAAGGTGAAGTAATATTATATTGGTTATCTTGTCTCACCTGTTGTTTCACTTAGTCTATCCGCCAATTAGCAACTAAACTGCTTAAACACACATTACAAAACTCACTTTGGCAATAGCGAAACCTCAGACCTGGCAGCTCTGATTGTTGGATGTAATTAAATAATCAACAGCAATTGCAGTGTGATATTTTAGTTTCTCAATTGATTAAAAGTTGGGTACAGATGTAGTATAGAACATTTGGCGCGCTAGTTTTTTTTTGGCGTGTAGAGATAGTGTTTTAGAGGCGATAAATTTATAGTATGGCAACCCCGCCTGACTTTGTTGGTATTTTCCTATTCTTGTGACGACTTTCAATCTGGCAACCCTATGGTATGCTTAACGGCAATTTTTCGTCGCCAAAAAAAAACCCGCGCCAAATGTCCTATACTACATCTGTTCCAAAAGTTGCAATGCTATTGTGCTAGTGCACGTACAGTCTTATAGAAATAAATATAACATATCTCTTGTTGTTCCGACATATCTATACTAATAAAATCACACGGGTGTATGTGTTTGCTCATATACGATACTAATCACTAATGATACGATTTCGATGAAACTTGGGTAACAGTTCTCTGTTGAGGCAAGTATGTACGGCAGTGGCGGCCCGTGGTCGAAATTGTTACTGCAGCCGAAATCATGTGACCCCCCCCCCCCCCCCCCCCCACCACCACCACTTTCCCCGACACGTCCCACCGATTCACATACGAGCCAATCAATTCACAGAATTCCCAACTACAGCTCGAGTTGAAAAAATCCTTTTGAGCTGCGTTTGTGACGTCATAGCCTCATTTTAGCGTGAAGGGGAAGTCATACCACGTAAGGTTGTCATGGCAACGATGCAGCCGATTTCTGACTTCGCTTTTTGGCTGCAATTTTAATTGACTGAAGATTTTTCCCTTCTGAATTGTGCATTATGGCAAAAAGGTTTGCTATTTATCGGAGATTTTGTTAACTACCGTAAAAATATTATTTTTAATTCTAATCTTCATTTAAGAAAATTAGTAAAATATCTGATTTTAGTTTTTGATGAATTTAGGTGCAGCCTGGCTGTACTTGCTGTAGTGGGCGAGCCGCCACTGATGTACGGAACGAACTGGATTACCGTTTGGACCAACGACACACACATTGAATATATGTAGTATCTGCATTAAACTTGACATCTTTTCATGTATCATCAAACTCTACAAGCCTTATACTCTCTTCTAAATAAATTATTTTTAAACCCGATGAATCATTAATGCTACCCCTGTACAATGGAAATGTGTTTACATTATTATGTTGTGTATACTTATTATACTTAGTTATAATTGTTGAATACTATTTTTTAAACTTAAATTCTAAATATTTAAAAAAAAATTCATAGCTCTGTCTTTGGATAACAAAATTATAATACGAAAACAAAATGAAATTTGGAACCGTAATCAAGGGACCTTTCGGGTTTATAACGCTAAGCCAAGCTACACAGAAGAAATAACGCCACCTCGCCAAAGCAGCCCACAAGAAACAAACGTGTAACGAAACTTTAATTTAATATTTTTTTTTAATTAAAAATCAACGGAGATACGGGATTTTTTCATTTGCATTAAAGTTAGTTGATTTGCCATTTTTTTTTTAAATTATGAAGCCTAAATTTTTCAGACAGAGTAATAAGACAAAATCAGACTCGCATCTTTTTTACGCCAATTGTGTTCAGTAACCAAACAAAAGAATTGTTGATACAACTGGCGGAAAAGTGGTGCAAGTTTCAAAACAATAAGTTAATATGTTTTTTGTATGACAAAAGTTCAACAACATGGAACAAAAAAAATTTAAAGATACAGTTATGTGCAGTATAATTAGACAAAAATTAAAACAATTTTATGGCAAGAGGAATAGAATACATTAGTATTGACCGTTAAAAATACATATTCCTTTATTGCAAACTTTTTATTCTTTACTCACACTGTGCTGAACACTAAAAATGACTTATAATTTACTTTAAAAAATGCATTCCTATAAATTTTTCTCCGAATTTCAAATAAATAGGGAGACTGAAAATAGTATTATAGCAATTTTTATTGTAAAATATAAAAATATATATTGAAGGAACATATATTAAATGACATAAAATATCACAAGGTTTAGTTATTGCATTAGAATAATATGAAAATGAATTTTGATTACATTATAATGAGTTATAAAAAGTACTAAGCCAATAAACTTTTTTAAATCTTTTAATCTCTTAAAAACTTTTTAAAAGTACAATCAACAACAAACATTTTAACTTTTATATTTTAACCCACTTTTGGTTAAACTTTATATTAAGCCCTTTCTGCTTCATTTGCATTCATATCGCACTAGAGCTACACAATGGGCCATTGGCGTACGATTTCAATCAATCACAAAGGAAAGCTTAGTCTTTGTTTGGACTTAACCCTTTGCACTCCAAGAATACTTTGCGTTCTTTTTACGGAACAGTTATTCCTCTTTATGTTCTTTTACCTATATATATATTGCTCATACAGGAAAACAAAAGCATAATCTATTTTGGATCTGCAAGACAACATGTTGATAAAAGCTCATATTATTTTTAAACGCAAGATCATGTTGTTCTCGTTTATTTTAAAGAACATGGAACCAAAGAACTGGTCGTTCTGTTGGCCCCTGAGAGGCGACAGCAGAGTGCAAAGGATTAACTGCGACTGAAATCAAGACCTTCCAAACTCGAAACGTATATTATACCAACCTCTTTAAACAAACAACAAAACAGTTATTGCAATAAATAAAACTATCACTTTTGATCCTCTTACATAACATTTATTTAAATCTGGGTTTATTCAAAATAATTCAATATAACAATCATTAGCCTACTATTATTTAAGCAGTTACTTTTAGGCAACAGTTTTAAAACCATAAATATCACAAAGAAAAGAACATTTATGAACACATAATATAAAATTAGTACAGTTGATTATTTCAGAACTTTCATTCTTGAGGCATTTTGTTCAAACACAGATTTCCATTAAAATAATCATTGTAAGGAAATCAAAAAGCTCCCAATGAAAATAGCACATACCCCCTTTTTAAGTAGGAATATTTTCATTATATTCAGTGGATAATAGAGTGTAAAAAGATAAAAGACCTAATACCAGAAAACAATAAAAAGAATAAACGAGCGATAATTCATTAACAACAATTGATAATATTTTGATTATTGCTCATTTTATTAATAATATATCCTAAATTTAATATTATTTTATAAATATTTTTACATGAGGTAAAATTTATAACAGGAAAATTTAGCATAAGCAGAAACTGTTGGTACAATACAAGTAAAAATTACATACACAAATTTACATTTGTGTTGTCCATTTTTAAATCAGCCTACCTTCAGCTAAATATAAGTGCAAAAATTTAGATTGTCTTTGAGGGGGGGAGGGTGCTACTTATGAGAATTCTAATATTTTTTGGGGAGGAGAGAGAGTATTATGAATCACCAATATGATACTTTCTACTTTGGTTTTCATTTGCATTTACGAATATATACATGGATACGGATATATACACCCAATACCATATTAAAACTTTGAAATTAAGAAACAGTCAAAAATTAAAAATTACAGTAATACAGTAGGACTTGGAAGAATAAAAATGATTATCTTTCCAATGTATGGTTGAAAATACTTGGAATGTTTTTAAATACAAAAGGGTAAAAAATTCACTGGAATATCTCATATTTCAGAAGGCATGTCATCATCCACTTCATCTAACCAAGGTTGCAATGTCTTCCATGTTTCATTCCACAGTCTTGTTTGTAAGTTGACATCTTTGGAATACTTGCTGGGTTTCACCACCGAAAATTCCTCAATGTATTTCCCGCCTTTTGTTTCTAACTTTGCTGACAAAGCGGCATACACAGAAACTTCAGCACCTTTGTCAGCTTTCTATAATTTACAAAAGAACATTTTTTTAATTAATATTTATACCATATATGTATAATGTTTTGGAATTAAAATTCTAATATTTGGTCAATTCGTTCTGTTCAAAAATAGTTTTGTTATTTTTTACTGTTAATGATTTTAATTCGACAGTTAATTTAATCAGCCAGTTTAATTAATTTAATTTATTAAAATTAATTTAATTGAGTTTGATATTCAGTGGTTAAAATTGCAATTTTTTTATAAAACAACAAAATTCATTGAAATCTGTACTATTTTATATATTAATTATAGAATCATGCACAATAGTTAAAAATCATATAAGTAGGAAAATTAGTCATTTTAAAGGAATGTGGTACATATAAAAAAAAGGTATATCTTGCACCTAAGAATGCAAAAAGCATCAATTTATATAATTTTTTTCTGGATAAAACAAAATGGTATAAATTACATCATCAAAATAGAAGACAGGTGAAAAGTAATAACAAATGATAAATTTTACCACTTTTTATAGTCTTTCCATTTGGTTTTATTTATAATTCACTTTACTAAATTGTCTATTTACAAAATCTGCAAATAGTAAAAAAATACATAAATTTCAAAATTTAAAGATTGAAACATTAAGAAAATGTGTCATACCTGAAAGAAAATTGGTCCTAAAAATTTGGCCCACCAGACATATTGGTACAATTTGGAATAAATAATACCAGGATGGACGCAATTTACTAAAACTGGACAGCTGCTACTCTTCAGATATCCGTTTAAAGTGTGAGTGAACATGACTTGACAAAGCTTTGACTGTGTGTAACTATGATGTGGACAATAGGCATTGCTGAAATTAAAAGCAAAAAAAAATTACTTTAATAAACATACATTTCAGCAATTACAAGATAATAAACATAATGGTCAATTCCAATTTAACTTACAGGCTATTCAAATCACCAAAGTCCACTTCACCCAAGAAATGCAAACAGGACGAGACGTTGATGATTCTAGCCTTGCACTTTTCACTTCCAGACTGCTTGATGCAGGGCAGCAGCAGCTTTGTGAGAAGGCAATGGGAAAAGTAATTTATTGCCATGTGGGACTCTAGACCATCTTCTGTGATTTTAAATGGTGCAAACATGATACCAGCTGAAATAGCAATGAAATATTATAAAATTTATTAAATTTAAAATATTACAATATAAAACTATTGAAAATGTAAGAAAAAATTTAAATAATGATATGCACATCACATAAAATTATTTGTTAACCCATTGCACTCGAGATGTCACTCTGTCACAAAAATACCAACCTGTTCTTCAAATTGAATATAAAAACTGCATGTTCTTAGAACATAAAAAAATCCTTTCTTTTGTTATCTTTTTCTTTTTTTAACTCCATTTAAAAGGATGACATTACTTGGGTATTATTGAGAGAAAACCAGGGCAATGATTTTGGAAAAGAATAGAGAGGAATTAACTGTTCCATAAAAAGAACGTAAATATCAAGCATGTTCCTCGACTGCAAAGATTAATCGATTTGAAAAACAAAATAAGTACCTATATAATCTAGCAAAAATATCCATTCGTTGCATGGGTTAATTAAAAGTAGGCATCATACAATAAGAACTTATGCCCTAATTAGATGGCTTGGTTGAATTAACATCACACTAGAGCTACACAATGGGCTATTGGTGACTAATTAGTTGAGAAAATACCTAATAACAGCAATTAAAGATATTTTTTTCGAACTTTCATATAAAAAAACTGTGGGAAAATCAGTGGTACGAGTGAAACATGGGATCGCACACTGTCATTTAAAACAAATTATTAAAATAGGTGCTCAATGCAAAAAGTTATGTCCAGACATATAAAAAAGTTGTTCTAAAGAATAAGAAGAGAAGTTATTTGTAATAAATAAGTTATTTTATAACATATCGACACAAAATAAAGTGGAAAGTTTTATAAATAGTTTTATAAAAGAAATATCTAACTTATCTAACAATTCACATTGTTAATTTTAACAAGTCAATCTAATGTATTTTAAATTTTTAAAAAGCATGAATTTAATGTTTATATTTTGCATGTACAAGAAACGTTGGGAAGAAATGTTACAACTCAACTCTAGATATGAAGATATTTAAATTTAAATTATTGTAAATCAATACATTTGGCTTGTTCTGTAATGTCATTCGTTTTTTCTCTATCTGTACTTATCTACTTTTATTTCTACTTAATATGTTTTGCTGCTAACTACATTGTAATAATCTAGTTTTTAATTTAATTATAACTCAAATTATTAATAATGTGAAAATAAAATAATAATAAACAGCTACTTCTTATTCCTAAGAATTTATATTTCTTTGAATCATCTAGTTTTGACAATGGCTCTGTTTGATGTATAGATTTTTTAAAAATTATTTCTGGACAGATTTCAGTGAAGCAAAATTGAATTAATCTAGATAATAAAGCTATTAATTGATAACAAATTAGTTATTAGTTATAGTTCAATATATTTCAACTTATAAAGTAGCAGGCAAACAGATGTCAGTTACAGTGGCGGCTCGTGGACCACAGCAAGTACAGCCGGGCTGCACATAATTTTAGTAGTGTATTTTAAAACTAAAATTATATATTTTACTAATTTTCTTAAATAAAAATTAGAATTTGAAATGAAGATGAAATTTCTACGGTAAGTTAAAAAAATCTCTGATAAATAGCAAACTTGTTGCCGTAATGCCACAATTCAGGAGCGGAAAAAACTCCATTCAATCAAAACTGCAGTTAAAAAGAGAAGTAAGATATCGGCTGCATCGTTGCCATGACAATCTTATGTAGTATGACTTCCTCTACACGCTAAAATGGAGGATGTGATGACACAAACGCGGCCCAAAAGGATTTTTTTTAATCTGCTGTACTTGGGATTTCGATGAAATGATTGGTTCGTGGGTGAATCGGCAAGGTGGGCTAGGGGGGATACCGAGAATTTTCCAGAATCTCTCCAAACGGAAGTAGTTTTCGTGATAAGTTCACACATAAAATATGTGTTTTCAATTTTTTTCGCATGTTATCTTTCGTAAAATTTGGAAAGAAACTTTGATTGAGTTTGAGTAATAAATATTAAAGAATGTCCGTTCGTGTATGGTTGTGGAAAGTAGAGGGGGCGAGGGGGATCACATGATTTCGGCTGCACTAACAACATTTTCGACCACGGGTCGCCACTGGTCAGTTATTGTTACTGATAAAACATAACTGCAATACCATTATTTATAAGAACATGAAGGGGTAATCCAGATAACAAGTATTTCTCAGCAAACCCTTTGACGGAATCCATGGATGCCAAGTCAACGTACCAAATTTCAACTATAAAAAAAGAAAGTTACAAATCACTTTTCAACACACCTTTAAAATACAGAACACTTCCATTGTTATTTCTAATCATTATCTGATTTTAGTCAAAAAGTTACTACAAACTAAAATATTTACTATTCAAAATTCATAAAAGTCTAAATTATATGAAACTATACACAGTAAAGGGTATAACATAACAACTTTGCACTGAAATATAATTAAAATCAAAACAAAGGTGAATTTGACAAAATTGTGAATATTGTAGCTTTAACAGATTGGAATTTAATTTTTTTTAAACTTAAAATATTTTTTAAAAAATAGTTTCCTAATTGGTCAATACATTCCTAGAGTAATCAGAGGTATGGAAATCTTTTATTTTTAGTAACAATATTTCATTTTGATTTTTGTTTACTATTGGTCGGTTGGCTGACTCTACATTTCTGTTTAACTTATTGACAGGCAATTTCTCCTTTCCAAACACATATGTTGCTTAACCTGATGGAGAAGCGTCCAACTTTTTTAAATACGACTAGGTATTTTTTATATTTTATTTGGGTCAAATTAAGGTTTGTTTCGATATTACTTATAAAGCTATGTTAATATAGAAAGATATTTTTTTTAGTTAAAAAATATATAACTTTTATAAAGGTATACATGTATTATAGATAAAAAACTAAAAATAGAAAAGTATATTTAATACATGTTCAAAAGATTTGCTGCAGTAAAATTTATATTTGAGATAGCTTATGCATAGAAATAGAACATCATCTTACCAAGTTAGCACTTCAATTTTAAATAATTAAAAAAAGAATTGAAAAAAATATTTCACAAAATAAAAGTTGATATAATGGAATGTGTTGACAAACCGAATTAACACTAGAACGACGAAGTGGGTCAATTTGACCCAAATCAAATTTCGTTTGTTTTTCTCAAAAACTTACCGGCCGAATTAATTGAAATTCCTTGACTTTTCCTAAAGTCATGCATATAACAGCCTGAAAAAATATTATTCGTCTGGCAGTTATTATAGTTGGTGTTTTTAACACTTATACCTAGAACGACTGAATGGGTCATTTTGACACAAACACACTTTTACTATACAGAAAGCAGATAACAACGATTTATAGAACTAAAACACATTGCACCCATGTCGTGCGCATTCGGCTTGACTCATCCAGAGGGTGAGTGACCTTGACCTATATATATAATGTCACTGGTTGAACAATATTGGATTTTCATTCGTTCAAACTTGTTTTTATATGAGAAAAAGCGCAGATGGCATTTTTTTTCCCTGATGGAGACAGGACTGCATCTGAATAAGTACAGATAGGATAATGCTTGAGTAAAATGTCTCGGAAACTTACTGTTAGCGAAGCATTAGAATACTTTCAACAGTTGTCGGAAAATGAATCCGAAAACTGTAGAAATAAAGAGTTTGCTTCTAGGGATGAAGAATTTGTGCCTTCAAATACTAAAAGTTTATCTTCAGATAATGATGGCAATTAATCTGATTCTTGCGAATTACCTATTGCATGTAGTAGAAATTGTGATATATTGAATAACTGTAACTGTAACTATAGATTCATGCTAGCAATCTGGCAACTGAAATCAAAAACAATACGGCTGCTCTAATAATAAATAGTTATTATTCACATAAGCAATGTCTATCTTTTAATACACCTTTAAATATAACAATGGCGACGAGGATTATCGTAAGTGCATTTTTTTTAAAAATTGTGTAACAGTTTTAGACTTTTCACTATGAGTAAGTTAGGCCTAATCGGCAGTTTGGCGAATTTTGATTCCGAGAAAGAGGATTTCAATCTATATATCGAGCAGTTAGAGCAATATTTTGTTGCTAACGACGTTATAGATGAAAAAAAGAAAGCAGTTTTGATTTCCGTCATCGGAAATAGTACATATAAACTGTTACGAAATCTTCTGGTACCGAAACTACCTACCGAATGCACGTACACAGAACTCACCCAAACATTGAAAGAGCATTTTAAGCCTGCACCTATTGTCATTGCTGAAAGATTTCGATTCCACAGAAGAAATCAAAAAGCTGGAGAAAATATTTCAACGTATTTAGTTGAGCTCCGAATGCTAGCATCTACGTGCAGCTTTGGTGCATTTTTGGAGGAGGCAATAAGAGATCGCTTCGTATGTGGACTGTCTTCGGAAACGATCCAGCGGAGATTGCTAGCCAAAAAAGACCTGCAGCTCTCAACTGCTACAGAAATAGCGCTGGCTATGGAAATTGCAGACAGCGATGCCAGCAATATGAAAGTTGCCTACCCTGTTGTAAACAAGGTACAACACAACAAAGCTCCTGCAGCAAAAGGTTTTACAAAGCCGAATAAATCCGGAAAGTGTTTTCGCTGTGGCTCTTCTCATGATCCAAACAAGTGCAAATATAAAAATGCAACTTGCCACTTTTGTTCAAAGGTTGGACACATTTCTCCTGCCTGCATGTCAAAGAAAAACAAATCTGCAAAAAAGATTGAAGTGATCAATGAGTCAGAGGAGTATCGTCTATTCACAGTGCAATCAATCAAGCAAGTATCAAAGTATACAGTACCAGTAGTTATCAACAATAAAGCCACAGAAATGGAACTTGATACCGCTGCGGATGTATCCATTACATCAGAGCACTGGATTACTCAAAATCTACCAAATGTGAAAATACAGCCAACATCAATAGTTCTGAGAGACTATAATCAATGTGCAATAAAGGTATTAGGAGAAGCGCAAGTTCAAGTTTTGTGCAATTCTCAAAGCTACAAATTACCTTTAGTGATAGTGAAAGGAAATAGACCATCTTTGTTTGGAAAGAACTGGTTGTCCAAATTCAAGCTGAATTGGAATGAAATTTTTGTTGTTGATGCTGCCCTTGGCAATGTCAAGACTGTTGATTCTTTAAAGAAAAAATACACAGATTTATTCCAAGCAAACACCTCACCTATCAAGCATTTTAAAGCATCTCTCAGATTGCGTAACGATGCATTACCAGTTTTCTGCAAACCGAGGCCTGTGCCATATTCCCTGAAAGCCGCAGTATGTGAAGAAGTCAAACAAACAGAGAGGAGGGGAGTTTGGAACTTTGTTGAGCATTCCAAGTGGGCTACGCCAATTGTTGTCGTTCCTAAAAAGAACAATTCTGTTAGAATCTGTGGTGATTTCAAAGTGACTGTCAACAAGTACTTAGACGTAAACCAGTATCCTCTACCTACTCAACAAGATCTGTTTGCTACTCTTCGTGGTGGAAAATATTTCACAAAATTGGATTTGTCACATGCATACCAACAAATTGAGTTGGATTCTGCATCCCAAGAACTGCTTACACTAAACACACCAATGGGTTTAGTACGCCCAAACAGGCTGTTGTATGGAATAAGTTCTGCTGCTGCCATCTTTCAGTCAACAATGGAGCAGATATTGCAAGGCATACCTCATGTAATATGCTTTCAAGATGACATTCTCATCTCATCGACAACAGTGGATGAACATTTCAGTATACTTGAGAAAGTGTTGGAACGTTTTCGTAAATATAATGTCCATCTAAACGCAGAAAAGTGTCAATATCTAGAAACCAGTGTGGAGTTCTTAGGTCATATTATTGATAAAGATGGCATTCACCCAACACAAGAAAAAATCAATGCCATTAAGGAAATCAAGGTACCAGTAAATGTTACCGAGCTAAAATCCTTTTTAGGAATTCTTAACTATTATTCCAAATTTATAAAAAATGCATCTACTTTGTTATCACCCTTTCACAATTTGTTGAACAAAGATGTTCCATGGCATTGGTCTTCAGAATGTGACAAAGTTTTTCAAAAGTGTAAATCTTTATTGATGTCAGATAGTGTGTTAGCCCATTATGACGAAAGACTGCCCTTACAGTTATCATGTGATGCTTCCCCTGTTGGTTTAGGAGCAGTCCTGTCACACATTGTCGATGGTGTTGAACGACCTGTTGCATATGCATCTAGAACTCTAACAAAAGCTGAAGCCAATTACTCTCAAACTGAGAAAGAAGCTCTTTCGATTATTTTCGGATGTAAAAAGTTTCACCAGTACTTATATGGTCGTGAGTTTCTGTTGTATACAGATCACCAACCCCTAGTGACAATTTTTGCACCAGATAAAGCTATTCCAACTATGGCTGCTGCACGCTTGCAAAGGTGGGCCCTACTACTATCTTCATTTAATTACACAATTAAATACAAAAAAGGTGAATTACATCAGAATGCAGATGCGCTTTCACGCTTACCAATTGAAGACCTAAACAAGGACTTGTATCCGTCTGATATCTTCAAAGTTTCCTACGTGGAAGACATGCCGATTACCTCTGATGACATTGTCCAGGCAACTCGTACAGACAAGGTTCTTGGAGTTGTGCTCAAGTATGTACAGTACGGTTTCCCTAACTGTAATCAAGACCCCGACTTAAAGCCATTTTTCACCAGAAAGGATGAATTATCCGTAGATGGAAATTGTCTCCTTTGGGGAATGAGGGTTGTTATTCCTTCAGTACATAGGAATCACATGCTGGACTTGCTTCATGACACACATCTAGGAATAACCAAGATGAAGGCAGTAGCTAGAAGTCATATATGGTGGCCTGGATTGGATCAAGACATTGAGAGTATCTCAGCTAAATGTGAAGCATGTCAGGTAACAGCCAATAACCCACCTACTACACCTCTGCAATCCTGGATTTGGCCGAAGGCACCCTGGGATCGTATACACATTGATTATGGTCAGAAGAATCAAACCAACTACTTGATAGTAGTGGACAGTCATTCAAAATGGTTGGAGGTACTGCAGATGTCCTCGACAACTTCGACACACACCATCAATGCATTACAGGAACTGTTTTCACGGTATGGACTGCCTTTGGAGTTGGTATCCGACAATGGACCACAATTTATCTCCGACGAGTTTAAAGATCTCCTAAAGTCTTTAGGAATTATGCATACACTTGTGCCAACTTATCATCCGCAATCAAATGGATTAGCTGAGCGATCGGTACAAACTTTCAAACATGCTCTGGAGAAAATGCTTCAAGATGGCAAGGACTGTGACTCTGTTGTAAATAAAGTTAAAAGGTTTCTGCTTGCATACCGTTCGGCTCCACATTCTACAACTGGACTGTCTCCTGCTGAACTGTTCCTTGGACGTCCCATCAGGACTCTCCTGAACTTGATTCATCCCTGTACTACACACCATGTACAGAAGAAACAGAACATTCAGAAGCAGCTGTTTGATAGATCACATACTTCGAAAAAGAGTCTACTCTCTGGTCAGAATGTATGGGTACGTTCCTATAGAGGTTCCCGTAACAAATGGGTTCGTGGTGTTTTAATAGAACCCCGAGGTACCAAAACCTGGATCGTTGAGATAGATGGAAGCAAGTTCTCTGCCCATTTAGATCAGCTACGTCCAGCTTCTGAAGTGGACTTTCCCAAACCCGAGTTCACAGATGTTGAAGATGTTGTTTCCTATCCTACTTTTGAGGCTAGTCCCTCACCACTTGCGAGTATCCCAATACATACCCAGGATACAGGAACCATGTTTCCTCAACCGTCCACAACACCCAAGGGGATAGAAATCTTGCCAGAGGTTTCAACTCCTTTGCCAGACTCTGCTGCTGATGCCCAAATCCCTTCAGCTGCTGAACCTGCCTGTCTCACTCCAATTCGACGCAACCCGCCTCGAAACAGAAGACAACCCAATAGACTAAATCTTTAGGACTGTGCCAGCAACTTTTTATACCTTTTATCTTTTTTATAAAGGGAGTATTGTGATATATTGAATAACTGTAACTGTAACTATAGATTCATGCTAGCAATCTGGCAACTGAAATCAAAAACAATACGGCTGCTCTAATAATAAATAGTTATTATTCACATAAGCAATGTCTATCTTTTAATACACCTTTAAATATAACAGAAATGAAAACGTTTCTAGTAAAACTGAAACGTTTCTAGTGCAAACAACCAAGAAATCAAGGTTTCATACATAACAGTTGATGAGCAACTGTTTCCTACAAAATCCAGATGTCGATTTACACAGTACATGGCTAACAAACCAGATAAATTTGGAATTAAGTTCTGGCTTGCAGCTGATGTTAATACTAAATACATAATAAATGGCTTTCCATATTTAGGTAAAGATGAGCGTCTTGCAAATCTAGAACTCGCCAAACACGTAGTTTTACGTTTAGTGAAACCTTTTGAAAACTAAGGAAGAAACGTCACCACTGATAACTTTTTCACAACACTGAAACTATCGGAAATTTTAAAAGCAAAGAACACCAGTTTGATAGGTACTGTAAGGTGGAATCGAAAAGTTTTGCCTGAAATAGTGAAAACAAATGTAGACATAATTGTCGAAACATTGTTACTGAAACATAATGATAGTACAACTACTATGACAGTTTAGCAAGGGAAAAATAATAAGAATGTCATGTTACTCAGTTCATTTTACCCCACAGTTTATGTTGACGATAACGGGCCAAAAAAAATTTCCCATAGACAATGTGGTTTTACAATTCTACCAAATTCAGTGTAGATGTTGCTGTCAAATGCACGAAAATACTTGGTGAAGGCAGCATCGAGAAGGTGACCAGTGCCCGTCTTCAACAATGTTCTAGACCTTGCTTGAATAAATTCCTGGATTTTGTATAAAAGAGTTATCGGTAAAAGCTTTCGAGGCGAAAATTTATCCAACAACTTATTGATGAGCTTCGCCATCCTTATATTGAGCCTACTCGTAAAAAGAATAATTCAGATTTACAAAAACAAGTGAGTACCATCAGTAGGATGCAAAAGAGTTCGAAGTCAAGTTTCTAAGTGTGTAAACAAAACAGTTGATATTTGTTCCGATGTGTAACAAGTGCACAAATTACGTAAAAAAAGTTGCCGCAACTTTGTGTAGTATATGTACGAACACTTTCCTGATAATAACTTTTAAATAATGAATAAAAAATTTACACATCAATGACAAAATGCCTCAAAAAAGTTCAAATTGAATATAGTGTAAACAGTTTTTAAACATAATTTTTTGTTTATTTTTAAGGTTTATAATTTAAATATTCTATTTTGTACTTTTAATATTACTGTCAATGATATAATTGTCATTACTGAAAAAAAAAGTTATATTTTTAAAACTTAAACATGGATTTTTGTACTGTGGGTCAATTTGACCCATCCCATCATTCTAGGTATACTGAAACTGCCGTCGTTCTAGTGTTAAATGACAAACATCTTTTTAAAAGAACTACCTTTGCATTTCGGATATAAGCTTCTTAATACTTGAAGACATTTTTCATTTTCTTCTGCTGAAGACTTTGAGCCTAAAATTATCAAAATATTTATAACAAATATATTTATTAAAAAAAAATATTAAAAAAAACCAGTAAAATATACAACTTGACACATTATATAATATTTTTTTTATTCCAAATCTTGCTTAAAATCAGTGCTGATTTTATACAGGGTTCCCACTCGATATTTAGATCAAAATTCCCTGACTTTTCCAGGTTTTTCAGAAGATTTTTAAATAATTCCAATCCAAAAATTAAATAATTTTTTAACGTATTAGTCTTGTAGCTGAGGAAAATAAAGTGCTTATAAATAATAACCTTGCAAAGTATACAAAATCGAAAATTTGGCATTTTTATTTTTAAGATTTTACATCAACGACAACAAAAAAGAATAAAACCGGCACTTATAGCTAACATTTAAAAAAGAAATTCCCTGACTTTTCCAGATAATTTTAAAAATTGTTCATTTTCCCTGATGTTTTAGGTCATTTTCATTTTCTCTGACAATTCCAGGTTTTCCCTGCTCTCCAGATGCATGGGAACCCTGTTTAAAAGAACTGTAAGCCTCCTTCCGGCTTAGATATGACTAAATATTATTAAAAAAAGTTTTATTCATTTTAAAATTATGTGTATTAATGGGAATACTGAAAATCTAACTCTTTGAATCTCCGAAAGTTACAAGCCAGTATCAATCAAAACCCCCATAACATGATTACCCAAGATTTTGAAATGCAACCCAAAAAGCCAAGAGATCCTGATACCATAAATTGACATTGGGTATCTGACATTGGTGCAAGGTACGAGCAAGCGCTTAAAACAGTTAGAGAGATATAACGTGTTAGAGTAACGGTTTTGGCAACCATTTTGGTCACCAAATAAAAAAACATGCTAAGTATCTACATATGTTACAAATTAATATTTCATACAATTTAATCAACCATTTGCATGGTGATCATTATTAAAAAAAAGTTGCTACATTACTTTCTGAAAAGTTTAAAATAAGGAATAGAAAATAATAAATATGTCATTCCAGCAGCAAGACAAAGTCCACAATTTAAAAGCAATCCGATTTTGGGTTATTAAAATACTAATACTGAGGAAATGAAACAGAAACTTACCAATAATTACATTCATGCCAAAAGATAATAACTTTTTTACTGTTTCATAGCCAATTCCACACGTTCCACCAGTGATCAGAGCTGTACGCCCTTCACATCTTAAGAATACTATAATCAAAATAAGTTTGAATAACGATTATAAATAAGCACAAACAAGAGTGATGCAATTTCTTTTTAATATTTATTCAATAAAATAAAAGATACAGTTTCACGCAAAAGGTTTTTTATGCTCAATTGAACATAATTTTAAAGTAAATTTTGACAGACTCTTGCAACCTCAGATCCATTTGCATTGACTTATATTAATCTAGGATGTAGGTAAATTTGAGCAGAATCGTAAGAGGGGTCGTCCATATATTGCATAACGCAAATAAAGGGAAGATATTTTCCGTCCTGCATGGATTTGTATTCAATTTCTAACTTACGATACTCTTTATCACGATTCTTCTATTTTTTTGTCGCAATTCTGAAAATTGGTGCCAAGACCATGATTTTCTCTTTGAATTGTGTCATATGCGGCACCTCACCAACAGTTTTAAGCATATGCACATACCGTTCACTAATGTCACAGACTCCTAACATCGAATTAGGGCTCCGAGCAATTGTCGTCTCCAGCCTTTGGCCTCCAACAACTCAGGATAGCAGCTGGTACCCCCTTTGAGCAGTTGATTATGGTGCTTACAGGCAAACCTTCAAGCAGTGGATTATGCCACCTCGCACTCAAATGCTTGGCTGTGTAAAGAGCAATGTGTGTCGAACAACTGTGTTCACGCATGAAAGAGTAATTAGTATTTTTGTCTTTTTTAAATTGAGTTTTAACTTAAATTATATTTGTAGTAAAGAAAGGACCTATAAACAACATAATTCCATGCAGAAGAGAAGATCTTTCCTCCTACATGTGTATTATGCAATGTATGGTCAACCCCTCGAATGAATCTGCCAAATTTACCGGCTCGCGTTAATCTAATACAGTGTTGTATTGGGTATCTGTAGAAAGTGGTAGCACCGTTTAAATTAGCTGAGAAGTTCCATGAAAATCATTTAAATTTTTCAGCCATTGAACTCTATATGAAATGTTGCAAAACGTAATTGAATGGTTGAAAAGAAAGATTTCAATTGGAAAATTTAACTTTTTAATCTCACCAATTCAATTATACTTTAAAGTGTATTATGTGCATCTCAAATTTCTAACTAGAAAGTTCGATTGGAGTACTGTGCAACCTGGCTTGTTGTTTAACTGTTCATGTGTAGACGACTCAATAACTTCTAATTTTCGAAGAATTACACCCCCCTCTTTGCATTATACATTTTAAAAGTCTTATTAATTTTTTATTTTTAAATTTCAAGAGTTTTTTTTAATTAAATCATTAACTTTCCTATTTTAAAACATGAGGAATTTATTTAATACACAAGTCAAGAATGTTATTATTTAAATAAAAAAAATAATAATATACCTTGTCCAGATAAACCAGTTTTCAACCAAAAAATCCTATTGATAAATTCAACCAGCCAATACCAAGCTGAAAATACGTAGAGAAAGAAAACTTCTGAGAATTTGCATTTACTGATCATATTTGCAAATGATTGGGATAAAATTTCATGTGTTTTCTAATTTATTAATAATTCTATATTGAAAATATCAGAACAAAATGTAAGAGTTTGTTTATATTGATATTTTGACACACGTTAAATTTGACATGACATCACAGTTACAGTATAATGTTCCAAGAATTTAAGTTTTTTTATTTGGTTCCGTTAAAAACGTCGCACTAGAGCTTCACATTGGGTTATTAGCGACGATTCGTTGAATATCTCGAAGGAAAGACTCACAGTGCCTCATACTATAAAGGTCGTCCAGAACATCCGCAAAAATTAACGGCGTGTATACGGGACTGGTGCACGATAAATCTGATCGGGGTCCAAAGTCCCGACGTCTATTGAAGACGTTGGGTGATAGTTCAGGTGTTTCCTCGTCATCTGACCATGGTTCTAAAATAACGAAGTGCATGTATGAATGTGTGTGTGAATGTGTTCCCGGGTCTTTCCTTCGAGATAGACCCCGAACCGTCGTCAATAGCATACTGTGCAGCTCTAGTGCGACGTTATTTAACCAAACCACAATGCCTCATATTTTTGAACCCTGGCTAGATGAAAAGGACAACACCTGAGCTAATACTCAACCTCAATAGGTGTCAGGACATTGGATCCCAATCTGATTTAACATGCGCCAATCTCGTATACGATATTTGAACTCGCAACTCTAAATTATAATTCTGAAAATTCCGTGTTTGTTGTTTACCAATCACAAAGACAAAATCAATTCTTTATTCCAAAGCATTTAATCTCCAACAACGTCACGCGCATTAAATTTATTTCTAAAAAAATACCCTGGTCCCTAGAACAGGAAAGCCTACATAAATTTTTCGTGCCATCATTTATTTTTAAGGGAATAAATTGTTTGGTTGAATTAAACGACCAGGATACAACCCCGACCAACTTACTCTCCCTCCTCCCTGAAACTTTCATATCACAAGAGCCCGCAATGGTCAAGTCAGAAGTGTGCCCAACTTCATGCTTGCAAGTTCGATACTGTTGTCATTATTAGACCATAGTTCAAAATGGCCAAAAAGTTCTCTAACACCAAAAAATTATATCTCATCCCACTCGAAAATTCTACATGGCAACCACCTAAGGTGAAGGTTAGGTTCCCAATTACCATTATGTCCCTAGCTAAAACTAAAATTGAACCTTTTTTTTTTAGTATGTGCTAAAATTAATTTCATAATTTCTTTTAATTTTATAGAGCTTTTACTATAAGAAACATGGATACACGTGTGTGTGTATTCCTTTATTTATTAGATCAATTTTTTAATAAATAAAATCACATATTTAAATATGAAAATCTGCATTTTTGCAGTATGCAAAGGAATAGATATATATTTTCAGAAAGACGAAACATATATATTCCTTTTTGCTTTATGACTTTTGAACTTACTAACATCTAACAATTTCTTGCCTGCCCGATTGCTTTACAAACAACAATATTTAAATAATTTTATGAATATCAGTCTTTAAATTCAAAATAAAGGGAAGTTATATATGATGTTCTTTTTTTAATATCTGATGCTCACTTTTCGTGTCTCCTCTCTAAAAGTGAAATGCCCACTTATTGTTTTACTATACATTCCTTCAATTCAGAAGCCTACATAACCTAAAAATATCAACTTTTGGAACGAGTCATTAAAAATGTCATTTGTAACACAATTCACAAGCCAAGAGGCCTATGTACGAATTCCAGAAGAGACCTGGATCAAGATTATTTATGGTTGAAAAAGAGCCCATTGATTAATGTATATACAGTGCTCGATTTCTGGAAATAGATCTACCGGAACTGTCACTTTCTTTGGGGTGTGAAGGTATTCCAAATTATTGGCTTGCAGAAAAAATCCTTTGGTTATAAAAAAAACTTCGAACATTTTACTTCATTCCAAATTGCCAGGCCCACTCCCTAACTTCAGAGTAATATGTAATTAAATAAATATTTTTAACTATCGTATTTTTTCCCCCTAAAGAGGTAGAGAGATAGTGGAGGATCCTATAGAGGAGTACTGGAACGCTGTTCCGGTATGTTCCTTTTTTAATATATATATATATTAAAAAAGGGTAATGGACAAATGAAATTTGTAGAAAACTAATTCTACTGAAGTAGGTAATTAAAATATATTTGGATATATATTGGACGATTAATGGACTTGTCCCACCTTGCCATCAGGAAGCATGCCTGACTTCTTGTTGCATTTGTAAAGTATTTGATTTCTTGAAACAAACTAAATTATCTATTTTGGCTTTTCAGACAACTTGTAGATTGTTTGGCAAGATTTTAGCAATTATATGCAAGTAAAAGGGAAATATATAACCAGTTTTATGTGTGTATTACACCTAGGAGAGCCCCGAGATTCAAATTATTTCTTTATAAATAGATGCATAGAATAAAAAATAAATCAAGGGTAAAACCACTTTACTACCCAGTTAGATTTTGAGTAAGACAGTTGAAAGTGAAGAAAGGTGTTTTTTCTCTATACATACCGTAATTTTAACCTTTTTTTTATGGCTTTAAAGTGGTGAAGTTTAACTTCAAAAATGAATGCTCATGATGATAGTACTCCTTGTAAGCTAGCTACAACATGACACCACTATCTAATTTTCAAAAAAGCGGAATAAAATGTTTTTAGTCTTGGACCTTTCGAATATGTATATTTTGAAAATTAAAAAAAAGGCAAGACTTGCTCAAAGCAGAGAACCCGCAACTTTGCTGACAAATTTAGCGGTAGCCATATCCTAGTCAAGTGCAAGTAAAATTGCGAGCAAGGAGTGCATGTGTCGCACACAAACATGTACATCAAGAATTTAACAAGTCTCCATATCCTACATTTTTTTTAAGTGGATTATTTCCCAATATTATTTTAGTTTAGGGATTTCTTGATAAAATAAATTAAGAACATTTCATAAATGCTGTTCCTTTAAATTAAGAACACTCTTAACTTCGTTCATGGCCTTATTTTACAGCTCTTCAATTACAAAATGTTTTAACACATTATAGAATTTCCAAACCTTTTTTGCTTACTAAATCAGACAAAATATTTATAGAAATACTAGACTTTGGATTCGTGAATTACTAAACTTTCAACAGAAAGGTGTAGCTGAGGGGTTAGAAAAAGGATAAAATTGTTTTTTCTCTCTGCAAAATAGTTTACTACTTAATATTTCCAATACGTATATTATATATACATTCACTTTTATTATTTTAAAAGATATAGCTATAAAAAAATAATCCCAATGCTTTAGATTTTAAAAATATTTCAACATTGAGTATTTTTATGAATTTAAAGTGTATGTGTATTGCTAAAACACTGGAAACCCATGCACGATTTAAGCCAATCAGCTCCGCCTGAGGGTTAAAGAGATATTATAGCTTGTTCTATGTACAGGAACTACTGAATTATCTGTCAAGGACAATGTTTGAGCTTACACAAAAAGGCAAATGTTAAAGAAACACAATTATATTAATGCACAAATGGAAACTACAACAGTTGTCAACAATTAACATTTAATCATCAAAAGAAAAATAAATTTTATACAGAATTGAGTCTGGAACACTATTTTGATCACATAAGAACGCAAAATTTACAGCAAAATGGTAAATGAGGCATTGAAAAAAAATACAAGTGACTTGGAGGTGTGTAAAAAAAAAAGAGAACCCACACACAAAAAAATTCCAATATATTTGCAACAACATGAATTATAGTTCTCAGTAATCTAAACACTTTTAAAATTTCATGATACCATAGTCTCTAATGTCTAAATGTGAATAAAATTCAAAATAATCAAAGAACATTTTCTTTCCTTTGAAAAAGTATTTGCTCATTGTTTTTATGTATAATAATGTTAAACAGACAAAAATAAAACCTCTAAGCGAGTACATTAGTTGAGAATTTAGCGTGTCCCATTAATTTTTACTAATAAATATACAAGTCAGGCATTTAAAAAATGTTGCAAAATTAGTTTGTTACAGCCGCCCCAGTTCCTAAGTATGGGCATTAAAAATGAAGGTCTGTCAAAAGGTGCAGGTTTGCGTATGGGTTGGATGGTGTTCTAGCTGAAAAGCGTTTCTGTAGCTTTCTCCAGGTTCCAGGAACAAGAAGATAAGGCCACACGTGCTTTGTTCTGAAAGAGAATGAATAATAAAATATAAATATCCTCAAATTCACTTTAAATTATGTCAAAATAAATATTAAAACAAACAATACACAAACAGTGGCAACTTAGGACACAAATCATATAAATAATGAAGTTTTTTTTTTATAAAACTATTTACTTATTTGCAATTTTTTATTTATTTTGGATCTATAAATTAGATACTCAACATAAATTTGTTATAATGACAAAATTTATGTACAACTCCTTTTTATTTGTAATTTATAAACATACTTTTGAATTATGTGATTGGAAATGTAATTTAATATTTTAACAAAAATAATTAGGATGTTATTTTAAAAAGGCATGAATAGGAAAGAAACTTCAAAATTTTGTCATTTCCTTCCAACCTCAGATGTTTTAAGTCCTGATATTTCCCCTCTAGTGACTTTAAAGAGAACATAAAGGAACAATGGTTTACATATATAAATACATTTATTTTCACTATCACTGAAATCAAACATCTAAAGAAATCTTCACGTGACAGAAGTATTAATTGAAATATCAGAATATGTCAATAGATCTATATTGAAATCAACAAACTGAGTTCAGCCATATCCAAACTACATGAACATGATTTTTTTTTTTAACCAATTGCGGACTCCAACGAAACCAAAAGAAGATCAGTTATGAATTTGATCTGTATATATTTTAATATTAATATAATTTTTACTCATGTAAGTTTTGACATAATTTGTTGTTTTGAATACTCTTTTTTTGTTAAATAAGTAAAATTCCAACTACACAATGGAAAATCTGATAATTCAATAATCCAGAAATCTTAATTAACCAGACTCTGATCATTTTGTCAAATTTCAAAAAATATTCTAATTAAATAAATAATTTGTATTGAACACATTATAATAAAATGCAATAGATTTTCTCTTATCCAGCAATAATTATTTGACAACATCAATCAAAAACAATTAGATTATTTCAGTCAAAAAAAAAATATTTAAGAAAACAGGTGCACTTAGCCACTACACATATGGAGTATAAAGGTTTCATGGAGTTATTTATTAAGTTATTGAATTATTTATAAGGTAAATAAAAGTGACACTGAGTTATATTATGAATTAAAAACAGAAAGAGAATAATATGATAAATGCTTATTAAACAAACAAAAGTTTTACTAAAATTACTGTTTAAAATGATGGTGTTGATCACGGTATCATAGAGTAATCCATAGAATAAGATTAATATTGTAAATGATAAAAAAAGCATTTAACAAAAAGATTACAATTTAATAAAAAACAATTACAAATAAATCAACAACAATTTTATTAGCATAATATTTCAACTATATATTAGTATTACTTACCTCTTCCACACCCATGTCTAACAGTCTTTTTATTTTATCATCAAAATCTGTGTGACATTTTGGGGCTAAAAAATAAAACAATAAGCCTATTTATTTAAAATATACTTTGAGACATTCAAACAAGAAAATATTTCAAACCCAAATGTTGTTTCGCAGCATTTACTGAAAAAACCCTTATAAAAAAATGTCTCTGATATTTCACTCTTATATACTTTAAAATGTTCCTAATAGCCTTATATACCATATACAATCCATAACCATATACCAAGGCTCTATATATCATGTATATTTTTAACAAATTATAGTGTGCAAAATAAATTTAATTTATTTACTTATTTTGATAGTTTTTTTTTTAAGATTACTTAACTTTTCTTTAAAACATAGAATTGATGACAAGTTTTAAATTATTCAAATTGATTTGAAACAAGCTATTTAAAAGCTGATAAAGCATACCTGTCAGCAATTTTATGTTGAAATTCATACATTTTTTATTCAGAGAATGTTAGTTTTACGAAAACCCACAGACATTTAACTTAATACAATTACACAGATAAAAAATCTGATTCACAAATTATACATCATGTTCACACAAAATTAAAATTGTGAATTCATTTAAGAAAAAAAAGAAAATGCTATAATTATCTAGTTATTTTTTTATCTCAAACAATGCCAGATTTAAATAAAGGGAACACGCCGGTCGCAGGGGGCCTCATCGAATTTACTAAGATATTTTGTGTAATGTTTATTAAAGTTCCTATCAATGACAGAATCGGTCAAGAGATCATTTTGAAAACTGAAAATCATCAAGTGTCTTTCAAAATGCTATGAAGCAAAACCATCTGACAAATTTAGGTAGTTTAAGCATTGAGGTCGATAGACTTTAACTATGTAATTGTGACAACTTTGCATCCAATCAAAAAATGCAAAAGGAAATTCTTTTAAATTGAAATATTCTTAAATATTGTGTGAATCTGAATATAAATGTTTGTTTACTTAAATAGGTCTATGAAACATTCACTCACTGTTTAAAAATAATGTAGAAATATAATAAATATTAAATGTTGCTTATCATTTACATTTTAAAGATTTTTAACCAAAATAACTTTTTTCAAAAATTAAATATTAACACAGGTGATAACAAAATCCTGGTAAAAAAGTTCCCTGATTTCCATGATGGTGTCACAAAAATTTCCCTGATTTTACAATTACATTAAGAAATCTTTCGCTACAATAATACAATAAGTATATTGCATTATAAATGAAAATTTAAAAGCAATACCTATTGTCAGTTGAAAAAATGTATGGATAACAACACAATTTGCATAGAAACGAAGTATCCATGCTACAATAATACTATAAATATATTGCATCATAAATGAAAAATTATAAGCTATACTTAATCATCATTTACAACGCAAATTATGCAATTGCGACAGGCATAATAGTAATTAAACATGTTCTCTGGAAATAAAAATGCAAAAAAAGCAAGTTTTTTCAAATTATTTCTTTTGTAGATAATTTTAAATGTTTTATATGTTTCATATTTCCTATTCCAATCTTCAATAAATCACATATTCATTAGCCCCTCAAATATTGTTTACAATTCAAGGTCCAACGCACTTTGCTTCTCCTTCCAGCCGTGGTTCCCGTTTTTACAAAAATAAAACCGAAAATATGAAAATGCTAATAACCATGCTTCTTTTAAAATTCTTTTTCAGAACTAAAAAGAAATATTGACGACTAAATTACACAGAATGGAGGGCATAACAGACGATAATTGCAGTTTTAATGATCCAATTAATGATTTTTTGTGAAATTTTGAAAATTTCCCTGACTTTTCCAGAATTAAAAATTTTCATGATAATTCCCTGATTTCCCGGTTTTCCAGTTTATGTTGCCACCCTGTAACATATATTAAAGCAATATATATATATTTAAAATAGTGAATAGATTGGTAGGGAAAAAAAGTATGAAGTTTTCGAAAATTTAAAAAAAAAAAAAGAGAAAGAAATGGGATGATATCTTATTTCAAGAACCTGCCAGGGGTCTCAAATGTTCGAAATCCGGCCCCGATATAGAAATTCATGAATTGTAGAGCATTTCTGTCACATCAAGGCACAATTGTAAACTAATCAATACCTCAACAATCAAACCCAAGCAAGTAATCAACTTGGAAATCGTTATTAAAAAATACTACCAATGTGATTTCCAACAGTCACTCACTCTTTTTTGTGCTCTCTAAGAGCATATAATTATGTAAAATACTGATGAAATAGACTAGAGGATATAAAATATATACCATCATTAAAACTTTATCTAAAGTCAACTGTTTCTTATATTTTCAAGTAAAAACCACAAAGCATAAATTGCCACTAAATACATAGAAAGAAATAGTTTAAACCAATGCCTATTGTTTTAAACAAATTAAAAATATTTTATATGAATAACAAATTTAATAGAATGGTTTTAACTATAAACCTCAAGTAAATCCTTTATGATGAACAGCTGGAATGATTCACTTTTGTCTGGTAATATATATATTTATATACAATTTGTACAACCATACAGTGTAATAAAAAATCTCCTTTTATATACGCAATACACACAAGCTGCCAGATATGCGAGTGCTTTATAAAAAGCTGAAAATAAATAAAAGCACCATAGCTATTCAGTTATTAAACAGAAGCATATAAAAGAACACCTTCACCAAGAAGTTGTTTAGAGACGGTCATTTTTACACAATATGATACAATTAAAAATTAAATACGAGTAGATTCGGAAAAAAAGGAAGATGTCTAACCTCCAGCATATGCTTGGGTCCAATGCCTGGCAGTTAGTTTAAACATTTCTGAATCTTCCTTGTATTGCTTGGCAACTACAGCATCTTGAGGATCATCAGGTTCTGCTGCAGCCAATAGGGCCTGCAGAGAAAGGAGGACAGTTCGCAGGGTCATGGCAGCAGCCCTAAGAGTGAAAGTTGACATTAGCCCCATCGGTACAAAAACATTTAAAAATCGAAATACTTTACAAATTTAATGCATTCTTACAACGGTTAGTTATTTAAAGTCCATAAACTCTCTTACGATTCATGAGCAATAAGTGAAATCAATGAAATAACAGTACAAAATTAAACTAATACAGATAAATAAAAAACAAATTTACTTACCACTGATCCTTTAAAATATCTAAGCATATTGCACCAGTCACAGAACTAATATTGGGATGCCATATCTTAGTAGCAAATCGAACCTGAATGAAAAATATGATGACATGTTTAGCAATTCTACTACAATTTGGGAAAACAGCATAAATAATAACAATAAAAAAAAAATTAAAAATTGTTTTTTTAAAATAAGTAATACAGTAAAATTGAGGAGAATATAACTATCTTTCTTACAATATTTTTGTGCTATAAATGTAAAAAATTTTGCTATATAATTAGTAAATACTTTTGAATTAGGATAGTTTGCAAAAGCAAAGGAGAAATATACGAGAATGAAAAAAGTAATTAATAATGCTATAAAGAAATTTAATATTTTGAATGTTTTATTCCTCTTTATGTTTATATTTCTATTATTTTTCACACTGTCAAGCATACTTAAAATAGCTTAGACCAGCTAGATCCTAAGAAAATTTCTGCTAAAAGGGTTGGGATTTCAAACATCTTATGAAAACCCAAATCAAGTATTTATTTCTCTTAAAAAAAATATTTTTCCTGATTATGCAATTTGAGAATTAGTAATGCACGAGAGATGACATTTGCTTTTATACTAGATATTTGGTTACACAGAACTTTATATTGTACTAAAGTCTTTTCATTATAGTAAGCATCCCTCATGGATTGCTACACAAACCATAGCTTGCATTGCTTTCTTTTGGAAAAAGAATGTGAAATTAAGGTAGGATCTATTCTTTTTTTAAATTACTTTCACTACAAAATCTTTTTTGATTATCTTAATCAATTACTTAGTTTATAACTTAGGGTATTTTCAATTACTTAGCTTATAAAAGAGGATAACATATTTAAAAAAAATTATAGGTATGTAAAGGAGATGCTGAAAAAAGAGCTGGGTGCATTTTTCACTTCTAAAAAGGGTCAGGCCTAGAACCCTTTGAAAAACGTCTAACAGGAGCACTAATAATTGCGTTTTGTGACAGATTGTCAATTTATGTAGTCACCAATCAATCTGGAGCATAGTTTACTAAAATTCTGCTTTGGCAAACATGAGGACATTTTAGTCAGAACAAATTTAATATGTATCAGCCTCACAATCATCAATAATGACAATTTTCTACATATTTCAAACCTAGCAAGGTTCCTATTGTTTAACATATCCTAATAATCTCCCAATGCAAGTCCAATTGCTCTTTAAAATTACCCACTCCCGAAGAATTAACAACATTATCAGGCAAGCTATTCAATTTGTCTATTTCCATGTTATAAAAATACTTTATTTTCCTGATTAAGCTGTGGATTGTATAACTCGAACCACTATCTCTAATGGCTGTATTAAACTCACGCAGTAAAGAAAAAGGTGGAGATGATTTGGCGAGTTTTCATGAGACGTAAGTTAGCAACCCCAAACTAGGCACAAACAAACCTAGTTTGCAGTGATTATTCTACAAGGGATGCATTATTTTCAAATTAAGAAAATGCATGCTAAAACTTAAAAAATGACTATTTGTGCAGTTGTGGGATGCATTACAAGTTCCAAATCGATATAGGATGCTATTATTTCCACTTCATAGATAAATTAAATTATAAAATAAATTATCGCCAAGTACTTTGCCAGTTCCTACTTTTTAAGCGATTGCTTACTTTGCATTGCAAACCGGTTTGAGACTTGATCGCACCTCCACCTTCTTCTTTACTCCGTGTATTAAACTCCAACATCACCAAAGAGGAAAGAAGAAGGTGGAGGTGTGATCAAGTCCAAAACCAGTTTACAATGTGAAGTAAGCAATAGCTTAAAAAGTAAGTACTGACGAAGTATTTGGTGCTATTCCAAAGAACTACTTTGTACCACTGTTTGATAGCAATACTTTATTTTATAATTTAATTTACCTATGATGCGGAAATAATAGCATCCTTTGCTGATTTGGAACTTCTACTGCATAACTGCACAAACGGTTATATTTTGAGTTTTTATAATTTAAAATTTGTGTGTTAAATAAAGCAATCCTTGTTGAAAAGGCACAGCAAGCTGGGTTTGTTTGTACCTACTTTAAGGTTGCTATATTACTTTTTTAAAAATAATTCTAAGGTTCATGTATTTTGAGATGGGATTTAATTACTGATGTTACAGAAGGATCATACAGTTTTTCAAATCGAATTGTAGACACTATGCATCCTTTAGAGCAAAAAAATTGGTACAGATGTAGTATAGGTCATTTGGCACGCAAGGTTTTTTTGGTGTGTTTTATAGGGGCGATAAATTTATAGTACGACAACCCAACCTGACATTGTAGGTATTTTTCGATTCTTGTGGCGATTTTCAATCTGGCAACCCTATGCTATGTTTAACAGCAATATTTCGTCGTCAAAAAAACACAGTACAGATGTAGTATAGGACATTTGGCGCAAGAGTTTTTTTTGGCGCGTTTTATAGGGGCGATAAAATTATAGTATGGCAACTCCACCCGATATTGTTGGTATTCTCCGATTCTTGTGGCGACTTTCAATCTGGCAACCCTATGACGTCATGTTGCTGCCCAGAACTATGTTTAACTGCAAATTTTCGTCGGCAAAAAAAAAACTGCGCCAAATGTCCTATACTACATCTGTTCCAAAAAAATGTGCCAAATGTCCTATACTACATCTGTTCCAAAAAATAATTAAAAAATTGCTGATTGGTTGCGATACAACTGTACTATAAAAATTTAACAATCATAAAAAAAAAATTATACTACCTTTGGCGGATTGAATGGGTATGTTTCAGGTACTTTGATTTCTAAAATAAAATTTCCTCCTTCGTATGGTGTATCCGGTGGTCCAGCAATTTTACCTTTTAATTCTGTGTATGTATCATTTATAATTTCCACACTAATTGCACACTTTGCAGCCTGTAATACAAAGTGGTCCTTCATTAATGGCTGAAAATTCTCATTTTGCAAACATTCTCATTGATCTTTATAAAATAACAAACAAAAATTGTAGACTAAAATAAAACAGTTGTAATTGTAAACGATTTAGAATCAATCACGGAAATGATTCCAAAACTTAATTTCCTCAAAGCATAATTCCCTGCTTACTTTTATTGAAGAAAATTATTTCTTCTTAATCAAAATATAATTTGTCAATTAAAAAAAGAATTTCCCATCAAATATTACCTCCTCACTCTTTACAACTTCTTTGAATTCTCGTTTAATTCTTTGAACTGCTATGTTTGCCATAACACCACCGGCCACCACAAACTATAAACTGGCACAAATTTTTTTCATCAATGGAATAGCATTAAAAAACAATATTTTTACATGTGAATAAATTTTAGAATTGTCATTTTACTACATTCTTCATACATAAACATTAGAACAGAAATTTGATTTCATATGACTGAAAAAAATCGAAGTTCATTCACTGTTGCCATTTGTAAACAAAAACCAGAACTATAAACACACACAAGAAAAAAAAATATTAAAAAAAAAACTATATTTTAAACAAAATAGTTAAATTTGATCTTTTTCCATAAAAATTTATAACAATTTTACTAAAACATTGCATAATTTTTCGAGAATAATTTTATTTAAAAAATTATATTGCTATTTTCTAGCCACTAAAAAATATGAGAATCACGCATTTGTCTGAACAACAATCGCAACGTAAAACCAAGACTAAATTCATGTCAATAATCACAGACCTGACTCTTCAAAAACGAAATTTTGTACTCATCTGCAAAAAATCTTACCTTTTTACAATTCAAATAAATTATTTCTAACATTTACCAGCTTCTGAATCATGTCGATTACAATTTACCCATGTGATCTTCCATATTCATGTAATATATTTTTAATTCATCAATGGTTTATCAAAGAGCACTGAACGTTATACTAATTTTATAATATTTATACATATACCTTTTGCCATTAGTCAATAATAAATAACATATAACGATGGAGTCCCCCATGCAAGAGACTGTTTATGGCACAACCACTGACGACAGTCATGTTATGTCTGAGAAAGTGCAAAGCCTGGCCGCTAACATCTACCAAGAGCTGGAGCGAATGATGGAGAAGTACGACGAAGATGTTGTTAAGGAACTGATGCCGCTGGTTGTTAATGTTCTGGAGAGTCTGGATTCTGCTGTGATGGACAATCAGGAGCATGAAGTGGAGTTGGAACTGCTCAGGGAAGACAATGAGCAGCTTGTTACTCAGTATGAAAGGGAGAAGCAGCTTCGCAAGACAGCTGAACAGGTTGGAATTCTATTTCAGTGTTGTTGGGTTTAAATTAGGTTAAACTAAACAATATGGTGACAATCTCACACCAAAGGTCAGCAATACTGCCTTATTGTATGTCGAATACTTTTATAACACCCACAACTGTAATGCAGCTTTAATTAAAATCTTTTAAATATAACATTTGGAACAGATGTAGTATAGGACATTTGGCGTTTGTGTTTTTGGCGACGAAAAATTGCCGTTATACAGCGCTATGGCGTCATAGGGTTGCCAGATTGAAAGTCGCCACAAGAATCGGAATATACCAACTATCTGTACCTAACATTTATAGGTACAGATGTAGTATAGGATATTTGGCGCGCAAGGTTTTTTTTTGGCGTGTTTTATAGGTGCGATAAATTTATAGTATGACAACCCCACCTAACAAGGTTGGTATTTTCAGATGCTTGTGGCGACTTTCAATCTAGCAACCCTATGACGTCATCGCGCTGTTTAATCGTTTTTATGCGTTCCGGAACTATGTTTAACGGCAATTTTTCGGCGCAAAAAAAACAACCCTGCCATATGTCCTATACTACATCTGTTCCCATTTATAAATGCTTTGCACCATTATCTGCATATGAGAAAATTTACACCATCTGATGGTGTCACTATATTCTTTACTTTTATTATACATGAAAAATAGCAAGCTCTTTTGTAAACTAAGTAAAAGATGTAAGATTGATTATGCCTCTGTCTAGAGTGAATAAAATATGCCGGTTTACCTTTTACTTTAAGTGGTGTATCTCTTCCCCAACAATACTGACGCAATCCTTTTCTCGTTATACAACTCTCCTTATAACGACTACACCGTATAGCGACTTTTCTGGCAATGACAATTAATCAATCACCTATGGTTGTTTTGGAGACTTTAAAAAATATAATGTCAAGAAACCCTGGGTTTTCGAAAATGGATAGAAACCAGAGTAAATGTGCCGAAATTGGAGGGAGTAAAAATTAAAAATCGTAAATATTTACAGATAAGAAAATGAAGGGATATTCTAGCCCGTAGAGTTGCTGGAAACAGCCAGATTCCCAGATTTGGTAAAAAATTGGGACGTCTATAAGAAACATATTAACAATAATGGCCACCACTGAAATTGCAGATTGGTTGATTAGTAACTATGTAATAGACTTATAATGTTACAACGACTTTTTGCTATGATAACCATCTCGTATTTGATTCTAAGAGGGTTTAATTTGAATGACATTTGATGCTTTGTGAAAAAAAACATCTCGTATTTGATTCTAAGAGGGTTTAATTTGAATGACATTTGATGCTTTGTGAAAAAACCCATCTCGTATTTGATTCTAAGAGGGTTTAATTTGAATGACATTTGATGCTTTGTGAAAAAAAAATATAAAAATCAGCCACATATTTTGTAATTTTTCAAAGTATTCCATTCAAAGTATAGCAGGACCCTCGGCTTTAAGAGATATTAATTACAATAGCAATTCTCTAAAAGGCTGTAAAAAGTTTAAGTTGTCTTATTGACATTGAAAGGGTGATACACCACTTTTTATCTGTTAAAAAGATCTTAATTCAACTTGTAAGGGGTCCCAATCTAGAACTCAACCCAATTTATGATGGTTCCTAGACATTATGGTTACTTGCTTGTTATAGAAGAAAGTTTGATATTTTTACATTAACTGCATTCATTCTAAAACAAATCTGTGTAAACCTTTAAATTTATAAATTTTATATGTTTAATTCTTTAGTTTAACTCCAAATTTATTTCCAGAGATTAATTGAAATCGAGTTCTCCACGGACGATGACCGACAAAACTTATCCGACAAAGTTGAAAGCTTGGAATCTCTTGTTCGGATGTTGGAACTCAAGTCGAAGAATTCTTCTGATCATGGTAGGTTTTCTCGAAAATATTTATCTGTTATTCTCCATTGTATACCCTTACATAATACATTCAATGTCATTACTTTGCACATTGAAGCATTTACTATTAAATTACAAGAACCCGTCATTTGGTGTAAAAACTTTATGCCAAGTTAAATGCAATATTGCACTTGTATTTACCCAAAAAGTTTATAAAATCAGATTTATGTCCCATCATCTTCTATTTTACTTAGATTATATATTACTGTTCACTTTCGCTTCTACTCGTTTCGGTTAATTTCTAGTACACTGTGCCACCACCAAATGTGATATTTGGTGACAATTGGTGAGTGATAGTTACTTGTGTGAGCTTAAGATTTTTAATTTTGTCGTATTTTTATTGATTAATTGCATAATTGTCAAATCCAAACAGTCGCTGATATCCCATAATTCAGCTTTAGTGCACCTTATTTAATCAACCAATCTGAAATTTTGACTTGGTGACAAACACATAATTTTTTGCGGTTAATTTTTGAGAATCGCACCAAGCAGCACTGTGTACTAGGAATTTACACTTGTTTTTAGTAATGTTCTTGTGTAGATATTATTCTACTTAAATGTTCAAAAATCAAATAATAGGTAATGATGTATAAATGTACAATTTCACGTACTAGAAGCACACAGATAAAAGTTACCTACATGCTGATAATTTTAAGGATATCATTGGTTGGCTTTGACAAAAATCAATGGGTTTCATTATTTAATATAGATATATCATTTTTGATTGAATTAACTAGAAATATTTTATTTAATACTATAGAAAATCATTGTAAAATTGATAATTATTTAATATTCCAGCATTCCAACTTTCAGTGTTCACTCTAGGCGTTTTTTGAAGGGCGGTCCGCCCTGCCCGCCCTTTTTCCATCTTTATAGTGCCCTCATGCCCTTTTTTAAAAAATGCTGCCCTCTTTTTAAAAAATTTCGCCCCTCTTGCCCTTTTCAGTCAAGCACAAGTGTCCTTGCTTCCCAAGCTGTCTTTAATGAAGGCTTTGATTTTTTTTGTGTAAATAAGAATTTAAGTGAATTATGACACTAGAAAAACAAACTCCATTTTAACTATGCATTTTGTGCAATTGTGATAATTCCATGGTAATTTTGAGCACAGGGTTGCCTGTGGCCGCATATAAAATGCTAAGTTTTTTTTTTTTTTTAAAGAAAAGATGGTTTGAGGTGATTTTACAAGATTAGGCATTTTATTACCAAATTTTGGATTAAGTAGCCTTTTTATCAGTTTTGTAAGGGGTCTGATTAGGACTTTTTACCGATTTGGTTAAATGAAAAAAAAAATTAATATTGTTTTTTACTATTTGCACTAATTTAAAAGTAAGAGACAACAATTTTGTATGGGTCTTTTTCTTCGAGATAAACCCGGAACCATTACCAATAGTCTAATATGCAGCTTTAGCTCAATGTAAACCAACAATCGGAACTTTTTTTTTTTTTGAATACGGGTTTGTTTTTGTTTGGCCACACCCACCCCAAACTTTTTTTTAAAAGTGCCCTTTTAAAAACAAGAAGTGCCTTTTCGAAAACGGGGTGCCCTTTTACTGTTAACAGTGCCCTGCCCCTTTTTATTTCTAGAGTGAACACTGCAACTTTGATTATGTATTTGTTTATCTCTGTGTGTTGTATTGCTTTTTTTACATTTTTAAATACCTAAGCTTTGCCCTGTTTATAAAAAGTAAAAAAAAGCAATACAACACACAGGAAGAAGTTTATTTGAACTATTTGTATTCAAAATTTTTGAGCTGGGTAATTCCTTCATTTTTAAAATTAAGTTAGGCCCACTTAATGTTTTTTAACTTTTATTTTACAGCTTCTCGTCTTGAAGAAAAGGACGGAGAAATGAGAAAAGATTATGCTACACTTCATGAACGCTATACTGATGTAAGAATATTTAATTTTTATTTCAATATTTATAAATTTAAAGATAGTGCTTATAATTATTTTGTTTAACATATTAATAAATTGAAACTTTTTGTTTGTAAATACATTGTTACTAGTAGTAAGGTACTAGTTTACACAAAATTACTGTTGCATCATTCATAAAGTTATGTATATGATACAAATGCACACATATAAATTTTAAAATATGTTGATAAAACTACTAACGGTCAGTTTTTAAAAAATTTTGTTGTTGTAAAAGTGCTCAATTTTTCTGTTGTCATAGTGCTAAAGAAATCTTTTCGTCTAGTCATCTGGGCCAAAAAATATTGTATTACCTTTTAACCTTTAACAATATAAAACTGAAATTGCAATGAAAGTTCCTGTTGTTAAGTTAAGAGCTATATTTATAATTTTGAGTTCTATTTATTTAGCTTAAAAAAACTTGAATCTTTTAATCTTGCTTACAGTTGTTCAAAACACATATGGATTATATGGAAAGAACTAAAATCCTCTTCGGTTCGGATAAACTAGAAGCTCTGAACAGTAAAACCAGGTATGAAATATCATAAGAAATATTATTTAATTTATTTAAAATCTAAATTGTTTATAAGTTAGTATTTAAATATAATTCTTGCGACTTTTGTGCATATGTTTGAGAAAGGAAATTCACAATTTAATTGCATTAATTTCATTCATTGATTAACAAAATTCAATATTGCACTTGTACTTTATCCTATTTAGAATTCTATATAGAAAGAAAGTTGCTATTTACATTGTTATAACTTTTGCAATTACTAGTAACCAGTTTCCATTTAAAAATATCATTCTAACTTTTTATTTGGTAATAAAAACTCATAAACCATATAACATATATATGGTCAAACTAATGCACTGTAAGGTTGATGAAATCACCAACCATATATCGTTCAACAATATGTAACCACAATTTAACTTTCAGTTTTAAAAAAAATAACTTACTTATTATCAGGATTTTCCTTTCTTGTAATGACAGGCAACTTTTTATCTTAAAGTGTCTTATATAAATATTTTACTTTTATTTCAGGATAATGATATATGATTGATGTGAATAAGTGATTTTGTTCATTATTTGATGTATGCACATGTTTTTGATAGTATTTATGAAGTCATCAAAAAATCAAATATATATTTATTAAATAATCTTCTTGTGTATAATAGTGAATATGCAGTTAAGATATAATATTCATTGTTTGTACAGTCCTTAATAACTACTTAATAAAGAGCCTTTAAAGTCCTAAATTTAGAATGAGGGTCTGTATCTCTGAAGTACAGGCAGAGGTTTGTGACGGCTAAAATGCAGTAAACTTGTGATTGGAGGGTTACCGGATTTGAAATAACAATACGTTGTCCGAACTGACCTCCAATTTCCACAGCGTGTATACAAAATTGGTGATCTGATCCGGTGTCCAATGTCCTATTGAGGTTGCATCGGGTGCCAGTTCAGGTGTTGTCCTCGTCAGCTGACCAGGGTTAAATAATGCGAAGCATTTTTCCAGGGTCTTTGATAGGCCCTGAACCGTGGCCATTAGCCCAATCTACAGCTCTAGTGCAACGTTAATTAACCTAACCAAACCTTAATTTTTAATTTAGCTCCTTAATTTTTCTCTTCATGTGTTTAATTGCAATCTTGCTCAAGTATGGACACATTTTAATTACTACAAATTTGAGGTATACAGGTGCACATTAATTATCTTGCATCATATACTTTTCCTTTTGATTATTACGTAAACTGCCTGATTTTTTTTTTCTATTTTATATTTAATTTAATAACTGCTAAATATAGTAGAACTCCAATTTTCTCCATCAATTAGAGCAGATAATCGAATATCTGGATAATTCACAAAAAAAAGCTATTACTTAGTAAGAAAACGAATTTTGCTTTAGTATGTAATGTAATTTAATGACTATTAAAAACGACATTCACTTATAAGAAACTTTTAAAATCTGTATTTTTATGAATAATTTTTTTTCTCAAAGTAATCCAAATAATTGGTCATCCACTTTGTTTCATCTGGATAACTGAAGTTCGGATAATTAGAGTACTACTGTATATTCAGAATTAATTGTTTTACTCATCTAATTTTAAGATTTAGCCGCTCCCATACATTTTCAATTTTATCACGTTTTGTTAGCTACTGTTTTACATTTTTTTTTTTCAACTTTTAATACCAGATTCGTTATAGTTAAAAAAAAATTAAGGTACTTGTAAATTGCAATTCATTTAACTTGTTTGATGATATCACTTTAAATTTAACTTTCAGATATCTGAATGAACCTTTGTATTTCCTACAAGGCAGTTGTAAATACAGGTGTTATAAAGTGTAATTTAGTAACCTTCTCCATTATTTAAATGTGTTTTAATGTCGTCTTAGGACCCTTCATTTCCCTAACTTGAAGTCTGACGTCACATCCTTCATCTCGCCCCAAGAAGCAGGCTCTCATATCCTAAACAGTCCCCTAGAAGTCCCCTCCCTAGTGTCACCCAACCAAAGTTCAGATTCCAATGCAAGTCTCAAAAGCGAAATCCAGGTAAATAATTCCTGATAAATTAGGTCATTTCACTCTTTTAAATATCAGTGTTCCCACTGGTCCTTAAAAGTCCTTAATAACTCTTTATTTTTGGTTTGCATTTTTAAGAGTCCTTAATTTTGACCAAGAGTCCTTATGAAACTCCTTTTTTTTTTTCTCCTGCCAAAGAAACATTATTTAAAATTTCTTGCTCTCAGTTTATTTCACTTACATTGGCAATCTATTACTTGGGGCTATTTTTTACATGAGATGCTTGAATGCTATTTATTTTCTCGCTTCATTAATAAGTTAGTGCATTGCATTTATTATTCTTTGCAAAAGCATATTTAACAGTTGGTGAAGAAATCAAACAGGATTATGAACGAATTAAAAAAGTAAGAACTAGAAGTCAAAGAATGTGGTTCTGTTAAAATACCTTTTAAACATAGCATTGCATTTAAAAAGTCATTTTTAAGTTAATATGAAAGTTGATTGTTGTCATAATTTGTTTAAATTTTCTTACCAGGGGTGCCCATCCCCCCCAAACTCAATGGCGCAAATCCCCCCTGACTCAAAGGCGCACCCCCCCCCCCCCCCCAAAAAAAAAAAAAATCTCTACCCCCTCAAATTTAAAGCATATAACTTTATTAGAATCTAAAATTTTCAACTGAATCCACACAAAGCTCCACATTTCGTATTTTATAAATCAGTTGGAGATAAAATCAAGATATAAATTTGGTTATACTTTAACTTATATACATTAACTTATATGTATGGAACTTATATATTGAATTAAACTTTCTCTCTGCATCTCTTTATAACGTTTCATTGATACAAACAAATGGTGCTTAAATTAGGTTCGTCGGTAAAATATAGGGTCGGAGGTTCAGATAACATAATTTTGTGGAATAAAATTGTAATTTCAGAAATTTATTAATTGTTAAAATATGCGTTAAAATTCATAATAAATTCCATAGAACTTATTATTGTCTGTCCGCTAAGAATCGATCGATTTCGGTTCAAGAACCGCAGCTTTGTTATGGTCTAAAAATCTGGTGTTTTCTACAAAATGTCATCGATTTGTCTAAGGTGTTGATTTCAATTCCACCAGAAAATATAATTTACAAAAAGATATTTAAAAAATTTTAAATTCAATTTTGTAAACACCTAAAAATAGTTACTGTAGAAATGCTGACGGTAATCTCTGATTGTTCAATTTCAGAAAAACCCTTGCAATCGCTCCATTTAGACTAAAATAACTACCTACAATATTTTATTTTATTTGTCAGTGATATATGCAAAATCATTCTAATTAGCAGAAACACATGATGTAAATAGGTTTTACTCTAAATGCTCAGAAACAATTGCCTCTTACATGTCAGCCAAATACCACTGAAAATGCTTAAATACTTTATATATAAGAAAGAAAAGCTTTCTGTTTGAAATATAAAAAACGGCTTTTTTTTTAAAACACATCATGACTCTTTGATCATGATATCAAAGAAATAAAATCGATGTTATTTACGTGCGTTAGATACAGATGGTTCTACGAGTGTATATGTAAACCACATAGTTTGTATTCCCCAATCACAGGGCCATCTACAAAAGCTAATGCGCTTTAATAATGTCCCCATTCTACACGGACGTTATTTGCGCACGTTAGCTTTTGCGATAACTCTGCGATTGGTCCACCACTTGGTGTGAATGCACCAATCAGATGCTTCTGGAAAATGCAACGCGGCGTAAATAGCGTCCGTGTAGAATGGGCCTTAGAATATCTGTTTTTTACTGGTTAAGTATACTTTCTGTTACCTAATGGTATAAACAAAACTGGTATATATAAAACACGGCTACATATATGGTCAAACAGAAATATTTATGAAAAAGTGGGAAAATTCATGTCTTAACGGTTAGAGGTGTCAACATGAACTAAAGTACAAATTATAAGTAATGAATAAACTTGTGAAAGTTTTATTTTAAAAAAAACATCTATTAAACCCCAACAAAATAGACAGGTAAACACAAAGATAGAAAAAAAAATTATTGACTAAATTCATGCAAAATACTGAACGCTGTTGGTTTTGTTTAAAATCACTTGTGAACTTCTACTCTTATTTTTGGCTATTTTAAATATGACTATCAAATGTAAAAACTTTATTTTATCGAATTTTAAGAAATCTTTATTTAAATTAAAAATGTATTAATAATGAAATTTAATTTCAAAATGCCGTATGATATTTATCCACTTACCAGTACAATTTATCAAACTCAGAAAATACTTTTCATTTAGTTATTTTTTTTTACAATTTAAATATTCTCAGCTTTACTCCACATTTAAACTGCACGTTCACAAAAACCATTCGTTCTTGCTGACAAAAATATATTATCCGTTCTTTTATTGTAACACCATTGAAATTATTTAAACTGATTCGACGCCAAGACTAAACTAAAATATAATAAAACCACCTACGCTCAGTAGCGGCGATTGGGTTCTAAAAATTCAGTTTGGCTTTCATAATACTACTCGTATTCAACGTTGACAAATATCGGCGCCAATATGTTTCCCGCTAAAAAATCAAGACCTATGGTCGCGCCTATTTCCTTTGGCTTTTTTTGTTTTTGTTTTATTTGAACGATGAGTATTTTGTAATGACAGAAGTGGCTCCTAAATGTCTGTTAGCTGTCTGTGTGCTGGCAGAAGATACAAGATAGCACGAGAAAATAAAATCGATTGTAAATGTAATATAAGCACCAGAAAAAAATAGAAGAGGGTTGGGGTAGGAAATTTTTCTTTAGTTCGTCAATTCAGTAACACAATTTACTAAATATTTTTTTTAGTTTAAATTTAAAAAGTATGGGGGCAACATACAAAAAAAGTGGGAGGGGGGAGCGTCCCCCCTAATCGCCACAACTGTTGCTTATTAGTGAACAAACGTATGAAAGTAATTAGTTTCTTATGGAGTTGTATATAAAAATCGTAATTTACGTTATAAGTGTTGTTGAGATGCGGAAACAGTTTATGCTTCCATCATTGCAGTTTTTTTTTTAAAAACATATGCCACATATTAACAAACAAAAGAATTAACTTTGTTAAAGTCACCGTTTTTTTCCAGTTTTTGTTGCAGTCTGCAGTCCTGAGTTTATTGCAATCTTCATATTTATTTTTACATTTTTTTTTCCTAACGGAAAAGTTATTGCCTCACAGCGTTTTTTAATTTAAATCTCAGCACTGAAGTGTATAGTCTGAATGTATGAACCGGACAAAGTAAACGTGTATGTCCTAGATAGTAACACATATTAAAAAAAATACTAAAGTTTTAAAAAATATGATTTTTTCTCTGAAATAGTTTTCTTGGTTTTTTTACTGACCCCTCCCCCCCCCCCCCCCCCCAAAAAAAGGGGGGTCCTGTGCGGTGGCATGCGCCGCACAAACCTAAGATACTTCTATATCCATTAATCAGATAATTTTTGTAATTTATTTTGTAGAATCTTTCTAAAATGGCATTTAATTTTAACAGAATAAAGACTTGCATTTTCAAACAAGAGTATTTTTTTTACAATTTCGTCAGCTTTTGTGTCGAAGAGGCGTTTCTTGAAATGGCTGGAAATTCCAGTGACTGCAGACGTATTATATATGCAAAATTATTTTTTGCCCAAAACATTTCCCCCTGAAAATTAAATAATAATAAAGAAATGAAAAACAATCCCCCCCAAAAATTCTGATGGCGCAACTTGTGCCATAATCCCCCCCTATGGGCACCCCTGTTTCTTACTTTAAAAGCAGTGCAATAAAAAAGGGTCCTTAAAAAAAAAATTGTCCTTAAAAACTCCTTATTTTTAAAAATGAGTGGGAACCTTGAATATGTATTACATAGTAAATTGTTGATGGAGCCAATGCAAATTGAATCAATTTACTTTTAAATGTGGTAGTTAGAGCATAGTTTGAATTTTAACTGTACCTAATCTTATGAAACTTCCATGTACTGACCTATGAATTTTTTTTATGTGTGTGTGAATTAAGTTTAAGTTTAGTTTATTTATTATTTTGTTTTAAACAATAGGTTGAAGCTAATTTGGTTTTTGGAATTACAATTGTGCATTTATTCAGAAATATTTATTGATTTCTAAATATTAGGTTTTAAGTAATGTAGCTAGTTATGGGATTGGTGATTAAGGGTTTTGATTCTGAGTATTATTTAAGTTGAATTTTTATATTTATTTTAGTAATTTATCTAAAATCAAAATTAATATTCAATGAATTAAGTTGCACTGTATATAAGTTGTGTACCAATGATTGATATGTCAAGTACTTCATATTTCATCAAATAGTAACGATTATTAACATATGTTTTATATTTACATGTAGAATATAAATACATACAACTTGTTCATTTCCAGGAAGCTGCTTTTGCAGCTGCAGCTACAAGCCCTAGACGTAAAAGTGGTTCTAAGAGTAAAGATAAGTCTATGACGGAAACAGGTCAAATCACTGACAGAGTCCTGTTAAGTGACAGAAGTACAGGAACAAGTAATAATTTATTTTTGAATGTTTCTGTAAACTAAATTGCTATAAAGTTTTTAAAGTTAAATACACTAGTATTTTTGGTTAATTATACTGACTAGTAACAAGTAATTGTGAGTACTTAAACAGATTTGTGCTGTGTTAAATTGACAATAAATTGACATATTAGATAAAACTCTCAAAATAACAAGAGTTTGAAAAGGAGAAGGCATTTTATGCACTTGAATTCCACAAAAGAGAATTAGTGACTATTGCAATATTTGATTTCAATTCTAAGAGCTCACCTAAACATAACTGTATCCAATATTTCTTATAAAAAGCTTTTAATAAAGATTGTAAAAAATGATTATAACAACTACATGTGTTCTTCAGATATACAGATTCATCCAGTATTTTGTTTACCGAATCATTTTATTGTTTGCAATTTTTTATAGATTTTCTGCATGAGGTGTTTTAGGATTTTAACCCAATTTTTCTGAATTTTAACCTTGTATATCGATGGTGCAGGTTATCATTTAGATTAAAAAGTCATATGATACTTGTTTACCTATCACCTATTTTAATATGGCACAAATCTCCAGTTCTACAGTTTACTTTCTATTTGTACATAAGTTGGGTTTTATAAAAATATAGCTTACATCTCAAAACTAATTTCATTGAACTTTTATTCTATTATTAATGTATTATTCTGCTTGTATAGCCATACTTTAAAAACACCATAAAAAGTAAAAATTGTCTTTCTGTGTAAATTCAATATTTTTATTAGATAAATTATCATCAATGCCTGCCCATTTGTATTTGTAAGGTAAAATTGAATTTTTATAGATTTAACAGATATTCACACACTTTGGCAGATGTCTTTACCAATACAAAATGCAAATATTCTATAAGAATAGAATTTATTTTAACATGTTGATAAAAAAAATCGATTGCAGCTCAAATATTGCTTTGTATCTTCATTTCTTGTATTTTGTAGCATCTGGAAAATCTACAAATGCTTCCAAGCTCACTGCACCTTTATAGCTTTTAAATATTTACAAATTGTTTTTATATGGGAATGACTGACTGAATATATATTCCTTATTACAGGAGATGGCTGGGTGGATGACTTAGATGCAAATCTAAATGATGCAACTATTGAGAGTCCAGAAATGGATGAAGTAGAAGAATTGGATGGCTTCAGCTTTAATCTAGAAAACAGTAAATTACAAAAGTAAGATTTATTTTATTATACATTCATCATTTAACTAAAAGTAATATTAACCCTTGAATGTTATAAATGAGCCCTCTATTAAAGTGAAATTATTTAATTTATTTTATTCCCTTAACATGACTTACTTCCTTTAACTTGCCAAATTTTAAATTAAAATGGATTCTATTATAGTGAAAGAAGACGACAAAATACTTTATATCAAGAACTCAGCTTCCAGGATAATGATGCTTTGGTCGAAATGGACGAAGGAGCAGATATTTCAGGTTACTTTTTATTAATATTCGAGACAACATGAGCAAAGATTTTCATATTATCAATGAATTTTTGTATTGTAACTATTTTGAAGACAGAATTGGTCAAACACTTTTTAGTATGAAATCTATATCGACATTGTTAATGTTTACTAAAATATGTATAAAAGCAAAATATTCACTTGCAACCAATTTCTAATAAGTAAATAAAATAATATATATGCAATCATTTTATGAGTCTAATAAACATTTTTTCTTTAATTATACTATATGTGGAATCCAAAGTAATCCTAATTCTTTAAACAGTTGAATAATATATAATTATAAATTAATTAACCTAATCTAATTGTAAACTTCAAAAATATAAATATTTTAAATATTCATTTGTCATTTGTGCAACACATAATATTTCATAAACTCGTCATCAAAAAATATGAATACTTCGTAAGAGTTTTTATTTATTCAAATATTTGAAAACACATATGCAACACCACTTTCTAACTAAATTCCCGGAAAATTATTGATGACTTTTAAACAAAAACCTAATGTGAAGTTTTACTTGTACATTATTAACCCCTTCAGTACTAGGGACATATATAGAAAAATAATTGCTCTATCAAAAACGTTTTATGAAAGCCACATATCTCAGTTAAAAAAATAATCGTAAAATTTGATACAACAGAAGTACGCATATTTTTATGGAAAGGAAAAAGATAGTTTTTAGTGCATATCGATTATAGTGTCTTTGTTTGACATGAAGAATTACTTTTGTTTTCAGTAGCAGGGGGATTTGCTCATCAAGGAGATTATGCATCATCAGGTTAGCATTTCTTCATTTAAACAAAAATATAAATTATTCAAATTAATTTTTTTAAAGTCTGTGACTGCATTGCTTTAAATTTCAATAAATGCTATTTTATAATTGTCAAATTATTATCCTTAAAAACTTTTATTTGTGTTTTCCATAGTAATCAAGCAATTTTCTCTTGCAAAGCAGCTTTTTCTACACAAAATTTAGTTATTTTAGTCTTTTTTTTCTTTTCTTAGCATCTAGCCTAACTTATAACTTAAAGTTTTTTATTTTGTTTGCTTCTTTTACCACCTAGTAGTGGTGAATAACAAAGCACTTACTAATATTGTATTTCCATTGTCAACTATGATATGTCTTTATTTGAGTTGTTTTTCTCCTGTTTCATTTTGCCGCACTTCATCTGCTGCATGCGCTTTATAGAAAGCGATGGGGAAAGTGAACGGGAACCCAAGGGTGAGCACAGTTGATATTATTAAAATTTTCACCTCACGAGTTGAACACTTTTTTATTCAAAAACAAGTTAAATAAAAAAAAGATTCCAAACGCTATATTATTCTATACAACATATTATCAACAACTTATAAATAAATGCAGTAAAATTTGAAATAGAATGGTATTTTTGATAATTGTATGGTTACTAAATTCCTAAAACAAAACTCTTCCCAAAAGCAGATTAAGTTTATTAGTAGCATTCTTCTATATTTATAAAGGAAGATTTTTAGTGTGAATATATTAAAAAAATCTTAAATAATTTATTTTAATACAAATAATAAGTTGAAAAAAAAATCTTATAGATTTTTAATTTCCTCTTTTTTAAACTGAGCAAAAAAACAAAAAAGATTACATCTTTTAAAAAAGAAATTTTTCTTAGTTTATAATAATTATAAATGTTTTAATTATTTAGTTAAACTACCGCTATTTAGTTTAACTATTAGTTATTTTAAACAATTTGGAATGTTTTAACTATACTAAAATATCAAAATTCATAAGCTTTTCAACACAAACTATTAACTTATTTCGATAAGATATAATATAAACATTTGTTATTTGAGTTGTATGAACTTTAGACTGCAATTTATATTCGTTAGTTAACTGAAAATGTAATAAAATAAATTGAAATTACAGTTTATATGTAAATAACGTCATGCTATATTTTACTTAAATCTTTTACAACTTTAGTTTTTTTTGTTTTTTTAAAATATTTTTTAATTTTATTTTTTTTTAATGGCCGTTGTTTGAAGATAATTTTTGCTTCATATGCAAAGTTATTATTTTCTAAAGACTATATAATTAATTTTAATATTAGTTTAAAAAAATAGATTGTTTTAACTATTTATTAAGATATAAACAAGCTTTTCAACACAACCTGTTAACTTATTTTGAATAACATTTTAATTTATTTCTAGTTGAACTTTTTTCATCTAGGTCTCTCTAATTTTATTTCACAAATATTTCATATACTGTTTTTTTTAAATGGCTCCAATAAATTTATTCTTAATTGTTAATTTAAAATTTTGATTTATAGCATAAAAACATTAATTTGTTTTGTGCCATTACATATTATTTAAGTATAAATTGCCATTGTTATTGTCTTTTTAATAATTAACATATGTTACTTTCTCAAGTTAAAAGTTCTTTCAATATTAACGCATGATTTTCTTTGTACATTAATCTGTTTATTTTTCTTTTATTGAATGCTTCATTGCCTGTTCCTTTAGTTAACGACAATTTCTTTGGTAAGCAATCTTCTGCTGTTTTTTAGCAATTCCAACTCTAATCCAAAATTCTAGAAATAATTTTAAACCTTTTTTTATTAAGTTATTCTTTTAAAATAATACATCAATACTAAAATCTTATTCTTTGTGTGTGTGTGAATATTCTTGTACTATCTGTTGAATTATTCTCGTGAATTTTGTACTTATCAATATTTTTTTTTATCTTAAGTCTGTTTTCTTGCATATTTAAAAGGCATGCACAATACTGATTTGTGCATTCAATGCTTGCAATTTTTAACTTTTAATTTCTGAATGATAATCGATATTTCTTTATTGCACAATTAATATGTTAAAACTGCATGCTAACATCTTATATTAATCAACTTTCGAAAAATGCAGTAATATTTACAAAGCACGTGCTTTGCTTTAGCATTTTTTAGCTGATAATAATAACCAAAATCTAATTTTAATTATTTATATATAACATTTTTATTTATCTTTTTCAGCAGAGTTTATAAATATTAAATAAAATAATTGGAATATACTATTTTTATAAGTACTAGTAAATATAGACAAGAATGGTAACATTACTATACTCTTTAATGACTTTGATTTATGCCCAAGCATTTAAAGCAGCCAATCCAATAGTTTTGTTCAGACGTTTGTGTCTTTATTATTATTATTCCAGCAAAACTATATAATTAATCAGAAATTTTTAAGCATTACATTGAATTTAAATTTTGTAAACGTTTACATGTTATAAATATATTTATTTCATTTATCATCGATTAAAATTTATATTTTCATTTTATGTTTTTATAAATTTGTTTTTAATTTTGCTTAAACACTATTTAACTTCAGACATCATTTATGCAAAAATGGTATTTAGTATTAGTATTTAATTTGAGTGCATAACTATAACCGTTTTACACCAAATTAAAAGTTACTATATTTTTAATGTAGCTTTTACTTCCATGTGTCTGCTTTTTAAAAATATATTAGCATTCGATTAGTTGTAGTTGCACTCTACGCTATGCTGCACCAGTTAAATTTTTGACATGTAATAAATAATATTTTAGTAGGTTGTAGAATTATGTTTATAAGTGATGATCAATCAGAAGTTAAATCATTCAACTGCCATACAACTTTAAATGCCTTTTGTTATTTATATTTTAATCTCTATTTTCCCATCAATTAATGCATAAATTAGAATAATTTTTCACCTGTCACACTAAATTAAGACTTTAACCATAAAACTAGGGAGATTTTTAAATTACTGCGAAATTTCCATTTTTAAAGTTTAGTTTCCGATTTCATATTTAAAATTATTCTCCAAAAGTTTTTAATAACAGTTTAAAATAGTTGTAATGTTATGTCCATGTCCTTTATCTATGGTGACCACACCTCCCTGAAAAATTGGAACAGTTCCAAGGGCTGTGTTCGGGATAATGAAATAAATGTCCCGAATTGTGTTCGACTGATGAAAATAAAAAACACAATCCTGATATATTTTATTATTAAAATTAGACATTGACTAGATGAGTTCAGTAGTTTGGATAACTGTCCAATTATTATAATGTGTATCTTTTAAACTTTTCAATATAAACAAGAATCTTGAAATATTAGTACTTCTATTTGGAAACAATTATATTCGTAGCAAATGTAGATCTCAATAATATAATAGTATGTGACAGCAAAGGTGGGGGTCATAAAAAGAGAGTTGCCATTGAACAGCCCTAATCAGTAACTAAGCTGGGAGGAAGGTTGAGCAAAGATATCGTCCCTCTTTCATCATAATTTTACTTTTTATATAGATTTTAGATCATTTTTATATAGATTTTAGATGCTTTAAATGGCTTAAAAACACATAAAAGTTAGAATGAATTTTTTTCAAAATTTTATGGATCATACTCCTTTTCTCCTTTCTTTGTTTGAAACACTAATTTCCGATATAATTATTGATTTCCATAGATAATAAGAGCATTGTTAAAAAAAACTATTAGCCTCATAACAGAAACTTTTAAGTAATTGATGTGGAATCTCATTTAATAGTTTCAAATAAGAATTTCAATTATCAGCTTTTCTAACTTCTTTGTATTTAAAGTCACCACTATGTATAAATGATAGGTAAAAGAAATTCAGAAAACACTGTAAATTCACAGTTATATTTTTTATATATTTGCTTCATTGTTACACTTTTGTTTATATTAGTAATTTATAAATAATGTTGACATGTTATTGTCTTACTATTATTGGACATAACGTTGGACCCTTTTTCAGGAATGGGGAAAGAAGTTGAAAATTTAATATCTGAAAACAATGAACTTCTTGCAACTAAGTATGTGATGCCTATTAAACCTTTTTTTAATTATAATACCTTAATTATTTTATCATAATATTAATACTAATCCACAATTTCAGGAATGCTTTGAACGTGGTGAAAGACGACCTAATTGCCAAAGTGGATGAACTTACTAGGTAAAAATGTCAATATTATAATATAATTTTTAATAAATATAATTATAATATAAATATATTAAATATTATTGTTTCTAACACTTTAGTGAACAAGAAATATTAAGGGAAGAGTTAAAGCAATTCATGGGTGTAAGGGAACGTTTAAAACAAAGGGTTGCTGAATTAGAAGAAGATTTGAAAAAAGCCAAAGAAGCTCATGAAGGCAATAAATCTGGAAAATCTGATGATGAAGTAAATAGTATTTTTTACAAGAGCTCTTCCTATTGATTGCTGTTATGTTCTTTATTTTGATAATAATACTAAATATATATGCATAAATAAATGTAATTTCAGTTTGTACTAAATTTATTTATACTATTTGATTACCTTTGAACTATGAATTCCAACTATTAGTGAAAGGAATTGTATTAAAATATTTTATTTATATTTTAATATACTAATATAATACAAACTGAAAATATATATATTTTTTAAATATGATACTTTTTTTCTGTTTAAAAAATTTCTGACAATTTGTTTTTGTAGTAAAATGTTTTTCTATTTCAAGATCTTATAAATAGACATTTTAAACAAGCAACTTAATTAATTTTTGCAATTGATTTAATAAAAAATTTCTATTTATTTCAAAAATAATTATATTGAAAATATGTCATCAAAGTTTATTTGGTAGTTCAGAAATTTGTCAATAACCAATGTGACCAAGATTATATGGCAATCACAGTAGAAAAATGTATAAAGCTAATTTTTTATTTATGGGCAGTATATGTATCACAACCAGTCAGAGTTCAATTTTTATATTTTAAAATTATTACAAAACCTATTTAAATTAGAATATTTCTAGTTGCAAATTATTGTAATTTTTACAAATCTAAGCCAGTGGTTCTTATCATGCGGACGGACTACAAGAGGTCCTCAATAGGGTCCAAAAAAAGTCCATGAAGATATTTTCCAAATATCAAGTGTTGCTTTTTTCCCTATGTAGTTAAAACCTTAATTTTGTTTATTATATAACTTTTTATTTTTTACTTACGAGACAGTGGTCCACATTTTGTGCAACTTCTGATTTGAGCTGTGTAAAAAAAAAATTGGGGACCACTGCTCAAAGTCATCAAGTTTTTCCAGAAATGTATATTGGCCATTTTTGGGCTTTGTTCCATTAATCTCACCCCTCCTCACCAATTTATATAAATTTTAAATTAAAAAAATACTTTATATTCAAACATAAAAATCTTTTTCAAATCTTAAAAATTGTGGTACATTTTGAAAGCTATATATCAATTAAAATAAACATTTAAAAAAATTATAAAGTACATGTATGGGTATATAGATTAAACTAAATTTTAAATTAACACGTTCGCTGCCGCTGGCGCATCAGCATGGCGCTACCTCCCATGCCGGCGACGCTCTGGGACGACGATCTAGTATGATAAGTAAACTGCTTGATTTTTAGTTCGGATTTGGAGGTTGAACGATGAGGTTTTTGAGGCACGTTAGTGAAGCATTATTTTTATATTTTTAGTGCTTATTTCTTTTAAACTGTGACTTTATCAATATCGTTATGTAATGTGTGAATAATTTCGCAGAAAAATGATGAGAAGCGCTAGAGCGTCAGTGGCATACAGATGATAAGTTGAATGTGAGGTGCCACTGACGCTCTAGAGCATCCGAAATTTTTTTACACTAAAAACACGAAAATAAAAGGTTTTTCCTTTTTCTGGTTTTACTATTAAAATATAAAGAACGTTTTTAATCATTAAAACACTTTTTTTAAATTCGGCTTCTGAGGATGGATATATAAATTTTGGTGTCAGCGAATGTGTTAAAAAAATACTTTATATTCAAACATAAAAATCTTTTTCAAATCTTAAAAATTGTGGTACATTTTGAAAGCTATATATCAATTAAAATAAACACTTAAAAGAATTATAAAGTACATGTATGGGTATATAGATTAAACTATCTAGCAGTGAAAGTTTCTTTACAATTTCGATATTTTCTCATTGGGATATATAATTGCTTTAATTAACAATTATATTTTAATTTAATTGCAGTTATATTTGTTTACAATTTCACCCATATTTTTATTCTATGTCTTATTATTTATATTTATTCTTCAGGAAGAACTACCTATGGCACAAAGAAAGCGTTTTACTCGTGTTGAAATGGCTCGTGTTCTTATGGAACGCAACCAGTACAAGGAACGTCTTATGGAACTGCAGGAAGCTGTCCGTTGGACTGAAATGATTCGTGCATCGAGAAGTGATTCTTCACTTGATACAAAAAGAAATAAATCATCAATTTGGAAATTGTAAGTTGTATTTCCTTTTGCATTTCAGTACAGCATTTGTTTATATTCAAGCAATTAAATATGTGAACAACATTTTTTTATGTCATTCCTATATGAAATTAACTCTAGGATATAAATAATATATAGTTAGTTGTTTAAAAAAATATGATTTTTTTTAACACATTGTTCTAGTCAGGGGTGCCCATCCCCCCCAAACTCAATGGCGCAAATCCCCCCTAAGTCAATGGCGCAATCCCCCCCCCCCAAAAAAATCTCTACCCCCTCAAATTTAAAGCATATAACTTTATTAGAATCTAAAATTTTCAAGTGAATCCACACAAAGCTCCACATTTCGTATTTTATAAATTAGTTGGAGATAAAATCAAGATATAAATTTGGTTATACTTTAACTAATATGTATGGAACTTATATATTGAATTAAACTTTCTCTCCGCATCTCTTTATAACGTTTCATTGATACAAACAAATGGTGCTTAAAATCAGGTTCGTCGGTAAAATATATGGCCGGAGGTTCGGATAACATAATTTTGTCGAATAAAATTGTAATTTAACAAATTTATTAATTGTTAAAACATGCGTTAAAATTCATAATAAATTCCATAGAACTTGTTATTGTCTGTCCGCTAAGAATCGATCGATTTCGGTTTAAGAACCGCAGCTTTGTTATGGTCTAAAAATCTGGGGTTTTCTACAAAATGTCATCGATTTGTCTAAGGTGTTGATTTCAATTCCACCAGAAAATATAATTTACAAATGGATATTTTAAATCCCGGTTTTGGAATTCATTTTTGTAAACACCTAAAAATTGTTAATGTAGAAATGCTGACGGTAATCTCTGATTGTTCAATTTCAGAAAAACCCTTGCAAACGCTCCATTTAGACTAAAATAACTACCTACAATATTTTATTTTATTACATTTGTGAGTGATATATGCAAAATCACTCTAATTATCAGAAACACATGATGTAAATAGATTTTACTCTAAATGCTCAGAAACAATTGCCTCTTACATGTCAGCAAAATGCCACTGAAAATGCTTAAATACTTTATATATAAGAAAGAAAAGCTTTCTGATTGAAATATAAAAACACATCATGACATCAAAGAAATAAAATTGATGTTATTTACGCGCGTTAGATACAGATGGTTCTGCGAGTGTATATGTAAACCACATAGTTTGTATTCCCCAATCACAGGGCCATCTACAAAAGCTAATGCGCTTTAATAATGCCCCCATTCTGCTCGGACGTTATTTGCGCACGTTAGCTTTTGCGATAACTCTGCGATTGGTCCACCACGTGGTTTGAATGCACCAATCAGATGCTTCTGCAAAATGCAACGCGGCGTAAATAGCGTCCGTGTAGAATGGGCCTTAGAATATCTGTTTTTTACTGGTTAAGTATATTTTCTCTTACCTAATGGTATATATAAAACACAGCTACATATATGGTCAAACAGAAATATTTATGAAAAAGTGGGAAAATTCATGTCTTAACGGTTAGAGATGTCAACATAAACTAAAGTACAGACTATAAGTAATGAATAAACTTGAGAAAGTTTTATTAAAAAAAAAACATCTATTAACCTCCCAAAAAATAGACAGGTAAACACAAAGAAAGAAAGAAAAAAATTCGATTAAACTCATGCAAAATACTGAACGATGTTGGTTTTGTTTAAAATCACTCGTGACCTTCTACTCTTATTTTTGGCTATTTTAAATATGACTATCAAATGCAAAAACTTTATTTTATCGAATTTTAAGAAATCTTTATTTAAATTAAAAATGTATTAATAATGAAATTTAATTTCAAAATGCCGTATGATATTTATCCACTTACCAGTACAGTTTATCAAACTCAGAAAATACTTTTCATTTATTTATTTTTTTACAATTTAAATATTCACAGCTTTGCTCCACATTTATACTGCACGTTCACAAAAACCATTCGTCCTTGCTGACTAAAATATATTATCCGTTCTTTTATTGTAACACCATTGAAATTATTTAAACGGATTCGACGCCAAGACGAAACTCAAATATAATAAAACCACCTACGCTCAGTAGCGGCGATTGGGTTCTAAAAGTGCATTTTGGCTTTCATAATACTCGTATTCAACGTAGATAAATATCGGCGCCAATATGTTTCCCGCTCAAAAATTAAGACCTATGGTCGTGCCTATTTTCTTTTGCTTTTTTTTGTTTTTCTTTTATTTGAACGATGAGTATTTTGTAATGCCATAAGTGGCTCCTAAATGTATGTTAGCTGTCTGTGTGCTGGCAGAAGATACAAGATAATACGAGAAAATAAAATCGATTGTAAATGTAATATAAGTAACAGAAAAAATTAGGAGGGAGTTGGAAGGTACAAAAATGTGCTTTAGTCCGTCAATATATAGAAAAAATTAGAAGGGGGTTGGGGTACGAAATTTTTCTTTAGTTCGTCAATTCAGTAGCACAATTTACTAAATATATTTTTATGTTTAAATTTAAAAAATATGGGCGCAACATCCAAAAAAAGTGTATGGGGGGGGGGGAGTGTCCCCTAGACGCCACAACTGTTGCTTATTAGTGAACAAACGTATGAAAGTTATTAGTTTCTTATGGAGTTGTATATAAAAATCGTAATTTACTTTATAAGTGTTGTTGAGATGCGGAAACAGTTTATGCTTCCAATCATTGCAGTTTTTTTTAAAAAAACGTATGCCACATATTAACAAACGAAAGAGTTAACTTTGTTAAAGTCACCGTTTTTTTTCCAGTTTTTGTTGTAGTCTGCAGTCCTGAGTTTATAGCAATCTTCATATTTATTTTTAAATTTTTTCTTCCTAACAGAAAAGTTATTGCCTCACAACGTTTTTTAATTTAAATCTCAGCACTGAAGTGTATAGTCTGAACGTATGAACCGGACAATCTAAACGTGTATGTCCTAGATATATGAGTAACACATATTAAAAAAAATACTAACGTTTTAAAAAATATGATTTTTTTCTCTACTCGGTTTTTTTTACTGACAACCCCCCCCCCCCCAAAAAAAAGCGAGGGGTCCTGTGCGGTGGCACGCGCCGCACAACCCTAAGATTCTTCTATAACCATTAATCAAATAATTTTTGTAATTTATTTTGTAGATCTTTCTAAAATGGCATTTAGTTTTAACAGAATGAAGACTTGCATTTTCAAGCAAGAGTATTTTTTTTACAATTTCGTCAACTTTTGTGTCGAAGAGGTGTTTCTGGAAATGGCTGGAAATTCCAGTGACTGCGGAGATATTATATGGAAAATTATTTTTTGCCCAAAACATTTCCCCCTGAAAATTAAATAATAATAAAGCAATGAAAAAAAATCCCCCCCAAAAATTCTGATGGCGCAACTTGCGCCATGATCCCCCCCTATGGGCACCCCTGGTTCTAGTAATAAAAGTAAACTTACACCAAATAAACATTTTCCCCAAACCATGTTTTATCAATAATAATTCCTTCAAAATTACTCTAATAATTTAAAACTTTGACAAACTTAATAACACTTATTACTTATGTTTTGTAACTCATAGATTTTTGTATAAATTATTCATAAGAATTAAAAATAAAACTTAGAATTATTTTTTTGTGCATTTACATAAGATAGTTTTGAAGAATTTGAATTCAAGGTACATTAAAACCCCAAGAACATAGATTAAAAGTGTAGTAATGCATTATTATTAAGTAATGTTTTAAAATATTTACGTGAGTAAATTTTATGAAAATGAGAATTTAGAAGCTTGGATTTACTGATGATAACATAAAAAAATATTTCAAATACTTTTAGTATATCTACACACAAATAGTAAAAATGTTCTTAGTTTAAAGTTAAATGTAAATATAAAAAAAATCCCTTTGATTTCCATACAATTAATTATGATATAATAAAAGGACAATTATTATCAAAGTTAAGTATTTTTGTTAAATATATGTTACAGGGTGGCAACATAACCTGGAAAACTGAGAAATCAGGGAATTATCATGAAATATTTTTATTCTGGAAATGTCAGGGGATTTTTCAAAATTTCACCAAAAATCAGAGAAATTTTCAAATATGGATCATTAAAAAGGCAATTATCATCTATTATGCCCTTTATTCTGGGTAGTTTAGTTCTCAATATTTCCTTTTAGTTCTGAAAAAGAATTTTAAAAAGGCATGGTTATGTGCATTTTCATATTTTCAGTTTTATTTTTGTAAAAATATGAACTACTGCTGAAGGGAGAAGCAAAAGCAAAGTGTGTTGGACTTTAGATTGTAAGCAGCATGTGAGGGACTAATGAACATTGGATTTATTGAAGATTGGAATAGGAAATATGAAGCATATTAAACATCAAAAATGATCTCCAAAAGAAATAATTGGAAAAACTTGCTTTTTTTTGCATTATCTGCTTCCAGAGAACATGTTTAATTACTATTGTGCCTGTCGCAATTGTATAATTATATGTTATCTATACATTTTTTTTAACTGACAATAGGTATTTGCTTTTAAATTTTCATTTATAATGCAATATATTTATTTTATTATTGTAGTGAAACATTTCTTAATGTAATTGTAAAATCAGGGAAATTTTTGTGACACCATCATGGAGCTTTTTTTTCCAGAATTTTGTTGCCACCACTGTGTTATTAAAATTAATAAGTAATTTGTTTTAATTGTATTATTTTTTTTTTCAGCTTTAGTAATTTATTCAACGCTAATGAGAAACCCATGAGGAAGACGGCACCTTACGTTAACGTCCATTACAATGCTCCTACATCCAACTCTGGACCAGCTTTAGATACTATGAGGAAGAAACGACTCGGAGACAGGCATAGAGGAATGGACATTTTAGATAATGATTTGTAAGAATTATTTGTGCACACTATTTCTAAGTCACATATTTCCTTAAAATACAGTACATTTAGGGGATTTTAAAATTATTTAAATGGATGAAAATTACTTATAATTTGAGGTAATAAATATTAAAATTAAATATTGATGATTTTAACATTTATTCTCGTTCTTTATAATTGAGTTAACTTAAAACATTATCAAAAAAGATACAAAATTATGAATTTCCTATTATTGTGAAAGTATAAAAAGCCGTAAATTAATTTTAAGTGGATGGAAATCTTTTATAATTTGAGTTGATAAATATCAAAGGAATTATAAATATTGATTATTTTAACATTTATTCTTAAAATATTTAACTTTAAAAAATATAACTAAAAAAGTTGCAAATACGAAAAACTAATTTTTTTACCCTTTTATAGTGAATTTTTAATCATGGTATCGCCATTTTTTCCAACTCTAGACAGCATTTTTTAAAATAAAGATACTCTATTTTGCAATGTTTTTTAAATGTATTTCCTTTTATATACGATTTCATATTATCTCTTTTAAAATATATTTTTATTAACAATTCAATTTCTTCTCTCAATATAATATCTAACATAAAATATCTTTCTTAGGACATGACTTTACAATTTTAATATATTGCTAGCATTTGCATACATATCTGCCAACTTCTACAAATTGTCCATTTAATGTACAGAATTAAACTATTTCGGATGGTTATACTATGAGCCTATAAATTTGTACGCATTACAGGTTTTCATCACAAAAATCTACTATTTTGGCTACTAAAATAGACAACAAAATCCTTCAAAAAATATGTTAACCTTTAGAAGGCGGGTGTTTGCTTTTAACATGGGATTCTGGCTGAACCTGTAAAAATTAAATTGTCTTATTTCATGAAATTTTTGTAAACGCTTTTAAAATTTAATCTATTAAAATTAGTTTTTTTTTATTATTAATAAATGTCTTAAAACAAATACATTTACTACAAACAAATACATTTGATACATACAATTTCATTTACATTCAATCATGTTTTTCATTTGCAAACCCAACCACTGCTAATATGAAGCTAATTTTATAATTAAACAAGTAGGGATCCCTTTTTAGTTATTCTGTTAAATATGTAGTTATTTTTCATATTTGCCGCAAATTAAATTTTAAAAAAGATTTAAATTTGCAAATAGTAACTTATGGAAATTGTCTTTAAAAATAATTGTAGGGATTTAATTTTTCAAATGTCAACAGGTCTGCATTTGGAGAGTTAAATATTAATTTTTATACACTTATTTGTCAATGAATTCTTTAAACAGGCCCACCATGGTTGAGCAATTAACAAGCTCACAATTGGAGGGTTGTTCATTCAAAGCTCGACTTTGAAAGCGCAACGAACTTGTGATCAGAGATCAAAAGTTTTGTTCTTTGTCATCTGCAAAATTTTTTTTCATTGTTCAAATATCCTCAAACCCACACAGAGGCTTGGGGTGCCAGTTTTAGGTGTTGTCGTCGTCATCTGACCATGGTTAAAAGTTACAATGCTGTGTTCTCGGGTCCTTTCCAAAGGCCTCGAGGTACAATATCCAGCTAGCAATCAGAGGATTGCATGTTTCAATCGGCGCAAGGACTTGGTGATAGTTAAAATCTCGTATTGTAGGGTTGCCAGATTCACTACTAAATTACGAAAGTTTTCTGAAGTTATCCTCAATTTCCACTGCCGTGTATACGAGACTGATGCACATTAAATCTGATCATGTTTCAATGTCCTGATGCTTATTCAGGTTGTATCGGTTGCCAGCTCTGGTGTTGCCTTTGTCCTCTGAATGGTTCAAAAATATAAGGCAGTATTGCCAGATCTTTCCTTCGAGATAGACCCCAGAACCGTACCAATAGCTCACTGTGCAGCTCTAGTACGACACTAATTAACCAACCAACCAACCAACCCAATAGATCCAAAACCATTATTGCCAATCATCTATTGTGTACTGTAATGTGATGTTAATTCAACCAAATTCTTTAAACAACAATTTTCTCTTTTTAGGGTTTCTGAAAAACTCCAGCAGCAACGAGCAAGAGAGCGAAAGGAGCAGTACAAGCAAGTGCGAGCTCACGTGAGGAAGGAAGACGGGAGACTACAGGCCTATGGGTGGAGCCTACCCTCCAAGACAAGCCCTGTCTCTAAGAACTCGGAGGCAGACGGTGGGGGACAGATTAAACCAAGCACGTCCTCTGTCCCGGTTCCAGTGCCAGTCTTTTGCAGGCCTCTCTTGGAAAAGGAGTTGGGAATGAAGGTGGGTTAACATAACATAAATTGGTGTTGCTATTGGTGCCAAAAGCGGAAGCAAAAGGGAGTATATAATGTTGCTCATTACTCTATTGACAGTGGGTTTCATTTAAATAGGTTATTTGAGAATACCTGTTAATGCTATATGTCCATTTGTATGGAGTGGTAATTTTAAAAGTAGATGTGGGTCCTATGCTACCTCCATTTAGATTATAGTACTAGCCAGAGCATGTCCATCCCGTTTTATGAGTGGTTCAGATTTTCCGAGTGGGTTAGGCAATGTACACATTTTAAAATGTTAAGTAGTGTTTATATTTAGCTCAATTTAAGGTATTTTTTAAAAACTTTTTCCTTGGCAGCTGAAACAGCCTCCTGAACTATAAATACAATAAAATCCTTTATCAAATTTTATTTAGTTGTTAAAATATCTTATTTAATTAATTTTTTTCTTTAGAAATGTTTTTTTTTTAATTAAAGTAATGCATTTATAAAGCAAGTTGATACAATAGAACAATAATTAGTGAACATTTTTGTTAGTCATTATTATTAAACTACAAACTTTTGTAATAATAGAATATAAAACAATTTGTTCAGATTTGATTTTTTAAATATTGGCAGATATTTTAACTACCCTCCATTTTTTTTGTTCAAGGTAAAAATTGAACCAAAAGTTGATCATTAATTCCATTTGGAGACATTTTCTGGATTTTAGTTTTCTGTCGCTTATACAAATTGTGTAGTAGTTTTTCAATCCCTGTTTTGGTATGAATGGAGAATGTCAGCTTGTACTTCGAAAAGAAAACTGCAAATTGTCTTTTCTAAAATCAAATGTAGTTATTCAGCAAAAAAATCCCAAATAGATACTATTTAACTTTTAGAATAAACTAAAAATAGGTTATTAAAAATAATTCAATACTGAAACTTTTTAACAACTTTCTTTCATTAAATAGAAAGCTTTCTCTGATTAAACAAAGCAAGTTTAATCGAAATGTACATAAAAGTTCAATAAAGTTTTTAAAAATTTACTACTCTGCTTTTGAACATTGCACTTAATACACTACAAGTTATAGAAATAAATGTAAAAATGCTGCTAAATCTTTTTAAAAAACAGCTACCTAAATGCAAACTCAAATAATAATTTATTTTTAAAGGAAATGTATATAATTAACTTATTCTGTAACCAAAAACTAAAACTGTATCTTCCATAAATTTTAATTTTCTAAAAATTTAAAGTCAATTTAAAATTTATTTCTCTGGATGTTTCAAATTATAAAACAACATAAAATTTAATGAAGCATAAATAATAATAACTTCTTGAAATAATTATATTTTATTAATAATGCTATTGTCACTCATATTGCTTATATATATATATATCTATCTTTTATATAACTACATCACTGTTTTGTTGATAGGTCTGGTGCGCAGCTGGGGTTGATTTAACAGGTGGTAAATTAGAAACTGAAAATGTAAATATTTCAAGCGTTGGCTCTAGCTTATTCTATGTCAGCTCCCCTGAATCCACTGAAGCCCTATCTCAACTGAATGAAGAATTGAAGGTAATATTGTTTCTTTCGTATAGTTTATACACTTTTCTGGCAGTCTGTTACAGTTCCTCTGTTATGGGCTACCATGCTCAAGTATACTATTATAACTATATGAAATTTATTTTATTTTTCTGTACAAAACTTTAATATTTAGTTTTTATAGTTTATGTACAGTTTTGAGGGCTTCCAGTTGCTCATAGGATAAAGGCATTCAGGTGGTAATCAGAGGATTGCTAGTTTGAGCTCATAAGATGGACTTGACAAACAAACGTAAAAAATAGTGAACTTGTGATCAGAAGGTTGCCAGCTTCTCTACAAAATTACTAGAAAGTCATCCAGAACATCCAACAAATTATATTGGCGTGTATATGGGACTGGTGCACAATAAATCTGATTGGGATCCAATGTCCTGATGTCCATTGAGGTTGTGTTGGGTGCCAGCTCAGATGTTGTTCTCATTCTCTGACCATGATTAAAATATACGAGGTTCCCTGGTCTTTACTTCAGGATAGGCCCCGAACCGTCGCCAATAGCCCAATGTGCAGCTCTAGTGCATTGTTAATTAACCAAACCATACTATGCAGATTGGTATGGTGTACTTTCTTTATAAAAAATTATTTTTAAAATTTACATGTGCGTCTGCGATAAAAATATCACTGGAACTGATAATACTACAATTATGAAAATGGCATGCAAATTTTAATATTCATGACGTATAACTCAAATGGTCACATTATACTCTTAAGATTGCAATTAACACGTTCACTGCCAGCCACATAATGGTGCATTAGTCTAGTCAACTTGCAACTTTTTAGACAACGGCAGTGAACGTATTAAGTTTTTTCTTTTCAGACATATTTCTTGAAATTGTCTACTATGTAACTTAAAACACATTAAGCTACGTAGTAGAGACTGTAATACATAGTAGTAACCAAGTTTCAAGATAGTAATTCGAAAATTAATTTTATATATTTATTCTATTAGCAAGGCATATGAGTGGATACATTTTTATTTATGGTGTGCTTAACATAAGGTTCTTTTAAATGTAAAATATTTATGAATATTTTCTTTTTACTTCCCATTGTTTTTTTTTAATAATTTGCTTTTTAAAGTTTTGTCTGCATCACTTCAAGAAAATTAACCTTTTATTTTACCATAAATTCTGTTTAAGTTTGACTTGAATAGTTCAAAAATTCCTTTTAACAATTGCAATCTTTATATCCATTCTAAGGATTATGAGAAACATCAGAAGGAACAGAGCAACATGGACCAAAGGTTATCGTCCTTCGTTTGGATATGCACAAGCACCCACACTACCAGCAAAGTTTCTGTAACCGATGCAAATAACCCAGCTGAAATATTAGACTCCTTCCATGTCTGTAACTCCCATCTTCTATGCATCGCTAGTGTGCCTGGTAACTATTAATTTCTGTGACTATTTTAATATTAATTTCCAGTAGCATAACGATTCTGGTTCCAGCCCCTCAAAAATAGCTATAGGTTTTTCCAGCTCTACAAAAATGAATTTTTCAGTTAATAAATCTTACTACATTATAGGTCACTATAATGTAATATGGAGTCACTATAATGTAATCATATAAGAGATAATTATCTATTTTTGAGATAAACATCCAGCATCCTGTTAACATTACACCATTGTTAGTTATGGAAGCTTATTTGCTATATTAATGCTTTCTTTAATATTTCTAATTTTATGTACTTTCCTAATCATATGGTTAATAATGATAGAACATGCAATGTCCTGCTGGGATGAAGCAGCTTATTGTTATTAGGACTCGCATTTACGATCGCATAAAAGTTTTTTCTTCCTTCTAGCAAGGCAGACGGTGCTACCACCAGAAAATTCTAAGTTGCCACAAAAAAAAGTTAAAAAATTGTAGCAATTTTTTACAAGAATTAAAAAAAAATAGAAAGTTTGCTACCTAATAAAAGTAAACTGAGTTTATAAAACCCATTGTGTATATCACCACTAGTGTTTCTGACAACTCTGTTTTTTAATTCACGATTCTAAGTTCAAAATTAGTACATAATGGATGACCTGCCAACAATCTGCAGTGATCAGTTAAGAGACCACGTATAAGAGTGCTTTTGGAAAGTCCTTCTGGCAGGACTTCAGCTTGTCTGTTCTATCATTAACATGTTGACTGCTGAGCTTGCACCGTCATGGAGGCCAGATCATACACCTGGTGCATTATACGTCCTTCAATATTAAACCGTATAGGCAAGCGTCGTCAGTTTATTTCATGGCGGCAATCAACATGTATACTTTTACCATTTTTTTTATGGTTGTACAAGTAGAGTATAAAATTGTGTGGATTATATTAATAGCTAACGTTTCCTCATGTAATGCTTTCATTAATATTTGATACTTTTTAACAAGAAAGAGATATACAATAATGTAAATTCCTGAATACCATCATGTTTTTATTAGGTTGTTCAATATCTTGTATTATTAAATTTTAATAATATTCCTCACAGGCACAAAACCAACTGATTATCCTGTAAGTGAAGACTTTCTGAAGTTAGGAAAACGAGAATTTGTAGCAGACGCCAATGAGGGCCACAGTGGAAAAGTTGGTGACTTGCTTTTTGTTAACATATCAGATGCCAATAATGATTCTACTGCTTCCACGCCTGTAAATAATGGTAAGTGCTGGATTTCAATTTTTTCAACTGCTTTTCGGAGTTTTTTTTAATTTTTTTTTCTAAATTATGTTATGGGACATTTCAGATAATGCTCAACATAATAGTTTGGCTGATGAGATCAAACACTTAGGAGATTCAAATAAACTTTCGTCTTCTGCACAAAGTAAGGAGAGTTATGTACTTTTTTTTCTGTTTTGTGTGTAAATTCGGAAATATTTTTTAAATTGGCATGGATACATAAAGGAATATTTTGACTTATTTAAACCCAACAAAAAAATCTTTTTAATTTTTCTGAAATTGGTTTCGGAAAAAAAATGTTGTTTTCGCATTTCTTTAATGCACATAATAACTGTTTTGATAATTGACTGTTAATCAAAATATATTAAAATGGAACAATCAAGTCTTATGGATAAATAGTTTAATTGTATTTATAAAACTAACCTGTAAAAACTTGCAATTGCATAGGTGAGTGTTTGGGCCTGACCAAAAAAAAATCAGGCAAGTCCAGCAATAGGTTTGTTGATCTACTAAATAGTTAACTATTTAAATTGTGTTCAATATATTTATTTGTTTTAATTTCTGAAATATGTTGCTACTTATTTCATTTCTTTTTTTAAATAAATTTTATAAAGTATAGAGTTTAATTATTTTGGGTAAATTATTTTTAATCACTATAAAAAAAATCTCTTGAGGATTCATTAACTTTTCTTTAGTTTGTGAATAATTTTTGGTGTCTATTTAAAAATTAACATGTGTTTTTTTTACATTAACTCAAGTTGGTGAACAAGATAGCTTACCAATGTATTGTTTTCGAATGACAGGGTGGTAACATAACCTGGAAATCAGGGAATTGTCATGAAAATTTTTTATTCTGGAAATATCAGGGAAATTTTCGAAATTTCACAAAAAGTCTGGGAATTTTCAAATTTGGGTCATTAAAACGTCAATTATCCTCCATTGTGCACTCTATTCTGGGTAATTTAGTTGTCAATATTTCCTTTTAGTTCTGAAAAAGAATTTTTTTTTTAAAGTATGGTTATGCACATTTTCATATTTTCAGTTTTATTTTTGTAAAAACGTGAACCACTGCTGAGGGAGCTGCAAAAGCAAAGTGCATTGGAACTTGAAATTGTGAGCAACATGTGAGAGGCTAATGAATGTGATTTATTAAAGATTGGAATAGGAAATATTAAGCATATAAAACATTTAAAATTATCTCCAAAAGAAATAGTTGAAAAAATTTGCATTATCTGCTTACAGAGATCATGATTAATTACTATTATGCCTGCCAGAATTGTATAATTTGTGTCTCCATAAATTATTATTTTAACTGACAATAAGTATTGCTTATAAATTTTTATTTATAATGCAGTAAATTTATTGTATTGTAGCGTGGATACTTTGTTTTTATACAAAGCATATATTTCAACGTTTCTTAATGTAATTTTAAAGTCAGGGAAATTTTGTGACACCATCATGGAAGTCAGGGAAATATCAGGGAACTTTTTTTCCAGAATTTTGTTGCCACCCTGAATGATGACTTCAAATATAAAAAAAAACTATTTAATTTCAATAAATTTTATACCCTTAAAAAAATTAGTGTGTGATAAAATTACAATTTTCATATTAAATTTTTATTTCATTCATACCTCCTAATGAGTTGTTTGTCCTCCAGGTTTTGCAAAGGAACAAAGCGAAATCGCATTTGACCCCCTGCAAAATAATTCGATTTCTTCTGACGACAGCAGCGATTCCAAAGAAAGAGAAAAGATGTCAACAGTTTTGCCAACCATGTGGCTAGGATCTCAAACTGGACAGTAAGGCTTTCATTTGTAATAAAAACTATATAACTAAACTAACTAAGCAACCCTCCCCCCCCCCCCCCCCCCCCACTAACATAACTGCCTAACAGTTTCTCTCCGATAAACATTTCTGATACGGCCTACGGCACAAATTCAAGGAAAAGTATCGGGCCTTAGGCCCGTCACTTTGGCCATACCTATATCACAGTGTTGATGTTTATGATTCAATAGGTTAAGAACGAATCTAACGGTTAAGAATATTGTAGTACAAGGATTTTGGTTTCTGCATGCTATAAATGCTATTTTTTCCATCTATCCTGTCAAATTTATTATAATAATGTAATGTCTTTGATTTGTTATTTTTTTTATATTTCAGTATATATGTTCACTCTTCTGTGACTCAATGGTGGAGATGCATAACATCAGTTAAATTAAGAGATTCGGTTCTTAGCATTGTGTAAGTATTTTCTATATCCTCTATCAAAGTATCTGATAAAAATGAATTGATTTCGCATAAATTCTTCCAATTTTTTAAAATGCATATTAATCAAATGTGTACTATATCCATACTGTAAAAGAACTTTATAGAAATTAATAATAAACTTATGAATTTTTTTTAACAATTAGTTTAATCTATTGAGTTATTATTGATCTTTGGTTATTATTGAACTTTGACTCTTCTATTTTTGTGTTGTACATTTGTCTCATGTATTTTTTATCTTGTACACCTTATTCTTAAATATAAATATTAATTTACCTTTATATTTTAAATATTTTAAACACACAAATTAATTGCTTACTTGATTGATTATTTCTAAGCAGTAAATAGCAATAATGATATGTTAAACTCTGGAAGAGAATTATGAATTTATAAAAGTATTAAAAAGGTTTTTATTTAAAATAAAATATTAAAATTTGTGATGTATGCTGTTTGACAAAAAATTGATTATTTATATAATATAATAATTTCTTTAATATCTCAGTGCAATCATAAAAACTGTTTAAAATGTTTTCAGACATATACGAGGTCGAGTATTTGCAGGGCTTGCTGACGGAAGCATTGCAATTTTCCATAGAGCTTCAGGTATGTTAATTGTATTATTTGCAGTTGTCAACTAAAAAAATGGGTATAGTCTTTTAACCCAACTGTGTCAGAAGGAATGTATATTAGGTTCTTATGAATGCCAATATCATAAAAAGAAAGGATAAACACAGAAATCCTGATTTCGAGTTTTATGCAAAATAATATTTGTTTTAGTCTACTACATTTTAAGTAAAGTTAAGCATTTTCTTCTCTAACTGTTCTCAAGTTGTATAGTATTTTGCATTGAAGTTAATTAGTCTAATAGGAGTCTTAATCCGTAATGCTCGGATATCAACCAATAGATGAATGGGGTGTGGCAGTCTCAAGTATATTTTTGTGTCAATTCTTTTCACTGCCAGCCGTTTGACGACAATCATTGGCGTTTTATCACGGGGTCCATAAACTTATATACATACCAATTTTACATTATAAAAATTATTAATTTATGTATATAAAATAATAGTGCTGTAGTTTTGTTTGTGAAACTATATATTTTTATCAGATGGTGAATGGGATCTCAATAACTTTCACCTAATGGACTTGGGCCGACCTTTGTATTCAGTTCGATGTATGACAATTGTAGATAAAAATGCTTGGTGTGGATACAGGAACTGCATTCATGTTGTGGACACGGACACACTCTCAGTGATTGTGAGTACTTTAAAAGTATTTCCATTTACTTGCCTGATAATTTAAACAATATTTATCTATATTAAGTTCATGGTATTAATATAATTCAATATATTCGCCTTGTTTAACAAACATTTCTTAGCAAATTCTGTTAATTTTGTAATTTTAGGATATTTACTTCTTGAGATACGATCTGAATAACAGTGAAAAGATTGAACATTCTCAATAGGTCTTACTTTTTTTTAAAAATAGAGAGATAAAAAATGTACAGAATATTAAATCACAAATTTTTAGATTTTTGTGAACATTTACAAAGTCATTGCTCTTGTTAAAAATAATAAACATTGTTCAAGTAGAAGTCTGTAAATATTTACAAAAATAAATAATGTACTTTTATTTGCGTTATTTAAAACATGTTAAAAACTCATTTGTTGTAAATTTTTCAGAAGAAATAAATACTTTTTACAAATATTATTAAATGTATTTTGCAGGAAACATTTGATGCTCACCCTCGCAAAGAAAGCCAGGTGCGCCAAATGGCTTGGATAGGAGACGGAGTGTGGGTAACAATTCGCTTAGACAGCACCTTACGTCTGTACCACGCACATACACGCCAACATCTACAAGATGTTGATATAGAACCGTATGTCAGCAAAATGTTAGGTACTGTGAATATAGTAATTTTTACTTTATTTTGCATAAGTTGTCAAAAATGTAATAAAGCAGTCTATTTTGTATGAATATCAATAAAAGTTTATAAATATATAAATGAAACTAATTTTTGCATCCATATTAATCTTAAGAAATGTATGCTTTTTACACAAATGAAAAGTTTTTGAAATTAGAAACATTATTTTTTTTTTCAAAATAGTTTTAAGTTTCTTAAGATACTTTCCTAAAAAAAATATATTGTTATTTAAATGTTATAAATTTTCTATTTTATCATCCTTCAATGGATCTGATCATTGTTATTTATGTTCAAACTTACAATGAATATAAATTAATATATATATATATATATTGTTTATTGCATATAGCATTGTTTTTCACTTGAGTTCATACTGTTAAAAAATAATGGTTATAAATTTTATTTCCAGGTACTGGCAAATTAGGCTTTTCATTTGTACGTATTACTTCGTTATTGGTATCCTGCAAAAGACTGTGGATGGGCACTGGAAATGGAGTTATAATATCAGTACCTTTGACAGAAGGTAAAATATGTTACTGTGTGTGTTTCTAAACAGTCATTTACACAAAAATATGTTAGTAACGACCATAAAGTTAAAAAACACAAATTTTATGTTGAATTTGTAGGACTTTAAAATTGAGTTGTAGTGATTATCATTATTTTTCTTGTTTATACAAGTCATTTTTTGTTAAAAATATACCTGAAAACTGTTTTGTAATCCCAAGGTAAAGCCCACCGAGCGTCTGGTGACACAGCTGGCCGAGCACCTGGTGGCGTGGTGAGGGTGTATTCTGAAGCTGGGGACGCAACCAAAGGATTCGATTTCATTCCTTACTGTTCAATGGCACAGGCGCAGTTGTCCTTTCACGGACACAGGGATGCCGTGAAGTTCTTTGTTTCTGTTCCAGGTGAGGACCTGCTCTCATCCATTGAACACACCTTGAAACCTGCTTAAACTACACAGGAGTAACATTTTCCTGTGATTCTGCAATTTTGTAGAGTAATAAAAAATATTTAAAATTTAGAAACAATTATAAAAATGTAAGGCAAAGAGTTCCGAAACTGTTTGAGAAATTTAAATGTCAGAAGATTCGCATGACTTGTCTAAAGCCTTTGAAAATAATCTGAATATAAAAATATCCTTTAAAATAATTTAAACTTACAAACAAAGAATTGAAGTTATTCATAAATTTTTCATTTTTAACCAATAGAAATCACTTTTATTGATCTTGAAATATATACTACAGAGTGGCCACGTAATCTGGAAATCAGGGAATTATCATGGAATTTTTTTATTCAGAAAATATCGGGGAACATTCAGGGAAATGTTCAAAAAATCAGGGAAATTTAATGAATATGCGATTTATTGAAGATTGGAATAGGAGCATATAAAACATTTAAAATTATCTAAAAAAGAAATAATTTGAAAAAATTGCTTTTTTTTTGCATTATTTGCTTCCACCGCGTTTAATTAATGTCGCACTTTATAATTTTGTGTAGTATCCATAAATTATTATTTTAACTGACTATAAGTATTGCTTACAATTTTTTATTTATAGTACAATATATTTATTGTATTATTGTAGTGGGGGTACTTTGTTTCTATAAAAAAGCATGCATTGTAGCGTTTCTTAATGAAATAGTACAATTAGGGAAATTTTTGTAACACCATCATGGAAATATCCAGGAACTTTTTTCCCAGGATTTTGCTGCCACCCTGTACTACATTCTGTAACTAATACTTACAAGAGGTGTACTGACAGTGTTTAGTCATTAAAATTATTTAATATCATCACATATATCCATGTAAATGTTTATAGTTAGGGGGCAGTTCTCAATATTTTAGGGGCTTCAGCTTTAAAAGTATAGCAATAAGGGCCAATAAATTAAGTTCAAAACATTTATTCCTCTAGAGTCGACATCAGTTTTGTTACAGGATCTGGGTTGCATTCAGAACAAGAGTGTGTCCTTTTGTAGGAGCTTTTTATATTTAAATACAGGGATTATTTTCAATTAAATTGTGTCTGGAAGTCAGCGCTAATTGGTTTGATCCAGTTACTTTTTATGTGGAGGAACTAAAAAAAAAACTAATGTACTCCTGTGTGAAAATTATGCTAAACTACTTACATAGGCAATTGTTATGACTAAATTAAACTTAGAATTGAAGTCATCAGAAAAAATGTATGGGAACTCTATTGCATTAAAAAAAAACATGAATCTGATAGATAAATTATGTGGGAATGTAAAAAGAGTTTTATAGACAGGAGGGAATATTATTACGATGCAATTAAATTGTAGAAAAGTTGTGGTACTTAAAGAAATTTTTAAATACTAGGAGGCTCCGCCCCCTGCTCCGCTAACCCCCGGAGGATTGCTACGCAATCCTTCTAGGTTTGCTTCGCAAACCAATACTCGCTTCGCTCGCTATAAGGTAGGACACAATAACAATGCGTCCTAGCAAAAATATTTTTTTTATATATATTACTGTAAACTTTAAAAGTTGAAACTGAAAATTTAAATTATAATTCAATTTGGCATAAATACATTTTTTCTCCATGTAAATCAATATAAAATTATTTAAAGTATTTTTTTGTTTAAGTACAAACAGAAAACAATGGTATCACTGACATGCCTACCATTATTTATTATTTTCCTCATTTTTGCCATGCCTTTAATGCATTTTAGATCAAATTCTAACATTAGTTGTAGTTTGTTTTTGATGTAATTGATGTTAATCCTACCATAACCTTGCCTACCAAAAATGTGTTTTTTAATGACGTCAGGCAGATGGAGTTTATAGGAATCATTTATGATATAGTTTCCATAACAGCCAACAGATGGCGCCACCTCTATTTCCAGTTTGTTTACAGTTTAGATCAGTGGTTCTTAACCTTTTCAAGCCGCGACCCAAATTTGAGAAATATGTTCATGTCGCGACCCAAAAAAAAGTCAAAATGTTTTCATTGCTTTATTTTAGATCGTATTTTTAAAAAATCTTCAATCCTACGATGATGATTTTTTTTAACTTACAAATTTTTTATTTATTTTTTTAATAATAAAGATAAACAAAAGTACTTTTCGATCCAAGGAAAATTTAATTAATAATCAAGTGTTTTTAATAATTTTTATTGACCAAATTAAAATATATTTATAACTTTTTGAAAATAATTGACATTTTAACTTATTCCTAAAAAAAAAAAGAAATATCAATACATATGTTAAGTCTTTTAAATTTTAAATGCAAGTCATACAGTTTTAATGAGAACCTTGTTCTTGAATACATTTTGAAAGATCTTCAAACCTCGGTTGAATGCTTGTCAAGGAGCACCTTATATTCAGGATTTAACTTGTTCCGGTAATTGTTTTTGATTACACACAGAGACGAAAAACCAGCCTCACACATATATGTTGTTGAAAAGGGCAATAATACTTTTAGGGCTTCTTTAACAATTATTGGCTTTTCGGTTTTTAATTTTAACCAGAAAGCTCATAAAGATTCAGTGTTTTTGTAGAAATTGTATCGAAGTGCTTGGTCACTTTGTATTTCTATTAATTGTTCTTGAAATTGATTAATATTAACAAATTCTTCATGCAAATCACTTACATCAAAATTAAATGGCATTCGAACCCAATTATATTTGAAAACATCGTCTGCAGGGAAATATCGATCAAAGTCTGCTATTAATTTTTCTAAATGATTAATAATAATTTTCTGTATTTCAAAATCTGTGATATCAATATTATTGTCTTCAACAAGTAAATTAAGAGTCGGGAATGAAGCAAGTTCTTTACTTCAACCTTATTTCTCCATAATTTGAGTTTATTTTTAAAACATGTAATTTTTTCAGTTAATTCAATAATAGTATGATTACGTCCTTACATAGACGTATTTAGATTATTTATTTCAAATAAAATATCTGACAAATAAGCAACTTGAGTAATCCACTTCAACTCGGAGAATTTAGATGCTAATGGGTGTTTCTTTTCTCTCAAAAAAAATTCGACTTCTGTCCGCAATGATAATACTCTTTGAACAACTTTGTCCCGGGACAGCCATCTAACTTCAGAATAATATAATAAATGTTCGTATTCTGCACCAAATTCGAAACACAGTTCGCGGAAAATTCTACAGTTAAGAGCTCTTGATTTGATAAAATTGACTACCGCAACAATTTCATCCAAAACGATACATAATTCGGGTGATAATTTTTTTGAAGCAAGATTTTGTCTATGTAACAAACAGTGAATCGATATAATTTGTGGATTCATTTGTTTTGCTCTTGTCGAAAATCCCTTTTGAGATGCTGTCATGGCAGCTGCACCGTCGGTGCAAATACTGAAACACTGATTCCAATTTAATCCTTCTTCTTTAAAAAACGAATCGACCATAAGAAAAATATCTTCACCTCTAGTTGTTGTTGACATTGGTTTGCAAAATAAAATGTCCTCCTGTATATCTGTTAAACCTGGATACCGCACGTAAACCATGAGTTGAGCATCTTTACTTACATCTGTCGTTTCATCCAGTTGAATACTAAATAAACCAGCAATTTTTATAGCAGAAATAAGTTGATTTTTAATATCAAATGACATATCATTAATTCGTAAACGAATTGTTTCATTTGATAATGGTATCTTTTGTAATTTCTTTGAACTTTCATCTCCGCACATGATACGTGCCATGTCAATGGCAGCAGGTTTTATAAGTTTTTCAGCAATATTATGGGGTTTCTTTTGTCTTGCAATATGCCAAGCCACATAAAAAGAAGCAAGTGTAGCTTGTTTGGCAGAATTTATAAAACCATTACTACTTGGTGCATCCAAACGCTGTCTTTTTAAATGGGCTTCTTTTCTTTCGAAAAAAGTACGATCTTTTCCCTCAAAGGAAAATTTTTTATGTTTTGCATCAAAATGTCTTTTAAGTTTGTTCGGTTTCATCGATTCATTACTTAATATTTCACTGCACAACACGCATTGTGGCTTGTTCACTCCTTGATCATAAATGCAAGTAAAACCTAATTCTAAAAATGCTTCCTTGTATTCACGTTTTGCCATTATTAGGGTGATTACAATTTTACAATACGCACTGCATCTTGATCACTCCACTATTAATAATAAGACAAAATTTGTTTCTAAAATGCTTGTATTCACGTTTCACTGTTATTACACGTTTCACTGTTATTACACGTTTCACTGTTATTCACAACACAATGCGCAGAAACGAGTTTTTGACAGAGAGCTTATTGACTCTGCGCGCACACAAAGCAATGGCGTGCGTATTACCAACACCTCCTAGAAGAGAAAGCCTCAGGACAGGAATTGGACGTCACTTCCGGAAGGCCATTCGCGAAGAGCGGTAAAACCGAAACATTGTATTAGGGAATAACTTGTATTAGGGAACAACTCTTCTAGGAGGTGTTGGTATTACTTATTATTTGGTGTATTACTAACTTTTTTGGTTCGACTCAGCGCGACCCAAGAAATATGCTTCGCGACCCAATTTTGGGTCGCGACCCATAGGTTAAGAATCGCTGGTTTAGATCACTGATCTCAGTCCAGTGGTTTAGATATATTTTACAAAACTTCTCTTTTGTTAATATAATACGGCATTCTTTCTAATTTAAATGACATTATCAAAATAATTTTTTATTAATGGATTGAAGTTGCTAATCGTAAAAATAGCTTACATAATAGCAAAATACAAATACGAAAGCAACAAATATTTGTAAGTGTTGCCATTTCACGTATATAAAAACAGCGTTTTTCAGTCACCGCGTAAGAGAAATATATATATAGATGGTAATTTAAGGAAAACATATTATATCCACATTTAGACTTTCAATTTCAAAGACTCTTAGATATTTAAACATTGTATTTAAACCTTTCTTGATTCAGCTATTGCATAATTTAAGCACTTTAAAAAAACATAAATGTATTTTTAAATTTCTGTTTGTTAAATCTCTGCTAATTCCTAAAATCAAAATTACTTTTATATAAATACTGCAAACAACTTAGAATTTAGAAAAGTATGCATTATTCAACTTCAATTGTACTATTGAAATTAAGTAAATAACCTTTATAAAATGCTAAACATATGAATGAAATTATTTTTAATGTTTTAAGTTAATATGTTGCTAATACTATAGGTATCGCTTCCACCAACAAAGTGAGGGATGACCAACCAGGCAAGTCCTTACAATCTGAAATAAAGCAAGCCATAGCTAAAGACAAACTGGACGGCAGCTCTCCGGATTCTATGCTCATTCTCTCTGGCGGAGAAGGATATATTGACTTCCGAATCGGTTTGTAATGGCTTTTATGATTTACACAAAAGTATTTAAGAACTCGTCAGTGTTTCTAAGGGCCTTTTTATAGTACTTTTGTCCTCATACTCCATTAAAAAGTATTTTTTAAATTTAATAAGAGATAGAGTTTTTTTTTATTAGTAGTATATTTAATTTTGATTTATTGTTGTAAATTTTAATTCTTCCTTTTTAAAGTTCGCTTAAAGTATTTGCACAAATTTTTTTTAAAAAAACATTGGATTTATTGATATTTTTTTACAAATAAAATATTACCTTTGACTCTTATGAGTATTTTCCTTATTGAGTTATCAACTTATCTTACACTGTCACCTCATCAGAGTGCAAAGGGTTAAAACCATTTATTAAAACTTATATTTTAAGGCCTTCAATGTATTTTTTAAGTGCTTTGAAATCCTACATTTAAAAAAAAAATTATTTGTATTAGTTTGAAATGCATGGCTAATAATTTAAAGCATTTCCTTTTTGCCAGGAATTATTCTAGGATTGTATGTAAAGGATTTTTTTATTAAAAAAAAAAAGGTTTTTAACTTCCCTTTTTATTAAAACCAGAATTGTGTTAGTTATTATTTGGGGTAAAATGGTATCTTGAATTTTATATGTTGTAATATATTCATAATATTATGTATGTTTTTGCAAATGTAGTGACAAAAACTTGCAAGTTTGACTTGTACTCCTTCACTCTAACTTGTACCAAAACGACTATTTGGGAAAGTCTCACCTTTATATACCAAATATTTATACATTTTAACCATACAATGTGAAATCTGCAATAATAAGATTATGAATTTAATTAGTCTGATTCTATGATTTGATACTTGTACTGTTTTGTGCACTTTTCTTTAAAAATAAAGTTGTATGTGTTACTTTATTACATAAAAAATATAGTAATTTATGAAATTGATGGCAAAAGGCTGATCGCTAGCAGTTGGTTACATGTTTTCTAATCATAACCAGTTAGATATTACAAAAAAGGGTCCTTTATGTTATGAATACTGATGTAGTGCATGCACCTAGAATCTTCTTTATGAAATACTGCAGTTGTTGTTCAATTAAATAAATACTTTTTCATACAAATTGAAATATATTGTAATTCAATATTTGGAAGTCATGCATCGCATAACACAGGAGTGTCTATCCAAATTTTTAATCTTGCGGTCTTTTTTTTTAAAAACTTTCTGAATTTTGGGAAAAATCTAGTTTTACATCAGAAAAAATACATTTTAATTGTCTAAATATTAGGTTAATTACAAAATATAGGTTATTCAATCTATCAACTTGACAGTATGTTTTTGCAATTTTAAAGTTGTTTACCCTATATGGGAGATTATATAACGTTACCAGTATATCCTTTTTATTTTAAATTTAGACAAAACCTTTAAGTAAAACCCCCAATTAATATATTTTAAATGTTAAATTGGATCGGGGTCCTTGCACATTTTCCGAAAATAAAAATAAGGAGTTTCTATAAGGACTTTTCAAGGACCTTACAAACAATGTATAAGGACTTTATTTTTTTTTTAACGAAAAGTTACCTCTTAAGTCACAAATAGGCTTCTTAGTCAAAAAAATATTTATAAATAAATTCATATAGAATAAAAAAAATAGATTCAATCAGCTAAAAGCTATTAGATGCAAAAGGACTGTTAAGTTTTTATTTAGCATTAATATCAAAGATTCTTAATCACTTATTGATAGTCTCTTCAAGGACTTTTAAGTAAGTTTCTAAGTACCTTTCGAACTAAATTAAGGAATTTCTAAGTACATTAAAAGGGCCCTTATGGGAATTAAACAAAAATTAGGAGTTTTTAAGGACCATACAAACTCTATGTCTTGCTGGAAAGAGTAAAGATCCCTAGACATGATATCATAGCCATGACTGTCCGGGAGTAAAAAAATATTCATTAGTACTGGGAGTTTATTTTGTTAACTAAGAATTTTGTGAATGCTTCTTTGAGTAAATTTCTTATAAACAGATTCCTGTAACACATATCCATAAATAATGTTTATTACAAAGACTGTATTTTATAGAGTTTTACTAATCATAACTTCAAAAAAAATTATCCAATATAAAATCTTCAATGTATTTTTTCTATTGAAATCCTATCAAATAGTGCAATAATTTTTTCATTGTCTGTATTAGGAGATGGGGAAGATGACAAAACATTGGCACACTTGGCTATTGAATCATAGCCAAGTGTCCAATAGGAAAAAATGTAATCTTCAATGCATATTTTCTATTGAAATCCTATCAAATAGTGCAATAATTTTTTCATTGTCTGTATTAGGAGATGGGGAAGATGACGAAACATTGGCACACTTGGCTATTGAATCATAGCCAAGTGTCCAATAGGAAAAAATGTAATCTTCAATGCATATTTTCTATTGAAATCCTATCAAATAGTGCAATAATTTTTTCATTGTCTGTATTAGGAGATGGGGAAGATGACAAAACATTGGCACACTTGGCTATTGAATCATAGCCAAGTGTCCAATAGGAAAAAATGTTATCTTCAATGCATATTTTCTATTGAAATCCTATCAAATAGTGCAATAATTTTTTCATTGTCTGTATTAGGAGATGGGGAAGATGACAAAACATTGGCACACTTGGCTATTGAATCATAGCCAAGTGTCCAATAGGAAAAAATTTTATCTTCAATGCATATTTTCTATTGAAATCCTATCAAATAGTGCAATAATTTTTTCATTGTCTGTATTAGGAGATGGGGAAGATGACGAAACATTGGCACACTTGGCTATTGAATCATAGCCAAGTGTCCAATAGGAAAAAATGTTATCTTCAATGCATATTTTCTATTGAAATCCTATCAAATAGTGCAATAATTTTTTCATTGTCTGTATTAGGAGATGGGGAAGATGACAAAACATTGGCACACTTGGCTATTGAATCATAGCCAAGTGTCCAATAGGAAAAAATGTTATCTTCAATGCATATTTTCTATTAAAATCCTATCAAATAGTGCAATAATTTTTTCATTGTCTGTATTAGGAGATGGGGAAGATGACGAAACATTGGCACACTTGGCTGTTGAAACCGACGAAAGACGCCCCGCAATGTCCGTGAAAGGAGACCGGAGCCATCTCATAGTGTGGCAAGTCGCACTTACCGAGTGAAAGAATTTTACCGTTTTTTATGACATTGAAAGAAATTTCAAATCTACAATATCTTTGACGCAAATTGTGTTCGATTTAAGCCAATTGATTTTATGTGTTGTTGACTATTTATTTTAGATGAACTATGTTATTTTAAGTCGTTGTTATAGTTTTATTTTTGAATATTTTATTGGATGTTTTAATTGTTTTACAGAATCGTAATGAATTTCTAGTCAATGTTCTAAGCATGATGTAATTTTTTTTTTAAATGCTTTCTATTTGAACTGCAAAGGCCAGAAATCTAGATTTAAATTATTAGAAATGTGAAGATTAACTCGTTCTTATTTGTAAGAGAGTTTGTATGTGCAATTTCTATATGTATATAATAAAGTAATGCAACTCTTGTTCCATATTGTTAAAATTGGCTGTGTTTTTTGTCAATAGACAACTTTTCTCATGGTTGCAATTCAGGGCATGGAATAATGATAGAAAATGAAAAGGCAAAAATACTTAATTCTAGAAAGAACAACACAAGGTGTAGTACATTTTACACTATGTGGTAATTATGAGAAGTTAATTAATGAATTCACTTAATATATCCGATCAATGTCAACTTGTACATTTTAATTGGCTTCTATGCTAAAATCTTATATTTTTTTTATCCACAACTGTCTATCTGCTTTAAAAATCAATAAAAAACGTAATTCAATACGTTTTATTTTGAGTTGCGTTTTTTTATTACTTAAACTATTTTTTTTTAAGTTTTAACTTTGATTGAAAACTCAAATATAAAGTGGATAACATATTTTAATAACTCAAATTTTCAAAATAAAAGAAAAATATAAATAGTTTCTATTTTTTAAAAATGCTACTCTTTAGGGCAAGTTAACTTGATCCTATCTATATGTACTACTAGCTGTGTGGTCCCACGTTGCTGGGAACCCATTAAGGCATATAAATTTAAAAATAGTTGCCTCACTCAGGTTTTTAACCCTTGACCATTTGTTCCGAGTTGCAACACTCTAAGCTGCAGAAGCTTCGCTAGACATTTCCGTGCTGAGGAAGTAGGGATTTTTCGTACCACAGACACTCTTATTATTATAGATTTAGAAAAGATTCTTGCCATGATAAATATATAATTCTTAAAAAAATACAAAACTCTAGTCAACAAAATTAGTTCAGTCTACAAAACTCTCAAAAATTTTGAACAAAATTAAAACGCTCAGTACAGATGGTCAAATCCGTATTCATTCACAAGTGCGACACAGGGTCAATCGACCCTGTAGACATCCAGCACCCTGAAAATTGTTCATTTGAGGAAAATCATGTTTTCAAACTCCCTAGTTGCAAACCAGTATTCCACGGTGGCAGGCCATGAATAGATTCATCTAAAGATTAATTATCTTAACAATTCAGTGCGGTACGGGGTCATTTGACCATGTGCTATTTTTTATTGAATTTTGAGAGATTATCGGATTTATAACGCACAGCCATACTGTTTTCAACTCTTATCTAAAGGTTCAAAGAGCTAAAACGGCTATAAAGGTTTATTGAAAGTTTACCTCCCACATGCTCAGTACTAGGGGATAGTTAGATAAGGGGTCAATTGACCTCGTACCGCACCGAACATAATAATAGATTTTTTAATCGTTTTCACTATTTCTTCCCCTTGGTGTAGAAGCAACACTGAATTGAAATTATTGAATCTTCTTAGGTTAACAGTTAGAGGGGTTTTTCTTTAAATACACAAAACTTTTTAATATTTAACACATTTGTAGGTTAATGCTTTTTAATTTGTAACTAACAATGCCTAATTCAAAAATCACTCTCACAAAGAATCATGTAAAGATTTTTTTTTGTTGTTTTGCTATTGTGTTTTTTGTTAAAATTCGCTAATAGATGACTATTTTGTTGCTAATAGAAATATTTTAGCATGATCTTAATTAAGCCTGATGATTCAAAATTGAAAGCTTTAAAGATTGCTGCATTGATACTGTTAATTTTCTAAATGAGCTATCCAAAAATTCTGTAAAAAAAATAGGTGTCCTATTAAATGTCTACAAAACAATTGAAAAGAAAAAGTTTTTTTACTACAAGAGTTGGTGTTGAAAGGGCAAATGCTTGCACACAATTTACAATTACTTTAGTGACTCAAAATTTTCATTTGTTAACCAAAGCAACAATCCTTAAAAAAAATAACTTCTTGATTTTGCATTGCTTTGTTCAACTGTATGAACTCTTTGTCATTTAAAACATTCAGTATAATTTATTTTATAAATTAAATTAACAAGTTTTAATACAATAAAAGCTAATATTATCATGGAATTGTGGCAATTTGTCTTTCGCTACGCCCTATTACAAAATTGTAAGTGTATTCAATATTTAATTTATTTAGTAATCCGACAAACAATATGCAGGATTTCTTATATATCTTACTCAATTTTTTTTTTTTAATGTACACAATAGTGTAATATTATTTAGCTATATAATTTCAGAACCAACACTAGAGTAATTTATTTTAAAACTGTAAAAATTCCATATTTGTAATGAAATAAAAGACATTACAGCTGCTTGTAACTGAAATTAATATTAAACTACATAAATGCAATAGATAATTTGATGACAGGAAACTCAAATCCAGCTTCATCTTCAAATAAAAACATTTATTATTATTTTTCATTTGGCATGATTTCTCATAAGTTGAATACATCTTTGAATATACAACTCCTCCTCGACAGCACAATTACGGCTTCTTCTTCATCATTTTCTTATACTCCCCTTCTTGAGTTGCAAGATCATGGTACAGCTCCTTCACCTTCCTCTTTCTCTCTGCATCGGACTCCAGCCTTTCGCTCAACTTTTCTGAAGCAATCATCTGCGCGTCGCGGCGCATATCCCGGACGACACACCTTTCTTCCTTCTTGATCTTCTGCGAGATGCTTTTCAGTTGCTTGAACTTCTTGTTGATGTTATCCCTTTTGTCGAACTTGGACTCGAACAAAGGCTCAAACATCTTCAAAGGTTTGGGCTTGGTATTTTTGTACACAAGGTGGCGCCGGGTGGTGTCTTTCGATTTAATTTCTTCAACGAGGTCATTTATGGAGTCTTTTAAACTATCTGGATAATAGCTAGTTGGAAGCTTCGAGCATATGGATATGGTTTCCGTAAATATTTCTGAAAAGGATGGAAGGTGTGTATATAAAGTAGCGAATTTATGTAACAGGCTTATTGATTTGTAGATAATGCTTGATTTCTTTGAATCATCTAAAATTGATTTACCAAGATTAAATATATCCAAATCAACAATTTCATTAGAAGCAGACTTACTACTGTGTAACACAAGGTTGATTTCTTTGAGCTTTGTTTCTTTACTAGTTATTTTAGTTTTGGCAGGTAATGCAAGTCGCAATGTTTCGTTTAGGAAACAGATTGCATCAGGTACAAAACGCTTTGAATCGGACACACAATCTGCAACTATACTACACACAAAAAGTCTGGATGTTATATTTGACAAAGTTACAGGAAATGAGCTTGACAAAATATCGCACATTAAAATTATTGCAGGTGTGACAATGGGATGCCTATAGTCTGAGACCGAGAACAAAACACTACAGTATTTCAAGATAACTATACATTCCATGCTAGGGAAATCACTCCTCTTCTTCATTTTTTTATTCTCTTGGAAAGATTGTTGTTCTTTATCTAAATACTTGAGAAATACTTCAGCTGTATTTATTGGTGAAATTCCTGCTATTGTATATAAATGTGGTACAAGTTCCCCTGAAATAGTTATGTTGGTTCGCACATTTTTTAAGGCATACTCAATGAGAACACCAAAAAATGCAGCCAACTTCACCAATGTTTTCTCAGATTTAGCCTTGAGATAAGGTTTCAAGATATTCTCAACGGCTTTACCTATACTTTCAGGAGTAAAATGACCGGTATTCACATACTCTTCAAAATCCGCAATATTTGATGGTATTAATGGAAGATTTTTATCCCACGCTTGATCCATTTTTGAAACTTCTACAGCTGTCTCCATATTATCTGACTCGTCAGCCGATTCATCTTCCGATTCTTGACTATCGACCGACTCTTCACTGTCGGAGTAGTCTGATTCATTTTGAGCCGTTGGTTTTTCATCGACGTTTTCTTGCACAGGAATAGGCTGCAAATCAAAGTCATCAAAAATACTATCAGCAGAAACATGCTCCACGACACCTTTAGATTTCTGCTCACCGTCATTGTTCATCCGAGCAAGCCTTTCTTCCTCTAACTTCCGCAATCTTTCCCTTTCTTCCAACTCCAGCTCTTCGGCCGTTTTGTTTCGAGACGACGGAGTCGCCCTCTTCTCGAATTTTAGCTGATTGGTGAGAAGAGTAAACGGATCTGGCTTCATAGAAGCCGGCTTCTGATCCACGGATTTTATTCTTCCCACAACAGAGAGAAAATCCTTCCAACCTTTGTCCAAATCTTCAGCAAGGTCATCGGTCTGTTGTTTTTCCAATTTCTTTTCATATTTTTTTTTCTTGCTTTCCCCTATTAACTCTTCGAGTATTTCCTTGTGGCTTTTAGGTTCGGTTGACTTTGAATCGGAACTGCCACCAAAGTGAGCTTTGTTGACAAATGCCGCATCTAATTGGTCCTCGTCATCGGAATCACTTTCTTTACCATCGCGAGAAGGTTTTGTCATATCCAAAGGCATTCCATTATGCGTCAGGCTTTCTTCGTTCAAGTTGTATATATTCTTCTTAAGCTTCTTCTTCCTTTCTTGCACCATTCTATTAATGCTGCTTTGTTCTGACCCATCCATTAACCGCTTATCTGTAAATTTATTTGCTTTTCCAGCTATTACCCTAGCTCTGTGCCAGGTGTTTTTTCTTCTGGCATGGCTATCGCCTCGTGAAATTCCACGTAAGCCTTGCGTGCCTTTGACTGCTTGCCCAAGAATGCACCGTTTTTCACGGTTGATTTTAAGATTGAAGGGGTTAGATTCCCCTTTGAAGCTAGCCTTCTTGTTGGAGTTTTTCTTCACCATGTTGGTCCAATCTGAAATAGACATAAGTGTAAGTCTATGAAGTTTTTTTTAATCAAGTGCACAATTATTTTATCACATTATGAATTAAGCACCCAAATTTTTGGCTGATCAAACTGTGGAATCCAAACTAAAAATAAAATAACTTTAAGATAAAAATATTTGCTTTTCAATGAAATGCATTTTTATTATTAATGAGCATGCAAAAAGTTACAATGATGGAACAGCCCTGGTTTGAGCTTCCTTGTGCAACTTTAAAAATGCTTCATGTAAACCGATATGGATTCCACTTACCACACATATTTTGACAAAAAGTACTCCAACATGTTGACTGCCAACTCTGAGATATCTTGTAGTTGAATTGTAGAGTCAAATATACAGCGGCAGTCAACGTGTTAATGCTCCACAATTAAAACAAAATACTGTTACATGTTATTTTGTAGGGTTATGACGAATGAAGATAAATATGTATCTTTAACAGGCATACATGTACGAAAGATAAAAATGTTATTATAAAAAGTTATATTTCAAAAGGCATTCGTCTTTTAGGATAATGGCTTTTCTAGTCAAGTACTGTATAATGTTACAAACTTTCAATAGGCACAAAGAAATTTTATTAAAATAATTTTGAAATTTAAAAAAAATCAATTAGGAAGCAAAATATATTATTTTGAATCAACGTTTGGAAAAGCTATTAGTAAAGAGTTGTGTGCCATAGAGTTGGTGCAGTGTTTTTATGTAGTCGCCAAATCACCTGATGTGTTGTACGCATTTGACGTTTTTTTCTCTGACTTTATGGTTACTATATTTTTAAGAGAGACGAAGGTTGTAGCCATGCCAACAATAAAGTAAATCGCATGGAACCTTAGTTCTTTTAGCTGGACGTTTGTTTGTTAGATTATTACAGTTTATCAATTACTAAGCAAATTGATAAAAAAAATATTGTTTGATTTTATTGACAGCGTTGATAGGTAGATGAACGAGCTAAAAGCAATGAAACCAGCACTTTTCTGGTTACACACACAATTACAGTTAACAACAGTAGCGTAAATATGATTTATGATCAATTGGTTGGTTAAGAAGTCTGTATATATTGATATTGTCTTGCATCAAGTATAATTCTTCACAAGTCATTTTAAATAAATGAGTACATATTTTTTTCCATGAATGAATGTATTATAAGCTTTTTGGCAGAAATAGACATATATCAATGAATGAACATATAACGGGCAGCACACACGTATTGTTGCAGCAATAAAACATTGTTTAAGAACACATACCGAATCTTTTCAACTCCTTTCTCCAGTAAAAATTTAAAAGAAAAATTATAATTTTAGTTTTCTTTTGAACTATAGCATTCTACTATTTCAAGTATTATTCCAAACAAACTTGTGAGGAAAATCGGGTTAATTCCTAGTGTCCGGTGCCATCGCCAAATGGGATTTGGCGACAAATGAGTGGGCGATAAAGTTTATATTTTGGCAATCCTTCTTGGTGAAGTACAAAAATATCATGTTGTATGGCAACCCTAAATTTTTTCCTCGCATGTTTCACCAAGCTTGAACTAGATGTGCGCTTAAAAATGCTCAAACGAATGCCCGAGGGATTGCCTGTAAGCACCATGATCGACTGACTGTCCGGAGGGACATTGTTACCTTCGAGATAGGCGCCGAAATGCTGCCAACAGCCCAATATAAAGTTCTAATGCGATGTTAATTAACCAAAGCAAAGCTTCGAAATCAATTGTAAACCGTCGCCATTAGCGCATTGTAGAGCTCAATGCGACCAACGCAATGTCCGCCATTTTGATTTGGCGACAAAAAAAAACTGTCATTTTTGGCCTTGGCGACAACGGGGCACCGTACACTAGGAATTTACCGAAAATCGGAGCATTAATAAAAAGTAAATTTGCAAAAATACTTTTTTAATATTTTTGTAAAAATATCATGTTTTTCTAACTTTTTAAATTATGGTCCGAATTGTAATTTAGCAGGGATTCCCCCACTAATTGTATGCCATGCTGAATTTTGTATAATGTTTACAATTTCTATTTTACATCGTGTACATATAGTTACGGTTGCAACTTATAAATATTCTCGTCCAATTTTTGTTATGGAATAAAGATTGGTTAAAAAACATTTTGCTTTTGGTTTGGTAAAAAAATGTCACACCGTCACACTAGAGCTGCATAGTGGGCTATTGGTGACGGTTCGGGGTCTATCTCGAAGGAAAGACCCGGGAACACATTCACACACAGAGTCATACATGCACCTCGTTATTTTAGAACCATGGTCAGATGACGAGGAAACACCTGAACTGGCACCTAACGCCTACAATAGACGTCGGGACTTTGGATCCCGATTAGATTTATCGTGCACCACTCCCGTATATGTTCTGGACGACTTTTCTGGTATTTTGTAGCGAAGCTGGCAACCCTCCGATCTCAAGATCCCTATTTTTTTTTACTTTTCCTTGTCACCTCCATACCGAAATGCCGCCAACAGCCCAATATAAAGTCCTAGTACGATGTTAATTAACCAAAGCAAAGCTTCAAAATCAATTGTAAACCGTCGCCATTAGCCCATTGTAGAGCTCAATGCGACCAACGCAATGTCCGCCATTTTGATTTGGCGACAAAAAAAATCTGTCATTTTTGGCCTTGGCGACAACGGGGCACCGTACACTAGGAATTTACCGAAAATCGGAGCATTAATAAAAAGTAAATTTGCAAAAAATACTTTTTTAATATTTTTGTAAAAATATCATGTTTTTCTAACTTTTTAAATTATGGTCCGAATTGTAATTTAGCAGGGATTCCCCCACTAACTGCAGAAGATGTCTATTTTTCAAATAAAATAAATGGGAATATATATAATTACAATTTACACTTGCACCTACTATTTATCATTCATCCTCTGAACCAGGTCTGATGAAAAAAAAAAAACATTATCATTGTTTAAATAGGGGCGAGAAATGTGTTACGATAGGCATAAAGGGAAAAACAATTTTGTTAATAAGGGTAGAAAGGCGCCAAATTCTGAAAAAAAGAACTTTTAAGTACTTCCAGTAACAAAAAGGACTTTTATGGAAAAAAGGAACTTGTTGCGAGAACTGGAATTGCAAAAGCACTGATAATCGCCGGACCGCTTTAATGTTTTGGTTACATCCATGGTTATAATTTTGAATAATCCATTACTCAAGTGCGGAAACTACGCGGACAATTTCCCTTTACACGATTCAGTTATTAACTCCAAAGATCACATTCTTAACTAATTCTTCATTAATTATAAATCAACATTAAACCCTAATATCGATTATTATGGATTCGAAAACTGTGGATGCACACCAAAATTTCATACTACACAAAACAATTAATCTATTAATATTACCTTTCTGTAGAAATTATATTTCAATTTATTAAAACACTTTATCCTTATTGTATAAATGCTAATAATTGTATGCCATGCTGAATTTTGTATAATGTTTACAATTTCTATTTTACATCGTGTACATATAGTTACGGTTGCAACTTATAAATATTCTCGTCCAATTTTTGTTATGGAATAAAGATTGGTTAAAAAACATTTTGCTTTTGGTTTGGTAAGAAACGTCGCACTAGAGCTGCATAGTGGGCTATTGGTGACGGTTCGGGGTCTATCTCGAAGGAAAGACCCGGGAACACATTCACACACAGATTTATACATGCACCTCGTTATTTTAGAACCATGGTCAGATGACGAGGAAACACCTGAACTGGCACCTAACGCCTACAATAGACGTCGGGACTTTGGATCCCGATTAGATTTATCTTGCACCACTCCCGTATATGTTCTGGACGACTTTTCTGGTATTTTGTAGCGAAGCTGGCAACCCTCCGATCTCAAGATCACTACTTTTTTTTTACTTTTCCTTGTCACCTCCATAGTTTAGGATCGAACTAGGAACCTTCGGATTCCTAGCTGACGCCTTTAACCGCTTGGCCACAGAGGCCTTATGAAGTTCGTCTAGGAAAAGTTTTATTTTAATTGTTAAGACCAAATATTTTTGAAACATTGAAGCGGTACTGAACATGCGTGTTTGGGAAGCAATACATGCAGCGATTTGGTTATCAGAGTTGTCAAATTCGTTCCTTTCGCGACCAAAAAATATTTGCAGTGTATAAGGGATTGGTGTATGTTAAATCTGATCGTGATCCAAATGTCCTGACTCATATTGAAATTGCGTCGGGGACCAGATTATGTGTTGAACTCGTCATTTGACCATGATTCAAAAATACTATGAGTGTTCCTAGTTTTTCTTTCGAGATGATCCCGAATCGTAGTTAAAACATATATTACACTTAAATAGAATTCTTTGACGTTATTTATTACTTTATTGCCATGTCAACTTATTTTATAGAGGATTGAGCTTGGGTTTTATTTTATTGTGTGAATGAAGCATTTTGGCCGGCATTGACCAGTAGTGGCGTTTGGCACGTTATTAAAACTAATATAATTTTTTAGTAGACAAATTTAAAAAATATGATTAGGCAAATTGCGGAGACCAAAATCCTGTTCGTTTGTGTCACAAAAATATTTTCAACGACCAATGAATATGGGGATGGCCTAATAATTTGTTTTAGCCGAAGTAATCATAATTTTGCGTGCATCTTCCTTTTACACAAAATAATATTTTGTAGACAATCAGGCAGCCTATTTTTGTCAATGCTTTAAATAATACCTTTAAAAATAACATAATTGTTGAACATTTCGGTAAGAAATTAATATGTAAACTCACACATTATCTATGCAATGTACAAAAGTATATTTTTAAAGAATGAAAGTCATTAGTAAAGTGCAAACATTTGTTTACTACAATTTGGCGCTAGAAGTGGTTGCTTGGACCACCAAATAAATTTAAGCAACTGTGTAAAAACAATTCCCGCGCCATCCCGCAAGGAAGCGGTTTCCAATTGTTTGTCAAGGTCCAGCAGAAAAGTGAGTTTTTTGCACACCGCAATGCTCTTTTCTTTGTAATCTAGGGGATCAGAAAGGAACCCTACCCTGGTTTTTTGTTGGTGAATGACACGATTTGGAGGGGAGATGAGTGACAACCTGACCAAGACGCCTCTCCAAATATATTGCTTTGTCTTTGCCATTGTTCGATCACAACTCGTTCCATTGCGCGGGAAATGCAATTTGAACCGTTCCCAACAGAACACTTTGAAGATGACCCCCCCTTAATAAAACTTTATATTCACGTCCAGTCGGCACTTTCTGGGTGTCCGCGTGAAAAAATTATCCCTTCAGTGCTCACTCGCTGACTATTTTCTGCATATTATAGCGTAAACGAAAATTTATCTTCGTGTATGTTAAATTTTTGTGAGTAACTTATAAACGTTTTTTCATACACAACTTTTTTTTAATTCTGCATATCTACCATATTGAAATAAGTAAACTTTTCTTATAACGAGGAAACAAAATAAAACAGCCAGGTTGTTGGGATAAAAAAAAGCTATCGGGATCGGTTTTTGCTTGCTATAATAACCGAAATCGACATTCATTGGTATAATGACAATCCTTTCAATGAACTGTCCCAATTTCTAGTTCCAAGCGAATATGTTGCTTTTTTTTTACTTTGTAATTCATTTTTAAATTCTTATTATTGAGGAAACTTAATTCAATAGCTTTAATTGACAGGTGTCAATTAAAGTTATTGAATTAAGTTTCCTCTATAAAATCTAAAACCCAAATCAAATGAACTGTATTAAATTTAATTTTTAAATAAATTTTATTTGTACGGATATCAGTAAGAAGTTTGAAAAAATTTGCATTATAAAAGTCATACATACTTTAAAATATTTTATTTCTCAAATGTAAATATTATATTTTATTAGTAATTTTTTACTAAGCATAATTATTACTACAGAGGAAAATTTAACAGACTAATTAATTACCCTTAAATATAAATTTAAAATAACTAAACATTTAGTAATTAAAAAGGTAAATATTTCCAAGATACTGCAGGATGGAAAGCTATTTTTTTATTCTCAAAATCTAGCTTCTTAAAAAAAATTAATCGAACAATGATTATACAATTTTTTTTACAGTGCAATTAAGTTAATTTTAACACGCATCGTTAATCAATGGATACAAAAGGTAAGTCTAAAACTAAAAACGCATCAAGGAAAATCCCCATTCCGGAATCTGGTTCATCCTCGGATGTTGCCAATTCAACGGACCCTTCCCTCACGGTTATGGGTCCACAACAGGAGGAAAACCTGACTCAAGCTGCCAGTGGAAGTGGTGTTGTTAGCATTAGCGAGCGACACACGGAAACTGTCGGTGGGGAAAGGGAAGTACTCACCAAAACACAAAGGCGCAAAATGAGGAGGCGCCAAAAGACTGAGGAGGACACTGAGAAGAAGAGTGGTGGCGGAACCAAAAGACTTTTGTCTGCTGGTAACACACCATCTCCGAGGCTCAGGACCACTCAAAAGAGACCACGTACTGATATTGGACCACAATCTTTTGCCAGTGCTGTAAAGGGGGTGAAGCTCGCCATAGTTAAGGACGCTTTTCCCAAAGAGAAAATCACCAAGGAGGAGGTTGATTTGATTCAAGTAGCGATACTGAAAAAAAATGATCGAATCTGTGATGGTGATCATCTTCCCAGGATACAGGGCTCTGTTTTCAACTCTGGCGCCCTTGTTATCCAGTGCGACGACGCTGATACCGTGGTTTGGGTTAACCAATCCTTCCACGAGTGTCAGCTCACGATTCCAGGAGTGACTCTAAAAGTCATCAGTGCCAGCGAACTACCTAAACCGGTAAAGGTGGCATTCAAGACTAAAGACGTCTTTACTAAGGAGGCTCGCGACCTGCTGAAGCGGATGAATCGCTACAACCCTAATTTGAATTCGATGGATTGGCGTGTTCTGCATAGATTTGTAGAACCACATTCCATTCGATGGATCTTTGAGGTTGAGCTGGAGTCCGCTGAAGCTATCAAAGCAGCCGACTTTGCAGCTTACACTGGTTTGGATCGTGGGTCTTTCAAGATCCTCTCTGACCCTAATCCACAACCTAAAGAGACGACCGAGGCCAGACAAACATCCACTCCCCAGGATATGGAGGCGGAGAGTTTGTCGGATACTCAAGCATCCTCAACTCAGGTAAGTGTATCAGCTAATCTTGCTGGGGAAGTTAACTTTTCTGAAAGTGACCTTCTCAGGCTTGGTGGGTTGGATATCGATACCTGCTCAGAGGGTACTTTGCAACCATTGTCACCCACTTCTGTTGGCGATACGGATAGTCTACTTTTGGACGATTCTGAGGGAGCTGAATCTACAGCTCCATCTACTGATACCCAACTCTCAAAACATGGGTAAAGGTATCAATGTAGGTCAAATTAACCTTCACCATAGTCGTTCAGCTTCTGCTATTCTTAGCAGAAAGATGACTAGAGGTGAAATTGACATTGCCCTCATTCAGGAACCCTGGATCCGTAATGGTAAAATCATGGGTCTGGGGGTTAAAGGTTATAATATCTTCTTTGATAATAACAGTGACAAACCTAGAGCCTGCATTTTAGTTAACTCTAAGATCAACGTTCTTAACTTGGTTAATTACCTCACTGGTGACTGTGTTGCTGTTAAGGCAATGTACAGTAACTCCCAAGGTTTTAAGGATGAGTTCATCCTTGTATCGGGCTATCTCCCCTATGAGGAGTCCGATCCTTTCTCCAACACCATCTTTGCTGTTCTGGATTATAGTGTTGCTAAACACTGTAAAATAATTCTAGGCCTAGATGCTAACTCGCACCACATTCTTTGGGGCAGTAGTAACTGCAACAAACGTGGTGAAGTACTCATTGAACATCTGTTGAGATATAACTTGTCTATTCTTAACACTGGCAATGAACCCACTTTTGTGAATGTTAACCGAAGGGAAGTCATTGATATCACTTTGTGTAACAACCCTTGCCATGAGCTAGTTCATAATTGGAAAGTATCAGATGAAACCACTTTATCTGATCACAGACTAATTATGTTTTCAGTTTTAGGTCCGTCAAGGATCTTTACTGAGGGTAGGAACCCAAAGAAAACAAACTGGAGTTCCTACAAGGAGGAATTGGCTAGGTTGATAGAGACCGACAACCAATTTGGTAAGCTTTCCTCTGTTAATAACTTGGAGATGGCTGTTGATCAGCTTCAGCATGCCATTATCCAATCTTACTACCATAACTGTGACATTACACGCACTGCCTCACGTAGAATCGTTCCATGGTGGAGCACAGAACTTAGCTCATTACGCAACAAATGTAGAAAAATGTTTAATAGAGCTAAGAAGAGCTGTGACTGGCTAGCCTATCGCACCGCTCTCACTGCCTATAATAAGGCTGTCAGAGATGCCAAAAGGAAATCCTGGCAAACATATTGTAGCAGTATTGAAGATCTCTCTGCTACATCTAAGCTTGTCAAAATCATGTCGAAAGACAAGAACTGTAGCCTAAACACTATAAAGCTTCCAAATGGTGAGTATGCTTCCTCTGGGAACGCAATCCTGAAAGAGATGTTTCGGGTTCACTTCCCGGGCTCCCTTGAAGTGTGCACAGCAGCCACCCCTATTGAAACTACGATCTCGTGTGGTAAGAACAATTGGGATGCTGCAAAGATGGTTGTGTCCCATGACAAAGTTGTCTGGGCAATTAATACCCTCAAACCCTTCAAAACTCCTGGTATGGATGAAGTGGTCCCGGCCCTTCTTAAAAAAGGGCTTTTTGTTCTGGCACCTATTCTCTGTAGAATCTATAGAGCCTGCATTGCTTATGAATATGTTCCAACTTCCTGGATGCAAACTAAGGTAATATTCATTCCAAAAATTGGAAAAGATAATTACTATGAGGCCAAGTCCTTTCGACCAATCAGCCTTACATCTTTCTTGCTCAAAACGCTCGAAAAAATTTGATTTCCACAAGTTTATGAAAATACATAACAGGGCGAGATTGAGTATAATAAATCAAAGTACCACTATTTATCTCGTAATACTATTAAAAAACATAATGTACACATATTTTTAAACATTTATCACCAACATATGTACAATATAGATTAATACTTGATTTTTGAAGTAAAACGTCTTTAAAATCAACTACTTGGTGTATCTGGACAGAAACACCATGTAACGCTTTTAGAGTGATCATTCCCGACACTTTTACTGCGAGACAAATATTACTATTTACTTAAATTGGATCTCGTCCGAAAGGAAATTAGGAGTCGATGCGTGTAAAATTTAGTAAAAGCAAAGCACACATAGGGCGTGGATGGAGCCCACTGCATAAGACGGAGGTTTCTGTTGTTACCATTTCCAATTTCTCTATAATCTGCTAAAATGATGTTTCACCTATAATCATTCTGGATGTGTTCCGATACAGCCAGATCTGAATTTTTTTACGAAAAAATAATTTTATAGTTTGGTTTGGCTAATCAACGTCGCATTAGAGCTGCACAGTGGGCTATTGGCGACGGTTCGGGGTCTATCTCGAAGGAAAGACCCGGGAACACATACACATTCATACATGCACCTCGTTATTTTAGAGCCATGATCAGATGACGAGCAAGCACCTGAACCGGCACCCAACGTCTTCAACAGACGTCGGGACTTTGGACCCCGATCAGATTTATCGTGCACCAGTCCCGTATACACGCCGTTAATTATTGCGGATGTTCTGGACGACTTTTCTAGTATTTTTGTAGCGAAGCTAGCAACCCTCCGATCACAAGATCACTACTTTTTTTTTTACTTTTCTTTATCAAGTCCATCGCACGGGTTCGAACCACCAATCCTCGGATTAGTAGCTGAACGCCTTAACCGCTCGGCCACGTAGGCCTCAAAATAATTTTATAAGCACTATTCACAAAATATTGTATTATCTTGTTTAAGTAACTATTGATATGATAAAAGTTTGAGGTTCACACAATAAGCAGAGATGTTAAAAAAATATGCATTTATTATCCACCTTGAACTTACAAGCTATATATTTACAGTGATGGATATGGAAAATATATCACTTTTCTGAGTAAGTTTAACAGAAATAGATAAGAATCATTTTCTTTTCACTAAAATTACACATATATAACAAATACCTAAACAAGCTATTTTCATAAAGTTTAACAGGATTCATAACTTTTCTTCCCGCTTGGTTAAGTCTGTACAAACTTCTACTATATTTGAAGTATTATTTATATTTATAGCAGAACATATTGATATACAATAGGATTAAGGCTTAAAAAATTAAATGAAATTTATACAACATATATATACCTCATATACTGTTCAATAACAAAATCATAGATGGAAATTTTGTTTGCTACTCAAATGTATAGTAAATGAAGTTTGATGTATATTCATTACTTATTTGTATTAAAAAATATCATATATATTTTCTAAATGAAATAAAACTATGGAATAAAATTTTAAATATTTGTTTAATATTCCCAACAAAATAATTAAGCTTGCTCATAATTTTAACTAATCATTTTCAAAGAGCCTTATAAAAATATGATTATATTTATTACAAATTAAAATTATTATAATTTATATTAAACAATAAAGCAAATAAAAAAAAAAGACAAAAATAATCTTCCATTTTCAAAAACTGTAACATTACAATAGAAATATTATCAGAGAATAGACACCAAAAAAATTAAGCAAAACTTTGACAAAATTAAATTCTGTATTCAATTGATTGATTTAATTAAGTTAATTTAAAAATATATATTTTTATTACTTTTTTGCTCGCATTCTTAAATTTTTTAGTACATGCTATTATAAATAATAAAAGTTTTTTTAATTACTCTTATGTGGTTAGAAATTAGCATAAAATAAGCATGCACTCGTACTATTATCTCTAGCAAATAAGAAAAAATATTAAAAAGGAATCTGACTTATCTGATTGGTTGAATATATAGACCATGTTATGTAACAACTAGTCAAACCATACAAAGTTCATTTTGAAAAAACTGGCCTTACCACTCCATAGAAAAATCCATGCTGCAACAATTTGCTACATGTGTATTGGCCACTCATTTTGGTTTTTTTAGAATGAAAAGTGAAACCTTAAGCTTTCAATTACGTTGATCAACATTTAGTTCCTCAATTTGTGAGTTAACTGGCTGTTGTATAACACAGTCCATATATGGTAGAATCAAATAACAATTGATTACACTCGGATAAATACTAAAAATTAGTAAACAAATTAGTCAGTTTCATAGAGGTATACATATTAACATTACAACTGGAACCGTAAGCACAACAGTAACATTTTTCTGAGCTGCGTCTAAACTGAGTTGCTTCGATTAATAAGGTACCTCGCTGAGAATGGGCCCAAGTGGTTCACAATTGTGAATCCTGCGGATAGCTTCACTAAAAAATCGTGATACATCTAAACACTGAAATCAAGTAACAAAGAAAGCTGATCAATAGAAAGTTACATTTTGCAAACAGAGCAAAATTTTATAGCTAGTATCAAATAGAAATACATTGTTTATAAAAAGCTCACATTTCAAAATTTGTTGCTTAAGTTTTAAAAAGCATGTGCTCCATAGTTGAGTTAAAAATACTGGGATGGATATTATTTTATTGTTGATTGTATACTCTGCATGTAACTATGTATATTAATTTTTAGTAAGGGTAAACACAGAAATCAATGAAAATAGGTTGATTTTAAACCTCTGACGCTTACGGACATGATATCAGTTCCTTCAGGAATCTTCAGTTTTTTTCTAGCATTTGCACCCAATTTTTAAATTCATACAAATATTCCATTTTAAATAAAAATATTCCATTTTAAGGTACAACTTACGAGTAATAAAAATTAAAATTTAGTAATATGAAATAGTACACAGAGGAAAAATTATTTAAATTTCCAGGCAGTTAAAGCAATTTTTACAATTACGAAAATCGAGTGAGCGTCAGTGGGTTAAATAAATTCGATAGTGAAATGAAATTCGGTCAATAATGTTTATATTAGGAAACAATACACAGAAAAATTTAAATACTAAAAAGGAATGTATAATAATAAATAGTACTAAAAAAGAACTTTTTATATGGAGCACTAGTATAGTACATTTTTTTTTCTTCAAACAATTTTTGTAAAAAAATAAACTTTTGGTCATGGTCTTTACAAATCTTATTTCAAGGTTTTGTACAATGCGTCGAATATTACTTTACTTAAAAAAGTAATGAGTGGAAGGAGATATTTAGCTTTGTTCAAAAATATAAATGTCAGATTTTTTTCAAAATGCTTAGAAAATAACCAGATTTGCATGTTCTAAAGAATACAGTGTAAAAATAGGATAAAAACTGACTTCCATTTGAGTTTTTTAAGACGTTACTTTATCCTATTTTAAAAGTAATATAGGATAAATATGGGTTATAAGCAGGGTTCACACTATTAATTCATGTAAGGACATTTTTCTAACGCAAGAGCCTTAAAAAATAGTTTTTAATTAATAATAATACAAAAAAACATACAATGTTTTTTTTTAATCCTTTAAATAAAATAAAAATCATAATGCTTTAAAAACAACAAAATTTTGTTTTAAAAAAATCTTAAAATTTACAAAGTTAGTTTCAAGCTCTTGAAAATGAAAAATTTCTACAGACTTCTTTAACATAAATAAGGAGGTTTAGAACTTTAAAATGCTCAAGAACAGAAAATGAAAAAAACATCTAAATATGGTATGAACCCTGGATGGAAACCCTTTGTTTCAAATCTTGATTAAATACCACATATAAGTAGGAACTCTACTTATTTTTAAAAGAAAAAAAAATTCATGATATAAGCCAAGTTTTTTATTTTAACTTTTATTATCAATGTTAAAAAGGAATTTAAAAAAAAAAGCAGTTTTGAGTACATTTCTACATGGTGGAAAATAAATATCTACAATAAATTTTAAGTGGGAAAACATTCATATAAACATTGTCCTGTGATAAAAGTGATTAACGAGCCATGCAGTAAAGAAGCATGCAAAATTGTTGCATGCACTGCAACGGAAAAAAAAATTCATGGTTGAAAAATATTTATTACAAATTTGTACAATTTAATAAAAAATGCATTGTTAACATATGGCACAAGTGTCTGCCGCATGCGAGAGAGGAATGGAAAACCTTGTTAGTGGGGATGGAATGCAGATGTCTACATGGGAACATTACAGAAGAGGTACGAAACGGACTCTCCGTTGTGGGTGCGTCGGATAGCTTCCGCCAGTATCATTGCCACATCAATGCACTGTAAAGACACAAGGATTACACTAAAACATGTGGTGATTAGGCACCCACGTTTTCCAAACAAAAATGTAAAAAAAGTTTCTATCAAAGTAAAAGGCATTGAAAAATCAAAATGCTAATCATAATGTAAAAAAAAAAGTTTTACATACCAAAAATTGAAATGTTAAGAGCAAAAATAAAAATGGCAAAAAAAAAATCTAGATTTTGATATGGGTTGTTTGGTCATGCAGCATAATGCAATCTTTAAACGATTAAAAATATTAACTGCCTTGTGGATTATATAAACTTGGGTGTGTTATATTTTTTATATTGCTCCAACACTACAAAAAAAGGCAAAATAGTTTATGAAGAAACAGACTTTTTGTTCCTATTTGTTTAGAGAAAAATATAACTTTTTACTAGGGATGAACCGGATAGTGGTTTTGCCGGATACCGGATATCCGGCACACATTATAAACCGGATATCCGAACTGGATTTTGCCGGATATCCAGCAGTTTCTTTTTTATAAAAATATCTTCTCATACACACTATAAAAAACAGAAATCGGTCAAAAATTACAAAATATTTTTTTATTCTGTAATATTCCCCAATTCCTTACCTTTAAGGTGATACTAAGATTGAATAAATATTCACAAAACTTTTTTTATTTACAAAGGGTTAGTCTAGGGTGCTGCTAGTAATGGGCATGTTTTGTACACTTTAAACTAAATTTCTAAATAATTGTATTTTTACCATATGCCCTTACATTCCAAACATGAAAACTCAAGTTTGCTTAAAATTTTGAGAAATTTATTTTTATTTAAACTTTATATTAGTTGTAAGATGTTATGACCCTGCACCATAACGATTCATTATTTTTTTTTAATAGAATTTTAAAGTTAAAAACGAGAAAAATTCAAGGGAAATACTTAAAGCAAAGATAATTGACCGCCTCAAAAAAATCTTCGATGTTTTATTCATCTGGATATCCGGCTTGGTAAATCGGATATCCGGCATTCTGCTTCCGGATAGTTAAAAATCAGCCGGATAGGCCAGATATCCGTTTCATCCTTACTTTTTACCTTCATACTCCCAAGAACAAACAATAGTGAATTCTTAATAAGAAAAGTTTTATGAATATTTTACAAGCAAGAATAGCCTCAGTTGGTAACCTGCTTTGATAAAGTTGTCAGTAATTATTATGATGAAACATTACTAAATTTAATATCTATATTTTCTTTTATTCCAGTAGAAAGTATATTTCTTAAATACTTTAATAATGCCTGGAGTCAATAACAAAAAGGAATGTTCATAGATAATTTTAATTTAGTCAATGGGAGTAATAAACTCTTCGATTAGAAATTGGTGGAAAAACATAAAAGCTATTACTTAGTAACAATGTGTTCTTTATGAAAGAAAAAATAATGTAGAAATAATTAGATGTCCATGAAAAATGATATGCCTGATTAAAACATATACGCAACCCCTAAGACACCATACACTTTTTAATACATACAACTGCATATTTTAATTTAAAGTAATAATAACTAATAAAGAGTTTAAATGAACAAAAGAAATATGAAATTGTGTTATTAAATTTTTGTTTAATATTGCAGTAATTTGCTCACATATTTGTTAATTTTTTTAAAAAGCAGATGTAAATCTTACAATGAGTATTGCCTAGCTTGAAGCATATATTAGGGGTTTTTACTTATAATTCGGACAATTAATAAAAATGAAATGCCACTTCCCCAATTTCGATTGTTAAATAAGGCAAGCATTAATAGTATATAGGTATCCTATATACTATTAATGCTTAATAATTAATATATTTTATTAATGATTAGTATAGGTAACCTACCTTAAAAAAGAAGTTTTTCTGTTCTATTGTAACAATATTTGTAATTTAAAGAATGCTGTCAAATTCTGACTTCGATAAAATTTTAAGACAAATATTTTCTGTAATTTTAAATGTATAACAAGTGCATTAACAAAAATATCTCTCAAGGACAAGGGTATTATAAAAATAGAACGCCTTATAAAAATAGAACGCCATTTAAGTTCAATTTATCAGACAAGACTCATAAAATAAAAGTAAAATTATTAAATCTGTAAGACATAACATTAATGTTTAAAGGAATAATTACTTATATTTTTAAAGATTCAACGCATTGATGCCTTAAAAAGCAAAGGCTTTGTAATGGTATTATGAATTTATATGATTTGTCAATTTAAGCTCAACGTTTATGATTATTATGCAGATTTATAAAAAAAATATATATTTTATAAATATTTCTTTACTAAAGATTAGATATTCAACAGAATAACATGGTTTAAAAAATATAACACTCGAAGTTGACTAAACAATGATTGATTGAATATATCTTAAATAGTTGAGAGCATTTAGAAAGTTGGAAATGTATCAATTTATCCGCAGAAACATATATACTTTACCTGCACAGATGTATAAAATATGTGTGTTTTACACATCTGTCTGTCTGAAATATATCAATATACACAGTTGACCCTCATTATAAAGACCGTCATTTCAAAAAAATAATTAATATGAAAAGTTAAAAAAAAATATTACACAAGAAATTAATCAACCAATCGGGATTTTCGGAGGCAGTCGTTAAAAGGTGGGTCTGCTATACATATATATGATGGTAATCTGATGTTAAATCAACATAACATTACACATTTACAAAAGGATTATTTTAAAATTACTTGCACATTAACATAAAAATGCATTAAGAAAATCAAGTAACGTGAATAGAAAAAAGTATCAAGAATATATCAAAATAAAGAAATCAAATACTATTTAAAGGCAAGCAAAATTAAAAAAAAAAACTCTTTAAAATCCAATTATTTTAATAAAGTAATATTTATTTTATATAACCTGCTTTAATAGATTTTTTTTTACGATTCTAACAAAAAACAACAATTTAGAATAAATATGAAATAAGTAGAGAATTCATTAAAAGAGCTTTTAAAATGTTTATAAAAAGTTATGAACAAGGGGAAAAGACTGTTGAAAGCACCAGACCTACAATAAACGACACTAACCTGTACTTTGGGGCAATCTTTCATGTGTTGTTCCTGAGGAATGGTGTTGGTAACGACAACAGCCTCGAAGCAAGCGTTATTGATGCGAGATATGGCAGGACCAGAGAATATTCCGTGAGTGAGGATCGCATATACCTTACAAGCTCCAGCTTCCATCAGTCTGAAAAGACAAAATAAAGGTTTGAGGTCTTCCTAGTAAATTAAAACAGGGTTGCCAGTCAATATCAAAATTCCAGAATGACAGATACATGAAAAGTACTTTTTTAAAGATTAATGTAGAGACCTATAAAAAATAAAGTGCCTGCAAGTAATAATCTATCAAAGTATAAAAAAAATTGAGAATTGACTTTTAGCTAACAATTTTAGAAAAATTCCCCGACTTCTCCAGAAAAATTGTTCATTTTTCTGGCAATTTCAGGTGAGCGGGAACCCTGTAAAAAGTAGCGAGAATATTCAGGAAGCATATTACAACTCAGCTAAAGATTTGAAACTAAACTCATGTAATATGGCTTGTTCTATTTATTGTGCTGTAGTAAACTAGTTGGACCGTCTCATACATTTTTTTTGTTTCAAAATTGATGTTTTTATTGTTATATAAAATAATTTATTAATCGATGTTAACAACAAAGTTTGTATTCAAATTAAACATTAAAATTTTATTTATACTAGTAGGGGGATTCGCTCAATTCACCAAGAAATTCAAGTAACAACTTGCGCTCACATTCAGTGAGCAACTCAAACATTCGAAATTCCCAACTCAACAGTGCTGAAAATTCCCAGTTCCAACTTATCGACATTTTTCACCTTTATATATATATATATATTTTAGGTAATATTAAACACAGTTCTCTCACAAGCATTGAGTTTTTGCACCCATATCCCAATGCAGTGTCCGTTCCGAGGTCTAACTTAAATGTAATCTTACGAGTTGGGCAATTTATAATCTTTCCTAGCTTTCATTTGTTAATAATATTAATTTTCTTCAGGAATAAATTTTCCCAACTCAGGGTTTTTATAAGTTGAAATCCCCCCCCCCCCCCCCATGAGACGGGCCTGCTCACATTTTGTGCCAACAATGTATATTGTAAAAGAATTTCTATCCATTCCAATATATCCTGGGTAAACGAAATGTCATTGTTCTACAATCTTTATTGAACAATGAAAATATTTTAAAAGAGGAAAATTGTTAAAAAAAAAAATATGGTTAGTTGACATTATTTATGGATATATAACAGCCGGATAACCGATTATTTTTTTTGCAGATTTTGCCTAAGTGTATTTTCTCTATCCAATAAAAAAAGAATTTTGAAATTGGGCAAATTTTTTTTTCTGAAATAGTCCGGTTAATTGAGAATTCCTAATAGTTAAATGCCAGATAATCGGATTTTTTCCCCAAAAGGTTCATAAGTGGGACATCCCTTATCCAACAAAAAAAGAATTTTTCAAACATCTGAATTAGAACTGAACATACATTAAAAAAAAATACATAACAGTTGAATTGATAACCTCTCTCCTTTTGAGTTGCTGTGCATTATATTTAAGGTTTGGTTGCCAGCTTTTCAGAAGGTTAAAAATGGTAAGTCACAAATTTCAATTCCGGGAATAAACAATATTTTCGAAAAATGTAATGCAATTTTGTAAGGTAGTACAAAGCATATCATGATTAAATAGGAAGTAATGAAAAATAAGCAATTTTATCAAATGCAAATGGATTGACAAATTTCCAGGCAGATCCCATTCAGTTAATATCTACAATTTAAAAGTTTTTACAAGAGAAAAAGATTTCTTAAAACAGCCCAATTTCGAGATCGCATTCATCAGATGTAATGAAAGAGTTTTAGCCATCAACTTTCCAGTGAATCACCCCTGCCTTTGGCATCTTTAACATATTTCTACATGTTAAATATATAATATTATGAAATTCTTCGATTTTCAAGGTCGAGCATCGATTCCACACAATTATTGCCAGCCAAACCAAAAGTAACAAGCTTCTTTAAAAAAATCCAACTTTATTAAGTCAAATGACAGGTCCTAAACTTCAGTTGTGTAAATTAAAAGATATTTTTGAAAAATTTAACACAATTTTGTTAAGTAGCACAAATAAAATCATAATGCAATAGGAAATAGTAAAGTATAAGCATTTATTTATCAGATGCAAAAGGATTATAAGTCTTTCAACGGAGATCGCAGCAGATCGCGTTAAGTGAATTCCTACAATTTCAAGGTTTTTATGAAAGATAAATTGATTCTTAACAGAGTATCATTTGGAAGTTGCATTCGCCCCACGCAACGAAATTTGAGTTATAACCATCTTGACCTTTGAGTAATATCTCAGTTACACGAAGATCGTTATTCTCTGTGTTTCTAGATTGAGTATCGATTCTTCACAAACGAACTGAGATTTTTCAATCATGAAATGTCTTATGATAGTGAAATACCATTAACTAAAAAAAAAAAAGAATCAAAAGTTCACTTTTTTTCTGATGCGAAGTATCTACATTCAAACCTACATCTTCTCCGAGTCCTTTTCGATTTACAATAGCGTATAACGGTCAAAAACTCGCAATACGTAACTTATATTTCTATAAATCCAGAATTCTGGGTTAGGATCAGGAAAAGTAGCATCCATGAAAGAAATATCTAAGCTTTCTCGAGAACTTTCATTACAAACTGGTTTTTGAGGTGCTTTGAACACCACCTTTTTGCGCTTTCGGATTTAACTTTTTATGTGGAATTTTTTTTTCGAAAAATTGCTTATACATCTTAGTCACGACCTTATATAATGACATACTGAAATTTTAATGTAGATGTATCATGTCTGCTATTTATACAAACGTATAGCGGTCAAAAGCGGGCTATTCGTAACCTATATTACTGCAAATATTTAAAACTTAAAAATGTGTTTAAAATGGAAATTTTGGCGAAATTGTTAGTTAAAAAAAACCCAGAATTCTGCGTACCAAATGTTATAAAACACTTGGAATTACGGGTTCCGAAAATTAAAAAAAAAAAAAAAAAACAGTATTTCGGGATAGACCAGGAAAAGTGCCACTCTGATGCATATCGGCGGTCGGGAGATGTGACACTGACTGTTCAGTGTCTGTGTGCCGCGCATCAAGTTTAGCCTTGGTAGCGGCGAAAAAGTTCGCAGTTGTTTCCTGCGCATACGTAGCTTTATAAAAAATTGCCGTTCATCGGCGAAACAAAATCTGCGCGCCAATTATAACTTCGGTGACACGTGGCTAAAAAATAGAATAAAAAAAAAAAAAAATAGGAGGTCGGCGGTCCTTACTTCTGTTTAATTTATTTCAAGTGTTACATTATCTTGAGTAGTTTTATTTCCCCCCAAAAGATAAGTATAGAATATTCATGTTCTTTACAGCAAGAGATTGGCAACAGTTTTTAAATACACAAAGCAGTATTTTAAATAAGTACATTATTTTGAATGAATATATAATGAAAATTGGTGCTTTGTTCCAAGACCCTTTTCTGCAAAAGTGGAGCTGTAAGTAAGGAACTGTGCCTATGTTTTGTGCTATGTACACACAATGCTAGTTTACGACTTAAAATCAGTTATAAATTTCAAATATTCTAAATGAAAATGCTGATAAAGTTTTTGTCTAAGTTATTTCTATTACTTTCAAATAAGACATTTTGATAAAACCTGATTTAAAAGACGTTAGCAGTCCAGATATTTTTGTACGATCTATAAAACAGGGCTCGCAACACTTTTTACGTATGTCCCTAGGGAAAAAGGGACCACACATCTTAAAAAAAAGAGACCTACAAAATTTAAAGTCATCAATATGAAAGTGATCAAATTGTAGGAAAAGCGAAATACAGTTTAAAAAAAAAAATATATATTTCTATGTAATAATATAGGATAGCCTTGCACAGGCAAACTATCGGACATCCAACTGAACTATTTAGCTGCATGCAACTGAAAAATTCTAATTGTATCTGCTTATTTAGTAATTCAGGCATGTTGGACAAAACATCCTTTCGCTCAATACCACGTTAACTTTGTCAAAAAATCGAAAATTTGGCGATTTTGTATGGATTATGAAAATAAAAGTTTGGGCGATTTTTCATCTTTACTTTTGAAATCTGAAACATGGTAGCACTGAGTTGAATGCAATTAAAATAATCCATGGACAGTTTCCGAGTGACTTTTCAGTCCCTCAGCTGATTAAAATTTGCAGTGCAATTATTGATTGTGCCAGGTAAATAATTTATAACCAGAGATTTGATTACATCAGTCACAAGTCAGTGACTTTTCCCATACCAAATTCAAGTTTAATAACTTGGTTAAATAGTGTACAGGTTATGCATTAAACATCCCTATTCTTAAATCCCAGTACCATAAACACCAGCCGATTAAAAAAATGTATCATTTCATTTCCAGTTTTATAACATCAATTTCATTCAAAATTATTCCCAGGCTGCATATATTGAGATGTCTTCCATTGAGTATAACTCTTCACAAGTCATTATAAATAAATGCATTTTTTTTTCATGATTGAATGTATTATAAGCTGTTTGTTACTTTTGGCAGAAATAGAAAATTGAATCATATAAATCAATGAATATAACAGGACCAGGCAGCATATGGTTTTGTTGCAATCTATATTTAAGAATACACACTAAATACTCCTTTTTCGAGTAAAAATGTGAAGAAAAAAAAATTTGAGTTTTCTTTTGAACTATAGCATTCTACTATTGCGAGTATTATTGCAACCAAATTTTTTGAAGAAAATAGGAACATTAAAAAAAAGTTAGTAAATTTGCGAAAATACTTTTTAATATTTTTGTAGTAATGTCATTTTTTTTGTAACTTTTTAAATTATGGTCCGAATTGAAAATTAGAAGGGTTACTTACTACAGAAGATGTCTATTTTACAAATAAATCTAAATCGAACAGTTTTTTTCTAATTATAATATGAGATACTGGGAATATATATAATTACAATTTACACCTGCTATTTATCATATTCTTCCCCTGGACAAGGTCATCATTTACATTTTGTTTTTGATACAATGCATAAACGAAATCCGGTCTTGAGGACAGAAATTGTTTATACATAGGCCTACATTTTACATCCATGTGATTAATTACATTTGTTAAGACAAAACAACAAGCATGCTCCTATTTCAATGATATTTCAAGAGCTGCAACATCCTTAGCAGATTCAACATAAATTGTGATTTTTGTAATAGCCATTATAAAATAATAATCTTTGGTTAAATAGGGAAGGGAAAAGTGCCAGAAATGTATTATATATTAATGTGTAAATATTTTTGCTGAAATAAGGGGAAAATGGACCATATTCTGAAAAAAATAAGGTATTGTAAGTACTTCAAGTAACAAAAAGGACTTTTAGGGGAAAAAAGGGACCAGTTGCGAGGCCTGATAAAACAATACATTATTCTTAGGTTTCTTTCAAATCTAAAAGAAACCAGCTCAAGCTATAAAACTTAAAATATCTCTTAATGTGAATAATAACTTGTACATTTTCTACAATCATATAACTGGACAGTTCTGTAACAAGCGGATAACCCACTATTGAAAGAATCGTTTTCAACATAAATAGAAGCCCAACGTTTCACTTTCTGTATTAAAAAAAAATCAGTGACCAATACTGGACATGTAGTGAATTGATGCAGTATGGATTTTCCTATTGGGAGGTTTGTTTTAAAGCCAGAAAATGAACATTGTGTGTGTTGACTGGTTGTTGTATAACACTGTCCAATTAACCAAAACTAATCACATATATGTCAGAGTATTATAATTAACTTCCGTAAAAAACAACTATACTTTTCAGCTGCGTGACAGATTGTACCACAGGTGTCGGCCATGTCGTCAACAAGAATGGCAACTCTGTCTTTGACGTCACCGACTAGCACCATCGAAGCAACTTCATTTGCCTTCTTCCTCTCCTTGTGAATAAGAGCAAACTCTACATTCAACCGATCTGCAATGGACGTTACCCTATAAAATAGTAAATATAGTCGATTTATTATCTAATAAAAAATATGAAAATGTAGGAGACATGGAATACGGTTAGTATTCCATATGCTACTTACTCAAAAGCTGGAATAGCAACCATTAAATGTACTGGAAAATATATGATAAATAAGTAATAATTATGTACTCAAATAAAGTTTGGAAAATATGACTACTTCAATTAAGATAGCTTTCTAACACTGTGCAGATTATTTAATGTTTGGTTAGTAACAATGCTTAAGGTGAAGTTTATAAACCTTTTTAGTAATTTAGTTAAAATTGCAAAACATAGTTTAAGCTTTAACAAAAAATCACATTTAAAAATGTTAATTCTTAACAACTTCAAAATTTAGTTGCTTTATGTCATTAGGACCAGCAATAGCCCAATTGCGGCCGAAGGGAGTCGGGTTTACCATATTCTCAAAGAAGAAAACAATTGTTTATCGCCCAGACAAAAGGTTGCCATGGGCCGCAATTGGAACTTTCCGTTAGGACCTGATTACATTTCATTTTTTTAAACACTAAGAAAAAGATACTCTAATTTAGTAATTTTTATTTCATAGCAATAATAATGTAATAACATATTTGAAGATACCTTTAATTTAATTTTTGCATTTTTAAAAAAAAGTAAGTGTTGATAATTTTGAAAAAAAAGGTTTCATCTCAAATGCTGGTTAGAATGTATACAGTATTTGCTATTCAGTGCAGCTTTAAACAAGGCAATAGAAAACACAAGTTACCTTTTAGCACCCCCGGCATCTGGTGAAACAATACTGCTGTTTCTCCACTCAACAATATTTTCTTTAATCCATTTTAGAACAGCAGGCTCTGCAAATAGATTATCAACAGGTATGTCGAAAAACCCCTAGAAGAAAATTATTATTAAACAACAATAAATATAACCTGAGAAAATAGAACAATTTAAACGATGTATCATGCAGACAAAAAAATATTTTTAAATCCCCGTTCTTCATATGTTCAAGTTATTAATATTGAGATAAAGTAGTTAAACGAGCCATTTCAAAGCGGAGAGTTATACAACAACAAATTAGAAGTATAACAAGAAATTGAGGTTTTTAAAAATCAATTTGAACGCACAAATATTAAAAAAAAAAAAATTACACTCTCATACAAATTAAAAAAAAAATCCATGTAGATTGATTGCAGAATAGAATGAATATTTTACCTGTATTTGCGACGCATGCAAGTCCATTGTTATAATATGATCTGCACCAGACACAGAGAGCATATTTGCTACCAATTTTGCAGAGATGGGTGCTCTACTCTAAATAAAAAAATAATATAAATATATAATTCATATTACATCACAAATACAGTGTACATTATAGAACAACAGTGTTTACTCTAACAATTTTTTTAAGAGCTGCTACAAAACTATATGTCAAGTCAACAGCTTACTGCCATTGCAGAATCCTAAAACAGTAGGTTTTCACAAAACTTTCAAGTATTTAAAAAAATTTATAACTTTTCTCCTAAATTTACAAATTTTATTAGATAGTTTGTTATATAGTTACATGGTTACACAAATATCATCACAATATGCATAATTTAATAAAATCTTTTAAAGTTTTAAGATTTACAGTAAAGAAAAATTTTCAAAGGAGAAATTTGCCCGTTCATGGAACATGGCCGATTTTTGCATAAAATAATTAATTATGCAACATGCTTAAAAATCATATTATATGAGTACATTGAAAATAGAAAGTTTATTTAAAAATGTAATTCTAGTTAGTTTACTTTATCTTTTTTGTCTTGTCTTGCATAAGGGAAACAAGGGATGACTGCCGTCACACGAGAAGCCGATGCGATTTTGCAAGCGTTGATCATAATCAGTAACTCCATTAGGTTGTCGTTGACCTCCCCACAACCACTCTGTATAATGTAGACATCCTCGCCACGGACTGACTCGCCAATTTCAACGCTGGAATTGAAATTAGTGTTACTTTCATACATCTTAATATCACAATGGAGGATTATCAAAATAACTTTATGTATCATATTAGTGCTTGGGTAAATGCTTTTTATATGTGGATATTTTAGTGTAGAAATGTGTTAAATGATAATTTAGTAATTTTTAGGGATGAACCGGATAGTGGTTTTGCCGGATATCCGGCGCACATTGCAAACCGGATATCCGGCAGTTTCTTTTTTATGAAAATATTTTTTCATACACACTAGAAAAAAAGGAAATCGGTCAAAAATTACAAAATATTTTTTTATTCTAATTATTAATTCTCCAATTCCTTACCTTTAAGGGGATACCAAGATTGATTAAACATTCAAAAAACTTTTTTTTATTTACAAAGGGTTATTCCAGGGTGCTGCTAGAAATGGGCATATGTTTTGTATACTTTCACTTAATTTCTGAATTATTGTATTTTTACCATATGCCCTTTCATTCCAAACATGAAAACTCAAGTTTGCTTAAACTTTTGAGAAATTTATTTTTATTTCAACTTTATATTAGCTGTGAGATGTTATGACCTTCCACCATAACGATTCGTTAAAAAAAATTTAATAGAATTTTAAAGGTAAAAACGAGAAAAATTCAAGGGATAATCTGCACACTGTTAATACATTGGTAGAATTTTCAGGAAAATACTTAAACCAAAGATAATTGACCGCCAAAAAAAAAAAAATCTTAGATGTTTATTCATCCGGATATCCAGCACTTTACTTCCGGATATCGGATAGTTAAAAATCATCCGGATAGGCCGGATACCGGATAGTTACCGGATATCCGTTTCATCCCTAGTAATTTTTAAGACAACTATTTGAAAGTTTGAGCCTATAAATTGGCAATTCAAATATCGTTTTTTACCAACTCTTTTAGTCAAACTACAAATTTTTTTTTTAATAGACTAATTTAAATTTTCCCCACTTGAAATAGAAATCGTCAACCTTACCACAAGTAAAATTTTGCAGTTCTTTACAATGGTTCAGTCAGAAAATGTGCATAAAATAACTAATTTAATGGCTTGATAATGATCCATAATGTATTATTATCAAGCCATTTTAAAATGTCTCATTATCACATTCAGTGGTACAAATGTTCATTCATTGATCTGATATTATTTTCAATGAATCAGGACACTTGGCCATGAAGGTCTCTGTGATTTACTCCCCAACATTTTTTGTGCCTATGCGTAAGAACGTTGCCTAGAAATCACACACCTAGTTGGCAAACTTGTGAAACATTTAGATTTTTTTTTTTAAATGAAACTTCTTCGCTTCATTTAAAAAAAAAAAAGCTAAAAAATTTTCCACAAATCTGCCAACCAGGTTTTGTGATTTTGCCAAGTCTACAGGAATTTACCAACATCGGCAAAGGGGCCTTAGCGAAGGCCTTGGAACTATCAACACATATCAAATCACGGAGGAAAGAAGAAGGTGGAGGTGCGATCAAGTCTCAAACCGGTTTGCAAGGTGAAGTAAGCAATCGCTTTAAAAGTAGGTACTGGCAAAGTAGTTAATTCCTATTGTCCGGTGCCCTTGCCAAATGGGATTTGGCGACAAATGATTGGGCGATAAACTTTATGTTTTGGCAACCCTACTTGGTACATTTTGCGTCATCTGACTATGGTTCAAAAATACAAGGCATCATCCCCGGGCCTTTCCTTCGAGATAGGCCCCGAACCGTCGCCAATAGCCCACTGTGCAGCTCTAGTGCGACGTAAATTAACCAAACCATCTGCCATTTTGATTTGGCGACAAAAAAAAAAAACGTAATTTTTGCCTTGGCGCCAATTTTTGGACTTGGCGCCAACGGGGCACCGTACACTAGGAATTTACCGGCAAAGTATTTGGCGTTATTCCTAAGCATTACTTTGTGCCAGTACTTGGCGATAATTTATTTTACCTATAATTGGAAATAATAGCATTCTTTATTGATTTGGAACTTGTCAACTGCAAAAACTGTTATTTTTTTTTAGTTTTGATACTTTAAATTTTGTGTGTTGCGTTGAAACGCACTGCCAGCTGGATTTGCTTGTACCTACTTAAAGGTTGCCATCTTACTTCCAGTGAAATCTCCCAAATCACCTCCACCTTTTTCTTTACTCTGTATCAAATACTTCAGTTATTCAAAATTTTGAGTTATAGCTGAAGTACAATTCACAACAGGATGCAGAAACACACCTGTCACATTACATCCCAATGTTAAATGCTTCCAGATGTCAATCCTACACTAAATTTCAATGACATTAACTTAGGAAACATTTGACAGATGACAGGTTAATTCAAGGTACTTTCTGTCCAAAAGGACATTGTAAGAAATAATGTAATGCTACATAAATATAATTTACCTTTATTATTTAATGAATCAAGAAACATTCAATATCTAGCTGTTCCTTAATTATTAAGTTTGTAAAAATGAAACACTTTTATGCAATTTAAAGATAACAAGGCACTGTCTCTGTTAATTCCTATATTTTCATGGATAGATTAGTTTACTATCATAAGAGGCTAGAAGGTGATATTTTATGTAACAATGATTTTCTACACAAAATGAAATCATAAAATTATTTTTAAACATTTTCTAGAAATTTTACAATCTAATCATTTACAAAGCAAACAACATAAAAGAAGCATTCTAGAAGAAAATGTTAGTCAAGGTCAAAGAGATAACAGTATTTTGACAAAAGATAAGAGTTAACCTGACCTTGAGGGTTTTTAAATAACTCTTTTTAAGGGCTATTGCCAAATTCCCCCCCAAAAAATTCTTACAAAATTAGTCAATAATTTTGAAAAAGAAGTAAAAAGAGATGTTTTTTTTTACTGACAAATAACACGTAAAATTTATTTTCAAGCACCAAACTCAAGTTTTATTAATTATAATTTGTCTCCTATTAAAAACCCATTTTTAAAATGCACATTATACACTATAGGCATTTATTTTCGACTAAGCCTACACATATCCAAGTAAGCCAAAATAATAATTAAAAAAAAATTATATAATTTTTTTTAATGTAATCTTTAATTAATATATTTTTTGCAACCATTGTATTAGTAATATGCAACTTGTATAATCTAAAATTTCATTACTTAAACGCTTCATGTCTTTTACAGTTGCACACGACTGTAACAGATTGCCCACCCAAGTATGAACATGTTTAAAGAGATTTTTATGAAAGTGATACCCTATGTTAAATCACAAAGTTTTAAATTTTAATATAAAATTTCCCTAAAGTAGCTGTTTTTATTAAATTTAAAATAAACTAATTTTTAATTTTAATTAATTAAAAAAGCTTTAAGACAAGGAAGATATACTATGCAAAGCTAACAAATTTCAATATCCAAAATTAGAAAGGCACTGCCCTAATCCCTTTCTGTAATTTCAATCTCAATGCATCATATATGCAAAATTACATATTGGAATATCATATTGAAAGTATTTGACAATTTTGCATTAATCTAAAATTTACATAGGCATTTTTAAATGTATGAGTGAGACACAATTAGTGTAAAATTATGTTTATATATGTTTTTTGATAAACCTTATTTCAAAGGAAAAATTTAAAATTAGAGAAATGTAAGCCTTTCCCAGTCATAGTTCTTTAATTTTTTTTTTGGCTCTTAAAAAATGTATTAATGAGTTATTTAATAAATATTTTTAGTGATTCATGTCATATGCTCTTTTAAATTAATTTTTAATGTATGTTGATAAACACAAAAAGAAAAGACATTTTATTTTAAACAAAGAAAAGGAATGAAGTAGCTGATATATTTGAAAACGATAATTTCTGATAAAATTTTATGCTATTGCTGATAACAAGTTATAAGACGCTTACATCATGTGACTATGCAGTAATATTTTTCAGATTTTAAGTTTTCAAAGGAATTTATGTAAATATAAAGATCTATAACTTAATTAAGGCTCAACTAATTACTTAGATATGACGAATTAAAATTTTAAATAAAACAATACACTTTCTATAAATATAAAATTTACTTTAAAAAAAACTAAAGCATGGTCTTACCTTGTTTCTTGATTACTAAATTTTTTCAGAACTACTTTACCCAGATCAATTCCTAATCGATCTACAACTTTTTGTGCGAGATCCACATGTGAAGACCCGCTAAATACTTTAATGTTCGGCATTGTTAATTTAAAAACGGCTTTGAATTGTCCGGCAAGACGACAAGGTCAGTCCGAACCCTGGAGAAAAAGAAGGTATGTAATCTACTATCTCTATCTCTCTCAACTTGCTTCTTTATCAGCGGGAAGATTACTGTTTTGTTTACAATTTGCGTAGTTAGCAAGAAGGCGAAACAGCTCAACTCTTCTAAAGCATGTTGCTTTTAAAAACAAACGAATAAGTTAAAATAACTATTTATGCTTTTAGTCATTGTTTAATAAGTTTAATAAAAGTTGTTAAAGTTTAATAAAAACGAAAACAAATTAAAAAAATATTAATAGAAGTTAAAAAAATTGTTTGAGTGTAATATGAGTCAAGGTTTCAGGATCTATTCATCTCAACTTATTACATTTTGTTTTGATTTGAAGAAAAAGCGCAATTGTTGACTGTAATATATTTTTAGATAATTTTTATAATGATAATTGAGTTTCAGCCTTGATAGTATTTTTTGGGGTACGAAAAAAATGTATTTTTCATTGTTTGTATATATGTGATTTATTTTGTAAGTATGTGTTTCGGTGTTTGAAATCATTCACCTTTTATACTGTATATCGAAACAGTTTAAGGTTTTCACTTTATGCTACATACAATTACAAGTTACGACGATCACTATGCTCAAAGAACATAAAACAATGTCCAGTTTAGTATATCCTTACTTTCCCTAACTTCAGATCTAATTGCTGATTAAAACTGTTTACTCTCAAAGAACGCTATTCACTAGGAAGTTTTCGTATTTGTATGTTAGTTACCTTATTGAAAACATAATACTTTCTTCCTTTGTATTGAAGTGCGATCTGTTTAACTTGAACCCCCGACCTCTCATCTATCACTCATATTAAAATTTAAACAATTAATATTTAAACAAATGAATCAAATCTGTAACACTTCTCTATTCTCGAGTAGGACCAGAGAGTTGTAATATTAAATAGAGAGCGCCTTCAATACCAGACTCTCGTAAGGCCGTGGTGTCAACATTGAAAAGAAAAACTCGCATCACGTGGTTATAGCGCTGCCACATTTGGGGTTCAGACATCGGCAGGAGTTCCAAATTTGGCGCACTTTCTTCTTTTTTGGTGATAAGGAGATCTGTTCGTATTCAACTTCTTAACATATATGTACGTATTTACTTATTTTCAAACAATATGCGCTAAATATTTCCGCTTCATTAACGAAACGAAAATATTTTATTTGTGTTCAATACTCGAAGAAGCGAAACTCTGTATATTTCTCAAGTTTTATTGTTCATATTTTCTTATTGAAGTGTACAAAATAACAATTGAAAGAACTTTGCTTATGGTAAATTTTTTACATAAAAACGTAATGCAATTATTTCAAAACTACAAAGTAAGAAAAATCTCCTTAATATATCTGTTAAACTCCCTTAAATTGTGCCACTCGTTCAAAAAAAACTATATTTAAATACAAAATTAAACATAAAACCATATTACAATACTTCGATCTGGTTTAGTTCTGAAAGTCGCCAAGGCCTGCCAAGTAATATTGGTGCATGAATTAATTGGCATTTCCACATATCACGTGGTTTCAATGATGGACACACGGAAATCAGCATTTTTATTCCTCTATTTGTATCATTACTCTATGAGTAGGACTTATTTAAATTTCCTAATATATTTTCGTAATAATGCTTAAAGTACTCCTTGCGTTTAGGAACATATCAAAATTGTGAAGTTGTTTTCTTTGCAAAATAGTTTACTTTATATTTCCAAAGCATGAATATTATATAAATGTTTACATTTTTATTATTTTAATAGATATGGCTTCCAAAAAAAATTCTTCAACACTTTAGATTTGAAAAATATTTCAACTTTGAGTACTTTTATGATTTTAAAGTTAATCATGTCTATCGCTAGAAAAACTGGAAATCTATGGACAGATTAAGTCGTTCATCTCCGTCAGAGGGTTAAATGCTTTTTCCTGTATGCTGAACCCTCTGTAACATATATACAGTAGAAAGTCCAAAATCCGGAATTGTCAAGATTTCGGCAATTCTGGATTTTAGATCATAACGATATCCATTAACATTTCATACTGTGTGTGCGAATTCTGGTAATTTTCACTCCCCTCCACTCTCTTAATCAGACCGATTCGTTACAGAAAAGTACAGATAACGTTATTGTACAAACGGAATGTCTTCACATTCTGAGTTTGTCTATTTTGAGTGTGTGTTACTGTGGGAGGTAATTTTGTGAGGTTCAAATTAACACATAGAGTGCTAATCCACGGGATGAACTCCACACCCACCTCCTTCCTTGTACGTCTGTTCAATTTGTAGAAAAAAAGTTAGCAAGTTAAAAAAAAAATTCAGTTAATTTTTTTTTAAAGAAATTCAATAGTTCCTAATATTAGGTCATTCTGGATGTTAGACGCCCAAATTTTAGACTTTCTACTGTATTTTTCTATGCGATAAAGAACAATGGTGCACTCTGCCAAATCTGTTTTCATCGACAACTTTAGCAGAGAAGACCTAGGGTTTTCAATACTGATATTAAGAACATAAATAAGTGGGTAGAGCTACTTTCTGTGGATTAAACCAATGAAAGTCACTGAACGAAAAACTTGCCTGCAGTGGCGGCCAAGGTCGAAAATGTTAGTGCAGCCGAAATCATGTGAATCACCCCCCCCCCCCTATTTTCCACAAACCATACATGATCGGAAATTCTTTATTATTTACTACTCAAATCAAAGTATCCTTTCAATTTTTACAAAATGATAACATGCAAAAAAAATAGAGAACACTTACTTATTTTTTGAAAATTAAAGCAATCCTCCTTTCTTTTAAATATGCGAATCGGTTAATTTTAACTTAAATAACGGAACAACAGCAGGAACATGTCCTGAAATAACAGCACACAGTAAATTTATCACGAAAAACATTTCCGTTTGGAGATATTCTTGTAAGTTCTCGTTTCACGCATGAGTCAATCAGCATTTCGAATCTCAAGTGCAGCTAAAACAAGAAAATTCATTTCGGATGTACCTTCTCACAAATGCAGTGCATTAGCATATGGGGGAATCTTTCGCTTTTTGGCTGCAGTTTTGATTGAATGGAGTTTTTTCTCCTTTTGAATTCTGCATTACGGTAATAGGCTTGCTATTTATCGGAGATTTTATTTACTACCGTAAAAATTTCATTTTCAATTCTAATCTACATTTAAGAAAATTAGTAAAATATCTGATTTTAGTTTTAAAATTTAGGTGCAGCCCGGCTGTACCTGCTGTAGTGGACGAGCCGCCACTGCTTACCTGACGTCTTTTTGGTGATGGTTTTAACTTATATGGAACTATATTAAGTAATTACAAAATGGTAAAATTGGCATATAACTAATCACTGAAAAACTAAAAAAATTATGATATTGATATGGCAGTTTGGATTTATCAAAAATGGCACTTTTCTTACTTCCTACTGGATGATTTGCCCATACAACATACATTGTTTCGAATGGTACATGAAAATCATACAGAATTACGTTGATGCTGCAAAAAAAAGGACAAAATGATTTTAAAAAGTAAGATATGCTGAAAAAAGGGCAGCGGACATTTTTCCCTTCTAAAAAAAGTAGAATGCATCCAAGGATAGTAAAGACCATATATATATATATATAAGGTGTGCTCGTGTTTCGCGTTTTGAAGGGGGCAAGGAAAGTATTCTTTTGACGTCATTTTAGCTCCGCCTTACTATGAGTTTTTGATCATTCTCATTGGCTGTATGTTTCAAGCGTTGCTACTTAGGTTCGATCCCCGGTTGGGTAACAACTGGTGATTTAATTTTTAATCAGCAAAATAATGTAAATATCTGTAAATAATTGTGTTCAGGTAGCTTCACTGCTAATCTGTCCTTATTTTGTTATGTCCCCGTATTTTACTTGATTGAAATTGTAACTCATTTAATATGTCCAATACAAATGCATTGACATGATGGTTCTGACCCCATTTTACTCTTTCAAAATTCATGGACATGCGCTCGTCGCAGCTAATATTATTTTAATACGCTTAATTTATTAAGCAAATCTTTTTCAATTTTTACATACTAAACGCAATCTTTAAAATAAAATTTAAACACATAAAATGCAGCAAATACTAAATTCAGTTAGCGAAATCACTTTTAAATAGTTCGCAAAAAAAACTAATAGATGGCAGCACCTCACGAACCATTAGTTCAAATTGAACGAAATTCATTCCTAATATTTTAATAACTAAACAACTTTGGAAATCGATTAAAATTGTTTTTTGAAGCAAATTTTAACTGTTTTCTTTTAAATAAATGATGAAATCATGATTAGTTAAAAACAAGAAATCTTGTTAAATTAAGTGTACTCCTAAAACGACTGCACAAACGAGAGCATTAGACACGCCCACAGAAGTCGGAGGCGTCGCTATGACGTCAAAAGAATACTTTTCCCCGCCCTCCATCAGAAAGCGGGAGTACCAGCACACCTTTTATATATAGTCTCCACTATCCTTGGGATGCATCAGCATTTTTTGTCTGACCTGCATAGCAATCGCCTGACATGCATCACTGTGTTCTGTTTGGCAGGTATCGTTGCTTCTTTGGCTTGATTGCCACCCGTTCCTTGGTTTTTCAGTGTAAAAAGAGGCAAATGTTTAGTTGTGTGCACTGCATATGTGTTACTGGGGTTTACATAAAACCAAACCGTCACTCTCTCGCATAAAGCAGAAGTAGCATAAGCAGAATAGAAGCCAGTTGTTAGCCTTCTTAATCCTCATGCTTCAGCCAGCTCAATTGTATGTCGTCTTATGTCAATTTCCAATAAATTATATTACACTCTCACTCACTTGGACTCTTGTCTATTTATAAGTGGTTTTTGCAACTTAACAAAAAAGGCAGGCCCCCAGCATCTGTTGAAAAACGTCTTAACAAAAACAAATATGTGGTATAAAAAGAAGAGATGAAGGTTAAAAAATTTAAAAGCTTGTAATTTAGTATGTTTTAACTTTGGCTTGATAAAATTTGTCTGGTCTAGTTGCTTAAATATATTTTTCAGGTTTTTTAAAAAAAATTCTTCGGCTCATTCAAAAAAGCATTTATTTATTACTTTACATTATTTTTTTGGATTCCATGTGGTAGGCCTGAAGTTTTTCAATCTGGTATATTTTTTTGTGAATTTATGCCTAATGTATCTTTTTTCAGAAGGCCTTCTAAAAAAAATGGCTAAGTCCCGATTTAGTGGCAGTGATGACCTTTACATAGACTTATCCTCTCCTAATCCATCCACATCTGCAGGCACTGTAAATAATTATGCTGTGAATGAGATCTGGATAGGCGATGAAGAAGACACAATGCCTTCCCTGGATGAGGAGGCGAAATTGAAGAAGGTTGAAATGAACCTTTATGATGAGCTCCTTAGATCTGATACTGATAACAGAAAAGAGGAAACGCAGGTATATGTTTGTGTGTTGAGGTACCAAGTCAGGGTATCCATAGAATCGGAAATATCAGTGAATTTGGTAATTCCGGAATTATCAGGAAATTTGCGATTTAAAAAAAAATCAAAAAAAATCAAGGAAATTAACAAGAAATTATATTTTTAAGTTGATTTCTGACTATGAAACATCTTTACTGATTATATGAAAATATTTTTAAAATACAATCATAAAGGGAAAACAAGTTTCTTTTAATCTTTCAAAATCGTAGTAATTGCAACATGCCGGTGTTTCTAGAACTTGACAGAGCAATTGACAGTCTATAGCTAAACGTCCACTCAATCAATTTTAATGATTAATTAACAATTCAAATGTTTAATAATTTCTATTGAAATTTGAATTTTTCTTTGCACATTGCTAAAACAGTTATTTTGTTTGCCAAACTTGGCAATACTGGTTAACTGTTGTTAGAAACTCCACTACACTCTTTTATTCTTTGGGAATATTTTTTTAGAAATATTGTATAAAGAAACGTCTTTAAAAATATTTGAAAGATTTTAAAACATGCCTTTGTAGCTTAGTCTATAGCGCATAGGACTTTGGAACAATAGGCAATGAGTTCTCCCGATGGTGACCACTCAGTTTTTTTTAATGTACTATATGCTTTAACAACCTTATTAAAAAATAAACTTCACATTTAATAAGCTGGAAAAAAGGTAATTAATAGAAAGGAAATATCTTAAAATTCACAAATTAAAAAAAAATTATAATTTTTTTAAGAATTAGAAAATTGTTTATTTCGGAAACGTGTAAAACGATATGTAGTGCTAAATATTGAATATGAATAGACAATGTTCCTGTTATCATATTTAATTTGTGTGATTTATACTGTTTTTATTACACTGAAAAAACTAGATAATAAGGAATTGTTAGGAAAATTTCAGGGAATTTCAAATTTTTTTCCCTCTGGATACCCTGAAAGCATAAAGCTTCCACCTTCTACTTAAAATGGAAAAAATGCTATATAAAGTATCAAATTCTCACTTAATCTAAAAAATAGTATAAAACATTTTTCTAAAGTTCCATTTAGCCAAAGTTTTAAAAATGATTACTAAAAGATTTTTGAAAAAAAAATCTGAGTGCATTGATAATTTTTATGAAGAGGTTTTGGTTAAGGAACATAAAAGTTTGTTTTAATATTAAAGAATTTAAGCCTGTTTTACTGTATCTTCAAATTTTCTTTCTAAATTCTAACAAACTTAACTCGACACTTAATATATATATATATATATATATATATACCTTTTCTACCATTCCATAGCTCCTCACATTATTGAAGATTTTACTAGTTTTATATAAAGTTGAATAGCTTTGTTTTAATTGTGAATCAACCTAATTTTATGAGATGGAATTTTTAAAAAAGGAAATTTTAGTATTTTTACTAGGGATCATTAACTATCCGGTATCCAGTCTATCTGGCTGATTTTTAACTATCTGGTATCCAGTCTATCTGGCTGATTTTTAACTATCTGGTATCCAGTCTATCTGGCTGATTGTTAACTATCTGGTATCCAGTCTATCTGGCTGATAGTTAACTATCTGGTATCCAGTCTATCTGGCTGATTTTTAACTATCCGGTAATTATTGGATATCCGAAAGCAAGTGACGGATATCCGATTACCATTCCGGATATCCAGATGAATAAAATGTCGCATATTTTATCGTGGTGATCAATTTTCTATTGTTCTTGCTTTAAGTATTTTCTTGGGCTATTAAGGTGGGTAAGGAGCAGAGAGGAGTGAAGCGATAACTTTCTCGTTAAATCTGATCGGGTACGTTTCCAACACAGTGGGTCACATATAATAGATAGTAAGGAAGATATGTGCCACTGACATTCGGAATCGGCCACTAGCTATCTTGAAGTATCTTTGAGTTTGAACAATCCACATGGGTGGTGGTGTGTAGGGAGCATAGCTACATCTCGGTTAATTATATATTAAAAATAGTTTAATTCTCCAGTCTAGTAAGAGATAGTTTTAGCATTTAAATATAGTGCAATTTAGATCAGCAATTTGGAAATATTTCAAAATTACATTTTCAAACGCATCTACAGTGCAGCTCCGACCGTTTCAAAATCAGTATGAATATGAACAGTATATTAAAGAATTATTAAATGAAGATGTTTTTGTAAAAAAAAAACATGCCGGATATTCGGCAAAAACCTGTTTGGATATCCAGTTTGTAATGTGTGCCATATATTCGGTATCCGACAAAACTACTATCTGGTTCATCCCTAATTTTTACTTACTGTCCCAACAACAGTAGCAAATAAATTCGCGACTTCAATATTTTATTACTTAAATATTATTTTTGTCGCTAATTGTCCATTTAAAGCACACATTTTTAAAAAACTTTATATTTTCACAGGTTGCATCAGCTTATGAAGACCTTAAGAAGCAAGTTTTACATTTGAAAGCATTAATTGCTGAAAAGGATGCCAAATTGGCAGAGCTGACGCGGCAAGATACGAACTTGAAAAAGAACATTTGTTCCCTTTACAAGACAGCAAAAGCTGAAATCGATCACAAAAATTCCTTAATGACAGACACCAATAGGAAGTAAGTCTAAATTATTTGACAGATAAGTTTATTCCTTATGAGATTTTACGCAATGAAATATATCGACACTTTTTGAATTATACCAAACTTACTATAACTATATAACAACTGCCTGAAAATATCATCTGTTGAAAAGTTTGTTTTTAAATAATTGTTTAGCTTATTACAATAACTTTTTTTAACTTGACCGCAACCTATTGGTTTTGTATGGGGTCATTATTAAATGTAGGGTGTAAAAAAAAATCAGATTTTTTTTTAATTAAAAAATCATATATTTATTTGATTTAATTTGTATTTAAAAAAAAAATTCAGTATTTTAAATCAGATTTTTTCTTTAAATGATTAACTACTTTGCAGAAGTGGGTCTGCTAAACATGCAGTGGGTAGGGTGCATAAAAACGGGTATTTACGCACCCCTACCTCATGTAAATACCAGTCCCAAATTACATCTTTCGTACATTCGTTACATGTCATGTTTCATTTCTCATGCATTCAATAGAGAACTTTGGGGTTTACTTTATTCTCTGCTACTATAAATACATATCAAAATGTAAAAAAAATCATGATTTTTTAAAAAAAAATTATCGCCATTATGTTTTTATGTAATGTATATAATTTTGTAGCATATTATATTTTACCGACCATTTTGAAACCATATTTTATAAATATTCAAGTTTTCATACATTTAAGACATTTATGAAAAAAAATACTGAGGTATTCAAGATATATATTATATACTTCTATTTATTCAGGATTTTAAACTGGATTTTCTTAAGTTATTAAACAAACTCGTATTATATATTTATAAACAAGCTTATCACATTATATTTATTATAAGAATTCCACATTGTTTACCAATAGCTCTCCTTCCGTTTTTACCTACTTCAAATATATCATTAAAATGGAACCAAATTTTATTTTTTTGTCTTTCAGAAAACATTTTATTAATTTAAACTGAGGGCTTTCTTAAAAAAATAAAATAATTCTGAAACAAAAGTTTTAGCAGTCATGCTTAGCAGATTGTAACATAGGATAAGTAGGAATTGCAACTAAATATCCACTCTAGCTATATGTAAAAAACTTGAGGGGGGGAGGGGTAAGGAAAAAAGGGCTGGGGAGGACTTTGAATAGATAAGAATGGGCAAGTAAAAAATAAACCTTCAGAATAAGGAAGAAAAGTTGAAGTGACCATGGAAAAGGCACCATCAGTGAGATTTTTTATTTATAACAGTATTTCTTAATAGATTCTTTAAAAATATGATCAATTGATTTTGAATCAGTGATTAAAAAAATCAATTGATTTAAATCCTTGACACCTTGATCGCATGTATAATCATCTAATACTATTGTAAAATGATCTATGCAATACTATTGTATACATCTATATAAAATGATATAATTTTCAAATAAATATTGTGATGTCATGTTCGTTGTTTCTGTTTTTAAATTCCTTAACTGTGAAACTGCCATCAAACAATAAACCTTAAAATAAGGTTTCTCATTATTAGGTTATAGTCTTAAAAAAAAGGGTTTTATAATTTTTTTTATGAATTTTGACATACCTCTTGCTAAATTAAAAAATAAAATGAATCTAAAACAAAAAACAATCTGAATTTGAATTTTTTAAAAGCTTTTTAAATGTAAATTTTATGCATATTCCCGCTTTTTAATGCAATACTGCACATGATGTTATTTTTTTCAGTTTTGAAAAATTTTAATCATATCAGTGACGGACATTTTTGTCAGGGTTGGCTTGGAGGCGGAAAAAAAAATCCGCTATATCATTTGTGAAAGTTTTAGTACATTAAATTTTTTTTTTAGGCAGAGTAATTGCAGACTGCTTTATTATAAATTTATAATAATAGTTTTTTTTTATTATTTCTGTACTATGCTTATTACTGGTTTAGTAATGAGTTTTTCTACCAAGCTCACATTATTTCCTATTATGACATGTAATACAATTAAAAAAAATTATATGATTATCTTGATTGGACATTGCATTAAAAATTGGAATTTTTTCTTGTCTAAAATGCATTTAACCTGAGAGTGGTAAGGCTTTGTTTTCCTTTAATTAAAATTAAGGTAATTTTAATTTGGTCTGCACCAATTTTAATTTGATAAAGTTTTTAAACATTAATAAGTAATAATATTGCAAAATTTTTATTATCTCGTGCATTGTATATTTTTTACACGTTATATTACATTAAATCGAACATGAGGGTCTATTGTATTCATTTATAGATTAAGACTTTTTTAATCCTTGATATATATATATATGGCTTGGGATATAAATGACCAATGTCCGATTCAACATTGTTTGTTCTGGTTTAAATTAACATATTTTATTTAACAATTTCTAGTTTACTAGTGTTGAATACATATATACTATTTTGTGAAGTGTTGAACTACAGTATTTTGATCTTGTTCTTATTTTTGATAAGATTTTTTTATTCAATTCAAAACTATTTCTTTAACATGCTCTTAATACTTAAAATGCTAAATTAGTCATTTACAAAAATATTTTAGATTAGACAGTGTTTTGTATAGCAGAAATTTGACAGTAGATCAGCTTGAAAAGCAGATGCCACAGAATTCAAGTGAAAAATGCAATGAAACTTCTAAAGAAAAATCAATTGAGCCTAAAGCAGGTAAGAATTTAAATAACTTAAATCTGTGATCTGGTTTTCATTTAATGCTTGTTTAGTGTATAGACATGCTATTTTTCTTCAGAAATGCAAAGGTAATTTTAACTTTTTTCTACCATTTACTTCTTGGCAATGATTGCTGGTAGCACATTTCATACCAATCTTCAGGCCACTGTTGTCACTGTTGCTATTAAAATTCTATCGGCAATCTTATATTCATCTTGAAAATAAATATACAACAGTGTTCACTCAAGAAATAAAAAAGTGCAGGGCGCTGTTGGCTGCAAAAGGGCACTCCATTTTTTAAAAGGCCCTCTTGGTTTTAAAAGGGCACTTTTTAAAAAAAGTTTGGGATGGGCGTGGCCACCCTATGATATATTGGATCCGTGACCAAACAAAAAGTTCCGATTTGTTGATTGATATTGCGCTAGAGCTGAATATTGGGCTATTGGTGATAATTTGGGGCTTATTTTGAAAGAAAGACCCATACAAAATTGATGTCTCATTATGAAGATACTACTTAAAATTCAAAATTTGACACTTAAAAATTTATGTTTTCGCTAAAAACCAAATCTGTAAGTAGTCCAAATCAGACCTCTTACAAAACTGATAAAAAGGCTACTTATATCTAAAATTTAGTAATAAAAGGCCAATATTGTAACCAAACTATCTTCACTTAAAAAAAAACATAGCATTTCATATGCGGGTACAGGCAACCAATATGATTCGTGGAATGCCCCGTACTCGAAATAACCGCGGGACCATCGCAATTGTACAACACGCATAGTTAAAAAGGAGTTTATTTTTCTACTGTCATAATTCACTTAATTCCAATTCACACACACATTTTTTGTAATCGATGCCTTTTTATAAAGACAGCTAGGGAAGCAAGAACGCTTGTGCTTGACTCAAGAGGGGCGGAATTTTTTCAACAGAGGGTGGCATTTTTGAAAAAAGGGACATGAGGGTGCTATTAAGATGAAAAAAGGGTGGGCAGGGCGGACCGCCCTTCCAAAAAGCCTAGAGTGGATACTGTATACAATATTATTTTAAATAATATTCTATACTCGGGGACAACCTAAGTTGAGCCTAAAGCAATTGAATATATATACATAGCTTCAGGTTCTACTTAGGTTGTCCCTAAGAATGTATGAATAATTTTGGAATGTTAAATTAGTTTTGAGTAATAAAATAAGTTATTTGAAAATAGCTTTATTATGCTATTTCTTCATCAGAAATTCTAACAAAAGAGTACTGAATTGAATACTAGCTTAATAGATTCTTCAAATCAATTTAATATATATACTTTCTATTTAGTTGGATTATTACAAACAACATCTATTTTATTAGGATCTTCAATGAGCACACACACCTTGAGCTCAGATAAGGAAGAGTGATAAACACAGTTAACTCGAATCCAACCTGCTCCCTCCTTTGTCTACTAGGCAACTTATATTCTAATTTTACTGTCTTATTTAAATAAAGATTCTTTATTTTGATGCAATTTTGACTTGGAATTTTAGAATTAAAAATGTAAAGGACCATCAAAGAGAATTAAATTAAAAATAACAGTCAAGAGACTGATGTTTTGATTGTAGGTCTCTCTTAGCAAGGACTTAATTTATTATGGACAAATTGGTTATAGTGCAATATAGGGTCACATCAAGACATATAGCAAATGAAAGATTTAACTTTGCTCTAACTGTACCAAGAGACTTAAATGTTATTTCTAATTTATTATGGGGAAAAACACTTATTAGATATTTTTTGTACAGTTATCTTTATTCTGCAGTTGGCGCCTAATATGCATATAGTACTTATGTGACATAATATCTTTCGGGTTGATTACTTTGGTCTATATCATCTACCAAAAATGTAAAATTTTAGTAAGACTATTTTTGTTTTTATTTTACTATGCCCTTATTTTAAATTAAGGTATCTACATTTTAGCACCTATATGAGCTACAATTATCAATTTTACATTTGTAGTTTAAAATTTATTTTCAAAAGTTAGAAATGTGCCATGCTCAGAGTCTGGAAATGTATTGAGATTGTTGCTAACATTCACAATGGATGTAATCACTAAATTTCACTCCTTACATTATATGGCATTGCAATTTAAGGAGTTATTGATTGTTCCAAGAGATGAGTTTTTGTGTAATAATTTTTAAAACTCCTTACAATAACCTTATCCCTCTTTATATAACCTTAAGGACCATCGTCTAATGCTTTTTAAAAGAAGTCTCCTTATGAAAAGTCGACTGTATTTTATCATTATTTAACATATTTATATTTTGCTAGTATTTTATTATATATTACTCTTATTTGCATATTGTATAATTTATTAATGTTTTATTTAAATAAAAAATATTGAAAATGCTAGTAAGTTTTATGTTTGTATAGTTTCATATACTTCAAGTTCGTTATTTTTTTTAATAATATTTTTTTCTTTACTTGCATGATTGTAATATTATTTTACACTGTTTTGTAGCTGGGAGGGAAAATCCTCAGGAATGTAATTTAGAATCCAGTGATCTCAATAAAAGTAATTCTGCTGGCAGCCAAAAGAAAGTTGAACAATCGTCGACGAAAAGGAAACGTTCTTGCACCCCGCCTAGCGACAGTAAAAATGCCGAAATCGAAATTAACTCCTATTTAGATAAAAGACAAAACAGTGATTCAAAGAATGATGGTAAAAATCCTGCAATAATTAAGTCTGAAAAATCTAATGTCAATCAAAACCATAATTTAGGTATTGATCAAAATTCCCCTCATATGGCTAACAATGAACCATTGAACAAGAAGCAACACTGTGATTCAAAAAGTGGACATAACAATGACCAGTCATCTGCAGTGGACCAAGAACCAACCCTCATGGAAGTTTTTTCGAGAATGCAAGAATTGGCCTTCAATGATCCTGCTGCTACAAACGCAATTTTTTTTAATTTGCTACCTGATGTACTTAGGCAAGCATTCTTGGAATTGGAAAGAAGTCAGATGGACGCACTGCATAAATTGAAGCAATCTTTTGTCAGCTATTATTTCACACAATGCACTTCGGGCTCTTCCGACGTCCCAACCCCCGAGGAAAGTTCAGGTCACGAAGCGCAGAATTCCTCGGTGTTTTTCTTTCCACCGAACTCTTCTCAACCAAAAGTAGAAAAAAAAGATACTTCGTCTACTTCAGAAAGACATTCTGACTCTGTAAGTAAGCCTCAGGAAACTGCTAGTGAAGAAAATGAAATAAATAGGGGAAAAAATGATTTGCAAAAACCGGGCAAGAAACCTTCGTCAAGACGCAAATCGAAGGAGGCTGTCCTTAAGTTACATAAACAAAGGGATGAAAGTTTAACTTTATACACACAGAGGCAGTTGCAAAGGCATCAAAATTGATTAGTATTTTCACTTAACTTATATTTAAAAAATTGTTATTGTATATATGTAATATGTTTTATTGTATTATATTTAGAAAATATAAAGGAACTGTAATTTTGTATATTTACGTTTTCTAATTAGTACTAAATTTTAAATTGTTTATTAATTTTGCATATCTAATAAGGAAGGTTTTCTGGAAGGTAAAAAATATGAAAATAACATTTATATGGTAGTTCTTTTGTTCCAGGGTATGTTAAATAACCAAGTGCCTTCTAATGCCAGCGGAATAGAGCTAAACTTTTACCACTGTGCTAACAACTTTATAACATAATTTCATAACTTTATTGTTTAAATTCTGTTTATATTAAGCATGATTTATGTCTATTCTGCTTTCCAAAGTTTAAAAGCCATATTGCACTATTTTGTATATATCAAAATTGTGAGTTATTTCCGTTAAAAGACCTAGACAAGGGTATTTCTGCAATATATTACTTCCTTGTTTTTTTCTTCTTTTCTGGAACAAAAATTAGCATAGTTTTTTTAATAATTGGTTGATTTAATTTGGTGCGTTAATCGGCATGAACTCCAAACTAAGCAGGATATTAAAAAAAAAAACAAATTAAAATGTTTTATGTGGTATCATTGAAAAGTGTATGTATGAAATATATAAAGACTTCTAAAGCTTAAGACATAATTTGATTTTTTAAAAGAAAACCTTACAAAATACGTAATAATACATAGATATCCGCATTGTATGTACATTTATCCATCTATTTTCAAACCTAATATATGTCATCTTCAAAAATTAATTAAGCACACTAGAAGTCGGTAGTCTAATACATGTTACTCGCGAACCATATGATCCACGGAACTATTGTCTTATAACCAAGATGTTTTTTGTTTTATTTTTCCAGACAAAAGTTTTCTGAGATGTATTCATTTCATGACAAAGATTTAAGTCAAATTACTATAAAACTTTCTTAACAATTTAAATTTTCATATGTTTTTTTTATAGACGATGTTGGTAGGCACATTTGTTCAGCTTTTAACTCTGGTTTGTGGTCATCAAATGAAACAGTGTTCTAAATGCAAAGTTTCTTAAATAAACGGTATTCAATACTGTTGCTTGCTACTCTTGTTGTTTAGCTTCATATCTGAGATACTTGAAAAACAATTAAAAAGAAATTATAATTTTTTTTAAATCTCAATTTAAAATGAATTGTCATAATACATATGTTTTTTATCCTTTTACAATTAAACTTGTTATAAAATAGTTTTCAAAAGCATTTGTTGAGGAATATATGAATTTTTGTGCTTGTTATGATATATGTATAATTCAAATATGCATATATTATGATATATGTTGTAAAGCTAATTTTTTATATATATTTAAGGCATGAATTATTTATTTTAACCTACAAATGTTTATTGAATTCGATTTTTTTTTATATCTGCATTTTATGTATACACAGCTGAAGTTCAATCTTTAATTTTAATGCCGCATAAGCCTATTTCAACAGTTTTTTTTTATTTTTTGGACTGTCTTATAGTATATGATGAAATTACTATTAGATAGAACTATTTATGTTTTTGCCAGATGCAATTGTTCCCTACCTTAATTTTATGTGAAATAAAAGAGTTTTTTTGTGTTTTAAATCAAAACTTTGATAATAAAGCAAAATAGAACAATTGAAAGAAATATGTCTTTAATATAATTCCCCTTTCATATTTTTCGGTTTTAGAATTCTTGAAGCATTTTACTCATATTTTCAAAATTTATAAATATTTTTTTAATTGGATTTGCATCTGCAAATAATTCCAGTTGTAGATAAAGTATATTTGAATTGCTTGTTATACCAAAAAACTATAATAATAATATGGAAATTTACAATTTTAACTTGATACTTTTTTTAAAGAACACAAAATGATAGCATATTGTGAAAGTCCATCTCAACCTTTTTATTATGATTAAAATAAAAACGCATTGTCTAAAATGCTAAAATTATGTTAAGATAAAATTTTTATTGATAAAAAGCAAGGTGACCATTGAAATTTATATCAAAACAAAAATATTGATCAACCCAAAAATTCTATTTAAGCTAACTAATTATAACATTGCAATTATAATTTCCTTACTCAACAAGTTGGTTGCTTTCCCTAGCAGCTTATGCCTTGATAAAAATGTTTAGAGATATATTTACTGTTAAAGGATATATAATCAGAAAAAAGAGTAAAAATATGGAAAAAACACTTTTTATGACTTTTCGTCAAAACTTTCAGAATTTAAAATATTCTATAATAATAAATTTATTGTTTAAACTATATGCATTTGAAAATGATTCACCTTTTAAAACATACTGTTTCGTTATGTTATAATTTATGAAACAAAGATTAACTTTTTAATAATGTTTTGAAATCAAACTTATTTTTTAATCACACAGTATAGATTACACCAAAATAATTATTTCACATATCTTACAATGTTTTTATTAATTAAAATAATACGATTTTCTTATTAAAATATGTTTCTGTCTTTCAAGAATTATTATACTTTCACCATGCTTCCTATTCTAAAAGTATTTTATTAAATGTCACTTAAAATGTGTGATATACCATCAACCAGGACGCATATTACTTCCCTTTTACTCAATTGGTAGTTTGCCCAGAAATCAAGGCCTGTGATTGGTTTATGTGATCGCATGAACAGCGACATCATTTCGGCAGCAGACAAAGAAAATTTTGTTTGTGTTTTGCGAGCGTGCGCTTTTTGTTCACAATGTAACTTCCCAATCTTTTATTAATCTTATTGTTAAAGAATCAGGAGATTGTATTCTAATACGAAGCCACATTCAAAGCATAGACGATTGCAACAAATGGGTGAAAGAATACAGAGAAATATAAAAAACTCAGTGGTATTCAAGAACATCAATACCTAATGTAAAAAGAATGGTTTGTTCGTAAGTATAGAAGGTACCAGTGCTTATTTTTCGAATGCATGTTATTTGATCAAATCAATAACCAATTTTTCCATTAAGCAGTTATTTGTTTTAATTTATGTAATCAAAATGAATACCACTATTCTTTATATTAATTATTTAGAAAAACGAAAAGAATATAAAAAATATAAATCGCTTTATCACTTAAAAGCACTCCACATACTGCATAGTTTTATTAATATGGTGGCACGCTTTTGCCAACATGCCATTCTATTTCCTCATGAATTTACTCGGTACAATTTACATTGATATTATTTGAGACAAACGTTGGAATTCTGTTTCGAAAAAATTAAAATCAACAAAATTATATTTTAATAAAATAGTTGTATGCTAAATTTTTAAACTTTGTATTCTGTTTTAAAAACCTACTTCAAATAAAATAATTGCATTATTTTGTCTGTACAATTCATTAAAAAAAAATATTGCTAATAAGTGTCTCTTCAGGAATAATTTGTGTAATAAAATTTACACTTTTTTTAAACTTTAAGAAATAAGATTAAATGTTATATATCAAAGTCGAGGAAAAGTCAAGTCTGCCCCATAACATAAATTAATATTCTAATTTAATATTTTCTCAATATGAATAAATTAGAAATATTTTTTAATAGTTTGTATAATTGAATTATAAATAATAATTTGTATTGTATTTTTAGGAAAAAATTAGTTTGTCACCACAGTTCATTTATGAACGTACCATCTGAGAGAAATAAAAGAAGCTTTTAAAAACTTCTTGTCCTTCGACAATTGATATAAAAGTGAAACGAGAGACTTCCCGATTAAAGCAACAAGACAGCTTTGTAAAAGGTAGTGTTTTGATTTAATTTTCACAAAGTTATCAAACAAAGAAATCAATAATACCCTAATATATATTTATTGGAAACATTTATTCGTGAGCTATTGTGAAATTTGTAATACATAGAATAGTACATATGTAAATATATACTAAATTACAAATATAATAGATAAAAAATATTACAACAAATTAATTTTGTATTTTGACCTATCATTGGCCTTGTATTGTTGCAACGATTTTTTATATACTTTTATTATTTAATTTTCAGGAAGGATTGTTTGGGGTGATTTGAATTAAAGGAGGTCATTATAATAGCCTTAACACTGCATAGTTCCTAAGACTTTTTCCAACTTCTTCTTATGAGTCTAGAGATAGTTTCTTAGAGTACTTCAATGATGGAATGACAGAAGCTTGCAGATACCATGAAGGTGTTTCACAAATGAAAGAGGGATTCAATGAAATGAAAATGGCCAACAGTAGAATAAATCTGATTAATCGCACTGTAAATACTGGCATATTGCGAACCTAGGTCCAAGCAATGGAATTGGAGTGATGGAAGTAAGTTAAAACTATATAATTTATTGCTTGATTCAATTAAATGTAAGGGTGTGGTAGATACATAAACAGGCATAAATTTTTAACAAATATTGGGGTGCTTAAGATAATAGCTTTCACTAAAGGCGTGAATCGTTTTTTGAAATTATTGGGGAAGGTCTAGCCCGTTGGTCCCATAAAAGTTGACACCTTTTGATGTTTTATTGGAACGTTGGTTATACATTGGAATAAAATGTAAACTATACATATATAAAACATAGATTATTCACTGATGTAAAATTAACATACATTGAAATAAAACATTAGGTTACTCATTGGCATGGGAACTTGAATTATATATTGACATAGCTTATTGTATTACACATTTTTATTTACATCAATATTTAAAAAATACATGATTACTATTTAACTTTTTAAAATTTAATTATACATAAATCTCTTTCAATAATTTATTTCACGGCATTTTTTATTTACATCAATATTTTTAAAAAATTACTATATTACGATTTAATTTTTTTAATGAATTTAACTTATAAATTCATTTAATTTATATTTTTGAAACTAATACATGTACTGTTAAGAACTTAAACTATCATCACTAAAAACAATTGATATTATTTACCATGAATAATATTATAATTTCATTGCTACTTATTTATTATTTTCCCACATAGTTTATTAGACTGTTAATATCATTTTAATTTCAGAAATTAAAGGAAACGATTGGAGCCTATGAAGAGAAGGTGTAACAGTGGCATTTTGAGAAAATCCCTTTTCTGTTTCAATCATCACTCCACTAATGGGACTAGCGCATTTCTCTCCATTCTGCAGGTGAGATCTTATTTGCTGACACAACTAGTTCATGCGATCCTGAGAGCAATGCTGTAACATTTATGTTAATCCTGCCCTATGTGCTGTTGGGGCGGTTACCGTTGGAATATTCACCACAAAAGGTGAAATGGAAGAAGCATATGCACAGGCGTTTAGTTTGATAAAATATACACTAGAAGGCGTTGCTTTCAATACAAAAGAAGCTCCAGCCATATTTGTAACTGATAATTAGCACGCAAAGATAAGTACTTCGAAAACTACTTGTCCAAGCAGCAAAAATTTGCTTATCAAGCAGTTTGGAGATGGTTATGGGATGCAGAAAATTGCATTCCCAAAGGTAGCCGAAGATTACTTATGTCCCTATTTCAGGTAATATTGTATTCAAAGAGCCCTGGAAGTGCTCAAGAGGCGTATTTAAATGCGCTCGGTTATGTAGGAACATTTTTACCTACATATCCATTATGGAATGGGTATTTGAAGAGCTATTGGGCGTATAAAGAAATCAGTTGTGTGGGTTACCGCAATGAAACCATCCGAGGACACCATACCAACAATTTTTCCGAAGTGTGCATCCGAATCTTTAAAGACCATCTGTTGTCCAGAGTAAAGGCATACAATGTTATTACTCTGGTCGATTTTTCAGCAACAGTCATGGAACAATACTATAAAAATAGAGAGTTAGAGTTTGCAAATACTTAGAATGCGTTCCCATGACTTTTCCTTTTGAGAATTAAAGCTTCTGGCAATGCAATCGGAGCAGAAGATATAAATAAAATTGAAAGTATGGAGTATCAATATCTTGTAAAAGGTTTAACCAACACCCATTTAGTGGATCTTAAAAGTGCCCGCTGCTCATGTCCTGCAGGAATGTTGGGAAGTTTTGCAAGTATCAGTTTGCTGTGTCATATTTCCCCAATGTTTGGGGACAAAATTGTCAAGAAGTCACCTCAAAAGCATGATATAAGATAGCTTACCTTGCTCTGTGAGAGAAAGTACCTCCCATGGAATTCTACCAATCGATCCAGGGAGGAAATGCATTTCCATCAATAACTCAAGAACACTTTCAACCTGAATCTCCTACCAATGAAGATTGTATTGGGTGGGAGGAATAGCAAAGTTTCAAGATAAATTGTAGATATTCTGAACAATTTTAGCTAATAAAATATTGTACGATTTAATTGCTAGACATTCATTTAGTAATGTTCACCTTCAAAGGACTACAAACTGATAGAATACAGCAAACAATTAATAAACAACACAAAATATTTTCCATGGGGTACATTGATCCATGCTCATTTGCAACTGGCTCAACGTGGCTCTCATCATCTCTGCAGAATTAAATTTGTTTGAAGCGAAATGGGCTAACAACTTTGAAAGGTACAGGAGGACAATGAGTTGTCAGAGCTTTAACAGGGAATCAAAAACTGTTCTTTCTCAACTGTTTTCGATATTTCCACATATAATTTGTCAAATGTCCTGTTTTCTGAAGCACCTGTAATTACCTGTTTTTTCCGCCAACAACCCCATGAGTTTTAATTGTAGCAAACATCTGTCAGAGGCCACAAAGATTGACATTTACTGACCCTTCTCTTTGGAAGCCGTTTTTGGTTGCTAGATGCTTCCCTCATTGTGAATCATAAAACTTACTCCGAGGGGGCCGAAGTAATTGGGATAAAGCCTTATTTTTTAAGTAGGGGGCTAAGCAAAAAAAAAAAAAAACCTGATGATGAGGTTAACCCAATTTCACAGTTATTTTAGATAAAGACAGCAATCTTGGGTAGTATTTATTTTTACAAACTTATGTAGGAGGTTTATTCTCTCAGCATATTCTACTGTTTTGCCACTTAAGTATTTTTTCCTGTATTTTAAAAATCATACCATCTTTTCTAATGATAAATGATCTTTTGTAATTATGCTTATCAATTGGCAATAACTCTAATTAGAATGATGTTTGGTTTTTGTTATACACTATTGGACAATAACACTAATCATGTTTATTGAAAAAAGTTGAAGCTCATTTTAATGTGGAGTAACATATAAATTACATATAATAAATGAAATTTCCTTGCATAATTAGTGTAAATACCAAGAAAATACATTTCACATAAAGTATATGCATTTATTTAAAATATTATCCAATTTCACTTTTCTTGTACTCAATCTACTCTGACTCACGTAAAATTGTATATATTTTTTATATTACTAACTTTTTAAGTTTCATAAAAACAGAAATAGTTATATACATTTTTAATTTTTATTGTTTTAATAGATGCTTCCAAAAACTCCCCCCAATGCTTCAGATTTAAAAAAATATTTCGACATCAAGTATATTTATGAATTTAAAGTTTATGTATTGTTAGAAAAATTGGAAATCCATGGACGACTTAAAACGTTCAGCTCCGTCATAGGGTTAAAAGTGATTTTAAATTTTTTGCGTTACCAAAAAAAAAAAAAAAATGTGTTAGTTATATCATCAGACATCATTCATTTACAAGAATCATTCCTACCCTTTAGATTTGAATAAAAATTTCAACATATAATATTTCAACTTCATTCCTAGACTTTAGATTTAAAAAAGTCATAAAAATATTTTATGTCGAAATAAAGTTTATGTGTATATTATTAGAAAAACTGGATATATTTATGAATGACTGTAGATCCGTGTGAGAGATAAATAGTTCCGAAATAGATTTACAGAGTTTTTAGGCATCAATATATTTTCTTATTACACAACAACAGGCTTTCTTTTTTTGCGGTATTGTAGTATGGGCAATAGGGTGGAGTGAAAAGGGCGAAAAAAAATAATTTCAAATTTTAGTGTTTCCTGACCTAACGAATGGTGCCATTTTGTGAAAAAATCACTGTGAAAAATTTTAAGCGGAATCGTTCATCATCTTCAGGTTCCACATTGAGATATAAAATATAATATTAAAGTCAAACAGTAAAAAAAATCATTTTTTTTAATTTTATTTTTACAATATTTTATTTTCAGAATAAAAAACGGTTCTAATTATTAAAAAATAGACCTGAACATGTTAACACACATTATTTTCAGATTTCACAAGAGGTCCAAAAAAGTTCATCTTGGTGTCATATTTCGGAAGTTCGTTTCGTGACTTTATTCCGCTGCGAAGTATCCATCCCTCACGGCTTCTACACCACATGTTGCCAATGATGCTTGTGTTTCCAGTTTCACATGCCTCACCACTGTTTGAGAAGGGCTTCTCTGTTCAAATTGTGAACCATTTCTGATCAATCTTGTTATGTCGTCGCTGAAGTTCGTGGTAACTGGTGGTTCCAAAGGAATGTCATAGTGAATCATCTCGAAATAGTCATTTGCTTTTAAATTCAAATGGGAAGATTAAATTCTCTTATTTTCCCCTTTGAGTCAATTTTTCTTGATTGCAGTATTCTTCTGAAGCCAAGTTCTCGAATGTGTGCTCGTTCATTTAGCATCGCTAACAGAATATTCTCAGAATGAGCAAAATAACAGTTCCTCTGAATAAATTCGCGAACGATTGCCTTAAAGCCTTCTGGAAATAATGAGCTTTTTTTATCATTACATTAAGGTGACGTGTTCCATGAGTGGCATTCTAGATTTTCTTTATTTCAAACCAGGATGGCACATAAACTTTCATAACATATTATACCATGAGCTTAAAGTCTCATGGAGCATCATTATTGGTTTGGCGGTCGATACGTAAAGGCGAAGAATTTTGTTGGCTGAAGTGAGCCATCTTGAGTGAGACATCTTCTCGGGTCTTCTGTTTGCTAATTCTGGAAGGCATACCCCCAATGATACTGCCTAGAAATGTCGAAGAGGTGTTTTTGGTCTGTACTGAGTTCTTTTTTGTCAATTTCGGGAAAAGCAACTGGAATAGAGACAAAATTTGCCACGGCAAGAGTTTTGCATGTTTTCATAGATTTGCCTATTGTCGCGGAAAACTCTTGTGGTCCAGACGTCTTTCGGTCCTAAATAAACAGAACCAGGTTCTGACAAGAGCGTAATATGCTCTACTACAGCTGTAGTCCTGTAGTATAAGAATTCCCTTTCTTCTCATACATAATAGTCTTGTCATTTCTTCCATCGAAGTAGAGGGCATACAAAAATTGCGGTAATTATGTAGAATCTAGCTGGGACCGTAACTTTTGACGTTCCGTCCTCAGCTTATTCCTGTCGATAACTTTAGCCGGAATATCTTTAGATACAATTCCTACATCATGAAGCACAGATGACACAATGACAGCAGCTGACCTATCTGATATTCCTGTCCTGTCACAAGCAACCGCTAAATGCAGCAAGGATATTTTCATCTAATTTGTCTTGGATGTTAAGGGAGTTTTATCATCAGTTTCTTTCAGACGTTTGGCTTCGAGGCTAACGTAATCGTCATCATCTTCAGGGATATCTTCTAATTCTGAATCAGATCCTAGAATGGTGTTCGCTGCTGAATCTGTAATAGACTTAGAAGAAGCTTTAGTTTTGCATTATCTTGCTTTGGCCTCATGGTTTTGCCTTTTATGTTTTTTTTTTCTTATACGCTTCAATTTTCGGCTTATAGAAATGTCAATCGACCCTATTGCCATTTTCTTACATGCCGTTGACCTGTTAAAAAATTTCGCTCCATACGAGGAATCTTTAAAGAACTAGGGGGCTCCGCCCCCTGCTCCGCTAACGCTTCGCCAACCCCCGGAGGATTGCTACGCAATCCTCTTTAGTTTGCTTCGCAAACAATATCGGCTTCATACACTGTAGACAATGACAATGTGTCCTAACAACAATACTTTTTTTAGTTATACAAATTATTACTGGCAGTGCCGTCACACAAATTTATTTTTGGGATGTTCAGACAAGAAATTTCCCAACTTAACGATCCGAAATTCCGAAAGTGAACGATTCAAAATTCCCAACTTAAAGACGTCGGGTACCAGCTCTAGTGTTGTTCTCGTTATCTGACCATTGTTAAAAATATGAGATGTCGTTCCCGGGTCTTTTCTTCGAAAAAAGCCTCGAACCAAAGCGTCCTTGATGTAGTAAGTAAATACGTACCAATAACCAATCAAGGGCACTTTGCTCGAACCAACGCCAGTAGTTCAATGTGCAGCTCTAGTGCGACGTTTATTAACCAGACCACACTTACCGATTCGAAATTCACAACGCAACAGTGCTAAAAAAAAATCCCAATTCCAACTTATAGACATTTGTCAGCTTTTTTATAGGTAATATTAAACAGTTCTCTCGAAAGTATTGATTTGTTGCACGCATGTTCCAATGCAGTGTTCCGTTTTGAGATCTCATTTAAGTTTCATCTTAATACAAGCTGGTCAATTTCTAGTCTTCCGTCGCTTTCATTTGCTAATAATATTAATTTTCCTGAGGCATAAATTTTCCCAACTCAGGGATTTTTAAAATTCGAAAACCCCAACTTTTAAGGTTTCAAGTTTACAGGGGGGGAGGGGGGGCATGGTCTCCCCCCCCCCCCACACAGAAACGTTGCCGCCGTTGTGGTGGGTCTGATAACTGGAAAAGCTCAACTGCAGAACTGTTTCAACGCAATTGTTTCTACTCATTGAAAAGCGAAACGTGTAAGCAAACAACAGCATAAAACGCGCCAAGCAAAAATAAGCCTATAATTCGCCAACTTTTATTTATATAAAGTAAGATTATTGAGAATTGGCGCTAATAATAATTCCCCATTAAAATATATATTAAGCTACGGAATTTGGATTTACATACATGTTGGCATTTTGCCAACGTTGGCATTTTGCTCCGAAATATCTTTTAATAATAATTATAGTACTTCACATAAATAGTTACATCTAATTTATTTTTTAAGATAGAATTTCAGTTTTTATACCATTCAAGAAAGGACAATTTTACGAATATAACTATATTTTTTTAACGGGAAAAAAGTATATTTTTGAACTACTTAGAGCAGTTTTAATTTATCTTTTGTGAATATACGCGTAAAATTTACGATTATTTCAGACATTTCGTGAATGATTTAAAAATTTATAACTACAAAACTAAATCGAAATTTCACAAACGCTCTGGATCATTTGTAGCCAATAGTTTAATCTATACCAATAATTTTTTATTTATTTTTTTGTTGAAAATTGGAAGACAAGTATACAAAAATGAATGAATTGTTTTAAAAAATTTCTAAAATCATGACTTTAACATAAAATAACGTCTAATATACTGATCGTATTGAAAAACAAATATATTCATCTTATTACCTAAACATTTCTTAATAAACTGGCATAATTTCATAATTTTAGGACATTTACTTTCTTAGATGCAAGCGGAACAATGAGACAAAAAGTCGCAAATTAAAATTTTCTCGAAATATCTGACATATTTATCCTTCTTCGCTACTTTTTATACCTATCTTAATTGACTATATCTAATTTAATTGTAAAGATAGGAATATAATCTTTATAACATCAGAAAGAGGAAGTTTTAGCGAACATTAATATATTTTTTTGAATAAGAGAATATGTAATTTTAAATGACTTATAGCAATTTAGAAATAACGTTTCAAAAATGAGGGTGAAAAAACTTCAAAAAGTGGAGCGTGTTTAAATGTTTAAAAAACTTATAAATCCAAAACTAATTCGAATTTTAAAAAATGCTTACTTGGATTTCCAGTTCAAACCTATTTGTACACTCCCTAAAAAAATTGGATCTCTCCTCTTAATAGTGTTTCAGAAACTCGACGGACAAAATTACTTGTAAGCGAAATTTTATCAACGACGAATTTAATATTAAATAACTTATAAACTAATAACAGTATTGAAACAAAAATATATTCTTCTTATTTATCAAACATTTCTTAACAAATTCACTTAATTTCATAATTTTAGGACTTTTACATTTTGAGATACGATCTGAATAACATTGAAAGAACTGAAAATTCCCCCTAGGACTTCCTTTTTCCCCCTAGGGCTTACTTTTTTTTAAAATAGAGAGACACTTGCATTGTTCATAATTCAAACATTTGCATGAAGAAATATTAAACGAAGTACTATTTGTCTGGTCGAAGAAATATTTCCTAATTTTGTTAGCCCCCTTTCGAGATTTTGATATTCTTTTCATATTTTTATACTTTTCATTGTAATTTCTTATAAGTCTAAAAATTTCTTGATGACTTAAAGCACTGGCGAGGAGGCTTTCTTCCAAATTCTTGAAATATCCCGAGAAACAATTTCGATGATATCTTTGACTGAAGGATATTTCTTATTCCCCTTTCACAATAAATAATTTTTGATCCAGAGGAAATGCTTTATTAAATCAGCAAACGTGGGTAAAACTGTCCCAAAAAATGGAATCCACGTGACAACTATGTCATGGTAAAAATAGTTATCAGAATAGAACACTTGCTGCCATCTATTAAAATTAAGTAAATTTGCTTTTTATGTAGAGTACGAACGTAATTTGTAGCGCTAACATCTGACAGTAAAGTTTTAATTAAGTAATTTATTGACTAAATCATAATTAGTTACTATTAATTATACAATTAATGTTAAATATCCTTTTAATTAACACATTAATTAATATAAATTATTTATTAAATAAAAGGACATTTTTTTTTATAAAAGGCTATATATAAACATTCTTATTCTTTTGAGATGTGGAACCTCAAGATAGCAATATTTTGGTCTGAAATTTGGTGACAATTTGTTCCAGTGAGTTTGGCACCGTATAATGTAATGACTCAGGCAACATGCATTTCAAAAAAAAGTTTTTTCGCTCCACCCTAATGGCCAATAGTCCAATTGCGGCCGAAGGGAGCCGGGTTACCATATTCTCATAGAAGAACACAATTGTTTATCGCCCAGACAAAAGGTTGCCATGGGCCGCAATTGCAACTTTCTGGTAATATGATGGAGCTCTATTAATTCTTTAAATGAAGATAAAATAATATTTTGACGTTTTACGAAAGATATTACAGTAAAAACTGTTCCGGAAAAATTAACATGGACTGCTATAGAAATCCAAACTTCCTTTGCATTTTACATTGTTATATCCGGCCTATCGTTATACCCGGCCTGCCTCGTTATAAACGGATTTTAAACTAAACGGAAAAGAATACGAAAATTATGATAGAACTATTCTACAGAGATTTAATTAATATTCAAGTTCTACAACATTGCTTTTTCCTTTTCTTAAATATTATTTTGCCTTTTTTTATTTTTAGAATAAATTCTGAATTAATTAAAGAGTAAATAAGATAAATGTAGAACTAAAAAAGAAAGAGAAAAAATATTTCTGAAATTTTCAACTTTTTGAAGTAGGTACCAAACTGGCCATATAAAACAGATGTTATAATTTAATCAACATGACAAACAATTTTGCATATAAATTTTTTATAACTATTTAAGCTGACGTAATAGGTATAAATAAAGCTTCAGTATAAACATTTTTTTTTAAATTCCAGGAACTTTTAATTGATTATTTGAAAAAATAAATTTTATTCATTTTTAGTGGGAAAATATTGAATATGTATTGAATAAATATTGAATATTGAATTAAAATTGACTAATTATTAGAATAACATTTGAATGAAAATAACTTCTAATAAGAAACAATAAATTGCACTCACCTGTTGCGGATTTGAAAAAAATTGACTAGGACACGAAATAAACACATACTATAACACAAATTCAAATCTATTGTTGAAACACTGCTAATTACAGAGTCATGTAAAATTTTGCAAAGTCTTACAATTTAAGATCAAATAACAGAGAATGAACGAATAACAAGAGATTTCACTACTTAAGTAAATACATAATTTAGATATTAAAAGTTTTTCAAATAAAAGTCAATAATAATTAACATTGTAATTGAATCATAGGTTGGTTTTATTCGTTTCATTTCTGATGTAATCTTCATGATTTCAAGGGTTCAACAAAGCGTTCTACAATCCGTAACAAAGTACATTTTTATATTTTAAGGGAGACTCAAGCTACAAATTCCGAAAAAAATTGCTAAATTTGTTCTTCTTCATAAAACGATGCTATACATACTTAAGAAGGTATGTACAAAATTTCAAAACAATAAAAGAAAGAGGCCATACGTTATTTTAGATGTTTATATGCCATTTATCATCTTTCTACATACTTTTTTCGTCTGCAACATTCGTCATTTACTCAAAATTTTTTTTTAAATTTTGATCATATTTAAAATACGAGGGTTTGTGGAAAATTAACTTAAAACTAAACTGTTAATAGTTTTTGAAGCTTTAATGTTTGTTTTATGAACATATGAATAGCATTTTTTAAATTAATTTATAATTTTTTTTTTTACGAATTATTAAACTTAAAAATGTGAATATTATTTATGTTGTGAATTTAAAATAAAATTTTGAAAACATTAAAAACCCAAATCTGCAAAAGTCTATTCATGCGTCTGTAGTATATATTTTGACTTTCATCAATTAAATTTTTTTTTAAAACATTCAAAATTGAAGGAGAAAGAGAGATTTTTAAAAAAGTCTATTTAAGCTTAAAAAACGCAAAATAATAATAATTTTGTTTAAATATTATTTTTGTTTTTAATTATTGTTCAGAAAAAGATGTTATAATAACGCAAAAAAAAGTATTTCTGAATTCATTACTAAAAAAGTTAGGATTTGGGGCTCTGGCTTCCTTAAATTGATAGAGTTAAAGTTAAAAATGTATTCACCTAAAACGTCATTGGAAGTATGATGCAGGGATTTTTGTCGGACTTAAGCTAAGTTTGAAATGGCTTCTCTCAAAAGATTTATAATAGTTTTTGGCGTGAAACCGGAGTTCTCAGCTTCTTGAAGTGGAGTATGGTTAAACTTATTCTTAGCATTCAAATCGATTTTCGGGTGATTTAGGAGTGCACTCACTATTTCCAAATTTATTGATCTTGCTGAAATATGAAGTGCCGTGCCTTTATAATATTTATCCTTTATATTCACATCAATGTTTGGGTGGCTTAGTAACATGTTAACTATTTCTAAATTCCCTTTTTCAACTGCATTATGAAGGGCCGTGAAGTGATCACTACATATGTATTTTGCATTAACGTCAATACTGGAATGATTCAACAATGCTTCCACTATTTTATTGCTACCATATTTCACTGCTAAATAAAGAGGAAACACACTGTACTTGTCTTTCGCATTAACATCAACCTCTGGATGATCCAAAAGCAATTTAACAACATCAACTTGACCGTTCTGCACGGCTAAATGAAGTGGGGTTTTTCCAAAATTAAGCCTGGAACGATTTGGGTCATCACCCGGGTGTATTGGATAAACCGATTTGCTTTTATCTATATTTTTTGCATTGACGTCAATGTCTTTCACTTTGAGTAAAACTTTAACCATACCAGCAAAACCTTTTTCCGATGCCAAGTGCAGTGCGGTGTTCCCGTTTCTGTCCACAGAATTGATATCAATGGCAGGCTGTTTTAGCAGTACCTCAACCTTCTCCAAGTCATCATTAGCGGCAGCTAAGAGAAGTTGGTGATTTGGATCATTTCCCGTTGTATTTGTATTTTCCTTCTTTGAAATCTTTACAAGTTCCATACGCCGCGCTAATTCTTCTGCCTGTTCTTTCCTTGCATTTCTATTAACACCATGCACCTGCACGTGTTTTAAATGGTTGACAATCATTTCAACAATTTGAGAACGGCCCTGTTTTGCAGCCCAATAAGCTGCTGTGTATCCACGTACAGTTTTCTCGTTTGCGTTGATACCACCCTGTAATAAGAGCTCAACCACTTTTATTTCTCCGTGGTATGCCGAAGTATGAAGTGGGGTTTGTAAATATTTATCTTTAACATTCACATCAGTGTCTGGATGACTCAACAGGGCTTCTACCACATCGAAATGGCGAAAATCGGCAGCCAAATGAAGAGGAGTATGGTCGTTCGAATAATCTTTCTCGTTAACTGAAACTCCCGGCACATTCAAAAGTACATTCACCACTTCCACATGGCCTCTGGATGAAGCGCGATGCAAAGAAGTCATCCCAGACTGATCTTTTTTATTTACTAGAATTTCGGGACTTTTTAGTAATGCCTCGACGATTTCGACGTGGCCAGAGCTTGATGCCCAGTGAAGAGGAGTAGAACCAATTTTTTTAAGTTCTGCGTTGATGTCCACCTTCTTAGTCGCCAACAAAGCTTCAACCACTTCAAGATGACCGTTTGATGACGCTCTGTGGAGTGCAGTGTGACCGTAGTAATCCTTTTGATTTACATCAATGTTTGGAGATTGTAATAATGATCGAACTATTTCCACATATCCTTTGTCTGCTGCTAGACTAAGAGGAGAGATCGGGATACAGCCATATTCCGCCACTTTTCCCTCTATATTCACATGGACTCCTCCTTCTTTAAGTAATTCTTCGACTTTTTCCAAATCCTCATTGTTCACCGATTCAAGAAGCTGGTCTTCTAATTTCTTGCAATCTGTATTTTGATTCATGCTGGATGCGCTTTTCTGAGTGTTTTATTGATTATCTATACCAAAATACTGTTCACCAAGTTTCTGTTTTAATGGTCTGAAATTCTCGAGGTTATGGTGCTCCTACCATCTTTAAAACGTATTATAGAATGATAAAAAAAAATAAGGGGATTTCCCTAACGGCTTGTTGTAGATTTAAGTGGGAGAAAAATATTCGATAACAACGTTTATCTAAATTATCAGTTTTCGGTTCCGGATATATGACTGCGAAATAGATATGCCTCTCTTATTCAGAAATTTTTTTCTTAAGACCGTAGATAAGAGCTTTTTGCATTTTCGAATTAAATTACCTCTATACAGGCATTTTTAAAAAATATTATTCAATGGCGGTTTGTGGCGTAAGTGAATGCTTAGTAGGGGCTTAGAAGACACCATAAAAAATTGCTGCAAGTGATGTACAAACAAATTTACATTGTACTAGTATCCTAGTTATTTTAGTATGGCTGTTAGCAGAGAGACCATTATAAATGGCTTTTAATATTTTTATAAAATATAAAATTTATAATACAAACGGATTTTGTGCAATTATTACTTTTCATATACGTTTAAGAAAACATTAAACGTTATCAAATTAGTCAATAGAAAATGTCTTACTAAAATACGTTTGATTTTTTTCCCTCTTTGCATTTAATGTTTAGGTTCTTGAAAACCAAGTTGTTAATTTTACTGTTTAACTTTCTATATACACTGTTAATGATTATTACGACCTTGCACCAAAATTTGGTACCCATTTAGGCTGCCACCATTATTTTGTGCTTAGTTTCCCCATTTTATGGCTACCACAGATACCATTTAGTGATGACACGTTGCACCAAAATAAGAACCCCCATTAAAATTTAGATTAGGTCAAATATTCTCATATTTTACCCTCCGATCACAATATCAATACTTTTTTTTCTTATCTTTTGTCACTGCACGGGCTCGAACTAATAATCCTCCGATTACCAGCTGAACGCCTTTACCCACTGGGCAACCGGGCCACGGTTTCCCTGGCTGTGGGTTTGTTGATGTAGATTCAGCAAAGGTTTCAGTTGCAGTTTAGGAGATTGCACAATTTTTTGGTAAAAACTGCGCTGTTCTCGATCAAGGATTTTTGGTTCAACCGAGATTGCACCATAATAAGGTGAAAGTTGCTGCAGAGCACTAAGATATGGTGCAAAATTGAACTGAAAATTTTAACAGTGTACTGTACAAAAGCGAGTAAACATTAGTTTATTCTGTATAAATGGAGATGTGTGTGTGGGGATCGAATTTAGGAAAGGTAGTTTTCATAGCAAAAAAGTTACTTTTCAAATTCTGATCTTTTTGGAAAATTTCGACCTAAATATAAATCTCTGTAATATATCTAAAAACAAGCAAAAAAAATGGCGGTATAGCAATTTAGATCATCAGAGTTCTTACAGCCGTTTTCGAAAAATATGTAAAAAGTTAAAATCTAGCAATATAGCCAATTTGTTACATATTATTAAAACTTTTTATTTAACTTACTCTCTCCTTTGAGAAATCCAATATTTAATAAAACTATTATATAAATGCGGTATACAAAGTTCCTCCTTCTAAAAACCGTATTAAAACAATTGTGTACTTAAACAGAGAACTCATTTCTATACACTGCTTGAACATTTTTTTTATGGTACCTTCAATGTTAAAAAAAGGTACTTAAAAATATGTACCTTAATTTACTCGTTTTTCTGTGAGTACAATTGCATCGTAAATGAGCGATGACGTACTCAAATTTAAGAAACCGTACTTTCTCAAAAATGCGCAGTGTGATTTAATATTGCTATTCTCTGCTTATCTTTAAGCTATCTTAACAAAGCGATCTGGCAAACTTAAAATGGTTGTTCAGAAGATGGTTTTCCACATTATTTGATGTCGATTGCTTAAATGGAAACAGTCATTACAACTCAATTATCTTACTTTCCATTCTTTTGGCAGATATTTTAAACAAGTATTCTGTTTATAATTTCTTCACTTCACCGTGGTAGTACAACGGATAAGGTACTGGGCTGTGATCTGGGTTCGATTTCCTTGGTCTTGGTTGTAATTGTCGATATTTATTGAAAGTGATTTATGAAGACAGGTTATATATGTAGGCTAGCATCTGCTTTTTTTTTATTCATTGTGCTTATTTTTCAGTACATGTCTTTTTCAAGATTTAAACTTATGCATTCGGAGCCATGATAAGCATGGAATGTAAACAAAAGTGAGTGCATTTGACTTATTTTTGAATACATATTTTTAATAGTGTTCAAAGCGTCTGGCGTCTGTCAGCATTCGTTGAGAAATAAACTGCTCTGCATATACTCTATTGTCTGAATACAGATAATTTTATTTTAAAATACCAAGAAGTTTTTTATCTATACTTTTAAGATATTTTTCTATTGTTTAATGCATATCTATTTCATAGACATTTATTTGGAAATGATAACTTAGACAATCGTTATTGTTACGGTGATTTCTTTTGACTGTTATTGAAATAAGTTTGTTCACACCAAATCTAATCTACAAGTCGTTAGTTGAATCTCCGTAAAAAATTTTTTTTATCATTTTCGATCCAAACTTAGACACGTTAAAGTTGTAGGAAGGCCATAACAGCAAGAATAATATTGGTAAACAATATTTACAAACAAATAACCTGGTAAACAATATTTTGGTATCAACAATTATCAAAACACTCAGAAAGCAGCATCCAGTATGAATCAAAATACAAATGGCAAGAAATTAGAAGACCAGCTTCTTGAATCAGTGAACAATGAGGATCTGGATAAAGTTGAAGGCTTGCTTAGAAAAGGAGTCGATGTGAATGCAATAGGATTTGTGAAAGGTTACACCCCGCTCTCCCCTCTCAGTTTAGCAGCAGACAAAGGATACGTGGAAATAGTTAGAGCCTTGCTACAATCCCCAAACATTGATGTAAACCAACGGGATTTCTACGAGTATACTGCACTCCACAGATCATCAGCAAACGGTCACCCAGAAGTGGTTGAAGAATTGCTGGCGACGAAGAAGGTTGACGTCAACGCAGAGCTGGATGGTTCTACTCCTCTTCAATTGGCATCGAAGGCTGGCTCGGAAGAGGTTGTTGAAGCGTTGCTAAAATGTTCAGAAATTCAAGTGAATAGAAAATATCGTACTGGGATGACTTTTCTGCATGAAGCTGCTTCTGGAGGCCATGTAGAAGTGGTAAGCCTACTTTTGAACGTACCAGGAATTTCGGTTAACGAGAAAGATTATCAACACGAACAGACTCCTCTTCAAATAGCTGCCTCTTTCCGACATTTTGATGTGGTAGAAGCCCTGTTGAGCCATCCAGACACTGATGTGAATGTTAAAGATAAATATTTACAAACTCCACTTTTTACTTCGGCATATAGGCGATCTGAAAATAGCCGAACTCTTACTACAGGGTGGTATCGACGCAAACGAAGAAACTGTAGATGGATACACAGCAGCTTATTGGGCAGATAAACAGGGTCATTCTCAAGTTTTTGAAATGATTGTCAACCATTTAAAACACGCAGAGGTGCATGGTGTGAATAGGAATGCAAGGAAAGAACAAGCAGAAGAATTAGCACGGCGTATGGAACTTGTAAAGATTTCAAAGAAGCCTAAAGATACAAACAGAACAGAAAATGATCCAAATCACCAACTTCTGTTAGCAGCCGCAAATAATGATTTGAAGAGGGTTAAGGTATTGCTAAAACAGCCTGGCATTGATGTCAATTCTGTGGGTAGACACGAAAACACTCCACTGCATTTGGCATCGAAAAAAGGTTTTTCTAGTCTGATTAAAGCGTTACTCAAAGTGAAAGACATTGATGTCAATGCCAAAAATAAGGATAAAAGTAAAATGGTGTATACAATATACCTGGGTGATGACCCAAATCGTTCCAAGCTTGATATCGGGAAAACCCCACTTTATTTAGCAGTGCAGAAGGGTCATGTTGATGTTGTCAGAGTGCTTTTGAATCATCCAGACATTGATGTTAATGCTAAAGACAAGTATAGTGTGTTTCCTCTTTGGATAGCAGTGGAAAATGGAGACAATAAAATAGTGAAAGCATTGTTGAATCATCCCAGTATCGATGTCAATGCAAAATACGTATGCAAAGATCACTCAACATCGCTGCATAATGCAGTGGAGAAGGAGAACTTAAAAATAGTTAACATGCTGCTAAGTCACCCTAACATCGATGTGAATGTGAAGAGTGCACTTTTTAGTGAAACTCCACTTAGGTTTGCATATGGAAGAGGCAACTTGAAAATAGTGACATCAATCGAAAATCACTTAGGATGTTAAGTTGAATGAATTTAAAGGATAAGTTTAATCGTCCTTCACTTCAAGCACCTGGAAGAAATAGTCAAAAATTATTTGAAATCTGAATTCAAAGGATAAGTTTAATCGTCCTTCACTACAAGCACCTGGAAGAAATAGTCAAAAACTATTTGAAATCTGAATTCAAAGGATAAGTTTAATCGTCCTTCACTTCAAGCACCTGGAAGAAATACAGAAAATAAAAAAACTATTTGAAATCTGAATTCAAAGGATAAGTTTAATCGTCCTTCACTTCAAGCACCTGGAAGAAATAGTCAAAAACTATTTGAAATCTGAATTCAAAGGATAAGTTTAATCGTCCTTCACTTCAAACACCTGGAAGAAGTAGTCAAAAACTATTTGAAATCTTTCGTGAGAATCCACTTTAAACTGACAAAAATACTAGAAATCATCACTTTCAAGGACGCGTCAGGTGAATAAAATTTGAATCCTAACTCTCTATCAATTTAATGTATAATAAAAAAAAATCGAGTTTACTTTAAAATATCTTGTAGAATGATTGGTTGAACACTTCAGATCGAAGATATTACATCAAAAATTAAACTAATAAAACAAGACTGACTGTTATTCAACTACGATATTAATTGCTATTGACTTTTATTTTCTAAACCTTTAATATATATATTTTTTTACCCTGGAAGTGGAATCTCTTGTTATTCTTTCATATTCTGCAATTTGATGTAATCTTCAAAGATTTTGCATAATTTATTACGATTTTGTCATTCGAATTGTTTCAACAATAGATTTTAATTTTGTTATAGTATGTGCTCATTTCGTGTCGTGGTCAATTATTTTAAAATCCGCAACAGGTGAGCGCAATTTATCGTTTCTTATTAAAAGTTAATTTCATTTGTATTGATCACTCAAATGTTATTCTAATAATTAGTCAATTCTAATTCGATATATTCAAATTGAATATTTGCACACAAAAAATGAAAATAAATAAATAAAAAACTTTAAAAATAATAAAAGTTTCTGGAATTAAAAAAAAAATATGTTTATTGATATCTTTATCTATAACGTCCACATAGCAATAATTATAAAAAAAATCTACATAAAACTGTTGTGTGTGTGTATATTTAATTATAAAATGTGTTTTATATTTTATATGGTTAGTGTAGTACCTACATCAAAAAGTTGAAAATTTCAGAAATAATATTCTTTTTTCAGTTCTTATTACTGATTTTCATATTTACATTTTTTAATTCAGAATTTATTCCATAAATAAAAAAAGCAAAATATTATTTAAAAGGCATTTTTGTAGAACATGAATACTTAATTCTCTGTTCAATCAGTTTTTAATTTTTTTTCTATTTATAACTTTATTTCGCCGATCTGGTAGTACAACGGCACTGGGCTACGATGTCTGAGGATCTGGGTTCGATCATAGAGTAATGATACAAATAGAGGAATAAAAATGCTGATTTCCGTGTGTCCATCATTGAAACCACGTGATATGTGAAAATGCCAACTCATTCATGCGCCAATATTAATGGCTTGCCTTGGCGACTTTAAGAACTAAACGAGATCGAAGTATTGTAATATAGTTTTGTGTTTAATTTTGTATTTAAATGTCGGTTTTTTTTTAACGAGTGGCACAATTTAAGGGAGTTTGACAGATATATTAAGAAGATTTTTCTTACTTTGTAGTTTTGAAATAATTGCATTACGTTTTTATGTAAAAATTTATGTAAGCGAAGTTCTTTCAATTGTTATTTTGTATACTTCAATAGGAAAATATGAACAATAAAACCTGAGAAATATAACGAAATTCGCTTCTTCGAGTATTGAACACAAATAAAATATTTTCGTTTCGTTAATGAAGAGAAAATATTTAGCGCATATTGTTTAAAAATAAGTAAATACGTACATATATGTTAAGAAGTTGAATACGGACAGAACTCCTTATCACCAAAAAAGAAGAAAGTGCGCCAAATTTCAAACTCCTGCAGATGTCTGAACGCCAAATGTGGCAGCGCTATAACCACGTGATGTTGGTTTTTCTTTTCAATGTTGACACCGCGGCCTTACGAGAGTCTGGTATTGAAGGCGCTCTCTATTGAATATTACAACTCTCTGGGTTCGATTCCCGGTAAGTCTTGGTTGTAATTGTTGACATTTATTGAAAGTGATTTATGAAGACAGCCTCTGCAGGCAAGCAAGTGTTCTTTTTATTCATTTTTACTTAGTTTTGTGTACATGTCTTTTTCAAAATGAAACATGTATTCGGAGCTATGATAAGCATCGAGATGTATTAAAAAATTAACACATTTTACTTATTTTTGAATACCTATTTTTAACCGTGCGCGTAGAACTTTTACGTATTCACACGGAAGGAAGAAATCTAACGAAATAAACATTTTCCATCAGGTGTAATTTTAAATCCATTTAAAAATATTGTGTAGAATTGACAGTTTAAAAAAAATATGCAGCAGTTTCGCAAAATTCGCAAACACTTTTACCAACATGAGTTACCAGAAACGTTCAAAGTGTGGTAAGAAATTCTCATAATAAACTACAACATTTAAAATCACACACATTTTAGTATTTTTAAACGACTGAACGGCGCGCCAACCAAAACTCCAAAATAAACACGCCAGAAATTTTTAATTTAAACCGCCAAAACCCGCGCCAAGTCGAGAGAATTTCGGTTCTAATTAAGATATTTGAAAAAAAATTTTGTTGTTGGATATCGGATGTTTCATTTGGTAGCAAATTAAAGAAAAAATATCTGGGATTTAACTATCCGGAATTTTCAATTAACTGGACCGTTTAAAAAAAAATATTGTCCGATTTCGAAAATTCTGTTTTTGTTGGATAGAGAAAAATCACTTAGTCAAAATCCGCAAAAAAAAATGATCGGTTATCCGGTTTTTGATGGATCGTAGATATACACTGTTAAAAATTTCAGTTCAATGATGTACCATATCTTGGTGCAAAACAGAGGTCTGCAGCAAATTACACCATATTATGGTGGAATTTAGGTTGAATCCCAAACATCCTTTATCGGAAAAAAGAAGCGGAGGTTTCACCGGTAATTGGTTCAACCTCTATAACTGCAACCGACATTTCCGCTGTCGCTACATCAACAAACCGGGGAATCGCCTCCAAGAAAGACAACGACGAACAAGGGCCTCCGTGGCCCAGTGGATAAAGGCGTTCATCTATGAATCAGAGGATTTCTAGTTCGGGCCCGATCGGTAGACTTGACAAAGAAAAGTAAAAAAGTTGTGATCTTGCGATCGAAGGGTTGCCAGCTTCGCTACAAAAATACTACTATTAAAGTACTTAGAAAACTCGAATTTTGGTTCAAAGTTTCACCATAAAATGGTGAAGTTAAAATATGAGTTTTGGTGCAACGTTTCACCACTAAATGGTATCCGTGGTAGCACCGTAAAATGGTGAAACTAAGCACCAAATGTTGGTTGCAGCTAAATGGGTACCAAATTTTGGTGCAAGGTCGTAATAATTTTTAACAGCGTAGGAACGGTTGAGGCCATCGACATCAATGAACTCCATCCTTTCATCAATTTTTGTGGATTTATCTAAATAAATAACAAGTATATTAAACATTCTGAGTTATAATACAAAATTATTTATGTTAAAATAAAAATATTTATTTAAGCTCAAAAGCTACTTCAAAAGTGATTAAATATTTATAACAAAAATAATGCATAATTTCACAGGATTTAGGTTTCTTTACCCAAATGCAAATAAATGAAACCAGTTGCTTTGCTTAGAAATACAATTGGACTGGGACTAATGTCCTCATTTTGCAGGATCAACTCAAAATGGCATTAAAACAATTTATCCAATTTAAAAAACAGACGTCCAACATTACAGTACCTTAATCCATAGCCTATTCAAGAAAAAAGTTACAACAACTCATTTGATCAAAAAAATTTGCGACTGCCCAATTTGATCACAATTGGGAATGTGTATTCGAAAAGCGATTTTTAGACATCATTTGATTTTCCTAGAAATATTCTAATGCGTTATTAGATTTTTGACTTAACTTGTTTTTTTAAAAACTTTAAACGTGAAGCAAGTTTAAATATTCTCAATGAGGGAAGCATTGCCTATTCTGCTAGCTAAACTCCTGCTTTTCTCGCCAAAATTCGTAACATTCTACAATATTATACACGAGTCATATCCACAACATTCCGCTTCAACTGAAGAGCAATTTTTTAAAACTTCTGAAGAAATTTTATTTCTTTTGGGATATAGCTCACATTTGATTTTTATAACTTTTAATGTTGAATATTACCTTAATACTTCAAGTCGAGGAGAAACATGCTATGATTTTGTAAAAGGTAGACTGCCAGTTTTACGATTGTCCAATTTAGCCACAACTGCCTGTTAGAATACTCCTTGCAAGCATCAATATCAATTCTAGGGATACAACTTTCGATTAACCGAACTTTATTTAACGATTTCTCCATTTTCAAAATATTTTCATTATTGAATAAAGATTGTATAACCATGGCATTTTATTCACCCGGCGTTTATACGTTACGGATAGGATACGTTGTTGAGACAATATAGTTTTATTTATCCGCAGGGACCGACTTACAAGCTTAGGGACCCAGGGCTAAAGAACATTAGGGGGCCCCTCGACGTAACGCAAAATAAAACTGCTAAATTTATGCACAAGCACGCAATACAAAATGACGTAATCAATCAGCTTTAATGCAAATAATTTATTTTTTTTTAAACTACTAATTTTCTTCTTTTGAGAGTTTGAATTAACGTTAATGGTCAATTCTACAACAGAGTTTTTTCATACGTTTCTAGTTCTGTTCTTTCTTCTATTTTAGCTTTTTTTTAGTTAAGCCAGATTCGTATGTTTTACCCATTTTATAGCTAGCAAATCCCTAATGATTAATTAGGAAATTTGGTATAGGAAAAAAATCCGTAAACGACAAATCTACGTGCGATTAGTAAACACATCTTGTTTATGGTCTTGGACCTTGGTCAATAATTTAATTTTACTAGTGATCCAAAGCGTATATCTTTGAAAAACGCGATGCAAAAGGTGACATACATCATGAACGAGCTAATAATAATATAAATTTATATTATTAGTAAAATAATATAAATTTTGCAAAACAATTAACGATTTAAAAAAAAAAAAAAAAATTTGATTAAAAAAAATGTAATTGATTTTTAAAAAAATAATCGTTAGTAAATTTATTTTTAACTTTTTCACATATATTTAGCATTAAATCAATTTTGGGACCACTTTAAAATGGGGCCCCTGGGCAAGTGCCCCGAATGCCCTCCCGTAAATCAGTCTCTGTTTATCCGGCATTTATTAAACCGTATCGGAGACGTGGAAACATGTAAGCAACCACTTCAATTCCTTGGTGAATAAAAGCAGGGGGCGAAGTCCCATGCTGAATTAAAAACTTAAAAGTGAAAAATAAAATTATCTCTCTATTTTAAAAAAAAGTAAGCCCTAGGGGGAAAAAGTCAGTCCTAGGGGGAATTTTCAGTTCTTTCAATGTTATTCAGATCGTATCTCAAAATGTAAAAGTCTTAAAATTACGAAATTAAGTGAATTTGTTAAGAATTGTTTGATAAACAAGAAAAAAATATTTTTGTTTCAATACTGTTATTAGTTTATAAGTTATTTAATATTAAAATCGTCGTTGATAAAATTTCGCTTACAAGTAATTTTGTCCGTCGAGTTTCTGAAACACTATTAAGAGGAGAGATCCAATTTTTTTAGGGAGTGTACAAATAGGTTTGAACTGGAAATCCAAGTAAGCTGTAAACTTGAAACCTTAAAAGTTGGGGATTTCGAGTTTTAAAAATCCCTGGGTTGGGAAAATTTATTTCTCAAGAAAATTAATATTATTAGCAAATGAAAGCGATGGAAGACTAGAAATTACCAGGACAACACTGGAGCTGGTACCCGACGTCCTTAAGTTGGGAATTTCTAATCGTTCACGTTCGGAATTTCGGAACGTTAAGTTGGGAAATTTCTTGTCTCAACATCCCAAAAATAAATTTGTGTGACGGCACTGACAGTAATAATTTATATATAACTAAAAAAAGTATTATTGTTAGGACACATTGTCATTGTCTACAGTGTTTGAAGCCGGTATTATTTGCGAAGCAAACTAAAGAGGATTGCGTAGCAATCCTCCGGGGGTTGGCAAAGCGTAAGCGGAGCAGGGGGCGGAGCCCCCTAGTATTTTAAAAAAAAAAGAAGGAAAACCGACTTTACGGAAAATGTGCTAAAAAGTAAAAAATAATTTTTAATTTTACGAACAAGTTGGAAAAATTTAATTATTTAATATCAATTTTATATTTAGTACAACTTTTTGAAGTTGGTGCCAATTTACAAAAAACATATATAAATTTTTTGTAAAAAAGTTGTAATAAGTATAAAATTTATATTAAATAATTCCATTTTTTCAACTTGTTCGCCAAATTAAATATTATTTTTTACTTTTGAGCGCATTTTTCTTAAAGTCGGTTTTCGTTTTTCTTTAAAAAATATTATTTTATAGCAAGGATAGTGGAGACTATATATAAAAGGTGTGCTGGTACTCGCTCTTGCTGATGGAGGGCGGGGAAAAGGATTCTTTTGACGTCATAGTGACGCCTTCCTCCGCCTTTAACTGTCTGTGGGCGTGTCTAATGCTCTCGACAGTCGTTTTAAGAGTAATTGTCGCTATTGTCAAGGAGTACGTAATTTAACAAGAATTCTTGTTATTAACTAATCATGATATTATTTAAAAGAAAACAATTAAAATTTGCTTCAAAAAACAATTTGAATCGATTTCCAAAGTCGTTTCCAAATCGATTTCCAAAATATAAGTAGCAATGCTTGAAACACACAGCCAATGAGAATTATCAAAAATCCATAGTAAGGCGGAGCTAAAATGACGTCAAAAGAATTCTTTCCTTGCCCCTTTCAAAAAGCGAAACATGAGCACACCTTATATATATATATGGTCTTCACTATCCTTGATTTTATAGTTGTTTTGTTGATTAAAAGTTGTAGTGCAATTGGTGCTCGTACTCGGTTAACCTAATACTTAAAGTTACATATAAACACATAATACTACTAAACTTTACTTTGCTACTCGCTATTTTGTTTTCATATTTGAAGTTGGCAAAATCTATTCTGAATGTTTTTAATGTGTTTATGAAAATCTATTTCAAGTTATCTTTTAATTATTGAATATTTTAGTATATCTATATTTTAATCTTTAAATGTCACAATAAAATACTACAATAAAAATGGCCAATGGCTTGAAACTTTTGCCTACTGGATATACGCCTTCTTTTAATGTAAGCTTTATATATTTTTTTTTATTAAAAAAAGTTGCTGGGAGTATTTAACGTATTTAGGGAACAGATGTAATATAGGACATTTGGCGCGTTTTTTTTTTTTGGCGACGACTTTACCAAACATAGTTCCGGAAACGCACAAAGACGATTACGCAGCGCGATGACGTCACAGGGTTGCCACATTGAAAGTCGCCACAAGAATAGGAAAGATACCAACAATGTCAGGTGGGGTTGCCATACTATAAATTTATCGCCCCTATAAAACACGCCAATAAAAAACCTCGCGCGCCAAATGTCCTATACTACATCTGTACCGTATTTAGTTTGAGAAAAATAACATATAATATTTTATAAAAAAAAATATTACATTTAAATTGTTTTAACTTCAGTTCTGGAAGATATATTTTATGGAATTTGTCGATTTAAAGTAAAATTATCAGGCGGGAATTACAACATGAATTTGACATGTTTCGTATTTGTTATAATTGATTACATGTCGGCATTTGGAACAGATGTAGTATAGGACATTTGGCGTGTTTATTTTGTTGGCGATGAAAAAAGTCGCAGATTGAAAGTCGCCACAAGAATTGGAAAATACAAACAATGTCAGGTGGTGTTACCATACTAAAAATTTATCGCTTCTATAAAACATACCAAAAACAATTGGCGCGCCAAATGTCCTATACTACATCTGTACCCTGCATTTATGAAATCAATTTTTCTTGAAATTGAAAAAAAAAAATTATAGATTTGAATTCATATTTTTATTTATTATTCTAAAAGTGCCTTAGAAAAACCAAATTGTTATTTTAATTTTTTCTGGGCCATGTTTGGCGAATATAATTTTACAATTACGGAAAAAAAATTATAATTACATGTATGCAAATACAATATTTAAATACACAAATACTTTATTTGTGTTTAAATAGATTATTTTATGCTAATAGATTAACTTAAAATTTCTATAGGAAATCAGGCGTCGATGCGTGTACAATAAAAAAAACACGCACGAAGAATCTATAGAGACCAGCGGAGTTAGTCGTAACAGATTGCATATCCTCTTTCTGTTGGAGATGTTTTTCAGGGCAATCATTTTTTATATCTATAATCTGCTGATTTTTTTTTTTTTAATTCTTGGCGACCATTTCGTAATTTTATATAATTAGTTTGCCTGAAGTGCAATACTTATTAATGAGTATAAATAATTACTTATTAATTAGTATAAATAATTACTTATTAATTAGTATAAATAATTACCCTTTAATTAGTATAAATAATTACTTATTAATTAGTATAAATAATTACTTATTAATTAGTATAAATAATTACTTATTAATTAGTATAAATAATTACTTATTAATTAGTATAAATAATTACTTATTAATTAGTATAAATAATTCCTTATTAATTAGTATAAATAATTACATATTAATTATTAATAATTAGTAATGATTGACATTAATTATTTATTAGTAATAATTAGCATACATTATTAATTAGCAATAATTAGCATTAATTATTAATTTGTGGTAACTATTAATTAGTAGTAATTATTATTTAGTATAAATTATTAATTAGTTATAATTATTAAGTAGTATTAATTATTAATTACTAATTATTATGACAAAATATCTTAGAGTGATCGGAATTATATAAATATGCTAATTTCAAGTATATTACGTTAGGTTAATTATATTCACTTCGCTCTAAAGTTGCATTGGTAACTAGAGTTGCTTGTGAACTGTTACGATGAAAAGACCCTGGAACATTTGTATAGGTATTTTAGAGAAGTTTCCGTAGATGACCAATCCATATTTCTATAATCTACTGGACTTAAAACCAACTGCATTAGGTATCAGAATAGAAATATCGTAATACGCTTTTAGGGTAATCCATTTCTACACTATAACTCTGTCGCAAATAGCACGAGTGACATAAATTTGGTCGTGTTTGATAAAAAAATCGGCAACAATGCGCATAAAATCTATAAATAAGGCAAAGTACGTAAGGAGGTCTTTGGCGTCAGACAAAACAGCTTACGTACCTTACTTTTGCTATCAAGGTTTACATTGCCGATAAATTCTTATTATTTTGAAAATGTTGAAACGACGTTTTATGTAGAACTTTTCTGTCCCGACACAGCCACACCTGATTTTTTTTTTCTAATTTAAATGTCCGTTGTTTTATAGATTCATGAAGTCAATTACCACAAACCCCAGCGATTTGTCTTTCGCAATGGAATGGCCAAGGAAGAAGTTTCAGAGGAAAAGATTCCTAAAGTGTGCCGTGCCAGAGAGTTAATCGGAAACGATGCTTTCAATTACAATACAGCCCCGGTATCATACATTTCTCTTTGGTTCTATAAATAAATATGATTTAGCTATATTTCCAATATTGTTATCTACAAACTTCAGTATTAATTATTCCATCTCCATGTGTTTCCCTTGTTTAGATTCTAAAATTCGAAGCATACTACCGCAATAAGTTAGGTGAAGGTGAAAAATCAACGACGATGTTTAGAACATGCAACGTTCTCTACTTCCTGGAAGACGACGAAATTAAAATATATGAGCCGACGCAAAAGAATAGCGGATTACCTCAAGGTAACGTTAAATCTATGAGTGTCATTTATGACGTTTCTATAGAAAATCGAAAAGAAGGTACTATACAGGGTGCATGTAAATTAGTTGGTAACGTCATTGTCGGCTATACATAAAAATTTTCATTTTTTCAACAGTCATTTTTTTACCCAACAAATTTGTGTCCAACCTATAAATCAAAGACGCATAAGATTTTTGTTAGAATATATACATTGTTAAAAATAGATACTTGAAAATAAGTAAAATATACTAATTTTTTAATACATTCGATGTTTTATAATGGATCCGAATAAATAAGTTTAAATTTTGAAAAAGACATGTGCCCAAAAATGAGTACAAAAGTGAACTATTTTAGACAGGTAAAATATTTAGCATACTTTTTTTCCTGTTCTACAAAATCAGGAAGTCAAAAATTAACAACTTTTGAACACCAACCACTAAATAAATCAAATATGCTATGATCTATCTCTCTTCTGAAATAACCACACCATCATAACATCTTTATATAACTGCTATACTCGGGGACGACCTAAGTTGAGCCTAAAGCAATTGAATATTTATACATATCATAGCTTCCGCTTCAGGTTCAACTTAGGTTGTTCTCGAGTATAGCCGTCCTCCTTACGATGTGACGATGACTAACAAGATGTGGGGAAGATAGACCGGCGTGCGCCAGTCACGTCTTTACAATAGGATAAATGACCACCTTGTATTTCTCTGGTGGTCTCGCTTTGTTTGACTAATGACTTTCTAAATTGACATTTCCACATTTCACGGGTAATGTTAGTGCTAGCCATACACAAAGGCAAATTCTTGGTAAAGTTAAAATTTATTTCGAAGAGGGCACAGGCAGGAAACAGTTAATAAAACTATTAATTATTGAAAATTAAATCTAACCCTATTAAGAATTTTACGAAAAAAATGTTAATTAGGTAATTAATTATACATACTATTGACTTGATTATATAATTATACATTTTAATGACTTAATTAAATATATAATGATATAATTTGCGCACGGAATTAAAATTTAGATTCAGTTCGGGAGGGGTCAGGGTCCACATGTACTCCCCCCCCCCCTTGAATACGTCTTTGTACTGTGCCCCCTCCCCCTTTTATTTTTTTTCTGGATCCGCCTATGGTTTATGAGCTCTGAGAAATTTCGTTTATGCTCTGTGTCGTAAAGTGGTTACGGCAACCATCTGTGGTAAAGTTATGGTAAAGTAAAAGTTTCAGTGAACCCGGTATCGTATAAGAGTCATATTATTACAAACATCTTGAGATTTGTTTTCTTTCTTTTGTAACTGTATAATTTCACCCTCAAATTTAAAATAGCTCTCACCAAAATTGATATCTCTTTAATAAATTCGTCCCAAAAATCGCTTGATACTCACCAATTTTGTCTCTTATGACAAAAAATGTATGCGTAATAAATTTATTTCCTATTTTAATCCGCACTTTTGCAGAACATTCATAGTTGACTAATTCTCCGGTCACAGTTTTAATTGAAATACTTTGGGGTATTATTGATACTTTTTGCGTTTTTTTAATTTCATTAAATACTTCTGACTCTAAAAATGAACAAGAACTCCCTGAATCGATCAATGAAGAGAATTTAATTTCTCCCGCCTCTACAGTTATAATTGGTAAATCGCAAATATCTGAATTACTTGCCAAATCATTCCCTTTAACTGTAGCAACCAAAATATTCACTTGCGGTGACGCCACTAGATCTTGTTCATTAAACGATACATGTCTAGTTACCTCAGAATACCTCAGAATCGCCATTTGTTCCCTGATTTCTTTCCGAATTTATATTATTAGCGCGTATTTGATTCACATCAGTTTCATGACCCCTATCATTTTGCCTATTAAAATTTCGTCCATTTCGACTTTCAGAAAATTGTTGTCTGAAATCACCCCTTCTAAAAGAATTGCGATTTTCGAATTTATTAGACGGATATTGTGTTGTCCGTTCTTCCCTCTGGCGATTAAAATTTCCATAATCAGTCTCGCGATGATTCTCACTACTGTTAGTGCGCTCAGCTACTAATATAATATTTTTAAAAGTCTCGCACTCCGTAAAAATATGATCAGTATCCCCACAGGCTATGCGATATCTAGAAGGCTTTTGTAATAATGATTTTCTGGCAAATTCCACACTCAGATTATTAATATCTTCCCTCAACTCCGATAACTGTTTTTCCACATTAGATTCAGAGCGGTCAAATATGTTTTCTTGATCCATGAGTAAATTATTCAATTTAATTTGCTCGATTGAACTTAACGCCGTTTGTATGTTCGAGGCTGTTTTAATTGCGTATGAGAATGACTCCAGGCTAGTTTTAATTACTTCGATTTGCAATTCGGGCGATAGCGCATTAATAAATTTTGAAAGTTGTAATTTGTCTAACATTTCATTTGTCTCTTCTGAAATCGCTGACGACCCTCCCAGATAATCGTTAGCTGCCAATACAATTCTGCGCGATAAATCTTTAATTCTTTCGCCATCTTTCATTTGAATGTTGTTAAACCTCATTTGCTTTGCATTAATATCTGTTTCCTCAGCAAAATAATCAATGAAAGCATTTTTTATTTTTTTTAAAATTTTTAGCCCCAGATAATGCAAGATCCGATATTAGAAATTTAAGAGCCTTCCCTTTTAATTTGTTTTAAGCACGGTAATTTTAGTCTGTTCTTCCCATTTGGCTAATTTGGAAATTTCCTCAAATTGCTCGAAATAGAATCTGACTTCGTCTTTTTGTCCGTCAAAATAAGAAATTAAAGTTATCCTATTCAACTTCGCGCCACTTTTTGTTCCAACAATTAACTCTTCATCTTCCGAGGATTCGTCTCTAGCGGTCGTATTGTTCTTATTTTTATTTCTTGGAGCCATTATTACTATATATATTTAGTCTTATATAAATTTTTCAAATACATGCACACTAACAATACACAATATATTTAACCAGATAAATTGCATGGAGGTATTTCGTTACTTATTATCATTTACAATATCATTTCCAACACAACATCATTCATGTTTTTTAAATTGCCAAACATTGCAATAATTGCAAAATAAGCTCAAATCTAATAAAATAAATCAAAGACTGGTCCAAAGGTACCGTCTGTCGTAAAGTGGTTACGGCAACCATCTGTCGTAAAGTTATGGTTAGTACATTTTGATTTGCGTTGTGTTATTTTTTTGTTTAGTTGCATTATGAATAATGTTGGTGTGGAAGAAATACATATCATACACATAAATTTTAAGAGGTGCTTTATTAACAAATTAAGTTCATTATTGCAATAGAAACTTAGGGTTGGGGGGGTTATGTGTGATATTATGCTAAACTGACTCTTACGTGACCGTGGAGGAGAGCTACCTTCTGCGGTGGTTCATTGGTCTCCAGTGGCTTGTCGAGGACCGGCTTTCAGGGGCGTTGGTCTCCAGTGGCTCGTCGAGATCCGGCGTTCAGGGGCGTTGGTCTCCAGTGGCTCGTCGAGAACCGGTTTTTAGGGGCATTGGTCTCCAGTGGCTCGTCGAGAAACGGCTTTCAGGGGCGTTGGTGTCCAGTTCCTCGTAGAGATCCGGCTCTCAGGGGCGTTATCATGAAGTGGGCACTCTGCCGTCTTGGGTCATGGCATCGGGACTTTTCCTTCTTTGCGCATGAGGATGGGAGTCGTTGGAGTAAAATTTACTCGTATTTCTTGGGCAAAGTTGTAAGTGGGGTGGAAGATCTTGAATTTTCCCACGGTGGTCTCTTGGGGTGGGGGCTGAAATTCTGCATGAATCACCATACCCACCAATTGAGATTAGCTCCGCCCTTCTGGACAACCCCTCCTAACCAATCCTGGTGTGGTCGTAAAATAGCTCATTGACGTAACTCTCCCCACATTGTAACACAGTAATAAAACCGACGACAGTCAGTCTAGCCAACTGACCAAATTGCACAAAGTACAGTATAGGTCAGATCCCTATATAAAAATTGCAACGTGTGACAGCGCACTGTCACACTCTGTAAGTTTTCAATTTGCCTGTCACCAAGTTAACAAAAAACATCTATTTTCAGGATGTATTGTAAGCAGAGGAAAGTTGAGGAACCCCGAAGGCGGCTATTATACCATTGACGACCTGAACATCGGCGAGAGCCTGTACGTGTACGGCCGGGAGTACAAACTGATCAACTGCGATCCCTTCACCCGAAGGTTTCTGACAGAGATGGGATACAGGGTGAGATCTCAGGAGCCAGATGTGGTGGATCCCATAACTGAAGACAGAAAAGAGGTAGACATATTTTTCTAATATTGAGTTGTCCTATTCATTTCCATTTCTTTTAACGAAAAGACTAATTTAAACAGAAAATAACGGCGTCTACCACTGAGCTGGAATATAATATAACTATAAGCACTGGAGAGATGACTCCAATTGGGCGATAATGTGCAGCGCGGATGCGTACAATTCGAAGAAAGGTAGAGAAAACATTCGTCCTTGGCTATGCGGGAGAATGTTTAAAACTGTTTTTTTTTCAGTGCCTTTTGTATTTTTCTTGTGCCAGTTTAAATTTCCATTTTGACAGCCTGAAATGCGTTTAAAAATCTACGCAAACTTATGCGAAACGACTATTTTTCTACCTTCGCTCAAGAAAGTGTACCTTTTTCTACTTTTACACAAAAAGGATTAAAGTGGTCGGCGACGCTTACTCCTCGCTCCAGTGCTATAGTTATATTATTCTAGCTCAGTGGTATTTTCAGGAAGATGCATCTACAATACAATACGTTAACCAAGCATGGATTGATCGTAATGCACATGCAATTGATTTTTTTAAAATACATTTTCACTCTTTTGTTTTATTTTAAGTTGATTACATGTATAAAATATATATTACTTTAAACATTTAAATTTATTTATCTAAAATCTATTGTCTAATGCAGGGGTTCTCAACTTTTTTCTCTCATGTATCCCTTGATAAATCTTTTCATTGACGAGTACCCCTTTCTCTCTCTCATTCTCATAACCCTTCTCACTCATCGCTGTACGCAAAAGAATCTTTGTTTTTCTTAGGCAGTAGTTTCTGGTGCTGCAGCGTTTTGAAAATACAATTCATCACTGGCACGTGAAATTCTTTTTCTTTTGATACCTCACATATTAGGATTCTTTGAATGTAAGAGCCGTTAAAGGGATCTTTACTGCAGAAACAATATATATGTTTTGACTGTTTCAACTAGATGAATTCCCTCCGTTCCTATCGCAAGCCGAAAGAGAAGAGTTACAAGTCGGCGTCGTTCTTCAAGAACCATCCGAAGCGGCTTCGTTTCTTCGGGTACTTCGAAGACGAACGAAGCCTTTTCGAAGAGAGGAAAGAGGTGACGCTTTATTACGATCTCTCAGAGGGAACCATCAAGCTCGTTGAAGAGAAGATTCCGGGAATGTGCGATGCCCGAATTCTCTTGAAGCCCACGCTTGTGCCAAAGGTAAGGATTTTATGTAGTTATTTATTATCTCAACTACCGTGGTGGAAATCGTCGAAATTAATTCTTTGGAATTAGCCCCTTTGTTTGTCTGCACATCATCTTATGTGAAGACAAATTCAGAAAATTTCTTTAAAAAAATCAGCTAAAATAATTTTTTTTTAAACTGATATAATCATCCCTTTCTTATATTGAAGATTTGACATATTCCAATGTTTAGTAATTTCTTTTAAAACGCGCAAAGATATCTAAAAATTTTAGGTTAAATAACAGCCAACAAATTGAAAAAAAATTTGGATTTGACTCCAAAAGTTACCAAAATAGCCCGCTGTACAGCTCTAGTGCGACGTTATTTAACCAAACCAACCAAAAGTTACCAAAGTTATATCTTAAGACTAGCTGTTAATTTTTTTTACCCCATTGGTTCATTCTCCTCTTTCATTCCTTATGCGCGAAGTTTTGTAAAAATATGGGATTTTTCTAAGGTAGGATTTTTCTATCGACGACAGATGCTGGTTCAATGAACAAAATGGTACAAAAATATCGATTGTTGATTTTTTTTTTTTTTTTTTTGGATTATAACGAGTTTTTCAATTGGGTGACTCGGAAGAGTTTTAAAACAAACTACCATAACTATAGTTCTGAAATGATACTAAATAACACTTTCTATTTATTATTATTATTAAAGTATCTCTCCGTTCCGACAAGAGTACATTCTTAGAAAGGTAAAAGGAAAATTAACCAACGATGATTAAATGAGCGAATATCATGTATATTTCTATGTGCTTTGCTATTAACCCATCTTCCCTTATTTTTGTCACAGGTTCTTGATCCTTCTATTCTAATAGGAGAGATGTGCGACCCGACTCTCTTGAACTTGGCTCACGATGTGAGAAATGTTCTCATTGGTGGGCAGTACTACAAAGTTCAGAATCACGCCTCGATCTTGGTGGATGCGAATCCCGTAAGCTGCTTTAATCCTTTAGACTTGAGTGGTGACCACTGATCTCTAAATGCAACTTCTGGATTGGGAAAGACATTTTGTTGCCTTGAAGCCAATTGAAGGGGTAACAACTGTACCCCACTTTCATCGCAACCGCAATATTTCGCATATTTTTCATGTTAAAATAAGCCGACATGTATTGCTTTTGGTTGAGTTTTTTTCTTTCTTCTGAAACCCGTTTTAAATGCAATCTGCTATTAAAATAAAAAGTCTTGAATAAAAATAAATTGCAAGTCGAAGTGGTTTAAAAAGCAAGAACAAAACTATTTGTTTGGCAATATAAAAATTAATTCTATAAGAAGAATATATAATATTTATATACATTTAATAATTCTACAATGCTGTGGTATTAAAAAACAACATTAAATCCCTTTACATAAAATTGGGGCACAGTATGGCTGCTTCCATATTGGCTTCAACGCGCCCATAGAGGAAACAAGCTTTGAGCCTTCCAGAAGTTAGAAATAGAATTCAGTGGTGGCGACTCTCAGTTACTGAAATAACAACCTGTTCTTTTGTTCCCTGTTCTTCAAATTGATTGTGTGTTCTTGAACGTATTTTCTTTTGTTTACTTGTTCTTTAAAATAAACGAGAATAGCATGATCTTGTGTTTAAGGGGACTTGGTACCCTTTGATTTGAGAAAATCGATGAAAATATCAATTTTTCATTTTTTTGCTTAAAATATGCTCTTATACCTAAAGTTCATTATTACAAAGTTTTGAAACGATCTGATAATTATAAATGTAATAAAAATGCGTTTCATTACTTTCGCAGCACTTAAAATGCTACGTCCATTTCGATGTTTAAATTTTTGACACAACAGCTTTTGGTCATTTATTTAAAGAAAAATCAGCTAAGAACAAGTTGAACGTGTTTATCTGTGACTGTATCTATCACATCACGTGTTTGTTTACTTTTTCTTACCGTGGTTTGATATAATTTTAAATTTGAAGGTACAAGGAGACGTATTTGCCAAAGGCGACATATTTAACATATGTAATACATGTTTTTGCTATTGTCAAAGCCCATTCTAAAGTGTTTTATGGTATGGAATATGTATTTTCAATGAATTCAGTAGTATTAGTATGGTTTCTAACACAAAATTAGTGTAAAACAATATTTTAAACATTATTATTTTGATTTTAACAGATTTTTCTCAAAAATTTAGTTTTGTTATCATTTTAAAACTGAGTACATAATAGTGATTTAATGTACTCCAATTAAATAATAGAAACCAGAGATTTATATCTATGCAAGTAGTTATAAAATTAATTATGTGTGAAGAAAATATCAAATGTATTCATCGAGTTATTTGGATTTGAAATGTTTAAACTGATTTATCTCAGTTCGTGTTTTTTGCATATGCCACGGTATTTAAAATAAGAATACTTTCTCAAATATTATTCAAATGACTTGATTTTTTTTCTGAAATTCCTGTATAACCTATTTAAAACAATCAAGGATGGGTTTTGCAAAATAATGAAAAGAAAAATAATTAAAAATTAAAAAGTAGACTAAATCATGTTTTTTTCCATTTTTTTGCATATACATCGACATTTTATTTTTTTTCTCAAGAACTAAAACAGTTATTTCAAATTCGATCCTTAAAGTTATAAAGTATAGTATAGTGAATGTAAGAAAAAAAAATCTTTACAAAATATTAAAAACTGAAAAAGAAAAACCATTTTTAAAAAAGTTAAATTTTTAAGAAAAAAATTAAATTTTGAAAAATATACTCATAAAAATATTTTTTTTGTTGCTAAAATCATGTTATATAATAATAACCTTCAATAATATGTGTAAAATATCTATGTAAATTATTTAATAAAAAAAATTATTCCAAGGGTACCGAGTCCCCTTAAAAAACATCGATATCTTTTTCAACTCGTTCTTCCGCAGATCCAAAACATATTATGTTTTTTTTTTTCTATAAGCATAACAAATTCTAGAGTAAAGAACATAAGGATGAATAACTGTTCCGTAGAAAGAACGGAAAACGTAAAGAGTTTTAAGTCATTAAAATAACGACGCGTTATTTTTTTTTTACCTGTTCATCAAAATCAAAAAGAACCGTATATTCTTGAGTTTAAGAAGTTATTCTATCACAAACTTTAATATTTTTTTTTATCTTAAAGCAAATGTATGTTGGTGTTCTGAAACTTTTTCCGGATTGAAATTCCTCGGAAGGCTTGTTTTTTTATTGGTACAATAAAACGTTATTTGTGTACAACTGCTGCGCTTATATTTTAAACAAGTCGCTTAGCTTTAGTAGCAGCAAACTAAGTAGTTAGTATAGAAAATGAGCTGATTTATTTGCTCGTGTGTTTTTTCAGATTGAAGGCAGAACGCGGAAAATTGATTACTATAAAGATATTGACCTTTGTCTTGGTAAACCGCTAAGTATTTTTGGTTTTAAGGTCATACTGCATGATTGTGACGAATTCACTAAAAATTACTACATTAGCATCTACGGAAAAGGTAAGAAAACTAAGTATATTAAGCTTATTATTTATATTTAAATATTTCATTACTCGTTAAAAAAAATTATACTTTAAATAATTAATCTCTGAGTATTAACCTTTACGTGTGGGCTGGGACAGAACAGGTAATTACAGAATTTCGTATATGTGACGCTTGAATAATGGCTTTTACAGATCATCTTCAGCTTGGCTTTTCAGTTTTTCAACCCCCCCCCCCCAAGTGACCCTACCCCTAATTGCGAATCTACATGTTGTTGGCAATTCTCCCTACCTGCTTTGAGGGAGAATTGTTGACGTTCTGTCCGTCAGACAGTTACACGCCTCTTATTGCAAGACAAGTCGTCTTTCTACAATGCTTTGAGAACTCTTTGTCATTTCTCCCAAAACGACATTCTCTCCCCCTCCCGTTTAGGAACTAGCCCATAGGTAGGGCCATTTTTCTTTAACTTAGCCTACTTGAAAAGGTTAAAGTGTAGTTTAAACTTATATTAAAGAATTTGCAGAAAATTTGTTCTTTGTGCAGGGTTAAATAAAACTACTATCGGAATTAATAATTTAATTCCCATCTAAACCAAGGTCTTAACAATGCATATATTATGTTAGACTTTCACCTCTACTGTTTCTTTAAGTATTTTAGTATTAAAATATAACCATACTTGGTATTATGCCATGAAGTATAACTAAAAAATAAGTATAAAAAAAAGTAGTTTCTAAAACCGTTAACAACGGAAAACTCAACAGAATTTTTAAATTCCTAGCCTTAAGTGCACAATTAAAGGTTGAATAGTGTATCTATATATAAAATTTCAGACATTTCCGAGCAGTGGAAGATAGTGTTTTGCGTGCCAGATACACACACAGACTCTTTATTTTATTATTATAGATTAAATTAATAGCTTTCTCTGAATCTATATAATTTTTATAGAGACTAATTAACAGACGAAGAAGCTATGCAACGTAGTAGTGCCTTTTCTATAAACGTTTATTAATGATTTGTGTGTGTTGCAGAGATGGTTCCCATGCCGACCCCCCGCGAAGAGCCGTATCATTCCCACAAGCTGGTGTATCCACACGAAGGTATCGGACCTCCTGAGCAAACAATAAGAACTAACGATCCCTTCAAGCCCAAACCGTACAATGTGGATCTTCTAAAGTTCTTCAAATATGACAGGTAGGTAAAAGTAAAGAATAAGGGGGCCACTCCGCCAAATCCATTTTCGTACATAAACTTGGCGTGGAAGATCTATGGATGCCAGCTCGCGAGATATTGATGTCACGTAAATAAGTGAGAGGAGCAACTTGATGTAAATTAAACCAATGAAAAACACGCGATGAAAGTATTTCATCGAATTATGAAACCAACAACAAAATGGCGAATAAAAACTAATGAAATTAAGATTTGGTTTCGAATTGGCGCGCATGCGTCTTAAGCGCTTTCGAGGAGTGGCCCCCTCTTTCTTTACTTTAACCGACAGTTATAAAGTGTAATATGATAGCTTTGAATATTTCGCTCAATTTCAATTATTCACAAAGAATTGCGAAATTTTAATGAAGAAATAGATTGTTTATTTCATGTCTTTAGAAAAGTAATAAAGTAATGTCATTTTTCATGCTAATAACAACTTTAAAAAAATGCATATATATTTTGTTGATTGTTTAATATTAAATAACTATCAGCAATACCCGTCCTATGCACGGAAAGAAAATAACTTACAAAATAAAAACAATTACAATATTTATAAGCGAAAGAAAAATATTCTTATTTAAAGAATATTTTGTAAAGGAATTTGAAACAAAAACCTTTAAATTTTTAATACATATTAAAAAATCCTGCAGATTTCATGCATAAAACCTTCAATTACACAATTCTTATGAAGGTTTTACCTTGACTTCTTTCACTACCTGCGTACTAACTCCGAATCATCATATATATTACTTCTGTAGTAAAGATATCTTTTACGGCCCTTGTACTCAATGGGTCTGGGGGGGTTGTACTCAACGCATGAGGTAAGAAAAGAAAGAGAATTTCAGAGCCAGCGATGAATAGTACGTTGATTTCATAAATATCAATGGTTTTTCAAAATATGAGTTTAAAATAATTCATTTAAGTTTTTTTTTTTTTAGCTAATCGTTGATAATGCTGCTATTTATGAATGAACAGTAGCGTTAAAATTTTAGGAATAAGAAACACTAATATATTTCGCCCTTACAACGAATGTGTGAGTGTGTGTGGGGAGGGAGGGGGTTTAACGATATTTATCGTACGTGCATATTAGTATATATTATTTTTGTATTAAAGATATATTTTACGTCTTTAGACGCAAGGGATTTTCATAAGGCATCAAAAGAAAGAAAATGTCATGGACCAGTGACGAATCGTACTTTCATCTCATACATATCAAGGTTTTTTTTAAAAAAATATACTTTAAAAATAATTAGTTTTAACGGTTTTTTATTTAAACAAGCGGTTCATAATGCTGCCATCTAAGAACAGACCGTTACATTTTGTGATTTTTTTTACTCGTAACAGATACGCTAATATCTTTCACCGGGATGAGTGTGTGTGGGGGAAGGGTTGTTCATGCAATAATTATCGCACGGGGATGATAGTATCCTATAAATCGGATTAATAGTTCATCTTCTTTCTGGCTCTAGATACGGATACGATGTCCGTGAACTAAAGTTCCTCGCCCGTGCCTTTACCGAAGACCCCGTGGAGAAGTTGGCGAGCTTCACAGTTTGTTTCATGATGGAGGACGACACGATGTCCATTCAAACACTGGAACTCGAAGTCCCGAACAGGAGTGCGTATTATTTTGTCAATAACAGTTATCACTTTTATGCACTCTGTTGCGAAATTCACTCTCATATTTGAAGAAACTTCTGTCGTTATTGACGAAACATACCCCTGGTATATGCTTCGATTCAATATTTCGTCAAACTGAGGAAATTCATTTTGTGGGTTTTTTCTTACGAAATTTACTTCATCGAAAATGAAGTCGATTATAAATAATATAATAAATCAATTCCGAAGAGAGGACTCGAACCGCGGACCTCTCGTTCCAGAGTCCAACCCTCCATCTACTAAGGCCAAGGAAGCTTGGTTGAATTCTGACAAAATAAGTATAAAAAGCTGATGACCCAAAAAAAGAACCGAAAAGGCATCGGAGAAAATAACTTTCGTCTAAAATGTGAGTATTCTTGTTTCGTCAAAAGTCACGTGATTCGATGACAAAACGGTTATCAAATATGACGAAAGTACCCCTGACGATCACAGAATTCTCAAAAGTGCGTTAACATTATTTTCGTAATTAATGCACTGTAAAAAAAGGTAGGTACTTAAAAATGAGTACCGGAACCTACTATTTTAATTTTTAGTACAATTGCATCGTAAATGACCGATGACTTATTCAAATTTCAGTAACCGTACTTTCTCAAAAAATGAGCAGTGTGCTATAATATTGCTGATATCAGCCTTTGCTCAAGCCATCTTAACAAAGCGACCTGACAAACTTAAAATATTTGCTCAGAAGATGGTTCTCCACATTATTTGATGTCGATTTCTCATTTAGAAACTGAGTTATTGCCACTCAATTATCTTTCTTCCCATTCTTTTGGCACACCTTTTTAACATTACTTCTGTTTATAACTTCTCCAAGTCTCCCTGGTAATTTAACGGATAAGGCTTTGGACTGCAGTGCCTGTTCGATTTCCGGTAAGTCTTGGTCTATATTTGTTGAAAGTGATTTATGAAGATAGCCTATGTAGGCTAGCATCTCCTCTTTTTATTCATTTCTGCTCATTTTTAAATACACGACTTTTCCAAAATTGAAATTTATGTATTCGGAGTTATTCTAAGCCTCGAATGTAATCAAAAATGATTAAATTTTACTTATTTTCGAGTGCGTATTTTTAATAGTGTATATCCCATACTTTGTTCCCCCATAGACGCCGTGGAGAAGACCTATCTGCACAGAATGAAAGTCTCGAAGCCCCAGTCGATCTACGAGAACGCTGGGAGGTGCTTCTACGGCCCTGCAGACATGTACGTGGGGAACGTGATTCACGTGAGAGGAAAGTCGTTTGCGCTGCTGGAAGCGAACGAGTACACGTACAATTACATGGAGCAGCACTGCGATAAGGTGAGAAGTGAAGCGGAAATGGCCTGGCAATAATGCAAAGGAGGATTGGGTAGCAATTCTCTACACTGTTAAAAATAGGTACTTAAAAATAAGTCAAATGTACTCCATTTTGAGTACATTCGATGCTTAGCTTATCATGGCTCCGAATACATAAGTTTCATTTTGAAAAAGACATGTACTCAAAAATGAGTAAAATGAATAAAAAGAGCAGTTGCTTTCCTACATAGACTGCCTTCGTAAATCACTTTCAATAAATTTCCACAATTACAACCAAGACATACCGAGAATCGAACCCAAACAAGAAATTTCCAAACTTAACGATTCGAAATTCCCAATTCAACAGTGCTGAAAATTCCCAGTTCCATCTAATCGACATTTTTCACTTCTTTTTCTTTATATATATTTTAGGTTTTAACTGTTTGATATTAAACTGTTCTGTCCCAAGCATTGATTTGTTGCACCCCTATTCCAATGCAGTGTCCGTTCTAAGGTCTAATTTAAATGTAATTTTACAAGTTGGGCGATTTCTAATCTTTCCGTTTGCAAATGTAAAAAACCCTGTATCCTAAAAGCATTCATTTCCATTTGTATGATTTCAGTTTCCGTTTGTAAATGTAAAAACCCTGTATCCTAAAATCATTCTTTTCCATTTGTATGATTTCAGTTTCGTTTGCAAATGTAAAAACCCTGTATTCTTAAAGCCTTCATTTTGATTTGTATGATTTCAGTTTCCGTTTGCAAATGTAAGACATTTGATGTCTAAATGCCGGGAATGGATAACTCCAATTTGCGGATCGCTAAAGGTAACACTTGAAAAATGTGACCCGGAAAATAATGGTTACATGACTTATAGTAATTTCAGGTAATTATTTTAATTTAAAACGTCTATTTACAGTCCTTTGTAATCTATATTTATAAATTATAATTAATGACTTAAAATATGACTAAAATATTACTAAAAGTAATCAGTAAACCTCTTTCGAGTTATTGATTTTCTTGGCAATCGAACTCTATTAGAATCGAGCGTTCTCCTGTTATTAATCGCTTTTAAGCTAGCCGCGCACTGGCGACTAACTCCCATGCAACATACAATCGGCCATTCAACTAATTAGTTGCAGGGCCGATAGTCGCCAGTGTGCGTAAACTAAACTATTTATAGTTGCATGTAATTGGAAATCTCAAATTTTATCCGCTCATTGAGATTTTTAGTCATTTTTCACCTTATTTTGGCGAATGCGAAAGCTGAGATATGACAATCCTGAGTTGAATGAAATTGAATATTTAGAATCAGTCGTTGTGAGATTTTTTAGTTGACCAGTTGATTAAAAGTTGCAGTTCAAATTCTGGCGCGGCTAGCTACCGGACTCTTGACAAAATCTGAATATTGAACCGATTTTCAGTTCGAACCCAAAAATTCGACCTATTAACAATTATTCCATTTACATTGATTCAATTGTAACTTTAATATTTTCTCCAGGAACATCCTGTACTCAGAAATGCCGGAGGACACCAAAGTCCATTTTCCCGAGCATGCCATGAAAACCTTGGCCAGATACTACGCGGAGGAAGACTACATCGGTCTACTGTTAAACGACCTCGTTGGGAAGATGCAGACAGAACTCTACAAGAAGAGATTTTATGACTTCGACAATGTCAAGCTTGCCTTTGAAATTCAAGATAAAGAAAAGTAAGTTGACTGATCAAACATTACTCTACCCACTGAGCTAGAATAATATAACTATATGCACTGGAGCGAGGACTAAGCGTCGCCGACCACTTTACTCCTTTTTGAGCGAAGGAAGAAAAATAGTCCTTTCGCATAGGTTTGCGTAGATTTAACAACGTTTTTCTGGCTTGAAGATACATTAAATGTTACACATTTAATGTTTTTCCATACTTACTTACAGCAAAGAGAAGACAAAAGACACCGAAAAAAACAGTTTTAAACATTTCTCTGACGTCACATGAGACTCCCGCGTAGTCAATGACGAGTGTTTTGTCAACCTTTTTTCCTAATTGTATTCATCCGCGCGGCACGGTAAAGTACATTGTCGCTGAATGCGAGTCCTTGCTCCAGTTCTTAGTATTATATTATATTTTAGCTTAGAGACTCTTCCTCATTGTTAGAAAATATTTATTTATTATGGATTTTTTTAAGGTTTATATTCGTCTACTTTATTTCAGGAAAGGATATCTGCATCCTGATAGAATCTACTACATACTAAGATCAACATCTTTACCTATTAATAGAGATTTGTTAAAAAGTTTCATTTACAAGTGAGTAACACAAGAAGTTTTGTGTGGTGTTAATAACTAAATATTTTGGTACAACCTAATTGGGGATAAATGTGATAACCAGATTCTTTTAAATAATTAATAGTTATTAATATTCTAACTGTTACCCGCAGTTTCACACGCTTTAAAAAAATTCTACCCATTTGTTCGTTCTCCCCGTTTATTCCTTTTTTTTATTTTCTCGAAGGCAAAATAATTGGTGTATTTTTTAAACATCCCCGAGTACATCTCCAAATGTTAGCTTTTCCCGTTGACACATAATCGTCAGAAAGAGTTATTTCGCCAAAGCAATTTTTTATCGCCAAGTTTCAGTTGTTTAAAACAACAAATATATATATATATATATATATATATATATATATATATATATATATATATATATATATATATATATATATATATATATATATTTATATATATATATATATATATATATATATATATATAAATATTCGCAGAGGATTCAGAATAGATGTACTTAATATTAAATTTACTTCTTTTTTAAATGAAATGCATTCTAAATCAAGATTATTCAAAAGGACTAAATATTTTATCATGACATTGTAAAATAAATATATTGTTATTCGTTAGAATCTTTTTGTGACTACTTAAAATCTGATTTATTACCTTTTATAATGTGTTATTGTTTATGAAACATGTGAATCCAATGATTTGTCTGTTAAACATTAATTTTGTTGTATACTATATAGGTTTCCTAAATCAGAAAACCGGATAAATTACAGTGATCTAATAGAAACTCTGGATTGGATACATCATCCGGCAGAATACGATAAAGGAGAACCACATGCAGTAATATTTCTTAAATTTTTACGAATTAATTTATGAGATTCTGTTAGTTATGAGTCAATCCAAATAATAACAGTTAGTGAGTCACACTTCTGTAATTCACATTGAGTCTAAAGTCCTTTAAAATGTTATGTGTATTAAACTTGATTAACTTTTATACTTTAAGGCAGCGATTCTCAACCTGTGGGGCGCGCCCCCCTAGGGGGGCGCGAGCACACTAGAGGGGAGGCGCGAGAATATCCAAGAGAAAATAATATTTAAAAAAAATTATTAACTGACTGAAAGGAAAGCACATATACACATAGAAAACAAAATACATTTCGACATATTTAACAAATAAAATAAAACAACTTACTAAATCAAAACTTACTTAATCAAAACATACTAAATTAAAACAAATTTAATAATTATTAGTGACTTCCTTGGGCCTGTCTTACAGAGCAAAGTTTTTCGAAGGAAAGCTTAATATTAGAAATAGCCACTCTCAAGTTCTGTTTCTATATTTAGCCGAGATCTATATTTTGTCTTCAAAGAAGCCACATCATAAAATCTAGTTTCACAAAGGTAGGATGTTGAAAATGGTAATAGAATGCGAAATGCCTTTGTTTTTAGTGCAGAAAAATCATTTTATTTTCGGAACCACGCTTGTCTATGTACTTGTAAATGCTTGACTATCGTCTAATGCTCGCTTACTTCCGCTTAAAAATTTATACATGAGTCTGCATAAATCTGCTGCCGTGAATATTTAATATGGGGAATTGCAATTAACACGAAAACATATATAACATACACATTCACGATAGATTCGATAGCGATAGAAGGATCGACTCGAATGAGACTGGCTGGAATTGAAACTTGTGTTATCGAACATTTTCCTTCTTCCTATGAGAAAACATTTGCTCTGCGCATGCTCGAGACGTAATCGGTCGTGTGAATTCCCTTCCACAAACATTACTTATTTATTTCTCTTTTGTTTAGTCATGCTTCTGTTTTATTTCTTTTATTATTCGAAAAAATGTATTCCCAGTTTATAAATTTAGCTCACCCCGTCTAAGTTAACTTTCATTAACGAATTTTTCTACTTTCATATTCTTTTAACGCTATATCCCTGTTTGGCTTTCATTTCAAATATAATATTTAAATTTTCCCCGCTTTCTTTCGCTTCATCTTTTCACCGCCCGCTTGGCAAAATGCCAGATGTGGTTTCTCGCCGACGTTGGCTCGCTTTTACTCTTGTTTTGGCAGTTAGTTAAAAATAATTTTAAAACAGAATCCAAAATACTCAATATACATTATTGTTGTATACATTTTATTGTAAGCGGGGGGCGCGATGAAAATTAAAATTGAAAACTGGGCCGCGAATACTGAAAGGTTGAGAAACGCTGCTTTAAGGGTACTCGGTGCCACGTAAACATATTTTTATTTTCGATTTTTTCAATAAAATATTTAATGTATATTATTTACGTTGATATAAAAGTGCAAGGTTTCACACACAAATTCCATAATTATTCGTAGTTTTTTTAAAACATAAACTTTAAATAAGCTTTTTTTTGAATTTTTTAAATATTTATGTTTTATCCACAATATTTTTTTCATAACCTTTAAACTATAATACATAAGAATTGCATTAAAATTTTGTATACTGCATGTATTTGATTGTTATAAATAATTATTCATAATAACGCACATTTTTAGCTAAAAAAAGTATTTTTACTTCAGTCATTAAAAAAACAATACTCATAGAACTAATTCGCATGCCAATTTATAATATTACACATATCTTATAATATGCTTAAAACTTATATATTCCTCCATTAATCATAAAAAAAGCCTTAGGGTTTTGTAAAACTTAATATAATGGAAAACCAAACATTGAGAAAAAACGATTTAAAAACAGCTTACATTTAAATTTTTAATTCTTTCCTTTGAACAGCTAAAATAAAACGTATTTTATATTTTTGTGAAACTATTTTATTTCCCGTTTATTTAACTAGTGGTTAAGTTGATAATCTTCTTCAATTCTTGTTATTTCAGATTCAGATCAACTGGGAACGAGTAGAGACCGAGAAGAACTTGGACAAGATAAAATACATTTGTTTTCTGAGAGATGCATTACCATCATAGAAACGTCAACTCTTGAAGTAACTTTTAAATTCAACGTTTATGAACTGTTTTCGATCTTGATTGAGGAAAATGCATGTCGGATAAAATTTTGTTTTTGAAAAATAAAAGTTATGTTTGTTGTGTAGGTAGGGTAGTTTCAAAATAATAATTAGAGTGTACTATGTTTTTTATTACAAATTTATTTTCTATATTTACAATTGAGAGGAGAAACCAGAGAGTTGTAATATTAAATAGAGAGCTCCTTCAATACCAGACTCTCGTAAGGCCGCGGTGTCAACATTGAAAAAAACAACATCACGTGGTTATAGCGCTGCCACATTTGGCTTTCAGACATCTGCAGGGGTATCAAATTTGGCGCACTTTCTTCTCTTTTGGTGATAAGGAGTTCTGTCTGTATTCAACTTCTTAACATATATGAACGTATTTACTTATTTTTAAACAATATGCGCTAAATATTTCCTCTTCATTAACGAAACGAAAATATTTTATTTGTGTTCAGTACTCGAAGAAGCGAAACTCTTTATATTTCTCAGGTTTTATTGTTCATATTTTCTTATTGAAGTATACGAAATAACAATTGAAAGAACTTCGCTTAAGGTAAATTTTTTATATAAAAACGTAATACAATTATTTAAAAACTACAAAGTAAGAAAAATCTCCTTAACATATCTGGTAAACTCCCTTAAATTATGTCACTCGTTCAAATAAAAGATATTTAAATACAAAATGAAACACAAAACCCTATTACAATATTTCGGTCTCGTTTAGTTCTTAAAGTCGCCAAGGCCTGCCAAGTAATATTGGCGCACGAATGAATTGGCATTTCCACATATCACGTGGTTTCAATGATGGACACACGGAAATCAGCATTTTTATTCCTCTATTTGTATCATTACTCTATGGGAGAGACTAGCTGCCAAATGGAGTAAGTCACACAAATCTCAAAATGAAGTAACGTCATTTTCCATTAATAAACAGATCTATAATTTGGTTGGTTTGGTTAATTAACGTCGAACTAGAGCCGCACAGTGGGCTATTGGCGACGGTTCGGGGTCTATCTCGAAGGAAAGACCCGGGAACGATGCCTCGTTATTTTAGAACCATGGTCAGATGACGAGGAAACACCTGAACTGGCACCCAACACCTTCAATAGACGTCGGGACTTTGAACCGCGATCAGATTTATCGTGCACCAGTCCCGTATACAAGCCGTTAATTTTTGCGGATGTTCTGAACGACTTTTCTAGTATTTTGTAGCAAAGCTGGCAACCCTCCGATCACAAGATCACTACTTTTTACTTTTCTTTGTCAAGTCCATCGCCTGGCATCGTACCACGATTCTTCGTATTCTCAGCTGACGCCTTTAACCGCTCGGCCACGGAGGCCTTCTATTATTTGTAAAAAAGTGGCGTGTTGTGTACACTGTTAAAAATAGGTACTCAAAAATAAGTACTCAATTTTGAGTACTTATTTTACAATAAGTAATCATTTTGATTACATTCGATACTTATCATGGTTCCAAATACATAAGTTTCAATTTTGAAAAATACATGTACTCAAAAATGAGTACAATGAATAAAAAGAGCAGATGCTAGCTTACATAGGCTGCCTGCATAAATCCCTTTCAATAAATGTCGACAATTACAACCGAGACTTACCGGGAATCGCACCCAGATCCTCAGACACTGCAGTCGAGAGCCTTATCCTTTAAACTATCAGGGAGACTTGAAAAAGTTATACACAGAAGAAATAATAAAAGGTGTACCAAAAGAATGGGAAGTAAGTTAATTGAGTCGTAATAACTCAGTTTCCGTTTAAGCAATCGACATAATATGATGTGGAAAACCATCTTCTGATCAACTATTTTAAGTTTGTCAGGTCCTTGTGTTAAGATGGCTTGAACAGAAGCTAAGATGAGCAATATCAAATCTCAATGCTCATTTTTGAGAAAGTATGGTTACTTAAATTTGAGGACGTTATCGCTCATTTGCTATACAATTGTACTAAAAAAATGGTTCATATATTCATTTTGAAGTACCTTATTTTACAGTGTACTTTGTTGTGGTATTGACTTAAAAGTTTTTCATTTTTCGAGTAAAGTAGACTCGATTTACGGTACTGAAATTATAAGATTTTGTTCATTAGCACATGTTTTAATGTGCATTTTTAATTTTATCTCGTTATCCCGCAGTTTATCATAACGATATTATTTAGAGAAAATATGACATAGCAACTAATATACTTTATTGAAATATAAACTACAATCTCAATAAGCAAAGAAAGCATAAGCAACAAACCGAGAAAAATACATTTTAAACCAGCAGTGCAAGCTGACATAGTTATATTAACATTCCATAGACTGTTACAATACAATACAAGTAGTAATTCTCCCAACGTATAGTGCAGCTTCCTGAAAAGAATAAATAAGCTTTTAACAAATCACCCCATTGTATTTCATAAACAAAAACATGAATAAATTCCAAAAAAGCTTAAAATAAAGGAGACATACCGTCTGTGGAGTTATCCCAATAGCAAGAAGAAACGCACTGAATACTTGCGCCACACTTTTGCATAATGGAACAGGTAACTGAAAACAAAATAATAAATGAATACCATTTTCTCCGGAATAATATTTGAAGTTTATAGAAATAATTAAGGGGCAAAAATGAATGATCTCGTAAAAGTTGCACAAGAAATTCATTTTAATAAACTTCGAAAAAAAGTAAAATGATAAAAGAAAAAAAAACACTGAACACAAAAAAAAGTACCGCTTATTTTATGCTTATTAATGTTTGAAATTTGCTGTGATATATATTTAGGTATATTTAAATACAAAACGTTAAAGATTAGTAATAAGTATCAAAATTACAATTCGTTCGCCATAACTCACCAAACAATACAAAATCATATATCTATATATAAATGCAAAATCCCTCGTCACTGACTTACTCATCCAATGACTCATCACTAATTCTTCTACTTTTCTTATACACGGAAAGATGAAATTTCGCAAAGTTATTCCTTATATAAGGAAAGTAAGCTATTCGCGAACTTATAGATGAAGTGCTCGCTTTGCGCACCGGGTTAAAATAAAATTCACTGATCACTCATTCTCATACGTCTCATATATCCAAGAAGATGAAATTTTGAAAATGTGTTCCTTATATCTCACAAAGGAAGAGTAAAGTATTTATAAACCTCTAAAACGTCTTTTTTCTGCGCACGGGGTTAAAATAAAAATTACGCGTCACTACTTCAACTTCTCATATACATATACAGAGGAAGATGAAATTTGGCAAAATTGTTCTTTATACCTTAAGACGGAAAAGTAAGTTATTCCTGTATTTCTACACACGGAATTAATATAACAGGCACTTATCTCTAATACTTATAAATCCTATACACCCTGGAATATGAATTGTTCTTCATACATCAAGAGCAGGGTTGTAGAGAAAAAAAATTCTTCCCGGTACGCGAGCTTTCCGATCATGGCCGGTGCGTTCTACCGGCCTCACTATATCCTGCTCATTATGTTCCCATTGGTCATCTATGGATCACGCGACAAACAGAAACAGGTGCAAAAATGTCACGACATCCCCTTATATTCCTAGAAACGACTGTTGGAGGAGAAGAAAAAAATCGTATTCCAAAGAGAAAAATGTTAACCATTTCTTACCCGGTCTCACAATAAATCGCATAAAGATATTTATGAGATGAAAGTGTGACACGTCAGTAGTCCTTGAAATTCTCTTTCTTTTCACACCTCACGGGTTAAAATTCGTTTCGTCTAAGGGGCGTAAAAGGGATTTTTACTATAGAAATAATATATACTAGCATGCCTGTGTGATAATTATCGCATGACCCCCCCCCCCCCCTCTTCACTCACACACACATTGGTCGGAGCCAAAAAGTTTAAATGGTCTGTCCCTAGATGGCAGCATGATTAACGGTTTGTTTAAAAAGACATTTAAAATTAAATATTTTAAAAGCATTTCTTTAAAAAAAAACTTATATTTATATGAGACAAATATACGATTCGTCACTGCTTCGGGAAAATTCTTCCTTTATTTATACCTCACATGTTAAGATTCATTGCGTGTGAGACCTGCAAAAGGGATCTTCATTGTTACAATAATATGTACGATATACAAGTCGAAATGATAATTTTATTATTTATGAAATCAGATTAAAAACTTAACTTTGTATGTAGTGAGAGAGAAAGTACTAAAAGTTTACTTATACAACCATTACCTATGTACTTCAAAGGTTTATTAAGTTTTGATACATTCCACAAAACTTTCTCTTTGATCAAATTGGACCATTTCTCAGCAAATATCTCTGGATAAACATCTTTGGCTTGCTCAAAAACTTCGACTATTACCTTAAAGCATAGCAAACAGCAAAATCACTTGTAAATAAATATAAATAAAATAAATGGTTTTGTTTGTTCGACACAGTTACTCTAACTATATTTGAATGAAAGTATCGTAAAGAACTAATAGGTACATGTTAAAACTTTAAACATGTATTTTTTTTACCTTTATTTCACATTTTCCACATGCTTGACCTTTACAATATCTCATTAATTTAATGTTCCAAATTTAGCATAATATGGTTATATATTTCACTAAACGAGACTTTTATTAAATTTGTATCACTTATATATCATTTTTATATGAACATGTTATTGATGGCAACATTTTTATTTCGAAAAATTCGTTTTTATTGCGCTTAAAACTGTCGGCGAGATGCCGCGTATGACACAATTTAAACAAAAAGAAAAGCATGGCCTTAGCGCCAATTTTCAGAATCGCGACAAAAATAGGAGAATCGCAACATAAAATAATCACGACAAGGAATATCGCAAGTTGGGAATTGAACATAAATCCATGCAGGATAGAAAATACCTTCCCTTTATTTGCGTTATGCAATAATATATGGACGACTCGTCTCACGATTCCGCCAAATTTACCGTTGTCAAATTTACTTACATCCGTTTTGAATGTTTCTTATGTCACATAACAATTTTTTTTTCAAATAAAAGTATTTAAGTGTCATAAATTCGTAGATCGCATTCTGTCTAAATTAATTTATCTTGAGTATTCCAAACTTTAAATAAAGAACTTCATTTGGAATGGTTGGAAATAAATCCCATCAAAAACAGATGTTCTGTAAAAAGAACATCTCAGTTCTAAATACAAAAAGGGCTGGCCATAAAAAGTAGTGAAATCTAAAATAAGGCCAAGTTTAATGACAATGGAGATTGATGATAAAAAATTTATTCAAAATTGCGAATAATGTATGCCGAATTTTAATATTCGGGAACAACCGCAAGATACTCTAGAGATTAGGATGACGAATCAGTGAGTCAGTCAGTGTCGAAACAGGACATTTTCTCGGTGATAAAAAGAAATAGAATACTGATTTATTTGGCTTAGTGACCAACTAGAGACAAATAATAAAGTATTCATTTATACTTTGGGTACATAGAAAACCATATCGAGGTTTCCGAAAGTATAGTGAAAATACTTCCAGTGAAAGATAGTAGTGCTGCCGACGAACTTGTTGATACAATCCAGATACATCCAGATAATAACACTTCGAGGGTAAAATAAATGAACTTACGACTTCTGCAATATTTTCATTTAAAAGCTAATGGGCGAGTAGGTTGTTAAGGTCCAAAAATCTAAAAATTACCTAATACACTTTTCCATTAATTTGCAGCTAGATCTATCACTTACTAAGTGCTGTGGGTCCTAGTTCGGCAATAGCCCAATTGCGGCCGAAGGGAGCCGGGTTACCCTATTCTCAAAGAAGAACGCAATTGTTTATCATCCAGACAAAAGGTTGCCATGGGCCGCAATTGGAACTTTCCACCTAGTTCAATAGAATCAAAATGCCAATGTATTATTATTTATTATAGTGGACAAAAGCTCTATTATTGAAGACCACGGTTTTGAAATTTTCAACAACAAAAAAATCAGTACAATAAACTTATAAAAAATCACAAACTTTAAAGCTATTTTGATGAAACTCTGTTTTTGGTCTTACACTATTTGGTAGCATTATCGCGCATATGATTATAATAAAAAAAAAGTGTTTTCCATCAAAATAGACATAATTACTTACAGATTTAATGATATCTGAAACAACGTCAGCAGGAAACTGTACCTGAAAAGAAACACAGGGTGAATAATAATATGAATGGTTGCTAGTTATGAGATGAAAGTAGGATTCGTCACTGGACAATGAAATTCTCTTTCTATCGATACCTCATGTGTTAAGATTTGTTGCGTTTAAGGGGAGTGAAAGGGATCTTTACTACAGAAATAATATATAGGATGGGACATTTTCCCATTTGCCTGTTACACTGTTAATAATGCATTCTCATATTTGACGAAACTTTCGTTATTTTTTTGTGAAACAGACGCCTGCCATATGCTCTGATTCAATATTTCGTCCAACTGATGAAATTCATTTTGTCGTTTTTCTGACGAAGTTTATTTCGTCAAAAAAGGCACGAGGAAATTTTTAAATAATATAACAATTTAATATCGCAGAGCTGTTTCGAACCGCGGAACTCTAGTTCCAGGGTCCAAATCCAGGGCTTTCCACTGGGCCAAGAAGGTTCGTTTCGATTCTGGCAATATAAGAATCAAACATGAGCTGATGACCCAGAAAAGGAGTAATGACTTTCGTTCAAAATTTGAGGATTCTTTTTCGTGAAGTCACGTGATTCAATGACGAAACGATTGTCAAATATAACGAAAGTCGCCTTGGACGATCGCAGATTTCTTAAAATTCATACTGTTATTTCTGGGAGTGCAGGGCAGTGTTTACGTCCTGTAGAATTCAAGAGGGAGTTGCATCCGCAAAGCTATCGAGAGTGCCTTAGGTATGTTCTATAGAATTTCTGTCTGTTCTATAGGATTTACGTGTAACGTCATTTTAGCAAATTACAGAATAAGAAATTGGTCGCCAAAAGTCTTATAGAACGAATTGAAATTTATGTCAATCGAGCTATTTTTCAAGGAATTATAGTGTTAGAATGGATCACCTTTAAAGTGAAACGTAGTGTTCTATTTTATAAACTTTTCATTTAATATATAAATAGTTTTTATAGAAATTAAATTTTTAAATTTCGTTCGATGTATTAATATTCCTGCATATTACACAATTAGTTGTCTGTACAAATTCCCCCTTGATATTTATCTTTATCCTAGCACCTTCGAGCATGAATGGACTGTAGTAGAGCGAATATGACGTCTTAATCGTGAAACCAACATCTCAGACCGAATGGCCTCAGACACGTGACTTCTCTTCAAAATTATGAATTAAAAAATACTCGCGATTGGCTGATGAATTGGGAAATGTGTAACAGTGAAAATTTATGAATGAAATGACGTAATTAACCACGTATCTGAGGCCATACATGTTGGACTCACTTTGATGTTAGCGAGAATATAATACGTTTTCTCTACTATGAAGGATACATGCTCGAAGCCTAGCACCATCAATTCATATTATTGTAGAGTTGAGAAGTATGCTCCTTCTTCCGGTATGAAGGAGCGTTTCTATTAGCTGAGTGTTGCGCAATTTGGATTTTATATATAGTTAGAAATTGTTTTGAATTGTTTGCGAAGTCAATTCACAAAGAAACTAAATATATATTATTAAACATATTTCTAGAAATTATAAAAGGCTAAGAGTCTGACTTTATACGAAACTACAGAAGAAAAATGGTAAATATTAAAATATTCAAAAATTGTAAATTAAAAAAACAAAACAAAAACGTGTCGCCAATTTTGGCTAATTTTTTTTCGCATAGCTTTTTTTCTTCTTTTTATTTTGGGGATTGGTGATATTTCATTGCACATTTTAAAGTCCTTGTGAGGAGGAAAAATAATATTAAAAAATGATATTTCGATTTTAAAACCAAGCAACACTTGATTTAAGAATTTTAGATAAACCAAAAATATTCTGATTTTGAACGAACTCATTCTTAAAGAATTAGAAAAAAATTAAATAGTTTACATAAATTAATACTTAGAAGTTAAGGCACGAATCAGTAAAAGTAAGGTTCAATAATAGGCTTATTTTACACATGTATTTTAATAAGAAATACCTCTAATGTCGCATTCAGTTACATAAGCGAATCGGTGTGTTTCGATTGTTGCTTTTTAACAAAAATTATCACTAAACTAAGAATATTCCATTGTAGGAATTGATGCAAATTCTTATGAATATTAATTTATTAAGAAAATGCGTTAACATAAAAATAGACTTGTTATTAATTCAAATAAATACCTTTTCCATGTTTTTATTTTCGTCAGCAGGTTGCCTTTAATAAGGTTTATCAAATTACATTTGACGATTTCGCTAAATAAATGTTTGTTTTCTAATAAAAGAGTTTAGTTGTATTACTTAATTTAATGATTTTATTTCAAAAGTAAAATTATTTAATTAATAAGGTAACTCAGAACGAACCTTCTTGTGTTTGATAGTAATTATTTTTTATTGTTCTACATAGATATTACTACTAAAAAAAATTAAATAATTAAATTTTTTCAACTCGTTCGTAAATTTAAAAATAATTTTTTTACTTTTTAGCGCATTTTCCTTTTTTTTTTATTTATTATTTTTCCCTTTTAATTTAGCAGGGGGCTTCATCCCTTTGTATTATTCACCAAGAAATTTAAGTAACAACTTGTGCTTACATTTTGTCTCACCAATGTATATTGTAAAACAATCTCTATCCATGCCAATAAACGCTGGGTAAACAAAATGTCATTCTTGTAAAACTTCTATCAAACAATGAAAACATTTTGAAATTGGAGAAACTGTTAAAAAAAAGTCCAGTTAATCGATATTTCCGGATATATAACAGCCGGATAACCTTATTTTATTTTTTGCAATTTTTGCCACAGGGGATTTTTCTGTATCCAACAAAAAAAAGAATTTTCGAAATCGGACAATATATTTTTTTTAAACTGTCCGGTTAATCGATAATTCCGGATTGTTAAATGCCGGATAACCGGATATTTTTTAAAAAAATGCCCAAATGAAACATCCCCTGCCCAACAAAAAAAATTGTCCAAATATCAGAATTTAAATAGAAATCTAGCGCGATAATACATAAAAAAATATACATAACATTAGAATTGATAACCTGAAATTTGGCTGAAATTTATTTAGACTAGGTGCCGAGAAGCGAAGCTTCTATAACCCTTACAAATTGATATTTTTACATGAGATGGTACATGAATGGTATTTAACATTGGATGGACGACACGATACAGCAAAATACAAACAAAAACCAAAAATCAAATTCAACACAGAAATCACTCGCTAGGCAACAAGCCAGGACGAGGAACATTAGGGTAGACAGTCAAAATGGCATCGACAGAGTCGAGAGAGTCACTTTGAAGAAAAGTACTTCTTAATTGGTTAAGACTGAATTTGCTTCATCCTCATTCGAGGGGAGAAAAAATGGCCTAAAAGTTAAAGAGTCCGCCGTAGGTTGTGCTTCTCAATTCAACATGAAAGAGATACTTGGATGTGTGGACGCTGAAAGAGTGGAAAAGTATACCCTCATCGCGCGGACTCCCGTTCCTGACATCTCTTCAACTTACACAGTTTCATCTTCTGTTCCAAGTAAGAGGAAAAAGAAAAAGAAGGTAAAACCGACCGGCGGTCGGCAGCCAAAGGAATGTTGCGTCGAAGTCGGCATTGATAGAGATGAATGTATCCCTACGCCAGCTCCGGTGATGACTAATCCTGAGGTTTCGCTTTCGATTTCCTTGAACTGTGTTGAACATCAAAATTCTACGGAACACCAAATGTCTACTGAACCCATTCAACTCATTGCTAATGATGCTGAGAAAATGGAAGAAGACGTTTTGGACCCTATTTGTGAAACCACCCCTGCCACATCTGTTGTAATGTTTCTCATTACAACACTGTGAATTCATCTGATCAGTGCCACACCTGCAAATCTACAACTCACTCTGTTTGCCTACCAAAGTCACTGAGCGCAAGCCGCGCTGTGACGTCTCCGTTCCCCAGTGTGCACTCCGAAGAAACGATGGGCGAAAGTTAGCGCAGTGGCAACGCGCAGTTTCTCGAGGCAAGCGAGCTTCTTTTTCCGAGAGTGGCAACGTCGAAGTTAGCGTCCCCACATTCCTTGACTCGGCGCGGTGAAAGCAAGAGGGCAATTTGTGTCGCTCTTGTAGCCAAGATAAAAATGGCTAAAATGTATCCAGGTCGCATGTGCAGTAACGATCCATTCCCATCAACCAACTGAATTATGCCAACATCATCCTGATAATCGTATCTTCATCTACAAGAAGTATTCAGAGACTGAGATGATATATTGAGAGGAACCTTTCTCTTATTTTCCTCGAGATGACCCCCAAACCCAACGTAGGGTTACGTATCGATGACGCCTTCTCATCGAATCAACATTCAGTATGAACTTTTGCATATTACCTAATCTACGCACTCCGAAGCAAGAGACGTTGGTTCACGTAAGAGCGACAATGCATATATAAATCCACTCCAAATTTACCCTGTCATTTGTGAATCTCCGAACTCCTGAAAGGATCCAGCTGAAGTACCAGATGCCCTGTCCTAGAGACGCCCTTCATAGCAATCACCATCCGGTGGATGGTGACCAAACAAGTGATGATAATTTCGGATCATTCTTTTGACTCCCAGACCCTGGATGCCTTCCCTCTACAGAGAGATCCCGTACAAGTCTACGCCTACCCTTGTGACAGATGTCACTATCATTGATCTTCACCACCCTCTACAAACGCTCCCTGAATTCCCCTTCCAAACGGCCTTTGAGACCATCGACATTCCACGCTAGATGCCAGGTTGAAAGAACATCATCTACCCAAGAATAATAATAAAGACGTTTGAATCCTACCCAAGCCTCCTCGATTGTTGGTATCGTTATTTGATATATTATTTAAAATCAACCCTCTCCTGTTTTTCAAGAAAGTCCCTTTTGTATATTTAAGACATATACTTTACAATGAGAGAATTCAATCGAATCCATTAATCTTAGAATTATTAATATGTTATCTTTAATTCAAGAATCTATCCTATCTCAAAATCTTACCTTACTTGGTATACTTACCTATGTTATTAAAAATCATCTAGACAATATTAGAGTTTAATTTAATATTAAGCATGTCTCGGTCCCAGTGGGGGGCACTCGCCTTTTGTACAGCGCTATTACATCCGGCCTTATTCTTTAAATGGTGCATTCAAATTCACGTCCCCTTTCTAGCCCAATGGCTAAATCAACCCACAACTCTCCCATCATTTTCAACCCCCAACAATCCATCTCTCAATCTTTCTTTGATTGTAACATGGTGTCCGTGACCCTGCAAAACCACCTAGATATGCTTATGTATGTTTATCAATTCATAAATAGTGATTTTTCTTGAAAATGATATGTTCTATTCATAAGAGTGTCATTATAGTATTGTACTACCTCACTTTGATCACAATATCTATGGTAACTTTGTTTATTTATGTTTATATTAAATGGTGATCACCCGTAGAAATCAATATAGGGTAAATGAAGTTAGATCCATAAACATGGATAACAATAGTAATACAAAAGTTATGCATCTTGAGATAGAAAAATTCTCTGGTGATCCTGAAAAAGTGGATTGGTTCCTGAGACAGGTTGTTGATCTTGCCAAGATTAATAACTGGTGTGATGATGCAGCTTTACTGTATCTTAAAAGTAAATTATCAGGTGCAGCACAGGAGTTTTTTGCCACATCTCCTTCGTGTTTAGAATTGACTTTCACAACTGCCTGTGACAAGATCAGAGAGTTCTTTGCCACTGTAAACTTACCCTCGGCTAGTTTACTTAATCTCCAAGGTATCAAATTACTGCCTGGAGAGACTATCCGAAATCTTGCTCATAGAATTGAGACACTCACAAACAAAACTTATGATACTGTGAAAGATGTTCAGGCTCTTAAACAAATACAAATTTTTCATTTCATAAATGCTCTTCCTTCTAATTTAAAAGAGAAGATCATGTTCGAAGACAAATCAGATCTGGATAAACTTGTAGAACAAACCTCAAAATTTGCTTCAATAAGTAGAGAGATTAGTATCAGTGAATCTAATTCTTTGACTGTATCACAGAATCAAATAGTGTGTCCGTACTGTAATGGTAATCATTTGCTTAGAAATTGTGAAGAATTTCAGTTATCTGTAAACATGGGTAATTTAAAAATGGGAGATGTTAAATCAGGGAATACTACTCCCACTGCTAATAACATTGTATCACATAACAATGTGAGATTTGATCCTATTGTCTGCCAATTCTGTAACAAACGTGGACATATTTTACGTGATTGTTTTCAGTTTAATAGAAATGTGTATTCCCCTCAGTACAATCAAAACAATCAAAATCAAGGTCGATATATAAATCGTCAACAGTATGCTTACAGACCTGTATATTCTGTAAGAGGTCAAAACCAATATAGAGGTGTTTATGGCAATAACCATAGGTATAACAACCCTCGTCCAACATATAGACAATATTATGACAACCCTAGAAATTCTTTTGGGACAAATGTGTACCAAAACAATCGTGTACCTCATAACAGTGAGAATAGAAATAGAATTCCATTAAACTCCAACAGAGGACGATAGATGGTGGGTATCCATCCTCTGCTAAATCCATAAATCCGCCACCTCACATTCATTCCATGAATTCTCTTTCTAGTAACTTGTCTGTTGACAATCTCTTAAATCAGAAAATGCATAATGTATCTCCACAAATATCCATTCGTGACTTTCTCAAAAAACCGACACCTGTGGTGTCAAATGCAAAAGGTAAACAAGGTAATGTTTATGTGTTCAATGCTATTGCCAGCACTGCCTTACCAATTATTGACATTACGTTTAATGACATGCAACAATCTATGTTATTAGATTCCGGCAGCTCTGTTTCTCTATTGTCGAAAAAGTCATACTACAGCATAAAACAATTTCTAAAGGTTAGAATCCTATCCAGTAATGTCGCCATAAAAACAGTAAATTCCACCTTAAATTTTTTATGTTGCATTGAAGTTTCTTTCAAAATAGATGGTCATTTCTTTCGTCATTCTTTCTATGTAACTGATATTTGTCATGATAATTTCAACGGTATATTGGGTTATGATTTCTTGAGTAGACACAATGTCTTACTCAATCCAAAATCTGGTTGTGCTAAATTCGAGAACTTCGAAATTAAATTGAATAATCGTCCATCTAATCATTCTAATGCCATTTCTTCCAGGGATGCTTCTAATGCATCTTTGTCACACAAGCTGCTTCTTCAACCGCAGGAATCTGCACAGGTAAAACTACACTTAGATATAGTAAACAAAAACAGTGATTTGTTATTTGAACCATCATATGGTGATCATAATCTGGAAATCCATCCTTCACTTCACACGGTTAATGGTGATAATATCACCATTGTTGTCAGAAACTTAGGAGTTAATCAAATACATCTCAATAAAAATCTCATTTTAGGTAAATACTCATACAATGTTGATGTTGAAGAAGTAAGTAAACAAGTGTGTAATAACTCACAACTGTCTGACTCCACTGAGTCGCAATTTTGTAATCTCATTTCCCCCTCAAGTAAAATTCTTCAATTAAGAAAGAAAGAGTTAACTTTGGATGACTTTGACTTAGATCATCTCGATTCTGAACGTAAACAAATCTTGTCTCCAATTCTAATGGACAATTATGCTGCATTCTCTAAATCATTGCAAACACTTGGCTGTACTGATAAGGTGACTCCACAGTTATCTTTTCGTTCACTTAATCCAATTAAAACTCTGCCTTTTCCTATTCCACATGCTCTCCAAGCTAATGCAAAACAGGAGTTACAAGAACTTCAGGAAGCAGGTTTAATTCATCGCAACATTGCTGATTGGGCTTGTCCCATGTTACTGGTCAAAAAGAAGCCAGATCCAAACAATCCAACTGCCCCTCCAAAGTATCGCATGGCATTGGATCTTCGTCTCCTTAACAACATCATCGAAGCTTCAACTTATCCTCTCCCTAAAATAAGTAATTTAATAAATGAAATTTCTGGTTATAAATACTATTCTGTTTTAGATCTGAAGAATGCTTACTGGCAAGTTCTATTGCCCGAGGAACTACAAGATGTCCTCACCTTCACTACTCCTTTTGGTACGTTTGCAAACAAACGTATGGTTTTTGGTTTAAAAACAGCTGCAAGCACGTTCCAAGCACTTGTTGATACTCTAATAGATGAGCTTCGAATGGACAATATTACAGGTATTCATGCATATCAGGATGATATTCTGATAGGTGCATTAAATTTTGATGATATGATACTTAAGGTTAAAGGTGTTCTTAAAATTTTGATAAAGTATAATATAACTCTCTCTCCATCAAAGTGTGTGTTCTTCAAAACGTCGATTGATTACTTGGGATTTAACATATCTCATACTTACATTAAACCCATTTTAGCTAATGTGCAAAAAGTTGCTAGTTTTCAGCCACCAAAAACTGCTAGACAAATTAAGAAATTTCTGGGACTTTGCAGTTTCTATCGTCATCTAATACCACAGTTCTCACAACTTACTGATGCAATGTATCAGCTTACTTCTAAAAATGTATCTTTCAAATGGACTCCTAAACATCAATCTGACTTTGATCAATTACAGCAGGTATTCTTCACTGTTCCATTTGTGAGACTTCCTCAATCGGACAAACCCTTCGTACTTAATACTGATGCCAGCGGTTCTGCCATATCTGCAGTTCTCATGCAAGAATCTGAAGGTCAACTACATCCAGTTTCTTACTATAGCAGAGCACTCTCACACTCTGAAAGAAACTATCCTGCCATTAAACTTGAGCTTTATGCTATTTTCAAAGCTGTCACTTCATTTAAATCTTATCTCTACAACCGTAAATTTACTATCTTGACAGATAGCAAACCTCTTCTTCACTATAAAAAGACTTCATCTCCAGCTGACATAACTACTCGTTGGTTACTTGAACTATCTGAATACTCGTATGAATTCCAACACATCCCAGGTAAGATAAATATTTTAGCTGACTATCTATCACGTATGCCTGAACCTGAGCACAGAGACAATGTTTCTCTTGGTAATAAAAAGGAAGATGAAATTGTTCTTCCATTCATAGACTCTATCTCTCCATCTTCTGATCCACTCGTTAATCACTTAGCTCAATATGATGCACAATTTGAAATTGATGACTCAACTTTTCTTTGGGAACAGATTAATGATGAGTACACAGGTAAACTCATAGACATGATCACTGAACCTACTCCAGAAACTGCTAAAAATGTTGAAAAATTCTTTATTCATCAAGACACAGGTGTGTTAATGTATCGAACCAATAGTATTCAGTATCCTGAGGTAACTGTTGTTCCATTAAAATTAAGAGCTAAAGTGTTAAAAATTTGCCATGCACTCCACTACGGAGTCAATAAAACGTATGAAGTTGTTATTCAAAGGTATTTTTGGAAGGGAATGTATGTGGATACTAGTAATTATGTGTTATCATGTGAAAAGTGTATTAAGAATAAATCCTTCACACCAATTCATGCCCCTTTTCAATCTATTCGTATTCCAAAAACCCCAGGTGACCTTGTTTCCACAGATATTGTAGGTCCAATAAAAGACCATGGTTACATCTTAACTTTCCTGGACCATTTTTCCAAGTATATGGTATTGTATCCTTTAAATAGTTTAAAAGCAGAAGCTGTTACAAAACACTTTGTCAATTATATTTCCAATCATGGTAGACCGAGTGTCATTCTATCTGATTTAGGTACTCAATTCACTTCAGAAGTATTTTCTCTAGTTAATAAAACTCTAGGTATTAAGCTTGTTCACAGCACTACATCTCATCCCCAATCGAACGGACAATCGGAACGAATTAATGCTTCAATAAAATCTTCTATACTAATCCTTACTGAAAGTGGTGTAAATTTTCGTACAGCTATCCTTCTCCATCAACAGTTGTATAATGGTTCAAAACATTCTTCATCAGGTTTTTCACCCAACATGCTTCACTATGGAAGAGAACATTCAATGTTCTTGGATACCTACAACCCATCTATTAAACCAGTGTTTCTTGATAAATCTCATTTCCTTTCAGATTTGTTAGAACAATTAAATATCACATATGAAAAAGCCTATTCCAACTTGGAGCGGAGCCAGCTGAAGCAAAATGTAAGACAAGAAGCTCATGCTTCTCTTCGTAAACTAAAGGTTGGAGATATTGTTTATCTCAATTCTAATAATAAATTTAAGACACGATTTTCAGGTCCTTACTCTATCATCGAGTGTAATTCTGATGTTAATTACACCATTCGTCTGTTAAATAATTCTTCAGCTGTGGCTTTCAAAGTTCACATTGACAGACTTCGTAAAGCTCCTCCTCGTAATACTTATCTTGTACAACCTGATCAAACTCCTACCCAAGTACAGAACCCTCAGCGTCATTACAATCTCAGAAATCGTAATTAAGAATCCAAAATAAGATATATCATATAATATATCTCATCACCAATGGTTATCTTTATAAGTTAATAAATTTTTTTCTAGGTATTCCTTATCCTTGTATAGGATAGGAAAAGTTAAAACAATATATTTTAACATCAGATGTACTAATCATGTTCTTCTCACTTTTGTAGTCCTTCGTGCTGGACATGTCGGTCAGTGTTAATTCATGATAACACACTGTTGTCTGCATAAGTGTTGAAGTATTGTATTGGAAAATCTGCGAAATTCTTCCTCGTTCTTCTTTGGCTCTCTTGTTCATCTAAAGGTTTGATTTTTTTTGGTGATATATATATATATATATCTAGTAATTCAATGCTGAGTATACATAAAATATGTATAATATCCTTCGTATACCTATCTATCCGTATTATTTTCGTTTTAAATTTTTTTTTCTTCGTTTCTTAAGGTCTTGGTTGTTCTTGTGAGATAATAATATATGCAGTTCCATGTTGTATCACATTGTAGTTGAGAATTCGTCCTGTTGACTTGGTTATAAAAAATAGTTAATATTTTAACCTGACTTTTCTGCAGAAAGTTATCAACATTAGGACATGTTTTCCTCTCTCTTCACAGTGTATATACACATACAATAGTATTTACATCCGTTTGAGCTATGAATAGATAGCGTTTATACTTGTTGGCTTGTGTTCACCTATAGTTCTCTTCACGATTCTCTCTCTCTTCATGTTAAGTTATATCGCTGAATAACTTGTTATTGTAAAGTTCATCCGTTCTCTTGAACACTCCACGATATCTGATCTTAATTTTTTTGGTATATAGTTCTTATTGTTCCTTATCATCTGTCTTTGGAATATCTTTATTCATTATTTTCTCCATTATGGAAATATCTTTGTTGTATCTTTCTCTAAGTGTATCTTATTACTGGGAAATATATATATTTTTTCTTTTATCCAGTCCTTGTCGTATCGTTCGCTGTATGTATATTGTTGTTGAGAAGAATATATATCTTTTCCTTAATCCAATCGTTATAGTAATCTTTCTATGGTAACACTGTTTGTTGAAGGGAATATAAATCTTTCTTCCCGTTAATCCAATCCTTATTGTAAGAATCCCTGTCGTTGAGAAGTATGTAGATCTTCTCCTTTATACAATCTTTGTTGTATCCTTATCTGGTGTTGTCTTGTGGTTGAGAAAAATGTAGATTTTCTCCTTTATCCAATCTTTGTTGTATGGTACTTGAATAATGAGTGTGAGCAAAATATTCTGGATGGCAGTTAGGAATAGTGTACCTTACCTCTACGCCCTGAGTTTATTCGCTTCCATAAATAATGAGAAGTTAAAAGTGTAGGTGTTAATAATAGTAATTGTAGCACAGGTCAATTTTATTGGGTATTGTTCTTAAATCTTTGATAATATGATTCACATAAAGTGATATCAGGGTATACAAATATGTCATATACAAATTGTGAAGATTTATGTAAAATATTGTATTGAAAGTATCTATTTTTGTGAAATCTGTTATATTATGAACCAGACTGTTCTACATATAGACAATCAAACATCACTATGAGAACTTTATTCATTGATGTCAAGTTGACACAAAATTTAGTGATATCTGACGAACAGTGATATACAGTTATACAATCACTGAGTATAACATTATGAATTAAATAATCTTCGATTTGTGATATTTGTAAAAATGAATAACTCTGAGTCTCCCATCTTGTATAATCCAACATAATGATATACAAATTTTGTTGAACATATGTATTAATGATTTTTCTTCTTCTATAGGCCTAGTTCCTATTAAGTATAGATGTATTGCAAGTTCACTTACTGTAATACAACCAACAACATGCTCTCGAAATTGTTTGTGCAATTACAACACTACAGTGTTGATTACGAATTGTGAAGTCAGTATATTCTCTAAATATTATTTTTATATTACATTGTATTGTATTTTAAGTGTGCAATTCATACATGCATACATTTAGGTATATAGTATTTGTTTTGAGTGATATTTTGTGTTACATAGTGCAATAATGATCTATGTCAGGTAAACGACACACAGTGTTATGTTTGTGTGCAATAATCTTCTTGAGTTCCTATATACAATTTTGCATAATTTGTCAAAGGGTTTAGTTGAAAATTTTTTTGGTGATAAAAGAGTTTGAGTTCTTAGCATGAATTAATATGCTAGGTTGAAGTTTATTTGTTTACACACTGTTGGTGTAAACGCTTAAAAGTTTGATAGAAAATTTTATGATAGGTGATATCAGTTAAATTTAAGATAGTTGCTTTCGTCCAAAACTTTTCTTTTGGCAACTTTTCAGTTTTTGAGCATGCTTTATTTTGGCTCATCGAGTTTAGTAGATATTTTACCTGAAAATTTTTGGTTTGTGAATTTTTTGAAGTTTAGTAAAGATATATTTACCTGAACTAGGGTAAATCTTGTGAAGAAAAGTATACTTCATGTAGAAGAATACATGAGATTTCGAATTTGCGTTTAATACATGAGATTTCGAATTTGCGTTTATATATTTAGTGTCTAAGACATGCATGTGTCTAGAATTCGTATTTTTTTCAGGGTGATTTTTTTATTAAGGAAATTTTATGTTATTGAATAAGATATAAACAGCTGTCCATTTTTTTTGTTTTACTATATGAGTACAAAACAACTTGAGAATTTGAATAATCATATACTTCTATGGTAACAATTTGTGTTGTGAGTCTTTTAGTGGATATATGTGTCTTTTCGTTATAGATATTATCCTTTACTTTTACAAAAGTTCCTATATACATATATATGCGTGATTTTTTTAGTTTTGAATACCATTAACAAGTATTGTAGTTCATATTCTGGCACTTAAATTTTCAGACATAACATTTACTGTTAATCTCTACTTTTGGTCCTTTGCCAGACATTTGTAATTCTTTGATGTTAATTGATATATATGTAACAATGATCTGTATTTTTGTTTCTTTTAGTCTGGTTATCCTTGCGTGATGTCTGTCTTTGGTCTCATTTCCGTTTCAAAGTTTGCTTTATGTCAAGAAGTGTTTTTCTCGTTGAACTCTGGTGTAGAATCTTTTTCTTTTCCTCAAAAAGGGGGAGAGTTGTTGTAATGTTTCTCATTACAACACTGTGAATTCATCTGATCAGTGCCACACCTGCAAATCTACAACTCACTCTGTTTGCCTACCAAAGTCACTGAGCGCAAGCCGCGCTGTGACGTCTCCGTTCCCCAGTGTGCACTCCGAAGAAACGATGGGCGAAAGTTAGCGCAGTGGCAACGCGCAGTTTCTCGAGGCAAGCGAGCTTCTTTTTCCGAGAGTGGCAACGTCGAAGTTAGCGTCCCCACATTCCTTGACTCGGCGCGGTGAAAGCAAGAGGGCAATTTGTGTCGCTCTTGTAGCCAAGATAAAAATGGCTAAAATGTATCCAGGTCGCATGTGCAGTAACGATCCATTCCCATCAACCAACTGAATTATGCCAACATCATCCTGATAATCGTATCTTCATCTACAAGAAGTATTCAGAGACTGAGATGATATATTGAGAGGAACCTTTCTCTTATTTTCCTCGAGATGACCCCCAAACCCAACGTAGGGTTACGTATCGATGACGCCTTCTCATCGAATCAACATTCAGTATGAACTTTTGCATATTACCTAATCTACGCACTCCGAAGCAAGAGACGTTGGTTCACGTAAGAGCGACAATGCATATATAAATCCACTCCAAATTTACCCTGTCATTTGTGAATCTCCGAACTCCTGAAAGGATCCAGCTGAAGTACCAGATGCCCTGTCCTAGAGACGCCCTTCATAGCAATCACCATCCGGTGGATGGTGACCAAACAAGTGATGATAATTTCGGATCATTCTTTTGACTCCCAGACCCTGGATGCCTTCCCTCTACAGAGAGATCCCGTACAAGTCTACGCCTACCCTTGTGACAGATGTCACTATCATTGATCTTCACCACCCTCTACAAACGCTCCCTGAATTCCCCTTCCAAACGGCCTTTGAGACCATCGACATTCCACGCTAGATGCCAGATTGAAAGAACATCATCTACCCAAGAATAATAATAAAGACGTTTGAATCCTACCCAAGCCTCCTCGATTGTTGGTATCGTTATTTGATATATTATTTAAAATCAACCCTCTCCTGTTTTTCAAGAAAGTCCCTTTTGTATATTTAAGACATATACTTTACAATGAGAGAATTCAATCGAATCCATTAATCTTAGAATTATTAATATGTTATCTTTAATTCAAGAATCTATCCTATCTCAAAATCTTACCTTACTTGGTATACTTACCTATGTTATTAAAAATCATCTAGACAATATTAGAGTTCAATTTAATATTAAGCATGTCTCGGTCCCAGTGGGGGGCACTCGCCTTTTGTACAGCGCTATTACATCCGGCCTTATTCTTTAAATGGTGCATTCAAATTCACGTCCCCTTTCTAGCCCAATGGCTAAATCAACCCACAACTCTCCCATCATTTTCAACCCCCAACAATCCATCTCTCAATCTTTCTTTGATTGTAACATGGTGTCCGTGACCCTGCAAAACCACCTAGATATGCTTATGTATGTTTATCAATTCATAAATAGTGATTTTTCTTGAAAATGATATGTTCTATTCATAAGAGTGTCATTATAGTATTGTACTACCTCACTTTGATCACAATATCTATGGTAACTTTGTTTATTTATGTTTATATTAAATGGTGATCACCCGTAGAAATCAATATAGGGTAAATGAAGTTAGATCCATAAACATGGATAACAATAGTAATACAAAAGTTATGCATCTTGAGATAGAAAAATTCTCTGGTGATCCTGAAAAAGTGGATTGGTTCCTGAGACAGGTTGTTGATCTTGCCAAGATTAATAACTGGTGTGATGATGCAGCTTTACTGTATCTTAAAAGTAAATTATCAGGTGCAGCACAGGAGTTTTTTGCCACATCTCCTTCGTGTTTAGAATTGACTTTCACAACTGCCTGTGACAAGATCAGAGAGTTCTTTGCCACTGTAAACTTACCCTCGGCTAGTTTACTTAATCTCCAAGGTATCAAATTACTGCCTGGAGAGACTATCCGAAATCTTGCTCATAGAATTGAGACACTCACAAACAAAACTTATGATACTGTGAAAGATGTTCAGGCTCTTAAACAAATACAAATTTTTCATTTCATAAATGCTCTTCCTTCTAATTTAAAAGAGAAGATCATGTTCGAAGACAAATCAGATCTGGATAAACTTGTAGAACAAACCTCAAAATTTGCTTCAATAAGTAGAGAGATTAGTATCAGTGAATCTAATTCTTTGACTGTATCACAGAATCAAATAGTGTGTCCGTACTGTAATGGTAATCATTTGCTTAGAAATTGTGAAGAATTTCAGTTATCTGTAAACATGGGTAATTTAAAAATGGGAGATGTTAAATCAGGGAATACTACTCCCACTGCTAATAACATTGTATCACATAACAATGTGAGATTTGATCCTATTGTCTGCCAATTCTGTAACAAACGTGGACATATTTTACGTGATTGTTTTCAGTTTAATAGAAATGTGTATTCCCCTCAGTACAATCAAAACAATCAAAATCAAGGTCGATATATAAATCGTCAACAGTATGCTTACAGACCTGTATATTCTGTAAGAGGTCAAAACCAATATAGAGGTGTTTATGGCAATAACCATAGGTATAACAACCCTCGTCCAACATATAGACAATATTATGACAACCCTAGAAATTCTTTTGGGACAAATGTGTACCAAAACAATCGTGTACCTCATAACAGTGAGAATAGAAATAGAATTCCATTAAACTCCAACAGAGGACGATAGATGGTGGGTATCCATCCTCTGCTAAATCCATAAATCCGCCACCTCACATTCATTCCATGAATTCTCTTTCTAGTAACTTGTCTGTTGACAATCTCTTAAATCAGAAAATGCATAATGTATCTCCACAAATATCCATTCGTGACTTTCTCAAAAAACCGACACCTGTGGTGTCAAATGCAAAAGGTAAACAAGGTAATGTTTATGTGTTCAATGCTATTGCCAGCACTGCCTTACCAATTATTGACATTACGTTTAATGACATGCAACAATCTATGTTATTAGATTCCGGCAGCTCTGTTTCTCTATTGTCGAAAAAGTCATACTACAGCATAAAACAATTTCTAAAGGTTAGAATCCTATCCAGTAATGTCGCCATAAAAACAGTAAATTCCACCTTAAATTTTTTATGTTGCATTGAAGTTTCTTTCAAAATAGATGGTCATTTCTTTCGTCATTCTTTCTATGTAACTGATATTTGTCATGATAATTTCAACGGTATATTGGGTTATGATTTCTTGAGTAGACACAATGTCTTACTCAATCCAAAATCTGGTTGTGCTAAATTCGAGAACTTCGAAATTAAATTGAATAATCGTCCATCTAATCATTCTAATGCCATTTCTTCCAGGGATGCTTCTAATGCATCTTTGTCACACAAGCTGCTTCTTCAACCGCAGGAATCTGCACAGGTAAAACTACACTTAGATATAGTAAACAAAAACAGTGATTTGTTATTTGAACCATCATATGGTGATCATAATCTGGAAATCCATCCTTCACTTCACACGGTTAATGGTGATAATATCACCATTGTTGTCAGAAACTTAGGAGTTAATCAAATACATCTCAATAAAAATCTCATTTTAGGTAAATACTCATACAATGTTGATGTTGAAGAAGTAAGTAAACAAGTGTGTAATAACTCACAACTGTCTGACTCCACTGAGTCGCAATTTTGTAATCTCATTTCCCCCTCAAGTAAAATTCTTCAATTAAGAAAGAAAGAGTTAACTTTGGATGACTTTGACTTAGATCATCTCGATTCTGAACGTAAACAAATCTTGTCTCCAATTCTAATGGACAATTATGCTGCATTCTCTAAATCATTGCAAACACTTGGCTGTACTGATAAGGTGACTCCACAGTTATCTTTTCGTTCACTTAATCCAATTAAAACTCTGCCTTTTCCTATTCCACATGCTCTCCAAGCTAATGCAAAACAGGAGTTACAAGAACTTCAGGAAGCAGGTTTAATTCATCGCAACATTGCTGATTGGGCTTGTCCCATGTTACTGGTCAAAAAGAAGCCAGATCCAAACAATCCAACTGCCCCTCCAAAGTATCGCATGGCATTGGATCTTCGTCTCCTTAACAACATCATCGAAGCTTCAACTTATCCTCTCCCTAAAATAAGTAATTTAATAAATGAAATTTCTGGTTATAAATACTATTCTGTTTTAGATCTGAAGAATGCTTACTGGCAAGTTCTATTGCCCGAGGAACTACAAGATGTCCTCACCTTCACTACTCCTTTTGGTACGTTTGCAAACAAACGTATGGTTTTTGGTTTAAAAACAGCTGCAAGCACGTTCCAAGCACTTGTTGATACTCTAATAGATGAGCTTCGAATGGACAATATTACAGGTATTCATGCATATCAGGATGATATTCTGATAGGTGCATTAAATTTTGATGATATGATACTTAAGGTTAAAGGTGTTCTTAAAATTTTGATAAAGTATAATATAACTCTCTCTCCATCAAAGTGTGTGTTCTTCAAAACGTCGATTGATTACTTGGGATTTAACATATCTCATACTTACATTAAACCCATTTTAGCTAATGTGCAAAAAGTTGCTAGTTTTCAGCCACCAAAAACTGCTAGACAAATTAAGAAATTTCTGGGACTTTGCAGTTTCTATCGTCATCTAATACCACAGTTCTCACAACTTACTGATGCAATGTATCAGCTTACTTCTAAAAATGTATCTTTCAAATGGACTCCTAAACATCAATCTGACTTTGATCAATTACAGCAGGTATTCTTCACTGTTCCATTTGTGAGACTTCCTCAATCGGACAAACCCTTCGTACTTAATACTGATGCCAGCGGTTCTGCCATATCTGCAGTTCTCATGCAAGAATCTGAAGGTCAACTACATCCAGTTTCTTACTATAGCAGAGCACTCTCACACTCTGAAAGAAACTATCCTGCCATTAAACTTGAGCTTTATGCTATTTTCAAAGCTGTCACTTCATTTAAATCTTATCTCTACAACCGTAAATTTACTATCTTGACAGATAGCAAACCTCTTCTTCACTATAAAAAGACTTCATCTCCAGCTGACATAACTACTCGTTGGTTACTTGAACTATCTGAATACTCGTATGAATTCCAACACATCCCAGGTAAGATAAATATTTTAGCTGACTATCTATCACGTATGCCTGAACCTGAGCACAGAGACAATGTTTCTCTTGGTAATAAAAAGGAAGATGAAATTGTTCTTCCATTCATAGACTCTATCTCTCCATCTTCTGATCCACTCGTTAATCACTTAGCTCAATATGATGCACAATTTGAAATTGATGACTCAACTTTTCTTTGGGAACAGATTAATGATGAGTACACAGGTAAACTCATAGACATGATCACTGAACCTACTCCAGAAACTGCTAAAAATGTTGAAAAATTCTTTATTCATCAAGACACAGGTGTGTTAATGTATCGAACCAATAGTATTCAGTATCCTGAGGTAACTGTTGTTCCATTAAAATTAAGAGCTAAAGTGTTAAAAATTTGCCATGCACTCCACTACGGAGTCAATAAAACGTATGAAGTTGTTATTCAAAGGTATTTTTGGAAGGGAATGTATGTGGATACTAGTAATTATGTGTTATCATGTGAAAAGTGTATTAAGAATAAATCCTTCACACCAATTCATGCCCCTTTTCAATCTATTCGTATTCCAAAAACCCCAGGTGACCTTGTTTCCACAGATATTGTAGGTCCAATAAAAGACCATGGTTACATCTTAACTTTCCTGGACCATTTTTCCAAGTATATGGTATTGTATCCTTTAAATAGTTTAAAAGCAGAAGCTGTTACAAAACACTTTGTCAATTATATTTCCAATCATGGTAGACCGAGTGTCATTCTATCTGATTTAGGTACTCAATTCACTTCAGAAGTATTTTCTCTAGTTAATAAAACTCTAGGTATTAAGCTTGTTCACAGCACTACATCTCATCCCCAATCGAACGGACAATCGGAACGAATTAATGCTTCAATAAAATCTTCTATACTAATCCTTACTGAAAGTGGTGTAAATTTTCGTACAGCTATCCTTCTCCATCAACAGTTGTATAATGGTTCAAAACATTCTTCATCAGGTTTTTCACCCAACATGCTTCACTATGGAAGAGAACATTCAATGTTCTTGGATACCTACAACCCATCTATTAAACCAGTGTTTCTTGATAAATCTCATTTCCTTTCAGATTTGTTAGAACAATTAAATATCACATATGAAAAAGCCTATTCCAACTTGGAGCGGAGCCAGCTGAAGCAAAATGTAAGACAAGAAGCTCATGCTTCTCTTCGTAAACTAAAGGTTGGAGATATTGTTTATCTCAATTCTAATAATAAATTTAAGACACGATTTTCAGGTCCTTACTCTATCATCGAGTGTAATTCTGATGTTAATTACACCATTCGTCTGTTAAATAATTCTTCAGCTGTGGCTTTCAAAGTTCACATTGACAGACTTCGTAAAGCTCCTCCTCGTAATACTTATCTTGTACAACCTGATCAAACTCCTACCCAAGTACAGAACCCTCAGCGTCATTACAATCTCAGAAATCGTAATTAAGAATCCAAAATAAGATATATCATATAATATATCTCATCACCAATGGTTATCTTTATAAGTTAATAAATTTTTTTCTAGGTATTCCTTATCCTTGTATAGGATAGGAAAAGTTAAAACAATATATTTTAACATCAGATGTACTAATCATGTTCTTCTCACTTTTGTAGTCCTTCGTGCTGGACATGTCGGTCAGTGTTAATTCATGATAACACACTGTTGTCTGCATAAGTGTTGAAGTATTGTATTGGAAAATCTGCGAAATTCTTCCTCGTTCTTCTTTGGCTCTCTTGTTCATCTAAAGGTTTGATTTTTTTTGGTGATATATATATATATATATCTAGTAATTCAATGCTGAGTATACATAAAATATGTATAATATCCTTCGTATACCTATCTATCCGTATTATTTTCGTTTTAAATTTTTTTTTCTTCGTTTCTTAAGGTCTTGGTTGTTCTTGTGAGATAATAATATATGCAGTTCCATGTTGTATCACATTGTAGTTGAGAATTCGTCCTGTTGACTTGGTTATAAAAAATAGTTAATATTTTAACCTGACTTTTCTGCAGAAAGTTATCAACATTAGGACATGTTTTCCTCTCTCTTCACAGTGTATATACACATACAATAGTATTTACATCCGTTTGAGCTATGAATAGATAGCGTTTATACTTGTTGGCTTGTGTTCACCTATAGTTCTCTTCACGATTCTCTCTCTCTTCATGTTAAGTTATATCGCTGAATAACTTGTTATTGTAAAGTTCATCCGTTCTCTTGAACACTCCACGATATCTGATCTTAATTTTTTTGGTATATAGTTCTTATTGTTCCTTATCATCTGTCTTTGGAATATCTTTATTCATTATTTTCTCCATTATGGAAATATCTTTGTTGTATCTTTCTCTAAGTGTATCTTATTACTGGGAAATATATATATTTTTTCTTTTATCCAGTCCTTGTCGTATCGTTCGCTGTATGTATATTGTTGTTGAGAAGAATATATATCTTTTCCTTAATCCAATCGTTATAGTAATCTTTCTATGGTAACACTGTTTGTTGAAGGGAATATAAATCTTTCTTCCCGTTAATCCAATCCTTATTGTAAGAATCCCTGTCGTTGAGAAGTATGTAGATCTTCTCCTTTATACAATCTTTGTTGTATCCTTATCTGGTGTTGTCTTGTGGTTGAGAAAAATGTAGATTTTCTCCTTTATCCAATCTTTGTTGTATGGTACTTGAATAATGAGTGTGAGCAAAATATTCTGGATGGCAGTTAGGAATAGTGTACCTTACCTCTACGCCCTGAGTTTATTCGCTTCCATAAATAATGAGAAGTTAAAAGTGTAGGTGTTAATAATAGTAATTGTAGCACAGGTCAATTTTATTGGGTATTGTTCTTAAATCTTTGATAATATGATTCACATAAAGTGATATCAGGGTATACAAATATGTCATATACAAATTGTGAAGATTTATGTAAAATATTGTATTGAAAGTATCTATTTTTGTGAAATCTGTTATATTATGAACCAGACTGTTCTACATATAGACAATCAAACATCACTATGAGAACTTTATTCATTGATGTCAAGTTGACACAAAATTTAGTGATATCTGACGAACAGTGATATACAGTTATACAATCACTGAGTATAACATTATGAATTAAATAATCTTCGATTTGTGATATTTGTAAAAATGAATAACTCTGAGTCTCCCATCTTGTATAATCCAACATAATGATATACAAATTTTGTTGAACATATGTATTAATGATTTTTCTTCTTCTATAGGCCTAGTTCCTATTAAGTATAGATGTATTGCAAGTTCACTTACTGTAATACAACCAACAACATGCTCTCGAAATTGTTTGTGCAATTACAACACTACAGTGTTGATTACGAATTGTGAAGTCAGTATATTCTCTAAATATTATTTTTATATTACATTGTATTGTATTTTAAGTGTGCAATTCATACATGCATACATTTAGGTATATAGTATTTGTTTTGAGTGATATTTTGTGTTACATAGTGCAATAATGATCTATGTCAGGTAAACGACACACAGTGTTATGTTTGTGTGCAATAATCTTCTTGAGTTCCTATATACAATTTTGCATAATTTGTCAAAGGGTTTAGTTGAAAATTTTTTTGGTGATAAAAGAGTTTGAGTTCTTAGCATGAATTAATATGCTAGGTTGAAGTTTATTTGTTTACACACTGTTGGTGTAAACGCTTAAAAGTTTGATAGAAAATTTTATGATAGGTGATATCAGTTAAATTTAAGATAGTTGCTTTCGTCCAAAACTTTTCTTTTGGCAACTTTTCAGTTTTTGAGCATGCTTTATTTTGGCTCATCGAGTTTAGTAGATATTTTACCTGAAAATTTTTGGTTTGTGAATTTTTTGAAGTTTAGTAAAGATATATTTACCTGAACTAGGGTAAATCTTGTGAAGAAAAGTATACTTCATGTAGAAGAATACATGAGATTTCGAATTTGCGTTTAATACATGAGATTTCGAATTTGCGTTTATATATTTAGTGTCTAAGACATGCATGTGTCTAGAATTCGTATTTTTTTCAGGGTGATTTTTTTATTAAGGAAATTTTATGTTATTGAATAAGATATAAACAGCTGTCCATTTTTTTTGTTTTACTATATGAGTACAAAACAACTTGAGAATTTGAATAATCATATACTTCTATGGTAACAATTTGTGTTGTGAGTCTTTTAGTGGATATATGTGTCTTTTCGTTATAGATATTATCCTTTACTTTTACAAAAGTTCCTATATACATATATATGCGTGATTTTTTTAGTTTTGAATACCATTAACAAGTATTGTAGTTCATATTCTGGCACTTAAATTTTCAGACATAACATTTACTGTTAATCTCTACTTTTGGTCCTTTGCCAGACATTTGTAATTCTTTGATGTTAATTGATATATATGTAACAATGATCTGTATTTTTGTTTCTTTTAGTCTGGTTATCCTTGCGTGATGTCTGTCTTTGGTCTCATTTCCGTTTCAAAGTTTGCTTTATGTCAAGAAGTGTTTTTCTCGTTGAACTCTGGTGTAGAATCTTTTTCTTTTCCTCAAAAAGGGGGAGAGTTGTTGTAATGTTTCTCATTACAACACTGTGAATTCATCTGATCAGTGCCACACCTGCAAATCTACAACTCACTCTGTTTGCCTACCAAAGTCACTGAGCGCAAGCCGCGCTGTGACGTCTCCGTTCCCCAGTGTGCACTCCGAAGAAACGATGGGCGAAAGTTAGCGCAGTGGCAACGCGCAGTTTCTCGAGGCAAGCGAGCTTCTTTTTCCGAGAGTGGCAACGTCGAAGTTAGCGTCCCCACATTCCTTGACTCGGCGCGGTGAAAGCAAGAGGGCAATTTGTGTCGCTCTTGTAGCCAAGATAAAAATGGCTAAAATGTATCCAGGTCGCATGTGCAGTAACGATCCATTCCCATCAACCAACTGAATTATGCCAACATCATCCTGATAATCGTATCTTCATCTACAAGAAGTATTCAGAGACTGAGATGATATATTGAGAGGAACCTTTCTCTTATTTTCCTCGAGATGACCCCCAAACCCAACGTAGGGTTACGTATCGATGACGCCTTCTCATCGAATCAACATTCAGTATGAACTTTTGCATATTACCTAATCTACGCACTCCGAAGCAAGAGACGTTGGTTCACGTAAGAGCGACAATGCATATATAAATCCACTCCAAATTTACCCTGTCATTTGTGAATCTCCGAACTCCTGAAAGGATCCAGCTGAAGTACCAGATGCCCTGTCCTAGAGACGCCCTTCATAGCAATCACCATCCGGTGGATGGTGACCAAACAAGTGATGATAATTTCGGATCATTCTTTTGACTCCCAGACCCTGGATGCCTTCCCTCTACAGAGAGATCCCGTACAAGTCTACGCCTACCCTTGTGACAGATGTCACTATCATTGATCTTCACCACCCTCTACAAACGCTCCCTGAATTCCCCTTCCAAACGGCCTTTGAGACCATCGACATTCCACGCTAGATGCCAGATTGAAAGAACATCATCTACCCAAGAATAATAATAAAGACGTTTGAATCCTACCCAAGCCTCCTCGATTGTTGGTATCGTTATTTGATATATTATTTAAAATCAACCCTCTCCTGTTTTTCAAGAAAGTCCCTTTTGTATATTTAAGACATATACTTTACAATGAGAGAATTCAATCGAATCCATTAATCTTAGAATTATTAATATGTTATCTTTAATTCAAGAATCTATCCTATCTCAAAATCTTACCTTACTTGGTATACTTACCTATGTTATTAAAAATCATCTAGACAATATTAGAGTTCAATTTAATATTAAGCATGTCTCGGTCCCAGTGGGGGGCACTCGCCTTTTGTACAGCGCTATTACATCCGGCCTTATTCTTTAAATGGTGCATTCAAATTCACGTCCCCTTTCTAGCCCAATGGCTAAATCAACCCACAACTCTCCCATCATTTTCAACCCCCAACAATCCATCTCTCAATCTTTCTTTGATTGTAACAACATCAAATCCCCCATTTTCGGGATCTATTTTCTTGACTGTTACCACCGAGTTTGAGATGATTCTGAAAAGTATGAAGACCAAATTCGGTGAGTCATTTCATTCTAAATTACAAGGCAAAATTGTTAAAATCTCACCCACATGCGAGAGTACTCTCTTTGCCATGATGTCATACCTTACTTCTGAAAATCATGAATTTTATATTTCACCTTCAGCAGACAAAATTCCTTTCAAAGTGGTTCTTAAAGGACTCCCACAATTTATTGACTGTGATCGTTTGCGTGAAGAAATTACCCAACTGGGTTTCAATATTGATAAAATTTACCAGCTCCAAAGGCGTGCTAAAATGCACAGGCCGATTTTTGTGATCGAAATGCCAAAAAGACCTGGCTGTAATAAAATCCTCAAAATCAAAGAGCTGATGCAACTGAACATTAGGATTGTACCCTTCAAAAGCAGAAGAGGGCCAATCCAATGTTATAACTGTAACCACTTCTTTCATAAAGCCGAAAATTGTTTCATGCAAGTAAGATGCCTGAAATGTGGTTGTTCAGACCATCAAACTAGGGAATGTGAAATTGGAAGAATGGAAAATCCCAAGTGCATTAACTGTGGTGGTTTTGGGCACGTTGCCTCTAACCGAAAATGTCCAGTATTCCCGAAAGCTCAAAAACAGGAAAAGGTTTTGCCTTCCAAAAAAAGGAAACAAGTGATTCCAAGAAATGGTAAGAAGAAAACTTCTCCTATTGTTTGTAAAAAAACCAACCAACCCACTGATGCAAGTGTTGTGAATTCTATGGGTGACTTCGCCCTTTTCATGGAACTCTTTAAAGAACTCTCGCCGATCTTCTCCGGAAACCAAGGAATAAAGGAACTTCTTCGTGACATCCGTATGAAGACCGCGCCGCTTGATAAGATGCAAATACTCTTCGAGTATTTTGCCAATATCACCAAGGATGACATTTTGCCTGCCCAATCTGAAGCCAAGGCAGTATAGGCTCCGCCCCTTCAGATCTGAACATGGTGTGTACTTTTTTCTTCGTTTAAATTAATGTGAGTAACATTTTAATTCATGCATTGATCACTGCTGTGACTCTTATTCTCATGCTCACTATGATACCGGAGTAATGTCTTTTAGTAGACGCACTTCGTTAACCTGAATAAACGAGAGAGACGAGTGTGGGCACAATCCAATTGGCCGATGGTTGGGGTTACCCTCTCCTGATTGGAGGGGAGAGTAATCATGGTACTCAGACAGTCTGGCACCAGTCACACGCACCAGGGTGGTGCGACGATGCAGCCGCACAATTTTCGTTGGATGTGAAAGGAAATCGAAGGAGCTTAGGTTCTTTTTCTAAGTTTCCTCCGAAAAGAAGGTGATGAAAGCTTTTACCTTTTCCGCAGCTTGCGGTTGATTTTTTAATGAGTTAGTAAGGAGCATAATTCCTTGATCTCCACGGAAGAGTTCTTTAAGTTCTTTCATCAACTCAATAAGTGGCACAAAATCTTTAAGGACATCAAATTGGGTCGGTGAGGATAGTACATTAGGTTTGTTATCCGCAGCCTGTGCACTCTCTTTACGTATTACATTTCCGTTTTGAGCTGGCACAGATTTTGCTATAACAGGTTTTTCTTTAGGTTGAACAGGGTTTTCTTTTGCTTTCGGATAGGCAGGGCATTGTCGCCAAGAGGCCACATGTCCAACCGTTCCGCAATTAATACACTCAGGGTGCTCGATCCATTTAAATTCAAAGGAACGAGTTTCATGGTTATCGCCGCATTTTAAGCAGCGTGTAGGCATGTTGCAATTGGAAGCAGTATGACCAAAATGGTTACACCTATAACATTGAATAGTCTTTTTCTTATTTTTAAAAAGTTCACATTTAATGGTCATAAAACAGAGCTGTTTTATGTTCAGGATTTTTTCATTTACAGAATTTTTTGGCAATTCAACGAGAAAGATGCCAATCGGTTTTTTGTTTTTACGAGAAAATTGCACAACATTGGTGACTTGAAATTCCATATTGATTAATTCTTCTTTAACTTCCTCGGGCTTAAATTCCGGAGGGATGCCTTTAATGATAATTTTAAGTGGAGTTTCTTTTTTAGACGAATAGGTAAAAAAGTCACAATTTTGATTTTTAAGATAATCAGTTAAGGTAAAATGCAAACTGGCTTTTGTTACCTGAATTTTGATGAATTTCCCTGATGTGTTCAGTCGGTTAAAGAGAAGAAATTTGTTTGTAACTATGCTAATTTTCGTCAGCAGATTGAATTTAACTGTGCTTACTTCTCGTAACATCTTTCAAATCAGCTACACGGGTTATCAAGAAAGACATTATAACCAGGGCCTGATTACCGAATAGGCCCGTGAAGCACAGGCTTACACTTTACATTTTTGGGGGGAACCCACCAAATCACACATTTTAATATTTATTACCCTTATAAAGTAGTTTGCTACTAAATTTACCTTAAAAAATTGCATTACGAACTTTAGAAAACAAATGTTCCTTGTGTCAAATTTTGTTTGAATATTGGAAAAAATCAAAACATACAGAATATTAGGAATACTCATTACTTATTAATATATTTTATTATATTATTTATAATGCGTTTAATTTTAAGGTAATTTAGGGACAAGGATTTAGTATATGTGTTACCGTTAAAGTATGAAATCCGTTATTTCATAGAATACCTAGTTATTCCAAGAAATAACTGATCGTGTCCGTTAAAGTGTAAAACTCTCTTGTATTTCATGGTTTAACTAGTTATTTCATAGAATAACGATCTGCAGCCCGTTAAAGTGTAAAATAAATGAAATTAATGTCGGATAAATCTCATTCTGAAGCCTCTGTGGGGTTTACCGTCCGAAATCCCAGTGCCTGAAGTTGACAGAGGAAAAGGTGATGCCAAATCTATTTTAGCTATCATCATAAAAATAACCGAAGAAGGATTTTTCCGATTGGGCACAAGAAACGGCCGCATAAAACAATTATATTCCCGATCCCAGTTTTTATGGTACAAAACACGAACATAATTTTAATTCGAGGTGCCTGGGCCCAGCAAGGGCTATAACCTCTCCATCTAATATAAAATCGAAATATGTGTAACGAAGTTTAAAGTCTAAGATACAGTGCAGAAAACAAACTTTCGCCCGAAAGCGACCACTCACTCGGAAAACCAATCAATCATGCCAGGACAAGACACAGGAAGAACGGACTAGACAACAAGAAAAGCAGACATTCCCCCAAAAAACAGCCCAAAGGAACGAAAAGAAAGCTAAAACACGACCGAAAAGAAAGCGGATTTAAACCCTCAATAAGTAAATTCATCATTAAGAGTATAAATATGTAGAAGTACAGCGGTAGTCAGAATTCAAAAATTTGAACCCTATCCATCGAAATACAGTTGTAAAGAAAAGAAGAAAAATTTAAAATTTTTTTAGCAAACTAACAAAAGTTAAAATTAATCTAAGACTAAAAATAGCGAATTTTAGGTTAAAATAAGGTAAAACTCACCATAACTAGCGAAACGAAAAATACATTAAAAAACAATTTTAAAAGTGAACTCTGGAATTAAGAATTGCCTAATTGTGTGTAAGGTATTAACTCCGTTGTCAGCAATGCACAAGTAATTTTCAAGATGAAAGCCTTGGTCAAAGTCTAATCTTCAAGTAGAATGGCAAATCTTCATTCTTCTTCTGTGACAATTTTGGGTCTTTTGAGAAATCTGATTAGTCTTCAAGTAGAATGGCAAATCTTCATTCTTCTTCTGTGACAATTTTGGGTCTTTTGAGAAATCTGACTGTTTTTAACCATTTGTTTCTAAAAGGGGGGAGGGGCAGGGCAATGCTATCAAACTCCAGCCTGACCTACTTGGTGTTCCCCACTCGAGGTGGGGCCCTATAATAGGTTGCTCAGACTGGGGAATGAGAATGATAGCTTGATTTTTGAATGGTTGTAGTAAGTTTAAAGGTGAAAGAGAAAAATATGAGTGGTGAAGTAGATCTAAGTATGAGAAGATATGAATCTAAGTATGTCTTCTCCATGCCACGATTGCATCAGAACATGCTAAGGCGGCAAACGGACGAATTCTTGCATCCTCCTCTAAAATTTGATATGAAAAGATTTTTCTTAGTTGATCATCTATCTTCGTCTATTGTTTTTCCATAAAAGCTAATGTTTGCTTCCATAATATATTGGTGTATTGTAGGAATTTTAAGGTCTCTGTGGATGAGGACGTTTCTGATGAAGAAGGAAGGTGGATTAACAATTTCTCTGAGTATTTTATTTTGTAGTTTTTGAATAATATTGATTTCATTAACGGAGGCTGTAGCCCATGCAGGTGAAGCGTATGTGAGGATGGGTCTTAGTGTATTTGTATAAATGAGCTTTTTGAGATGAAGTCCGAGAGTTGAAGATCTACCAATGAGAGGGCGGAGTCTTTGTCTGAACATACTGCATTTATTTCTGACGTGTATTAGATGATCTGTCCAAGTTAAGTTTCTATTGATGATTATTCCTAGATATTTTGCTTTAGTGACATATGGGATATTTTGGTTGAAGAGTCTTGTTGAAGCTTTTCTTGTCTGTAAGCTTTCTGCCAATAAGCAAGATGTTAGACTTTTCAGGATTGATTTTAATTTTCCACTTGGAACACTAGTCCTCAATTTCGACTATTTTTTCTTTAAGTCTAAGTATTGCAAACTGTTGGTTGGCCGAAGTGGAGGCAACGGCAGTGTCATCTGCGTAGAAAGCAGTAAGAATATTGTGGTCCTCGGGAAAGGTAGGGAAATCAGCTGTATAAAGGATGTAAAGAATGGGTCCAAAGACAGACCCTTGAGGAGCTCCAGCCTTGATGTTTCTTAAGCCTGAAAATTCTTGACCCATTTTGGTACGAAAGGAACGATTTTGGAGGTAGGAAATAAGTAGATGAATGATATCGGTTGGGAAGTTTTGTGTAATAAGCTTGTAAATTAGACCTTGATGATAGACACTGTCAAAGGCCTTGGCAACATCTAGCATCAGGAGGGCAGTACATTGGCCTTTATGTTTAGCTTGTCCAACGAACTCTAAGATTCTAATTAGTTGTTTTACAGTGGATTTACCTTCCACAAATCCGAATTGCTCTTCTGGTATATGGCCGAGAAATGGTTTGAGTCTAGTTTGGATGATTCTTTCAAAGATTTTCCCAAAGATTGAGAGGAGGCTGATAGGTCTGAATGAGGTAGGCTGTGTGTGGTCCTTTCCAGGTTTTGGGAAGAAGACGACGTTGGCCACCTTCCACTCATTCGGGAAGAACGCAAACTTCAGGCAAGCATTATAGATATGAGTAATTGCCTCAAGGCAGGGGAAAGGCATGTTTAGAATCATGTTTCCATAAATACCATTTATACGCTGCATAAATTAGATAAAGTGCTTCTTTTTCATTTTAATTGTCTATCATTAGTTTAATTTCATTTTAGATAAATTGTTTATTTTACACTTTAACTGTCTCTCATTAGTTAATTTATAGAATACCTAGTTATTTCATAGAATAACTAGTTAAAGTGTCAAATTAATAACATATTACACACTTAAAACGGACACGATCAGTTATTTCATGGAATAACTAGGTATTCTATGAAATAACTGCATTGCAGTGGCGTAGCCAGGATTGTGGGGGGGGGGGGGGGGGGGGGGGGTTCCATAAATTATTTTTGGTCCGACCAAAACCAAATATTTTTTTTTATTAATAACTGATTTGAAATTTTTTAACTAATAATTTTAATTAATAATTTGAATAAAATTTAGTTAATAATTTGAATAAAAGTTAATTAATAATTTTAAATTATTAATTTTAATTGATAATATTAAATTAGTAATTTTAATTAATCATAATAATTTTTAAGTAGTAATTTTAAATTAGTAAATTTAAATTATAATATTTTTTAATTTAAGCAGTAGGTTTAAATTAAAATTAATAATTTTAATTGATTAAATATTATTTATAAATTATAATTAAGAAGTAATTAAAAAATTAAAAGCTTAACACATGTAGGCAGTGCCGTCACACAAAAAAATTGGGGGGGGGGGGGGGGGGGGGGGTTGAGACAAGAAATTTCCCAACTTAACGGTTCGAAATTCCCAACTTAACGATTCAAAATTCCCAACTTAACGGCGTCGGGTACGGATACCAGCTCGGGTGTTATTCTCGTTATCTGACCATGATTAAAAAATACGAGGCATTATTCCCAGGTCTTTTCTTCGAGATAGACCCGAACCAACGTTGTGGCACGCAACATTTGTTGCACGCATGTTACAGTGCAGTGTCCGTTCTAAGTGCGATGTTAATTAACCAAACTTAACGATTGGAAATTTTGAACACAACAGTGCTAAAAATTCCTAGTTCCAACTTATCAACTTTTTATAGGATAATTTTATTGTGGAAGTCATAAGTGTGTGGGGGGGGGGGGGGGGGGGGGGATAACAAATACAGCCATGTTTTGAAAATGTAACATGATCTGTAAATAGTGGGAGTGAAAGGGACTCGGCAGTTGTGTCAACCCAACAGCCATTGCTAATCTTAACATAAATAAAATAATATTCAAAAATAAAAAGTATCTACATACTAATATGACCATATTCATCAAGTAGTAATTAAATAATAATTTTTTTAAATTAATAACCATTTTAATTCTAAATTAATCAATGCAGGAAAACAGGAATTTAAATTATTATAAATAAATTCAATAAACTTAGAAGTATTCAGAGAGAATCCTACAAAGTTAATGTTAAAACGAAACACATATCACATAAAATTATGTAAAGAAAATAGGTACTGAAAGATGCGTCCTCCGCGCATAAGATTTTTCGTAGCAATCGTATCGAAGTCCGAGAAATTTTTTTAACCAAGGGGTGATTTAAATAAAAGAACCCATCGAAAGTTCTGGAAGTTTCTATTTGAAACTGGTAAAAACTAAAAAAAAAAAAATATTTATAGAAAAACACACAGGAAACGCAAAGCGTCAACATTACACAATTTTGTGATTGGTTAATCACAAAACAAAACAAAATAACAAAAAAAAAATCCTAGACACGAGACTCAGGTTTAATATCGCTAGCTGGGTTCGATCCCCCTTTGGGAGATTTGAATTCAGCTAGTTATTTTATTGTAAATAATTGTACATAAAATGCAAACTTTGTCTCTGGTAGTATTCGCTGCCCGTCCTGTAATTGTCTTGTCCAGTCCCTATTTTTACTCTCATTTATTATTAAGAGAGATTATTTTTTATAACGTGTAGTGTAATAACTTGAAGATCATACCCCTTTTTTCACATTTTAAATTCACCACCATTGCTCTTGTGGCATTAAAATTCTATTCTAACTTCCCTAATATTAAATAAACTTCATACTATTTTAATTTTTAACTTTTTTACAAGTACTCTTCTTAGTTTTCCGGTAAAATTACTTCTCCTGGGAAAAAATTGGAAATCATTGTAATTTTGCTTCCACTTTTTGGACATAGATGGCACCACTGATGCTCAAAATCGTCAAAATTCGTAAAAACTTAATCTTTGATATCTTTTTAACTAAAAACAACTGAATCTAGCTGTTTGCTAAATTTTAAAGACAAATTTTTTGACTGTTATAATAAATCATTCCTAAAATAGGTACTGTTGGTTTTCTAACTCTTTTGTTAGACCCAAAAAACTCATGCTTGACCATCTTCAACAGAAAGCCATTTCGGGGTTTTTCCCCGCATTTGGTCATTTTCTTGTTCTTTTAAAAACCAAATATGTCTTCTTATGCGCATTTAAAAACTCTTTAATTAAATTATTAAATAATTTCATGAATCTTTTTTGTCTTTTAATTAAATGAATTATAAAAATCTCAAACTTTCACCTTTCCAACGTTCCTATTGGTTGTCAGAATTAGACCCCGCCCACTGGCCAAATCGTCAATTATTGGGTTTTGATTCTCAAAAAAATTGGTAACCATTCCAAATGATAGATGGCACCACTAATCGGGCCTCTTCGACATTACTGTTTAATTCACGATCTCTTTTCATTTTCAAGTTAATTTCTGACGTTTGATTAAACGAATTTTATGTAAATTACGATGCTTCCTACGGAGACCCTTCAGGATAGGAGTTTTCTGTTTGAATTGCATTTCTGATAGGAAAGATATTCCTGTGTTACTGTCACTAGAAAAGCTTTGCTCTCTCGCCCACGTTATGTAAACTGATGAGTTGTTTATCCTTCGGCATTCCTCTTGGCTGCGGTTTTTAGCAAAATTTATTTAAACTGAAATAGTTTTTTCTATTTCCCAAATTTAACATCTTCAAAATTCATGATTCTCTCCCCCCCTTGATTTGCTCCTCCCCATCGCTCGTGTATGGTTACATGTTCAGGGAAAATTGTGTTGCTTGTTTGTTCGTTTATCTATCATCATACCTGTTCATTTCAAACCACTTTTACTCATGCATTTACCATTTTAAACAACATGCCTCAATTTTTATATCGGAGTTATGTAATTTAGTTTATAGACTTCTTTAATTTATATAAACGACCACCTAGACACGAGACTATAAATTTATATGGGACTGGCGCAAATGAAAAAATGAACGCGCTGGAAAGAAATTTTACATTGTGGAAGGCAAAACCAATAGGGTTATATGAAACAAAAGTGATTTTCGAATAAAAAGGAGAGGATTTTGATTTAGACAATCGCACCTAACACAATTAAAAGAGAAGTTATTTTAATAAAAAGAACACTGTGTGACGTTTGCGTAAAGTGCAACGCCATATATTTTAAAATTCTTTAAATCAGCGATTCTCAACCTGTGGGGCGCGCTCCCCTAGGGGGGCGCGAGCACACTAGAGGGGAGGCGCGAGAATATCCAAGAGAAAATGTTATGTAAAAAAATGTATTAACTGACTAAAAGGAAAGCACACATACACATAGAAAACAAAATACATTTCGACATATTTAACAAATAAAGTAAAACAACTTACTAACTTCACCATTGTTCTCCTTAAAATCATCCCTTCAGGGGACAAAGGGAAAGGAGCAGGAAATACATGTGGGGTAGACCAGGAAATGCGACGTGTGTTTTCTCTATAGAAATCAGAAAAAAAAATCTTCTTTTTTTTTTTTTTGCATTTGTTATTTAAAAAAAAAAAAAAAACAGGCTATGGGGGGTTCTAACCCAAAGTAACCCAATGCTGGCTACGCCACTGCTGCATTGTATACTTTAACGGTAACATATGTAAAAGCATGATTTGATGTTCCAGTGTTTATTTGAGAGCAATAGGGCCCCCATTTAAAAAGCCGGCTTCTCTTCATTCAATGTCTTATTCCGGCCCTGACCATAGCTCATTGACAAATAGCATAACAAATTTGGTCTCGCGCGATAGGACATTAAACGCCAATGCGTGTAAAATAGAACAAAGCACGGACGGGGAGTGGATCAGGTTCCCTGGAGTCAGACGTAACAGCTTGTCTATCTTTCTTCTGTTGGGAATCTAATCCTATTTCTATAATCTGCTAAAAGGACGTTTCATGTAAAATCCCGCCTGCTCTTTGCTTTATTTTAAGATTTTATATGCATGGGCGCAAAATGTTCTATTGAACAACATGTCAATCGTATCATTTGTAACAGAATTATAGTGTCGGAATGGAAATACTTACCTAAAATTGAAACATGGTAAAACAAAAGTAACATACAATGATTGTGCCATTGTGTGTAACGATTATCGCTGTGATTTTGGCTGTCAAACAGAATCGAACCCGAGACATTATGAGTGCTACACCGATACTCTACCGATTGGTCTAAAGTAATTACGTGAGTGCAAATGGGTGTATGGGGCGTATGAAATAACTACCACACCATCGATTTGTATTCTTCTTAAAGTACAATGGAATATATGTCAGCCTTTTTCTACATGTACTATTTTTATAATAATACTAATGCTTATCAAATTTAAAATAATACACAACACAAGTTAGTTATTTAAAAAATAAGTTTTATTAAAACCTGTATATACTATTAAATGAATAACAATTATAAATGAGAAGAAAAAATTTCAAAAATACTCTATTTAAGCAGATTGTCTAAAAAACAACTGTCTAATTAAAATGAAATCAGTGCAAAAACGTTTTAAGTACAAATCGCATAGATAGATTTCAAAGTTGAAACCGGGACTCAATGCCCACATTGACCAGTCACCAGAACAGAATCCCCATCCAGATTCTTCTCTGAAAACTTTTGAGAAGACCTGTCATACTTCCGCTGTGGATCAAATCGAATATGGCCATCGGGTTTCAGTTACATCTTCGGTTGATTGACTAGAAGAGCTGCAGTCGAAGATGTTAAGAGAGACGCTTCACATCTTCGCCTTCGTTGACAGAAGCGACAACCTCCACAACCTGTGTAAAAGTTTTGTGGTAAGTCTTCAGAGAATTGAAATATGTAATTGGAAACATTTGTTGCAAAGTAGCAAGCAACATTCGTTTAAAATTCAGCAAAGGAAAAAGTTTGCTGAATGTTTTGTTACTTAGTTTGTTTCATGTTAATCAATGTTATAATTGATACCCTCAATCGAAACAAACAAGATTTCAGAAACCAAGGTAAAATGTTAATTGCATTCTAGTAATTGTCAGAATTTGTTTTGGTAGCTATTAGTGAGTGATAATAACTATAGTTGTAATGCTCATCATGATAATTGATTAATGTAGATACATTTTTAAAAGTTACTCTCAAAATTAATTATTATTTTGTTATTAAACAGACTAAGCATATTTTATCCAGGATTTAAACTCAAGCCCATGGGATATGAGATAAATATTCTACCCACTATGGGGTTGCTCGCAAATTATGCCACGTGTTTTCTTTATATTTCTGACTCCTTCTCTCCCTTAATTCACAAAGTGTCACACTTCCCCATACACCCTTCCCCCACCTCTCTGTCACATGTGATGCAGGGTGGCAACAACATTCTGGAAAAAAGTTTCCTGATATTTCCCTGATTTCCATGATGGTGTCACATAAATTTCCCTGAGTTTACAATTACATGAAGAAATGTTGCAATACATGCTTTGTATAGAAACAAAGTATCCACGCTACAATGATCCAATAACTATATTGCATTATAAATGAAAAATTATAAGCAATGCTTATTGACAGTTAAACTAATAATTTATAAATACAACATAAATTACACAATTTCGGCAGGCATAATGGCATGTTGTCTGAAAGCAGGTAATGCAAAAAAAAAGCAGTTTTTTTCAAATTATTTCTTTTGTAGATAATTTTAAATGTTTTATATGCTTCCTATTTCCTATTCCAATCTTCAGTAAATCACATATTCATTAGCCCCTCACATGTTGCTTACAATTCAAGGTCTAACACACTTTGCTTTTGCTTCTCCCTCAAGCAGTGGTTCACTTTTTTACAAAAGTAAAACTGAAAGTATGAAAATGCGCATAACCGTGCTTTTTTTTAAAATTCGTTTTCAGAACTAAAAGGAAATATTGTAAACTAAATTACCCAGAATGAAGGGCTTAACAGACAATAATTGCCATTTTAATAATCCAAATATGAAAATTCCCTGATTTTTTGTGAAATTTTGAAAATTTCCCTGACTTTTCCAGAATTAAAAATGTCCATGATAATTCCCTGATTTCATGGTTTTCCAGGTTATGTTGCCACCCTGTCATGTTCTCCTAAAAAGGGTCTCTTACAAAAGATTGAAATAAAATTTGAAAACAAGACCAATCCATATCCATTGCAAATTCATGTGTTTTCCAACTGTGCAACTATATCTCAGTACATTTTTTTACATTATCAAATTAATTTATTTTTCTGAATTTTTTGTTTCGGTTTTCTGTTGATTTGCAATGTTTTTTTTAACGATGTGTGTAATGCCACATTTCTTGTAACTCTTTCTTATAATAATTTTTTATTGTATTGGGCCATAGCACATTTACAATGGTTGGAAACATAAAATTTTTGCAAAAGTTGATACAAAAGAACACAAATTAAAAGATAATACAATATTTAAAAAAAAAAAAAAAATGAAAACACATTTTCAACAAAAATACAAAGAAATACAAAAGTAAATTAACTGGGCAATGTGTAGAATTTATAGTTTTAATTTGCTATCAAGGGCGGATCCAGAGATTATTGTTAGGGGGGTAATACAGTATATTGTTAGGAGGGGGGGGGGGTAATACAGTATATTGTTATCATGAACATCAAATTTGACCCCCTCAGATTGAAATTTTTCATTGCCTAAGGTGACTTGTGAAAATATAATCTTAGATGTTAGGGGGGTAATTTCCCCTTTATTCCCCACCTGGATCCGCGCTTGTTTGCTATTCCAAATCAATCGCAAGTTAGTCTTGCCAGAGTTTAAAAAAATAAAAAGAGTAATTATAGAAACGAAAATAATCCTTTTTGTGAAATGTTACTGGCTTTATTAATGACAAGTATTTTCATCTGAATGCGTTGTATTGTGGACAGATTAAAAAGACACAATTTAAAATTTTATTTTTTGTTGTGTTACAAAGTTTACAGGGAATATTAGGAAAAATTCGAAGACAATTCCTTTAAAAAATATGCTTGATTGATCACAACGAATTTGAATAAAAATTATTTTTATTATGATATCTATATTTTAAATTAAGTAGTTATGTTTAAATGTAAATTTTCGATATGTTTATATTGTAAGTGATTAATACTAATGTTCATTGAAACAATATTATTTTGTGTGTATTGGTATATTTTAATATAATAAAAATAATGTTTTTAAATTTTTGAAAGGGGGTTAATAAATATGATAGATGAAGCACTTTTAGGCATAGTAAACTATTCGTGAAAGCAAGTTAATTTTTAGTCAAAGTTACTCATTGAATTTGTTATTTAAATAAATTTTAACACACAAAACTTAATATTTTAGGCTTTATACAAGAATAAATCAACATCTTATACTCTTTTGTATTAACTTCTGGATTTTTTTTATTGTAGCAGTATATATATTGTTTGTTGATTTCTATACAATATTTTAAATTTATGCATACCAACATGGGAATTAAAAATATTTAAATTAAAATCAAAAACAAATATGAAATTTTGATGACAAATATTTTGCTAAATAGAAATGAATAAATGTTTCACATGATAATGTAATAACTTACTTCATTGAAATTAGGAAATTTGTCTTTCTTCAATTTTGAAAATACTGGTTTCCCATTGATTGTTATTTCAAATGAAGCTAAAATAAAGAATTTTTTTTAATACAAACTATATTTCAATTCTGTAACAACAAAATCTGAATAATGCAAAAAGTTATTCTAAAAAGCTTAAAGTAAAGATATGTTAATGCTGAAAAGGTTATCAAATTCAATATATTTGAAATTAAAATATCAACACTCTTAAAATAGCTGTTATTTAAATAGTAATATTTTAAATTGAAATTCAGGACATTAGTTTATTAAAACAATAGTGTAGTTGTCTGATCCTGAAAATATTTGTATTTAATGTCTATCAATTACAGGGTGGCAACACAATTCTGATAAAAGAGTTCCCTGATATTTCTTTGATTGCCATGATGGCGTCATAAAAATTTCCCTGATTTTACAATTACATTAAAAAATGGTGCAATACATGCTTTGTATGGAAGCAAAGTAACTATGCTACAATACAATAAATATATTGAATTATAAATGAAAAATGATAAGCATAATAATTATCAGTTAAAATAATAATTTATGGATACAACACAAATTATACAATTGTGACATACATAATAGTAATTAAACATGTACTCTGGAAGCAGATAATGCAAAAAAAGCAATTTTTTCCCAAAATATTTCTTTTGTAGATAATTTTAAATGTTTTATGTTTCCTATTTCTATTACAATCTTCAATAAATCACATATTCATTAGCCCCTCACATGTTGCTTAAATCTAAAGGCCAACACACTTCACTTTTGCTTCTCCCTCCAGCAGTGGTTCACAACACAAAAATAAAACTGAAAATATGAAAATGCCATAACTATGCTTTTTTTTAAAATTCTTTTTCAGAACTAAAAGGAAATATTGACAACTAAACTACCAAAATAAAGGGACAAATAGACAACAATTGCCATTTTAATGATCCAAATTTGAAAAATTCCCTGATTTTTTTTCTGAAATTTTGAAAAATTATGTGACATTTCCAGAATTAAAAAATGTCAAGAAAATTCCCTGATTTTTTGTGAAATTTTGAAAAATTTCCCGATATTTACAGAATTAAAAAATTTTAAGGTAATTCCCTGATTTCTCGGTTTTCCAGGTTATGTTGCCACCCTGCATTAGAAAGTGCAAAAATCGAAAGAATTACTTTACTAAAAAGACAAAGAAATATACTTAATTTACAAATAAATAGAATGCATTACAGCACCCTTCATTACTCATATGTCATTAACTAATGGCATATGGGTTATTTTTTTTTTATTTATTATAGAATAAAAAATTCTGGGAAAAGGAACAAAAAGAGAAATAACTGTTCTGTAGAAAGAACACAAATGTCGAAGATGTTTTTCAGGGTGGCAACAAAATTCTGGAAAAAAAGTTCCCTGATATTTCCCTGACTTCCATGACTGTGTCACAAAATTTCACTGACTTTAAAATTACATTAAGAAACGTTGAAATATATGCTTTGTATAAAAACAAAGTATCCACGCTACAATACAATAAATTTACTGCATTACAAATAAAAATTTATAAGCAATACTTATTGTCAGTTAAAATAATAATTTATGGATACACAAATTATACAATTGTGGCAGGCATAATAGTAATTAATCATGTTCTCTGTAAGCAGAGAATGCAAATTTTTCCAACTATTTCTTTTGGAGATAATTTTAAATGTTTTATATGCTTAATATTTCCTATTCCAATCTTCAATAAATCACATTCAGTAACCCCTCACATGTTACTCACAATTTCAAGGTCCAATGCACTTTGCTTTTGCTGCTCCCTCAGCAGTGGTTCACGTTTTTACAAAAATAAAACTGAAAAAATGAAAATGTGTATAACCAAACTTTAAAAAAAAATTCTTTTTCAGAACTAAAAGGAAATATTGACAACTAAATTACACAGAATAGAGTGCATAATGGAGGACAATTGCTGTTTTAATGATCCAAATTTGAAAATTTCCCTGATTTTTTGTGAAATTTCGAAAATTTCCCTGATATTTCCAGAATAAAAAATGTCCATGACAATTCCCTGATTTCCAGGTTATGTTTTTGGAGTGCAAAGGGCTAAACAAATAGAATAGATATTTTTAAACTAATTGTTGCTAGTTTTTCAAATGGCTTGGGAAGCTCCCCTCAAGATACTCTAAATAGGTTAATGAAAATCTATTTTTCTATAAAAACAAAACACCAGTTCAATTTTAGAGTAATTCAAAACCTATCAGCACACTCACTCTCCCTTCCGACTCTTCCAATAACCTCGGCATCAGGAACTGCTCGAAGAATTTTCTTCTGCAGGTCCTTGAATCGAGGCTCGTAGCCTCATAATCCACTAAAACAATAATAGGCAATTATTAAAAAGAAGATAAAACATTTAATTTTTACAGAAATGTTTAACATAACACATTATTCAGTGTTCACTCTAGGCATTGAAGGGCAGTCCGCCCTGCCCGCCCTTTTTTCATCTCGATAGCGCCCTCATGCCCCTTTTTAAAAAATTCCGCCCTTCTTGCCCTTTTCAGTCAAACACAAGCGTCCTTGCTTCATTAGCTGTCTTTAAAAAAGGCATCGATTACGAATTGTTTGTGTGTAAATTGGAATGAAGTGAATTATGGCAGTAGAAAAAGAAACTCTTTTTTAACTATGCGTGTTTTAAAATCGCGAGGATTTCGATCCCGGGGGCATTCCACAGATCCTATTAGTTGACTGTGCCCTCATATGAAATATTAAGTTTTTTTATCTTGTGTGTTTTCTGAAAGATAAGAGGGTTTTGGGTGGGGCGAGCCTGATTTACCCGAGCATTTTGTTACCAAATTTTGGATTTAAGTAACCTTTTCAAAAGTTTTGTAGAGTGTCTAATTAGGGCTACTTACAGATTTGGTTTTTGAGGAAAAAATTAATTTTTAAATGTCAAATTTTAGATTTTAAGTAATATCTTCATAAAGAGACATCAATTCTGCACGGGTCTTTTCTTCGAGATAGGCCCCGAACCATCAACAATTGCCGAATATGCAGCTCTAGTGCAATGTCAATCAACAAATCGGAACTTTTTTTTTGTTTGGTCCCATGTCCAATGTGTAGCCTTTTTTTTTTAAAGTGCCCTTTTAAAAATGGAGTGCCCTTTTACTGCCAACAGCGCCCTGCCCCTTTTTATTTCTAGAGTGAACACTGCATTATTGAAATTTATAATTTAGCTTTTTGCCACAAAAAATTCTTTAACTTTATGTTGGACATATTTGATCTGACAGGAATAGGTCGGAATTTTCATTAAAATTTGTTTGATTAGTTTTACATCTAACGTAAACCAAGTTGGACGTAAACCTAATCGAACAAATTTTAATGAAAGTTTCGTATTTTTCTTCTTTTGACATCCCTAATAGTCATATTTATTCCTTTGCAGTGTAAAAAAAAAAAAAAAAAAAAAAAAAAAAAAAAAAAAAAATAATAATAATTAGGAGTTTATTAAGGATCAAACACATTGTGCCCAAACTTGGGATGTAACGAATGCCAATTTGGCCGGATAATAGATATTTGTTATGAATGTCAACCGGATATCTTTCGGCAGTATGTTTTACCTCTTTTTTTTTTTTTAATAATTTTCTTTACCCAAAAAAATTAATCAGCCTTTTTTTTTCATTTTTAAATTTTCCTAATAATATTAATTTTCCTGTATAATTTTCAATTTCATTTATAATATTTGAATTTAATTATTAATTAAATAATTAAAAAAATCTTAGGTTTATTCCTAGTGTCCGGTGCCCTCGCCAAAGGGGATTTGGCGACAAATGATTGGGCAATAAAATTTATATTTTGGCATCCCTACTTGATGACATGCGAAAATATCATGTTGTATGGCGCTTAAGAGTGCTGTTGAAGTGCCCCAAACGACTGCCCGGAGAGACATTGTTACCTTTGAGATAGGCGTCGAACTGCCGCCAAAAGCCCAATATAAACTCTAGTGTCCGCCATTTTGATTTGGCGACAAAAAACAAAAATCATTTTTGGCCTTGGCGCCAATTTTAGGAATTGGCGACAACAGGGCACCGTACACTAGGAATTTAACAAATGTTAGTTATATCATGTTAGTATTTCCATGAGAGTTTGATATCTAGGCTCAAAATACTATTTTTGACAAAGAATATATATATCGCAGCTGTGATAAAAAAAAGAAAGCAACATTCTTCTGAATTCCCCAACAAGAATCACATGCAATAAAATCAAAGGTTTCACCAAATAGTGATAGCAAAAAATAAAAATCGTAAATCATTTTGGGATTGTTTACAAGATTTTAGTGTCAATTCCACAATTAAAGCCGAATGTAGATAACAATGATAACGTTGATGAATCAGTTCTCCTTCAACAATTAGATAATTATCTTTCGAAACTAGTTATTGAAAGAAAAACGTCTCCAACTGATAAAAAATCAACGCAACTAATTTCCTACTTTAAATCAAAATTGGTAAAAAAATATTTTTCTTCATTGGACAGCAGTATAAGTGGTATACTATTCTCAGAAGCAGGGTTAATCTATGAAAAGAAACACAACCAAGAAATGCAGAAAAATTACTATTTTTACACCATAATTTACCAACCATAAAAGAAATACAAAAGTGCTTAATTTTTATTTTAACGATAAAATATGTATTGAAAAATATTAAAAATAAACCAAATTTTTTTTATTAAACTTTTTTTTTCTTTGCATTTTTTAATATTGCAATTTTTTATTTACCCATATCATATATATTTATCTTTTATTTCTCACTATTAAGTTCAGGCTGGATAATTGTAATATCTGGCTAATGCCAATTATCCAGCCTACTGGCCAGATACTCATTGCATCTCTAGCTCGAACTCAGCCGTCAACATATTGTGCCCAGGGAGGAGAAGCCTTCCTTCAAGACGGATTATGAAGTATTTCCGACAAGTTTTCAAAGTTCAGCACATAACAAAGCGCTAGGCATTGTGGGACAGTGATAACACCACAGAGTCATGGCATCCAAGGAGAGTGAGCCATCTGTATACATCATCTGGTTCTATGCTCCTTCCTGTTTCGGAATAACTGTTTGTCAACTCTCAGCTGTCTGAAACCTGTTATTAGTATCCCAAGATACATTGTGCCAATTGCCTCTTTACTGCACATGTATTTTGGCCTATCTTCCCCCCTCCATTTTCTTTGATTCGGAAGGATAAAATCAGCAATATGGGGCATACAATGCTTTTAGGATGATTCATGCTGACCCTAGCATGACTGACCTAAATTTGGTCCTGTTCGATAAGAAGTTTGAACATTTCATGTAAAATCTTAAAATAAAGTAAATCAAATAAAGGTCTGTATGAGTCTCGCAGAGTCAGAAGTAAATGTATGAAGAAGCCAATATAAATTTGCCACTACAATTAAACAAATCAAGAGAAAAAATCGAGTGGTATCTTGCTAACAAGATGTGCCTTTTGCTGTTCATTCTCTTTATTAATATAGCACATAAAATGACTTTAAATGTAAAGTTTTACATTTATAATTAAATGCCAATATCCAATAATTTATTATCAAATATCCTGACAACTAATGCATTGATCCATCCTTCTGATTAAATGGAGTCTACAATAGGGAGTATGTATAAAACAACATTGGTCCAGGCAATATATTGCACTTTCAATGAAGTTATTTCAATGATTAAAAACTTACAACGCAAATGGAAAATAAACAGTCACACAATGTTTTTCTTTTTATCTTAGACATTAGAAAATTGGGGTAATGTTTTAAACAAACTGAATTGTCAAGACGAAAATATTGCCAAACAGTGTAACACATTGCTATTTGAACTTTTTATAAATTTTTGGATGCAATGGTATATTTATTTATTACATCGCACTATCTTTAGCTCGTTTGTACCTCCCCCTTCACGACAAAAAAAAACCAATTTCATTATGTTAGTTTGTTCCTAATTCCCACCCCATACTACTGGTGATTAAATAAATTTATCTACAAACACTTACCAATATTCTACATCAACTTTCACAGTCATCGTGAACGATGAATTTTTAAATTATATTCTTTTAAGAATTATAAACACATCCAGTAGAAGTAAACACGCGCACAGTAATAAACTGGGTGAATAAAAACAATTAAAGGTCGTAAAGATAAAGTTTACTTTCTGGTTTATGTTACATAGTTTTAATGGTTTGGTTTGGTTAATTAACGTTCCACTAGAGCTGCACACTGGGCTATTGACGACGGTTCGGGGCTATCTCGAAGAAAAGAGCGAGGCCTCCGTGGCCGAGTGTTCGCTGCCAAAATACTAGAATGTACACAAAAAATATACGGGACTGGTGCACGATAAATCGGGGTTCAAGTCCCGATGTCTATTGAAGGCGTTGGGTGCCAGCTTAGGTGTTTCTGCGTCATCTGCTGACCATTGTTCAAAAATACGGGGGATCGTTCCCTGGTCTTTCCTTCGAGATAGCCCCCGAACTGTCGCCAATAGCCCACTGTTCAGCTCTAGTGCGATGTTAATTAACCCAAACCAAACGAAGAAAAGAGCCAGAAACAATGCCTCGTATTTTTGAACTATGGTTAGGTGACGAGGACAACACCTCAGCTGGCACCCAACGCAACTTCAATATGCGTCAGGACATTGGACCCCGATCTGGATTATAGTGCACCAGTCACGTATTACACATGCCAGTATAATTTGTTGGATGTTCTGGATGATTTTCTTGTATTTTTGTAGCGAAACTGACAACCCTCCGATCGTAAAAACACTACTATTTTACCTTTCTTTGACAAGTCCATTGCACGCAGTACCCCACTTCCATTTCTATCTCTATATTTCGTATATTGTTTATGCCGAATTGTATATACGGAATGTCTTCACATTCTGATTATTTTCCATGATGTATTTATGTAATGTATATTCATTTTGTAGCATATATTTTACTGACCATTCTGAACCCATATTTTGTAAATACCCAGGTATTTCGGGGATTTATGAAATTAAAAAATTACCCGGGTATTCAAGATATAGGTATTATTTTTATTTATTCATGAATTTAAACAGAATTTTGTTAAGTTATATAAAATTGTTTTTTAATCAAACAAGTTTATCACCATTAGCTTTATTATAAGAATTCAAAATTTTTTACAAATAGTTCTATTTTATTTTTTCAAATTTATCATTAGAATCTTCAAATTTATCATTAAAATGAAACCAAATTACATTTTCTTTCTTCCAACAGACATATTTTATGAATTTAAACTAAGAGTAGCTTTCTTAGGAAAATAAAATAATTCAGTAACAAAAGTCTTAACACTAATTCTCAGTTGAAAATAATATAGGATAAGAGGAATTGCAAATGGGGATACCCTCTTTAGCAATTGCGGTGGAAAAATGGAAAACAGTGGTTTTTAGACTAGTAATGGTAAACTGTGATTATCCCTTTTTATTTAACCTTATTTAGTTTATAATTTAGTATACTCAGGGACAACCTAAGTTAGGCCTAAAGCAATTGAATATTTCATACATATCATAGCTTCCGCTTCAGGATCAACTTAAGTTGTCCCCGAGTATAGAAAAATTCGTCCCTACTATTTATTATTCAGCAAGAAATTTGTCGCTCACATTTTTCCAAGTATCGGATCCGGTTTAATAAATACCGGATAAACAAATCTACGTATATTGCCTGAACAATGTATATTGTAAAGCAATCCCTATCCATGCTAATAAATGCCGGGTGCACGCAATATCATTGTTGTACAGTAGCCCAGTAGAGATAGCTCAAAAAAATGGAATGGGTTGCAAAAAATGGAGTAGTTTTGATTTTTGGGTATGTTGTATGTATCGACCCCCTCGTGAAAAATCCAAGTTTTCGACCTCCCACGCCTTGTGCGTTTTCCGCCATCTTGAAAAAACCGCTAAAAAAAGGCACTTTTTTAAGTTTTTCCTCAATAACTCGCTTCCAGTGCATTTTAGGCTAAAAGTTACTATTACAATTTTAAAGAGCATTAAATTTCCTACAAGTTTCATGCAGGGACCGACTTACAAGCTTAGGGGCCCAGGGCTAAAGAACATTAGAGGGCCCCTCGACGTAACGCAAAATAAAACTGCTAAATTAATGCTCAAGCACACAATACAAAATGACGTAATCAGTCAGCTTTAATGCGAATATAATTTTTTTTTAAACTACTAATTTTCTTCTTTTTGGAATTTGAATTAACGTTAATGGTCAATTCTACAACAGAGTTTTTTCATATGTTTCTAGTTCTGTTCTTTCTTCCTTTTTAGCTTTTTTTTAGTTGAGCCAGATTCGTATGTTCTACCCATTTTATAGCTAGCAAATCCCTAATGATTACAATATTAGGAAGTTTGGTATAGGAAAAAAGTATCCGTAAACGACAAATCTACGTGCGATTAGTAAACACATCTTGTTTATGGTCTTGGACCTTGGTCAATAATTTAATTTTACTAGTGATCCAAATCGCATATCTTTGAAAAACGCCATGCAAAAGGTGACATACATCATGAACGTGCTGAAAAGTGAAATTGATTTAATTGGGTAAAATAATATAAGTTCTGCAAAACAATTAAGGATTTATTTTTTTTTAAAAATTTAATTTTGATTAAAATAAATTTAATTGATTTTTAAAAAATTTGTTAGTAAATTTATTTTGAACTTTTTCACATATATTTAGCATTAAATCATTTTTGGGGGCCCCTTTAAAATGGTGGCCCTGGGCAAGTGCCCCGAATGCCCTCCCGTAAATCAGTCTCTGGTTTCATGTATAACATATTGGAAAATTCTGAACGTGTACTGAGATATAGGGCAGTGAAAATCTATAAAAATTTCAAACAAATGAAAAAAGTCAGATATGTCATTAGTTTTACTTGAATAACTTTTTTTCTGTGCAGTTTAGCATAAAATGCATAATAACGAATCTTGTAGAGGATTAAATGTCATACAAGATCCATACAAAATATTTGTAATTAGTACCAATTGATGACGAGAAATGTTGAAATAACAATAACAATGTCACACGTACTTTTCCCTTCCAGCCTCTCTCCCTTCCTTCTCTTGCATATTTCCACTTGTAGGAGTTCCATTTCTCGTTTTGCTGTGTTTGCTCGTTTTTTGTTTTTAAGTTCTGTAGTGTCTGCTCTTTTGTTCAAAATGTCGGGTTTACATGGAACTGTGTGCTTTATCTGTGCTGAAAGTTTGAGTGAAGGTGAAACGTTTGTAGTGAAAGAGCGAGGTGTAAATAGATTACGTGAGTCCAGTGTAAAGCGTAAACTTTCAACACATTCTGCTTTTCTGAGTAATGTGAACGAAGTCAGGGTTCATACTTCACGCCAAAAGAACTATAATTATGACAAGCTAATTGCATCTTACCTCCGAAGGGCAGCTTCTCAGCCTGCGCCTGGACCATCCTGTAGATCGTCGAATGAACGTGTTTTCACTTTCAAAAATCACTGCTTCCTCTGTGGCAACGAATTACCTAAGGATTTCGAGGAAAAGCAGAAAAAATACACTTTGGATAGATGTGATCAAGTGTTTTTGTGTGGAAAACTGTCCATGAAAGAACGTTTCAGACGTAAAGATGTAGTGGTTTCTCTTGCAACAGTAACTAATAACATCAACATGAAAAAAGTTAAAATAGCTATAGATCCTTTCATGATTTTCCACAGGATGCTAATCTCAAAGCAATGTGATGATATCTTAAAAAATACTTCGAGTACGAACTTGCTCCCTTTCCATTGTCACTTTTCTCAGAAGAAGGTATACGTAAAGGGACAAAATCCACATTTTACTCTGCTTTCACGCCTTTGCCAAGTGACACAGACATGGGAAAAAGCAAGGTTGATGTAGTAGATGAGGGCTACCTCCTACACAAAGTTTACTGGAATCGCAGCGCGTGTTTTTCAACAATTTTTAAAAAATATGTGACCTACGTACAGCGACATCATGGTCAAAATGCTGTGGTACTTCGATGGTTACCGCACTGAAGAAAATAAAAGAAGTACAAAAAGCACTGAAACAGCACGTCGTTCCAGGCTACAATCTTGTGCAGACGTTATATTTGATGGAACAATGTTTCCGCAGATGCCAAAGGATAAATTGTTATCGAACGAGAAAAACAAATCACGCTTCATCTCATTGCTTCATAATGCATTTCAGCAAGCACAAATGGTCGCCAAGCAGGCTACAGAAGACGCAGATGTGTTAATTGTGAAAACTGCCATTTCATTGTCTTCTGCTTACGATTCTGTTGTAGTTATTGGTGAAGACATTGACCTTTTAGTATTGGTCACAGCTTTAGCACCAGACAATGTGTTCTTTTGCAAATCTGGTAGGAGCAACATGGCAGATGCTTTGTACTCCAAAAAATCTTTCAAATATATAAATATTGTGGAAAACATTCTTTTTTTACATGCGATAATGGCTGCGATACAACCTCCACTCTATTTGGGAAGGGGGAAATGAAGTTTTGTACCACATTGGAAAGTGATTTATTCCACAATGAAAATGTTACCATTTTCAAAGATCCAGTTGCAGAAAAAGAAAAGATCACGGAAGCCATTGAAACTTTTCTTGTGTCCCTTTACGGCGGTGACCTAAACACTTCAATAGATGAGTTGCGGTATCTTCGCTTTGCTAAAGCTGCTACGAACACAAAATTCAATTTGGCCCGACTACCTCCAACTAGGGATGCAGTTCAATATCATGCATATAGAACTTATCTGCAAGTTCAAACCTGGATGGGGTATGAAAAAGACGCTCTCAACTAGGGCTGGAAGAAGGATATTGGTGGCCTAACTCCAGTCCCAATGAATAAAGAACCAGCTCCACAGGCATTGCTAAACATGATTTCGTGCCAATGCAAAAAGAGTCCTGTGGTAACAAATGCAGCTGCAAAAAAGCAGGTCTTCGATGCTCCGTAGTATGTCTTCATTGTGGATTCGAGTCCTGCAGTAATGCACCAGAGGTTGAATTGAACATGGAAAAAGACGAGTTAGACGATCTACTGCTTATTGGTCGAAGTAATGAACTATACACATCAAGCACGCCTGGGCTAAAACAACAAAAACTCTATGATGGATTTTTAACTTGAGTTTATTATGTTTAAATATAGGTATTTGTGAATGCTTTAAAAATTTGTGTATTACATTATAAAGTTTTTGTGTTTTTCTAAATTTGACATAAATCTTATATATTGCATGCAAGTTCATGTACTATATACGTGAACTACATGTATATATTACATACATAATCGATTATATATATTACATTCAGGAATACTAATTTCAACAAAGGGTGATATTTGCAGTTTATAATCAACTTTCATCAAAATTGTTATTTCAACATTTCTTGGCATCTGTTCGTAGTAATTACAAATATTTTGTATAGATCTTGTAGTAAATTTAATCCTCTACAAGATTGGTTATTATGCACTTTACATTAAGCTGCACAGAAAAAAGTTATTCAAATAAAACTAACGACATATCTGACTTTTTTCATTTTTTTTCAGAATTTTCCAATATGTTATACATGAAACTTGTAGGAAATTTAATGTTCTTTAATATTGTAATAGTAACTTTTAGCCTAAAATGCACTGGAAGCGAGTTATTGAGAAAAAACTTAAAAAAGTGCCTTTTTTTAGCGTTTTTTTCAAGATGGCGGAAAACGCACAAGGGGTGGGAGGTCGAAAACTTGGATTTTTCACGAGGGGGTCGATACATACAACATACCCGAAAATCAAAACTACTCCATTTTTTGCAATCCAAAATCCTATCTCTACTGGGCTACAGTATTTATTCAACAATGAAAATATTTTGGAGTCGGAGAAATTGTTAAAAAAATCCCTATTAATCAATATATTTCCGGTACAGCCGGATAACCGATTTATTAATTTTCTTTTGAAAAAGTGAATGAATGTCTCTATTTAACATTAAAAGAATTTTCGAAATTATAAATTTTTTTTAACGGTCCGGTTAATTGAGAATTGCGGATAATTGAATGCCGGATAACCGGATATATTTTTTAAAAGGTGCCTAAGTGGGACATCCCTACTTTAGGAAACCACTCCCACTTTATCCCCACTTTAGGAAAAAAAATACATAGCAATCGAATTGATAACTGCTCCCCTTTTGGCGGTTTTGGTTGGCGCGGGTATCATTTGGTTAATAATTGGCCATGTTGTTTCTATATAAGAGATTTTTAACCGTCCTTGGTATTCAACAAATTATTTAAAATATTTTTATACCTAGAAATTATCTACATAACAGGAAAATTTTATTAGACATATTTTTATAACCAATGAAGTTGCGAACTCGAAAAAAAAAATATGTCTGACACAAATTTAGAAATGACAGGTAATTCCATTATTCGCAGTGTACTGGAAAAGAAGAACAGAATAATTTGAAGGACAGTCTAATTATTTCACACTTTTTCATTGTAGCTGAACCCATCTGTCACTTTTCTTTTCATTTCCACCATCAAAGTCAAAACTTCCTTGTCAATCTTTGTCATGAATTCGCCAAAGGTGAATACTTGCTATTAGGTCAGGGTGGAAGCCGCAACTCAAATTAGTGGTCTTGTTCTTCTTTTAACATTACATTTCCCTTCCAATGCTCTGTCTTCCATATCAGAAGTTTATGCGCGTTTGAGAAGACTTCATACAGTAATAATAACGTCTTTAGCATACTTTTTTGTGCCAAGGGATATAGGTAAGTGATACAATATTTGTACGTTACTCAAATAATATAGAAGTTATTTCTGTATAGTGTTTAGTTTTTTTTAAAAAATTATTTAAAGTTTTAATTTTATCTTTTGATGTTTGAAGAAATGAATTGAAAATTTCGAAAAGGGGTCATCTCCGAAAAGCCTACTCTTCTAAACGTTCGATCAATATCTTCAAAATAAAAGACCCATGGAAGTTATTTCTTTCGCGATTGGAATTTATTGTATTGGAAGGGAGAAACCAGATTATTCCGTGGTTACATTTTAAAGTGCATCGCAAAAAACTTGTCATTGAAGCGGTTCGAATTCGTGTTCAGTGGTTTCGCTTATTTGATGAGTGGTCGCTTACGACTCTCGGCCATAATGACTGCGGTGAAAGAGGAATGTTAACCTACAGAACAAAATTCGAATTTATTTGAAAGAAAAACGTGTGGGTTTGATAGTGACTTATTAAAAGAATTTTAAATATATATTTGCATTTTAAAAGATTTTTAACTAAATAACTATTAGATTATCAATATTTTTACTGTTTATGGTGCCTACTTCGAGCTCGCTGGGATACGAACACGCAATCTATGGCATCGCTCTGTTGGGCGGTCGCTCATTTTTGGAGAAAATAAATTTTATTACCTATATATATAAAAATATTGGAATTTATTTAAATGAAAACCATGCCAGTAAAATATGTTTTAAAACACAATTATTATATGTAATTTTTTAATCACGAAAATTCGATCAAAATCCATTCACTTTATATGGATTTCAATCGTATTTTTTATATGGAAAGCAGATATAGTTTTATTTAATTAAATCAAACTAGAGTACACAAAAGATCTGTTACAGATATCAAATAGAACGTAAAATTTCGAAAGCACTCTTAAGCGCACGCGCGTACCGCGGGCTAATGTCACAGGCTCCTGACGTCGATTTATGGTCCGGGCAGTTGTGGTCTCCGGCCTTCGGCCTCCGACTACTCAGGATCACATCTATGACCCCCTTCGGGCAGTCGATCATGGTGCTTACAGGCAATCCTTCGAGCAGTCGTTTTGGGCATTTCGAAAGCACTCTTATTTACAACTTCGATATTTAGTTCGCTCCTCAATGGAATAGTAATTTATTTTGAACTTTGGTTCAGAGGTTTTTTTCCTATATCAATTTCACAGTAATACGGAAAAGTTTTTCTTCAGCAGAAAGAGTAAATCACACAAAAAAAATGTATAAATTTTGAAAAAATTCTAACCGTTTGCCAGGTTAAAGGTATCCAAATTATGTATGTACGAGATTTTTTTAAAAACTTTTTCCGTAAAAATTTCTTGAACAGCATAGATATTTAATTTCTTGCAGAGTTAAATTTTTAAAAATACTTTTACCTTAATATTCATACCACCTTCTTTAACTATAAACGTTTGCAACTTGTTCTAAAAGTAGCCAATATTATATGCCATTATTTCAATTTTTTTTGTGTGGAAATTTTTACGAAACTTTCTTGAAATAGCATGTAAACCTTAATTATTCATTAGGTTTAACATTATATATAAAAAAATTAATCTTTTTTGTTTGTATCTAGTTGTGGTAAAATGTTAAAAACCTAATATTTATTTAAAAAAATGATATTTAGAATATTTAAGCCCTACCATTTTTTTTACATTACAAGGTTAACATGACTTTATTTCTATGAGAGTTTACCACTGATCTCTAACTGTAACTTCTGGATTAGACAAGGCAGTTTGTTGACTTGAAGACAAATGAAGGTAAAAAACTGTACCCCATTTCCATTTCTACCTCTTTCCTATATTGTTCATGCTAAAATATCCCGAATTGTAGTGCATATACAAACTAATACTATATGTAGAAAATAAAATATCTAAACATATTTAATATTTCTATAACGGTTTGAGAAGGAACCCCCCCCCCCCCCACGCAAAAACACTATTAAAAATTTGTTGGGGTACAGTATGGCTGCTTGAAGTACGGCTTCAACAGTGCCCACAGAAGGAACTAAAATGATCATTCCAGAAGTTACAATTAGAGTTCAGTAAAGCTTACCAATATTAACTATTGAGATACTATTATTTCATTTACAGCAAAAAGATTGAAACGTAATTATTGGAAAAAGGTATTTTATTGGTGAAATACTTTACTTTTGGAAAAGTCAAAGGGTGTTTGGTAAGTTTCGTTTCGTATCAAAATGGTATATTTTTTTTAATAATTTAAGCTATAATTTATTACAAATCAAGGTGGGTTAAATTTTATTTTTAAGTAGATTTAATGAAACCTCAAAAGAAAATATCTGAAGTGACATATCGTCGCTTAAGCCATGATCCATTTAAGCCAAGTCAAATTTTGTGAATTTTAAAACTTACGTTGTATAAATGTTACAATGATGATATGAAATTCTAGACTTATAAAGACAGAATACGTATTTTTTTTTGGTACTTTGTTACAATTAATCCCGTGGGAAGAAAAGGTATTTCTCTTAGTTATCTAAAAAATGCATAAAAACACGCTTTAATTAAATGCAAAAAATTAGTAAGATATTATTTGACTAAAAAAGCATTTATCGCTCAAACAAACGTCTTGCAGATATCATATAGTAAGATCACTATATACTTTTATTTTATTTACTTAATTTTTTTTCTTTTCAAGGAATTAAATAAAAAATAAAGTTATTTTTTATACCTTGAAATGGACGACTCAGAATAATCTATTTATTTCGTCTTACAAAGCCTTTACATATATGCACTTATCAACAGAACTCTCTATGAAATTCTTTAAAAATATTCGGATATTTTTCTTATATCGCTTGAAATTCATTGTTATATATGTAAAGGGCCTGGGTGTTTGCATTTGAGTTTGAGATCACGGTGGTTACAGTGCTATTCACAAAATTTTATATTTCAAAGTGAACAATTTCTGTGAGGCCTCCGTGGCCGAGCTGTTAAGGCGTTCAGCTACTAATCCGAGGATTGGTGGTTCAAATCCGCGCGATGGACTTGACAAAAGTAGTGATCTTGTGATCGGAGGGTTGCCAGCTTCGCTACAAAAATACTAGAAAAGTCGTCCAGAACATCCGCAAAAATTAACGGCGTGTATACGGGACTGGTGCACGATAAATCTGATCGGGGTCCAAAGTCCCGACGTCTATTGAAGGCGTTCGGTGCCAGTTCAGGTGTTTCCTCGTCATCTGACCATAATTCTAAAATAACGAGGTGCATGTATGAATGTGAATGTGTTCCTGGGTCTTTAATTCGAGAACCGTTGTCAATAGCCCACTGTGCAGCTCTAGTGCGTTGTTTTTTAACCAAACCAACCGGAACAATTTCTGTAGAAGTTAGATCCATATTTTTTGCACCTAGTAATTCATGCATTTACGGTTTCAAGACTTGGTTATTTTTATTTAAAAATTATTTCACTAAAAACATTTACTATTTTTTAGGTTTGGTTTGGTTTTGTTAAATAACGTCGCACTAGAGCTGCGCAGTGGGCTATTGGTGACGGTTCGGCGTCAATCTCGAAGGAAAGACCCGGGAACACACACACATTTACATACACATTCATACACACATTCATACATGCACCTCGTTATTTTAGAACAATGGTCAGATGACGAGGAAACACCTGAACTGGCATCCAACGCCTTCAATAGACGTCGGGACTTTGGACCCCGATCAAATTTATCGAGCACCAGTCCCGTATACACGCCAGTATAATTTGTTGGATATTCTGGACGACTTTCTAGTATTTTTGTAGCGAAGCTGGCAACCCTCCTATTGCAAGATCACTACTTTTTTTACTTTTCTATGTCAAGTCCATTTCACGGATTCGAACCACCAATCCTCCGATTAGTATTTGAACGCCTTACCAACTGAGCAACTGGGGCTCTACTATTTTTTAGAAACATCAACATTCTAAGAGTTTTTAAAGTTTAAAAATACTTCAAACTGTTTCATGTATAAATCCATGGGTTACAAATTTCTGTAATTACATGCAATTGTTACGTTTGCCAAGTTTTAGGGTAAATGAACTAGAAGTTCTTTAGAAAAAATTTACCTAAGCACACAAAAAACATAGCTTTGAGAAAATTTGATTTTGTGAAAATCTTATTTCGGATATGTAATGATTGACTAATGGTTTCTACAAATCGTCTTCAGCTTGGCTTTTCAGTTTTTCGACACCTCCAATGATCCTACCCCCCATCAGCGAATCTACCTCATAGAGTAATATTACAAATAGAGGAATAAAAATGCTGATTTCCGTGTGTGCATCATTGAAACCACGTGATTTGTGGAAATGCCAATTCACTCATGCGCCAATAGTACTTGGCAGGCATTGGCGACTTTCAGAACTAAGCGAGATCGAAGTATTGTAATATGGTTTTGTGTTTAATTTTGTATTTAAATATAGTTTTTTTTAACGAGTGGCACAATTTGAGGAAGTTTAACAGATATATTAAAGATATTTTTCTTACTTTGTACTTTTGAAATAATTGCATTACGATTATATGTAAAAAATGTACCATAAGCGAAGTTCTTTCAATTGTTATTTTATATAGTTCAATAAGAAAATATGAACAATAAAACCGGAGAAATATAAAGAGTTTCGTTTTTTCGAGTATTGAACACAAAGATAATTATATTTTCGTTTCGTTAATGAAGAGGAAATATTTAGCGCAAATTGTTTGAAAATAAGTAAATACGTACATATATGTTAAGAAGTTGAATACCGACAGAACGCCTTATCACCAAAAAGAAGAAAGTGCGCCAAATTTGGAACTCCTGCAGATGTCTGAACGCCAAATGTGGCAGCGCTAAAACCACGTGATGTTGGTTTTCTTTTTCAAAGTTGACACCGTGGCCTTACGAGAGTCTGGCATTGAAGGCGCTATCTATTTAATATTACAACTCTCTGATCTACCTGCTTTGAGGAAGAACTGTTAATGATCCGTCCGTCACACAGTGACACGCCGCTTATTGTAAGGCCAGTCCTTCCACAATGCTGTGAGAACTCCTTGTCCTGCCTCCCAAAGTAAAATTTTTTCCTTCAGTTTAGGAATTAGTCCACAGGCAGGGCAACTTTTCTTTAACTAAGACCACAATAAAAGGTTAATTAAGCTAAATAGAAAGGCTCTAAAACGGGGCGGGTTGACTGCCAACTAGGGTAAGTCCAAAAATAAACAGTTTCGAGAAGCCAGCATTAAAGTTTGCAATTCGCCTTGACTGTAATATTGAGTGAAATGACATTAAACTAATTAGTGGTCAAACTATTAAACTAGGTTGCTTTTGTTTCGTTTGGTTTGGTTAATTAACGTCGCACTACTAGAGCTGCACAGTGGGCTATTGGCGACGGTTCGGGGTCTATCTCGAAGGAAAGACCCGGGAACACATTCACTCATGCACCTCGGTATTTTAGAACCATGGTCAGATGACGACGTTTTGGTTTTTGTTAAAAAACGTCGCACTAGAGCTACACAGTGGGCTATTGGTGACGGTTCGGGGTCAATCTCGAATCCCGGGAACACATACACATTCACACACACATTCATACATGCACCTCGTTATTTTAGAACCATGGTCAGATGACGAGGAAACACCTGAACTGGCACCCAACGCCTTCAATAGACGTCGGACCCCGATCAGATTTATCGTGCACCAGTCCCGTATACAAGCCGTTAATTTTTGCGGATGTTCTGAACGACTTTTCTAGTATTTTGTAGCGAAGCTGGCAACCCTCCGATCACAAGATCACTACTTTTTTTACTTTTCTTTGTCAAGTAAATTGGCTAGGACCGAACCAAGAATCCTAGGATTCCCAGCGGGCGCCCTTAACCGCTCGGCCACGGAGGCCTCTATTTTGAACCAGAATAGATGACGAAGACATATGCACTTGGTTTGGTTAATTAACGTCGCACTAGAGCTGCACGGTGGGCTATTGGCGACGGTTCGGGGTCTATCTCGAAAAAAAAAAAAAAAGGAATGACTCGGGAACACATACACATTTACATTGATACATGCACCTCGTTATTTTTGAACCATGCTCAGATGACGAGGACAACTTCTGAGCTGGCACCCAACGCGTTCAATAGACGTCGGGACTTTGGACCCCGATCAGATTTATCGTGCACCAGTCCTGTATACACGCCGTTAATTTTTGTGGATGTTCTGGACGACATTCTAGTATATTTGATAGCGAAGTTGGCAACCCTCCGATCGCAGTATCACTAATTTTTACTGTTCGTTGTCAAGTCCATCGCCTAGGAACGAACCAGGAATCTTCGGATGCCCAGCTGACGACTTTAACTGCTTGGCTACGGAGGCCTCGGGCCTGTCTCGAAGGAAAAACCAGGGAACAAACTTAAACAAATCAAACCAACCTAAAGTAATTTTCTGTCACCTCTATTCTTTTGTTTTTCAGATATCTGTTGACGAGTGGAAATACTCTTGCATTTTCGAGAAACGAATCCAAAGAAGATGTCGTACGTGCATCTGTCCCTCTGCATTTGCGCTCTGTTCTCGTTGCTGTTCGCAGTCGAATCCAGCGCATTGTTTACCGCGCCGGTCTTGTTCGTGATGATAGTCATGAACAATATGATATGATTGAAATGAAATTCATTCATAAACTTCCTTTACGAGATAATCGCTTCGAAATGTATTTTTGTATTATATAGTATAGATTGTGCTGTTTGTGAATAAAAAAAATCATAGTACAAATTCATGTATTGTTTAGTATGTTTTCATGTTTCTAATGTACGAGAAATTATTTGTTTAAGATATATTGGTGGATATTGGAAATGAAGGGGGGAGAAGCATGGGGTATAAATGGTTTGGTTAATTAACGTCGCACTAGAGCTGCACAATGGGCTATTGACGACGGTTCGGGCCGATCTCGAAGGAAAGACCCGGGAACGAGGCCTCGTATTTTTGAACCATGGTCAGATGACGAGGACAACACCTGAGCTGGCACCCAACGCCTTCAATAGACGTTGGGACTTTGGACCCCGATCATATTTATCGTGCACCAGTCCTGTATACACGCCGTTAATTTTTGCGGATGTTCTGGACGACTTTTCTAGTATTTTGTAGCGGAGCTGGCAACCCTCCGATCGCAATATCACTACTTTTTTTCTATTCTTAGTCTAGTCCGTCGCACAGGTTTGAACCGGGAACCCTCGGATTCCCAGCTGACGCCTTAATCCACTCGGCCATGGAGGCCCCTGGGGTATAAATGACTTTCTTTACAAATAGTGCGAGGGCGGTTATGAATAGTAATACATATGAAATGTTGGTGGCAAAGGGATATAAAGTAAATGTCTGATGTCCCGAGATCTAGTGGCGTAACGCAGCAAAAAAAGTCATAAACCTTAAATGTTGTTCCAAAATGTTGAAATTGAAGGTTTTATGCAGAAAAACTGCAATTTTTTTTTTCTTTTTCTTTTTGCAGGTTTATGAAATTAAAGTTTTTTTGTTTCAATATCCTTCATAAAACCCGCAAAAGACTTCAATTTTTAATCATGAAGGGAAAATGCAGATATTTTATAAAGATTTTATGAGATAAAATGAAAAAACAAATGCAGTTTTTGCGTTTCAATTAATTTAACGATTTTGATAAAGATTTTATGCCGACTTTTTTGTTGGGAAGAATCAACTATTTAAAGAATCAGGTGAATTTAGCTAATGGATCAGCTGCGTTTGCACAAAATGATAAAATTGTCGCTTGCACCCCTTGACGTCTCAACCCCTTAAATAAACTATTTGCATTCTTATTTTCAAGGCAGTAATTTTTGCGAGCATTGCCAGCAACTGTTCTTTCAATTAAAAACTTTTAAGTGCATACAAGCACTTGCATTGTTTCGAAATGAAAGAAAGTTTTACCAGAGTGTTTAAAAATATAATTTATTTTATTTACCAGGTATAAAATTACAGTAAAATATCAATTAAAATAAGTCAATTCATAGTATTTTGAAGGCCTATTTAACTCCTAATTCTTTCTGAAAAACAAAATAAAAGCCTTTAGTTTTATTCTGATTAGTGTGCAGTGCAGGTTAAATACAGTATCGCGCATTGAAATACAAGATTAGTTAGAAATAGAAATTAAAAGCTCCAAAATTCACATTGATTACTGAATGGACTCCTCTTAGGGTCAAATGATTAGACCAGGTGTCAAAGCAGCGATATGTACTTGTAACTTGCAAACTTGTAAATCGAAGAAAACTGTCAAAACTTAACTATTGTTAACAAGATATTTATTTTGTACAAATAAAGGAAAAAAATACTAATTTTCTCTACAATCCAAGTTCAGATTACAGAATAGTTTATAATCTAAATTTTAATTTTATCATAACTCGCTTTGCAACTGGAATAAGGTTGGTTTGGTTAATTAATGTCGCACTAGAGCTGCACAGTGGGCTATTGGCGACGGTTCGGAGTCTATCTCGAAGGAAAAGCCTGGGAAAACATTCACATTCATACATGCACCTCGTTATTTTAGACCATGGTCAGATGATGAGGAAACGCCTGAACTGGCATCGAACGCTTTCAATACACGTCGGGACTTTGGACCCCGATCAGATTTATCGTGCAGCAGTCCCGTATACACGCCGTTAATTTTTGCGGATGTTCTGAACGACTTTTCTAGTATTTTTTTAGCGAAGCTGGAAACCCTCCGATCACAAGATCACTACTTTTTTTAAAAATTTTCTTTGTCAAGTCCATCGCCTAGGATCGAACCAGGAATCATCGGATTCTCAACTGACGCCTTTAACCGCTCGGCCACGGAGGCCTCACTGGAATAAGGATTTAATTGATTTTGCAAATGTATACGCCGCCATTTTTTAAAATTTCATTTGCAAGGAGTAAAAGCCACTATATTCGCATTTCGACCAATCAGAAGTTCAGAAATCACGTTCTCGGACGCTTGCATGCACAGTTGCTAGATACAACTGCTTTTGCATCAGAGCTACTTCTTTTCTGAAATTTTATTGTAAAATAATATATTTTGCTTTTTTTGTTACATTTTAAAATCGAAGTCAAAGTATTAAAGTATCTATTGATACCAAAATATCATTTTTCTAATTTTCGGATCTAACCGCTTTTGCATTTTGGTAACTAATACATAGAGTTCAGGGGAAAAACAAGGAATATATACTTTTTCTTGAAAATCACGATCTCAATGCCTTATATACAGAGTTGCACTTCCTATTGTATCAAGTTGTGAAAATAATAAGATAGGGCGACTCCAAGAGTAACTAAATTTCAGCCATTTTAAAGCGTTTATCTCCATAGTAACCAGAGGTCTTGAGAAGTTAGAAGATCGCAGAATTTGATTATAACCTATTTTAATGAGTAATAAGAGAGTTAGAGAGAATCGAACACTTTACCTTATATCTTGCGTTAAACCTACGTTCGAAAAAGGGTTGAATTTCTTCACGTTTCCTTTCTTGGCTGCGTGAAGTTTAAATAATATTCCTCCATGTGGAACTTCTTTTTTAGGTGTAATCTAAAAGAAAAAAAAATGATATTTTTTTAATTATTTTTTTAAACGACCACGAATCCGATCGTATAATTGCTACAAATTGAACGGTTATCCATTGCTTCGCATATTTACTCTTGTCGTCAATCCCAACAATCGATATTTTGACATTAGTGCTATTAACACGCTTATTCAACTTATTTAGAGTAATATTAATCAGAATTGATGAATAAAATACTTTATGTACTACAGATAATTCCACTTTGTCCATGCTTCAAGCCGCCGCCACCACCACCGAGCTAAAACATAAACCCTGGACAGAGGACTACGCGCGGCGACCACTTTACACCTTTCTTGAGCGAAGGTAGAAACTATAATCATTTCGTGCGGTGTTTTGTCATAGGATGAAGTGCAATTTTTAAATTTAAAACTTTCAATGTCGATGAAGGTTTTGAATTTTGAGAAATGCTGACTTTTTTTGCAGGGTACCCAGTCACTAACGGTTATTCTTAATACGAAGTGTTAACTTTTTATGCATTACAGTTTATGTTGTTAATGTGGTGTTTATTGCTACATTTATCAAATGAGACTCACATGATCTTTTAGAAATTCTTCATCAACTACTAGTTGAGGCGACTTGCTATTTTCTGGAGTAACAGGGTCTTTATTTTCAGATTTAACTTTTTCTGTTATTCTATTCGAAGGTATAGGTTCCCTCTTCTGTGCACCAGTGGATTTCTTCAAGAGTGGAACTACAAGAAAGAAAAACAAAGAGACTAAAACAAGTCATTTATTTACGGTATCTAAAGAATAACTTTTTTCACTTTAATGATTCGGAATACGTTAACACTGCATTAGTAACACCTTCCCGTCGTCAATGTTATTCCAATGTCGGGTGTTACTAATGCAGTGTTAATACATTACTTAGGTAAACTCATTGACCTCTAACTGTAAATTCTGGAACACTCATAACCAGTTTATTCTATGACGTGGCTGAAGCCGTACTGTAAGCAGCCATTTGGGTGCCAACTACATTTTAAAAGTTATTATGTGGGTTTTCTCTTCTTAAACCGTTATAGAAATATTATATATGTACCCCTTAAACATTTCCTTACTTACGTGGCTAGTTCTGGGTCTATCTCAAAGGAAAGACCCGGTAACAATGCTCCTTATTTTTGAACCATAATCAGATAACGAGGTCAACATCCGAGCTGGCACCGACGCAACCTGAATAAGGACATTGGACCACGGTCAGATTTAACGTGCACCAGTACACACTACTCGGCAAACGTCTGTGAACGATGAGTTGCTTTTGTTTTGTTAATGAACGTCGCACTAGAGCTGCACAGTGGGCTATTGGCGACCGTTCGGGGCTCGTGTCGAAGGAAAGACGCGGGAGCGATGCGTCGTATTTTTGAACCATGGTCAGATGACGAGGACAACGCCTGAGCTGGCACCCAACGTCTTCAATAGACGTCGGGACTTTGGACCCGATCAGATTTATCGCACACCAGTCCCGTATACACGCCGTTAATTTTTTGTGGATGTTCTGGACGACATTCTAGTATTTCGGTAGCGAAGTTGGCAACCCTCCGATCGCAATATCACAACTTTTTACTCTTCTTTAGTCTAGTCCGTCGCACAGGTTCGAACCGGTAACCCTAGGATTCCCAGATGACGCCTTAATCCACTCGGCCACGGAGTTCCCTATCTCGAAGGAAAAACCCGGTAACGATGCCTCGTATTTTTGAAGTCAACATCCGAGCTGACACCGACGCAACCTGAATAAGGACATTGTACCATGGTCAGATTTAACCTGCACCAGTCCACTCTACTCGGCAGAAGTCTGAACGACGAGAAACGAGATTGAGAAACCTCCGATAACGAGTTCGCTGCACTCTCATGCAAATTCCCAAAGAAGATCAGATAATATATTACCTACCAGAATCAAACACATGCACTGTATTTGATCTTCTTAATGGTTTTGGTTTAGAAGCAGGGGGTTTAGCTGCTTTGTTCTCCACAGGTAGGGTTTTGGTTATTCTTGAAGGGACAAGGGGTTTTCTGGGATGAACTTGCTGTAAAGTTAATAAAAAAAAATTTAAGAAACAAATTTGCAACTCTTATATATTTTTAAAAATTAATCACAATAATTTCAAAAATATTTCGGTTCAAGTAAAGAATAATGGGCATTCCGCCAAAATGTCAAAATTAGTATCGCCAAATACAATTTCAATTCAAATTGGCAACAACCTTGAGCAAATTTTACAAGCAATTTTTATGCGCAAATTCGCATAAAAATCGTAATTTTGTTAGTTTTCTAATTGCCATTTTGTGGTTAGTAATTACATTAATTTTACAATTCTCTATTTTGTTTATATATATAGTATTACTGAAATATTATTGCTATATACATATATTATTATTGCGTTTAGTAATACTAAAACATTACTTCATATATTTAGTTTCGTATAAGTTATAAATATTGGCCAAAATGACGTCAAGTAAGCTTTTCATTCCATATCTCACATTGGTTTACCTTCAGCAAGCAGCTCCACCCATACAGTAATGATACAAATAGAGGAATAAAAATGCTGATTTCCGTGTGTGCATCATTGAAACCGCGTGATTTTTGGAAACGCCAATTCATTCATGCGCCAATATTACTTGGCAGGCCTTGGCGACTTTCAGAACTAAGCGAGATCGAAGTATTGTAATATGGTTTTGTGTTTAATTTTGTATTTAAATATCGTTTTTTTTAACGAGTGGCACAATTTAATTGAATTTAACATATATATTAAAGATATTTTTCTTACTTTGTACTTTTGAAATAATTGCGTTACGTTTTTATGTAAAAAATTTACCATAAGCGAAGTTCTTTCAATTGTTATTTTGTATAGTTCAATAAGAAAATATGAACAGTAAAACCGGAGAAATATAAAGAGTTTCGTTTTTTCGTGTATTGAACACAAAGAAATTAATATTTTCGTTTCGTTAATGAAAAGGAAATATTTAGCGCAAATTGTTTGAAAATAAGTAAATACCTACATATATGTTAAGAAGTTGAATACGGACAGAACGCCTTATCACCAAAAAGAAGAAAATGCACCAAATTTGGAACTCCTGCAGATGTCTGAACGCCAAATGTGGCAACGCTAAAACCACGTGATGTTGGTTTCTTTTTCAATGTTGACACCGCGGCCTTACGAGAGTCTGGAATTGAAGGCACTCTCTATTTAATATAACAACTCTCTGGCTCCACCCACTAGTTGACATTTCGGAAATGGTAACCTAAGGCCTTCTACTCCAAAGTTGTCGATAAAAATTAACTTGGCGGACTGTCCTCTTATTCTTTAATTTTACCTATATTTCAGTTTTGAACATTATGATAGGTTAGTTGGTCGGTAAATTAACTTTGCATTAGAACTGTTCAGGTTCAATGGGATATAGGTGACGGTTTGGAGTTTGTCTCGAAGGAAAGACCTGGGAACACTGCCCCGCATTTTTGAACCGTGATCGGATGAGATTTGAACCGTAATCACCTAAGCTGGCACACGAAGCAACCTAATAGGTTAGTTATAGAAGTAAGGTATGAAATATAAAACCATTGACTTAAAAGTAAATTACCGGGGTTTCTTTTCTAATCTTGTTTTCGACATCTGTGGATAGTTCTTTATTTTTTGATATAGTGGAAGATTTGGCTGTTTTCATCTTTTGATGCGTTGTATAATTCTCAACACTAATTTTGTTCCTTTGTTGTAGTTGAATATTTTGAGCTGCTGGTCTCTCTAAATTTATGGAAATGACAAATAATATTGTTGAACTACAAAAGGAATGATTCGTATAAAAAATACATATTACGAAAATATTTAATAGAAATCTTAAAGTTCTGAATTTCCAACTTTTCATCAAAAATAGCAATTTCTATAGAAACTAAACATGTACTTCAACAAAAAAATTTAAACACGTGTTGCCCAAACGGAGTTTTACTTTTCCCAATAAGTTAGGCAAATTCTAAATGGACGACATAAACGCGCGCGTTTTTGCAGTCGGCTCTGTGATTGGCGCACACAAACCACGTGGTTTGCACCCACCGATCGCAGAGCCATTTGCAAAAGCTCGCGCGCGTTTATCAAGTCGGTGTTAAATGGGCCTAATTTAACCGATAATACTTTATAGTATTTTCCGTCAATATTCTATGTGGGAAAAAATAAGTTTTATGAAATACGGATACATAGTCGTCTTCATTGCCAAGTGATACGTCACAAAAACTCGAAAATGAACCATCACCATTATCCATGACTAGTCAGATAGGTTACCTTTTGGTCAAGTGAGTTTTTAGTTCAATATGTTCCCCAATAATAAGCTGAATGTCATTCCAATTAACATTACAGGCCAAGTTCCAACTGTTCCATAAAACGAACGTAAATATCATATTTATTCCTCGACCACTAAGGGTTAAATATTTATCTAAAATTAATGGAATGCGATAGATGTATTTAGAATTTTCAATAATTTACAACAAATACATATTCATTCGATTAATAAATCTAATTAAAGATTCATTCTATTTTTTTAAATTTAACCTTTTGCACTCCGTTGGCGCCGCTCAGGCGACAACATAACGACTCGTTTTTTTGGTTCCATGTTCTTTAAAATAAACGAGAACAGCACGATCTTGTGTTTAAAAAACATCGATATTTTTTTCAACTCGTTCTTTTGCAGATCCGAAACAGATTAGGTTTCTTTTTCTATAAGCATAACAAATGCTAGGGAAAAGTACATAAGGATGAATAACTGTTCCGCAGAAAGAACGGAAAACGAAAAAAAAAGAATTCTTGGAGTGCAAAGGGTTAAATTTAATTTTTGTTCTGTAATCTAAACGCATTTGTTAGCACCAATTGCAAATTAACGGTATGGAAGTAAGTATTGTATATTTCGATATCCAGTGCATAAGTAACATACGGATTTATAGATTCTTATTTTTGAAGAATAGGATGATTAATTTCTTACCGAAATCTGGATCATATTCACTTCTGGACCTCCTTAATTGTGGTCGGTTCGGATGGAAACTGAACGGTTTAAAAACCACTGTACTCTTTTTGACAGGTGGTTTGAACATGAGCCCCGAATACGGCACCTGCATCTTTGGCTGCAACTATTAAGGGGGCATAGAAAGGGGATATTAATATAATATCTTAAAAAGGATATTGATTTATTAGAACGGGTTCAACATAGAGCTACAAAAATGATTCAAGGTACTTCAGGAATGAATTATGAAAAAAGGCTTAGAACTCGAAATATGTATACACTCGAGGAGAGAAGGATTAGAGGGGATCTTATTTATTTATTCAAATTTATCAAATTGGGTGATGTGGCGGGATTGGAATTTAATATTGCCAATGTGACTAGAGGTCATGGATTCAAATTATACAAGTCACAGCTTAATCGGGATGTTAGGAAGCATTATCTTTTTAATAGGGTTATTGACAAATGGAATGGTTTGCCTGAGTATGTTGTTAATTCTTCAGGGGTGTGTGGTTTTAAAAAACAATTGGATCGGCATTGGGGAATCGTGAGGATGATAAATTGACAGGACCAACCTTGTTGGACCTAGAGCCTGTAGTTGATCGACATTATTTGTATTTGTATAATGCACTAACATAATTATAAGTATAAAAATTATACTTATAACTTTTTGAAGTTGGTGCCAATTTACAAAAATCTTAAATTTTGGCGCCGATTTCAAAATTTTGTAATAAGTAAAAAAATATTAAATATCTAAATTATTTCCCACTTGTTCCTAAAATTAAATTATTATTTTTTACTTTTAATTTTCTTAAATTTCGTCTTCCTTTATTTTTAAAAAAAGATTATTTCCATCTTTAAACCACCATATAACAGAAAAAAAACATCTCCAGCTCACCGTTAGACTTGGACTGGTTGCTGCTTTCTCTCCAGGTTTTCTTTTGGTTTCATCTGATTTCTTCGAGATCACGTTCCCTCCATTGGCATCGACCTCTGTACTAGATTCTAAAAATTGAGATTTTGGCGTGTAGAGTGTTTCTAGAGTGTCCTAATATCTTATACAATTTGTTACAACAGTAAACCTTGAACTCTAGCATTTTTGGTAACTTTTTATGCTGCTGACAGTACAAAACTGCATAATTTTCCCACCCGTACTTAGTTTTAGCAACATAGATTTAGAGAACGTCCAGTGCTTGAAATAGAAAATTTATGAGGGAAACTTCTTAAAAATACTGTTATTCACCGACACTCAGAACGTGATATTACGTCTATGGTTTTCCTTTATTACCAGCAATGCACGCAAGTTTTAAAATCCTAATAATACTCCATTTTTCAATAACTTTCATAAATAAAAGGCTGACATGCAAATGGTGACATGCTACCTCTGCGGTTGAAAGGCGACTAGTTCACTACTGTAATAAATTCACCAAATATGCAGGAAATCGCCTCGATTTGCTGGTTCGCCCGAGCCAAAGCGGGCCTCTTCCGCAAAGGATTAAAAAGCCGTCTTTAAGATTAATAACAGATTTTTTAATGTGAAAAAAAATCATGTTAAAAAAAATTGTATAAAACTAAGCAGCGAAAACCTTAAAATTAAAAAAAAAAATTATTGAGCGTTTGGTGGTTTCTAATATTACGATTATTTGACATGTTTTCGTTTCTAAACATTGGAAAAAAATGTAGAATTATATAAAATTTATATACTGTAGGACCCCCAATTATCCGGATCAATTGGGACCAGATCCCATCCGGATAATCGAATATCCGGATCAATTGATAATTCACGAAAAAAAGGTTATTTTTTAGTAAACAATAAGAATAATTTTCCTTTATGTAATTTAATGACTTAAAAACACTATCATTCACCGATAAGAAACTTTTAAAATGTAGAGTTTAATGATAACTTTCTTTTAAAACCGATCCGGATAATTGATTATTCGCTTTGTACGTACCGGATAACTGGAGTTCGAATAATTGGAATTCTACGGTATTCGAAATGAATAAATTCGCAACTTACTGCAATCTGGCAACTGTTCAGCCTTCAGATGATTGGCTATTTCTTTTGAAACGATTTCAATTGCAGACCTTGCTACACTTTGACCTGTTGCCCTCTGTTTAGGAGCTCTCTTGGTAGATGAAGTATTTTCCTTTGTTGTCACCTGGAGCAATCAGAATTGAGCAAAGTTTTAAACAGTAAACATTTAGAAATCAAATGACTATTTCACCCATTGCGGTTCATTGTCCTGTGGTACTGAACATCTCATTTCGATTGGCACTGGACATTTCCATTGTCCAATTCCACTAGTTCCCATTCTCTAGGACACTTAGTCGAAAATTCGACAAGTCCACTACTTTATAATATTACTAAAACATACTTAGGTATACTTACCGAATCTTTTAATACCCGATTAGAATTATTAAAATATGTTATTCTTGCATTGTTAAATTTGAGACACTTAACCCTGCAGAGGTAATGCTTCTGAATGCAAGGTGAATCGAATTGGAGGCTAGACGAATAGGAAATATTTTTACTTAAATGACATCACTTATCATTAGGGACCGTCACTTATTACGCCTAAGAGGCTCGCAAGAACTAACAAATGATCTATTCCACCAGATGATTTCGCTCATAAGGCTGACCAGAAGTGATTGCTTGTTTATTTTGTTTAACAATGCCGCGCCACTCGTAAAAGTAAAAAAAAAAAAAATGTTTTACGTCCAGTGAAAAGATTTATGAAAATTAGACAATAGATTTCTATTGTGCAATATGTAAATATATTTGTGTGTTGAGATGATCATTTTTTATTATACTCTAATTGAATGCGTGTTGGTCATTGGCAAGGTTCAATAAAAAAAAGCGGATCTAATCGCGATGACTGACTGGCGTGTAAGTGAGTGCCCCTAACAAGAATACGTTATTCCAGTCCTTATTGTTCCAATTTCGTCCCACCTCCGATTCGGTTCGCCTTGGTTTGATTTTGTTAATTAACGTCACACTAGAAACTGGGGCTATTTTTCGACGGTTTGGGGCCTATCTTGAAGGTAAGACCCGGGAACGATGCCTCGTATTTTTGAACCATGGTCAGATGACACGGACAACACCTGAACTGGGGCTCTAGCATCATCTCGAGATGTCAAGACTTTCTGTTGGAATCGAAAGGTCACGTGATATTTCCTTTGAGATGCCGACAGAAAGAGTTGGGATTGTAAAGTGACTTCGAATGCGAGATCGTTTTCGCGCGCTTTTCTTATCGCAATCTCAATAAAAGGCCTTTCACGATAGGTCAAGTGTTTGATGACGACCGGAAATACGTCACTTTCTTTCACTGCGCATGGTCAATACGATGTCTCGGTTGAGATAGATCCCACGATTCAATGACTAGTTGGGATCTTTTCCAACAGTAGGTGGGATCGTTTCTAACAGATTTCCGACTAGGTGGGATCGAGATTCGAGAAAATCCAAGAGATTTCCCATCAAGATTTCAAGCTAAAAGCTATCTTTTGTAGTTTTCATTATTCTGTTCAGTTTTAGATGAATCATTTTCAACTTAGTCATGTAGCCCGGCGTTGCCGATGACATAAGTTTGAAAAATATATATATTTTTATTTTGTGGCATAAATTGCCTCTTTTTATGCATTGAGAAGAAATACATTTTAATCAGGAAGATATAAAATAGTTAATAAATTTAATATTTAGCTATGTACAAGGTACAATAAAAGAAACTTTAAAAAAAAAAAACTATTACAAATGAAAGAAATACTTAAGTAAATTTTGAAAAAAAATAACATTTATATTATATCTGGATCAATATTAAAAAAAAAATGAAAATTAGTAGATACGGAAATTAATTTTTGATTTAGAATAATTATGTATTTAGTAAATAAAATTGGAATACTTCGTGAAAATATGTAATTTTATTATGAAACTGTTTATATAAATATTATAATAAATACTTGCAAAATAATACTATTGTCCTTAATTAAGGCGTTTTAATATAATTTTATGTATTTGTTATGGAAGAAATATAATTATATTTTTAGTATACAATATGTTAAGCGTAATGAGTAAATAGGATACAATATAAATAGTTAAAATATTATAGCAGAACATCGTACAAAAGTGAAAATGATCACACAATTTGTAATGTTTTCGAACAAAATAGTGTGTACCATATGCAACAGGTTTCAGTTTTAAATATTAGATAATAATTTTTGTACTAAAATTTGGGTCACGATACAACCGGATTTCGTCCGAACAGTTTTTATTTCAAGTTCACGTCTGAGCTCACTCAAACTCCGTGCTTGTTTTAGGAAAGAGGGTAGTTAGTAAGGAATTAGTACACTTTCCGAATTTTACTAAAATAAATTATGGTAAACCTAACTATAATATAATATGCCGCAACATCATTCTGACTATCTTTGTATCGAAATAACTGATCATCATCTGACCATGGTTCAAAGATACGAAGCATAGGCCCCGAACCGTCGCCAATAGCCCATAATATAGCTCTAGCGCGACGTTAACTAACCAAACCAACCAAATATCTGTAACAGCCCTCTCCGTAGTGTTTCGGAGCCCCAGTTGCTCAGTTGGTAAGGCGTTCAGCTACTAATCAGAGGATTGGTGGTTCGAATACGGGAAATGGACTTGACACAGAAAAGTAAGAAAGTAGTGATCTTGCGATCGGAGGGTTGCCAGCTTCGCTACAAAATTACAAGAAAGTCGTCCAGAATATCCAACAAATTATACTGGCGTGTATACGGGACTGGTGCACGATAAATCTGATCGGGGTCCAAAGTCCCGACGTCTATTGAAGGTGTTGGGTGCCAGTTCAGGTGTTTCCTCGTCATCTGACCATGGTTCTAAAATAACGAGGTGCATGTATGAATGTGTGTGAATGTGTATGTGTTCCCGGGTCTTTCCTTCGAGATTGACCCCGAACCGTCGCCAATAGCCCACTGTGCAGCTCTAGTGCGACGTTAATTAACAAACCAACCAAACCAACCGTAGTGTTTCGAGAGGTAAGAACGTCAAGCTCACAGTTATAGATTCCCATCAAAACTTTTGGATAAAGTTATTGTGCAAATTGTTAACAAATTATTGTGGCGAGAATACGGGACTGGTACACAATAAATCTGATCGGGGGTCCGATGTCCTGACGCCAATTCAGGTTGCGTCGGGTGCCAGCTCAGGTGTTGGCCTCGTTATCTGACCATGGTTAAAAAATACGAGAGCATCGTTCCCTGGTCTTTCCTTCCAGATAGGCCCCGAACCGTCACCAATAGCCCACTGTGCAGCTCTAGTGTGACGTTAATTAACCAAAACTACTGCACATCCATCATCTGACCATAGTTCAGAAATACGAGGCAGTGTTCCCGGGTCTTTCCGTTGAGATATACCTAGAACAGTCCCAATAGTCCAATGTGCAACTGTAATGCGACGTAAATCCAACCAATTGACCAAAACCACTGCAAAACGATTCCACAATACAATCCCAAGAGCCAATCCCACAACCAACCACGAGTCGCGTAAGATCTCACTCTTGGGATTGATATCGTCAAACGTCACTTCCTGTGAGATCGATTCCAACGTGGAACGATTCCGCGGAGATCATGCTAGGGCCCCTGGTACCCAACGCCTTCAATAGATGTCGGGACTTTGGGACTCCGATCAGATTTATCGTGCACCAGTCCCGTGTATACACCCGATTATTTGTGTGGATGTTCTGGACGACATTCCCAGTATTTTGTAGTGAAGCTGTCAACCCTCCGATTAAAAGATCACTACTTTTTTACTTTTCTTAGTCAAGTCCGTCGCACAGGATCGAACCAAGAACCCTCCGTTTCCCAGCTGAAGCCTTTATCTACTCGGCCACGGACGCCTCTCGGTTCGCCTTGGATTGCGCCTCTCAGACATTGCGCAACCCTGCAGTGTTAAACCGGACCTACAACCATTGTTTTTATGGAAGTGCATGTTTGCGTATATTGGAATCCACTGTTAGAAACCTCAAATGTAGGATTTTTAACAATGCTTGTTACTTCAGTGACAATTACCGACGGGAAGATGGTGATAATGTAGTGTTAATCTTCGAGCATAAATGTTCTGTGGTAGAGCGAATATGACGTCATCATTGTGGTGCAAACATCTGACCTGAATGCACCAGACACGTGACTTCCTTTCAAAATGTATGAATGAAAATACGTTCGCGATTGACTTGCGATTTGAAAATAATAGTAAATGTGTTATTTCATGAAGTGCAGGATATTTTTATAAATGAACTAGAAAAAAAATGTATGAATGGATGACGTAGTAAACCACGTGTCTGAGACCATAAATGTTGGCCTCACTTTGATGTTAGCGAGATTATAACCTTATGATTTCTCTACTATGAGGGATCCATGCTCGAAAGGGTTAATCCTATGATGTGTTGCCATTACGAGTTATAAATGTAAAATTAAACAGAATTTTCCAAAAATATTACAAATAATAATTTTCCCAGGTGAATCGGATTTTAATTTACAAATTGCTGATTATCACAAAGGTTTAAAACAAGCCCAAAAAACACACAATTTAATGAATCTGAGTAAAGAGCGTTTAATATAACTTAAAAAGCCATTCGTATTAAGTCTAGTTTGTGTAGGACCGAGTAGTAGTACTCGTGAAATTTATTTAAACTTATTAAAATTAAAGTTAACTTCAGTATTTTATTCATGACAATCCTACCTTTTCAGTATTACCGGCTTTCGGTTGCTTTACTTCACCGGACTTTTTATTCTTGACATCCACTTCTTTTTTAACTGTTTTTGTTTTGTCTTTATTCTCCTTAATTCCCATTGGCTTGGGTTGATTACTCTTTCCAAATGCAATTCCTACAGTTTCAGGCAACAACTCTGAAATTTAAAAGTATTGTTTAAGTGGCTTTAAGGGGAAATGGTATGGGTATCCCAACTTTTATTTTAGACTTTTTGAATTAAAGTTTATTTAAATTTATATAAGAGATCAATATTTCAGTTTAAAAATTCAATAATTGTTTGTATATTTTTTAAAAAAGTAACTGCTCAATTTTTTTAAACCTTTAAAAAACGCTAATTCTTTTTAAAAAAAAAATATTTCTATTTTTCACCATATTTTTTTCCCCCGATACTTTGAACTATATTTTATAAAAATTGGTATTAATTTTGTGTATTACATGTATTTGATATCTATAAAAATTGTTATTCGTAATTACTCAAATTGATCTTTAAAATTCGAATTTTTTTACTATTGTTTTTTTAAAAACAAATACTCAGAGCTAATTCGCATAGTAATTTATATTATAGACATATTTTACGTTGCTTACAAATTATACACTTTTAAATTAATAATAAAAAATATTAGGGTTTCGAAAAACTTTATATCAAGGAAAACGAAACTCAGAAAATCCGATTTAAAGTTTTCGGTCCTTGAGAAATATCATCCATCATACAATCTCAAAATCTAATACAAAACAGATACAGTTTTACAATATCGCACACATATTTAGAACATTACGGGAAAGGTAGAGACACTGATCTTTAACTGTAACTTTTGGATTGGGAAATACATTTTGTGGACTTGAACCCAATTGAAGGGTTAAAAACCGTACCCCGCTTTCATCGATACCACAATATTTCGTATATTTTTCATGTTAAAATAAGCCGGTATGCATTACTTTTGACTGAGTTTTCTTCCATTTTTCTTTTGAAACCCATTTGAAATGCAATCTGCTATTAAAATAGAAAGTCATTTGCAAGCCGAAGTAGTTCAAAAGCAAGAGCACAAACTATTTGCTTGGCAATATAAAAATTTATTCTATAAGAAGAAAATATAATATGTATATACATTTAATATTTCTACAATGCTATGGTATTAAAAAACACTACTAAATCACATTTTAATTTATTTTTTTGAGTGGGGGCACAGTGTGGCTACTTCCACATTGGCTTCAACACGTCCATAGAGGAAACAAGTATTGAGCCTTACAGAAGCTACTGAGATCAGTAGGTAGCGGTAGCGCTTCGTCAATTCGACGACGACTTAGTGTACGTCGAAACGATTAATCGTTACTTTTCCAGTGTTAAAATCAAATGCATGAAACAATGCAAAACAACTAGTTTGATTTATATTCAGAAAAAATTGTAACCCGAATTGGAATAAATTACAGATTTATCGCAATCATTGCCACTAACCATGATAGTAACATTCTAGGCCTCCGAGACGTAGAAAACCCCTCTCCTTCCACCCCTTAAAGTTCAACCTCAATTGATGATGATTTTATTTTTAAAAAAGGAATATTTTCCTGCCTGGCATTCAGAAGCCGTGGCGAACGCTGCTTAGAGACAGATTGCAAGCGATTCAGTTTTAAATGTGGAATTGGTACAACTGAAGTGAATCGCTCGAATTTCGTCGCCGTTCGCTACGGCTGCTGAATACCATCCAGGAAAATATTCTTTTTTAAAAATAAACTCATTAATTGCTCTGGTATTTCTCAGAGGGCTAGTTTTGAACTCAACATCGCTCTGTGTAGATCAGCGCACAAATATTGATTTATTTAAGAAAAGACGTTTAAGAAACGCAGACGTCTAAAAAAACACGTTATTGCGACGGTGGTTCAATGAAAAGTGGCTATTTAATGGAGACATTATCATCAATAATATCTAAAAATATTTTATTATTTTAAAATAGTTATTTTATGTTTAATCGAACGACACCAAAAATATATTTCTACGACTAATACAACTAACTAATAATTTAACTAATACAACTAAATAATAATTTAACTAATACAACTAATTAATAATTTAACTAATACATCTAATTAATAATTTAACAAATACAACTAACTAATAATTTAACAAATACAACTAACTAATAATTTAACCAATACAACTAACTAATAATTTAACTAATACATCTAATTAATAATTTAACAAATACAACTAACTAATAATTTAACAAATACAACTAACTAATAATTTAACCAATACAACTAACTAATAATTTAACCAATACAACTAATTAATAATTTAACTAATACACATAATTAGTAATTTAACTAATACACATAATTAGTAATTTAACTAATACAACTAATTAATATTTCGAAAAAGTTCTTACCTTTTCGTGGGTTCTTCACTGGAATTTTTGATTTTGTTCCAAATTTAGCAGCCATATTTAATAATGTGCTTTTAAATAATTATATCCCACGGAAATAAAGGCGGACAGTTGAGGTCAAAAATAAAGAATTACTCGTGTTGACAGGAATTTCCTTATGAAGAATGTTTACAACGACGCAAAGTTTAGTTTGAATTTAAAGAAATGCGATTCACAAGTTTAAATACTATGGATATGCTGGTACATTTTCCGGCTGCCTAGTTCTAACCTCATTTAAGATGCTTAATACAGCCAGGTAACGCTTCGTAATATTTGAACCATTTTTAGAAGACGAGGTCAACACCTGAGCGCCCGACGTAACCTCAATAGACGTCAGGACGTTGGACCCCGATCAGATTTATCGTGCATCAGACCCGTATACACGCCAGTGTAATTTGTTGGATGTTCTGGACGACTCTCTAGTATTTTTGTAGCGAAGCTGTCAACCCTCCGATCGCAAGATCACTACTTTTTTACCTTTCTTAGTCAAGTCCGTCGCATCGGATCGAACAAGAAATCCTCTGATTACTAGTTGAACGCCTTTTATCCACTGGGGTCCTTGCGTGTATACGGGACTGATGCACGTAAAATCTGAAAGGTATCCAATGTCCTGACGCCTAATGAACTTGCGTTAGGTGCCAGCTCAGGTGTTTTCCTAGTCATTTGACCATGGTTTAAAATTACAAGTGATCCCAGGTTTTTTCTTCGAGTTAGATCCCAAACCGTCGCCAATAACCCGCTGCGAAGCTCTATGACGACATAAATCAACAAACCGACACTGTTTCGTTATTTTAGAACCATGGTCAGATGACAAGGAAACACCTGAACTGGCACCCAACGCCTTTCAATAGACGTCGGGACCCGATCAGATTTATCGTGCACCAGTCCCGTATACACGCCAGTATAATTTGTTGGATATTCTGGACGACTTTCTAGTATTTTTGTAGCGAAGCTGGCAACCCTCCGATCGCAAGATCACTACCTTTTTACTTTTCTATGTCAAGTCCATTTCACGGATTCGGAGTTCAGTGATTCGAACCACCAATCCTCTGATTAGTAGCTGAACACCTTACCAACTGAGCAACTGGGGCTCAACTAAAACCGGGAAAAATTCCTCGTATTTCCTATTTATTGTGGGATGACGAGGACAACATCTAAGCCGGCATCCGATCCAACCTCAATAGGCGTCAGGACATTAAACTTCGATCATATTTATCGTGCACCACCAGTCCGGTATACACTACTTAGAAATTGGTGGTAAGTTCGGTTTGGTTTGGTTAAATAACGTCGCACTAGAGCTGCACAGCGGGCTATTGGCGACGGTTCGGGGTCTATTTCGACGGAAAGACCCGTGAACACATTCACACACACATTCATACATGCACCTCGTTATTTTAGAACCATGGTCAGATGACGAGGAAACACCTGAACTGACAGCCAACGTCTTCAATAGACGTCGGGACTTTGGACCCCTATCAGATATATCGTGCACCAGTCCCTTATACACGCTTTTAATTTTTGCGGATGTTCTGGACGACTTTTCTAGTATTTTTGTAGCTGGCAACCCCCCGATCACAAGATCACTACTTTTTTACTTTTCTCTGTCAAGTCCATCGCACGGGCTCGAACCACCAATCCTCGGATTAGTAGCTGAACGCCTTAACCGCTCGGCCACGGAGGCCTCGGTGGTAAGTTCGGAAGACGTGTTGTTTCTTCGCAGCGAATCTAGGAACCCTCCGATCACAAGTTCACTGTATTTTAACATTTTTGTCAAGTATCTTGCATCAACCGTATTCTCAACCTTCTGGTACCTAGGGGTTACGGACACCACGCACCTGATACCCCACGGACTACGACAGATTTAAGGTGTACTAGACCTCTCTACTAAGAGAATGTTTGGTTTTATCAAATTCGACTATCAAAGTCGAGATTCGAACCCACAACCCTTCGATTGTGAGTGGAGTATTCTAACGCTGGGTTACTCAGTTCCCTGGTTGGTTGAATCTGAACCTGGCACTAAAACTACACAATGGGCTATTGACGGTGGTTCTAGATTTATGATGTAAAAAAGACCTGGAAACCATGCCCCGTAATTTTCAGCCTGGTCAGTTGAAAAGCACAACACCTGATGCTGTTTTCTAGACGTTTGCATAACGACAGATTTAACGTGCACTAATCCACTCTACACGGCATATGTTTTTTAAGGGATGACGGCACACAGAAGGTTCGTATGTTATTGGGTTTATGTGTTATTTTATACCTTAGCAAAGATTAGTTAAAATAATTTCGCGTATAGCTTGTGCTGGATGCACTTTAATTTTCATTATAAAAAAATTACTATTGTATATATATTGATATTTTAATACAGTAAAAAGTTTAACATTGTACTGTCTCTATAAGGAGTTTATTTCTTAAACTAACTGATTTTAACTAACTTACATCATAATACTTTTATATCTTAATATAATATTTTATAAATGTTTTAGATTTTGTTAAAATATTTTCACGTGTAGCTTGTGATTGGTGTACTTTAATTTTGATAAAAATCATTACTGTTTTTAATGTATTAGTAACTTTGATTGAAAAAGTAAAATAAATCGTATATTACTAGGTTAATTGGTTTATTAAATCCATAAAATCTAGACTTAATTAAATCATTAATTAAATCATAACTTTCGTGAAACACATTAAGTTGACCCCTGAGTTCGGTCGCATGATGTTTAATGGGATACACATTCAAAAAACATAATAAATATCTAATTACAACTGCTTAGTGATTGACATCAGTATTAGTGATGTAAAAAGACAAAAAGTATAAAAGTATCTGCAAAAAAAAAAAAAAAAAAAAAAAAAAAATCCATGTATTTGAAATGAAACTTATTAAACAAATTTCAATGAAATTGCGCGCGTAAACATCGCTTTGCTTGTCAGGTCAATTCGCCCGACGGACGGTTATTTTCAATGAGAAAAAAAAGTGTTTCGAACTAATAAAATAGTTTAGTTCAATAGAAAATTGAGAGCCAAATTCAGTGATGCAATAATATATATTTTTTTGGTACAGATGTAGTATAGGATATTTGTCGCGCGAGGTTTTTTTTGGCGTGTTTTATAGAGGTAATAAATTTATAGTATGGTAAGCCCACCTGATATTGTTGGTATTTTCCGATTCTTGTGGCGACTTTCAATCTGGCAACCCTATGATATGTTTAACGGCAATTTTAAGTCGCCAAAAAAAACGCGCCAAATGTCCTATACTACATTTGTTCCATTTTTTTCGAAATTTTGGACAAATTATGATTTGAAATTGCTCATCATTTATCAATATTAAAAAAATTATTCAATTATTTTCATGGTTAACGTTAATTAACAACAACAACAAAAACGTACCTTAAAAATTTCTATTTTACATTTTACTTGTTATTGGTGCTGCCATCTATTGGAAAAGTGAGTAATAACTTGATTTTCTTGGTAAATAATAGCAGGGAGGGAAAAAGCCCTTTACTAAATTAGAAGCTAAAAAGAGAAAAATAAAATAATCTGTTTGAAAAAAGGAATACCGACTTTAAGAAAAATTCTCTAAAAAGTAAAAAATAATTTTTAATTTACGAACAAGTTGAAAAACGGGAATTATTTAATATCAATTTTATACTTATTACAACTTTTTGAAGTTTGTTGCCAATTTCAAACAGTTGAAAAGAGTATAAAATTGATTTTAAATAATTCCATTTTCAACTTGTACTAAAAAATTATTTTTTACTGTTTAACGCATTTTTCTTAAAGTTTTTTTTTTAATTTTTTTTTTTTTTTAAAGTTCATTATATTCTGGACTAGAAACATTCATTATTACCAAGTTTCATCTAATTAAGACAATTAGTGTTTGATATATGAGTAATCAAACATAGACTCTATTGGAATTTCATTAGTATAGATACTAAGAAAAGTTGAAACTAATGCATAGCTTTTTTAAAGTTTTTGTAGGATCATTTAATTTATTGAGTGAGTTATATTTGAGGGGGTGAGAAACCAAGGTCTACTAATGAGTTAAAAAAAATAGTTACGTGTATAAAGTTAAAATAGAGTTAATGTATAGTTAATACATATGAAATGTTAGTGGCAAAGATAAACAAGTAAATATCAGCCACGAGCTGAAATCTATCGGTATAAGAATCAACTACATCAATAATCAGTTATTTTGTTTTAATTTTAGACTGCATTTTCCCAAAATGATGAAATTGTCACTTGTATTTTAGCGCTGATCCCTTTACATTTTTAAAACCCAATGTTAAAACATTTAATCATCATATATATATATTATTTCAGTAGTAAACATCCCTTTTACGCCCCTTAGCAGTTGATAATGTTGCTATCTATGGGCAGACCATTACAATTTTTAATTTGTTGGCTTTAACGAATGGGTGTGTGCAGGGAGGGGGTTGTTCATGATATAATTATCGCACGGGCATGCTAGTATATATTATTTCTGTAGTAAAGATCCCTTTTACGGCCCTTGTACTCAATGGATCTTAACACATGAGGTATCAAAAGAAAAAGAATTTCCAGGAGCAGTGATGACCCTTGCTTTCATCTCATAAATATCACAGTTTTTTTTTAAATGCCATTAAAACAATTCATTTAAACTTGTTTATTTTAAACCAACCGTTGATAATGCTGCCATCTATGAATGAGCAGAAGCGTTAAACTTTTATGATTTTTTGACTATAAGAATATATTTCTAATATATTTCGCCATACTAATATACTAATATATTTCGCCTTTACAACGAATGTGTGTGTGTGGGGGGGGGGGGGGGGGGGGGTCATGCGGTAACTATCGCATGGGAATGCTAGTATAATAAAAATTCTTCATAAAAATAACCAATTTAATAATAATTGGAAAATATCTCTTTAACGGAAAAATATCAATCCTTTGTCGACACATAATTGTTAAAGTAAATTACATTAATTAAAATAAACATACGGTATACTCGATCACATTACCCCACTATAGAAAAAAAAATATATATATATACTTTCTCCCGTACACTTCCCTCATAAAAAAAAATAATCGAATTAATCAATTTCCGACGCATTATCGTAAGATGGATAATTGAACTCCCACTCTTGCAACTAATACCCCTGTTTTCCGTGTTAAATTAAACTAATTTTGGCTGTAATCAGGGAGGCCATTTCGGTACACGGTAGTTACAGGGATAGCCGAAATCTAATAACGCTTTCTTTGCTGGAACGCTAATTACGCACGTTGTAAATGAGGACACTGAGTGGCTGAAGGCGAATAAAGACCGCTGATTTGTTGCTCCTTGAGGAATCATTATTTGATAAGCAAGTTTCTCGAGATTCGATATATTATATTTCTCTTTAATGATGGCTGCAGGGTATTTAGGGAGACTTGGAATGGATTTATTTAACAAGATTTGCTTGTTGTTATTTATTTGGAATATAGTTGTTATAAATGTATTGCTTTCAAGAGTCAAAAGTCAGATGTAGGTTTTTTTGTGTGTTTCATTATATATTGTAGACTTTTTATTTTTCAGAGTTCTGTTTTGTGTATTGAAATTTTAAGTCTGGGAATTTTGTTGCGATTGTTCAATTTTAATGGGAATTTTTAAGGTTTTACCTTGTCTTTCAAAATTGAGTTGTTATAGCGTTGCTGCTCGTTGCGGTGGTTTGTCTGTTGTACAGACCGGGATATATATATATATATATATATATATATATATATATATATATATATATATATATATATATATATATATATATATATATATATATATATATATATATATATATATATATATATATATATATATATATATATATATATATATATATATATATATATATATTTGAGAATTTTGTGATCGTCAAAGCGACTTTCTTTTCTTCATCATTGAATCACTTGAATTCTGACGAAACAAAAATCCTCAAATTTTGAGCGAAAGTCAGTTACTCAGATTCCTTTTTGGCCCTTTTTTTGTTCATGAGCTCGTGTTTGGTTATTATACTTATATTTTCATAATTCAATCCAGCTTTCTTGGTCGAGAGTTGATGGAGCGTTGAACTATCAAACAAGAGGTCCATGTTTCGGGTCAGCTGGTCGATATGGACTTATTTAAAAAAAATCGTCCTCATTTTTGACGAAATAAATGTCGTTAAAAAATGAATTTCTTTAGACTAACGAAATATTTAACCGAAGCGTATAGCAGGCGTCGGTTTCTTCAAAAATGGCAAACGTTTCGTTAAATATGAGAATACTTTTTTAGCAGTGCCCATAAAAGTGATAACTGTCATTTAAAAAATACGCACTCCTGCGCGGGGCTTCTAAATTTCTGCATTTAAATAGTCACCGTGTCACCTTCCATCATGAAATACATTCTTTTGTATTTGTAAAAGGATGTCGAGGTATGGTCCAGATAACTGGAGTTCGGATAATGAGCACTACTGTATACACTGTAAAAAATATATACTCAAACATAAGTAAATTGTACTCATTTTTGAGTTCATTCGATGCTTATCATGGCTCCGAATACATAAGTTGCAATTCTAAAAAAGACATGTGCTCAAAAATGAGTACAATGAGTAAAAAAAAAGCGAATGTTTGCTTATATAGGCTGCCTTTATAAATCAGTTTCAATAAATATCAATAATTACTACCAAGACTTACCAGGAATCGGACACAGATCCTCATGCACCGCAGCCCAATGCCTTATCCATTAAACTGCCAGGGTGTCTTGAAGAAGTTATATACAGCGGAAATGTTAAAAAGGAGTGCCGAAAGAACACTGTTAAAATAGGTACTTAAACATAAGTAAAATTTATTCATGTTTAATTGCATTCGAAGCTTATCATAGCTCCGAATACATAAGTTTCATTTTGAAAATGACATGTACTCAAAAATGAGTAAAATTAATAAAAAGGGCAGTTGCCTACATAGACTGCCTTCATAAATCACTTTCAATAAATTTCAATAATTACAACCAGGACTTACCGGGAATCGAACAAAATCAGTCTACCTGATGTATGTCGTCTGCACCGAAGTCCAGGGCCTTATCCGTTGTACTACCAGAGCGGCGGGAAGAAGTTATAAACAGAAGAAATGTAAAGTAAGATAATTGAGTTGTAATAGCACAGTTTCCATTTAAGTAATCGACATCAAATAATGTGGAAAACCGTCTTCTGAACAACTATTTTAAATTTGCCAGGTCGCTTTATTTGGATGGCTTAAATAGAAGCTGATATTAGCAATATTAAACCATACTTCTCATTTTTACGAAAGTATCTTAAATTTGAGTACGTCATCGCTCATTTACGATGTAATTGCACTCAAACAAAAAGTTCCGGTACTCAAATTTAAACACCTTTTTTTTAGTGTATCAAAAACCTCTTTAAAGCAAGCATTAACACACATACCAAAAAATTTCGATACAAGAAAAATATACATTTATTTACGCGACTAAAATTGCTAGAAAGGAGCAAGTACCGCTAAATCCCGAGAAACGCATACCGAGAAAACCCATATTTGCAGTTTTAGTTTACATTCTCCGATTTTTACCGTCTACGTTAACCGAATCGTTGGTTTCGTATATTTCAAAGCGTAACTTTGGCGTATCTATTCCCCGGCTCCTCATGGAAGGTTTTCGATTTCTTCGAAGTTTGGAAAAATGTCTCCCAAAACTCGCTTTAAAATTCATGGAGTTTTCTGTGTCTTCTTCTGTTTCCAGCAAAATATCCGGAAAGTTCAATATTTCGAGGCCCGACGTCGAGATTCTGTATTTGTAAAAGGATGTCGAGGTTTGTTTGACTATTTTCTGCCCCGAAAAATGCTGAAAATGGAACTTTTCCTTTCCACTGCGTTGCATACTGATTGGCGGGAAAATAAGATATAGAAGATGTCGAAAAATAAGTATCTTTACAATCAGGCACGTAGGTATAGATTTTTCATGGGGGTGGTTCAGTAACTGTGCAACTGATTTCTTTAGCTAGCTTACCTATAGAGTAATGATACAAATAGAGGAATAAAAATGCTGATATCCGTGTGTCCATCATTGAAACCACGTGATATGTGGAAATGCCAATTCATTCATGCGCCAATATTACTTGGCAGGCCTTGGCGACTTTCAGAACTAAACGAGATGGAAGTAATGTAATATGGTTTTGTGTTTAATTTAGTATTTAAATATTTTTTTTTTGAACGATTGGCACAATTTAAGGGAGTTTAACAGATATATTAAGGAGATGTTTCTTACTTTGTAGTTTTGAAATAATTGCATTACGTTTTTATGTAAGAAATTTACCATAAGCGAAGTTCTTTCAATTGTTATTTTGAATACTTCAATAAGAAAATATAAACAATAAAATCTGAGAAATATAAAGAGTTTCGCTTCTTCGAGTATTGTACACAAATAAAATATTTTCGTTTTGTTAATAAAGAGGAAATATTTAGCGCATATTGTTTGAAAATAAGTAAATACGTACAAATATGTTAAAGAGTTCTGTCCGTATTCAACTTTTTATCACCAAAAGAGAAGAAAGTGCGCCAAATTTGAAACTCCTGCAGATGTCTGAACGCCAAATGTGGCAGCGCTATAACCACGTGATGTGAGTTTTTCTTTTCAATGTTGACACCGCGGCCTTACGAGAATCTGGTATTGAAGGCGCTCTCTATTTAATATTACAACTCCCTGAGCTTACCCCCCCCCCCAAATTAACAAACTCTCCCCCACCCCCCATTTTTTTAAACTTATGAATTTTTATTCAAGTAAACAGAAATAAGTTGGCAGATAAATATCGAAACAGCAACTGTTATTTATTTGTCATGAAATCGTTACCAATATCAATCATTTACTATTTTTAAAATTAGTAAATATCACTCCCTAATTATGAAATAAATTTAGAGAACACATTTAAATTTTAAAATTCCTTGTTTAGAATAATATATTACTTTAGTTACAACTTGTTTATGCGGCACCGTTTCGCGATCTTTTCCCTTTGTCACCGAAATTCAAATACTATATAATGAAACACGATGACGTCATGTTACGCTTAGTTTGAGATAAAAATGCTCTCAAATAATGTTTATAAAGCCATTTGAAAACTATTTTCCGGGGTAGGGTCCCAGGAAAATACCAGGTGTTACCTCATGCAGCTCAACAAGAAGTATTATAGTAGAAATTAAAAAAATTCTATTTTTTAAAAATATTTTTATGATTTTTACAGTTCTTCGATATTTAATTTCTTTTCTTGACTTTCAATGGGAGGGGTTTGAACCCCCTGAACCCCCCCCCCTACCCTGCAATATTAAAAAATCATTTAAAAAGAATAAAGATTCGCGGTTATGATTTTTCGTATTTGAAAATAAAGTATATTAAAATTAATATTTATATTATGTAGAACATTTCAATGTATATACAAGTACACTGTTAAAAGTAGGTACTCAAAAATATTTAAAATGCACTTCTTTTTGAGTACATTCGATGTTTATCATGGCTCCGAAGGCATAAGTTTCATTTTTGAAAAAGATACGTATTCAAAAATTAGTAGAATGAGTAAATATGATTAAAAAGAGCAGTTGACTGCCTTCATAAATCACTTTAAAAAATATCGATTATTACAACCAAGACTTATCGGGAATCGAACACAGATTCTCAGGCACCGTAGTCCAATGCCTTCTCCGTTAAACTACCAGGACGATTTGAAGAAGTTATAAACAGGAGCAAATTTAAGCAACCGCACTTCCGCAAAAATGAGCAGTGTGATCTAATATTGTTATACTCAGCTTCTGTACAAGCCGTCTTAACAAACTTAAAATAGTTGTTAAAAAGGTGGTTTTCCACGTTATTTGATGTCGATTGCTTTAATAGGAACTGAGTAATTACAACTTAAACCTCTTTAACAAGTCTTCTGTTTATTACTTCTTCTCATGTCCCTGGTGGATAAGGAACTGGACTGCGGTGTCTTAGGATCTGAGTTCGATTCCCGGTAAGTATCGGTTGTAATTGTCGATATTTATTGAAAGTGATTTATGAAAGCAGCCTATGTAGGCTAGCATCTGCTCTTTTTATTCATTCTGCTTATTCTGGAGTACATGTCTAAAATTGAAACTTATGTATATTCGGAGCCATGATAAGCATCTAATGTAATAAAAAATGAGTAAATTTTTCTTAGTTTTGATTACATATTTTTAACAGAATGGCAGTCCTGAGATGAATACAAGTAAATAATTGCTCGTAATTGGTGTATGATTTGTTTTATAATTGCTCAGTTGATTAGCAACAATGCAATAGGTGCCAGTGCGCGGCTATCCTAAACGGATTGGTTGGTTAATTAACATCGCACTAAAGCTGCACAGTGGGCTATTGGCGACGGTTCGGGGCCTATCTCGAAGGAAAAACCCGGGAACGATGCCTCGTATTTTTTGAACCATGGTCAGATGACGAGGACAACACCTGAGCTGGCAACCAACTCCTTCAATAGAAGTCGGGACTTTGGACCCCGATCAGATTTATCGTGCACCAGTGCCGTATACACGCCGTTAATTTTTTGTGGATGTTCTGGACGACATTCTAGTATTTTGGTAGCGAAGTTGGCAACCCTCCGATCGCAATATCACTACTTTTTTTACTGTTCTTTAGTCTAGTCCTCGCACAGGTTCGAACCGTGAATCCTTTGATTCACAGCCGACACCTTTATCCACTGGGCTATCCGGCCCCCTATCCTAAACGGAAGAAATGACATTAAATCCGACGTCAATACAACATGAGACTTTTATTCAAGATTCATAAACATCTCACCTGTCTTTCTGCTAACACGCAGTTGACATTTTCCATTAGGCGACACTCTGAAGATTTAACAACGTGGGACGGGGATTTTGACTGCAAAACAACAGTAACACATTCAAGGGCAGGGGAAGGCCGTAGGTTGAGTATCTGAAGTGACTTTTGAGAAATTAGATTTTCGCCGTGTCAAAGTTTGGACTAAACTCAAATAGAACATCGACAGAGGACGTCTTGAAGTGGAGGAAAAGAGATAGATGGATGTTGACGATATCTTTCGGTTTTCCGGGAGGTCGTAATGCGTTTTGGATGGGGGATGAATCGGGGTTTGTTTAAATAAATTTTGTTCGATTTCAGCTAGTTTGATTCTGTTGATACTTGAAATTTCTCTTCTGAATTTGGGCTCTTGATCGAAAAGAAGATCACTGGATTGATTCCAAATTCCAAACAATTGAAATTTCATTTGGATAGTACTTATACTTTATTTAGGTTCGGTTTTGTTAATTACGTCGCACTAGAGCTGAAAAGTGGGCTATTGGCGACGATTCGGGGCCTATTTCAAAGGAAAGACCCGGGAACGATGCCTGGTATTTTTTAAACCATGGTCAGATGACGAGGACAACACCTGAACTGACAACCAACTCCTTCAATAGACATCGGGACTTTGGACCCCGATCAGATTTATCGTGCACCAGTCCCGTATACACGCCGTTAATTTTTTGTGAATGTTCTGGCCGACATTCTAGTATTTTGGTAGCGAAGTTGGAAACCTCCGATCGCAATATCACTACTTTTTTTTTACTATTCCTAGTCTAGTCCGTCGCACAGGTTTGACCGGGAACCCCCGGATTCCCAGCTAACGCCTTAATCCCCTCGGCCACGGAGGCCTCTCGGTTTGGTCCGGTAATCAGAGGATTGCTAGTTCGAGCTCGTGCGATGGAATCGACATAGAAAAGTAAAAAACAGTGATATTGCAATCTGCGGGTTGCCAGCTTCGCTACAAAAATACTAGAAAGTCGTCCAGAAATCCAAAAAATTATATTGGCGTATATACGGAACTGGTGTACGATAAACTTGATCGGGGTCCAATGTCCTGACGCCAATTGAGGTTGCGTCGGATGCCAGCTCAGGTGTTTCCTCGTCATCTGATCATAGTTCAAGAAAGCGAGGCTACGTTTCCGGGGTTTGTTTCCTTTGAGATAGGTCCCGAACCGTTACCAATAGACCACTGTGCAGCTTTAGTGAGACGTTAATTAACCAAACCAAACCAATCCATTAGGAAGTTTTAGTGCCCTTTTAATTCAATCACCATTTTCGGAGATGGATGAATTAGTCCCTAAATTCCATTACAATAATTTTGATCTCATTCCAAAACGTTTAGTAACACACCAAATAAAAGCGATCACCCTAATTTTGACTCAACATTAGTACATTGTTATTCTGTATTTCATGTGAAGAATAAGCAAATTAAAACCATGTAACAAAAAAATACATAAAGAACAATGTTTGCATATTTTTTAATAATGGCATATAAAAAAATACTTTCTAATGATCCTAAACTTAAACTAATTAGAATATTAATGATTCTCTTTCCTGAGTCGAAAACAAAATCTTTTGTTTGACTGAAACTGAAACAAAATCTTTTGTTTCACTGAAACTAAAACAAATTTTCTGTGCTTAGTTCTGATGTTGGATGCTTATTATTCCGAATCTAATATTTATGAAAGAAAAAAATGAATTTCTCTTTCTTAAATGATAATTATGCTTGTTATAAATGGCGACATTATGAAAGTTTCATTTAAATAATGGTTGCTGATTAAAAATAAACAAAGTATTCATTATTTTACAAATGTGTTCCCTCCGTAGTTAGTTTTACAATGTAATTTTTCTTTTTTTGTTGGTATTCGCAAGTAATAATAAGTTATATATAATGTAAAAAAAATAAATTATATATATATATATATATATATATATATATATATATATATATATATATATATATATATATATATATATATATATATATATACATATATACATAAAATCGAACATACAGTATACATCACAGTCAAATTAATGACCTGTCTCTTTTTGGCGCGCTTTGGCGACTTTGCTGGGCGCGGCTTTCAGTCGAATAAATATTTTAAATAAATGCTTTTCTTCAACATGTGTGGGGTAAAAAAAGGTTACATAAAGTAGTAAAATAGATATTTTCTATCGTAGAATTTCTCTGTACGGTACCAAAGTAAAATTCATCCTGAAAATATCTAAATATAAAAATTCACGATAATCATTGCAGTAGTTTCAGGAAAACATTGTTGAAATTGAATGTTGTAGTTACGACCCTAAAATCAATTGAAATAATATATTATATTTTTATAAAATACAGTATGATAAAAAATTGTTTGATGTTGAATTGTATTATTTGTTTATCTCTCAAATTGAAAATAGTGGCATTTCCGATGCCTTCACGAAATAACATTAATCTCTTATAGTTAAGTTATATCCATTAGTTCTGCAGCTACTTTCATTTATTGGTTCATCATTGAAAGTTTTAGAATTTTCCTAGTTATCTAATAATGTTTTTTTGTTGCTGGTTTTCCTTTTGTATTGCATCATAAGGTCCTTCCTTAATAAGAAATGTTTTCTGAGTTCGAAAAGCAATTGAAAAATCAATACAGCAAATATAAGAAATAAGATCAAAATATATTTGGAGAAGCAACGATAAATAGCTAGAAGGAAATTGATGGGCCAATTAAAGTCAAACTCTTTTTCGGGAAAATATATGGATTTGTATTTTTATTCCTTTTCCGAAAATGAGAGCGCAATTTAGCGCAGAAAATAAGGCGAAAATATTCTTCATACTAATATAGTTCGAATGCAGGTTTATATTTTTTATGTAGTTCGAAAGCATGTTTTTATTTTTATATAGTTCGAATGCATGTTTTATTTTTTATTTAGTTCGAATGCAGGGTTTTATTTTTTATATAGTTCGAAAGCATGTTTTTATTTTTTATGTAGTTCGACTGCATGTTTCTATTTTTTATGTAGTTCGAATGCATGTTTTTATTTTTTATGTAGTTCGAATGCATGTTTTTATTTTTTATGTAGTTCGAATGCATGTTTTTATTTTTTATTTAGTTCGAATACAGGTTTGTTTTTATGTAGTTCGAAAGCAGGGTTTTAATTTTTACATAGTTCGAAAGCATGTTTTTATTTTTTATGTAATACGAATGCATGTTTCTATTTTTTATGTAGTTCGGATGCTGGGTTTTATTTTTTTATGTAGTTCGAATGAATGTTTTTATTTTTTATGTAGTTCGAATGCATGTTTTTATTTTTTATATAGTTCGAAAGCAGGATTTTATTTTTTATGAAGTTCGAATGCATGTTTTTATATTTGATGTAGTTCGAATGCATGTTTTTATTTTTTATGTAGCTTGAAAGCATGTTTTTATTTTTGACGAAGTTCGAATGCATGTTTTTTCTTTTTATGTAGTCTGAAAGCATGTTTTTATTTTTATCTAGTTTGAAAGCTTGTTTTTATTTTTATGTAATTCGAATGCAGGGTTTTATTTTGTATGTAGTTCGAATGCAGGGTTTTATTTTGTATGTAGTTCGAATGCAGGGTTTTATTTTTTATGTAGTTCGAAAGCTTGTTTTTATTTTTTATGTAGTTCGAATGCATGTTTTTATTTTTTATGTAGTTTGAATGCATGTTTTTATTTTTTATGTAGTTCGAATGCAGGGTTTTATTTTTTATGTAGTTCGAAAGCAGGTTTTTTTTTTATGAAGTTCGAATGCATGTTTTTATTTTTGATGTAGTTCGAATGCATGTTTTAATTTTTATGTAGTTTGAAAGCAGGGTTTTATTTTTTATGTAGTTCGAATGCTTGTTTTTATTTTTTATGTAGTTCGAATGCATGTTTTTATTTTTTATGTAGTTCGAAAGCAGGGTTTTATTTTTTATGTAGTTCGAATGCTTGTTTTTATTTTTGATGTAGTTCGAATGCATGTTTTTATTTTTTATGTAGTTCGAAAGCAGGATTTTATTTTTTATGTAGTTCGAATGCATGTTTTTATTTTTTATGTAGTTCGAAAGCAGGATTTAATTTTTATGTAGTTCGAATGCATGGATTTATAAAGATTTTAAATATGTGTACTAGTGTTGTTTATCGCTTTTTAATAATAAATGAGTTTACATTGTAAAAAAATTTGTTTAAAACTGAGTACATAGACATATTTGTTTTTCTTCGAGTACAATTAAGTAATTGTACTTTCGCAAAAATGAGCAGTATGGTTTAATAGGAGTAATATCAGCTTCTGTTCTAGCTATCTGAACAAAGCGACCTGACAAACTTAAAATATTTCTTCAGAAGATGGTTTTCCGCATTATTTGATGTCTATTGTTTAAATGTAAACTGAGTTATTACGACTGAATTATCTTACTTCTTATTCTTTTGCCACGCCTTTTTAACATTACTTCTGTTTAATACTTTTCAACGCGCTCTGGATAAGACCCTGGACTTCGGTGAGGACGCTATCATGTAAACGTATTGGGTTCGATTCCCGGTTAGTCCTGGTTGTAATTGTTGAAACTTATTGAAAGTGAAGTATGAAGACAGACTACGTAGGCAAGCAACTACTCTATTTTTATTCATTTTCGAGTACACGCCTTTTTCAAAAATGAAGCTTATGTATTCGGAGCCATGATAAGCATCGAATGTAATAAAAAAATGAGTACATTTTACTTATTTTTAAGTTCCTATTTTTAACAGTTTGTGTAGTTTGAAAATATATTTAATATATATAAAATGCAAGAAAACTAGTATTGACCTTTTTAAATATTTTTTAACTGAACACATTAATGATTGTAAGGATTTTGTGATTTTTTTTATTGATGTTTTTTAATTGAACTATTATTGTTATTTAACCAGTGCAATGTGAATTTGGTTAGTAGAACTATTTACAAATGTAAGTAAATAGTAGTTTTAAATGAAAAAAATTAAATTTACCTAAAATAAAACTATTTTTAGTATTTTAATATTTTCCCTTGATTGTTATAGCATGCAATTTTTTTAAATAAAGATTTTAAAGATTGTAATTTGTTATTTAAAAAAAATTATAACTAATACCAGGCTTTGTATTTTAAAGTTGAAATATTTGTAACTATCTAAAGAATTTTCAAAGAAACTTACTTCTAAATAAATTTATTTTCTTCTATTTAACTCAGTAATCTGACGCCAATCAAAAAAATCAAATAAAATCTTTATTTACCCGCATAGTTTTGAAATTCTCTACCTTATTTTAGAATTTTAATTAAACTTCTATAATAACAATTACAGTAATCGCAATTCACCAAAGAAATGTTTAATGTTGGATTTTACTGTATAGGATTAGATGGGGGAAATAGGTATTTATAACTTGACTTCTTTTTACGCTTAAAGTTTAATTTTTGGAGAAAAAAAATTAAATTACAATTGGTTTTAAAAATGTTCTTATTTTCATTGGGAAAATAATCCTTCCTCTTTATCTAATTATGAGGTTTATAAATAGTATTTTAATAATATTGTTTTGAGGTTAATTAATTATTATTTTTCACTTCGAGTTTTTTTCGTTTTAATGGTAGGAAAAGTGGGTAGTTAGTAGGAAATATGGAATTGTTCGTGTAAAAAAGGTATTATTAAAACAAATATCATAGTCAAATTAGTAACTTCAATAAAATAAATAACAACCCTCAACTTTTAAAAACTCAGTATATTTAATTAATTATATACTATTTTTATAACATTCTTTCTAAAAGCAAAACATTCCATTTTGAAGTATCGACTTTTTTATTTATTATTATCTTTGAAAAAACATCTGATGGTTTAACTTAGAGTTTATTTTGTTTCTGGATTAAGTTATACTGTATTTACGTTATTTTTAGTTTGTTACGTAAACGATTTTTTAATCCATTTTAAACTTTCTGTTTCTGTTCTAGTGGTTCCAGTAAATGGCGTTTATTTTATTCTCCAAATTCTTCTTTTTGTTTAAAATAATTATATTTAAACTAGTTATATTAACATATAAATAGTATTAAATATATTGTATTTAATCCTTGTCAATTATAAGCTGTAAAATTCATATTTTTGTAGAAAATTGTACACTTTTTCAAAGATCGTTAAATTTTTTCATATTTGTTATTCTTTAGAATTAATAATTCGGTTATTTATTTTTCACATTTTGCAAATAATAGAAATAAAAGCTAAATAAAGAAGATTTTTTTTCGAATATTTTCATTGGATGTATTAAAAGTTTTCCCTTCTATAGAAAATTTAAAAATATTGATAAATAATCGGACATTTTTAGTTTATATATAGGTTTCTGACATCAAACAATCACAAAGTTTTTTTGTATGCTCAAACAAATCAACAGTTGGACTTGAATTAAGTCATCAAGATTTTTAATTTTTTGATGGAATGTACTCCATTAAACGAAGTATTTTTTTTTAAAAGAAGATATAAAAACAAAAATTTAATAACGTGTAATTTATATTTAATTTCAATATACCCATTTTATTCCATTACCATTTAGAAAAACTATTTTGTATTTAAGTAATTCGAAAGACTAGACATTTTTTTGGTTCTATATAAAAAGGTTAAATTTTTGAAGTAATTTTAAATTGTGACATTAATCACAAAAATATGTAAATTAAATTTTTTTTAAAAATGTATTCATGGCTCTATAAAAATTATTTTTCCAAACTAAAAAAAAAACATTTATGCTCTTGATATGGCGCAAATACTAGCAGAAGAAATAAAACAGCACTTTTTATGTATGTTCTTATCCTTAAAAGTTTTCAATTACCTTACTTTTCTAAACTAACTCAACTTTTCTTTCTGAACTTAAATGAAAATGTTAAGTGTCTGACTATTTTAGAAGCGTAAAAAACACATCAAATATTAATGAGGAAATATTCGAGCTTATAAAAAACAGAAAGTGAAAACTATAATTGAATTTCTTTATAAAGAACAGAAATCTACTGTTTTTAATCAGAATACATTAAGGTTTATAAAATTCTCGAATTATTAAGGGGCTTTAGTTTGTCAAAATAGAATTTAATATAACATGTCAAAAGTTATAATCGGATTGATTGTTAAGAAATAGTTTTAATTTTCTCCTCGCATAAAAGTAATTTGATTAGAAAAAATAATTTAGAATTTGGTTTCTAACTAAAAATTAAACTTTTTTTCAAAGAAAACTAGAGTATAATGTTCTTTTTCAGAAAATTTAAATCTAATGGTTTCTTAAAAAAAATCGAGCGCTCCATTTTTTGACAAGTAATAAACTAGTATTCTTTGAACTTTTATCAACTATATTTATAAAATTCTTTATAAATACCTATTGACATAAAAATAAACTTAAAAAAAACCCTTCAAAGATACTTTTGATTTAGCTTAACTTTTGAATTCATATTTATTATTTCATTAAATTTCTCATATATAAAAAAACAAAATATAACCTACACCAAAAAAAATATAAAATATGTTGAGTGTTCCATTTTTTAAGCATTACTTTACTAAAGATAAAAAAAAATTAAGAAAAAATATACAATAATACATTGCAAAAAAAGGACTTAAAAATTAGTAATTGAACCTACACGTTTTTCTTTCTGTACAATTGCATCGTAAATGAGCGATGACGTACTCAAATTTAAGCAACCGTACTTTCTCAAAAAGGAGGAGTGTGATTTAATATTGCTGATCACAGTTCTTGTTTAAGCCATCTAAACAAAGCGACCTGTCAAACTTAAAATAATTGTTCAGAAGATGGTTTTTCACATGGTTTGATGTCGATTGTTTATTACAATTCATTATCTTACTTCCTTCTTTTGGCACACCTTTTTAACATTTCTTCTGTTTATAACTTCTTCAAGTAGCCCTGGTAGTACAACGGATAACGCTCTGGACTGTGGTGTCTGTGGATATGGGTTCGATTCCCGTTAAGTATTGGTTGTAATTGTCGATATTTATTGAAAGTCATTTATGAAGGCAGTTTATTTAGGCTAACATATACTCTTTTTATTCATTGTAATCATTTTTGAGTAGATGTCTTTTTCAAAATTGAAACTTATGTATTCGGAGCCATGATAAGCATCAAACAAACTCAAAAATTAGTACGTTTTACTTATTTTTCAGTACCTATTTTTAACAGTGACATGGGAAAAGACATATGAAACTCACTACAATTTATAATCAAGAGTTTTTAAGTATTTTATCACTCCTTATATAATTCAATATATTCGAACAATACTTGCTTATTACATGAAATACATTAGACTTTGCCTGATAACAAGTTTTATGTAACAGTTTTAATATCGTTACGATCCTTCGTCGACTAACGACCCGAAAGCAGATGTTTCACTAATTTATGCACAAATTAGTTTGCTTGTAGAAGCACGTAATTTGCATTATACAAGTTATTGTAATTGTCCAAAGACAAACGAAAATCTATATTTCGGTGTCTTCACTAGATAAATACTCCAAATAATTATCGAAATACATTAGCACTCGGGAGACTAAAAAATTTTTTAGTATATATGTGTTATTAAAATAGAGTTAATTTTAATCTGCATATATTGAATACAAGGGAATTGTGTATAGTTAATTTTAATTATGTTTGCTTTGATGAATATCTTTTCAGATACTGAGATTTATCGAACAGTTATAAAGTGTGTATTCTATTTATTCAATAAAAACATGCTAGCATGTAAAAGTAAATTCCGTAATTTTACGGAATATGTCTTACAGTGAAGATATATATACAAGTTCAAATTCCGCAATAGGTTTCTATTTCCAACCAAAGAGTATGGAAGACATAGAGAAGATACAAGGTAGTCACGAATTACTGGACAATGGTCATTTCTTTGTTTGGCTGTGTAAACCTCTGATATATATATATATATATATATATATATATATATATATATATATATATATATATATATATATATATATATATATATATATATATATATATATATATATATATGTATATATATATATGTATATATATATATGTATATATATATATGTGTATATATATATATGTATATATATATGTATATATATATATATATATATATATGTATATATATATATGTATATATATATATGTATATGTATATATGTATATGTATATATATATATATGTATATATATATGTATATATATATATATATATATATATATATATATATATATATATATATATATATATATATATATATATATATATATATATATATATATATATATATATATATATATATATATATATATATATATATATATATATATATATATATATATATATATATATATAGACAGACAGACATATAGATAGATAGGTAGATATATAGTCCGTAAAGTTCAAATTCGATTACTTAAAAAGAATTGCGTTTTCAAAATAATGTTGGTTGTTAATAGAATTAAATGATACTAGCATGCCTTTGCGATAATTATCGCACGATAAACCCTCCCCCACACAATTAACTAACAACACTACTCATTGATGATACTCCGTTAAAATAATTCTACCCATCGGGGGCAGCACTACCAACGACCCGTTTAAAAACTGCTTAGAAATTAATTATTTTTAAATTCGTAATTTTATTTTTTTGAATATTCATGAGACAAAAGTACGATTCCTTACTGTACCAGGAAATTTCTTTCTTTTTATTCCTCACCTGTTAAGATCCGTTTTGTATGAGACCCGCAATTCAGATCTTTACTACTAAAATAATATATATGATATTTATGTAAAATATCGCTTACAGTTAGGTTGATTCACTCTAATGTTTTGGTAGCAGGTAATCCCAGCATAATGGCTGTTCGTTTTCAACTTTTAAATAAAATTAAGAATTGATCTCTGCACTATATATCCCTTCTAACAAATACTTTAATTTACTTCTTAGCCTTTAATATGAAGTCTTATTGACTTCATACATTTTTTCATGTAATATCATATCACCGTCCATTGTATTTTGTTTTGTTGTAAAAATCGAAAATTTTAAGAGTTAAAAAAAAAACAAAAAAAAAACGTAAAATATCTGTCGATTTTAAAGACACCCTTAATTAATGAACATTCAATAAGAAAAATTAATATCAATTGTTAATGTGTACCCTATAAATATATGTTGAAATTTCATTGAGATCGACCCGAAATAAACCGACAGTAAATTTAAATGGCTGTCACCCACATTTATAAATATTGGAAAATGAAACTTGAAGCCGCGAATTGGTTTTGTTTTGGCTTCAATTTATATAATGGAATGCGAGTTCGCTTCCTGGAATGTGTTTAACTTTTGTGAAATTCGATCTATTCCATGTCAAACTACAGTTGTTAATCTTATGTAACGTCAAATTCGAACTTAACAGTTTTTTTTTTTTTTTTTCTTTTTGAGGAGGCTTTTCTAGGCATTTTCTTTCGGAAGAAAATTGATCGATAGAAAATACCGCAACGTCTTAAATACGTGGTTTTATAACACTTCAGATCGCTCAGCATCTCCAAAGATTTGTTAATTTTAAAATAAGTAGTTAATAGGATAGAGTGAAAGTAGTTAATAGTAAAAATAGTTTTGTTGAACCATTGCCAATCTGACAATAGATATAATTAAAACAAAATAGCCAAAGTAAAGGAATGGAAAGAATACTGTAGGTATAGTTTTCTGTAGGTATATGTAGGCGTTCGATTATTTGTTCTATTTCTGTAGGTATATGTAGACGTTCGATTATCTGTTCGATTTCTGTAGTTATATGTAGGCGTTCGATTATCTGTTCTATTTCTGTAGGTATATGTAGGCGTTCGATTATCTGTTGTATTTCTGTAGGTATATGTAGACGTTCGATTATCTTTTCTATTTCTGTAGGTATATGTAGGCGTTCGATTATCTGTTATATTTCTGTAGGTATATGTAGGCGTTCGATTATCTGTATATTTCTGTAGGTATATGTAGCCGTTTGGTTATCTGTTCTATTTCTGTAGGTATATTTAGGCCTTCGATTATATGTTCTATATCTGTAGGTATATGAAGGCGTTCGGTTATCTGTTCTATTCCTCTAGGTATATGTAGGCATTTGATTATCTGTTCTATTTCTGTAGGTATACATAGGCCTTCGGTTATCTGTTCTATTTATGTAGTTAAATGTAGTCGTTCGATTATCTGTTCTATTTTTGTTACATTTATTAATTTCTTTATGTTTATATATTTATTTGTTTATTCGTTCATTTCTGCATTTGTTTATTTCGCTTGTATGTTCATTTAATTATTGAATTATTCTTTTATTGTATTTCATTAATTTATTCGCTTATTTATTAATTCGTTCATTAATTCATTCGTATATTTATCTTTTTATTAACCTATTCATTCATTAGTTCGTTCCTTCATTTATACATTCATTCATCAAATATTTTATTTATTCATTTGTACGTTCGTTTGCACATTCATTTATCAAATAGTTCGTACACAAATAGTTCGTACATTTAATCAGTCGTTACTTCGTCTATTCATTTATTCGTTCATTTGTCTATTCGTTAGTTTGTTTATTTGCGTCATCATTCGTTCGGTCTTTAAAAGAATATAGAAGGATGCACAATTAAAAAAAATCACATTTTAAATTTCAAATTTAATTAAATAAATACGCACCTGATTTTATTTACACAACAAATGCCTTGGTTTAATTTGTGTCTTTGCCAATTTTTGGCAAACGCTAGCAAAATTTGCGATATTGCTTAAGGTCACTTAAAAAAATTATGCTTGTGTGTGTTGTTTGTGTGTTGTTCATGTTTGTGTAGGCGTATTGTATGTGTATGTTCTGTGTGTATGTGTTGTGCGTGTGTATATGTGTGTTGTGTGTATATATTTCTTTTAATAAATTAATTTCCCACATAATATATATAACAATAATTAAGCCACTCTTTAATTCATTCTTATACGTTATATCACTATGTATAAATGTAAATAGAAAGTTGTGAAATTAGCATTAAGCTTACAATTAATATTAAGATTAATATTAAACCTATTACACTTATCTACTTCGGCGTGATCGTATATATTAAGATTGACATTGCGTTGTGATTTAACAATATTAATGTACCCGGAACGTGGATTTTCCTGTTGGGGAGAAAAGGCATAAAAATGCAGAAACTTTAATTAGAATGATGCAAGGAAAACGATTCATTATGTACAAATTTATTAATAGTGCGAGAATAATTGGTCGCATGACTCACCAGTGACTTCTTCTGGAACAAGGGGTGACATTCGATCATTTGGAACCAACTCTCCAATATAAGAGTATAGTTTAACGAAGGTTACATAAAATGTCGAGAGACTAAAAGAAGTGTCTTAGTGAAAGTCCAGTCAAGAGAGTGTCTAAAATCTAAGTGTAGCGTCTCTCAACGTGTTGAGTATAGTTCGTTCGAGGGGGCGAAGGGACCGCCCTCTAGATCTTTCCCCCTAATTCCATTGGTTCCCTGGATAATATGCGTCTCGTCGGCTTTCCCGTGATTTGATAGATTCAACTGATTCACTCGATTGGACCCGACGAGATCAAAGAATCACATGTATTTCACTTTATGGGTCCGAGATCCCCAAAGACGAACTTTGTCAAGGTTTCTTTCAACCGTTTTATGATGGGACCCAGACTGGCGCCTCGCTTGCATGATAAAAGTGGAGTGGCAGATATTAAATATTGCCTCACCACACACTAATGATAAATATTTCAGATTTCTGATAGATACACAATGCTATATATATAACTATCACAATCTGAATCTGTAGACACTACTAAAAACCTTTCAGGCCATCGAGCGAACCAATTCCCTTCTGTCCACAACTTACCTAAGACATCCATTATGTAGATACCCATTATGTAGACGCAGCAAATCGCATGTAGAAATGTGCTTAACGGAAATCAGACACGATTTATTATATCGATAGTAGCGACTGGCAGCTTTATAGGGACTAATGACCGGGAGTTTCCTGGAAATGAAATCTTTCGTTTCTAGGATGAGACGCTCCGGTTTTCCTTAATCAGAGACATGAGTTTCTTTTCTTCTGGAATAGGAGAACCTTTTGTCTTTTTATATCTGGTCTTTAACTATTCTTGTGATTGTTGTCTTTTGTGAAATGGCTGCTATTTAGCTTTTGAATGCGATGGAACCGTTTTGTAGATTGCTAGTTTTTCGTCTCCAATTGTTAGGAAAGAGCTCTGATATTGTGTATTTTTTGGAGAGCTTTTTATATGTGTTTCGTTTAGATGCATTACACGGTTGTAATTTTATTTTGGAAAGACAATTAAATAGTATTTCTGATTATTTTATATTGGTTCTTATAGGCTCTGTTAAATTAACTTTCCTTAATTTTATATATAAGGATTTACATAATTTAACACATTTTGTGTTAAATTATGTCTATTTGTTAAATAAGCCTTGTCTTCTTTTCCGTCCCAAGAAGAGAGAATAAATTTTTTATATTATTGAAAGTTATACAATCTAAATGTAAAGCATGGCTGAAAAGGTCAACCCTCTTAGTACATCTTTTTTAATAGTTCCTACTTAAAAATTATTTTATTTAATTTCTTATGCACTGTTAAAAATAGGTACTCAAAAATAAGTAAAATGTACTCATTTTTGTGTACATTCGATGTTTATCATGGCTCCAAATACATAAATTCCATTTTTGAAAAAAGCCATGTACTCAAAAATGAGTACAATGCGTGAACATGAATAAAAAAGAGCAATTGCTTGCCTACAGAGGCTGTCTTCATAATTCACATTCAATAAACATCGACAATTACAACTAAGACTTATCGGAAATCAGTCCTCAGGGATTGCAGCCCAATGCCTTATCCGTTACACTACAAGTTTTTAGTTATATTAAAATAATAACTGCAGTTAAAAAAGGTTTGTGTTTTAAATTCATTTATAAAACCTGCAAGAAGTCTTTAATTTTTTTAAGCATTTAAATTATAGAAGGAAAATTGCAGATTTTGTAAAGAATTTTGCAGAAAAATAAAAAACTCCTTTATAAAAGCTTCAAAACCCTTAAATTTTACAAATTTAAGAAATTGTTAGGCTTGCATATACTACAGTCGACGAATAGTTTCTTCGGTTAATATTCGTTTACTTAAACGCAAATAGAATTTTTTTTTATGTTTATTTGAAATGTATCATTCATACTATAAAATTGCAGCTCAAACCGAATGTACAATTTAATAACAGTTTTGCAATAAAACAACGAAAGGATTGTCGTTAATTTAACGCCGTATTACAACCACACACTATGTTATTCATGATGGTAATCCATCATAGTGTCTTGTCATTTTGAATGCCCAGTCAGATAAGATCCGTACCAACCAGGATATAACTGTCCTAGAGCAATTTTCACTACATGAGTATCAATATCAGTTTTTTTTAACTTCTAAATGTTTCAATATTGTGCTTATAACAGATATAGAATGCCAAATGTTTCCAAAATGTAATACTAACTGAAAACTTACTTTATACAAAATACCAAGTCAAATCCAGTATAATTTCCTAAAACTTAAGAATGTTAAATATTAGTCTGATATCAAATCATCCAATATTTACAGCTTAAGAGTATGTTAGAAAGATTTACAACATCATCTTATAGGCTTTAGATAATTACACGTTAATGTAAGCATTATTTATAGGCTTATAGGTTTATTTAAAGTTCAGTTTGGGGAAATATAATGCGTTTGAAAAGTGTTCTTGTCCTGACCAAATTAATCATGACCAAGCTTTTGAAAGACCTGTTCTTCTGTTTTTTCAAATTGAACTAGAATTGCATGTTCTTCAACATAAAAACGTATTTCTATCAGGTGAAGGTGTTTAACATTATATATGTTACCGTTAAAGTATGAAATCCGTTATTTCATAGAATACCTAGTTATTCCATGAAATAACTGATCGTGTCCGTTAAAGTGTAAAACTCTCTTGTATTTCATGGTTTAACTAGTTATTTCATAGAATAACGATCTGCAGCCCGTTAAAGTGTAAAATAAATTAAATTAATGTCGGATAAATCTCATTCTGAAGCCTCTGTGGGGTTTACCGTCCGTATCCCAGTGCCTGAAGTTGACAGAGGAAAAGGTTTATGAATAAAACTAACCTGATGAATGAACTTATGAATGAACCTTCTTATGAATGAACTAACCAAATCTATTTTAGCTATCATCATAAAAATAACCGAAGAAGGATTTTTCCAATTGGGCACAAGAAACGGCCGCATAAAACAATTATATTCCCGATCCCAGTTTTTATGGTACGTTTCCATAAATACCATTTATACGCTGCATAAATTAGATAAATTGCTTCTTTTTCATTTTAATTGCACACTTTAACTGTCTCTCATTAGTTAATTTATAGAATACCTAGTTATTTCATAGAATAACTAGTTAAAGTGTCAAACTAATAACATATTACACACTTTAACGGACACGATCAGTTATTTCATGGAATAACTAGGTATTCTATGAAATAACTGCATTGTATACTTTAACGGTAACATATACATTAAAAAACATCTGCTAAACAGAACATTGAAAAATCTTTGCGATAATTTAATTTCACCGCCATGTTTGGTTCCTCATATACGCTCCTTTACTACACTGTAAAAAAATTGTACTTAAAAATGAGTACATTAACCTGGTTATTATTTTTTGAGTATCCTATTGCATCGTAAATGAGTGATGGCGTACTCGAATTTAAGTAACCATACTTTCTCAAAAATGAGACTAGTGTGATTTAATATTACTAATATCAGCTTCTGTTCAAGCCATCTTTACAAAGCGACCTGATACACTTAAAATAGGTGTTCAGAAGATTGTTTTCCACATTTTTTGATCTCGATTGCTTAAATGAAAACTGAGTTATTACACTCAATTATTTTGTTTCCCTTTCTTTTGCGACACATTTTTGACATTTCTTCTGTTTACAACTTTTTCTCGTCGCCCTGGTACTACAACGGGTAAGGCATTGGGCTGCAATCCCTGAGGACGTGGGTTCGATTCTCGGTAAGTCTTAGTTGTAACTGTCGATATTTATTGAAAGTGATTTATGAAGGCAGCCTATATAGCTTCTACATCTGCACTTTTTATTCATTTTCACCCATTAAAATCATTGTTGAGTGCGTGTCTTTTTCAAAATTGAAACTTATGTATTCGGAGCTATGATAAGCATCGAATGTACTCAAAAATGAGTATATTTAACTTATTTTTGAGTAACTATTTTTAAAAATGTATTTTTCTGGAAATTAATTATTTGGATTAACAATATAAAACTTACTTACATTTCTACCCATTGTACTTATTTTTGAGTACATGTCTTTTTCGAAATTGAAATTTATGTATTCGGAGCTATGATAAGCATCGCATATACTCAAAAATGAGTATATTTTATTTATTTTTGCGCAGCTATTTTTAATAGTGTATTTTTCTGGAAATTAATTATTTGGATTAATAACATAAAACTAACTTACACTTACACTCACAACTTAACTTAATTCCATTTTCGAAAGTGACAAATCGAAGAAGAACTAAGAGAATAGAGGGAGATTAAATTTCAATAATAATCCTTCTCTCTTTGCGATTGAGGAGAACTCATTAAGTTAAGTGAAACAAGGCGAGGAGGTTATTGACAAGATGGATAAATGTTTTCCTGTCATTTAATACAGCGAAAATTTATCGACGGATTGGAGGGATCGTGCTTGCGCAACTGATTAAAGATCGCCTGCCTGTGACACTTCGAAAATCAATTTGGAATATAGTTTTATGAAAGGCTCGGATAATATTGAAATCGCAGGTGTTTGTTTCCGCGTCTTCGTGTTATTGCTGAGATTTATGAATGTTTACAGAGAGTGGGGCGGTGTTTGCGATGTTAATTAAAATATCACATGAGCTGATTTATTATTATTTCGGGCGTGGGAAGTCAATAGATGCCGATTCCTTAGAAAAATATTTTAATTTTAAGTCAATTTCAGAAGTGTTTAATAAGTTAAACAAACAGACTATCCCGTTTCTAAATTCTCACTTTTAATACTTCCACATGAGCAGGTCGTAGGGAAACTGGCGCAAGTCCAAAAATACCCGAAAATGGACCAACGCTATTTTCCATTAGTACATTAGTACCCAGTTGGATCTATCATTTCCCCAAATGGTATGTGTCCCCAGTATTGAGTTGAATTGGTCTTAAAATAAAACATTATAATCAATACCACTCTGTTGAGCCCTAGATCTATATTATATCATTATTTTATAATTGTTTTTATTAAAATGGCGTGAGATTTTTAGTGGTTAGATGCTAAACCTACTGCTCGGGAGGGGGGGGGGGGGGTGCCTTTAACGACTGCTCCAGGGGGGTTATCAGTTGTTTTTTGAAGAATTATTATGATACGAGAGTCTAAAAACACGACTGTTTGAAGGGGTGAGATGCTCAAACTGCTATTCCAAGGGGTTCCCAGTTGTTTTTGAACAGTCATAATGATGCTAGATTGTTAAAACGACAGAGATTTTAAAAAAAATACAGGCTATTGTTGACCCATAATGTCATTTACTTATTAACAAAATTGTAGGTTGACAAAATTGGCACGTTTTCGCACATTTGGCATTCAGGTTCGCTTAATGAAAATGAGATGCTAAACCTGCTCGGGGAGGGGATGAGATGCTCCTTTAACGACTGCTCCAAGGGGGTTTAGCTTTTGTTTTTAGAAGAATTACAGTAGACTCTCGATAACTCGAACTTCGATAACTCGAATTTTTCGATATCTCGAAAAAAATCGATTTCCCTGCACCTTCATTACTTATTTAATGTAATTTTATCTCGTTAATTCGAAGTTTTTCTTCCTTATTTTCGATAACTCGAAGTTTCCACACAACTCAAAATTTGGTTTTCCTCTCAAAACTACGGATTTTGAAGAAACTTTAGCAAATATGCAATTGTCGTGGTGTTGATTTGTCGCTGCGAATAATGGCGACAAAACAAAAATGTAATACACTCTCTATAGCAGCTTTTGATGAGAGATCGCTCTCGGAAAAGAAAAGGAACCTCCTCTAAAGATAACTTTGAAAGAGGCTCTATCTTCCATAAAAAATATCCGTGCATTCAGTGAATCGTGGACGGAAATAAAAACAGCGACATTTCAAGCAATCATGCATTTGGAAAATATAATTGATTCCGAAATAAATAGAAATACTCACCAAAAAATTTTGGATAGATATTTTAAATAAAGTAGGGTAAGTATACTTGTATTGCTGTACTAAAACAGCTTTTTTATAGGATTTTCGATAACTCGAATTTTCGATATCTCGAATTTTTATACACTTCCCTTCGAGTTCGAGATAACGAGAGTTGCCTGTATTATGATGGGAGAGTCTAAAAACGCGACTGTTTGAAGTGGTGAGATGCTCAAACGACTATTCCAATTGGTTCCCAGTTGTTTTTGAACAGTCAAAATGATGCAAGATTGTGTAAAAACGACTGAGATTTAAAAAAACCACAAACCATTGTTGAAACATAATATCATTTACTAATTAACAAAATTGTAGGTTAACAAAATTGGCACGTTTTCGCACGTTTGGCATTTAGGTTCGCTTAATGAAATCGAACCAATATAAGTGAATATATTGATTTTAATGCCCTGTATTTTCCCAAATAAATCAAGCAGGACCATACAATTTCGAGGGAATATGCATGTGTCCTCAAAGCTTTCATCTACATCAAAATAAGATTTATATCCTCATAGTAGCTGAATTTAAAGATATTTCATCCAAAATAATAAAAGGCCTCCGTGGCCGAGTGGATAAAGGCGTCAGCTGGGAATCAAAGGGTTCCTGGTTCGATCCTGTGCGACGGCCATGACTAAGAAAAGTAAAAAAGGTAGTGATCTTCTGATCGGAGGGTTGCCAGATTCACTACAAAATACTAGGAATGTCGTCCAGAACATCCACAAAAATTATCGGGGTTTTTATGGGACTGGTGCGCGATAAATCTGATCGGGGTCCAAAGTCCCGACGTCTATTGAATACGTTGGGTGCCAGTTCAGGTGTTTACCCGACATCTGACCATGGTTCAAAAATAACGAGGTTCATGTACGAATGTGTATGTGTTCCCGCGTCTTTCCTTCGAGATAGGCCCTGATCTGTCGCCACTTGCCCACTGTGCAGCTCTAGTGCGACGTTTTTTAACAAAACCAAAACCAAACCAAAATTATAAATGAGGAAACCCTTTGAATTATATAATAAAATGAACTTGTATGAAAGTCACATTATTTAAACAATGAGCTGCGAAATAAGAAAATTAAATTTTCTTTTGCTCGTTATTTTACAAGCAGCAACATCGAATTTTCTTTCAAAAAGAAAACTGACTATGCTTATGTTGCAACATGCTATTAAGTTCTTTATTTTCTTCTCAAGTTTCAAAATCAATTTTGGGGGAATTGTTTGCTTTCTATTTTCTGCTGTCAAATGCACTCTGGGGATTTAGTTTGCTTTGTCATTAATTTCGCCTAATATTGTCAGTTTTTTTGAAGATTAAACTGTTTTTCTGAAATTTGAAAATATAGAGGGGATTAAAAACCCAAAGATATTAAAAATGTAAAGTTGTTTTCACAACCAGAATTTTGATTTATATTTCCATGCCGCTTTCTATGTATCTACATTCGTTGTTACAAAATTAAAAATTGTGATATTTGGATAAGATCTCTTTTAAAATTTACATAAATTCTTTGCATTTATCTTTTGTGTTATAAAGTATTTTTCATAAATTCAAAAATTACATTTATTTTTAGGACAACTAAAGGTCACTAAGTTTGAAATTGTAACTCAAAAGCAGGTTTTCTACTTCATTTTATGTTGATATGTTAAAAATGAAATGAATTATTACAATTTACTTTCCTTTTCGTTCTATGGCAAACTTTTTTATGTCTGTCCGAACTTAACTTTTTTACTATTTTTTTAAAGCGATCAAATAATAGTTGTACTCTTTTAGTTGTACTACTTTTATTCACACTGTAAAAAAAAAGTACTTACAAATGAGTACATGAACATACTCGTTTTTCTTTGAGTACAATTGCATCGTAAATGAGCGATGACGTACTCAAATTTATGTAACCGTATATTCTCAAAAATGAGCTTTGTGATTTAATATTGCAATCTCAGTTTTTGTTCAAGCCATCTTAACAAAGGGAACTGACAAACCTTAAAATGTTCAGAAGGTGGTTTTCCAAATCATTTTATGTCCATTGCTTAAATGGAAACTAAGTTATTACAACTCAGTACTTCCTTACTATCTTACTTCCCATTCTTTTGACAAACTTTTTTAACATTTCTGCTGTTTATAATTTCTTCAAGTCGCCCTGGTAGTACAACGAATACGGCTCTGGACTGCGGTGCCTTTATATCTGGGTGCGATACCTGGCATGTCTTGGTAGTAATTGGCGGTATTTATTAAAAGTGATTTATGAAGGCAGGCTATGTAGGGTAGTATCTGCTCTTTTTACTCAATGTACTCATTTTTGAGTATATGTCTTTTTCAAAATTGTATATTATGTATTCGAAGCCATGATAAGCATAGATACACTCAAAAATGAGTACATTTTACTTTTGTTTGAGTACCTATTTTTAACAGTACATACTTCGAAAAAAAATTCAACTTTACAGTTCTTACGCAGCATTTTGACACATGCTACTTTTTTAAAAGAATTTCTCAGAAAGCTGCAAAACGGTTTTGACTCTGCAATTATAACGTAAATATTTCTAACTTGACTGTGTTCTCCAATAATTAAAAGCTACTCTCTTTTACACTTGTTATTTCAAAACTACATATATATTTCAACGTATTTAAATTAAATACTTTTGACACCAACTAGACATTAATTGCCGACTCACCATTTCTCATGAAAACTACTGTAAATAATTCAAAACTCCCATCGTTTCCTAAAGATATTAGATCGATACTTCAAAGAATTTCTCTCGAAGCTGCCAAATGTCTTTTAAGAGAAATATTCTCGTATTTCACCCGTTGTAAAGTTAAAGCGTAGGAGTGCGAGAAAAATCACATTTCAAGAATAGTTTGCGTTGGTTGAAAGGTATTTAATCTTATAGCGTTAGCTGAAAACAGGGTCCGAAAAGAAGTTTGGCGACGACCCAAAGACTTTTAAAAGCGCATTACAGTTAACGAAGTGGTACAGGAAAGCAAGTTTTATATATAAAAATCCATATATAATTAAATCGTCTAACTCTCAATTGAATAAAGGGTGCTTCCTTTGTTCGATTTAGTATTTCTTCTACTTTTGGGTATTGTTTGATTAATTATATATTTCGAAATTCTTTTGATTGTTATTGTCCTCTATCTGTTTTGAAATTCTGTTTTACACTTTATGTTTTGTTTTATACGAACTTGTTTAAGGGAGACCCAATTACCAAATTCCGAAAAAATTGCTATTTTTTATGCATAAAATGATGCTATGAATATTTAAGAAGATGTGTACAAAATTTCAAAGTAGTAAAAGAAATAGAACATGTGTTTTTTTACATGTGTATATGCCATTTATCATCTGCCTACCTACTTTTCGTCTGCAACATTCATCAAAATATTTTTTTTTAATTTTCGTCGCGTTTAAAATGCTAAGGTTTTGTAAAACATTTACTTATAAAACTAAACTGTTAATAGAATTTGAAACTTTAATATTTTTTTAATAGTAAGAATATCTTTTTTAAATTAAATTATAATTTTTTTACGACTTAATGAACACCAAAATGTGAATAATGTTTAGGTTATGAACTTAAAATAAGCTTTTGAAAACACTTAAAACACAAATTTGCAAAAATCTATTCATACGTCTGTTGTATATACTTCGACGTTATTTAATTAATGTTATTAAAATATTAAAAATTTTAATGTTATCAAAATATTAAAAATTTTAATGTTATCAAAATATTAAAATTTTTAATGTTATCAAAATATTAAAATTTTTAATGTTATCAAAATATTAAAAGTGTTAATGTTATTAAAAATTTTAATGTTATTAAAAATGTTAATTTTATTAAAAGTGTTAATGTTATTAAAAATTTTAATGTTATTAAAAATGTTAATGTTATTAAAAGTGTTAATGTTATTAAAATATTAAAACTGTTAATGTTATTAAAATATTAAAAGTGTTAATGTTATTAAAATATTAAAAGTGTTAATGTTATTAAAATATTAAAAGTGTTCATGTTATTAAACATTTTAATGTTATTAAAAACGTTAATGTTAATAAAATATTAAAAATGTTAATGTTAATAAAATATTAAAAATGTTAATCTTATTAAAATATTTAAACAGTTAATGTTATTAAAATATTAAAAATGTTAATGGTATTAAAATATTAAAATTTTTAATGTTATTAAAATATTAAAGCTGTTAACGTTATTGAAATATTCAAAATGTTAATGTTATTAAAACTGTTAATGTAATTAGAATATTAAAACTGTTAATGTTATTAAAATATTAAAACTGTTAATGTTATTAAAATATTAAAAATGTTAATGTTATTAAAACTGTTAATGTTATTAAAATATTAAAAATTTTAATGTTATTAAAATATTAAAAATTGAAGAAGGAGCAGTGTTTTTTTAAAGAATATTTAGACTTAAATGTGAAAAAACAAATATCAATTTTAAATATATTATTTTATTATTATTATTGTTCAGATAGAAATGTTATAGTAATATAAAAAAAAATCATTAATAAAAAATATTAGGATTTGAGGCTCGGATCTCCTTTAAGGCTTATCAGATTAACTTTTTTTTGTAATTGTATTAACATGCATGTTATGTCAGTTGTAATTAACTTGTATTTAATTGTTCTCATTGTGCACTTCATTTACATATAGAACGTTTTCAATTGCTAGTGTTTGTCTTATTGTGAAGAGCATTACTTTCGTCGAATTATGTTTCTGTATATTTTTTTGTTCTCTCCCGGGCATGCCCGTAGTTTCACAGTTTTTAAAGCTAAGTTAAGCATGTCTTGGATATAAGTTTAAAAAAAAATCATAAGGCATAAATGAATACATAAAGTGAAAATGTCACGTTTCAGTGTTTAGAAATCTTAACAAATAAGACACACTAAAGCTCCGATTATCCGGATCAATCCGGACCAGACCGGATAATTGGATATTCTAAAATAAAAGATATTTCTTAGTTTTATAAAAAGTAATTTTCCTTTAGTATGTAATGTAATTTAATGTCCATTAAAAACAATATCGTTTACGCATAAGAAAGTTTTAGGATGCGGATTTTGATGATTTGTGTTTTCACTCAAATCGATCCATTTCCATATAATTGGCGATCCGCTTTGTTTGATCTGGATAGCTGGAGTTCAGATAATTTCGGAGTTTTACTGTATATTTACTTAAGCTATTTCAAAACTAATTGTTAATTGCAATGTGCAATTTTTGCCTAAGTACTACCACCGTAATTCCAAATATCCTAGAAAATGCAAGTATAGATAGCCAGATAATTTTCTAAAACAATCAAAATAATTGAAGTCGTGGGGGCAAGAACAAGACAGCTCCACTTTTTTCTTCTGATTCACTCTTTTTTACTTATTCCTATAAAAAAATCATCTGTCGATTAGTGCTAGATCCAGAGACCCCTTTGAGCAATAGCTGTAGAAATATAAAGGAACAGGAGCTTTACTTTTGTATTAAACAATGCAAGAAGCATTCAGTGTTTCTAGTCCTTCTTGAAGAATTTTGAAAACTGGAGCTGCCTTGTCCTTGCACCCACGTTTTCTGTTATTATACACTGTTAAAAACAGGTACTCGAAAAAAAGTAAAATGTACTCATTTTTTAGTACGTTCGATGCTTATCATGGCTCCGAATACATAAGTTTTAATTTTAAAAAAGAAATATACTCAAAAATGAGTTAAAAATTTATTAAAAGAGCAGACGCTATGTAACATAGGCTGCCGTCATAAATCACTTTCAATAAATCCCGACAATTACAACCAAGATTTATTTGGAATCGAACCCAGATTCTCAGTCACTGCAGCCCAGAGCTTTATCCGTTACTCTACCACGGTGACTTGAAGAATTTATAAAAAGAAGAAATGTAAAAAAGGTATGCCAAGAGAATGGGAAGTAAGATAATTGAGTTGTCATAACTCAGTTTTCATTTAAGCAATCGACATCAAATAATGTCGAAAACCATCTTCTGAACAACTATTTTAAGTTTGTCAGGTCGCTAAGATGGCTTGAACAGAAGATGAGATTAGCAATATTAAATCGCACTGCTCAGTTTTGAGTAAGTACGGTTAATTAAATTTGAGTAATCGATTGTACTCAAATAAAAACGAGTAGGTTCAGATACTTATATTTAAGTACATTTTTTTGGAGTGTTACAATGAACAATCTCGTTATTCCTCTACTGCATGATTTTTTCTTTTTTAATGAAATTTTTTTTTCATTTCTTTTTGCCCCTGGACCGCTGAAAAAATAGACAAAAGAATCCCAAGTGCCTATTTAATAAAATAATGAATTAAAACCGTTGTGTAGCGTATATGCAACATCATATGTAATTACCGAAATAATTTTCAAAAAGTATGAAAATATATTTAAATACAATCTACATACCTCTGGTATTAGCTAGGAATTATTTGTAGAGCCAGATTATACTTATAAGTAATAAAACAATCTTTAGTTAACACTAAAACAGCGCCAGTTTTAGAACAACAGACCTCGAAGCAACTGATTGCCTTTATCAAAATAATTTTTATAAAGAAAAGTGACCTTGCGTCGGTTATGGCACATGGTTCCCTACGTGACAATACTATAATATTTAACATAAAACTCAACAGAAGCAACTAGCGGTAATTTTAAAGTTGTGTAGCATATATACTACACTATGCAATAGAGGATTAAATATAAAAAGCTAAACCCATTTAATCCTTCTTCTCGAATCCTCTTTATAAGTCGTCCAATGACCATAATACAACTCTAATTCCTGATTTCTCCATTACTGTCTAATTCACTATTTTATAGCATGGCCTTTTAAAGCTCGCCTAATTATTTCATGTATCAGAGCAATTAGGACATGTCCGTTGGTGATAAATGCGTAATACGGCCGGATGTTCTCTCACTTTCAGAGTTCTCCCGGATTAGGCTTGTAATTACGCAATTAGAAGACATTTCGCTGTTAAAGGCGGAAATTCCTGGATTAGCTTCTGGAAAGTCGATGGCGATTCTCACTCGACACGGGGAAGATGGACGGGTTAAATTAGCTGTTCAATACTGTAGAATAGTTCGGATTGTTCTGGAAACTTTTTACTTTTATGTTCCGTTTTTTATTATAAGATACAGGAATAAGGGTTTTCGCATCGAATTACAGATGTGGTATTTTAAGCTTTTCAGACTCTACCTTTTTGTCGTAGTACAAAACCTTTTTTTTAAATTATGCTTTCGCTGTAAAAAAAAAAGGTACTTAAAAATGAATACCTTAACCTACTCGTTTGCCTTTAAGTACAATTGCATCGTGATGCAGAGTGATGACGTACTCAAGTTTAAGTCCTCGTACTTTTTTGAAAAATGAGAAGGACGATTTAATATTGCTAATCTCAACTTTTGTTTAAGCTGATAAACTGATCGATCTGACAAACTTAAATTAAGTGTTCAGAATATGGTTTTCTACATTATTTGATGTTGGCTGCTTAAATGGAAAGTTATTACAACTCAATTATCTTACCTCCCAGTCTTTTGGCACACCTTTTTAACCATTCTTTTGTTTATAACTTTTTCAAGTCGCCTTGGTAGTTTAACGGACAGAGCACTTTACTACGGTGCTTGAGGATATGAGTTCTATTCCCGGTAAGTCTTGGTTGTAATTGTCTATATTTATTGAAAGTGATTTATGAAGGCAGCCTATGTAGGCTAGCTTTTTATTCAGTATTACCCATTGAACTCATTTTTAAGTACATAACGTTTTCAAAATTGAAACTAATGTATTTGGAGCCATGATAACCATGGAAAGTATTCAAAAATCAGTACATTTTACTTATTTTGAATACCTATTTTTAACACTGTATGTTAAAAAAAATTGTCTCTAAAATAATTTTTCTTCACTTGAAGTATTTTTTTACGAGTTCTCACATAAGAATTCATATAAAAGAGTTGTCAGGAAATTTCGTATCGATTATAATTAAAAAAAAACGTTTTACTAAAAAAATATAGTAAAATACAATATGAAATATTCATAACATATAGCAGTAAAATTAAATACTATCGCCTAAAGAAGTTAAAGAAAATTATTTTTAAAAAAACTGTAGAAAATGACGTCTATAAGTAGTTCTATTGGTGTATTTTAATATTTCATTTTTTTTTTACTTATCTCGAGAATTAAGATCGAAATGCTCCTACATGTTCAACAAAATCATTCTCCTTTGTACCTATTGATTCAATTTCCTTCTGCGAGTACTGCATTCTACAGAACAAGTTATTTTTTATGAAATTTCTATTTAAGAAAAATATTTTGCCATCTGTTTGGTTCACTTAGCTATTCCATTCCTGCACAGGACAGGTTCTTTTTTCTTTTTCATGTTCTTCTTATCAGAATCTTTTTTCAGATTCTATCAGACGTCTTCGGAGTATTTTTTCTCTAGAAAGTATTCTCGTGTAGGAAAACAGGTGTGTGGAGAACTCCCTTTGGGGGTTGTAAACATGACATTTTAATTCATTCTAGTTTTCTTCATGCAAAACAAAACAAGTTTATAAAGTGTAGTAGGGAAAAAGTATAGTGGTAAATGTTGTGTAGAAAATAAAAATATTAAATATAATATTTTCTCGAAATATAAATTTGTTGGATTTATAAGAAGATTAACATTCATTGATAGATTTATCTTAACATGTTACTACATATTAAAGGAGACTCGAGCCCCTCCACCCCCCCCCCCCCCCAAAAAAAAAAAAAAAATTGGCTTACATTTTTGTTGAATAAAACGATGCTATACATATTTAAGAAGTGCGTACAAAATTTCAAAGCTGTAGACGGAAGGGAACATTTGTTTGTTTACATGCTTAATTTACAAAGTTTAATTTTTTTGATGTACTTAAAACTAAACTTTTAATTGTTTTTGAAGATAGATTTAATATTTATTTTATAAGTGTATGAATAGCTTTTTTAAATTAAGTTATAAATTATTTTTTTACGAATTAATGAACATAAAAATGTGAATATTTTTTAGGTTGTGAACTTAAAAGAAGTTTTTGAAAACAATTAAGACACAAATCTTCAAAAATCTGTTCATACGTCATCAGTATATACTTTGACGTTATTTAATCAATTAATTTTTTTTAAATATTAAAAATTGAATGAGGAGTGTAGTGTTTTTTAAAAAAGCCTATTTAAGGTTTAAAACGCAAAAAAATAAGGATCTGAGGATCTGGGTTTGATTTCCAGTTAGACTTGGTTGTAATTCTCTATATTAAATAAAAGTGATTTATGAAGTAATCTATGTAGGCAAGCATCTACTCATAGTACTCATTTTTCAGTGCATGTCTTTTTCACAACTAAAACTCATGTATTCGGACGGAGCCATGAGAGGCATATATATATACAGTGTTCACTCTAGGCGTTTTTTGAAGGGCGGTCCGCCCTGCCCGCCCTTTTTTTTTATTTCAATAGCGCCCTTATGCCTCTTTTATCAAAAATGCCGCCCTCTTTTGAAAAAGATTTCACCCCTCCGCCAAATATGTGTTTATTTAACATGGTTTTCAATTAATATTTGGATTTATGACTTGTTGCCCAATTTATTTATTATTGCATTTCTGTATTGCAGTTCAATTAAATTTTGCATTTCTGGATTTTTGGGAAGATTTCCATGGAATTTACATATTACTATAAAGTTTATATATCTGAGGTGTTGGTTATTGCAGCTTGCGCATAACAACATTCACAGATAATAGTTTCAAAGATTGTAAACATATAGATACAAACGGATTCTTTTACGACTGCCTTGGCGGAATTTAGTTTTTTCGCGTTACGACTGCCTTGGCGGAATTTAGTTTTTTCGCGTTAATTGATTTTTTACCTTCCAGAAACATTTAGAAAATAAGGAAAGTACAAATAATAGAAATTTCATGGCACCTGGTCCGTCTCGTGCTTCAACAAGGGACCCTGGATGCTGTTTTGGTCGGGGAACACATCTGGCAAGCTACTCGAACCCCATGTTAGGCTCTCTCTCGAGGCAATTATTATTCGTTAAGTGTACGGACAAAAGGTGCAAAACCTGCCCTTTTGCAGACGCAAATCAAATTGGTGATGAGACTTATACAGAGTTAGAGAAATTTTGTAAAGTGGACAATTGTGTTTACATGCTGACATGTAATCTTGAGTACATTGGACAAACAAGCAACCAGCTGCATATCAGGTTACATGGACACCGTTCGGATATATCAAAATTTAAACATCAGGGTAATTACGAAATACTGCATTTCCAGAATCATCCATTTGAACATATCAGAATTAAGATTCTTGACATTATTGTAAAAAACAGTTCTAGGTTGCAAAACGAAAATTATGATATGTTGCAATATAAAACTATTTTCCCATATGGTCTAAATAACTGTTTTAATGGTGAGCATTTGGGAGATAATTATTCCACTACATGCATTTATAGAGGTTTTATTAAAAACTACCTAAAGAATAGAGGAAAGAGAGGAAATGGTAAAAATTGGGTGAATAACCATGAACACTGTAAAAGAACAAAGAACCAATTTAAGAATATATTTGACCTCGAATTTAATAAATCAAACATTAATAAAATTAAAAGATTAATTTTCAATTCAAGAAATAAAGTTCTTTTGGATCTGGTTAAAGAAGATTTTTTTGAATTTGCCAACCACAACCTACAACTTATTGTGTACGACCTAATTAAATATAAAGTTGGACTTAATGAATTCAAATTTGAAGTTCCTACCGCACCAGTTAAGGAATATCTGAATTTAACCTTTCAGGACAAAATCTTTAATAAAGTTAAATTTGGAAATATTATTACTGATCATTATGACATTTTTCCAATTCGTGAGATAATAAAAATTGTTACCACATATAAATACAATAAAACGCTTGGACGTTTAATTTGTAATTATAACCAACTAAGCAAAGATATACCTAAAGATTTGGATGACTTATGTTGTTGTGAAAACTACCCAGATTTTATTGATAAGGATTACGGACATGTCTTAACAGGTGATCTTAGGATTATTATCGACAATGATTTACGCGAATTACTGGGAAAGGGTAGAAAATTCAGACCTAGTTATTATTTAAACCCTAACCACGCGCTTAAAATAATTGAAAAAGAAATTAATATATTTTGTATTAAAATGTCTTACAAATATTGTTTCCCAGTAGAGGGTTTTGAAGAATGGATAAATAAAATATATAAGAACATAAAATATAATCTATTTTCGAATATAAATAGTAAAAAGTTTGGCCAAAAGTTTTGGTTACTCACTCAACTAGAGAATTAAAAAATAAAATTGAAGAAATTAAAAACCTTTTTGCTATAACTGTTATAGATAAATGTAGTAAGAATGTTAGCTTTATTTGTAAAAGACTCTATTATGAAATATTGATTAAGGAATATTGTATAAATGATACTTTTAAAATTTTGAATACACCTATTAACATTTTCAAAAAGAAGGTTATTGGATTTTACAAAAAACTAAAAATCAAGAATAATAAATTCAGTTTCCCTTATTTATTTTTAAATTGTAAGTTTCACAAAAATCCTGTTGGATTTAGATTTGTAACATGTGGCACCAATACATATATAACTAATGTTTCTTTGGAATTACAAAAAATGCTTAAGATTGTTATTGATCAAATACACAGAAATGGAGAAAGTTTTATGATTAGGGATAATACCAAGATAATAGAGTTTTTGAACGAACATAGGGAAATAAATAATATTGAAACATATGATTTTAAGAATCTTTTCACCAGTATTCCACATGACAAACTTATGGATATTTTTCGTAGGATTTTTGAAGAATTTGAAGTTTTTATTAATTGCGATTTTGATAAGTGGTCAACATTAATTAAATATTGTGTTTTCAATAATGTTTTATACAATGGGCAAAACTATTACATTCAAATAAAAGGGATCCCAATGGGAAGTAATTATTGCAGTGCTTTTGCTAACCTTTTTCTTTATTATTACGAAAAAAACGCACAACATTTATAAGATAATAAGATATTTAGATATATTGATGACTTAATTATTATAGACTTTAAAGATTTTGATCAAATATACCAAAATATTTATCCCTCAGAATTAAAACTTAAGAAAACTAACGCAAATAATAACAAAGCAGAATTTTTAGATCTAGATATAAAAATAGATGATATAATAAAAATTAAAATTTATGATAAAAGATTAGATTTTAACTTTAAGGTCTTGAAACTAACACATTGGAATTCAAATATTAGCAATAAAGTACATAGGAATATCATTCTTTCACAATTATACAGGATTAAGAAAATATGCAATCACAGAGAAGGTTTTGTGGAAAACCTAGTAATATTTTTTAAGACCCTTTCCGATAATTCCATTCCAAAAGGATTCGTGTTTTCCCTATGTGACAAGGAAGAGGACTTCGCTATGCTTGCGGAAAATTTGTTACGACCAACATTATTGGGTTCACCTTCGTGAAAAAATGGAGGACATGCAAGATAGGGCTATCGGCAAGCGCAGATAAGATATTTTTTGAAGATTTAGATTCCAGTTTTAGGCACTATGGCACGGATTTTTGATTTTATTGTTGGATGTTGATTTGTGGGTTGTGGTTCGATGGAGGTTCACTCATAGTTAAGTTTATGTTTTGTTAATTTTCTTGTATTTTAAATGCTTAATTTTTCACTTTGATATTTTGTAATTTTGTGTATTTGTGTTCATATGTGTGTTTTTCGGAAAAACCTATTCTGTCCATGGTGTCGGGGGATCTGTGACATTTTAGCATTTTTAATGCACGTCACATCAGAAACACCATGGATCTTTGGGACGCGTGGACCTCGCTCCCCCCTGATGAAGAGGGGTTCACGTGTTTCGAAGTTTCTATTCATTATTCAATATTTTTATTTTTATTTTACTCTTTTACTATATATATATATATATATATATATATATATATATATATATATATATATATATATATATATATATATATATATATATATATATATATATATATATATATATATATATATATATATATATATATATATATATATATATATATATATATATATATATATATATATATATTGATAAATAAAAAAAAATATTAAATTATTGATAAATAAAATAATAAAAAACTAAAATATGAATTCTTAAAGTAAAAATTATACTAACAAATATTTCATTAAAAAGAACATCAACACGGTACTTCATCAAGGGGGTAGGACCGCATTGAAACGCTTTTAAAAGACATATTTGTTAGTACAATTTTTTCTTTAAGAATTCATATTTTAGTATTATTTGGCGCACATTACGTTTGCTACATTTCTACTCTAATTTAACGAAAGTGAAATAATTATTTTTTAAATGTAATTATTATCTGGTATTACAGTATATTTTCATTAGAGTATATTCACATTTGATTGTCCTATGCATTTTTAATTAAATTATATCCTTTTTGTTTATAATCCAATGTTTTCTACTATGTTTGGATCACACACACACACACACACACACACACACACACACACACACACACACACACACACACACACACACACACACACACACACACACACACACACACACACACACACACACACACACACACACACACACACACACACACACACACACACACACACACACACACACACACACACACACACACACACACACACACACACACACACACACACACACACACACACACACACACACACACACACACACACACACACACACACACACACACACACACACACACACACACACACACACACACACACCACACACACACACACACACACACACACACACACACACACACACACACACACACACACACACACACACACACACACACACACACACACACACACACACACACACACACACACACACACACACACACACACACACACACACACACACACACACACACACACACACACACACACACACACACACACACACACACACACACACACACACACACACACACACACACACACACACACACACACACACACACACACACACACACACACACACACACACACACACACACACACACACACACACACACACACACACACACACACACACACACACACACACACACACACACACACACACACACACACACACACACACACACACACACACACACACACACACACACACACACACACACACACACACACACACACACACACACACACACACACACACACACACACACACACACACACACACACACACACACACACACACACACACACACACACACACACACACACACACACACACACACACACACACACACACACACACACACACACACACACACACACACACACACACACACACACACACACACACACACACACACACACACACACACACACACACACACACACACACACACACACACACACACACACACACACACACACACACACACACACACACACACACACACACACACACACACACACACACACACACACACACACACACACACACACACACACACACACACACACACACACACACACACACACACACACACACACACACACACACACACACACACACACACACACACACACACACACACACACACACACACACACACACACACACACACACACACACACCACACACACACACACACACACACACACACACACACACACACACACACACACACACACACACACACACACACACACACACACACACACACACACACACACACACACACACACACACACACACACACACACACACACACACACACACACACACACACACACACACACACACACACACACACACACACACACACACACACACACACACACACACACACACACCACACACACACACACACACACACACACACACACACACACACACACACACACACACACACACACACACACACACACACACACACACACACACACACACACACACACACACACACACACACACACACACACACACACACACACACACACACACACACACACACACACACACACACACACACACACACACACACACACACACACACACACACACACACACACACACACACACACACACACACACACACACACACACACACACACACACACACACACACACACACACACACACACACACACACACACACACACACACACACACACACACACACACACACACACACACACACACACACACACACACACACACACACACACACACACACACACACACACACACACACACACACACACACACACACACACACACACACACACACACACACACACACACACACACACACACACACACACACACACACACACACACACACACACACACACACACACACACACACACACACACACACACACACACACACACACACACACACACACACACACACACACACACACACACACACACACACACACACACACACACACACACACACACACACACACACACACACACACACACACACACACACACACACACACACACACACACACACACACACACACACACACACACACACACACACACACACACACACACACACACACACACACACACACACACACACACACACACACACACACACACACACACACACACACACACACACACACACACACACACACACACACACACACACACACACACACACACACACACACACACACACACACACACACACACACACACACACACACACACACACACACACACACACACACACACACACACACACACACACACACACACACACACACACACACACACACACACACACACACACACACACACACACACACACACACACACACACACACACACACACACACACACACACACACACACACACACACACACACACACACACACACACACACACACACACACACACACACACACACACACACACACACACACACACACACACACATGTATCTGATCACACACAGTGCTCTGTTATCTAACCACTCAGAAGGTAAAATTAAACTTTATTGAAAATTCCTTTCTAAAAATAAATTAATTTATATTTCCATTCTAAAAATTTTTTTTTAAGCAGGAGAAAATTCTCTTAAATAAAAATGTTCACCGGGACTCCAGCCTTTTCCCCTTGTTTGAGTATATATATATTTTATATATTTTTTTTATATATATTTTTTATATATATTTTTTATATATATTTTATATATATAAAAAATAAATATATATATATTTTTATTCGAAGAACATGGCGATAAGTTCGAAATTGGTGCGAAAATACCATACGTTCTGGAAATGCAATTCTAATTTATTCCAGCGAAATTTAATTTTTATTTCGGAATCTACATATGGAAATTTTCTATCGAGTATTAAATCCTGAGGAATATATCCGGAAGCTCAAGAATTTTCTTGTTGAGGTTCGAATGGAGTTTTTGAATGGCTGTTCTCAACATCAGCGGTCTTTGTTAATGCTATAATATTATTCAAGGAGTTTAAATTTTTTTTACAGTTCAAAGATAAGTTCCAAAAATGTATCTGAAAAGCAAATAATACATTCTATTTTAGCTTTCATGATTCAACTTCTTCGTTCTTCAGATTTATAAAGAACCTTTATTGCAATATTAATCTGAGAATGTAAATAATATATAGTTCGTTGAACTATGTTATCAATTATAACAAGTCATACAGACTGTTTAATTTTAATTTATTGTTTTATGTATGTTTTAAAATGTGTGAGTCAAATCCTTATTTGTCGTTGTTTAAAACGATTTTTTGGTTTAATATTATTTAGATTCAAATTCAACAAAGTTTTTCGTTTTTCATTTAAGAATTATGGTAGGCAGGGTTTAAACGAATTAAACATTTAGTTTATTAAGGGATAAACAACACCTGCAATAGAGAAATATGAAATATCGATTATTTCATGTCTCGTAATGAAATTTCATTACAGAATCATAAATTGAAAAAGTTTCACACGTACAATTATGATCTACTGATAAAAGTTTTCGTGTAACGCGGTTGGCTGACAAATGGTGTAATTCCTAAAACTACGAAAATGACAATTAACACAATTTTCCATAACTAGGCATCTAGATCTACACTGTAAAAAGAAAGGTATTTAAAAATGAGTACCTGAACCTACTCGTTTTTCTTTGAGTACAATTGCATCGTAAATGAGCGATGACGTACTCAAATTTAAGCAACCGTACTTTCTCAAAAATGAGCAGTGTGATTTAATAGTGCTTATCTCAGCTATCTGACAAATATAAAATATTTGTTCAGAAGATGGTTTTCTATATTATTTTATGTCCATTGCTTAAATAGAAACCGAGTTATTAGAACTCAGTTATCTTACTTTCCATTCTTTTGGCACACCTTTTTAATATTTCTTCTGTTTATAGCTTCCTCACCCCTGGTAGTACAACGGATAATGCACTGAATTGCGGTGCCTGAGATTCTTGGTTCGATCCCCGGTAAATCTTAGTTGTAATTGTTGATATTTATTGAAAGTGATTTATGATTACAGCCTAAATAGGCAAGAAACTGGTCTTTTTATTCATTTTTACTTATTTTTAAATATGTCTTTTTCAAAAATGAAACTTAATTATTCGGAGCTACGATAAGCATCGAATATACTCAATAATAAGTACATTTTACCGGTTTTTGAGTACCTATTTTTAACAGTGTATCATTTTTATCATTTTGTTAAGGGGTGTGGGTCCAAGTGCAATGGGGGAGTTTCACGCCGAGAAGAAGACCGCTGTTCCAACGGTACATGGAGAAAGTTTCGCGACGCCGAAGAAGTTCCGTAGGGTTAGCATGGAGCTTTAGCTCCTGTACTATAATTTTAACTTTTAGTCTTTAAATAATACCTCAATATAGAAATATTTACTACATACACTGAGATAGATTGTAGTCATCGTTTATCAAGTATTTTTGTGTTGAAATAAAAGTATTTTTACGTATTTTGTTGTAATTCTAATTATATACAAATATAATATAAGTATTTCTGTACTTAAATTTATTCATATATGGAATAAAAATATTACTTATTTGGAAAAAACAAATATTATAAACAAACTTTCCCATAATTGCAAGCGTAGCGACTGAACAAACAAAAGCAAAGTTGTCTGCTGTAGGGAAGAAATCGAAACTACTAGTAAGTTACCATGTTAATACGTCACGTAAAATCATGTAATACGTCACGTAATAGATGTTAATACGTCACATGTTAATACACTCGCATAGGTAGCCCAATAATAAGTTGAATGTCATTCATTTACACAGTATATTCGAGTCGAGTTGCAAATTTTAAATTCTTTTTTCGGAAGAAACTCCGTTTTTCGGACTACACCAATTAGTTTCCGACCTGCCTAAATTACTTTCGCCCATTAAATGAAACTTCTGTCTTGATGCGATATAGGATTATTTCCTACTTTTTCCCAAGCTGTAATATTTTAAATTATATCTATTTTTAAACTGTAAATTTATAAAAAAATAAAGTTTATGCGTTATTGATAACTAATACGTCGCTGGGAGTTAAAAAATAATAACAGTAGAAAATACACAAAACAAACGTTGTTTTAATACTTCTCCTTAATGATACATTTAAAATATATGACCAAGCAAACATCGATACGTATGGTTATTTTTAATCTTAATCGAATCAATTAAAAAAATATTTTAAAATAGTTTTTTCGCAGACGACGGTGACTGTTAAGCGATTTTTTTCATAATTATAAAGTTATTTTCACAGCTTGGATATTTGAATAATTTTTCTTATACATGATTCTTAAAAGTTTTATTGCATTTTAAAATGATAGCTTGAAAGTTCGGTACAAATGTAGTATACGACATTTGGCGTGGGAGTTCTTTTTGGCGTGTTTTATATGGGCCATAAATTTATGGTATTGCAACCCCGCCTGGTATTGTTGGTTTTTTTCTGTTTCTTGTGGCGACCCTACGACGTAATCGTACTGCGTAATCGTTTTTGTTCGTTACTGGAAATATTTTTTACGGCAATTTCGAATGAAAGCGGAAGAATACAACAAAATAGTTAACAACAGTTGTATAAACTTCATAATAAATTCTACAATTTAGCTGCACAAATCGAAAAAAAACGTTTTACATAACATACATAACGTTAACATACATTTACATACATAAACGTTTTACGTACATACCATATATATATATATATATATATATATATATATATATATATATATATATATAGAGAGAGAGAGAGAGAGAGAGAGAGAGAGAGAGAGAAGAGAAGAGAAGAGAGAGAGATAGAAGATATAATAATTATTTTACTTGGACAAAAGAACAAAAGTTTATCCTTGTATAACATTTTCATTGTACTCTGCATTAATTTTTTTTTTACAAAATTCAGAGTTATGTAAATATAAAAAAGTGTTACAATCACTAAACAAAAAACAGTTACTCGTATAGTTTTATTGATGATCGTATACCTAAGACTTACCTTTACAACCCGATAAAATGTGAAGACATTTTTACAAAGTGATAAGAAATTCAATCCATCATTAAACGACTTATATTTTTCTTCAACGTCATGTATTCCCTTCACGAAAAATTGAGTTGGAAATTGTAAGGAGATTTTGGGGTTTAGTGTTATGTTATTTAAAACACTGTTCTATCTGAAAATTATTATTGTTTGGTAAAATAACGCATTTATGTTTTATGTTAAGCGTAATAATTGTTTGATGTGTTAGAAAGTATTTAAAAATGTCGATGATAATTACATTTTGCTGAATTTCAGCGCTATTAGACACCGAGAATTTTAATTGGTTCAGTTAACTTCCTACTACAGCTACACAATGATATTTTGTTGAATGTTTAGGATCTATCTTGTAGAAAAAACTTTGGAACACTTCCTTCTAATTTAAAAACTGAAGACTATTCTACACGAACGAGAACCACACGCGCGAGCTTCCCGTGGATTCTACGCTGTTAAAAATAGGTGCTCAAAAATAAGTAAAACGTATTCATTTTTGAAAAAGATGTACTCAAAAATGAGTACAATGAAAACCAACACCAATCGGGAATTGAACCCATATCCTAAGGCACCGGCTGTCTATTGCCTTATCCGTTGTACTACCAAGGCGACGTGAAGAAGTTATAAATAGAAGAAACGTTAAAAAGGAGTGCCAAAAGAATGAAAAATAAGATCATTGAGTTGTAATAACCCAGTTTCCATTTAAGCAATCGACTTCAAATAATGCGGAAAACCAGATTCAGATACTCATTTTTAAGCAAATTTTTTTTGTTGCAGTGTAAGTCTCGTTCTACGAGACGAAAACAACGTTCGCTAGTTTCTCGGAGATTCTAGAATCCATAGCACGGATAGAATAGAATTCATCTACACACAATATCAGAAATTAAAATGAACGCAATTTTAAAATTAAATAATAACTACAAAACTGTTCAAGTAGCGACATAAAATCTAATTTTATCTTAATTAAAAAAATTTAACAATCTTAGTGAAAATTGTACATTGTATACAGATATGTGATGTACACAAGTTTTTTTTTATAGAAGTTAAGTCAAATTAGTTGACAATACAATATATGGCTTTGTTAAGTCAATATACAATTAGTAACCGTTTAATATTTTTATCTCAATTTCTCAACTTAAATTTTCGAAACTAGCACAACAATACAATGTATATATATATATATATATGTAACTTTTGATAAAACCACCAGATGGCATTATGATGAAAAAATCGACCAACACTCTGCGTAAGGCACGGACAACGCTGGGTACTTTAGATAGTTTCTTATATACAACAATTTACACTAAATCGAGACTCTTTTATTTGAAGGTCATTATAACATTAGACGGCTTCCAAGAATCTTTCGTTGATTTCTTAAGGAATTAAAATTAAAAGTCTCAACTACGCAAACGTGCTTGAAATCTTAACATTCTTCTCAACACCGTCTAAAGCACTCACTTCGAGGATTTTACAATGCGAGTCTGCGAACAAAAGAATCTCGGAACTAAAGTTTCGAAGTCGAAGAGACTCAAGTTTCTGTATGACTTTGGGTTTCTTTGCTTAATATGCTTCGCCTGCTCTGTGTGATTATGGAAGAGAATGGAATTTGAACAAGGTAAACTCTGTGGAAGTTCGTTTCAAACAAAGCTCCCACTCTACAATCTATTAACGAATTAAAGTCACTTGAAGTGCTGTTTAGTCTTGGTAATTTATTTGAAAGAACTTTGTGCATTAAATGGCTTTTCAAAAGGGACTAGAATTCCCGTGCGATAATTGTAGCATAAGCATCCCCCTTATATATATATATATATATATATATATATATATATATATATATATATATATATATATATATAAGGGGGATGCTTATGCTACAATTATCGCACGGGGATTATATATATATATATATATATATATATACATATATATATATATATATATATATATATATATATATATATATATATATATATATATATATATATATATATATATATATATATATATATATATATATATATATATATATATATATATATATATATATATATATATATATATATATATATATATATATATATATATATATATATATATATAGATAGATAGATAGATAGATAGATAGATAGATAGATAGATAGATATAGATAGATATATAGATATATATATATATATATATATATATATAGATATATATGGCCAAAAAATCAAAAAGTGTAACGGCCTGCTCATTAAATGAAGCATTATCAAGAGCTTGTTTCCCCCATTAAAACAAATTATTTTAAACTCTTTTTAAAAACAATACCCGTTGATATTATGCCACGGGATGAAATACCCATGAGATGAAAGTACGATTCTACAGTGGTCCATGAAATTCTTTTTCTTTTTATAACTTATGTGTTAAGATAACTTATGTATTAACTTATGTAAGGTTGCGTCTAAGGGACGTACAACGGATCTTTACTATAGAAATAATATACTAGCATGCCGGTGCGATAATTATCGCATGAACAATCCTTCCAATTTGAATTCCGACAGGTTTAACGTGAACATGAAACGGAACCACTGAAACGGCCACCATCTTGAGACGGAAATTAAAAAGAAATCTTTAATTGAAAAGTTAGAGAAAGGTTTTCAAGGACTTCAAGGTACATTCAAGCCAAATTTGAAGAAAATCGGACAACGCGTTTGGTGGTAACTGCATAACAAAACAAATTTACAGACAAAGAAATGCCGAACTGTCAAGTTAAAATAGGACATCTCTAACTCTCAATCAATTCCAGATTGAGTTTAAGAGTGCAGTTGAAATTATTTTATTATTTAAACCCTCTGACCTCTCTAACTCTCAATCAATTCTAGATTGAGTTTAAGAGTGCAGTTGAAATTATTTTATTATTTAAACCCTCTGACCTCTCTAACTCTCAATCAATTCTAGATTGAGTTTAAGAATGCAGTTGAAATTATTTTATTATTTAAACCCTCTGACCTCTCTAACTCTCAATCAATTCCAGATTGAGTTTAAGAGTGCATTTGAAATTATTTTATTATTTAAACCCTCTGACCTCTCGAACTCTCAATCAATTCCAGATTGAGTTTAAGAGTGCAGTTGAAATTATTTTATTATTTAAACCCTCTGACCTCTCTAACTCTCATTCAATTCCAGATTGAGTTTAAGAGTGCAGTTGAAATTATTTTATTATTTAAACCCTCTGACCTCTCTAACTCTCAATCAGTTCCAGATTGAGTTTAAGAGTGCAGTTGAAATTATTTTATTATTTAAACCCTCTGACCTCTCTAACTCTCATTCAATTCCAGATTGAGTTTAAGAATGCAGTTGAAATTATTTTATTATTTAAACCCTCTGACCGTTCAGAAAATTAACTAAATTGTAAAGTTGTTTTCTCTGTTAGAGAGTTTAAAGGATATTTTAATAAATTTATATAAAAGTTTTAAAGAAAAAACTTGTTTTTCTTAAAGCGATGGCTTTGAATTTATACCCCAATAAAAAAGTTTGGAAACTATTAGAAATTAAAATATTTTTATGAATATAAAAATGGTGTATATCGCTGGAAAAACTAAAAATTCAAAGCGCAAAAATACATTGGTAACGGTCAGAAGGTTAAAGCTTTATTGAGTAATTAATATACATATACTAGTATCCAGATCTACCTTATAAATTCAATGGTTATTAATATTTATGTATTTCATATTGGCAACAGCTGCTTTTTATATATTAGTATATGCATAGAACAGGTAAACCACATAATAAGAATTATGTATATCATAAATACATATGGAATACATATAAAAAGAAGTACATTAAAAGAAAACTACTTCACTAACTTCTATAAAAAAATATCCACATTCTTCCGTTGGTAAAAGAGCCAATTTCTGAGAAAAATACCATAGGCATCCGTGGTATTTTCCCCGCCACTTGCTCTGCCAAACCAACTCTACCTAATGTGAACAGTGGAGGATGAAATATTGATATAGCTGTTATCTCGAAAGAATTTTTGTCTTCTCCTTCGCGTCTTAGCTGAGTGTGGTTTCTTATCAACTATCGAGGGAGATACCATACTTGGCTTATCTCGTTTTGAAATATGGTTTTCTTATGCTCGTAAGAAATAGTTGAATTGTCTGTTGGTTGGTGAGATTAATGTCATCCTACACTATAAAAAAAATTGTACTTAAAAATGAGTACCTGAACCTACTTATTTTTCTTTTGAGTACAATTGCATCGTAAATGACGTACTGAAATTTAAGTAACTGTACTTTCTCTAAAATGAGTAGTGTGATTTAATATTGCTAATCTCACCTTCTGTATAAGCCATCTTAACAAAAAACCTGACAAACTTAAATTAGGTGTTCAGAAGATGGTTTTTCGTATTATTTGATGTCGATTGCTTAAGTGGAAACTTAGTTATTACAACTCAATTGTCTTACTCTCCATCCTTTTGGCACACCTTTTTAACATTTCTTCAGTTTATAAGTTATTCACGTCGGCCTGGTAGTACAACGGATGTAAGACACTGCAGGGCTCGCAACACTTTTTACATATGTCCATAGGGAAAAAGGGACCAAAAATCTTAAAAAAAAGGGATAAAAAAGGACCTACAAAATTTAAATCCTTATTAAATTTTAAGTCATAAATGTGAGAATGACAAATTTATAGGAAAAACGCTATACAGCAAAAAGAGTTTAATAAAAAAAAACTACAATTTCTATGTAACAATACAGGCTAGCCGCGCACTGGAAACTATCGGACATCCAACTGAACTATTTAGTTGCATGCAACTGAAAAATTCAAATTGTATCTGCTCATTTAGCAATTATCGGACAAGTAGCTATTGAACAAAATATCCTTTTGCTCTATACCGCGCTAACAACATTGTCAAATAATCGGCAATTTGCGGATTTTGTGTTGTGAAAATACGAGTTTGGGCGATTTTTCATTTTTAGATTGGCGATTTCGAAATCTGAGACGTGGCAGCACCGAGTTGTCTGCAATTAAAATAATCGACGGACAGTTACTGAGTGATTATTTAAGTAACTCAGCTGATTAAAAGTTGCAATGCAATGGGAGAGTTTAACGTGACGTATTAAGATGGTAAATTATTAGTAGTTTCGATTTCTTCCCTACAGCAGACAATTTTGCTTTTGTTTGTTTAATCGCTACGCTCGGAATTATGAGAAAGTTTGTTTATAATATTTGTTTTTCCAACTAAGTAATATTTGTATTCCATATATGAATAAATTTAAGTGCAGAAATACTTGTATTATATTTGTATATAATTAGAATTACAACAATATACGGAAAAATACTTTTATTTTAACACAAAAATACTTTATAAACGATGACTACAATCTATCTCAGTGTATGTAGTAAATATGTCTATATTGAGGTATAATTTAAAGACTAAAACTTAAAATTATAGTACAGGAGCTAAAGCTCCTTGCTATCCCTACGGAACTTTTTAGACGTCGCGGAACTTTCTCAAAGTTCCGTTGGAACAGCGGTCTTCTTCTTCTCGGCGTGAAACTTTCCCATTAGTGCTTGTGCCAGGCAACTAATTTATAATCGGATATTTGATTACGTCAGTCATAAGTCCGTGACTTTTCCCTTTCCAAATTCAAGAGTTTATGCAGTAAACATCCCTATTTCTAAATCATAGTAACATAAACACCAGCTGACTACAAAAATGTATCATTTCATGTCCAGTTTTATAACATCAATTCCGTTCGAAATTCTTCGAAGACTGCATATATTGAGTTGGTCCTGTATTAAGTATAACTGTTCACAAGTCGTTTGAAATAAATGCGTACACATTTTTTTCCCATGATTGAATGTATTATAAGCTATTTGTTACTTTTAGCAGAAATAGAAATCAGAATATAAATCAGTGAATTAACATGTAACGAGCAGCACATGCGTTTTGTTGCAGCAATAAAACTATGTTTAAGAACACACACTGAATCGTTTCGACTCCTTTCACTCGTGTTTCCAGTATATAAATATATATTTTAGAGTTTACTTTTGAACTATGACAATCTGCTATTTCAAACATTATTCCAACCAAATTTTTGAATAAAATCGGAGCATTAATAAAAAAGTTAGTAAATTTACAAAAATACTTTTTTAATATTTTTGTAAAATATCATACTTTTATAATTTTTTAAATTATGGTCCAAATTGAAATTTGCAGGGATGCCACTTATTGCAGAAAATGTCTATTTTACCAAGGCTGAACTAGATCCGCGCGCCCTTGATTTTACAGTGCTGCCAATGAGTTGTACCTTTGAAAATATTAGCAGTGTTCACTCTAGGCGGTTTTTGAAGGGCGGCCCTGCCTGCCCTTTTTTCGTCTCGATAGCGCCTTCATTCTCCTTTTAAAAAAATGCCGCCCTCTTTTGAAAAAATCCCGCCCTTTCTAGTCAAGCACAAGCAACCTTGCTTCCCTTAGCTGTCTTTAAAGAAGGCATCGATTATTATTTTTATTTTAACTAAGCGTTTTGTGCAATGGCGACGATTCCGCGGTAATTTTGAGGACAGGGTTGCCTGTGCTCACGTATGAAATGCTAAGTGTGGTTTTTTCAAAGAGAAGATGGTTTGGGGCGATTTTACAAGATTAGGCATTTTGTAATAAAATTTTGGATTTAAGTAGCCTTTTCATTAGTTTCGTAAGGGGTCTGATTAGGACTACTTACCGATTTTGTTAAGTGAAAAAAAAAATTAATATTTTTTTGTACTATTTGCATTAATTTAAGAGTAAGAGACATCAATTTTGTAAGGGTCTTTCCTTCGAGATAAGCACCGAACCGTTACCAATAGCCCAATATTCAGTTTTAGCGTAATGTCAACCAACAATCGTATTTTTTTTTTGGCCACACCCAACCCGAACTTTTTTTTAAAAAGCGACCTTTTAAAAACAATTAGTGCCTTTTCGAAAACGGGGTGCCCTTTTACTGCCCACAGCGCCCTGTCCCTTTTTATTTCTAGAGTAAACACTGTAGTAGCTTTAGTATTCTCAAACATAAAAAATAGTAGTCTAAATAGTCTCCTCAATAAGTCTGTTTAGCAAAGAAAAAAACAGTTAATTGCGACAAATGCATTCTAATAAATACAAGTAATATTACAAATTTACATCATTTTTATTTTTCTCACTATTTTTAGACCTTACTTATACTCATTTTCTTAAATAGGTTGCATAAATTTTTAAAAAATGTATATATTCATTAGATATAAACAGACTCCATTTTTTAAACCGCACAACAATAGTACTTTTTTGTGAAAGTGAATTTTTGCACCAATATCTGCTTTTAAAAAAATTTAATGTTTATAAAAATACCCGAATCCGAATATATGCCTACTTTTAGACAAACATAATAGAATATGACTAAAGGTAATGGTTACAAATGCATATTATGCCTAGGCAATGACCTATTATTTTGCCAAGCTTGTACAAGAAATTAAATTCTGATAATTCTTTGAAGGTTTAACTAATTTTACCAGCTAACTTATGCAAAATCCCTAGAAATGTCAAAATTTTCATTTTTGAAAATCAAAGAAACTGTGACGCTAAAATGTAGATTTTCGGCCCAATTAAGAATTCATTTTTTGTGAAAAGATTATTAGCCGACTAATAAAAACTCACTAAATTTAATAGAAGGTATAAAGACCTCTCACATGTAAAAATATGGTGATAAACTGCTACTATTTTAACATTCAAAGTTGTAAAAATCGTCAAATATGGGAAAACTATTTTGAACATTAAACATCCTGTCAGAAAGTCGACGAATCATATTATAAAAAAATTGTAATATAAAATCAATATTTGTGTCTTAACAAAGTTTAGTTAGCGATATTTAGAACGAAATATCACTTTATTTACATTTTTGTCCAACATCCTTGATTCGGTTGTTCCATCTCAAAATAAATAAGAAGGTATCCTATTTTTTAAAAGAATATTCTTAATAAATATATTTTATTTAAAAAAAATTTTTAGTTTTAAATAATGAAACAATGCATTGAAAGTAACGACACAAATTCACGGAGTAGCAACGTTCCAGTTTTATCGACTTCAAAGTGATTCAATCAATAATTATATTAAAACTTTCATAAACATATTTATATTACAATATCAACAAAAATCAGTTTTTAATTAAGAATTATTGAATTTATAATTTTTTATTTAAGATATGCCTAACTAAAATATGTTGATTTTGTTTTCAGTGAAATGTGGTTTATACAATAACCAAAACAGTATTCAATTTTGCATAAGAAGAAAATAACACAATATAAATGATGCAAATATTAATGATCGTTCTGCATTCAATTTTGTATTAAAAAATATTAACTTTCAAAAAAGCTAGATATGTGTAAAAATTATTTAACTACTTCGCATATATCTCAAATAAGATTTTATCAAAATCTACTGAAACAAATGTTTCATTTAAAATATTTTTAATAAATTTCTTGCAACAGAGTGGCAACAAAATTCTGGAATTTTTTTTCTGAAATTTAAATGATGGTGTCACAAAAATGTCCCTGATTTTACAATTACATTAAGAAATGTTGCAATACATGCTTTGTATAGAAACAAGTATCCACGCTACAATAAATATATTGCGTTTTAAATGAAAAATTAAAAGCAATACTTATTGTCAGTTAAAATAATAATTTATGGTACAACCCAAATTACACAATTGCAACAAGCATAATAGTAATTAAACACGTTCTCTGGAAACGGATAATGAAAAAAAAGCAAATTTTTCCAATTATTTCTTTTGGAGATAATTTTATATGCTTCATATTTCCTATTCCAATCTTCAATAAATCGCATATTCATTAGCCCTTCATATGTTGTTTACAATTCAAGGTCCAATGCATTTAGCTTCTCCCTCCAGCAGTTGTTCACATTTTTACAAAAATAAAACTGAAAATATGAAAATGCGCATAACCACGCATTTTTTAAAATCCTTTTTCAGAACTAAAAGGGAATATTGACTACTACCCAGAATAACGGGTATAATAGACGATAATTGCCGTTTTAATGATCTAAATTTGAAAATTTCCTTGATTTTTTGTGAAATTTTGAAAAATTTCCCGATTTTTCCAGAATTAAAAAAATTCATGATAATTCCCTGATTTCCCATGTTATGTTGCCACCCTAAACAACTAAATCATTTCTGTTACTTACAAATCAAATTGATTTTTATTAAGCAGCTCCGATTACCTAAATATACATGAAACAATTGTTTAGAGAAGGCCATAGGCGTAGGAAGTAGGGGGGCTGGGGGTGCTCGAACCCCCCTAAGAATTATTTTGAAGGGGCTCAGCCCCCCTAATATTATACAATTTTTTTAAAAAAAAAGTTACTTAAAAAACAAATTGTAGAAATAGAAAATTCCTACAAAGATGCATTCGAAAGAAAGCGTCCCTTATTTATTCTAAACGTGTTTTAAAGTGGGGAGAATTTGCTTTGAAAGCTACAACGCTAAAGCTTTAAAGAGTAATTTTAAGAAAAATTTAAAAAATACGCTTTTAAATAAAAAAAAATATTATTTGTGGACATTTCATAAATTATAATCGTATATCCCGTAATTTATTCCCTTTCAAATAATAAACCATCAGATTCATGCACTATTTTCTAAACAGCTTATATAGTTGAAATTTATTCTTTTAGAAAATTAAGATTTTGTTAAAAAAAGTTAAATAGAGACGAATTCCTCAAATCTGAAAAAATTCATATTTTAGCGTACAATACGGACATTTGAAATTACTATTAACCTTTTCCTGGTTACTTTATGTTCTAAAGCTGTCCAAACAAAAACGGATACAAGTTAAAACATTTAACATTAAAACATTTTAAAGCATTGATTGTTTTTTAATTGTTTAATAGCTCGCAACTCCATACTATTTTATATTGTATAACAATATATGTATTGAAAAAAAAATTCAGCCCCCCCTGAAAAAAAGAAGTTCCTACGCCACTGGAGAAGGCAATATTCACCATTGAATTTAAAAAATTAACAAAAAGTGTGAGTCTATATGAAAATATATGAATTTATCAAAATAAAAAAATTAGATTCAACTTAAACATAGAATTTAAAATTCTTGTTGAAACAGTCAAAATTGTCAGAAATAGATCAGTTTTAATGCACATGGCTTTTAGAATGCTGTGCCCAATCACAGTCATCTGATAACGCTAACACTTTTAATAAAATTCTTGTCATAATTCATAACGATTATAGTCACTGTGTGATTTAATTATATTTTTCAATGTCGTCGATTTTGAAGTTTTTATTGGGTTGTTTTGCCATTTTTTTTTTTTATTAATGATCACTAAGAATTCAGACTTTTTTTAAACTTAAGAAAATTCAAAGATATTTTAAATACTTTTCCTAAAGCACATTGTTACGTCATGGTGCCTCTCTTCTCTTCACTCAACACAGAATCTTGTGACATAATACATGAATGGCCACTTAATATGTATTACAAAACGAAAGCTTTACCAACCTAGGCCATTTTTCTTAAACCCGCCACCAAGACAGTTACTTTAAAAAAAAAAAAATTGAAAGGATTGCAATAAGATCTGGTAAAATTATAGGTAAATTCCTAGTGTACAGTGCCTCCTTGGCGCGATTCTGAAAATTGGCGCCACAGCCTTGGCAAACAACGTGAAACGGTGCGAGAAAAAAAAAGTAGGATTGCTGTACATCATGATATTGCTAAAAACGTTATGAAATAGTGTTGCCAACATATAAAATTCATCACCCACCAATTGTAACCAAATCACATTTGGCGGGGGCACAGTACACTAGGAATTAACCAAATTATACAGTGGAGAAAGAGATTTGTAGTTCTGCCACATATCTGCTATTGACATAAATACATGGTTCATACATATTTTCAAAAGTAAAAATTAAGTAGTTCTTAAGGACTTTTTAAGGACCTCTCGATAATTTTTAAGGACCTAGTATATTTTTTGGCGCCGTTGGCGGAGTATAATAATTGTTTGGTGCAAAATTGGTGCAGAAGCGTATGTAAATGTGGTTTCGTAGCAAGTTGACGCAGGATTCCACTTCCGGCAAACTCTGGCGCAGAAATGTTAAAGATGCTACATTCATTTGAATTTCCCCGATTTTCTAGAATGAGTATTGAGTTTTCACAAAACACTAAATCCGTCTATTGACGCCTTTCTCGCCTTGCCGATTTACACTTGTGTGTATAACGGTCGAAAGTGTGGACCCGCCCGATCAAAGCAAAAACCGGAATTCTACATTCCGATATTTTTATTGCACCCGGAATTCTGGGTTCCGAAAATTTTAAAAACTTGAAATTTCGGGTTAGACATGAAAAAATACCTCCCATGTAAATTAGTAAATAAAAAAGCTGATGCTTGACAAAAATTAAGGACCTCAGTTGAAAATTAAGGACTTTAAGGGCCCTTAATTAAGGACCTACCTAAATTAAGTAGTTCTTAAGGACTTTTAAGGACTGTGCGAACCATGAAATATATACTAATATTAAAAAGTACTATTAAATTTACAGATGTCGAATGAAAAAAAAAATTAATTAAACCCTTCATTATATTTTGGGACTCTTAAACACTTTCAAAAAGAACATTTTGATATAAAAAAAATTCTTATAAACAATGAAAACAAGAATTTTTTTAATTCATAATATTATATCAAGTTTTATCCCGATAAAGCTCAACTAACAAAATTTTCAACCAAGGATTTGACACACAAAACCTTTAAAGTTCCAGGGTGTCCTACGTTTAACACATTACAATATCCTTTAGTTTGTATCTCAAACTTAACACTTTGTGCAATATCATGTGCAACATTCCCATTGTTTACAATTTTCAGGTTTCCAATGGGAGGAAGACGTTTAGAAAGCACAGGTATCTTATAAATTTTAGGCAAGTCGGCATTGTTGAATTGATTTATGACAGCCTGGGTGCAAAGCTTCACGTCTTGCAATACGCCCTCTTTCAGGGAAGGCATCTCGCTTATCGCAGCATAATCTTTCGGCAGAAGGCATGCACCGTTTTCTAGAAATAATACGATACTTTCTAAACAAGGACGGCATCGAATATACAAACTGAGTGCTGTTTCACTTTCATCATTTTTTAAATTGCAGTCAGCACCTGCTTTCAACATATGCTCTACAAGTTTTAAGTTAGGAACAAGAGCAGAAAAATGCAAGGGAGTATAACGAGAGTGATCAAAGGCATTAAGATCAGATTCTTTCTCTACAAGAGACTTCACTACATCTAACCATCCATGACCACATGCATAATGTAGAACAGTATGTTTGTCATCGTCGACACAATGAACATCAGCCCCCGCCTCAATAAGATATTCAACAACACTAACATGATGATTATGAGTAGCCCACAACAAAGGTGTGATTCCTTCGTGATCTCTATCGTTAATGTCAAAACCCTTGACCACAAGAGACTTGACTACATCTAGCCACCCATTTCCACAAGCGAAATGCAGAACCGATACTTGTTTCAGAGGACGGCACTCAACGTCTGCAATGAGCAGTTGAAAAACTTCTTTATATGAACAACTAGCAGCATTGATCAAAGCGGTTTGACCATTTAATGTTTTCGCGTTCAAGTCAATGCCAGATCTCCCTTCCAGAAGAGTCTGTACTATCCACGACCAGCCATGCCAAGAAGAGTGATGCAGCACATTCCATCGGTTTTCACTGCAGAAATTGACATCTGCTCCTAATTCGATTAAGTGTTTGACGATATGCTTGCGCCGATTTCGAGCAGCGAGGAGCAACGGTGTGTTTCCATCCCGATTCACAGCATTTATATCGGCTTTCCGATCTAGGAGAAGACGTACGAGTTCTTCATAGCTATCCCGAGCAGCTAACAAATTATCTATTTTTGCTGCTGCATAATGTAAAGGTGTGCAGTGATCATTATCGCAACTACCGACAGGTATACCTAAATCGAGAAAGAACTCCACAATTTCCTTACGGCCGTATTTAACTGCTATGTGTAGAGGTTTGGATCCGTCCGAATTTTTAACATTGCCATCAGCACCTTTCTGTACAAGGTATTCAATGTTTTTCAGATTGCCGCACTCTGCTGCATTGCTCAACATTGTTTTGCCATACTTATTCTTAGCGTTAACATCGAGGCCTGCATCCAGTTGAAATTGAATAAAATCGTTGCCTTCTTTCTCCAGAATGGCAGAGAACCTTTCTTTCCATTTTACTTCATCCATGATATTCTCAAAATTACTAATGAATTCGTCAAAACGTTATCGTACCTACACACGTGCTACACACCTACATCAAGTTGAATTCTGTTATGTGGATAAGATAAGAGATATTTGCTCGCCCGATTTATTTGCTTTATCTCTGTTAGCCTTACATGGTTAGGTTTGATTAAAAAATATCGCACTAGAACTGCACAGTGGACTATTGGCGACGGTTCAGGGTCTATCTCGAAGGAAAGACACGGGAACGAAGCCTCATATTTTGAACCATGGTCAGATGAAGAGCACAACATCTGATTTGGCACCCCGACGCAACATCAATATTTTTTGTTTTGAAAAAATTTCTCTGTGTAATTAATTCAATCAAACTTGTAATTTTTTTTTCTAAATATCCAGGCAGGAAAAATATGATGATGCAATGCAAGGATATTAAAGACTATATATATAAGGTGTCCCCGTTCTTCGCTTTTTGAAAGTGGGCAAGGAAAGGACATTTTTGGTGTTATTATTGCTCCGCCTTACTATGGGTTTTTGATCATTCTAATTGGCTGTGTGTTTCAAACATTGCTACTTTGGGCGGGTTCAAAAAGTCGCACGAAGTTAACTGGTTAAAGTAGATAACTAGAAGCGGTTAGCTTGGTTATTTTGGTTACGGGTAGACATTTTGAACGGGTAGTTACGAACGAGTTATCCTCTGCTGTCCAGCCACTATATCTGCTGTTTACTTTTTCATACGGGGCTTTTACCGATGGTGTACGATGATTTAAATAAGAGGATTCTTCGTAAATAAAATTTAAAAACTATTCGAAAGTTGATGGTAGATTTAATTTTTAATGTCAAAACTTTCTTATTAAACTTACTTTGAAATGTAGAATAAAACAAGTAGGATTTCACATCTAACGTAGATTCTTATGGCTTTCCGCCGGGGTAAACTTGTAATTTGTCCGAGTCAAAATATAATTTAAAAACTCGCCTCGGTTTATGCTCTTATTGAATGCTAGTGTCTGGAACCTCCCCATATTGAAAACATTTTACGCCTATGGCGTTGTTTTGAAAGAAATAAAATTTAATGCAGTATCTAGAAATTCTACATGAAACTCTTATTTTGGTATAGAAATACAAAATTTGAGCTAAAACCCCTTCATAAAATGGTGTTATGTTTTCATGAACAAGGAAAATATATAGCCTGCCAAAAACCTTTCTTTTAATAAGAAAAAATAAAATAAAAGTTCAGAAGTGAACGATAATGGGGTGGGGAGGGGGGACATGCAGTTTTGTATATTTTTTTTTTAGCTCAGAATAACTTTTTTCTGTATTTTTTTAAATTATGCTAAATTAAAAAAAAATAATATTACTTCTAAATGCAAGATATTTGGTCTTGCGAGAAATATTTAACTTTCATAATCCTGAAATTCTTACCTGCTATGATAGTAAAGATGTATTTATGTGCGAGATTTTGTAAAGAAGCTAAGAATTTGTTTTAACTGTTAATCTTCAATATTTCCTTTTAACAGAACTTCTAGCCTTCATGATTTATTTTCAATTATATTTGTACCTATAGACAATGATATATATTAAGACCACAAATAGAAAATAGTTTAACACCTAAAGATCTGAAACATTGCGATTTTTTCTTCATAGTTTATGTATAAGTTGCTTTAAGTAAATTGTACAAAGAAAAGGCAGCATAACATACAAAATCAATACATTTTATTAATGAAAACAATTTCATAGCAGAGCAATAGAATATGAAATTTTATAAAAATTAATACTGGTTATTATTACTGTTAATTTCTATAAACATGCTGCAAAATAAAGAATCACAAATAGAAGCTGCTTATAATTTTATACTATCTCACGAAATTACAAAAAAATCTTGTATGCCTTGAAATGCCAAACAAACATTTTATCATCTATTAGTACAATCTTTGTAGAAACTTTTCTTGGAATACAGCATAATTTCTTAACATAAACCTAAAAAAAAGTAAAATTTTAGAAAAATGTAAATATATACCAATATATAAATGTTTAGGCATTAACTATTATTAAACTGTGTAATCTTTGCACTTAAACATATATTAACAGCATAAAGGTCAAAATGATATAAAAACTGGGTATTATTTTCAGAAAAAAAAAACGTTAAATGTATTACCATAATCACATTTTTCTTGACCATTAGAAAGTAGGCCTAAATTTAAGGTCACAGATTAGAAGTTTATCCTAACTATTCAAAGTTATTGCTAGCCTAGCAATACTATTTATATACTTGCAACAAATTATAAAAAGTAAAAATTGTAAACAATACCCGAAATTGAATAAAAATAATCACCTGAAGAATATGTTTGTCACAACTTATTTATACATATGAAATGTATAAAAAGACCAGCTCTCTGTAATTTTATATAGAACCAAAAGGGTGATCTCTCCTTAGAGAGGTTTCATGTACAAAAAGTTTTTTTGTCTAGTATTCCTTGATTCAGCAAAATATCAACTAAGAAATCCTTGAAATTGTTGACCAAATGATCATACAAAAACAATGATTTTTTAGTCATGTTCTCAGGAATTCAGCAGGGTAATAAAAGTTTTGTAGGCCATTGACTACCTATGAAAAATTAAATACAAGTATTTATAAAACATAGAATTTTTTTTAATGTATGGTACAAAAACACTATTTAACCCTAGAGTACTAATGTTTTTGTTTATAACATTATTCCTAACGTAAACAAAATTGAGGCCAGTAATATTTACGCATTAGTGCTCTAGGGTTAAAGGGGGCACAATAAATTGCTACATAAACGCTCAATTTTTCAATACTTAAGTTAACTGAGAACACAATTAAAAAAATAAAAGTAGAATATTATGCAAAACACACCCTTTTAATAACATGCTGAAATATTTTCAAAACAAATGTTCATATACATTTAAAATATAATTCCATTTGTCCTTTACTAGCATCCAGTCATTATACTAAGTTGAATAATATGCAGGTGAAACAAATAGCTTTTACAAGTTGTGTATAGCAGTTAAATTATTAAAGAGTAATAAAACATCAATTATCTATAAAGAAAAATAAATTTGTCAAATATTTTCATCTAACAAGGGAATAATGATGGTAACCAATTGAAAACTAGAATTTAATACTAACACATTACACAAATAACTTTTCAATTCAACTTTTATATAGACATATTTAAATGGTGAGGAATTATATCAGACACTATTGCATTTGATTTGAAAAGTGCTCCCCGCATGTGTACTACATAGCTACAAATAAGTTAGTCATTACATCATTTACATTACGATACTATTACGTTAAAAGTATGACAAAATACTGTTAATTTAAATAAAAGTAAATATTAGAATGATGAAATAAAACCTGTAAAAAAATTATATACATGCATTTAGGAAATATGTCCAAAATGTAGCTGATTTTACAACTTTGATATAGCTACACAACAAAAACACTAGTTGAAATATGCATTGAATGGTAAACGTTGGTGACTTTTCTGAAAAAGCAATATTCATACTGCTAACAAGTTCTTAGTGACAAAAACATTTTAGTTGTCTATCAAAGAACTTCTCTATTTTCCTCAAGCAGGGTTGCTAAAAAGGCTAACCAGATTTAGCTAAAAAATCAAGGGGACCGGTCAATGCATTTCAACCAAATCATAAATAGACGTAAAATCTATTTGAAATCAAGTAATGCAGAAAAAAATTAAGTACCTTATGCAACACTGGATTAAAAACTACAGCATAAAAAATGTTTTAAGATTGTAACGCGAGTTATTATTATTACTTTCATAAACTTTAATTAATTATAACCTCTCTCAAACAAGAATACAAGTCAAAAACATATATAAATGATAAATCAATTCAATAAACTGCACATCAAGGCCAACATAAACAATTTCGAATAAACCCGAACAAGAATATTATCATTTTTAGAAAAAAAAACTCAAATAAAAAAAATCCAACGACGAATTATTTCAATAAATCCCGCATTAAATTTAACAAAACCAATTTCGCAGAAACCCAAATAAATATATTATCAACTTTAGAAAAAGAAATACAAAAAAAAACGTGCTCAAACTTACCTATGATGAATTATTTCACTAATTCTCGCATCAAAACAAACAAAATCCATTAATAGCAGACATCTTTCGCATTGAACTATGGGAGAACAGCATATTAAACCCACTCAGCCACCGGGTTAAAAGAACCAAGGTCAAATTTTAACGAAGATAACCGAGTATTTCCCGGTTAAGAAAGTTAGATAACTAGTTAAGTTCGTTCGACTTTTTGAACGACCAGTTACAAAACGAGTTTACATTTTGAACGGCCAGTTAACCTAACCGACCCTAACCGAAATAACTCGTTATTTTAGTTCGACTTTTTGAACCCGCCCTTTGGTTCGATCCCCGGTTGGGTAACAACTGGTGATTTAATTTTTAATTAGCAAAATAATGTAAATATCTTTAAATAATTGTGTTCAGGTAGCTTCACTACTAATCCGTTCTTGTTGTGTTATGTCCCCGTATTTTACTTGATTGAAATTGTAACTCATTTAATATGTCCAACACAAATGCATTGACCTGATGGTTCCGACACCCATTTTACTCTTTCAAAATTCATGGACAAGCTCTCGAGGCAGCTAAAATTATTTCAATACGTTTAATTTATTAAGCAAATCTTTTGCAATTTTTACTAAATGTAATCCTTAAAATATAATTTAAACTCCTAAAATCTAGCAAATAATAAATAAAATTAGCGAATATCACTTTTGAATAGTTCACAAAAAAAATGAATAGATGGCAGCACGTCACGAAGCATTGGTTCAAATTGGCTGGAATTAATTCCGGGATATTTTAATAACTAAACAACTCTGCAAATCGATTCAAATTGTTTTTCGAAGCAAATTTTCTGTTTTCTTTTAAATAAATTCACGATTAGTTAAAAACAAGAATTCTTGTTAAATTTAGTTTGCTCTGTAGACTCCTAAAACGACTGTACAAACGAGAGCATTAGACACGCCCACAGAAGGCGGAGGTGGACGTCACTATGACGTCAAAAATATCCTTTCCCCGCCCTCCGTCAGAAAGCGTGAGAACGAGCACACCTTATATATATATATATATATATATATATATATATATATATATATATATATATATATATATATATATATATATATATATATATATATAGTCTCCACTATCCTTGGATGCAATGTGTGTGATTTGAAGTTCAACGATGTGTTCTGATGTCTTTTTTAAAATAATATGGTGAGTTTAAAATTTTGTTGTCACATTTTTTTTTTGTTACTGAATTTTGTTTTTATTTTTACAGAAATTTTGTAATAAAATTAACTTATTTTTTTTATATAAAGATTTAGACAAATAAGAAAAATTTGGAAGGATATCGCTGAACTTTATATTGCCTTGTTTATAAACTTTTGCGTAATTTGGGTCCAAACATAAACTTTCATTTTCAAACTGTCCCCGTTTCCTTAGAAATTGTACTACATTGTCTGAATTAAATTTAGTACATGTAGGCAGGGCCTCATTAAGAAAATTCCGTACAATAAGCACAATATCATTGATGGATACCCGTCTCGTAAAAATGGTCTCTAAGAATTAAAAATATGGCATATTAACATAAAACAATGAAATAAATTTAGATAAATAGATATAGGAAATATACAAAGATTTTGGAAAAATAGCTTAAAAGTTATCAAAAATTGCACTAATAATAACCTATATGTCAAAATATGCACAATTTCGGTACAATTTATGTACAATTAACTAAAAGTTGGGGCCCCCTAAAGCCAGGGGCCATAGGCGCGGTCCGGCTTAACGTGGCTAATGGTAAATTATAGGTCCGGCATATAGATACATTTTGGTACGTCATTTAAAGTATTACTAAGGAAATATTTACTGCTTTTTAAATTATTTTTTTAATTAAAATGCTCTCTTTAGATGATTTAATAAAAGTTACAAACATAATATGTCGAAAAAAATTAAGGACAGGACAGTCTCTATTGCCAAATGTGGAATTAAAAAGCCATCTGGTAAAAATTCTGTGTACGAAACAAATATTTAAAGTTGCTCGAGGATGCGCTAAAATTTACCGATAGCTAGCGCGCCAGTTCCAGAGAGACTATAGTCTCTAAACTGACTAAAAACAATAGTCTAAAACTGTTTAGAAACTATACTCTCTAAACTGTTTAGATACTATTGTCTCTAAACCGTCCTGGCTGCCAGGGATTTTTTGAACACTTCTTTGATTGGTTGACGCTCATAAACAGGATTCGGTCTTCTTTATCGATGACCTGGCGAGCTCTAATTGCAAGATTCTTGACTTTTTGCAGAAATAGAAAGTGCGGGTTTTGTTTATTTAATTGTGTTTTCGATTTGAATTGATTGAACGAGTTCAATATTTGGTTTGTTTTAAACATTTTAAGAAAAGAAAAATTAAATAAAGTAAAGAAATGCATCTAAAAACTTTTTTTAAATTAATAAAATATACAAAAAAAAAATTGAAAAAAAAAAAAAATCTATAAAAAAAACTAGAAACCTTAAAAAAAATATATATAACCACCATTAACGCAAATAGACAATAAAATATTTCTTATTAAAAGAATTACTAAAAAATTTTATAGGGATATGTTTATTTGCTTAATTCCTAGTGACTCTAGCCTTTAATTTAAATATAAATATTGGAAAAAGTCCGTCTTCGTAACTAATTTTTTTTCCTTCTGATTTTAAGAAAGTGTAAGAAAGCTGAAAAAGTCGCCAGCCGCTGAAAAACAAAAGTCATAAATATATTAAAAAAATTTTGCAAAGGTGTCGGCCGGTATGGCCCTAATACGGACACTGATCATAACATTACGGAAAATACAGTTTGCCGCAAAAATTGCTATGAAAATATTAGGAGGATCTAATTATTAAGGAGCTGCACAAAAAATAAGGAGCTGCTAGAAAAAAAAAATCGGAAAATAATTTATACAAAATTTTTACTAGAAATCCATTTTATAGCTTCAACTACAATTTCGTTAAGAATTTGTGAGGCTGTTTTTACTTTCCGTAATGGCTGACCAATCTCGAAAATTACCGTTTTCATTTAGCTCAGTGTAAATTATAATGTAATAGTGTTTCAGTTATAATGTAAACTAAAAAAAATTCTTTGTTAGAAGGCCGGTTGCCTGTACAGGAAAGAATCATCGACCACACCATAAATGCATCAACATCATTTTTATTACAATATAAGGAAATGTATTTGTAGCAGGGAAAAAAATATCCCTGGTCTGCAAACATTTTATCGGTAGTATTTCTGATTAAGTATTTCTTTTGCTTCTTAGATATATTGACTCCTATTTTCAAATTTGAAACGTTATTGAAAAATCTTGTATTGGCTTTAAAAACATTATTTTTTAAAAAAAATTTAAGAAATCATTCGGCCACATTTAAAAAATATTAACCGATCCACCGGGAATGTTCCCAAGCCAGTTCGCCACGCTGTATGGCCAGTCCACCAGTCCACCTACAGCCAGTCCGCCACTGAGTGCCGTGAACACTATCTTTTATTGGAACCCAGAAATGCCGTCAATTAAGGGTTGAAGCTTGCCATTTTATGCCTTCAGACCAGGGTCATCGAGTACAATGGTCCATGATATCCAATAACATACGTCCATATGATATCCAATAACTTACGTCCATATGATATCCAATAACATACGTCCATAATGATATCCAATAACATACGTCCATATGATATCCAATAACATACGTCCATATGATATCCAATAACATACGTCCATATGATATCCAATAACATACGTACATATGATATCCAATAATATACGTCCATATGATATCCAATAACATACGTCCATATGATATCCAATAACATACGTCCATATGATATCCAATAACATACGTCCATATGATATCCAATAACATGCGTCCATATGATATTCAATAACATGCGTCCATATGATATCCAATAAACGTCACCCTGGATAGGAAGTTAATTCATAAGCTATCCAAAACGCTATCCATTATGAAGGCAGCCTATGTAGGCCATATCTGCTCCTTTTATTCATTTTTAACCATTGTACTTACCTTTGAATACATGTCTTTTCAAAATTGAAGCTTATGTATTCGGAGCTATGATAAGCATAGAATATACTCAAAAATTAATATATTTGATTTATTTTTAAGTACCTATTTTTTAACAATGTATGACAACTGCGAAGAGATCTATAGCCTATAGAAGAAAGAGTAGGTCGATCAGGTGAGTGTACAAAGCCTTCACGAATCAAACCTGACGGTACAGTACGCACTGTGCAGTGCATACCCGTTTTTTTTAAGACAACGGTATGACCAAGCATCCCACCCTCTCTAATAACGACAACTACTTTCCACTGACTAAGATTTGGTCCAAAACCTCAATTCTTTCTTGAAAAGCCAAAAATCTGACGCATTTAAGGATATCAAATGAAATAGCTGATTGAGTTCAAATTGACTCCAGCTAAAAATAAACAAAATATCTTCGCTGGCAGAAGTGTTCTAGATAATTGGTTTGGTTAATCAACGTCGCACTAGAGCTGCACAGTGGGGTATTGGCGACGGTTCGGGGTCAATCTCGAAAGAAAGACCCGGGAACACATACACATTCACACACACATTCATACATGCACCTCGTTATTTTAGAACCATGGTCAGATGACGAGGAAACACCTGAACTGGCACCCAACGCCTTCAATTGATGTCGGAACTTTGTACCCCGATCAGATGTATCGTGCACCAGTCCCGTATACACGCCGTTAATTTTTGATGATGTTCTGGACGACTTTTCTAGTGTTTTTGTAGCGAAGCTGGCAACCCTCCAATTACAAGATCACTACTTTTTTTTTACTTTTCTTAGTTAAGTCCGTTGCACAGGATCGAACCGGGCACCCTCCGATTCCCAGCTGACGCCTTTATCCACTGGGCTATCCAGCCCCCTGGTTCATTAAGAATATGTATAAGGAAGATAGTTAAATATAAATAATATTTCATAATATTTAAATGAGAAATATTGATTACCTTATACAATCTGTATGTATTTTGAATAAACATATTATCTAATAAATTGAATTAAAACGCGATTTTAGAAAATATTTTTTACACATATAGTAATCTGGCTGATTGAAGAACGAATATCATTGAAGTGCGAATTAATATGGAAGCTTTTGTAAAAGCTGCATAATCCTTTCACCTACTATTAGGAGCATTTGTTCCATCGGTAATTGAAAAGGTATAATTTCCATATATATGAGTCTAATATTCAAATATTTAATATTAAATGCAAATACCATTACTGGTTTATGAGGATCTTGATTACTTTATGTATTTTCAAAATGGAGTGACATATTATGTGATTTTAGATTAACTGTTCGATGCAATTCCTGTGACTATTAATTAAAATAGATTTAAGAAAACCAAAATTCTACACTGTAAAAAAATAGTTAAACATGAGTACCTGAACCTACTCGTTTTTCTTTAAGTACAATTGCATCATATATGAGCGATGACGTACTTAAATTTAAGTAACAGTATGTTATCAATAATGTACAGTGTGATTCAATATTGCTCATTTCCGTTTCTGTTCAAGCCATCTTAACGAAGCGACCTGACAAACTTCAAATAGTTGTTCAGAAGATGGTTTTCCACATTATTTGATGTCGATTGATTAAATGGAAACTGAATTATTACAACTCAATTATCTTTTGATTCTTTTAGCACTCGATATTTATTGAAAAATGTATGAAGGCAGCCTATGTAGGTTAGTATCTACTCTTTTAATTCATTTTTACTCATTGTACTCATTTTTAAGTACGCGTGTGTCTCAAAATTTAAATTTATGTATTCTTATGAACTTATGTAAACAAGTGAAATGTACTCTGTTTTGAATACATTCGATGCCATGAATGCATGTTTCATTTTTGAAATAGACATGTGTTCAAAAATGAGTACAATGAGTAAAAGCATAGTTGCTTGCCTAAGTAGGTTGTCTTCATAAATCACTTTCAATAAATATCGACAATTACAACCAAGACTTACCAGGAATCGAACCCATACCCTAAGGCACCGAAGCCCAGTGCCTTATTCGTTGTACTACCAGGGCGACGTGAATATATTATAAACATAAGAAATATTTATAAAAAAAGTGTGCCAAAAGAATGGGAAATGAGATAATTGAGTTGTAATAACTCAATTTCCATTTAAGAAATCGACATCAAATAACGTGGAAAACCATCTCATGAACAACTATTTTAAGTTTGACAGGTCGTTTTGTTACGATGGATTGAACAAAAGCTGAAATGAGCAATATTAAATCACACTGATCATTTTTGAGAAAATTCGATTACTTAAATGTGAGTATGTCATCGCTCATTTACGATGCAATTATACTCAAAGAAAAATGAGTATGTTCAGATACTCATTTTAAAGTACCTTTTAATTTACAGTGTACACATCACGTGGTTTGAATGTTCCAACCACAGAGGCTTCTTGAAATTTCCACGCGCGTTTATTACGTCCACTTTAAATTGGCCTTTAAAGAAAATTTAGATATGTTGTAGTTTTACAAATATATTCCAAAAACAACAAAGTATTATTGTATTTACTAAATAGCTATTATTTCACAACAAATAATGATTTTATTGCACATTATATTGACATTAACTCCTTGAAATCATGAGTTAAAATGACTTTTTTATGTCAGAAACCTATTTCTAGAAAATCGAAATGCTGCTACGCATAAGGAAAACTGTATAACCGCATCATTGCCTTTCGCAGCTACTCAAAAGATCATCTACAGCTTATTCTCGGGATTAGTTGTCATGGTTACAAAGGGTAAAAAGATCCCAGTGAAAGAAAAGCTATGAGGAAAATATTTATATAATGTATATATTTCCCAACTTTTGAAATAAATTCTCAGATATATTTCCAGACTTTTGACCAATTGAGCTTGTTATGAAGCTTAAAGTATGGGGTATGTTTTTTTTTCTGGATATTAACTTTTTGTATTTTAAATTTAACAAATGGAATTAATACGTGAAAAATTTAAATACTTCTTTATGGCCGTGCACTCTTTGAAATGTATTTCGATCCAGATATTGTTACGAATATATACATTTTATTGGCATAAAAGCATGATTTTCCAAGTGCTGATTTGTATGGATTATATTTACAAAGATATTCTAAGAAAAATAAGATGTGTTATTGTTTATCCATACCTTCATTGGTACTTTCAAAAGGTATTTTTAAATAAATTTTAAACCTAATATTTACACTGTAAAAATGGTGTTTAAAAACAAGAATCATATATATTATATTAAAATCAATTTATATAAGAATCATATATTTAAGATCCCTTTTTTCGGTCTCACACGCAACGATCGTAATATGTGAGGAATAAAAAAGGGAATTTCCCGAATCAGTGACAAATGGTACTTTTTTCTCATATTTTTTTAAAACGTTTAAAAATAATTAGTTTCCAAACAGTTATTAAACCAGCTTTTGTTAGTGCTCCTATCTATAAGTAGAATTGTTAAACTTTGTTTTAATATTTTGGCTATAATATATTCGTAAATATTCCCTGGGGGAAGGGGAATGTTAATGCGATAATTATCGCATGGGAATTTTAGTACATTATATACATTTACTAGCTGAAATACCCGTTCTACGCACGGGATTGAAATAAGTTACAAAGTAGGTACAAATACAATAATTATAAGCGAAATAAATAATATTCTTAATTTGTCAACCATCAGGGGGAACCAAATAAAGTATTAAAAGTACCAATTTGTGCGACATTTTATTAGCAAGGTCCCACAAGAACTGGAAAGATTGATATTGTGGAGAAGTCGACTGTACAATAATGTGGATATATATACGTTACTCCTGTTGATTAACATCCATATTTTAACCTTCAATAACATCCCAGAAATTTAAAGTTGAAAAATTCTTATAAATGTTAATAATAACTATTATAAGAAATGTGAAATTTTTATTTATTTGGCGACATTTCTTGACGATATTTAGTCGTCAGACAATGAGGATGCTCCTCATAGTTTACATACTATTTAAATTTTCCATTGTTTCTATCTTGAAATATTGCATTGTTACATGTTCTCCATGTTAATCCTATGGAAAGGTTTTTAAAAAATCATTATATTGGCAGTTCGAGTTTGAATGTTTAAAAATTCTTTCGTAGTGCACCCCTACGGCACAAGATGAATCTGTGCACCAAATTTCAGCACTCAAGGTTTTTTGGATCTGTAGATTCCCAAACCACCATCGCTTCTAACATAGGAAAAGGGGTTTTAAACCCCCTTAAATACGTTCGATAAGAACCAAAATAGCTTACTTTTCCTATTTCATATTATTTTCATGATATATATAGAGAACCTTATTTTTTAACTTCATAAAATAAACTTTTCGAACGTATGCCTAATTTGTACGAAAAAAAATAATTATAATTCAATGTGTACCAAACTGAATAAAATTGTACAAGTTGTACCAATTATATATTAGCCGTCTGAAAAGCCATTGAAAATGAACTGATCACGCGCTGTATTGCCCAGAAATGAAGTGCATGATCCAAACTTCATGGTGGGAGTTGAACCAAGCGTTCACCTCAATGCTTTTTTAAGCTAAATATCGACCCTAAAAGTACAATCATTTGCGGTTTGACTTTCATCCTTTGATCAATACGGATCAATAGTAGTTTGTCGGATTCCTATTTATCAAGCAACAAAATGCGTCAGATCAAACGCATTCTTTGGAAATTGAAATTCCTCAACGGGGATTCATTTCAAGAGCTATGGGGATAGGCAACAAAGCCACTCTGAGATGATTTTTGGTTTGGTTTTGTTAATTAACGTCGCACTAGAGCTGCACAGTGGGCTATTGGCGACGGTTCGGGGTCAATCTCGAAGGAAAGACCCGGGAACACATACACATTCACACACACATTCATACATGCACCTCGTTATTTTAGAACCATGGTCAGATGACGAGGAAACTCCTGAACTGGCACCCAACGCCTTCAATAGACGTCGGGACTTTGGACCCCGATCAGATGTATCGTGCACCAGTCCCGTATACACGCCAGTATATTTGTTGGATATTCTGGACGACTTTCTAGTATTTTTGTAGCGAAGCTGGCAACCCTCCGATCGCAAGATCACTACTTTTTAACTTTTCTATGTCAAGTCCATTTCAGGTATTCGAACCACCAATCCTCTGATTAGTAATCTGAACGCCTTACCAACTGAGCAACTGGGGCTCCACTCTGAGATGAGCATTAAATCACACTGCTCATTTTTTGAGAAAGTACGATTACTTAAAATTGAGTACGTCATCTCTCATTTACGATACAATTGCACTCAAATAAAAACGAGTACATACGTGTACTCATTTTTAAGCACCTCTTTTTTCAGCGTAGGAACACCAGCAAAAAAAATGACGTATTTTTTATTTCAAAAATAGTTTCAGGAATGCAAAGATATTAACCTTTCCTTGTCAAGTTATTTTAAGATTTCGAATATATTCGAGCATTGTTTTATTAATATATATAGCGAGTTCTAACTTAAATTGGTAAATAAATTTAAGATACTTTTAGTTTCGCAACTTCATAAAAAAAACTGGAAAAAATATATATATTATGTATTTAAATAGAAATATACACTGTAAAAAAATTTACTTAAAAATGAGTACCTAAACATACTGGTTTTTCTTTGAGTACAATTGCATCGTAACTGAGCGATGCCGTACTAAAATTTAAGTAATCGTACTTTCTCAACAAAGAGCAGTGTAATTTAATATTGCTAATCTCAGCTTCTGTTGAAGCGCCATCTTAACAAAAACAAATTTAAAATAGTTATTCAGAAGATGGGTTTCCACATTATTTAATGTCGATAGCTTAAATGGAAACTGAGTTATTACAATTCAATTATCTCATTTCCCATTCTTTTGACACACCTTTTTAATATTTCTTCTGTGTATAACTTCTTCACGTCACCCTGGTAGTAGAACGGATAAGGCGCTAGACTGAGGTGAATTTGGATATGGGTTCGATTCTCGGTAAGTCTTGATTGTAATTGTTGATATTTATTGAAAGCGATTTATGAAGGCAACCTACATAGGCAAGCAATTACGCGTTTGACTCATTGAACTTATTTTTAGTACATGTTTTTTTCAAAAATGAAACTTATGTATTTATTAGCATCGAATGTATTAAAAAACTGAGTACATTTTACTTAATTTTTGAGTACCTATTTTTAACAGTGTATGTATTAGAATTTTCGTAGATCTAAATTAGACGTATATAAGTGCACTGTAAAGAAGAATGTGCTTAAATGAGTACATGGACGTACTCGTTTTTCTTTGAGTACAATTGCATCGCAAATGAGCGATGACGTATTCAAATTTATGCAATCGTACTTTTTCGAAAATAATAAGATGGTTTTCCACATTATTTGATGTCGATTGCTTAAATGGAAACATAATTCAGTTATTACAACTCAAATATCTTACTCTCCATTCTCTTGGCACACCTTTTAAACAAATCTTCTGTTTATAACTTCTTCACGTCGCTCTTGTAGTACAACGGATAAGGCTCTCAACGCCGGTGCGGACGACATAAGGTAGACGGTTTGGGTTCGACTCCATGTAAGTCCTCGTTTAACTGTTGAAATTTATTTATGAAGGCAACCTATGTAGACAAGCAACAGCTCTTTTTAGGCATTTTACCCATTTTTCAGTACGTGTCTTTTTCAAAAATGAAACTTTTGTGTTCGGAGCTATGATAACAATCGAATGTAATCAAAAATAAGTGAATTTTACTTATTTTTAAGTACATTTTTTTAACAGTGTACCGAATAAATTTACAGAAGAGACGTATATTTACAATATTTTTTTATATTTCTCTCTTATATCTGAAGTAGATAAATCTTTGTCTGTTACAACAAACAACTTTAAATCAATTCCAAAACTTTAATTAGTTCTTTCGATTTATTCGATTCCATTACAGAAACATTTAATTGGATTTCGCTTGAATCTGAATCCCAATTTTTGGAATTCCGAGGAATTCTGCAAAGAATTGATTTCAAATACTGTAATTGTCTTGTTCTGCTGATTGGCTAGTTTGTTTTCCAAAGTTTGGAAAATCCAGTTTTACTAAGTATAAACCAATTTTAAAATTTCGGAGAAAGCAATAAAATATTAACTAAAGAAATATTTGATTCAAAAATAGCTCAGGTTTGGTTTTGTTTGGTTTTGTTAATTAACGTCGCACTAGAGCTGCACAGTGGGCTATTGTTCGGGGTCAATCTCGAAGGAAAGACCCGGGAACACATACACATTCACACACACATTCATACACACATTCATACATGCACCTCGTTATTTTTAGAACCATGGTCAGATGACGAGGAAACACCTGAACTGGCAACCAACGCCTTCAATTGACGTCGGGAATTGGACCCCGACCAGATTTATCGTGCACCAGTCCCGTATACACGCCAGTATAATTTGTTGGATATTCTGGACGACTTTCTAGTATTTTTGTAGAGAAGCTGTTAACCCTCCGATAGCAAGATCACTACTTTTATACGTCAAGTCCATTTCACGGATTCGAATAGTAGCGTGATTTAAAGTGTGTCCGAGTAGTATTTTAATATCTTTAATGAAAACCATTCGACAAAATACACTTTTAAATACAGCAAGTTAAATGGATTTCACATCACAACGTACCAAGCCGAATCTTCTTTTCTAGTCGACACGAACGAGAAAAACGCGAGCGATCTTCTCGGTGATTCGAGAATTTAAAACACGTGGTTTGTATCCACCAATCGTAAGGCCATCTGCAAAAGCTCGCGCGCGGTTTTCTCGTTCGTTTGGAATGGGCCTTATGCAAGTAGTATAAAAGGATGGCTCCGATATTGCAAAATTTTAAAAAAAGTTTTTTAAAATTTTGCTATATCGTACCCATCACGTTTTTGCGAGACTAAAACGCTGCGAAACTACATTTTTGAAAAACTTTATGATTTTAGTAGTTGCCAACTTTTGAAATTTTTTGAATATTACTTTTTAAAACTTTTATGAGTTTTTAATTCGAAAACCCCGCATTACTGCCAAATAGCACGTCCTATAAAATCTTTACGAATCAAAAAAAGCTTCGTTAATCATATTCCGAAAAAGAAAGAGTGCCGTCTGGGTCATTTATAACCTTGGGCACACTCACTGCAATCTGCGTTCAAGACACGTTTTCCCCCACGGGGGATAGTGACGGCTCGCGATTTTCTCAGCATCCCTCTTGAAAAGAAAAGGGCGTTTTCCTTCAAGACCGTTTGCAGCCTCAATATTATTTTTTTTTTTAATACGAAATCCGGGTCAGCAACTGGTTTTCTTTGGGAAGCGATCATCCTTGTAAAGGATTTTCTTATTCAAATGCAATCTGGTTGGATGTTGTGTGTTTGTAAGTTTCGTTGTGGCTTTTTTCTTGAAGTTTTTAAGATAAAACTAGAGGGTTTTAAATCATTCGTTCCGTTATAATAAAACTTTCTTATATCATACACCACCTTTTTCTCCTTTGTACATTTATGAAAATACACTCGGCGACCAATATTTTCCGAGACCGAACAAGTACTCTTGCTCAAATCCACATATTCTTCGTTTGGTATCGGCAACACTATCAATTCTGCGAGACATACGATCGCAAGGATCGCGATTACAACTGTTTTCACCTCCATTTGACGTTCTCGTGTTTTCTATTTATATATATATATATACCCCAAAATAATTGTCGTTTTGAAAAGAGTGGGTTTTCGAATTGACTAGTTTTCTAAAAGTTTTTTTCTGAAACTACTATACAAATACTTTTCAAGTTTTCTAATTTCTCAATTTCAGAAACCATAAAACTTTTTATAAAACGATGGTATCTGTATTGTAGATTTAAAAAAACATTTTTTTTTAAATCTGCAATACAGATACCATCGTTTTATACTACTACTTATGCAAGTAAACTCATTCGCTTATCAATTTTATTATGAAAACACACTGTTAAAAATAGGTATTCAAAAATTAAGTAAAATGTACTCATTTTTGAATTCATTCGGTACTTATCATGGCTCCGAATACATAAGTTTCAGTTTTGAAAAATCTATGTATTTAAAAATGATACAATGAGTAAAAATGAATAAAAATAGCAGATACTAGTCTATATAGGCTGCCTTCATAAATCCCTTACAATAAATATGGACAATTACAACCACGACTTATCGGGTATCGAACCTACACATGCAGGTACTGCTTTCCAGAGCCTTATCCGTTAAGCCACCAGGGCGACGTGAGGAAGTTATAATCAGAACTAATGATAAAAAGGTTTGCAAAAGAATAGGAAGTAAGATAATTGAATTGTAATAACTGAGTTTCCATTTAAGCAATCGACATCAAATAATGTTAAAAACCCTTTTCTGAACAACTATTTTAAGTTTCTTTAGGTATCGCTTTGTTAAGACGGTTTGAACAGAAACTGACATTAGAAATATTAAATCACACTGCTTATTTTTGAGAAAGTACAATTACTTAAATTTGAGTACGTCATCTCTCAATCACGATCCAATTGTGCTCAAAGAAAAACGAGTAGGTTCAAGTACTCATTTTAATAACCTTTTTCTTTACAGTGCATAGTTAGTAAAGAGAGATTCTTTACAACCAACTCCAATGCATAACACATTCGCCAAACTTCTCGTTCAGTATTTCAAGTGTTCCAAATTTTGTAGATCTATCAATTCCAAAGCCATTTAAACACGTTTTCATTAATAATCGAAAGTGAAACACGACACTTTAAGGGGTCACAGGACCCTTAACCTTAAAAAATTTCGAATTTTTGAAAAAAATATATGTTATGGATCTATTTATTATGAACAGTTTGGCACAAAAATTTTGAGGATATGTGAACTACATCCGAAGTTATTTGAAAAAGATTAAAGCAATATTTGTAAAATCAGCATCGCTGCGGGAAATTGTCGTCTGCTAATTTAAATAGCAGACGACATTTTTCGTTTAACAAATTTGTATCTGTTTAGCTTGGTACAAAGCCTTTAACCATAATATTTTAATACTCGGGAAGTTAGCAGGACATATACAACTCAACTTTATAATCTTTCCATAACAAGTTTATTTACTTTGCTGAATTTTTTCAGTTTTTATATACTATTATAACTTTAACGTCATTTTTCTCAAAATGCAAATTTTGAGGTTGCGCGCAGGATAAAAAAAAAACTAAGCATTTTATGTATCTGAAATTTTGTAGAAATGTTTTAAATAACCTATTCTATAAGTTATAGCTCTTTTTAGAAATAATTTATCACCTAAAAAAAAAATTGTGCGAGTTTTAGTTGATTTTTCTTTAAAAAAAATATTTTTTCTCAATTTTTGATTAAAAAAAATATTTAAAGTTTTTTAAATTGAATTAATGTTTCTATAAGTCATTAACAATATACATATGTGCAATTTAAAACTAATATTAAGAATTTTAGTCATTTGTTTAGTTCAGAATCTTGCGCGCAGGAAAATACTAAATATTGCAATAATAATAACTTTGATATTTTCTTTTTTCAAATTTCTAAAATTTGGCTAAACTTATTTAATGTTTGAATATGTTAAATTCATGACAAATATGTGAATTATTACTGATATTAAATCTAAACAAAAATATTAATTTTTAAAAGAGTTACAAGTAATCGCAAATTGAGCTTTTTCGGCATGCTTGTGTTGAGTTTGAGAGTACTGTGACCCCTTTTAAACACTTGGAAATAGTTTACCGTAGTTAGAGTGAACCTGAGCTGAACTAAATGTCGATTTATCAATTTCCCAGCATTTGTTTCCCAACTCTTCCGGTAAACTTCACAGACAGATGTACTCTGCAAAAATAACTGTGGGTACAATGAATACAAACACGCATGAATGACAAATAATTAGTCACATCTGTCAAAGTTCGGAACGTTGGTTGAATTAACGTCGTTACTGAAATACACAATGATCCATTGGCGAAGATTCAGTGCCTATGCAGCAGAATACATCCTGGAACGTACTTTAGAGGAAGATAATATAAGTACATGTATACGCATATACATGTATACGCAAAAACTAAACTATTAACCTTTTTAATTTGCAGGAAAGCTTTACATTATAAAAAAAGAGGTACTTAAAATGATACCTGAACCTACTCGTTTTTCTTTGAGTACAATTGCATAGAAAATGAGCGATGACGTATTCAAATTTGAGGAATCGCATTTTCTCAAAATGAGCAGTGTGATTTAATATTGATCATCTCAGTTTCTGTTCAAGCCATCTTAACAAAGCAACCTGATAAACTTAAAATAGTTGTTCAGTGTTTATAATATTTGTTAATTGCTTTACACATGCAAAAATTTAGTTATGTAGTTATGACGGTATCAAAAATGTTATAATAAAAATTATTCGCAAAAAAAATTGCACACGGAACATTTAAAAAAAAATAATTTGTTATATGTTTTTTTAGTTAAGTTTTTAACTTTACACAACATATATAAAGAACCTTTACATCAAAACATAACTCTTCTATAAACTGCCATAAAGGGACATGGGGCAGACTTATGAAGTCTTTTTGTGAATTCCCAAGAACTTCAAACATGGAGCTTAATATAAAAAAGAATGTGTAAAGTAAAGTATTTACTCTTTTCGTATTGATAAAAAAAATATTTTTAAAAAGTTCGAAAATAGGGTAAGAAAATCCTTTTATGTCCTACTTCTCAAACTCTCACATTTCTTGTAAAAGAGTGAAATCGCGATAAAAGTTTTTTGAGTGACGATTTCCAAAAGGGAATTTCAATGTAGAGGCACTTTAACTTTAACTTCTATTTCGTGGATTAGAGATGTAACCAATATTTTTTTTTTAAATATAGTTATATTTTTAAACCTAAGCATATAATAAATATTGTTTATAAAGTATAGTTAAACTTTTTCTTGATATATTAAATTTAGGATTCTTTATAAACGTCGTCATTAAATTCTTTTTAATTTACTTGTCAGAAAATCATGCAAACGATAATTTAGTAGTCCTGCATGAAATCTATATCAATAACTTCAACTTTCTTGATTCATTGGTAAACTAATTGAAATTATTTAAGTGGACACAGTACCCAAAAAATTGTAAAATTCACGATTTTCATTATTTTCTAAAATTATAGTTTGGAATATTCTAAATATGCTTTCAAAATTCTAGAACTGTATCTATTTTTAATGAGTTATTTTGATTCTATGCTGTATGACAGATATGTTTTTTTAAGGAACTAAAACTTTAAATCACTTTTCTCAATGTTTGGTTTTCAAGTTATCAAGTTTTTCGAAACGCCAAGGTTTTTTTATAGTTATTAGTTAAATGCACAATTTTTTAATCATATTTTATATTGGCAAGTAAATTATCTCTATGAGAAGTAGTTTTGTTTAGTTACTAAAGTTTAAAAAATTGAGTATTAAGGAAAAATTGTGTGTTGTGTTGAATAACTATTAATATAAAAATTTAATATACAAAATTTTAATATCAATCCTTATTTATTATAATTCAAAATATTGGGAAAAAAAATTTGGTGAAAAATATGAATATTTTTTTAAAAAAACATTAACATTTAAAAAATAAACTTTAAATTTTTTTTTAAGTTTAAATTAAAACAAAAATACAAACAATCATGACTTTTTTATTTGGAACATTGTTCTTTCATAGGAATTTAAGTACTATATAAAATTTTCCTCTTAAACGGTTTTTGTTATATTTTCCATACGTTTTTTATTTGAAATTAATATATGTTCGATAATATCTTGAAATTTAGATCAGACATTTGAAAATCCCAGCAATCGGCTATCCTAAATTTTTGTTTTGGAATTACCAGTTTTTCAGAAATACACTGCTCGTTTAAATTCATAAAAATACTCTTCTGTACAATATATTTATTTGAAGACCAAACTCCAAAATAAAACCGCTAGAAATTTAAACCGCCAAATCGTGCGCCAAGTTGAGAGGTTATAGATTCGACCATTATGTATTTTTTATTTTATGTTTGTTCGCGCGGGATTTCGGTTCTATTTCATATATTTGCACAATATTTTTTTTTGTTGGATAGGGGATGTTTCAAAGGGGAGCAATTTGAAAAAAATATTCGGTCATCCGGCATTTAACTATCCGGAATTCTCAATTAACCGGACCGTTTGAAAAAAAAATATTATCCGATTTCGAAAATTATTTTTTTGTTGGATAGAGAAAAATCCACTTAAGCAAAATCTGCGAAAGGTAATCGGTTATCCGGCTGTTATATCTCCAGAAATGTCGATTAACCGGAGTTTTTCCAAACAATTTATCTGTTTCATAATATTTTTATTGTTTAGCAGAAGTTGTACAACAATGACATTTCATTTAACCAGCGTTTATTGCCATTGATAGGGATTGTTTTACAATATATATTGTTGCGCACAAGTTTCTACTTGAATTACTTTGTGAATAATAATAGGGAGCGAAGCCCTCGCTAAATTAAAAACTAAAAAGGGAAAAATAAAATAATCTTTCTAGAAAAAAGGAAAACCGACTTAAGGAAAATGCGCTAAAAAGTAAAAAATAATTTTTAATTTTACGACCAAGTTGAATAAATTGAATTATTGAATATCAATTTTATACTTATTACAACTTTTTGAAGTTGGTGCCAATTTACAAAAACCATACATATATTTTGGCACCAATTTCGAAAAGTTTTAATAAGTATAAAATTGATATTCAATAATTCAATTTTTTCAACTTGGTCGTAAACTTAAAAATTATTTTTTACTTTTTAGCGCATTTTCCTTAAGTCGGTTTTCTTTTTTTCTAGAAAGATTATTTTATTTTAAAATAAATCGATAAAGTTTTTTTTGAGAAAAAAAAGAGAGAATATATATATTCTTAATATTTCCTGGGAAGTCGATTTATTTAAAATATATTACATACAATTTAGATTTTCCTATAACACCCCATTTTATTTTCTCTAACGTTAACTTAACAAAAGTACCTACTTTTTTATATTTCAAGCACAAAAGAATCTAAAATATGACTTTCTCAAATATGATATTTTTAGTTCTTTCAAGGAATAATAGAGTCGCTTTATAACTTTGACGTATTAAGATCATATTGTGAATCATAATTTTCCTTAACGCAAATACTTTTTGTCAGTGCTATCATAAAGATTTTCAGCTAACAAAGAAAGCATTCAAGCATCGCAGTAAATTTAGGCTATAACTTTTCAATAACAAACGCGTTTTTGCCTTAAGCTATTTCTCTTTAATATTCTAGATTGCTTGAGTGAAATATTACATTCAGCGTATAGAAAAAGGTAGCTTGAGTCACATTGAGTCTGCATTGTTATACTATTTACATTATTAATATTACTTTTCAAATATGGAAAACTTACAACCAATTTAAAAACAAAAATGGAGTGTAGAAACAATGTAAAATATGTAAGATTATCCATTACAAACGTAATAATATATAAGATATAGTAAATTTTGGATATGAACAGATATGACATGGTTAAGTCGGCTAAATATTAAAAAAATTTAATATATTAGTTTTATTTCAATCAATGGAATTATTATTTGATGTTTAGTGTCCTAAATACAGATTGTGAAAATTCTAGAAACACCTTAAAATGTATAATTAAACAAGATTAAAACTAATTGTGAAAGCAACAAAAGCAAAGAGAAACGACTGAGTTCTTCGACAGAGGTTCTCAACAAGATTGAATATCCAAGCTGTATATTTTATTAGTTTTATTTCATAATATTTATATTTTAATTTCATATTTATGGAAGTTTGTTTATGAATAAGATATTATTATTAGGAAAGACTTGTTCTTCCGGATCATTCCTAGTGATTTAGTTGATACTGTTTCCTAGCAACCAAACCCAAAACAGTTCAAAACACACTAGTTTGCAGTTGCCACTAATTTACATTGTCACTGCAGGTTATTTATTTGATTTTTACGAGTGTTTTAAGATTGTAATGTTCATTTGATTTTTACGAGTGTTTTAAGATTGTAATGTTTATTTGATTTTTACGAGTGTTTTAAGATTGTAATGTTTATTTGATTTTTACGAGTGTTTTAAGATTGTAATGTTTATTTGATTTTTACGAGTGTTTTAAGATTGTAATGTTTATTTGATTTTTACAAGTGTTTTAAGATTGTAGTGTTTATTTGATTTTTACGAGTGTTTTAAGATGTTCATTTGATTTTTACGAGTGTTTTAAGATGTTCATTTGATTTTTACGAGTGTTTTAAGATTATAATATTTATTTGATTTTTACGAGTGTTTTAAGATTGTAATGTTTATTTGATTTTTACGAGTGTTTTAAGATTGTAATGTTTATTTGATTTTTACAAGTGTTTTAAGATTGTAATGTTTATTTGATTTTTACAAGTGTTTTAAGATTGTAATGTTTATTTGATTTTTACGAGTGTTTTAAGATTGTAATGTTTATTTGATTTTTACGAGTGTTTTAAGATTGTAATGTTTATTTCCAACAGCTAAAGTTTTTCGTTCATGATTTCTCATTATTCAGTGATATATTCAGAATTTTCCATGAACGGAAAACCCTACGTGACCTTCAGAAATACATGTTATTTTTCTAGGAATTTTTTAGGCGAGAGTTCTCGCACTGGCACGCTAGTCTTATACATTTAACAAGGAACTTTAATATATCAAAACTGAAACCTCTATAAATCACCTTTCTTATACGGGGACCACATTTCTTTAGTTGTATGCACTTGAATTGTAACGCTTACGTTCATTAGTAGAGGAATCCCATATTTTTACTTCTATATTTGTTTTGATTTATTTTCTTACAATGTAGTTTGTGCTAACGTCAAATAAGACAATGAATCTCTTTCTTTACTTCTTTCCATCTCATGGTCCAACTATTTCAGCACTTTGGTTCCGATAACAAGACAAATGTTCGGATAGGAGGAATCGGTTCCTTTTTTTACCCACAATAGCTTGAAATAGGCGTCAAAACGAAACAAGTTTTTAGAGGTATTCTTGCTTCGAACCAGCTTTCAGAATTTGGATTTAAACTCGTAATCAATCCCAGTAATTTTATTGATGATTTTTTTTAGTGTGGATAATTAAATACCGCAATTAATAAACCAGTTCAATCCAATCAACGAAAATAAATATAGAACAAATCAAACACAGAAATTTTTAATTTTCGCAAACAACAAAACCATTTGTGAGCTATTCAAAATATGACTTGTTTTTCACGTAATATAAACTGTTCAGTATTGTCGCAAATTATTGGGCAATGGTAATTGTGTGAATGTATAAACTACACATAAAAAGCCATTCTTTTTGCTTTTTTTTAACAACTTGTTGTTATTTATCTAAGCGAGTTGTTTAAAATATAAGCGAAGTAGTTGGGCCAAAATAATGTTTTATTATGTCAATACAGCTACATGTTATACAGCCAAACAATGATCATCTCTCAACAATTTTTGACCAACCTACTATGTAAAAAAGTACTTAAAAATGAGTACCTGAACATACTCGTGTTTCTTTGAGTACAATCGCATCGTAAATGAGCGATGAAGTACTCAAAGTTAAGTAATCGCACTTTCTTAAAAATGAACAGTTTTCTTTAATATTGTTAATCTCAGCTTCTGTTCCAGCCATCTTAACAAAGTGACCATGCAAACTTAAAATAGTTGTTTAGAAGATGGTTTTTCGCATTATTTGATGTCGATTGCTTAAATGGAAACTGAGTTATTACAACTCAATTATCTTACTTTCCATTCTTTTGGCACATCTTTCAAACAATGCTCGTGTTTATAACTTCTTCACGTCGCTCTGGTATTGAAATTTTAAAATTGCTTTTAGTTTTTCGCTTTTAACGGTTTTATAATCTTTTTTTTTAAATGGCCATTTAAATGAATAGTATCTACATTTTTATAAAATTTCACTTATAAAATCATAAATTAACATATATTTATTGTTTTAAACAACTGAAAGTTGGCGATAAAAATTACTTTGGCGAAATAACTCTTACAAAACAATCATGCTTCGACGAGAAAACCAAGGGAAAAGCTAACATTTGGAGATGACTGATGAGTTAGCTTGCCTTCGTTAAAATAAAAGAGAAGGAATAAACGGAGAGAACGAACCAATTGGGTAACAGTTTTTAACGCGTGTGAAACCGCGGGTAACAGTTTGTTAAGAATAAAAATTCCCAACGTACAACTTAAATAAAAAAAAAAAAGAACAATATACTCTTCGTACAATCCTCCTCATCTATTTATAAACCGCTTTACATATCCGACCCTAGACAAGAGTAAACCCGAACAAAGACAATGAAAGTATACCAGGTAGATGTGCTTTATTAAGCTATTAACAAAGGCGGAAACGGCGAATTCAGGAAGTATTCATCCGGGTGTCTTGTAACCCTTCTCTAATAAAGGCAGACGAGGAGGGTTTATTGGGGAAAGTCACCCAACAAAGGCCGGGGGTGAGTGATGAATTATATCCAATTAACTGAAACTGTTTGAAATTATTTAATAGGTGCTGGGTGATTAGCGATAATTAGGATTATTGGTCGTAATTGAAAGTATAGTGTGTGACAGGTTTAGGATAGTGGATAATTGCGTAATTTGAGTACTGATTGTGTGGTCATTAATTTATGTGTGGAAATGATAAAGTGGTTTGCATTTACATTGATGAGCGCATTCACTGTTAAAAATAGGTGTTCAAAAATAAGTAAAATGTACTTATAATGTAAACTGTAAATGGGCGGTTCAATTTTTTTTTGGAAATGTGCAGGCCTAACGGGTTTTCCATATAATCCGGAGCCAAAGAGCTAGTTTTAAATTATTTAAAGTAATCATAAAAGTTATATAATTAATACGGACCTGCAAGAAAAATATAGCTTTTCTTGTTTTTCTTTTCGATTTTTTTTTTGTTCCATAGACGAGTTTAAAAATACTTTTTGTAATAATTTTTAAATAATAATTAAATTAAATATTAATAAAATTAAATATTAATTATATTAAATATTAATTAAATGAAATATTAATTAAATGAAATATCAATTAAATGAAATATTAATTTAATTAAATATAAATTAAATTAAATATTGATTAAATTACATATGAATTAAATTAACTATTAATTATCTAGTAATAAATGCGTTTTTATCAAAATACACATTTTTAAAGAGTAGTCAATTGGAAAGTTTAATATTTTTTTAATAGTTTGAATTGTTTAAAAGCCAAAAAAATATATATTAATACTTTTTTTCAAAAAAAATTATTTTGCTGGAGCATTTTTTCAGTGTTTGTAAACATTTCACATTTTCCCTTGCCTTTTATAAAACAAAATTCAGTGAAAAAGGATTTGTCTTAGATTTTTAATTAAGATTCAAAAGATAAACATAGATTGTTTTTTAAATGCTCGGCTATTTGACATCTGTAACAGATTTTTTTTAACTTGATGTTTTAAAGTTTTTTTATATATATAAAACAACAGTTATTAAAATCAATTTTGTTACAGCAAGGGCCTTCTTTACTAAAAAATAACTGTATGTATCATAATTAAAATATATAAAATGTAAAAGCATTTAAAGTTTATAATTAATACGTTTTTATTAAACTGAAAAGATTATTCTTAAATCATGAATTCTCAAATAACTTTTCCACTATTTTATTTTTTGTTCAATTATTAAAAGTACATTTATTTTAATTCATTTGCGATATATTAAAAATAATTTACAGCAAATGAAATATTTTCTGGACTGTTTATAGCTAAAAATCCTTTACAACTACATATTCTTCTTCTTTAAAAATGCAAACTCTTAAAAATAGCAGTAATTTTTATGGTTTAAAAGAAAGAAATACTTTTTGCCACGTAATTAGATTTTGTAGTCAGACATTTTAAGTTGTCAGATTAAAATTATAAGAGTACGTTCGTGATAAATTGTTATGCATTGCATTTGCATATTTTATTTCCTCTGGGGAGTTGATTCATAGTATGCAATTGCTTTAACAGTCATGGAAATCCTTAACTGGGTCCTTCCTTAAAATGTTTAACTGGGTCATGGAAATCCTTAAAATGTTTCTTATGTAAAAAATTTACCGTAAGCGAAGTTCTTTCAATTGTTATTTCGTATACTTCAATAAGAAAATATGAACAATAAAGCCTGAGAAATATAAAGAGTTTCGCTTCTTCGAGTATTGAACACAAATAAAATATTTTCGTTTCGTTAATGAAGAGGAAATATTTAGCGCATATTGTTTGAAAATAAGTAAACCCGTACATATATGTTAAAAAGTTGAATACGGACAGAACGCCTTATCACCAAAAGAGAAGAAAGTGCGCCAAATTTGAAACTCCTGCAGATGTCTGAACGCCAAATGTGGCAGCGCTATAACCACGTGATGTGGGTTTTTCTTTTCAATGTTGACACCGCGGCCTTACGAGAGTCTGGTATTGAAGGCGCTCTCTATTTACTATTACAACTCTCTGTGTCGATTACTTTATGTTTGCACATCGGTTTTCTAACGGTTTGATGAATTTTGTTTATACGAAATATATTTTTACCATAAATCCAAAATGGCGAATTCCATACGCCATTTTTACAGTGGAAAGTAATTTTTACAACATATAACGATTGATATTACAACAGTAAGATCAAACTACATATCTTACAATCACAATTGCGTTTTTGATATGTACGTTAGCGCATGCATGTGCGTCGGTTTATTTATATTTGCATATCTCTAAGCCTTTTGGTGAATTTTTGTCAGACAAAATATTTTTATTACCATAATTCCAAAATGGCGAATTATAACGCCATTTTTACAATGGATTTTTGTACAACATATAACGGTTGGTATCAAATAATTTTTTTTTTATAAAACTCCAAATTTATAATTTATATAAAGAATAAGTTGAGTAGTTAAAATGCAAAAGCAGTTATATCCAAAAATTCGAAACGTTATATTTTGGTATCAATGGATACATTATAATTTTGGTTCAAATATTAAAATATAATAAAGATACAAAACCTGTTACTTAAAAACAAAAATTAAAAAGAGGAGTCAATTAAAAGCAAAAGTAGCTTTATCCAAACTATCTATCCTTTATAGAGATGCAACATGATACAGATATATGAAAGCGAGCATTATGGAATGTTATTTATGATTATTTGAAATGTGGATCTAGCTGATTTTGTTTCTTGAAGAAAAAGAAAATGGTGGCACATACGTTTTAAAAATCAATTAAATCCTTCATCCAGTTGTAAAATAAGTTATGGAAAAGTTTAATTTAAATTATAAATTATTCAATATTCCAAAAACTCACAAATGTTATTAAAAAAATTGACTTTTCAATATTTCCTTCATTTTTACAAAAAACAAATATTGTATTAACAATAATTAAGATTTGTCAGTTGTTCGCGATTTACTCAAAACAGCTTTCCGTGCATATAGCTCCTTTTGCATCTGAAACATTCAATTAACCTATTTTAACCAGAGAGTTGTAATATTAAATAGAGAGCGCCTTCAATACCAGACTCTCGTAAAGCCGCGGTGTCAACATTGAAAAGAAAAACTCACATCACGTGGTTATAGCGCTGCCACATTTGGCGTTCAGACATTTGCAGGAGTTTCAAATTTGGCGCACTTTCTTCTTTTTTGGTGATAAGGAGTTCTGTCCGTATTCAATTTCTTAACATATATGTACGTATTTACTTATTTTCAAACAATATGCGCTAAATATTTCCTCTTCATTAACGAAACGAAAATATTTTATTTGTGTTCAATACTCGAAGAAGCGAAACTCTTTATATTTCTCAGGTTTTATTGTTCATATTTTCTTATTGAACTATACGAAATAACAATTGAAAGAACTTCGCTTATGGTAAATTTTTCACATGAAAACGTAATGCAATTATTTCAAAACTACAAAGTAAGAAAAATCTCCTTAATATATCTGTTAAACTCCCTTAAATTGTGCCATTCGTTCAAAAAAACGATATTTAAATACAAAATTAAACACAAAACCATATTACAATACTTCGATCTCGTGTAGTTCTGAAAGTCGCCAAGGCCTGCCAAATAATATTGGCGCATGAATGAATTGGCATTTCTACCTATCACGTGGTTTCAATGATGGACACACGGAAATCAGCATTTTTTTTAACCCACTGACAATCATAAATGTTTTATAAGTCATGGTGTATCTAAGGATTTTCAACAAAGCATTAAATTTAAAAATAAATAAAATTATTCTTTTTTTTTTAAATATTTTTTAATATTGATAAATGTGTAATTTAAAAAAAAAATTATGACAGGAAAACATGTTTTGAAAATATTATTTAAGAAAAAATACTTAAAATATTCAAACGACACAAAAAAAAATTGAATTTTTTTTTTAAATAATAATTATAACAATATCTGCAAAATACACGCAGTAATCAAGTCCAAGATTTTTAAGATGGATTTAAAAGTTTTATTTATTTTTATTCTTCAAATATTTTTTCTATTATAAATAAACATACAAAGATAATTAAGTTAAACAAAGTAGAATTATTCGGTAAGTGTAATTAAGTTAAGATATTTTTTAAATGTGAAATTACCGAAAGAAGAAATCTTTAAACATATTACTGTAAACAAAGTGTCCTTATTGTTCTTTAAAAACAACTGCCAAAGATTTAATGTTGTTTTATTTAATTTTTTTTAAATTTAAATCAATCGAAGGAAAATAGTTGAAAGCATTTAATAGTATTACACAGCTAAATTGAAGAAAATTTCAGAAAATACTGGAACACAATACTAGGTACTACACTTTTTTATTAGAATAATTGAAAAAAAATATGTAAAATATAAATAAACTGACGATTGATTTTAATAATACCCTGTATTGTCCATTATCAGTGTTCTATAATTAAATTTTTTATATACCATTTTGACAAAAAAAAACTTTACGAAAAAAATATTTCTTCAATTACGTGTTTTTTGGGATAATTGAATTCTATAGTAATGGAATAGAGTTTTTAAAAGTAGTGCCAGATGCTTGTTTTATATTTAATTATAAAAATGCATTATCAGTAATAAGGAAAAAACATAGCTAGTTTTTCTATATAGCTTATAAGCATCAGCATAAAATTACTTTTCTTATGTATGTTCGATATTAAAAAGGACATTTTGAAAGTTATTAGAGAAATAAAAGGTATTAATTGAATTATTCCGACTTTTCAATTTAAAATAATAAATTAATTTATTTCTATTTTCTTTGTGTTTACTTTCTTAATGGATTTTTGCTTTTGGAGTAATATCTATGGATTTCGTAAGATGGCGTTTGTTCATATCAAACAATTTTCTTCATTGTTATCACATTTAAAATTAAATGAAAAAAAAAAACGTTTTACGATTTCTTAATAATTTGAGTTTTATATTTGAGTTATTGCAAATAGTAAAAATATTTCTTAATTTATATATTTCGTTACACTGTTAAAAAAAAGGTACTTAAAAATGAGTACCTGAACATACTCGTTTTCCTTTGAGTACAATTGAATCGTAAACGAGCAGTACTCAAATTTAAGTGATCATACTTTCTCAAAAATGAGCAGTGGGATTTAATTTTGCTCATCTCAGCTTCTGTTCAAACCATCTTAACAAAAAGACCTCACAAACTTGAAATAGTTGTACAGAAAATGGTTATCCATTTATCGATGATATCGATTTAATGATATCGATTGCTTAATGGAAACTGAGTTATTACAACTCAATTATCTTGCTTCCCATTCTTTTGGCACACCTATTTAATATTTCTTCTGTTTATAACTTCTTCACGTCGCTCTGCTAGTACTACGTATAAAGCTCTGGACTGCAGTGCCACAGGAACTGGATTCGATTCCCGGTAAGTCTAAGTTGTAATTGTTGGTATTTATTGAAAGTGATTTAGGAAGACAGTCTATGTAGGCAGGATACTGCTCTTTTTATTCATTTTTACTCATTTTGAGTACATACCTTTTTAAAAAATGAAACTTATATATTCGGAGCTATGATAACCATCGAATGTACTCAAAAATGAGTAAATTTTACTTATAGGTTTAAGAATAGGTTCTAAAAAGAAACTATTATTAACAGTGTATATTTTAAGGATGCTTGAGCAATATTCTAATACAGCATCGTAATGTCCGCATCGTGTGGTACGCGTACCCTTAGGAGTACGTGTCAATGCGATTGAGGGTACGCGAAAATAATATTATTAATGGCTATTATATAATATTAGTAATGGCTATTATATAATATTAGTAATGGCTATTATATAATATTAGTAATGGCTATTATATAATATTAGAAATGGCTATTATATAATATTAATAACGGAAAACACCTCAAATAAAAATAAATAAATTTAAAAAGTAAAATTTAAAATAAAATAAGTGTATTCAATTTGAGCCGTTTAATTAATTTACCGGAAAATTTAAAAATATTACTGTTTAATAAAAATAAACTTTTTTTCGTACAGGGTAGGGTGAGAAGGGGTACGTGAGACCAAAAGGTTGATAACCACTGTTCTAATACATCGAATTCGATTCTTGTACCAAGGCATATATGTGAATTATCATTTAAATTTCGTCCAGTTTAACCGCTGTAAATTCAGTTCTTGTCAATGTCACTGAGCTAAAATACTAATAGACATTGGAATGAGGACTTAGATTAGCGACCACTTTACACCTTTTTGAGCGAAGGTAGAAAAAATAGTCTTTTTGCATAGGTTTGCGTTGATTTAAAAACCCATTTCTGGTTTTCATAAATACATTAAATGTTACACATTTAATGTTTTTTTATACTTATTTTCTTACTTGCAAGAAAAATAACACAAAAGCAACCGCAAAAATCTGTTTAAACTTTCTGTGACGTCACGGGAGATACCCGCATAGCTAAGGTAGAATGTTTTCTAAATCTTCTCTTCCGAATAGTATCCATCCGCGAGGCACGGTAAAGTAGATTTTCGCTAAGTGGGAATCCCCGCTACAGTTTTATATTATTTTAACTCAGTAGTCGGTGTATCGTGGGGAGTGTACAACAATTTCTACAATTATTTGTTTATTTGACAATTTAAACCATTTATATGTAATGGAAAGTGATGATTTGTCGAAGGAACATAAAATATCTTACTAACGTTCAATTGCGGTAGGGAACTTACACATATTGTTGGGTACCAAGGGTCTAAACGCATGACAAGTGCCGAAAGATCTAGGCAAACGTTCCAAATTTTTAAAATTGAACCGATCATCAAAAGTTTTATAAATAATAATTATGCCCATGCTAATCTGATTTTTTAAAGAATTAATCATTCTAATCTTCTTTTAGAAAAATTTAAACCCTGTAAAGATACCATTCAACCATATTAAAAGAGCGTTTGGAGTCACTAATGATAGGATTTGTTAAACTCGTGACAAATTACGCGAGATCCAGTGTGTGTGTAGTTCAGTGTCTAAATTGCAGTTTAGGCATGAGAGAAATTTACTATTCAATAACTAATAAAGTATCCGGAGAAACACTCCGAGTGCTTTTGTTATCGAGGAACATTACATGAATTTTGCCTTTCCAACACACAACAATCAGATAGTTCTGTACATCAGGGCCAGACTGACCAAAGCCCAAATTTGGCGATTTTTGTTTTATTGCGGATGATGTGTTAAAAGTTCGTTTTCTCGTTCGTTCGAAGCATAGCATCAAAATTCACTCAATTTGTTTTTAAAAGTAAAAACAATAAAAGCCCAAGTTCAATGTGTTTTTCTATGTGAGTTACACTGTTAAAAATAGGTGCTAAAAAACAAGTAAAATGTACTCATTTTTGAGTACATTAGATGCTTATCATAGCTCCGAATACATAAGTTTCAATTTTGAAAAAGACGCACTCAAAAATGAGTACAATGAATAAAAAGAGCAGTTGTTTGCCTATATAGACTGACTTCATAAAACACTTTCAATAAATATCAACAATTACAACCAAGACTTACCAGGTATCGAACCCAGATACTCGGGCACCGCAGCCCAGTGCCTTATCCGATGTACTATCAGGAAGTTATGAACAGAAGAAATGTTAAAAAGATGTGCCAAAGGAATGGAAAGTAAGATATTTGAGTTGTAATAACTCAGTTTCCATTTAAGCAATCGACATCAAATAACGTGGAAAACCATTTTCTGAACAACTATTTTAAGTTTGTGAGGTCACTTTGTTAAGTTGGCTTGAACAGAATCTGAGATGAGCAATATTAAATCTGCTGATTTTTGCGAAAGTACGATTACTTAAATTTGAGTACGTTACCGCTCATTTACGATGTGAAACGAGTATGTTCAGATACTCATTTTTAAGTACCTTTTTTTACAGTGTAGGATTCAGGTTTATCCCCTTCTTTTAAATTTTCCCATGTATGACTCAGGCCTTTCTGACTCAGATTTACAGAGTTGTTTACACGAAAAGAATAACTTACAACTGTCTGACAGTGATTACGTCCCTCGACAAACCACTTTTGAAACTTCTTCACCGCGACCGAAGTCTTTTTCTGGAATTTTTATAAACCTTGCAACAATTTTTTATTTAAGCTATGTCATTAATCATTACTACTTTTATATTTCTTAGTCCAATATTTAAACAGGTGTTATTCAAGAAGTGACACTAATTCAGGAAAATGATCGATTAAATCGCCCTGCATTTTATAACTTTAGATACAGGTAAAAATAGACATTTTTTTTTACTTTAGAAAATTAACATTCTGGTCACAAATTATTGGGAGATTGTCATCCCGGTTAAGGTTTAATTAATTAGCGTCGCACTAGAGCTGCATAGTGAGCTATTGGCGACGGTTCGGGGCCTATCTCGAAGAAAAGACCTCGCAACATTCTCCCGGCTAAAACATGGACGTAAAAGTGTCATATAATTGGATGTAAGTCTTCGGTCCATAAAGTTGTTATTATTTATTATTATTATTATTCCTTGGCTGTATAACTACACAAAATTCGAAAACTTCACCTGCTTTGCGCAGTATAGTAAAAAAGACATCCATGTTTCTTTTAACAAAATTACAATTCTTGTTTCATTCAAATTTGGATTATAAACAAAAAACCGTACATTGTTAAAATTTAGTACGCCTTTCACCAAAATTTGGTACCAATTTAGCTACAACCATTATTTGGTGCTTAGTTTCACCATTTTATGGTGCTAGCACGGATACCATTTAGTGGTGAAACGTTGCACCAAAACTTAATATTCTTGCTACACCATTTTATAGTGAAACGTTGAACCGAAATTCGCGTTTTCGCTACCCATATTTTGGTGAAACGCCGGTATAATTTGTCGGATGTTCTGGACGATTTTCTAGTATTTTTGTAGAGAAGCTGGCAACCTTTCGATCGCAAGATCACTACTGTTTTACTCTTTTTATCAAGTCCACCGCACGAGCCCGAACTAGAAATCCTCTGATTACCAGCTGAAAGCTTTTATCCACTGGGCAACCGGACCTCTATTGCAAGACGATTGAGGGGATTTCCCTGTTTGTAGATTCAGCGACGGTTTCAGTTGAAGTTTAGTAAATTGCACCATTTTTAGGTAAAAGCTGCGCTATTTTCTTTCAAGGATTTTTGGTTCAACCTACATGACACCATACCACCATAATAAAATATAAGTTGCTGTAGGGAACCAAGATAGGGTGAAACTTTTGAACTGAAATGTTTAACACTATACTGTTTAATTTTCTTAAAAAAATAATCACAAACAAATTTATTTAATCTTTTTATTAATTTTATACATACATTTAAAACATTTTTCAGGTTTATACAGTTATATATACACATTCTATTTACAAAATTTATACAGCTCATCAATATTTTGTAATTTTTAGATGTGTCGTGCTTGAAAGTATTGAAATAAAGAAAAAATATTTACTTTAATTTGTTTGGTATCTTATTTTGTGTAATTCCAAAATTAAAAAATACCTACAATTCACCAATATTTATGCATCGACTTTGAAATTCAAATTTTTTAAATCATATTCTTCTGAATTAATTCCTGAAAAGTAATTTTTTAAATACTATGGCAATGAACACTGTGCGAGAGTAACGCTGTCTCGCATATCAATTGAATGATACATTTCATAATCATTATTGTTAAATGTACATCAAAATAAATTATTATCTACTTACAAAACAAAGTATTCGCAGAATGGTTACTTTCATATATGAAAGATATTGAAATAAAATCATAAAGTGTCAAAAGATGTTTATAATAAATATTATAATATTGAATGGGGGCATTATAAAGACAATTACAATATTCCATACATTCCAGTTTATAAATTATTCTGTCTGCTGAGCTAGAATATAGTATAACTATATAAGCACTGAAGCAATGACTCATATTGAGCCACAATGTATTTTTACCGAGCCACACGGATGAATACAATTCGGAAGAAAGGTTGAGAAAACATTCGTCCTTGCCTATGCGGGAGTTCACGTGACGTCACAGAAATGTTTAAAACTGAATTTTTCGCCACCTTTTGTCATCTTTTTCTTGTAAGTAAGAAATTAAGTATGGAAAAACATTAAATGTGTATCATTTAATGTATTTTTGAAAGCCAGAAATGCGTTTTTAAATCTATGGCAAACCTATGCGAAAGGATTATTTTTTCTACCTTCGCTCAAAAAGGAGTAAAGTGGTCAGCAACGCTTAGTCTTCGCTCCAGTGCGTATAGTTATATTATTCTAGCTCAGTTGTCTGCTCAAAATTCTTATATTTCATGTAGATGTTTTACAACAAAAATAAGAAACCGATTCTCCAATTTCTGTAAACAATACAATATTTCCGAGCAGCTCATCTCTCAGAGATTTCTCCTTCATACATAAAGACACCAATTTTACAAGCGTTGAAATTTTAACTCATCAATTAGTCAAAATAATCAATTAGTCAATGGTTTTCAAAATAACCAGTAATAGATTTTTATGAAAAAAAATACATATATACCTTATAAAAAGAAGAAATTACAACAAGTTATTAAATATAACAAAGTAATAAACATGATTATCTGTCATTGACAATATTTTTTTAATTATATTTTTCTGACATAAAAACAATGCATTGTTGATTTGTCGGAAAACTGTTCTGATCTAACATATCTAATATGATTATCAATTAATATATATGTATACTCTTTTTCATATTTACATTTATTACATAAATTGCAGCATTTGTGAATTTCCAGTGTTATTTTACAAGTCACGTGTCCAATAAAATTACGTCATCTTCACAATAAGTATTACATCGAGATTCATATTTATGTCAACAACGATAAAACAGGAAACAGTAAATAATTATATAATGATGACATCGTCTAAACTCCCCATCACCAAGACGTGTTATGTCAATAGTCCAGTTACTTTCAATAAGAAAATTATTTTCTTTTACTTCCAGAAATGTTATGGCATTCCTATATCAAGTATTGAATTAAAACTCTTTTTCTAGCGTCAAGTGTTAGCAAAACGTAAGTATATTTTCCGGTAAATCACCCCTTGCTAAATGGCGTTTGTGACGTCATATTGTTTACATGGTTTACGTAAGCCGATTGGTCAACTCGCTCAAACTCGTAAGTTGATTCGTTGAAATCAGCTTAAAAGGTCATCCGCCATTTAATAGGAGCCAGACTGCTGTAAGCCCTCATCACTCCAGAGCAACAGGCTACACAAAAATAGTAATTTTTTTCGTAACTAATCTAGCATATTAACTTCTGATGAAAATGTAGTAATTGTTTTCATTTAATAAAAAAAAGTTTTTGGTTTTAGAAGAGATCAAAATTAATGTGTTGATAATACCCATACTTATGATAGTTACCAAATAATGCATATGTCATATTTATATTTGAGCAGCTTGCCATCCAAGTGTTACTAGTCGAAAAATCAATCCGAATAAAAACTAACCCAATTATCCATCAATACACTATAAAAAAATTGATTAAAAATGAGTACATGAACATACTCGTTTGTTTTTCTTTGTGTACAATTTCATCGTAAATAAGCGATCACGTACTCCAATTGAAGTAATCGTACCTTCGCAAAAATGAGCAGTATACTTTAATATTGCAAATATCAGCTTTTTTTCAACCCATCTTCACAAAGCGACCTGTCAAACTTAAAATAGTTGTTCAGAAGATGATTTTACACATTATTTGATGTCGATTGCTTAAATGGAAACTGAGTGATTATGAATCAATTATCTTAATTCCCATTCTTTTGTCACGCCGTTTTAACATTACATCTGTTTATTACTTCTTCTCGTCGTTGTGATGGTACAACGGATAAGACCCAGGACTTCGGTGCGGACGACATCAGGTAGACGGATTTGGTTCGATTCCTAGTAAGTCCTGGTTGTAATTGTTGAAACTTATTGAAAGGGATTTATTAAGGCACCCTATGTAGACTGCTATGTAGCAACTGCTATTTTTATTAATTTTACCCATTTTTGAGTGCATGTCTTTTTCAAAAACGAAACATATGTATGCGGAGGTATAATAAGAATCGAATGTAATCAAAAATGAGTACACTTAACTTATTTTTAAGTACCTATTTTTAACAGTGCAGACAGCTGGATATATCATTTTGATAAGTGTATTGCTCCAAGTTCAATAGGTTTCCCAATAATGAGGTGAATGTATTTCCACTTAACGTTATAACCAAGGCGCGCTGCAAACTTTAAACGCTCTTGTATAGAAACTCTGTGTTTGGACTTACACCACCCGTCGTCGGTCAAGCCACCCATATGATACAAAACCTAAATCATCAATAACTTGAACAATATACACATCGAAAGCGTTTAGCTAATATAACTTATTTCATAATTCCTCATTCATAACGAAATAATGCAAATTTTACATAATTTAAATTAATTAACCAACATTTTATATTAAAAATTCAAGAAAATATTTTTAACAAACTGATGTGTTTGTTTTAGTGGGCTATAAGCCCTTCAAACCGAACAATACAAAATTACTTAAATCTATAATTAAGTATATGCTGCTATAATATTGAGTGAGTGATAATAAATAGATCTTAAAAGAAAATCGGTTTTGTTTAAAACCAATTAACTGTTTACATATTTAGCAGTATTTAGATGACGCATTACACATTTCCTGATTTCAAAACATTGCCAACAACATGGCCAACTCACTCAGATTTAAAAGCTAAAAAGTATGATTACGTCATACTCTTGCAACACCATACACGTTCATCTGTGTACACAACCCACAAAATTCTTCATGTGCACCTTTTATGTGTAGACTTCTAGTGGGAGACACAGTTCATCGAGCAAGGAGGGATGGCTGCCTCTTCGATGGTCGTCGGAAGTCATCAGCAGACTGTGTGGATCGCGGCCTCTTGTCCACCTGTGTGTCCCGATGTGCGGGGGTGGTCAAGAGGGACCGGATGTCATTCCGCCTGCCTCTGGTACTCCCGGTACGGAGGTCTCGAAGTGACGGCACGGAATTTCACGTCCTCCTCGGCCACCTGCCGAATGGTCGAGTGGCTGCGGAGTACCATTAACTTATTAACTTACTTATTGACTTAACCATACTTATTAACTTGTTAACTTATTAACATAACCATACTTATTAACTTGTTAACTTATTAACATAACCATACTTATTAACTTGTTAACTTATTAACATAACCATATTTATTCATACTTATTAACTTATCCATACTTATTAACTTATCCATACTTATTTACTTATCCATACTTATTAACTTATCCATACTTATTAACTTATCCATATTTATTAACTTATCCTTACTTATCCTTACTTATTAACTTATCCTTACTTATTAACTTATCCTTACTTATTAACTTATCCTTACTTATTAACTTATCCTTACTTATTAACTTATCCATACTTATCGTTACTTATTAACTTATCCATACTTATCCTTACTTATTAACTTATCCTTACTTATTAACTTATCCTTACTTATTAACTTGTCCTTACTTATTAACTTATCCATACTTATCCTTACTTATTAACTTATCCTTACTTATTAACTTATCCTTACTTATTAACTTGTCCTTACTTATTAACTTATCCATGTTTAATATATTATCCATACTCATAAACTTATCCATATATATTAACTTATCCATACTTAATAACTTATCCATACTTATTAACTTAACCATACTGAAAAGATTTCAACATTTAGGGAAGCCCTAAATGTTGAAATCTTTTCAGTATAAAAAATGTCCAAAGGTGACAACAGATTTCTAACTGAAATCTTTGAATATTTCGCATTTATACTAGAATTTCGCACCCTACTGAGTCCGGTGCCCCAGACGGCCGCTTGTGTCAATTAGGCATTAAGCCCGCCAGTATTTACACCATCCAATTCCAGCACATTTAAAAATAAGCATTTTGGAATGGACGTCATATTGGAACAGGAAATATGGCAGGTACATCGTTTTCCTTACCTGTCAATGTCAAATATTTAAAATATTTTTTGTTCAAGTCCCTGGGAAGGTATTTCGGATGCAGACTATTCTTTTCAAGAAGGAAAAAAAGAGAAGCATTAACTCTTTGTTTGGATCGAAAAAAACTTTTTTCCCCAAAAAACGCTTTAGTGCGGAAAAGTTGCCTCCTATAATAATAAGAAAAATGAAGCTAATATCACTTAAAATTCTACGATCGAGACGCTATAATTTGTTAGGCTTATTTTAAGGTTCAATAGAGTTAAATAAATTAAAACATCATTAATATTGTAATGTATTCTGGTCGAAGAATTTGTTCGAAAAGCAGGAATTTAATAACATTTTGCAAGTTTCACTGTTTTAATCATTTACACAGATTACAACGCCTTACAACGTTTTAGTACCATAAAAAAAGTATCGTCTATGCAAATATTTATAACATTAGTCATCTACAATAACGGTTTTACAAAACTACAATTGACGAAAAAATTTCAATTTCGTCAATTTTTTGCAAACTTTTATTACGATGCGCGATCGGAAAATATGCTGTAAAAAAGGCACTTAAAAAAGAGCACCTGAACATACTCGTTTTTTTTTAATACAATTGCATCGGAAATGAGCGATGACGTACTCAAATTTAAGTAATCGTACTTTCTCAAAAATGGACAGCGTGATTTAATATTGCTAATCTCAGCTTTTGTTCAAGCCATCTTAATAAAGCGACCGGACAAACTTAAAATAGTTGTTCAGAAAATGGTTTTCCACGTTATTTGATGTCGATTGCTTAATGGAAACCGAGTTATTACAACTCAATTATCTCACTTCCCTTTCTTTCGGTCACGTCGCCCTGGTAGTACAACGGATAAAGCGCTGCACTGTTGTGCCAAAGTATCTGGGTTCGATTCCCGGTAAGTATTGGTTGTAATTTTTGATATTTATTGAAAGTAATATATGAAGACAGCCTATGTAGGCAAGGTACTGCTCTTTTTATTTATTTTTACTCATTCTTGAGTACATGTCTTTCTTAAAAAAGAAACTTATGTTTTCGCAGCTATGATAAGCATAGAATGTACTCAGAAATGAGTACATTTTACTTATATTTGAATACCTATTTTAAACAGTGTATATCAATCGATTTTAAAAAAAAAATTACATCGTTTTTAACTCTTATGATAGAAGGCAACTTTTCTGCAATAAAGCGTTTTAAAAAAATCGTTTTGTTACCAACCCTTATTAACTATACTTAGGAGAAATATTTAGTAATCAAAAAAATGGAGTACGCAAATTAGTACAGATTACTTAAAAAAAACGGAAGTAATTATTTAAAAACCTTAATATTTTAATCAGATATTTTCAACTCAACTTACCACATGAGATAGAGGGTGATGGCCACAAATACAACGAATGCTGATCCAACCACTATCATGGCGTACATCCAAAGACTTGTTTCGTTGTCATCTATAAAAAACAATAATTTGTTTAAATCCTTACAGTTTAATTACAAAAAGCAATACATTCGTGATTGAGTTACGCAATCCAATTATCACAAATCGTTGAGCTATTGTCTTTGTTAGGCTGCGTCACATTTATTACCTCATTTTAAAAAAAGATATTGATTTATTAGAACGGGTTCAATATAGAGCTACAAAAATGATTCAGGGTACTTCGGGAATTAATTATGAAGAAAGGCTTAGAACTCTAAATATGTATTATACACTTCCTTAAAGTTTCCTTAAAATTCCTTAAAGTTTAATTACGAAAAGCAATACATTCGTTATTGAGTAATGCAATCCAATTATCACAAATCGTTGAGATATTGTCTTCGTTTGGCTGTGTCACATTTATTACCTCATTTAAAAAAAATATATTGATTTATTAGAACGGGTTCAACATAGAGCTACAAAAATGATTCGGGGTACTTCGGGAATGAATTACGGAGAGAGGCTTAGAACTCTAAATATGCATACACTCGAAGAGAAAAGGAGTAGAGGGGATCTTATTCAGTTATTCAAATTTATCAAATTGGGTGATGTGAAGGGATTGGAATTTAATATTGCCAATATGACTAGAGGTCATGGATTCAAGTTATGCAAGTCACAGCTTAATCGGGATGTTAGAAAGTATTATTTTTTTATAGGGTTATAGACAACTGGAATGGTTTGCCTGAGTATATTGTAAATTCTTCAGGAGTGGGTAGTTTTAAAAAGCAGTTGGATCGGCATTGGGGAATCGTGAGGATGATGGATTGACAGGACCAACCTTGCTGGGCCTAGAGCCTGTAGTTGGTCGACATTATTTGTGTTTGTATTTGTAACGGTATTGGCATAATAAAACATTATTTTCAACTAACTACTTCGCTTATACTTCAAACAAGTGACTTAGTTTTGGAAACAATCGCACCTTGTGATCACACTGTATATCGTGACACATACTAAAAAATAATTAAAATACGAATTCTAAAAATCTCTAAATAATATAATAGTGAGGGTAATAACCCTAAACAAATTTATCATAAAAAATTATATTTATACACATGAAAAGCAGAGTTTCAGAAAACTTGCCTTCGATTTTAATGGAACACAATATTTTGAAATAAAACTTTTCATTCAAACATTTTTCGCAAAATCGTTTTTTGTGTGTGTGTTTTCAAATATTTTTAATAGATGTCCATGCCCAACATCACCTGGCAAAGCGGCATTGACCAAAATTGTTTGAATACAGTCTAAAAACGCATTCAAATTCATGGGTTTAGATTCAAAACTACGAGGCTATCAATCGGTCGTCCCTTGTAAAATTTATGAAAATGGATCTATCTAGTTTTGAAATTAGACGGTTCATTAGAAAAGTTTTAAAATTGCCTCTACATGTGTGTATGTGTAACAAATATTTGCGGTAATCAATTATATTGCATACAATAGGATATTACAGAGGCGTTATATAGCTGTACAGATGACAAACTTTTGTAATTAAAGTTTCATTTGACTTATTTACAATTATATTTCGAGTACTAGCTTATATTTTGAATAGATTAAAAAAGATATATCTTCATAAGGCATCTAAAATTTATTAGGCTCATATGATGATTGATCGTCAAGCAGCAGCATCAATTCAATTTACATTTAAAGTATTCCAATGCCTTAAGTTTTACGTTTATCACAATATAATATGAATAAGATTCGCAACTATCCAATTCTAATATGTTACAATCTAATAACATCCCATTCCATTTTTTTTCATTCGGCAAAAAACAAAATGGCGCAGTAATGGTGACGTAAAGAAGGATTTCTCGTTGTCGTAATAAGACGTTTCTTGAGATAATCCAAAAGGAAATTGTGCTGATGCTATCACTTATTTAGAAAACTCGCTTGCGATGGTAATCCAATAAGCTACTTAATGGATCCAATTACCAGGGAAGAAACACCTAATTTTAGTTCTTTGGTTTTTTTTTCAACGTTTCCAGTTAAAAGAATTTAGTTTAATACACAAAACAAGCCCAATTTAGTATATAAAGCTGTACGAACATTCCTGGGAGAACAAAAATATAAGTAAAGCAAAAGCATAAGTAACATAAGTAAAGCAAAAGTAAAGCATAAAAACGTAAGTAAAGCAAATACAAAAGAAGTAATGCTCATCACAAGGGAGCAATTACTAACAATTAAAACTTTCTACATGTAAATGAGCAGCACAATGAAAACAATTAAATAAAAAAGAATTGCAACTGACACAATACACTCGTTTAAACAAATACAAAAAAGTTACTCTGATGGGGCTTAAGTAAGTTAGTATAAAACAAAACATACATTGTAAAAAGCAATTTTAATACAGAAAGAGGTAACAGACAAACAAAAAGAATTTCGAAAATGCAATTAAACAAACAATACCCAAAAGCACAAAAAGTGCTAGATCAAACAAAGGAACCAATATCCCCTTAATTCAATTAAGTTGTATATTTCAGCAGAAATTGAAACGCAGTTAACCGATCTATATTCTGGTCCCTAAGGCCCATTCTACACAAACAAGTAAGACGCGCGTGAGAATTTTCAGATGGCTCTGTGATTCAAGCATACAAACCACGTGTTTTAGACTCACGAATCACAGCACCATCTGAAAACGCTCATGCTCGTTTTACTCGTTCGTGTAAAAAGGAATACCAATCTATATAATTTTTGAGGATCGCCGCCTTAGCGAGAACGCGCCAAATATAACAGTGTGGCACTCGCCAAAATTGTATATCCTGACATGTAGTGTGGACAGAAAGCACTATGCCAGCGTAATGATAACATGCACTGCCTTTGTAATGTAAATAAATTTAGTTATCACTTAAAATGATGAATATATGCACAGCAATAAAAATAACTAAGTTGGTTTAATTATGTTTAACTGAAAGATCATAATACTTAGGCACGTTGGGTACAAGTTAAAAAGTACGTTTATTGTACTTGTTGAATTCTGAATTTTTTTTTAATATAGTGTTGACCCTTATAAAGGGCTTTAGGCTATTTAATTCATTTTTGATAGTTGATGGCTTGGTCATAAAATACCAGCATAACTTATATGGCATGTCGGGTGCGATTTTTGCATATCTGATATTATTACTTAAACCCATCAATCCCTGTTTGGATTTTTTTACAAATTAAACAAATTATTAACCCTTTGCACTCCGTTGGCACCGCTTAGGCGACAACAGAACGACTCGTTCGTTTGGTTCCCCGTTCTTTAAAATAAACGAGAACAAATAAACATGATCTTGTGTTTAAAAAACATCGATATTTTTTTTCAACTCGTTCTTTTGAAGATAAAAAACAGATTTCTTTTTTCTATAAGCATAACAAATTCTACGGTAAAGAACATAAGAATGAATAACTGTTCCGTAGAAAGAACGGAAAACGCAAAGAGTTCTTGGAGTGAAAAGGGTTAACATGAAAAGCATCTTTACATTCTTTCCTTAGTATGGATTAGCTTAGCAGTTACTCTGAAGGATCGACAGTTATTACGATATTATTGACAAATAACAGTTACTGATAACTGTTATTTAACTGTTTTTAAGTTAAAGGGGTAAACATACGTATTTTATATAAATAAACTACAAAAGAAAAAAAATCATATAAAAACTGCATGCTTCACAAAAGAACTTTTGAAGAGCTGTTATTTCTCAAAAATAATATTTTTTTATTATCGAAAATCAAAATAATGATATTTTTTAACTGTTATTAAAAAATCGCTCAAGCCTACTCCTTAGTGGCATTTACAAATAACGCACATCCAATGTAACTTTTCCCTTGTAAAAGGATGCAGTAATAAATTAGAGAACATAAATTTCAATTGTAAACATCCTATTCTAAAAATCATTAGTTAGAAATGCTTTCTACCCCCACACTTCGTGCAATTAATTAAGTTCGAGTCGACGGGACGGCGCGTCTTTAATGAATTGAAGATGATTTCCCATGACTTGAGCAACTTGCTTTGAAACAGCCGCAATTTAATTTCGCACTTTCCTTTTTAATTAGTCTTTGGTATGTTTTCATTTCCAAACCTTCCAATTGCATAGTTTGATATTAAAAATTTCATCACATTTGAACAGCATATACAGCATGTTTTATAGTTTTAATTAAATTTTTTTTTATTATTATACTGTAAGCTATTATTTGGTTGGTTGAGGGAACGTCGCGCTAGAGCTGCACGATGGGTTATTGGCGAAGATTCGGGATCTATCCCGAAGGAAAGACCCGGGAACACTGCCTCGTGTTTTTGACAGTCAGCCTGGTGGCCGAGAGGTACAGTATTTATTTAGCAATCGACTTCGAATCAGCATGAAGACTTAACAAAAGTTAAGTTGTAGCGATTAGGAGTAACCAGATTCACTACTATTGTTACAAAATTTATCTGAAATTATCCACATTTTCCACCGGCGTGTATACTGGACTGGTTTACGTGAAATCTGATCGGGGTCAAAGGTCTTGACCAGTGGCATTTGGTTTTGGTTAATTAACGTCGCACTAGAGCTGCACAGTGGGTTATTGGCGACGGTTTGGGGTCTATCTCGAAGGAAAGACCCGGGAACACATACACATTCACACACACATTCATACCTGCACCTCGTTATTTTAGAACCATGGTCAGATGACGAGGAAACACCTGAACTGGCACCCAACGCCTTCAATAGATGTCGGGACTTTGGATCCCGATCAGTTTTATCGAGCACCAGTGCCGTATACACGCCGTTAATTTTTGCGGATTTTCTGCTTGACCAGTGGCAGATCTAGATATAGGGCACTTGGGGCAATTGCCACCCCCCGACATTTTACATTTTCCTCCCTAATCCGCCTCCTGAGATATAATCCTGGATCCGTCCCTGGCCCTGACGCCTATTTATTAAGGTTCTTCGGGTGCCAGATACAGGTGCTGTTCTCGTCATCAGACCATAGTTCAAAACAGAAGATAGGGAATCAATTACTTCATTACACATTTGAAGTTGTACAAACATGCTTTTATAAAAACCGTCGACTCTACTAATTTCATATACAAAAAACATTAATTGATTTTAAATTTACCCTATAAATTATTTTCAGTTTCTAATTATGTTATGTAATATTATTAGAAGGTCTGCGTCCTACTTGCCGAATTTCGAATCAGTGGTTTTTGGTTATCTAAAGTTTTGGAAAGCACTGGTCTATAGATGCTGATTCTACCCGCCAAAAGGGGTGAAACATTGGTTTTGGAACATGGCCAATCTTTTGTGGAATCTTTTGTTAGCCACCATTTTTGTTTCTTTCTATCTTCCCCGAATTCCATCAAGGTCTTTATCATTACAAGAAAAGATTGATGTCCGCTGACTGCTATCTGGTGAAGAATTTATTTCTATAAAACAGTTCTTTTTGACCATGTCCACAATGTTTTTTCTTTTTTTTCGGACAAATTGTGTTGCTTTTATTAGTTTTTGGGAATTGAAGTTATCGAGTTTTCATTCCTGTTTAGTTTTTATAAAAAATGAGAGTATAAAAAATAAAGTATATGTTCGACATCTGTAATTTAATGTAAATTATTTCATTAAAAAAAATTAAATTGATGTTCGGATGTAGAATTTAGTATAAAATGGTATTTAGAAATCTTTAATTAATTTGCACTTATTTTCACTAATTGCTTTTGAAACTGTTTTTTATAAATAAAAGAACTTTCTAACAAATTAACTAATAAAATGTTGTTGTTTTTTAAATTCAAGAAAATAAAAATAAAAAAATCTGATAGAAAAACAATAGCTTTTCCGGGATAATTCGGAATAGATCGGAATAAATTTTACTTCCTATCATTTTATTGAAAAAAAACAACTTTTGTAAAAAAAAAACTGCTATTTGTAATAATTTTCAGTAATGTGATTCAAGTAATATTTTTTTTAATTAATATATTTGTACTTAAAATGTTAATCGCAAAATGTATTAACAATTACATATGTTATTTCTGTGATATAGTTATCTTGTTATGCTTCTTACATGCAGCGAATCGTAACAAATGAGGAAAAGAAAGAGAATTTCCCTTCGAGCATGGATCCTTCATAGTAGAGAAAACATATCTTTGTAATCTCGCTAACATCAAAGTGAGGCCAACATGTATGGCCTCAGACACGTGGTTAATTACGTCATTCCATTCATAAATTTTCACTGTTACACATTTCCCAATTCATCAGCCAATCGCGAGTATTTTTTAATTCATAATTTTTAAAAGAAGTCACGTGCAAAGAAGTCACGTAAAAGAAGGCCATTCGGTCTGAGATGTTGATTTCGCGTCATATTCGCTCTACTACAGTCCATTCATGCTCGAAGGAATTTCCCGAACCAGTGACGTCATTTTCATCATGGATGCTCACTTCACGGAACACGCAACTTGACCTTCTGAAGGGCATGTCAGTTCAAGAAAATGATTGTTTATGCGGGAATTCTCCCACGGGAACGCTAGTCAAATATAATTCAATATTAATAAATACTAGTAAAGATAACGCTTTTAATTCTTATTTATTTCAGTATTTATACAAGGATCCTGGTTATAACACCTGGGACAATTAAGAACACAAATCGTATAAGTAAATATTTTTTTTTCTTTTGAAAATACATCTTTAGACTTATTATTAGTAGATACATAAAATACTGTCGTATGTCTCTTATTTCTTTAAAACTAATTTAAGTATAAACGATTCACTTATATTACCTTTAAGCTAATTATCAAACCAATAAATAAATAAAACATAATTTATTTCCAAAAGAGACAGAAACCTGTCGTATCCATAGAGTAATGATACAAATAGAGGAATAAAAATGCTGATTTGCGTGTGTCCATCATTGAAACCACGTGATATGTGGAAATGCCAATTCACTCATGCGCCAATATTACTTGGCAGGCCTTGGCGACTTTCAGAACTAAACGAGATCACAGTATTGTAATATGGTTTTGTGTTTAATTTTGTATTTAAATATCGTTTTTTGTGACACAATTTAATGACACAATTTAATTGAGTGACAATTTAATTGAGTTTAATTGAGTGACACAATTTAATTGAGTTTAACAGATATATTAAGGAGATTTTTCTTACTTTGTAGTTTTGAAACAATTGCATTACGTTTTTATGTAAAATATTTACCATAAGCGAAGTTCTTTCAATTGTTATTTTGTATACTTCAATAAGAAAATATAAACAATAAAATCTGAGAAATATAAAGAGTTTCGCTTCTTCGAGTATTGAACACAAATAAAATATTTTCGTTTCGTTAATGAAGAGGAAATATTTAGCGCATATTGTTTGAAAATAAGTAAATACGTACATATATGTTAAGAAGTTGAACACGGACAAAACTCCGTATCACCAAAAAAGAAGAAAGTGCGCCAAATTTGAAACTCCTGCAGATGTCTGTACGCCAAGTGTGGCAGCGCTATAACCACGTGATGTTGGTTTTTCTTTTCAATGTTGACACCGCGGCCTTACGAGAGTCTGGCAGTGAAGGCGCTCTCTATTTAATATTACAACTCTCTGGTCGTATCCACAGAAAAGTCCATCTGGCACTAAACAGGTGGGATAATTAAGTGTTTAGGAGAACTCTGCCTCCACTAAACATACCAATCTTCATTTGAACAAAGTTTTGCGTACTCAGAGTCTAGGCTGCTCTAATTAGTGAGTTCCGAAAAGACGCTTATGGTCGTTAATTATCAAAGTAGCTATTACTCACCATGCATTCTTACATTAGAAAATGATGACACCATTAAGAATGTTTTGGATGTGTTTAATGACATATTTCTGCATGATTCGTGTATCTTTAACTTATAATATACGCCTTGGAAGGTAGTTAGTATAGAGGATATTAGCTGATGACCATAATTTTATATATAATATTATAAAGTAAATAGTAATTGTTATTAAAATTCGGATAATTTAAAGTTGAAAATGTTCAATTTGAACCAGCAACCAAACTACTCTGTTAAAAATAGGTACTCAAAAATAAGTAAAATGTTTGAGTATATTCGACGCTCATCATAACTTCGAATACATGTTTCCATTTTGAAAAAGACATATACTTAAAAATGAGTACAATGGATAAAAATGAATAAAAAGAGCAGATGGTAGCCTTCATAGGCTGACTTCATAAATCACTTTCAATAAATATAGACAATTACAACTAAGACTTTCCGGGACTCGAACCCATGTCTCAGAGGTCGCAGGAGAATGCCTCATCCTTCGTACCAGGGCGAAGTGAAGAAGTTATAAACATAATTTTTTTTTAAAGATATGTGCCAAAAAATGGGAAGTAAAATAATTGAGTTTTAATAGCTCAGTTTCCATTTAAGCAATCGATATCAATTAATATGGAAAATCATCTTCTGAACAACTATTTTAATTTTGTCAGGTCGCTTTATTAAGATTAAGATGGCTTGAGCAAAAGCTGAGATTAGACATATTAAATCAGACTGCTCATTTTTGAGAAAGTACGGTTACTTAAATTTAATTAAGTCATCACTCATTTACGATGCAATTGTACTCAAAGAAAAATAAGTGGGTTCAGATACTCATTTTTAAGTAATTTGTTTTACAGGTGTACCTTTTGTTTAGATACAGTTCCATTGTAAACAAATATATTTATCCTCAAATATTAATTTACATGTAAAAGGAATGGCTGTAGAGTAGCGTAAGTCACAAAAATCCAAAAAAACAACAACATTATTTTCCATTTCTATTCATTTAGATCAGTGGTTCTCAACTTTTTCTCTCACGTGCCCCTTGATAAAACTTTTCATTTTTGAGTACCCCCTTCTCTCATACCCCCTTCTCTCTGACTTCTCACCAACCCCTCTTTCTTTTAAGCTGCACTGTAAAAAAAAAAGGTACTTAGAATGAGTACCTGAACATACCCGGTTTTCTTTGAGTACAATTGCATCGTTAATGAACTACTTTATCCCCCCACCCCTCAACTAAATGGGGAAATTCTGAACGCTCCCAAAAAAAATCAACTAAAATTTATTTAACCCCTCCAGCAATTTTTCTAACATCAAATTTATTGACCGAGCCACGGTGGCGTCTATTTTATCTCGACCTCTCGGCATATATTCGTTACGCAGTTACAACCATACGCGGTGTTCGCTTTCCTTCAAATTTGGCATGAATGTTCCTTGTAGTCATTCAAATCCACGTAAATCTTTTTTTGTTAAAGATTTCTTTTTTAATCGCGAAGTCTACTGATCCCAGAATTGCTAGTTAATTTTCGTTCAAAGGTAAACAGGAAAACGTTGGCAGATAAATATCGAAAGAGCAACAATTAAAATTAACTGTTTTTAACAGTTTTCAAAAATATAGTAAATAACCCCCTAATATATAGTTTCCATAGCATGTTTTGTAGCACCATGTTCACACGGCCCCGTTCGACGATCTTTTTCCTTTGTTGCTGAAACCAAAATACTAGGTAATGAAACACGATGACGTCATGTTAGGCTTAGTTTAAAATAAAAATAACATCACCTTTTGAAAACTATATACCAAAATAGTTTTCAAAATCCTTCAAAAACATGTTATGTTTATTTTCATTGCAAACTAAACCTAACATGACGTCATCGTGTTTCTGTCTGGGTGTAATCAATACCCCCATTTTCACAAGGTCCCTCCCTCGCTCTCCAACAAAATAGCTTTATTTTTTTATGACTTTTTGCAGTAATTCGGTTTAATTTTTTTTACTTGAAATTCAATGGGTAGGGTTTGAACCTCATCATGAACCTTCTCTATTATATACTTGCCTGTTTACTAAGATAATTTTAAAAACTAATTAATAAAATTTATATATATATATATATATTATATTTATTGCAAAAGAAAAATTTCTGAAATTAAAGCGAGAAAAAGAAACATATTTCTGCTTTACTGGTTTCATACAGTAGAAATCCATGAAACAAAATAATGATGGACATAAAAATTAGCACGTATTCAGAAGTTTTAATTTCCGAGCAAAACTTTTGCATCTGCTTATTTTCTACGAAAAAAAAACGTTCTTTTTGCAGTTGGAAAACTTTTATCCTTGAGCGAGTGCCTTTCTTCGAAATTATTTTCTTTTGTTGATTTGCTCTTGCAGAAAACCGGGAAAAAATCTGCAGACGGTCACGAAAAAGTTCTTAATATATTTTTAAGAATTCAGTCTGAAAAAAGTGAGCATTTACGTTAACGTCCTGAGCATACATTTTAATGAGATACTTCTTTTGTGAGTATTAAAAAGGACCGAAATGTAAAGCGCGTACTTAAGTAATTGTATGTTTTAAGGGAAGATTCGTTCTTAAAACGTTGATCTATATTAGTGATATACTAATTGTATAATCAAATTGTCATTGTCTCTTGGGATTAATAATTTATTATAATTATGAAACATTTATAATTGGTTTTTGAGAATTACTTATTCGTTCTTAAAACGTTGTTCTATATTAGTGATATACTAATTATATGATCAAATTGGCATTGTCTTTTGGAATTAATTATTTATTATAATTATGAAACATTTATAATTGGTTTTTGAGCATTACTTATTCGTTCTTAAAACGTTGTTCTATATTAGTGATATACTAATTGTATAATCAAATTAGCCTTGTCTTTTGGGATTAATAATTTATTATAATTATGAAACATTTATAATTGGTTTTTGAGAATTACTTATTCTTTCTTAAAACGTTGCTCTATATTAGTGATATACTAATTGTATAATCAAATTGGCATTGTCTTTTGGGATTAATAATTTATTATAATTATAAAACTTATTTTATTTTCTAATATGACATCTATATAAATAAAGAAGAGTGTGTATGTGTATGTTTTTTATACAAACAAATCTACATTTGTATCCCGGGTTTGGTGAAATTTTGTACACTTGACCTTTAATACAAGAGGAAGATCACTTCGTACATGAAACTTCGAAAATCCATCCCCCACATTCCATATCCCATCCCTTAAATCAGAAATGACTTCTTAGTAAAGATCCGTCAGATGGCGCCACGGTCATAAAATCAACCAACACTCTGCGTAAATCCAGGCAACGCTGGTTACTTCAGCTAGTTTAATAATAAAATGATAGAAAACAGAGTTAGCATTTAATTTTTTATGCATCCCTTTGATATTTGCTTTCTCAAATCAATCAAATGCATGGACATTAGTCAAATCTCAATCAAATGTATATTATATTCGATATTTTAATATAAATTCAAAGGTATTATAGCTCAAAGGAAAGTTGGTGAAAATATATAAATATTTAAAAAACCCTTAGTGTTTTTAAAGAAGCTTAAAAAATGTTAAAAGTTTAACATTAGAAATATATATAAACAATTATGGTATAATATAGTTTTGGTGTGAAATATTGTTTAAAAATATAAATTTAAATAATAGACATTAAAACTTTGCTTCAAAAACTAAAAAAAAAAGCTTAAATGGTATACAGTGTCTTTTGTACACTACTTCATTTTTTCAGTTTTCAAAAGTGTTAAAAAGATTTTAATATTAATTTTAATTTCTGCACGTTTTTAAAAACAATATTACTATTATTTTGTATTTTTAATTTTTATATATTTTTAATTTTTTAATATTTTTAATTTTTATATATTTTTAATTTTTATATATTTTTAATTTTTATATATTTTTAATTTTCATATATTTTTAATTTTCATATATTTTTAATGTTTATATATTTTAATTTTTATATATTTTTAATTTTTATATATTTTTAATTTTTATATATTTTTAATATTTACATATTTTAATTTTTTATATATTTTAAATTTTTATATATTTTTAATATTTATATATTTTAAATTTTTAAATATTTTTTATTTTTATTATATATATTGTTTTTAAATATTTTGTATTATTTATAATTTTTATTATATATATTGTTTTTAAATATTTTGTATTATTTATAATTTTTATTCATATATAAATCAGTGCTGTTTTGTAAAACTGTTTCAGTCCTTAATGTTTAAAATGTTATATTTCACGAAAAAAATTAATTAGGCTAATTACACTGACAACACTGTTGTTTCTATAGCAACCGTAAATTTTAAAATATTCTTATACAGATTAATAGAGAATACATGTTGAATTTCATTCAAAATTAGTAACAGTTATAATATAAACATCCATTGTATTCTTAAAATATTACATATTATAAAAAAAATAACGTATTCAGCCTTAATATGTATGATTTCAAAACATTATCCCATTTAGACTTTAAAACAAATAGGATTTCAGTAAGCTATAATGATATTAATTCTTACACAGCATTATTACAGCTTTCTGACATTACAATCACTAAGAGGATTGCATTTACAGAGAATAAGTCGTTCACAATAATACATTTCAGACAAATAGCTTATGAGGTGCTGCTAATGCAGCTAAAATAATCCTTCTTTACTATTGCCACTTCTTTTAGATCCAAACGGGAATAAACACAGAAAAGTATTCCCTAAAGTACAAGAGTTAACGGACCACTTGCGATTTTCTGACGGAAATAAGAAAGCAATCCAATTGATGTCTGTAAGATCATTGGGTAACATGAAAGAGCGTTATTTTTTATGGGAAAGAACGGGATATTAGTTATTTGTTTAAGGATGTAGATGCTTTAGATGTGCTATTTAATCGATGTGTTTCATATTAATGCCTTAGAGAACACCCAGCAAAAAAAGGCAGCATATAACTTTTATCAAAATTAGGAAATTGAAAAGTTTTTATAAAGGAATTTGAAACAAAAAAAACTGCAGTTTATTTTAAGTTTTCTTTCTGCATAAAACCAATATTTGTTATTTTGTTAAGGAAGTAGCTGTTTAGATGTGGTATTTAGTCGATATGTTTCATATTAATGCCTTACAGAACACCCAGCAAAAACATCAGCATAAAACTTTTATCAAAATTAGGAAATTGAAAGTTTTTATAAAGGAATTTGAAACAAAAAAAACCTGCAGTTTATTTTAAGTTTTCTGCATAAAACCTTTAAAAAATCGCCACAATAATTTCGATGCTTCGTATTCGAATTTAAGTAATCGTACTTTTTCAAAAATGAGCAATGGAATTTAATATTGCTCATCTCATCTTCTGTTCAAGCTATCTTATCAAAGCGACCTGGCACACTTAAAATAGTTGTTCAGAAGATGGTTTTTCATATTATTTTATGTCGATGGCTTAAATGGAAACTGAGTTATTACAACTCAATTATCTTACTTCCCATTGTTTTGGCACACCTTTGTAACATTTCTTTTGTTTATAACTTCTTCACGTCGTCTTGGTATTAACGGACTGCGGTGCCTGAGAGTCTGGGTTCGATTCCCGGTAAGTCTTGGTTGTAATTGTTGATATTTATTACAAGTTATTTATGATGTCAGCCTATGCATGCAAACAACTGCTCTTTTCATTTATTGTACTTATTTTTGAGTACATGTGTATTTCAAAAATGAAACTCATGTATTCCGAGGTGTGATAAGCATCGAATGAATTCAAAAATGAGGACATTTTACCTATTTTTGAGTATTTATTTTTGCAGTGTGCTTTAATCCAGATGTTGACTTGCAGTTAAATCCTTTGATCTGACAATAATATTTGTTCATACTAATCTCACTACGTTTTACTTACAGTGAGGATTTAACTTGTTAAAAATAAATGAATGCAGCCCTGCAACTTTCCAATTTATTTTGTACTAGTTGTTACCCGCGGTTTCACAAGCGTTAAAAAATTTTACCCCCTGGGTTTCCCTGTTTATTCCTTCTCCTTTATTTTCTCGAAGGCAAACTAACTGGTTATTGTTCAGCCATCTTCGGGTACATCTCCGAATGTTAGCTTTTCAGTTTGTGTTCTCGTTTAAACTTAATTATCAGAAAAAGATATTTCGCCAAAGCCATTTTTGATCTCCAACTTTCATGTTTTAAACTATAAATATATATTAATTCATTTATTTGGATGTATATGTATTTGTATATATATATATATATATATATATATATATATATATATATATATATATATATATATATATATATATTAAGTATATAGTATATTAAAATATGATAAAATGTACACTTTAAACATTTATTTTTTTAGAAATATTCTGCAAGGATAAATAAATTTCAAATTTAAGTTACACTTTCTCTGAAAAGTGTCAAAATAAATTGTCTCAATGCAGCTAGCAAAAGCAGAGAAAAGACACGTCTGTGTGATTTAAGAGGAAAACCCATTTATATATATTATTTCGTAAACGTTCTTTGTCTTTGCGTTTTTATTTTTCGGTAAATGCATTTTAAAAATGTGTTTTATTTCCTAACTTTTCCGAACATCCGTTTTTGGGAAAGCTGCCAAAAAGAATTATATGGTTCTAACGTAATTTTAGCGTGGTTATTCCATCTAAAGACAATAGAAAGAAGAAAAAATAGAACAAAATATTTTTTTTAAAAGGAAACCGATGTTGACTTTGAGACAGTTTGAAAAAGTTGAATTATTTCATATCAATTTTATACTTATTACAACGTTTAGAAATTGAACCCAAAATTCTGGTATGTTTTTTGTAAATCGGCACCAACTTTAAAAAGTTGTATTAATTACAAAATTTATATTAATTAATTAAATTTTTTTAACTTGTTGGTAGAATTAAAAATATATTTTACTTTTTAAAGCATTTTTCTTTAAGTCTTTTTTTTAAAGATTATTTAATTATTCCCTTTTTAGTTTTTAATTAGCAGCATTTTCCACGTGCCGGTTGCATATTAACTACCTATACACGAGTAGACGCATTGGAAAATTTCGAGCCTTCTGATTCGTCCGTTTCACTATGTAGCTGTGATGTCACATTATTTTCTCATCCATAATATTTTTATTTGCATTGTTGATGGAAATCTGCTAGTAATTATGGAACTCGGTTTTTATATTTGATTGTTACATGATTGCTTTTTGGTTATTTCTCAACTGAATATATTTGTTATTGAAAGATATATATACAAATATAATTGTAATTTTCAAATGCAAAAAAACTTCATAATTCCAAAATATTATGTGGCGCCATCTGTTAACGTAATGCATAACAATACACATAACGATACATTTGAACATTTTGAAATTCTATTCCTTACTTTAATTTTATACGTAAGAAATTAATCTATATTAATCTAGTATTATTTGTATCTATTTTTATTTGTTCTTGGATGACAAATAAAAATTCCTTTTTAATTGGTTAAATGAATTGATTTCATGATAATCATGATAATAAATAATAACACTCGTATAAAATTACAAAATGTAATGCAATTCTACCTTAATAAACCCATTACCAAAAATGTTCCATATTTTATAAAGCTACATTTCCCCCAAATTTTATATTCACCTTATTAGGCAATTAACTGACAAGCATTAGTGATTCAGATTCATGTGTAAGTTTGATTGAAATGTAAGTATAATGGATGAGAATAGTGTGACGTCACAGCTACGTAGTGAAACCGACGAATCAGAAGGCTCGAAATTTTCCAATGCGTCTACTCGTGTATAGGTAGTTAATATGCGTCCCGGTTCCTATAAAGAAATAATATTAATATATGCAAAACTATATTTTATTAACAATGTATATTGTAAAACAATCTCTATCCATTCTAATAAATGCCGAGTGAACGAAGTATCATTGTTGTACAATCTTTATTCAACAATGAAAAAATTTTGAAATCGTGGAAATCATTAAAAAAAATGGGTTAATCAATATTTTCGGTTCTATATATAACAGGATAACTGATTTTTTTTCTTCTTTTGCTGTTTTACTGAAGCGGATTTTTAACCAACAGAAAAATAATTTTCGTAATAAGGCAATATATTTTTTTCAAACGTTCCGGTTTATTGAGGATTCTGGATAGTTAAATGCCGGATAACCGGATATTTTTTTTCAAAAGGTGACGCAAGTTTTACATTCCCGATCCAACAACAAAATAATTTTACAAAAATATCTGTTGCGTTACTTATCATGGACACACATAATTAAACGTAATTTATTCATAAATTCATGCATATAAATTTTTAAAGACAGTTCATTTATAATATAAAGTCATTAGAATGATTTAATATTATAAATGAACTGTTTAATAATATTCCTTTAAATATTCATTTCACTTGTTATTGTGCTTACATTGACTTTTGTTCAATAAACCTATCTATTAAAAACACTTACTAGAGTGTTTCTAATAGATATGTTTATTGAACAAAAGTCAATGTAAATACAATAACAAGTGAAATGAATATTTATCCATACAAATAATCGAATACAAATATTCGAAATAATCGAATCCATACAAATAATCGAATATAAATAATCGAATACAAATAATCGAAATAATCGAATACAAATAATCGAAATAATTAAATACAAATAGTCGAAATAATCAAATACAAATAATCGAAATAATTGAATACAAATAATTCAAATAATCGAATCCATACAAATAATCGAATAAAAATAATCGAATTAAAATAATCGAATTAAAATAATCGAAATAATCGAATAAAAATAATCGAAATAATCGAATACAAATAATTGAAATAATCGAATCCATACAAATAATCGAAATAATCGAATCCATACAAATAATCAAAATAATCGAATCTATACAAATAATCAAAATAATCGAATCCATACAAATGTTAAATAACCAATCAATCAAAATATCAATATAATGCTATATATGTTTAATAGTTAAAATACAATTTTTTAACGAGTAGCTTTCACCATCACACACAAATCACACTTTTTCCAAATTAATGTAATTATTTATACTTACGTAACAGATATAATTCTCCAAGAATGGAACACTTCCGAATTTAAACCGTTTTACCACCCCTTTTTATTTTATTTGAACTTCACCCATGTATTCATACGCGTGATGCGTATAGTTGTAAATCTTTTTCATTGTAACCGGAGAGGAAAAAACGCGTAAAACTCATCAACTAATTAAAATAACCTCTTAATCGTTTTCATTCCGATTCGATTCTTAATTAAGAAGAATGTCTTATTCTAATCCTACTTTAAATTTTTCTTACAGATATATAAAAGCTGATTAAATAAAGATAAATATTGGTTATTTATTAATCATAAAATCAGTAGAACTAACTTCCCTATTTTAAAGGTATATTTTATGATCATATTTATTTACTTTAAGCACTGGTCATACAAAAAGTTTCTATTCATATTACAGTTAGATATCGATTTCTAACTTAAGGTTGTAGACTGTCGATGTGAACACAAATAATTCCCATCGTTTTCCAATAATGGTTTTCTAGCATTCTTCGCATTTATCATCGTTCAGTAACTACGATTATTTCAGTCTGACTTCGTGAAATTCAAAGGAATTTATGGGTCATTTTAACGATATGCTATCTACATATCAATAGAACGCAATTTGAGGCAAACCTTTCTAAAACTGTGTATTTTAACTTTATACTTGCAAAAATACATATTCCATGGACAGGGTTAGCAACGTTCTATAGAAATAAAAAAAGTCATTAACTGAAAAAAAAACATAATTACAGCAATTTATAAGTTTGAATATTTATTTTTAAAAACAACTCTGCATTTTTATTAATATACATTGTAAATAAAAGGTTCATAAAAATGAGTACCTAAACATACCTGTTATACTTTGAGTACAAGTGCATCGTAAATGAGCTATGACAAACTAAAACTTAAGTAATCATACTGTCTGAATAATGAACAGTGTTATGTAATATTGCTAATCTCAGCTTCTGTTGCAGCAATGTTTACAAAGCGACCTGATAAGCTTAAAATATGTGTTAAAATAGGTAAAATACAGGTTAATTCAGTCATGGCCATCTGTACTATACCGAAGGTTAACAGGTGGTAGGCCATGACTGTGAACTATAAATTGTAATTTAGTGAACGAAAAAAGATAAGATAAAATAAAAAATAAATAGATTAAAAATAATTCCATATAGGTTTTACACTAAAGGTAGATTCAGTTAATGGCAATTAGGTAAAAATCTGTAACAATTCGTTAAAAATGACAGGGAAATGGTAATAAAAATTAAATATAGTAGGTGTTTTACACATTATTTTGATGTCGATTGGTTAAATGGAAACCTAGTTATTGCAACTCAATTATCTCACTTTCCATTGTTTTGGCACACCTTTTTAGCATTTCTTCTGTTTATAACTTTTTCGCGTCACCCTGCAGTAATACGGATGACTGCGGTGCCTGAGGATTCGAGTTCGATACCCGGTAAGTCTTGGTTGTAATTGTTGATATTTATTGAAAGTGATTTATTAAGGCATTCTATATAGGCAATCAGCTGCTCTTTTTATTCATTGTACTCATTTTTGAGTACATGTATTTTTTTTAAAAATGAAACATGTATTCGGAGCTATGATTAAGCATCGAATATATTCAAAAATGAGTACTTTTTATTTAATTTTGAGTACCTATTTTTAAGTGTACAGAGGTTTTTTCTGTATATTTTTATGAATACGATACTAAAACTTTCTGCATCATGGGTGTTCTTTTCTTTCGTTCAGTATTAAAACAGTTATAAAAATATTTGTTTATTGTAAATAGCAGTAAGTTGTAGTAATTAAGTTAATTTTTAATATACAGACACAAAGTAGGCAGAAGTTTTTCTCTTTAACTATTAATTAAAGTCATGTTACATTTGGATGAAAAATAGTGATACTAATGGAATATTGGAATAAACAATTGAAAGAAAATCAATATATCAATTGGAAATAACACATAAGAAAAATATTTTTATAGTTATAAATCATCTTCAAAAACTCGACTTTAAAACCTTTTGTCATTTGAAAACTATCATAACACCAAATTTTATCAAGATTGGATCATTAGTTTCCGAGATAAAACAAAACAAACTCCAGCATTCATTAAGTTCATTTATTTAAATAAGGAAATAGAAAGTGAAGATATCTTTAACAAGATATATGCTACCAAAACTGAGCAATTTCGATTGTTACAATTTTTAATTACACATTAACTGTATCTCATTAATTTTAAGAACCACACCACAAGTTACGTTTTACATAAATACTTTCTTTAACAAACACCGATCTTCAAAATTTCTTTATGACTCGATTTTAATTAAACAGACATTTCGATTAAGTACCAATTAAAACTAATCATCATTTAAAGTATCCACCGCGTTAAGTAAATATTTTTTAATCGTAAAAATTAATCTTAGCAACATATTTCTTCATCTGATTAATTACTTCTAATGAAGAATCAAACTTTCTAAAACAGCTTTCAAATTGTTATTTTCTTTAGTTCTTGATGTAGTTTAACTAATTCTAATTATGTTAGAAGCATTCCAAGATCTGAAAATAGCGTTCGTGGTCATTAATTTTGTTTGTTGTTAATTTTGTTACTATGGAAACGCAGTTATTCAAGTTTAAAAAGTAATTAATACTGATCCTTCCAAATGTTTTGTTTATGTTTTACAAAGCAATTAATTAATTTACGTCAAGTAATGTAAACATTTTTCAACTAAATAGGAATGTTTCTAAACTAGACGACATTTAAAAAATAGCTATGCAATTATGTAGTTTTATATTTCTTTTGTTTTGACGTTTAAGCAAACTGATTTGAAAACTAATTACGAAAAATTGTAAGGAATTTTTCGAACTATTTTAAAACTTTAGATTTTAAATGCAATTACATTTTTTTTTTTTAATTGTTATTTTTATATTATTTAAAGTAGAATTCCGTTTTTGGAAGAATAAAACTTTAAAAACTTCATATATTAAGAACCATTACTTAAAGCTTTTAATTTTAAAGGAATCAGTTTCTCTGAAGAATATTTGATAATAATTGACCATAATATTTCATACTTAAAAATTAAATTTTTAAATTATTTTGCAAATAAAATATATATATACAGTCGTTTAAAAGCTTTAACTAGTTTACCCAATTATTAAGAAGAAAAGTTTTGGTTTCGAAATAAAATAATTGTATTTCTCTTTTTTTATAGTAATTTTTAAATAAAAATCGAGTTCAGATCACATGACGTATGCCGTCCAATCAAAAGCTGTTTCCTTCTTCTTTTTCGGGATAGCACAATCACAATATTAAATACTTTAAAAGTCAATAAGTCATCATTAACTAATTGTTAAAATTAAATAAAACGTATATGAGATTCGAATATTGTCGTGTTGTTTTGGATGGTAAAGGTTTTGTGTCCTATTAATGAAAATTTACCAAGCAATTAAATTCAGAGTCAAATTCGTTCAGATTCACTAGCTTACTAAAGAAATTTCATTTCAAAAATAATATTAATTTTTTGTAAATTTTTGTATTAGTTTAATTTTTTGTTGATTGGAAAAATATTAGATTAATACTCTTAACTTACTATTAACCTCCTCTTATTTGGCTAAAAAAGCATTGGAAAACCTTTATATGAAAGTAATAAATTTGGACATTTCTTGTTGTCCAAATATTTTGGAACAAAACCCTTTAAATTTTGGTTTTTCCGAGCTACACCTTCAAAGCAACTGCAAGTTTGCAACAGTTTCCAATTTATCTCCGTAAAAAATACTTAGCCTTCTTCAAAACACATGCTTTATGGCAATTTTAAAGAACTTTTAATGAGGTTTCAGAAGAGTATGCACAACTAACTATTTTGCCAAAACATTGTGTACATTAATTTAAAACACTTACTGTAAAGCCTTTTAAGAATCTTATTTTTTCGAGAACTTACATTCATCCAATATAAACCCTGTTAAACATTCTCTTAATTGCTGATTAGAAAACATTTTCCACAAAAATCGATATAATCCAAAACTGCTTTCATTTTATTTATCCTTCTAATGAGTAACTTTTCTGGTTCATTCATTACAAAAAACACTATTATTCGTCAGTAATTAAGCCTCGAACAGAATGTATTCGAGGATAAAAACACACCACCTGAAATTGACAAAGCCAGACACATGCACCTGGAAACTCCCTCGTTTTTTTCTTATTTAGGCTTAGCTATTTTAATGCCATGTCACTGCTACTTCCATTAACTTTTATAAATTTAATTACGCAATATGATAACATTAAATTAACTTTTTTTTTTCCTCGAATTTTTAGGATAATGTTGTTAAATAAGAAGCTGTAATTAGCTTTGGGTAAAGTAGTACTAGAGATTTTAAATGTGATTTTACTTAATGATAAAATCAATTTATAGAACTTTTCTTATATAATTTTTTTTATTTATTTAAGTATATGTATACTTCCGCTGTGGCATTTTACTATGTGCACATATTTAGATCATATTTTTTTTTAAATATTGGGCGATATCCTTGTGGTACACGGATATTTAGCGGTAATACAAAGTATTTTTAATTAATAAATCCACTACATTTTATATTTTAATAAACATTTAATATTTTTAAATGCGAAAAAAGTTCTCGACATCCTTTTTTGTGTGAAACATTTTTAAAAGGTTTTAAAAATATTACATTTAAACCATTTAAACTAGGGTGTAAAACATTTTTACCTAAACGGAGAATTTCATTAAACTTTACGCAGTATTTTGATTTAAATATTACAGCATTTGCGCCAGTTAACGACCATTTGAAAAAAAAAATTGTTTAAAATTGAGAGTATATAATTAGGTTTCTAACAGTCACGTCAACCAATGTTACACAAAAGCTTTTAACCTTACGACCGGTTAGAAAATTTTCCCAACAAAATAGTTTACTATGTATTTCCATTGCATATATATATATATATATATATATATATATATATATATATATATATATATATATATATATATATATATATATATATATATATATATATCCATGTACGACTGAAAATCCATGTACGACTAAGGTCGTTTAGCTCCGTCAGAGGGTTAAAATTAATGTAAATTTCAATTTACTTTTTCAATTTACAATTTTAAATTTAATTAAAGTCTAATATATGTTAATATATTCCTCGAGTTCGTTAATAATAGCCTCGAGATTTATATTTTCGGCAGTGGTCGGAAATTCTTACATTCACCCTATATAATATTTTGCACTTACCCAATTTTAGTCCTTTCATTACTTACGAATTACATTCCAAGAACTATTTAGGAAAATACTCAATGTAGATTTTTCGGTAGTTACTTTAAAAAAAAACTATAAACAGGAATTCCCAAAAGGAAAGACTGCTTTTGCGTTTTATTACATTTAAAATTTCCTGTGTGGTTTTTTTTTCTCATTTTTTTTACACAATCATAATAGACATAAAAAAATATTCAGAAAATACATTTTATTAAAATATTTTAATGATAAAAAGATTTAATCCCAAATATAAGAATGAATGCGGAAACAATAACTATTTAAAAGAAAAAATATATAGCGGAAAAAAAACTGAAATATTCATATTAACATCCTAACTTTATTTCGGAATGATTTAACACAGTTCATGTCAAAACTCGAAATAAGAAATGTCAAAGATTTGACATCATTGAGAATGTAAGACTTTTCCGACTCTGTTCTTATTACAGAGAACTTTAATATAAGTTTGAGAAAACGCAGTAAGGATCATTGAAAAGCAAGGATACAATAAAAACATTTTCAGTTGTGTGCCATTCCGTTTTGCCTTTAATCCACGTTCTCATGTTGGTTCCATATTATCTTTTAAAAGAAAGTTTGTAAAACAACACCCACAATACGTAGGTAAAGATTATTAAATCTTAGCGAATATGAAAATGAAAAAGTAATTTAAATGTGGATAGTCAAAGAAAAAAGTATGGAGTGCGAAAGAATAACAATTTTTAGTGTGTCAGGTGGGGTAAATGAAAACAAGGGAAGATGCTTACTGTTTAAAATAGAAAGATTCGAAATAGCAAGATTAAACACAGCAAATAAGCGAGATACGATGCTTATACTGTTTAAAATAGGTACTCAAAAATAAGTAACATTTACTCATTTTTGTGTACATTTGATGCTTATCATAGCTCCGAATACATAAGTTCCATGTTTGAAAAAGACATGTACTTAAAAATGAGTGCAATGATTAAAAGAACACTTGCTTTTCTACGTAGGCTGACTTCATAAATCACTTACAAAAAATATTGACAATTACAACCAAGACTTACCGGGAATCGAACCCATATCCGAAGGCATCGCAGTGAAGTGCCTTATCCGTTATACTACCAGGACGAGTGTGAAGAAGTTATATACAGAAGAAATGGTACAAAGATGTGCCAATAGAATGGGAAGTAAGATCATTGAGTTGTAATAACTCAGTTTCCATTGAACGAATCGACATCAAATGATGTGGAAAACCATCTTCTGAACAACTATTTTAAGATTGCCGTCCAATCAAAAGCTGTTTCCTTCTTCTTTTTCGGGATAGCACAATCACAATATTAAATACTTTAAAAGTCAATAAGTCATCATTAACTAATTGTTAAAATTAAATAAAACGTATATGAGATTCGAATATTGTCGTGTTGTTTTGGATGGTAAAGGTTTTGTGTCCTATTAATGAAAATTTACCAAGCAATTAAATTCAGAGTCAAATTCGTTCAGATTCACTAGCTTACTAAAGAAATTTCATTTCAAAAATAATATTAATTTTTTGTAAATTTTTGTATTAGTTTAATTTTTTGTTGATTGGAAAAATATTAGATTAATACTCTTAACTTACTATTAACCTCCTCTTATTTGGCTAAAAAAGCATTGGAAAACCTTTATATGAAAGTAATAAATTTGGACATTTCTTGTTGTCCAAATATTTTGGAACAAAACCCTTTAAATTTTGGTTTTTCCGAGCTACACCTTCAAAGCAACTGCAAGTTTGCAACAGTTTCCAATTTATCTCCGTAAAAAATACTTAGCCTTCTTCAAAACACATGCTTTATGGCAATTTTAAAGAACTTTTAATGAGGTTTCAGAAGAGTATGCACAACTAACTATTTTGCCAAAACATTGTGTACATTAATTTAAAACACTTACTGTAAAGCCTTTTAAGAATCTTATTTTTTCGAGAACTTACATTCATCCAATATAAACCCTGTTAAACATTCTCTTAATTGCTGATTAGAAAACATTTTCCACAAAAATCGATATAATCCAAAACTGCTTTCATTTTATTTATCCTTCTAATGAGTAACTTTTCTGGTTCATTCATTACAAAAAACACTATTATTCGTCAGTAATTAAGCCTCGAACAGAATGTATTCGAGGATAAAAACACACCACCTGAAATTGACAAAGCCAGACACATGCACCTGGAAACTCCCTCGTTTTTTTCTTATTTAGGCTTAGCTATTTTAATGCCATGTCACTGCTACTTCCATTAACTTTTATAAATTTAATTACGCAATATGATAACATTAAATTAACTTTTTTTTTTCCTCGAATTTTTAGGATAATGTTGTTAAATAAGAAGCTGTAATTAGCTTTGGGTAAAGTAGTACTAGAGATTTTAAATGTGATTTTACTTAATGATAAAATCAATTTATAGAACTTTTCTTATATAATTTTTTTTATTTATTTAAGTATATGTATACTTCCGCTGTGGCATTTTACTATGTGCACATATTTAGATCATATTTTTTTTTAAATATTGGGCGATATCCTTGTGGTACACGGATATTTAGCGGTAATACAAAGTATTTTTAATTAATAAATCCACTACATTTTATATTTTAATAAACATTTAATATTTTTAAATGCGAAAAAAGTTCTCGACATCCTTTTTTGTGTGAAACATTTTTAAAAGGTTTTAAAAATATTACATTTAAACCATTTAAACTAGGGTGTAAAACATTTTTACCTAAACGGAGAATTTCATTAAACTTTACGCAGTATTTTGATTTAAATATTACAGCATTTGCGCCAGTTAACGACCATTTGAAAAAAAAAATTGTTTAAAATTGAGAGTATATAATTAGGTTTCTAACAGTCACGTCAACCAATGTTACACAAAAGCTTTTAACCTTACGACCGGTTAGAAAATTTTCCCAACAAAATAGTTTACTATGTATTTCCATTGCATATATATATATATATATATATATATATATATATATATATATATATATATATATATATATATATATATATATATATATATATATATATATATATATATATATATATATATATATATATATATATATATATATATATATATATATATCCATGTACGACTGAAAATCCATGTACGACTAAGGTCGTTTAGCTCCGTCAGAGGGTTAAAATTAATGTAAATTTCAATTTACTTTTTCAATTTACAATTTTAAATTTAATTAAAGTCTAATATATGTTAATATATTCCTCGAGTTCGTTAATAATAGCCTCGAGATTTATATTTTCGGCAGTGGTCGGAAATTCTTACATTCACCCTATATAATATTTTGCACTTACCCAATTTTAGTCCTTTCATTACTTACGAATTACATTCCAAGAACTATTTAGGAAAATACTCAATGTAGATTTTTCGGTAGTTACTTTAAAAAAAAACTATAAACAGGAATTCCCAAAAGGAAAGACTGCTTTTGCGTTTTATTACATTTAAAATTTCCTGTGTGGTTTTTTTTTCTCATTTTTTTTACACAATCATAATAGACATAAAAAAATATTCAGAAAATACATTTTATTAAAATATTTTAATGATAAAAAGATTTAATCCCAAATATAAGAATGAATGCGGAAACAATAACTATTTAAAAGAAAAAATATATAGCGGAAAAAAAACTGAAATATTCATATTAACATCCTAACTTTATTTCGGAATGATTTAACACAGTTCATGTCAAAACTCGAAATAAGAAATGTCAAAGATTTGACATCATTGAGAATGTAAGACTTTTCCGACTCTGTTCTTATTACAGAGAACTTTAATATAAGTTTGAGAAAACGCAGTAAGGATCATTGAAAAGCAAGGATACAATAAAAACATTTTCAGTTGTGTGCCATTCCGTTTTGCCTTTAATCCACGTTCTCATGTTGGTTCCATATTATCTTTTAAAAGAAAGTTTGTAAAACAACACCCACAATACGTAGGTAAAGATTATTAAATCTTAGCGAATATGAAAATGAAAAAGTAATTTAAATGTGGATAGTCAAAGAAAAAAGTATGGAGTGCGAAAGAATAACAATTTTTAGTGTGTCAGGTGGGGTAAATGAAAACAAGGGAAGATGCTTACTGTTTAAAATAGAAAGATTCGAAATAGCAAGATTAAACACAGCAAATAAGCGAGATACGATGCTTATACTGTTTAAAATAGGTACTCAAAAATAAGTAACATTTACTCATTTTTGTGTACATTTGATGCTTATCATAGCTCCGAATACATAAGTTCCATGTTTGAAAAAGACATGTACTTAAAAATGAGTGCAATGATTAAAAGAACACTTGCTTTTCTACGTAGGCTGACTTCATAAATCACTTACAAAAAATATTGACAATTACAACCAAGACTTACCGGGAATCGAACCCATATCCGAAGGCATCGCAGTGAAGTGCCTTATCCGTTATACTACCAGGACGAGTGTGAAGAAGTTATATACAGAAGAAATGGTACAAAGATGTGCCAATAGAATGGGAAGTAAGATCATTGAGTTGTAATAACTCAGTTTCCATTGAACGAATCGACATCAAATGATGTGGAAAACCATCTTCTGAACAACTATTTTAAGATTGTCAGGTCGCTTTGTTAAGATGGCTTTAACAGAAGCTTATATTAGCAATATTAAATCACACTGCTCATTCTTGAGAAAGTACGATTACTTCAATTTGAGTATGTCATCGCTCATTTACGATGCAATTGTTCTCAAAGAAAAAACGAGTATGTTCAGGAACTCATTTTTAAGTGCATTTTTTTATCGAGTGATTTTCAAAACCCATATATCTATAATTAGCTACACTAATATATACAAATTAGGGTTCCCTATATGGGACAATAACTAATTATACATGGTGGGCAAAAGTCCTTGACACATTCTAAATTTAATGTAAAATCAAGTAATTGGAGCAAAAGATTTCGGTTTGAACTAAAATGCTTCTCGGAATGAAAAGTCTTTTTAAGCAAATAACAATTTAAGTTTAAAATTTTACACATAGGTGGCGCTGTACCTTATAAACATTAGGACACTGGATCCTCATTTAACTTTGCCGTTTTTATCTAATGTTACTATAATTCATACACTGTAAAAAAAGGTACTTAAAAAACCTGAACCTACTCGTTTTAATTTGGATACAATTGCATCGTAAATTCAATTGCATCGTACATTCATAAATAAGAGATGACGCATGTAAGTAACCGTACATTCTCAAAAATGAGCAGTATGATTTAATATTGCCAATATTAGTTTCTGTTCAGGCCATCTTAACAAAGCGACCTGAGAAAATTAAAGTTATTATTTAGAAGATAGTTTTCCACATTATTCGATGTCGATTGCTTCAATGGACACTGAGTTATTACAACACAATTACATAACTTCCCATTTTTTTGGCACACCTTTTTAGCGTTTCTTTTGTTTATAACTTCTTCAAGTCGCCCTATCGGATAAGGCAATGGGCTGCAGTGCCTGAAGAACTAGGTTCGATTCCCGCTCTGTCTTGGTTATCGATATTCATTGAAAGTGATTTATGAAGTCAGCCTATATAGGCTAACATCTGCTCTTTTTATACATTGCACTCCTTTTTGAGTAAATGCCTTTTTCAAATTTAAACATGTATTCGGAGACATGATAAGCTTCGAATTTACTCAAAAATAAGTACATTTTACTTATTTTTGAGTATATGTGTAACAGTATATGGTTAAGACTTAAGAGTGGACTTCAGTTCAGGGTTAATTTATATTATTAGGGTAAGTTTTATTATATTAAGTTCTTACTGTATTATATTGTGTGTGTTGTGTGTATGTGTGTGCGTTGTTTATATGATATTTTAATAACTTTTTCTCATCATAAACTCTTTTGACTGAACGTTTGTTTTTAACCTGAATAAGCGTAAACATACTTTTCCTTTAGTATTTTTGTTATTTAATTATATAAAACATATATTTAACCTTCCTAGTTTAAAATATCTGTCTTTAAAAGTTGGTCTTAAGTACTCTCTTTCGATTTCAGATTGAAATTCTACAAATATATTTTTTAAATATTCAAGCGCAAATATTCAAAGCAGTATTGCCGACGTTTCCTAAATAAATTCAAATAAATGCTGTAGAGCTCCTATAAACTAAATTAAATGCAATATCCTAATATTTTTAATGAGATTTTTTCGAAAACTCTTTGAAATTAGTGTTTACACAGAAAACATTTCACTGGGCATAAGTTCAAAAGAATTCGTAGTTTTTCTATCGCATTCCGAAAAAAAACTTCTTTCGGTTTTGAATCAAGGTAATGAACTTTGAAATTCTGTACGAAGCCTTTCGGCCTGTTTATTTTATTTTTGCGTCAAACCTCATTTTAAGAGTACGGTATATTTCCTGCGTTAGGTTTGTTTATTGAGAATGAACAAATTCAGTTGCTTCAAATACAAAGTGCAATAATTTATTTTAATTTTCGTAGTTTACAAATGATGAACTACATTAAAATGATTAGTTTTCAAGTTAGTTACAGAATGTCTCGGGATTTTTCTGTACAAATTTATTGACATCAAAGTTTGTTGCTAGGAATATTCAGAGATTTATAAAAGACAACAAAAATCATTACTATTTGCACTGAGCTAATCCAAATAATAAAGTTTTAACAAAAATCAATAATTACTTTATTATTTCGTCAGGGATTATCCCACGCTGTAAAAATAGGTATTTTAAAATTAGTACTTGATTTTACTCGTTTTTGTTTGAGTGCAATTGCACCGTAAATAATCGACGACGTACTCAAATTTAAGTAATCGTGCTTTCTCAAAAATGAGAATTGTGATTTAATATTGCTAAGCTCAGCTTCTGTCACATTATTTTAACAAAGCGGCATGATACACTTAAAATAGTTGTTCAAACGATGGTTTTCCAAATCATTTGGTGTCGTTTGCTTGAATGGAAACTGAGTTATTACAACTCATTTATCTTACTTCCCATTCTTCTAGCACATCTTTTTAACGTTTCTTCTGTTTGTAGCTTCTTCACGTAGCCCTGGCCATCGGATAAGGCACAGGACTGCGGTGCATTAGGATATGGGTACGATTCCCGGTAAGTCTTGGCTGTAATTGTTGATATGAAAGTGATTTACGAAGACAGTCTACATAGGCAAGCATCTGCTCTTCTTATTCATTTTCACTCATTGTACTCATATTTGAGTACATGTCATTTTCAAAAATGAAACTTATGTAATCGGAGCTATGATAAGCATCAAATGTAATGGACTTCATACTCCAGTTTATATTCAATAATTTATTTCCTCTTATCTTCACTCTCGAACAATATTGTGTTCCGAGAGGGGCACTAAAATTACCAAACAAATTTCTAAAGGTGCTCCACAGGGTTCTGTCCTAGCACCTGTCCTGTGGCTCCTTTACTTTAACCCCATCTTACTTCTTAATAATGACCTCTTCTACCTGCAAGCTTTTGCTGATGACTTAGCAGTCGTCGCCTTTGGTAGAACTCGGGACATAATAGAGTGCAACGTCAATCAAATCCTTAAACTTATCTCAGATAAATTACTAACAATGGATCTAGAAATAGCAGCCCAGAAAACAAAGGCTCTCTACTTCCGGAAGAAGGGAATTCACTTGAAAAGGATTAAAGGGGCCAAAAATAAGAATCTTAAACGCAATCCTATTTTTAAACTTAATAACGTAACTATCTCCATTGTTAGAGAACTTAGATACCTTGGCCTTATTATTGATGACAACTTAACTTGGTCCAATCACATTTTTTTTTTAGCAATAAATGTCTAGTCTTTAATAGAGGCTTCAATAGAGTTTCAGGAGGCAACTGGGGCGCCAACAAAAAACTCTTAAAATTCTGGTATCTAACGGTCATCGAAAAAATCATTGGCTTTAGTGCTGGCGTTTGGGCTGGCCGCTTAACATGTGAGCAAGTAACGCGTCTCACCTCCCTCCAAAGGAAATTTCTTCTTAACATCAGTGGTGCCTACAAATCCTCCCCAAATGATGCTCTCTTAGTTTTACTAGGAATTCCCCCTATTCACTTAACCTTAAAATACGCCCACGCTAGATTTAACTTCTGGGTTCTTAAAAAGAATATTATTAATAACACCCAGCTGCCGCCCCCTGACAGGTTCGATACAGCACGTCCATTCGGCACCTGCCCCCCCCCCCCCCCAATCTTAAACTGCTCATCCCCTCCCAGGATATAAACTTCACCCCCAATTTTAATGTCTACACCGACGGATCGAAGATCAACGGCAATGTTGGGCTTTCGGTCTGTATCCTTAATCATGCCAATAAAATCTTCAAAATTATCACTCTCAAACTCCACCCATATAATTCTGTCTTCCAGGCCGAGCTGGCCGCAATCAATTTGGCCGTCGATTGGGCCAGAGACAACAAATTTAAAATCTCGGTTTACAGCGACAGCAGATCATCCCTTGAGGCTCTTCAGGGTATCTCCAACAAGTCAAACTTTCTCTTTGAAGTTAAACAAAATATTATTGAACATAAAAGTAATATAAAACTCAACTGGATAAAGGCCCAGGCCGGTTTCCTGGGCAATGAATTAGCGGACGGGTTTGCCAAAACCGCGGCTTTCATTGGCCCGCAACATAATATTCCTCTTCCATATTCCCTCCTCAAAAACTTCTTTAAACAGTTTATCCTTGATGATTGGGGGGAACAATGGATAAATTCTTCTAAAGGTAGAAGAGATTTTCGCTTCATGGCCGATCCCTGCACGGCCCTTCAAGTCACCAATAGATCCCTAATTTTATTTTTACTGGGACACGGCCCCTTTAAAACTTATCTTCATCGCTTTAAAGTCTCCGATTCTGACCTTTGTCGTTGTGGAGAATCGGGGGGAGACCCCGATCATTACGTTTTCGACTGTCGCTTCACATCACTTCTACACCTCACTAGGCCCTCAGATGATAATTGCTCGACATGGTTTAAAAATGTCCTTAACAATAAAAAATCCTTAAACCGTATAACGAATTGTATAAAGATTTCTCAACAAATTTGTAACTCCCCTTAATCCAACACCTCCTTTAAAACTGTCATAATCGCTTAAAATTACCCATCCAGCTGCCCGTTGAGTTCATCTATACCCCGAAATCGTGTTTTGTATTTGTTGTTTCGTATTGTTCTCTTGTCATAGATGTTTTTTTTTTATATATATATTTTTTGTTTTGTTACTTCATAATGTTTTCCAGCCAGTGTGGCGAGGGGCGTTTGTGCTCTTTTTGTAATTATAAATTTTTAACTTATGTAATTGTAAACTTGTATTATGTCATTTCAAACTCGTAACTTATGTGTTTTAAACTTTGTAATTTTGAGATTGTTACTGTTACAACTTTGAACTTGTATAATGGTGCTTGAGTCTCTGGAATGCTGTAATGTTTTTTGTTTTTTTTCCCGGGCTGACTTGTATGCTCAAGTTTTTTGATGAGTTCCCTTCGGAGGGGCCTGTTTTCTTTGAGGGGAACAAAGTTGGGTCAGCCTTGGGCTTGAAAAAAAAAGCATCAAATGTACTCAAGAATGAGTACATTTTACTTGTTTTTGAGTACCTATTTTTAACAGTGAATATAAGCGGACCGACAAGTGCTGTAAGTCTAGTCTCAAAAATCGGGAAATCGACCATAAGATTTTCCATTACTAGATCTATCCAACTAATGATCTAGATCATTTATCATTTGGACATGTGGTGTGGGCCCTAGTTAAATTGGATGTCCAATAATAAATAGAAAAGATTTTAAAAAAACTCTTCTTATAGAACATTGTGTTAAGAATATTAAAATACAAATACAACGTTAAAACAACGCAATAAAAATACATAAAATTTAGATATGTTTCGTGAGATACATCTCCCTTCATCAGCAGAAATGAAACTTAAAAATCTACTTAAAAATTGTAATCTATCTGAGCGCTCTAATGTTATGCTTTTTTTTTCATATTATCCCCAGATCCGCCTTAAACTTTCTAAAATTTTCAGTAAATTCGGCATACGTTCCTTTTTTCACCAGTCAATAAGATCACCTTCATACAACTGAAAAACCTCATTGACGACCTTAATAACTTGGTCATATATAGTATCTCATGTCCATGTAGCATGTCATATATCAGTCAAACAAAAAGAGCATTCATCAAGGAGCACCAACCACATATTGTCAAACAAGAAATTAAGAAGTCCCTCATTTATTTACAAAAATATTGACAAACTTTAATAAAAGGTATTTTACTGCTGAAACAAATTTCCTTTTTTTAATTCCCAAAATGCTATTTTTTTAAGGTGACCGTTGAAGTTTTACCAAAATAGAACCATCATTATTTTATTAGTTTATTTGCACATTTAAAAAAACGAACTTTAGTGTTAAACGGTAAAAATATCTGCGCATTATTGCGAACAGAACATAATTTAACGCATAAATAACCTTTCCAAATAGCTCAATATCCGCACTATAAAAAATGGGCTTAAAAGGAGTACACGGACGTACTCGTGTTTCTTTGAGTACAATTGCATTGTAAATGAGCGATGACGTACTCACATTTAAGTAATCGTTATTACTCAAACATAGTGTGATTTATTATTGCTAATCTCAGATTCTGATTAAGCCATCTTAAGAAAGCGACTTGACAATCTTAAAATAGTTGTTCAGAAGATGGTTTTCCACATTATTTGATGTCGATTGCTTAAATAAAAACTGAGTTATTACGACTCAATTATCCTACTTTCCATTCAGTAGACGGATGGGGTTCGATTCCCGGTAAGTCTTGGTTGTAATTGTCGATATTTATTGAAAGTGGTTTATGAAGGCGGCCTATGTATACAAGCAACTGCTCCCTTTACTAATTTTTGAGTACATGTCTTTTCAAAAATGAAACCTATGTATTCGGAGCTATGATAATAATCGAATGTCATCAGAAATGAGTACATTTTACTTATTTTTAAGTACCTATTTTTAACAGTGTGATCATGCACCGTTTGCGCGATACGTTCTTCATGATTATACCTTATAAGCAAGCGTCGGTTTGACTAGCAATCAGTTGATTTCTTGCAGGAAGTCAATGTGTTAAAGTAGAAGACACAACGCTGTCCAATTTCATCTTGCTGGGAATATGGAAAAGTTGAAGAATGTTTGATGAGTGACTTCTATTTTAAACGCCATGCCTATATTTTAGTACTTTAGAAAGCAGTTCTCAAATAACTTACTTTTTGTAATTAAGATATAAAGAACAACTCTGCCAAATGTAATTTTTCTGGATACACGAGAAGTAGGAAAATGAGTGATGAGTGAATCTTATTTTAACTTCCGTGTCATGCTTTATTTCCGTGAAGATGTCATTCAAATTCACTATTCAATCTAAAGAAGCTTCACTTGAAACATATTGCTAGACTGGAAGGCAATACGAATATTATGTAACACATTGTATTTTTACAATGTATTTCGAACATAATAATCTATTCAATTCAAACATGCTGAAGACAATTTCGGAATTGAATGAATTTCAAACAAATTCGAAACCTTCATCTGATACGAATCTGTATTTTATTTAAAGTATTTCCATATACAAAACAGAAGTGCAAGAACTGGGCTTTTATTTTCTTTACTACAACAGTCTCCATTCCAAGAGAAAAAAATATGTTTTGCGTTTCAAATTGAGGCAATTTCAACTACAAGTTGCAGGTTCTGGAAATCTTCCATCTGCTGAAATTGATTAGTTTTTGAAATACTTTCTTTGTTAAAGTATGCATTCGGATAAGCTAACACACTTTTCTACAAAAAGAACCCGTATTTTTATATGAATGTAGTTTGGGATTTCGAATTTCTTAGATCTTTGTAGAATGGCTCTGTATTCATTAGACCTATATTTTTTTGATTTTTCTTGCGTTTATAAATTCAAAAGTGTTGTCCCAACCCACACGTAAAGGTAAAAAAAATATATTAGTACACTATTAAAAATAGGTGCTCAAAAATGAGTAAAATGTACTCATTTTTGGGTACATTCGAAGCTTATCATGGCTCAAAATAACATAAGTTTCAATTTTGAAAAAGATATGTACTCAAAAATGAGTACAATGAATAAAAAGAGCAGTTGCTTGTCTACATAGGCTGTCTTCGTAAATCGCTTTAAGTAAATATACAAAATTACAACCGAGAATTACCGGGAATCGAACCCAAATCGTCAGGCACCGCTATCCAGAGCCTTATCCGTTAATCTACCACGGTGATATAAAGAAGTTATAAACAGAAGACATGCTAAGGTGTTCCAAAAGAATGGGAAGTAAGATAGTTGAATTATAATTCAGTTTCCATATACTCAATCGACATCAAATAATGTAGAAAACCATCTTCTGAACAACTATTTTAAGTTTGCCAGGTCGCTTTGTTAACCATGGCTTAAACGGAAGCTGAAATGAGCAATATTAAACCACACGGCTCATTTTTGAGAGAGCATGATTATTTAAATTTGAGAACGTCCTCGCTCAATTACGATGCAATTGTACTCAAAGAAATACGAGTATGTTTTGGTACTCATTTTAAGTACCTTTTTTTACAGTGTGTTATTTGGCCAATTAGTGGGGCTTCAAGTTCAATAGTTAACAAAATAATGAGTTGTATGTCATTCCCTTTACCATTACAACCAAGGTAAATTACAAACTTTAAACGCTCTTAACTCGAAACTGCATTTTTTAACTTACATCACTTGACAGCGAACCCAATCATATATCCCAACCCTCTTAATTTACTTGGCTGCATTATTTTCTAAAAGAGGAGAAAAATGACACCTTTAAAACCTAAACGGAAAGGCTCGGAAAATAGATAGCTTTCCTTCGCTAATTTTAGCAATTAGGATAAGCGACTAAAACCATCTTAGTTCAAACTTAAGAATTCCTTTCTCACAAGAGAAAACATCACTGGATTCCTGATTAAAGCATTGTCATATCGAACCCTCAACCCTTTACTGGAAATCTTAAATAATTCGCTTTAAATACAACGATGAGGTTCATTCCCTGGAGGTTAATACATCTTCTGTAGAGTTAACTTAAAGAATAAGGCGTTTTAAAACTCTTTCGCTCATGTAGAGTAAAATGCTTTACCTTGTTTACTAAAGGGGCACTTAAAGAATATATTAATTTAGCGATACTCAGTAACGAAACTCTTTTAAAGTTGCAACATATATTAGTAACATTTATGTTGAGAAGAGCATGTATTGGAAATGTCTGCTACACAGTGCTTTAAATTATATATTATACTAGATAATATTTTATTAGTTTGGGGCCGTGGAGTGACGATTCACTTGGGCCTAATCGTATTGTTCCCACTGATCTCTAACTGTAACTTCTGGATTGGGCAAAACATTTTGTTGACTTGAAGCCAATTGGGAGGTAACAACTGTACCCCACTTTCATCGCTTCCGCAATATTTCGTATATTTTTCATATTAAAATAAGCCGAAACGTATTGCTTTTGGCTGAGTTTTTTCTTTCTATTTTCTTTTGCAACCCATTTTAAATGTAATCTGCTATTAACTCTTTTCACTCCAAGAACATTTTGACATTTGCGTTCTTTCTAAAGAGCAGTTATTCCTCTTTCTGCAAGAGATCTGCAAGAGAACAAGTTGAAAAAAAGATCGATGTGTTTTACATACAAGACACTTTTCGAGTTTATTTTAAAGAACAGGGAACCAAAAGAAAGAGTCGTTATGTTGTCGCCTGAGTGGCGTTAACGGAGAGCAAAGGATGAAAATAGAAAGTCATATGCAAGTCAAAGTCGAAGTGGTTAAAAAACAAGAGTAAAAACTTATTTGTTTTTTAATGAAAATTAATTCTACAAGAAGAAAATCTAATATTTATTCACTTAAAAAAAAAGGTGCTTCAAATGAATACATGAACGTACTTGTTTTGTACAATTGCATCGTAAATGAGCGATGACGTACTCAAATTTAAGTACTCGTACTTTATCAAAAATAAGCAGTGTAATTTAATATTGCTGATCTCAGCTTCTGTTCAAGCCATCTTAACAAAGCGATCTGACAAACTTAAAATAAGTGTTTCAGAAGATGGTTTTTCACATTATTTCATGTCGAATGCTTAAATGGAAACTGAGTTATTACAATTCAATTATCTTACCTCCCATTGTTTTGGCACACCTTTTTAAATTACTTCTGTTTATAACTTCTTCACGTCGCCCTGGTAATTTAACGGATAAGACTCAGGACATCGGTGCCTGTGGATCTGGGTTCGATTCCAGGTAAGTCTTGGTTATAATTGTCGATATTTATTGAAAGTGTTTTATGAAGGCAACCTATGTAGTCTAGCATCTGCTCTTTTCATTCATTTTTACCCATTGTACTTATTTTTAAGTGCATGTCTTTTTCAAAATTGAAACTTATGTATTCGGAGCCATGATAAGCATCAAATGTATAAAAAAAATTATTTATTTTTGAATACCTATTTTTAGTAGTGTATATATCTAATATTTCTACAATGCTATGGTTTTGAAAAACACCCCTAAAAATCACTTTAAAACAATTTGGGGACACAGTATGGCTGTTTCACATTGGTATCAACGCTCCCATAGAGGAAACATGCTTTGAGCCTTCTAGAAGTTTCAGTTAGAGTTCAATGATATCACCCCTTCTTCATCAAAGAATAAAACAAACCCTAGGGCATCTTTTTACCCTCATACCAGAAAGCTAAACATTCAGATAGCGGAACATTGTTAAAATCTGCAAACTCGAATCTTAAAGCCCCGCAGAATTTGAATCATTGACTCATTCTACACAAACGAGTAAAACGCGCGTGAGGTTCTCGGTGATTCGATAAATCATACCATGTGGTACGAATTCTCCAATCACCGAGTACCTCACGCGGGTTTTATTCGCCTTAAGCTCATATAAGTGTCTCATTTACCACATACAAGTTTAACTTCTTTCAGTTGAGCTCTTGCAGCCAGCCCATTTATTATCGTCAACAACTTCCATAGTACTTAGATGTTTGTTAAGTGCCTTTGGGGTAGTGCAATCATAAACCTTCAGAACTTCCTATCCAACCCAAGTATAAACTTTTGAAGTTTGCCTGAGGACTCTTTAACGAACCCAATGACGAATTTAAATATATTAAGTTACAACCATGTCTATGGAGGAAGATATTAGTTGCATTTTATTTCAATAATGCAGAAACCATATTTCATTTACGCTAATTAATACAAATACTTTTGTTAATACTGTGCATCCTCAACGAATATTTAACTGCAAACTTCTTTTTTTGGTATAAACATAACAATGCAGTTCTTTTTAAACAATTTTAATTTTTTTTAATCGAAACACTCCCCTCATCACTGATGAATTATGGTATTATAAATTTTAAAAAACGTAAAATAACTAAATAACTCTGTTCAAAAATCAAAAACACATCGTAAACATTAAAAAAAATTCTCTGTATGAAAATACACCATTTCCTGTGTATTTATATAACCCCTGTTAATGAGTTAAAGACCGATGACAATCTTAAAAGACATTATATTTATGTGTAGCGCAGCTCGATTTGGCTCTCACCCGGAATCGAACCCGCGACGTTGTGCATGCGATACTCTACCAATCGAGCTAAAGTAATTACTCGAACCCAAGTGGAAGTACCGGGTATATGAAGTGAACCCCCCCCCCCCCCCCCGTTGTTATGTGGAATTCTGTAGCTCAGAACTTAAGGTACCCAAAGGTAATGCTACTTGTGAGAGAACTACAGGTGATTATTTATAAATTTCGGTTGCATTAACACTTTTACACCAAGTTATCTCACACTAATACCTACTATTTTTGTAAGATGAGACTCAGTGGTTACCATGGTAACTGTGTGCGTGAATTGGAAGCGGAGAGCGCAATTTGTTGACACATAGCGAAATATTAGGTTAATTTGTAAACAACAATACACAATTCAAGAGTCAATTTCACAAATAACTGTACAATTTTTTTATTTTTTTTTTGTTATTGTGGTTTTTGTCAAAATCTATCAATATTTTTTTTTACTAATAAATTACATATTTTTAATTTTAATTATCCACTGAGCCACTGGAGGACCCTATCCGGAAGGGACATATCTGCCGGAAGAAAGATATAGACTCCACCTTTAGATTAATATCGATATCTCATTTGGCCAAAAAAAATCGATATACAATAACTGTGATTTCAGCCAACGACATACTTAATGTACACCAGTCCCTGGTAAGTCGATGGATCTAGCCGATTACTTAAAGGGAAACTTTATGTTATGAATACCCACCCACCTACAATTTATTGTGGAAAATTATAAAAGTCCATTTCCCATCTCCAGCCGCAAAGAAAACGATAAATTAAAAGAGCCTCCAACGAAATGGCTTTTGGAGAAGAGAGAACCCCGGTAATCTTCATTAAAACAAACTCTTTTCCAGCATAAAATCCGAGCTGCATAATTTACGCGTGAAATATGAGCTACGCCCTCCTCTAAGCAATTATGATGTCTCCACGTCAAGGGTTTTAATGACAACCCCCAGGAGGCTAAAAGGGGCAGAATCAGGATTTATCGAACGGAAGTTTCGGATTTCACACACTCGCTAAGTACTTTGACAGCATACAGTTCTTTATACTTTCATTAGAGTGGTTTATTATTTGCGTGAGGTAGTTTTTTTTATTAACATGTTTTAATGGTATTTTGTTTGGTTTTTGGTGTTATAATTATAGAAATTAAATTAGAACTAGTAGATGAATACATATAATTAAATATGTTCTGAATCACACTTACCTCCAATCATCTGATCATAGTTCAATAAAAGCATGTAAAAATACGAGGCGGTGTGTCCGGGTCTTTCCTTCTAAATAGACCCCGAAGCGTCGCCAATAGCCCACTATTAAGCTCTAGTACGACGTTAAATAACCAAACAATCAGCCAGCTCAGGCATTGTAGTACGACGTTAAATAACCAAACAATCAGCCAGCTCAGGCATTGTAGTCTGGTTTGGTTTGTTTAATTAACGTCGCACTAGAGCTGCATAGTGGGCTATTGGCGACGGTTCGAGGCCTTTCTCGAAAGAAAGAACCGGGAACGATGCCTCGTATTTCTGAACCAAGGTCAGATGGCAAGGCATTGTAGTCGCCAGCTTCGCTACAAAAATGCTAGAAAAGTCGTCCATAACATCCGCAAAAATTAACGGCGTGTATACGGGACTGGTGCACGATACATCTGATCGGGGTCCAAAGTCCCGACGTCAATTGAAGGCGTTGGGTGCCAGTTCAGGTGCTTCCTCGTCGTCTGATCATGGTTCTAAAATAACGAGGTGCAGGTATGAATGAATGTGTGTGTGTAAATGTGTATGTGTTCCCGGGTCTTTCCTTCGAGATAGGCCCCGAACCGTCACCAATAGCCCAGTGTGAAGCTCTAGTGCGACGTTAATTTTAACCAAACCAAACTAAACCAAACCAGGACTTGTAGTGATAATTTGACCATGTTTCCAAATAACAAGTTAGTATTCCATAGTCTTTTCTTCAGGATAAGTCCAAAACCATTGCCAATAGTTTATTCAAACAAATAAAAGCAAATTAACGCCCTGTTTTAATCAGACCAACTTAGTTTGGTTTTGGTTTTGTTAATTAACGTCGCACTAGAGCTGGACAGCTATGGGCTATTGGCGACGGTTCGGGGTCAATTTCGAAGGAAAGACCCTGGAACACATACACATTCACACACACATTCATACATGCACCTCGTTATTTTAGAACCATGGTCAGATGACGAGGAAACACCTGAACTGGCACCCAACGCTTTTAATAGACGTCGGTACTTTGGACCCCGATCAGATTTATCGTGCACCAGTCCCGTATAATTTGTTGGATATTCTGGACGACTTTCTAGTATTTTTGTAGCGAAGCTGGCAACCCTCCGATCGCAATATCACTACTTTTTTACTTTTTATGTCAAGTCCATTGCACGGATTCGAACCACCAATCCTCTGATTAGTAGCTGAACGCCTTACCAACTGAGCAACGGGGGCTCCCTCAGATGATGAGGACAACACCTGAACTGGCACCCAACGCATTCAATTGACGTCGAGATTTTGGACCTCGATCAGATTTATCGTGCACCAGTCCCGTATACACGCCGTTAATTTTTGCGGATGTTCTGGGCGACTTTTCTAGTATTTTGTAGCAAACCTGGCAACCCTCCGATCACAAGATCACTACTTTTTTTACTTTTCTTTGACAAGTCCATCGCCTAAGATCAAACCAGGAATCTTCGTATTCCCAACTGACGCCTTCACCCGCTCGGCCACGGAGGCCGACACACTAATAAGGTGAAAAATAATTAATAATGGTAATCAATGTGCCTGATTGTATTATATTTATCATCTGCTGAGTTCACAATAATATATTAGAACCATTAGTACATTAAATTAATATGGTATCTTGTTATCTCATTATGCATACTATCGTTCTCTCTCTCTCTCTCTCTCTCTCTCTCTCTCTCTCTCCTTTATAACTTATATCAGTTTTATTCAACTTTTTTTTCCATTTTAAAGATATATTAAAATAATTTCATTCGGTTTTTCATCACAAAAATCACTTTATTTTTTATTAAAGTGTGAATCTTAAATTCACATTTTAACTCGAAAGATATGATAAAACAACAAGTATGATAAAACTGCTTCAGAAGAATTTAGCAGGGCTTCCCATCCACTTCGTTATGCGAAACTCTTTTATCCTTTCTTGCAATCATCGTATGAACTCATATTTTAATCAAAAACTTTATAGCCGTATTTGCATCAGAGAATGATAACACTACATATCCTAAAGAATTCTTTGTTTTTAGTCTTATGTAATGGGAGAATTCTAAAGTAAATTAGTTAAAAAAATCTGCAAACTCGGAAGAAAATATTTGTTTTCTTAGCATATCAATATAATATTTACAGTGGAAAGAAAACTAATGCAAAAATGTTTTCTTAAAGTTAGTTTTTTTCGAAAGCGAGATTTGAAATGAAATTTAAACTCTTTTTCCAGTTAGGTGAATTTTTTTTTATCTCCGAATGTTCCATCGGTTAAGTCAGCATTTTCTTCGAAATGTGATTTTAGTAGTTTTGTCTGCTTTAGTTTCTATTCTTATAATATGAAACCCAAGTCCTGAAATAATATTGATATTTTTAAATCTAGCGGTTTTCTGATAGTTTTTGAATTTCAAAGAATTTTATTTTGAGAGTTAAAGAGTGGGTGCAAGAACAAGACAGCTCCAGTTTTTTAAATTTTTCAGGAAGGACGAAACACTTTACGTTTTTTGCATCGTATAATACAAAAGTACACCTTATTTTCCCTTATATATCTATATCCATTGCGTGGAGCTGACTGGTTCTTGCACCAATCGATATAGGAATAAGTGAAAAAGTATCAATCAGAAAAAAATTGAGCTAATCCAATAAATGGAGAGAGAGAAATTAAGGAATCACAAATAAGTTGAGGATAGAAGTAGTCTTAAGGGAGACCCGAGCCCCAAAATCCGAAAAAATTGTAATTTTATTTCTTCATAAAACGATGCTATACATACTTAAGAAGCTGCGTACAAAATTTCAAAACAATAAAAGAAACAGATCATATGTTTTTATAGCCCAATTGCGACCGAAGGGAGCCAGGTTTACCATATTCTCAAAGAAGAAAACAATTGTTTATCGCCCACACAAAAGGTTGCCATGGGCCGCAATTGGAACTTTCCGTTCTACACACACTTTTCTTCTGTAACAATCGTCATTTACGCCAAATATTTTTTAACATTTGAGTCACGTTTAAAATGCTAAGGCTTTGTAACTAATTATCTTAAAACTAAACTGTTAATAGTTTCTGAAGCTCTAATATTTGTTTTATAAACGTATGAATAGCTTTTTTAAATTAAGTTATAAATATTTTTTACGAATTATTAAACATAAAAATGTGAATATTTTTTAGGTTTTGAACTTAAAATAAGTTTTTGAAAACTATTAAAACCCAAATCTCCAAAAGTCTATTCATACGTCTGTAGCACCAGACACGTGACTTCCTATCAAAATTTATGAATGAAAAAACGTTCGGGATTGACTTGTGATTTGGAAATACTAGTAAACGTGTTACTTCATGAAGAACAGAATATGTTTATGAATGAACTAGAAAAAAAATTATGAATGACGTAATAAACCACGTGTCTGTGGATATACATGTTGAGCTCACTTTGATATTAGCGAGATTATAACCATATGATTTCTCTACTATGAGGGATCCATGCTCGATGGTCGTGAGCGTAATTAGTGGTGGTAGGTTAACAAAATTGGCACGTTTTCGCATATTTGGCATTTAGGTTCGCTTAATGAAATAGTACCAGGGGACCGAGCCCAGCTCGTTTGCATATTTTATTACTTAGTAATATTTCTAATGAATCGAATCAAATGCAAATGTTTTGAAATGTCCATATCAATGGTTAGACGTTTCATAATATATTTTATCGTCTAATAATGTCTTAATTATCAAAATAAGTTAAGTTCTTTGAAATGCTCATACGATTGGTTAGAAGTGTCAAGATTTCAAAGGTACCGTAACAATTCTGCAGGAGTAATTTAAATTCATATTATTAAGGATCCTGAGCGTCTAATACGACCACTCGCACAATTGTAGCACAAAGATGTTTTCGTTTGCATGCTAAACCCTGACAATATTATTGTTGTTCAGTATTTTAAGTAACAATTTATAACGCTGTTTGCTTTTGTCTAACTCTGGAATAACTGAGTGGGTTTTTAAATGATGTAAAGTACTCTTTGTTAATAAGAAGATTATGATAACGGATATCAAATTATTTTTTGCTACTGCAAAATTACTTCGGCAATTTTTTGTATCTTCAAACTGTATTCATTCAACCTTTAAACAGCATTTTATATTCTTATTAAACGTTTAATCAATAATAAAGATTTTTACTTATTTTAAGTAATTTTATGTGTTATTCGGAATTAATCGTAGTGATGAAAGCAGTTTTATCTTTAATTTAGTGAAAAATAATTTAATTTTACCAATTAAAAAAATTAAATTTGTTGATTTAATTTGTTGAATTTGTTAAATTAAATTTGTGGCTGTTGTTAGGAATATTTCATAATTTTGAAGAGGTTACAGAAGAAAAGGTTCTATAATATAAAATTTGTGCAGGTGGCTAGTAGTATGGGTCCTGAAAAAAAATAATTACTTCGAACACATATATTTATTTAACAAAATACTTATTTGAAGTAACACGATTAAAATAATTAAAAAAACATTTACAGTTTATTTTTACAAATGGTTTTAAATTAAATTAATTTCCCTGTGTGTATATGAAAACTTTTTCCTTCAAGGGTTTAGATTACTATTTCGTTTCAATTGAAAACTTTTAAACTGTTTTTCCTTTGTTATATTCTAGAGTCTCGTTACTCATCTAAATATCTGCTTGAAACTAAACATGCTTACGGAATGCGAGAAAATGCCGAAAACAATTTCATATTTAATTAGGCAGGTGCTTTCGAAAAAAATATTTCAATAAAGAAGAAGAATTATTTGAAATAACAAAGTAAATCAATTTTAAAACACATTTATAGTAAATGTCAAATTTATATTTAAAAGTGATTTTAAATTTTGTTAATGAAAAATTAAAACTCTTTTTCCGTTGTAGTATTGTAAAATCTCATTACTCATTTTCAATCCCTCTCTGCTTTTAACTAAACTTACTTACGTAATTCGTGAAACAGTTCATTATTAAATTATTACTAACTAATACAATTTAATATCGAGAACTATTTCATATTAAATTAGATAGGGTAAGGATTGACCTCGCACAATTTTTCTACGCAATGGTCATAGGTAATAGGATAGTTGCTTTTACATTCAGAATGTGGCAAATTTACTGATATCACTTTTTCAGAAAAAAATTAGCATTTCAAACTATTTAACTTTTTCAGTAATTATTTACTCATTAGAATGTAGAATAAATAACAAACCATTTTTATAGACACTATGCATGACATGGTCTCAAGATTAAAATTTTGACGAATTAACAAAAACGCATGGTCGATTAGCCTCTGTGATTGGTGAATAACAAACCACGTGGGATCCATCAACCAATAACAAATGCGCATGAAGTTTCTTATATCTTTAAAGACGTCATGTTAATTACAGCAGAAAGCAGTGCAAAGTTTCCACAGTAAACAAACGCAAATTTTTGGAAACGTTTCATTTTTCAAAATTTCTAAAACATATCTTCAAAACTGTTAAACTCACAAACAAAATTCAGTTTCTCGTTTAATGCTATCAGTAATATTAGTGTATTTATAAACAATTGGGAAAATAAAAAGTATCAAATACCGATAATGTATAGAACAAAACCGTTTTTTAAATGTATAAAATTATTTTTTTATCTTTATAAATAGTGCGCAAACTTAATTTAATAAAACTTCTTTTAGTTAATTCCATTTGAATATAAAAGCTTAAAAAAGTATTTTTAAACAGTTGGTAAAATAAAATTTATCAACTAACAATGTAGAACAAAGTTTAATTTTAAAAGTAAATAAATATGTATTTTATAAATAATACGTAACACATTAATTTAATAAAACATAATTCAATTGATTCCATTAAAATATAAATACTTAGCAAAACAAACGAAATTGCATCTAATCAAACATATTTTAAATTGAAAATTCCATGTTCTATTTGTAGATATACATAATCCATTTTACATGGAATATAAATAAAACCTACATGGTTCCCTAACGATATTTTCTTATACGGTATTTTAAAAACTTGCTCTTGCGTATTCCACTTATGACGTCACGCGCATAAACACAGTAAAAAAAGCACAGGATTAAATATGTTCAAACTTCGATTTTATTAGAAAACTTATAGCATTTAGTAGACGAAAAAGTCATTTAGTAGACGAAAAAGTCATTTAGTAGACGAAAAAGTCATTTAGTAGACGAAAAAGTCACGTTATTAGAATATGTTTTTTTCTTTACTTGAAAACGCAAACGATTTTCCTATTCTAATTTAATTTACTGATGTTTCATTTGTTTATTTATAAGAAAAAAAAAACTTTATTTTAGAATAATTAGTAAAATGAAAATTTCTCATCAAACATTTTACACGTTTTAAATTAAAATAAGATATGACGAATTAAATAACGTTTACTTCGTTTATTTATCAGAAAAAAATAACACTATTTTAGAATAAAACTCAAATGAAAATATTTCATAAAAATATTTTACACGTTTTATATTAAAATTAGATATGACGAATTAAATAACGTTAACTTCGTTTATTTATGAAAAAAATAATACTATTTTAGAATAAAAACTCAAATAAAAATATCTCATTAAAATATTTTACACTTTTTAAATTAAAATAACATATGACGAATTAAATAACGTTTAACGGTTATTGCAATATAACTTATTAACTCATTCGCGATGAATAATTTGCAATAGAAAGAGTTAAATGGAACTTTTAATCTACTTATTTCACCCTCTAAATGAAATTTTTCGAAGATGAAACCTGTCCCAATCGAATTTTTACCCCGAAAATTGGTAGTACATAAATTTTCGTGAAAATCGTTAGAGCGGATTTGGAGATTGTGCAAACAAACAAACGAACAAACAAACAAATATAGTGACATTGCTCGTTTAATAGTATTAGATAGATAACCTTCATAAGTGAAACATATGATTTTTACTGCTGTGTATCTGCCTAAATAAATCAAACAGAACCATACGATTTTGAGGGAAGACGCATATGTCCTCAAGGCATTCGTCTACATTAAAATTAGATTTTTCTAGAAATGTCAGTTAACCTCTTCTTTTACTTCCCCCTTCAATTAAAACATTATACAAACTTTGAAAAAATATAAAAAATACTGTGTTAATAATTAAAAATACTGTCTGCAAACTGTGTTAAATATGTTCCTTTAAACCTTTCGCCTTCCAGACAAACTCGTAGTAAAAAATTGGGCCAAAAGTAAATACACGAATCAGATTCGTGGTCTTAAATACAATTGCTCTCGTTCTTTGTACTAATGATAACCTTAAATTTAAACTAATATATATGAAATAGATTTCTAACTACAATCCCCTTCAATTTAAAACTGCCTCCAAGCGTCTATGTCTCGTAATTAACTTAACACATTTATATCCTTTGGGTTTTGGCAAGCGGAGGTTAAATTCCTTAAAGCCTCCTGACCGTTACGAACTTCGAGCATGTATCCTTCATAGTAGAGAAAACATAAAGTTATAATCTCTCTAACATCAAAGTGAGGCCAACATGTATGACCTCAGACACGTGGTAATTACGTCATTCCATTCATAAATTTTCACTGTTACATATTTCCCAATTCATCAGCCAATTGCGAGTATTTTTTAATTCATAATTTCGAAAAGAAGTCACGTGTCTGAGGCCATTCGGTCTGAGATGTTGGTTTCAAGATTATGACGTCATGCTCGCTCTACTACAGTCCATTCTTGCTCGAAAGTTACGAACGTATTTTGACGTCCTTGTATCACAATACTCACCATTTTTAAATTCATAAAAATTCTTTATATTTTTTTTAATTTTCAAATTTTTTTTTAATTGAGGTATAAATTTAAAGCCATCTATTTAAGAATAAATAAATTTTTCCTTAACATTTTTTATATAAATTTATTAAAATATAATTTAAAATCTCTGAAAGAAAAAGCAAATTTACAATTTGGTTAATTTTCTTAGCGTTCAGAGGGGTAAACAATTTGAAGTTTTGGATAGAACGAACTATATGAGCATACAGTTGAACTTAAATTAAGGGCAAAAGGTAAAAAATAAGGGCGACAGGTGAAACGTACTTGTTTTTGCAAAAAATTCAATAAACAAGCACGAAAATTCAAGGAACTAAACTTTAATTTCGGATACGCCTGCTAAAGAAACTTCTTCTGGTTCCTTTCTTCGATGTCCCGGATGAAACTGGCAAAGAAGATGAATTCTTTTACTCCAATCAATAGAGTGAGGAGTGCGTCGGGCAGAGGGAGAAACGGTAATAAAATAAAATCCCTTGATTTCGCAGCTGCTGCTTCGATGGACCGAATAAGAGAACAAATGAGGTGTCCAAAAGTTACAGACCATTGTAAGGACTTCTTCGGGTTGTTTAAAAGAAACTAGAGAACTAATAAACTGATGGACATACTTAAAGTTTATGTCATTGTAACATTGTTTGTAAGAAGGTTAATATAATAAGGTTTGGTTTTGGTTTATTAACGTCGCACTAGAGCTCCATAGTGGGCTATTGGCGACAGTTCGGGGTCTATCTCGAAGGAAAGACCCGGAACACATACACATTCACACACACATTCGTTCATACATGCACCTCGTTATTTTAGAACCATTGTCAGATGACGAGGAAACACCTGAACTGGCACCCAACGCCTTCAATAGACGTCGGGATTTTGGACCCCGATCAGATTTATCGTGCACCAGTCCCGTATACACGCCGTTAATTTTTGCGGATGTTCTGGACGACTTTTCTAGTATTTTTGTAGCGAAGCTGGCAACCCTCCGATCACAAGATCACTACTTTTTTACTTTTCTTTGTAGTCCATGCCACGGGTTCGAACCACCAATCCTCGGATTAGTAGCTGAACTCCTTTAACCGCTCGGCCACGGAAGCCTCTAATATAATAAGGAAAAAAAAATATATATATACTACTGCATTTTTGCGATTTTTTTTATATAAATATATTTTTATTTATCTCGTATATTATGAAAAGATTTTTAAAAATACTGGGAAAAGTTATGTAAACTTATTTTATGGTAATTAATTAGTGTTGTAGCGCAGTGAGTTTGACAGGTCTCCCGGCATCGAACCCGGGACATTGTACATGCTACGCCGATTCTTTAACAGGCGAGTTAAAGTACATACTCGAGCTTAAGAGAAAGTTTGTTCCTCTGTTTGACTCCTTCTGAGTGAGTCGGACAGAGGAACGAATGAAGTGTACCCGTGAAGCGTATCAGGTGGATGAAGGTAAGCAGATCACTGTGATAATTGTAGTGGTAGAGGTTGTGTTGAGATCGGGTTACAAATGTAACGCAGTGCGTTTGGCAGTTACCCATAATCTAACATAGGACGTTGTGCGTACTAAGCTGATACTTTTACCGTCGAGTTAAAGCAATCACTCGAGCTCGAGATATAGTATCAGGTGTTTGAAGTGACCATCACAGTATTGTATTAATCCATATTTTTATTTTTATAAAGTATGTTTTCACAGAGCATTTATTTCTTTGTGAACAGTTAAATAAAACTTCAGGTTCTTTTGTGAAATATGAATAGCATATAAGAATAGTGTAACGAATGTGTTGTACAAATGAAACAATGTAATTAAATGAATGTATTAAATAAATCGCTATAAAAAAATTATATATACAGTAATACGACAACTATTAAAAATATATATATTTCCCAGAAAAATGTGTATAATATGCAAAAACAAATTCTATAATATGGACATCTAGTTAAATCAAAAACATAAAAATATTATAGCAACTACAAAAACAAAGCTATTTAATTTAAACAAATTTATCATTATTTTATTTATATTATCATGCAAAAATGTCCATTAATATTTATTGTTATTAGTTTAGAGCTTGAAAAAGATTTGTTAGTCTAAAGAATGTGTTTAACTAAAATCGAACATTGAGAAATATACTATTGTTTACGACAAAGGCTTTAATGCAATTATAAAATTCCTGTAACCCTCTTAGAAATGTTATTTTAAACAATGCCCATTTAATTTGGTTACTTAACATGTAAACAAATATCGTAATCTTGTCTATAAGGAATATTTTAATACAATATGTCCTTTTTACTAATATACTTTATAAAGCTTTTAATTAATACTTTAACAACTATTAATTAAAAGCATTTTTTAAGTTGCATAAACAACATAAATGATGTTTATATTTTACATATTTCATTAAAAAAAATCAATCAAGCAAGGTTTTAATTTAACGCGTATTAATTTAGATTGTTTGCCCAACCAAGCGTTCGAATTTTAATGATACCTCAGATATATTTTTTTTTGTCGCTCATTAAATTTTATAACAAGGATATTCTGGAAGAGAATCCCATATAATGAACTACGCTGTTGGTGGGTATCCAATTTAATCAGGCAGCAAAGATATTGCGGGTCATTAGTGCGATTCGCCAAATCATGATTATTTCAGCCATGGCCATTTCTTGAAGCAATCTTCGTTAATTACTCCCATTCCATAGTTTGGTGTATGCGACCACATCTGTTTTGTTTGAAATAAAATTACATGATACGTAAATTTACCGTTTTTTTTATTAAATTCCTGATATTAAATTATGAATGATGAAAATGCGGGGTGTTCTTAATTACAATAACACTTATGAGATGCTTTTGTAGCTCGATCTAGCGATTTGAATAACGACAAACTCGATAGGGTTACCAAGGCAAAAGTAGGGAGAAATGAGTCATGGGGTAAAAAATGTGTTTTTGTAATTAAATATTAAATTACACATCATTAAACTTATGTTTTGATTACGATCTTTTTTTTTTAAATTTACTTTGTTTGATGGAGTACATTTTAGCAAAGATTTACATTTCTGATTAATTTAATTCAAGTCCAACAGTGGATTTGTTTTAATCTTCGAGCATGAATGGACTGTAGTAGAGAGAATATGACGTCATAATTGTGAAACCCACATCTCAGAGCGGAAGGCCCATATGACGTGCCATCTCTTCAAAATTATGAATTAATAAATACTCGCGATTGGCTTGTAAATTGGGAAATGTGTGACTGTGAAAATTTATGAATGGAATGACGTAGTTAACCACGTGTCTAGGATCATACATGTTGGCTTCACTTTGATGTTAGCGGGAGTGACGTCTTGATTCCTCTATAAAATGATCCATGTTCGAAGGTTTTAAAACTGAAAAAGTCGAATTGTTTACCAATCACTTGTAATTTTCTTCGAGCATGAATGGACTGTAGTAGAGAGAATATGACGTCATAATCGTGAATCCCACATCTCAGAGAGAAAGGCCCATATCACGTGCCATCTCTTCAAAATTATGAATTAAAAAATACTCGCTATTGGATGTGAATTGGGAAATGTGTAACTGTGAAAATTTATGAATGGAATAACGTAGTTAACCACGTGTCTTGGGCCATACATGTTGGATTCACTTTGATGTTATCGAGAGTGACGTCATGACTCCTCTACCATATAGGATCCATGCTCGAAGGTTTTAATATATAATTTATTTAATAGTTTGATGTATGAAAACTTCTATACAAAAACTGGAAAAGTCGAATTGTTTACCAATCACTTGCAATTCTAAATTGATTTTTTGGTCTTCCCACGCAAATAGTTCTCATCTATTTAGGTTCAGTAAGTTCACGAAATATTGGTTTTATTTTAAGTAATTCAATTTTAAAATTTTAAAATAGTGACTGCGGCATGTCTACTTTTGATTACATTTTAATTTCGAATTTTATATAACGTAATATGTGATTTTTTTCAAACACTTCACGCATCACATAATAGGTAATGAAATTATGAACCAAATACGCTTTAAACTGAAAATCCAATTTATTTAGGATTTGTAACTCTACTGTTCCCTTAATTAATCTTATTTAAACAAAAGTTAATTCCTTTTGAGAGCGTGTGAGAGACATTTCAAAATGTGTAGCAATAAGTATTAATTCTTTAAAAGTATAAGCATGCAATTTAACATAAGCTTATTTTACATCTCTAAACATACCGGATTTTTTGCACTAATTTACACCGTTTCGAAAATTTATCTTACTATTTAATTTTTAAAAATACTATTCCCAATAGAAAGTAGGAAGCGCGAATGAAAATTTAATTAATACATCTTAAATCAAAGATTTAATTACCACCTCCTAAATTACTATTTAAAAAAGTTTTACTTAAAACTAACACCTTAAGTTACTACGCTCTTTTGATTACAGAAAATATTTAAAAAGGTGTAAACCGATTTGAGTAAAGGTATTTATTTTGACTCATGAAGAATGTCTTCCTTCTTTACATAAAATTCCAACTAAACTCTATTCATTACAAATCGTTCCATGATTTAATAAAATGAAAATACACCATTCGATAATGGCATTATTTCAGCACTTCAAAAGATTTACTAAATCTTTAATGAATTTTCTTTCTCCGTTTAGACATTTAATAATTATTGTTTGTTGATAGAAATGTTTGGCCTTTATAATACTTTACTTATAGAACCAAACCGAACGTCAAGGTAATTTCCCTATAGATTCCTATAGGAGAAGTTAATTGGCAGGTTGATGTGCATGTATTTTATTGGTTTGGCAGTTACCTTCTTTTATTTGCGTCTCTACATGGGCAATTAATTAATAATATAAATAATTATTTAATAGCCTGCCAAGTATTGGAGAGTTTGTTTTATTTGTATTAGAGAATGCTGTGATTTTGGGCAAGTTTGCAATTTTTCGATTACACTAAATAGTTGTATTAAACGATTATTTATGATTGGTAAAAACCCTTTTTGGTTGGTGACGCTTTTGTCGCGTATGAACTGTAAAGAAAAGGTACTTAAAAATGAGTCCGTGGACATACTCGTTTTTCTTTGAGTACAATTGCATTGTAAATGAGCAATGACGTACTCAAATTTAACTAATCGCACTTTCTTAAAAATGAGCAGTGTGATTTCATATTGCTTATCTCAGCTTCTGTTTTAGCCATCTTAACAAAGCGACCTGACAAACTTAAAATAGTTGTGCAGAAGATGTGGTTTTACACATGATGTGACGTCGATTGCTTAAATGGAAACTGAGTTATTACAATCTTACTTTTAATTCTTATGGCACACCTTTTAAATAAGTCTTCTGTTTAAAACTTCTTCACGTCGCCCTGGTTGTACAACGGATAAGGCACTTAGCTGGAGTGCCTAGGAATCTGGGTTCGATTCTCGTAATTATCGGTTGAAATTGTTGATATTTATTACAAGTGATTTATAAAGACAGCTTATGTGCTATGCAACTGCTATTTTTACTCATTTTTGAGTACATGTCTCTTTCAAAAATGAAACTTATGCATTTGGAGCTATGATAAGCATTGAATGTACTCAAAAATAAGTATATTTTACTTATTTTTGAGTGCCAATTTTTAACAGTATGGTAGCGCAAGAGTGTCGACTACAAAGAGACTTGCCGCTAGTATGGTAAATATATATCCATTCTATAGAATGGATCCCTTTTATGCCTCTTACACGCGACGAACCCAGTGAAGTTTAAAAAGAAAGATAATTTCCTAGAGTATTGACGAATCGCATGCTTATTTCATAATTATCAGCGGTTTTTAATTGAAAAGAAAGTTTAAAAGAATTATTGCAGAAAGAAACGTCTTTTTTAAAACAAATATTTCCAAAATTCAGCTGGAACGTGCGTTTTCATCATAGTCGGTAGCGCGTGGCATAAATCGAGTGCCGACCGGAACCACTCAATTTTTTATTCGTGGGGTCACCGGCAACGTGAGTCCAAACAGTTAGTTTTTTAAAACTAGGTATTCAAAAATAAGTAAAATCTACTCCTTTTTGATGACATTCGATGCTTATCATAGTTCCGAATACATAAGTTTCATTTTTTTAAAAGACATGCACTCAAAAATGAGTACAATGAATAAAAAGAGCACTAGCTTGCCTACATAGACTGATTTCATAAACCACTTTCCATAAATATCGACAATTACAACCAAGTTTTACCAGGAATCGAACCCATGTCCTCAGTCCCCACAGTCCAGTGCAGTGTCCGTTGTACCACCATGGCTACGTGAAGAAGTTATACACAGGAGATATGTTAAAAAGGTTTTCCAAAAGAATGAGAAGCAAGGTATTGAGTTGTAATAACTGAATAACATCAAATAATGTGGAAAACAAACTTCTGAGCAACTATTTTAAGTTTGTCAGGTCGCTTTGCTAAGATGGCTTGAACAGAAACTGAGATTAGCAATATTAAATCACACTGCTAATTTTTTTGGATAGTACGGTTGCTTAAATTTGAGTACGTCATCGCTCATTTACGATGCAATTGTACTCAGAGAAAAACGATTATGTTTAAGTACTCATTTGTAAGTACCTTTTTTTTTAACAGCGTAGTTTCTCTGATCAGGACTTGTCAACTATTTAAAAATAATCAATACTATTGCTTTTATTAACAAAAGTTTTTAAAAAATATATACCCTAATTAAAAAAGAATTTAAATTTAAAATCCATATTAAACATATATACATGCATAAAAAAAATATTTTTGTTCGTATGACAATGATATAAAAAAGTTTTTAAAAAATGCCAAATCCGAGTTCGTTCATTATATCTTTATGCAAAAAAGTTTCAGGGGGAAACTGAAGAAATCCATTCACGGTTATGGTTATATCTCTTGCGTAAACACAATTCACGACATGGGTTCAATAGAACTTCTCAAATTCAATCACGTCCTGTATTTGCATTTATATAATAGAAGAAGGTTGTTGAAAAACCTTCCTTTGAAAATTCAAACGAGTATTCTTTTTCATTATTCTGATTAGATTTTGCATTCAGTGAGGTTTTTTTTTTGGATAGGTTCTTTGTGACTCTATTATTATATTTTTGTTTTTAAAAAAAATTCAGGGATATTTTTTTAGTTATTGTAAATTAGCGAAATTATTAGTAATGAAAATCCGAACAAAAGATGTTGTAATAATAATGATTAATACAAAAATAATTTAATTTTACAACTGAAATTTCAGAAAAAATTATTTTGTAACAATTAATTTTTTATGTATTTTTATGCACATTATTTCACGTAACAAACAAAATCTTATTATACTAAAAATAATAATAACACGAAGAATCAATTTCTTTTAAAAAAATAATAAAATTATATTATCACATAATAAAATAATGATTTGTTTTACATTAACAAACTAAACTAAAATATTAAACAAACAAAACTAAAATATTAAACAAACAATACTAAAATATTAAACAAACAAAACTAAAATATTAAACAAACAAAACTAAAATATTAAACAAACAAAACTAAAATATTAAACAAACAAAACTAAAATATTAAACAAACAAAACATAAAAAATAAACACATAAACATAATCTAAATTTTTTTTTTAATTAAAAAAGTATTTATGTTTTGTTTATTGCAATTATAATTTTATGACTTAAAAATCGCAATAGAAAGTTTTCATCGTCATTTAAAATGAATAAAATTGTTTACTATATCTTTGCAAAAAAAACAACAACAATAAATTCGAAAATTATATTGGTTAAATAATAACCATCATTTAATTGAAAACTAATAAGACTTAATTAAATATATATTTAATGTAAGGCAAGTATACGTATAAAATTAACTTTTAAACTTAATTACATTTATACTTTTACTTGGCGTGTTATAAATTTATTCTGCACTCAGTATGATAAAATATTAATAATTTAATAAAAGATTTAGCAATTTCAACAAAAAAAATTAGTTGCTTTGTAACCATTTTGAAAAAACTGATGAAGGAAATTTGTAAATGAAAAACTTAATTGTAGTATATTTATAAACTTTTTCGTCAAATTTAAAAAAAAAATATTTAAAACAGACATCTAAAACAACTGAAAAAAGTAGTCAATTAAGTTTATATATTTCAATAAATTGTTGCAAATGCATTGTTTCGGGAAATTTAAAGTTTTTTATACATTTTATCGATAAATATATTTTTTACTTAACATCAAATACATTCTTAATTAAATTTGAGCCATAAAACTTCAAAGAAGATTATTTGATATATAATAAATTGATGCAAGATAAACTTTGACGTTTTATTGCCCATATTTAATTATTAATAAATACATTTTTTACTTAACATAAATACTTTTTTAATTAAATATGGGAAATAAAACGTCAAAGAAAAAGATTATTTCATATGTAATAAATTTATACAAGATGTTATTAATTAATTGTATATTTTATGTTTGCTGATTAAAGTACTGAATAAATTGTAGCATAATTTTAATGGATGTGAAATATAAATATTGATATTATAATAAATATATGAAATCGTGATATTTGTTAAATATGTATATTTTGCAGTTCTCTAAATACGCCATAGATATTTAAAGTAAATGCTTTTAAAGCAAAAAATGGAAATTATATTTCAATTCAGAAAGGATAATTTCATAAAAGTCCAGATAAATGCACATTCGTCAAATAGGAAATGCAATTTCGTTCCAATGTCAGTAATGTTGCAAATCAGCATTTTTTTTAATACTATCCCTTTCTCTTTTATTTCATACTAAAAACTAAAAAAGCTATTTCAATTTATCTCTAACATATCATGTCATGTTTTCCAGTGATTTGTCTTTATTTTATTTTTCTCTCTTTGCAATATGCATTGACGTGCGATTGTTTTCATTTTGAAATTTGATTGAACTGTTTTCACTACTGTGATGTGTGTTTTGGTAAAAATATATATATTTGGTGTGCGTCTTATTAGAATACTTCAAGGACGAATAAAATGGCGTAATAACCAAATTAGGGGTTTGTGTTACTTTTGCCCAGGTGATGGGATTACCAGTTTGGCGTCAAATTAATCAAATTCTGACTTTTGGAAGAAAGGTGTTGTCATTTCAGCTTCTGTTTTATTGCTCGAAAACAACTACAACGATATGCAGAAATCATGTGAGAAAATCGATTCCGCCGTATGCGATATTTCTACTACTGGAGTCTTCCATTTACTAATTAATTACATAAAATTTTAAAATTTTAAACTGCTTTTCAATTGTAAAAAAATTACGAATTACCTGAACATGAAAAATTTTGTAAACAAGATTATCATTTTATAATTAAAAATTACTTAAATAAAATACGTTAAAATCTTACTACATAAAACTAATTGATGACAAATCTTAAAAATTAGAACAAAATCATAGTTAAAACTAAATTATAATTGAACTAGTGCTAAATCATAATTGAGTTAGAACTAACTCAAATTCAAGTTAGAACTAACTTATATTCAAGTTAGAACTAACTCATATTCAAGTTAGAACTAACTCATATTCAAGTTAGAACTAACTCATATTCAAGTTAGAACTAACTCATATTCGAGTTAGAACTAACTCATATTCAAGTTAGAAATAAATCATAATTGAATTAGTACTAAATCAAATCTAAATTGAACTAGAACTAAATCATAATTAGGGTTAGAACTAAATCATAATTAGGGTTAGAACTAAATCATAATTAGGGTTAGAACTAAATCATTATGAACTAGTACTAAATAAAATCATAAATGAACTAGTACTAAATAAAATCATAATTGAACTAGGGATAAATTAAATCATAATTAAACTAGTACTAAATTATAATTGAACTAGTGCTAAATCAAATTATAATTGCCTAATTAAAATAGTACTAATTTATTATTGACCTAGTGCTAAATCAAATTATAATTAAACCAATACTAAATTATAGTTGACCTAGCGCTAAATCATATTATAATTAAACTAGTACTAAATTATATAATTGAACTAGTGTTAAATCATAAATGAACTAGTACTAAAACATAATTGAACTAGTACTAATTAATAATCGAGTTTGAAGTAAATCGTAATTGAACTAGTACTAAATCAACTCATAATTTAACTCAAATCAAATCATAATTTAACTCAAATCAAATCATAATTTAACTCAAATCAAATCATAATTTAACTAAAATCAAATCATAATTAAACTAGTAGTAAATCAAATCATAATTAAACTAGTAGTAAATCAAATCATAATTAAATTAGTAGTAAATCAAATCATAATTGAACTAGTACTAAATAAAATCATAATTGAACTTATATTAAATCATAATTGAACTGGTACTAAATAAAATTATAATTGAACTAGTACTAAATCAAAGCATAAATTAACTAGTACCAAATCAAGTCGTAATTGAACTAGCACTAAATCATAATTGAACTAGTAGTAAATAAAATCATAATTGAATTTGTACTAAATCATAATTGAACTAGCAGTAAATCAAATCATAATTGAACTAAAACTAAATGAAATCATAATTGAACTATAACTAAATCAAATCATAATTGAAATAGTACTAAATCATAATTGAACTAGTACTAAATCATAATTGAACTAGTACTAAATCATAATTATACTAGTACTAAATCAAATCATAATTGAACTAGTACTAAAACAAATCATATTTAAACTAGTGCTAAATCATAATTGAACTAGTAGTAAAGCAAATCATAATTGAACTAGTAGTAAAGCAAATCATAATTGAACTAGTACACAATCATAATCGAGTTAAAACTAACTCATAATCGTTTAGTTCAAAAGAAAATTCAAAGCTCCACCTCAAAAGAATTCTTTAAAATAAATCATATGCTTTTGGAAAGGAAATATACGAATCAAATTCTTGGCATCCTTCAAAATATGAAAAGGAATTCCGATATCCATTTTGATTTATGACAATTTCTTCTATTTCCAGTGAAAAACGGCTTCCTTGCTTTTGTTTATGGTTAAGATTCGAAAAAACTTTTGAGTTCTATTCCCAAAATTTATTGTTTTAAGTCTGCCTCCTTCAAAATAAGGGTCTTTAAATTATTTTTTTTTGGCGATTGTAAAACTATTTCAGCAACCCCAAAAAGAGTTAGAATGTGGAAAGAACAAAACTGCATATGGCTATCGGAACTTTGGTAGAACAACTCTGATGTTGGACTGTAGCCAGTAGAAAAGAGATTTCCAGGAAACCCAGACTCCCCGAAGACATCTGTGTTCTAAAAGTTCAGCAGTTTGAGCTAGATAAGGATGTTTAAACTGCTGAAAGTGAGTCAACGTGAAACGATTTCTGAAGTCTTTTAAGACTTCTATAGAATCTCCTGTGGAAGGCGCATTCGATGGAATGATTCAATGAATGTGTTACATCGAAGAGCTAAGATTCTCGCTAAGTGCAGGAGATGGGGTGATTCTACAATTTTTTTTTTTTTAAATAAAATTGGTTTCGTTTTTTTTGTCCAATGCAACACAAAAAAGAATTAAAATAAAAAGAATAAAAGAATTGTCGTTCACTATGGGGCAGTTTATTTATTACGTCACGCAAGTATAGATTTTTCATGGGGGTGGTTCAGTGACTGAGTAACTTTTATCATCTCCCCCCCCCCCCAAAAAAAAAAATGCCCCCCCCCCCCATTTTTTTTAAACTTATTAATTTTTATCAAGTAAACAGGAATACGTTGGCATATAAGTATCGAAATACCTACATTTGCCATTTATTTTTCATGAAATCGTTACCAATATGAGTCATTAACTATTTTTAAAATTAGTAAATATCACTCCCTAAGTATGAAATAAATTTAGAGAATAAATTTAAATTTTGAGATTCCTTGTTTAAAATAATATATGAATGCCGTTTTAAAATCTTTCCACTTCGTCCCCGAAATTCAAATGATGTATAATGAAATACGATGACGTCATGTTACGCTTAGTTTGAGATAAAAAATACCTCAAAACTTGTTTTTGAAGCCTTTTGAAAACTATTTTCCGGGATAGGACCCCTGGAAAATACCAGGTTTTCACTCACGCAACTCAACAAGAAGTATTATAATAGAAATTGAAATTTTTCTAGATTTTTAAAGTATTTTTATGATTTTTAATTTTTTTTCCTTGACTTTCAATGGGAAGGGTTTGAACCCCATGAACCACACCCGTACCTACGTGCGTGACGTCACGCACCCTTTGGGGGGGGAGAGGGGTCTATAATGCGTGACGTAGGGTGTAAAGGGTTTCAGTATGCTTATAATGCTTAAGTGTAAATGTCTAAATGTCTTTCACAAACTTTGATATAAGTCGCATTTTACAGTTATCGCTATCTTTCTTTTGGGATGTTTGGTAAAATACACAGAATGGAAGTTTTAATGACTCTTTTTTAACTGCAAAAATGCATCGTGACCTGGGAGAGGGGGGGGGGGACATGAAAGTGTGTGACATGGAAGGTGGGGGTTTACAATTGTATGAACAATAGCGTAAAATAATAAATTAACACTCCTTTATGTAAGATATTAGTAATTCTTTCTGTCACATGGTTTAGAATGCGACTTAAAAAAGGTACGACTTCAATGCCACACATTATTTTATTAAAATATTTTTTTAAAGACTTTATCGAACTGTTATATGTAGCCCCAAAACGGGAAACCAAGATGTTTTGTGAGAAAGGGCTATTGAATGTGATTTGGATATACAGCGTGTACACTAAAATCTGTTGCCCCCCTAAATTTTGTATTCTGGCACCCTATAGTCATAAAAGTTGTGTCTAGAAGTAGTAAAGGGATTCAAGACAGCTTACAGTGCCCCCTAGAGACAATGTACGGAGTTAACATGAGTAACTTTAAAATTATGTAATATGAAAATACTCAATTACAAAATTCGATCAACATTGATTTAGTACGCAAAGACAAATTACGCATATGAATGCTATAAATAGAACGTGTACGTACAACGCTCATTTGAGTTAATAATAATCAAGTTTGTTTAACTTACACATATTTAACCCTCTTTGAACACTTATCAAAAGCGAAAGGAGAAATGTTATCTTCCCATGGCGCGTTTCGTAACGTAACAGTGTCAAAATTCACGATCAAACAAATGAGCGTTACTATCCATGTGCACAAAGTGTCTTTTCGTACTGAATCGATGCTGTTCAAAAATTACTCAAATTTATAATGGATGTTTTCATAAATATTATATAATTTTTTGAGATAGTTACGGTATCTCCGTACATTGCCGCTAGGAGGGGCACTTTAAACGGTATTACCATATAGCACATATCCTACTTTTTACTATATCTAGACATTACTTTTATAACTGTAGAGGATCTGTCAGCGTTCAAAAGTTCAAAGGTGGCGAAGGGTTTTAGTCGGCACCAAGAATACCAAAGGAAAGACCCGAGAATACAAATTAACAACAATGGGCGACGAATTTTTGTTTCGGATTACCAAACTTTTCAAAATTACCGTTCTTTAATAATATCAACTTTCTTATAACGACCAACTTTTGTTTTTTATTCCAAGCAATGGTCTAATCTATATTTATTGCAGATTCAAGAGCAACACGGGTAAGCAGGACAAGAAGGTTACGGGGTATTTTACCCCGGTAAATATTTCCACCTATCAGGTTATTTTCAGAACTTTGTAATTGCACTCAAAATGTTACCTCTACGGCCGTTGACATCGTTCCTGTGAGTTGTTGAATGGCTAACTAAAAGTAGGCGCATTTTTTACATGGTTTTTCAATATTTCAAGTTAATATTTGGAGTTTTAATTGCATATATGATTGGTATTCAGAACTCTCGTTTATATCATCTTATTATACATTTTTTTATCTAAACACACATTATTTTTTGTTATCACTGCAAAAAACATAAGCTTAACCATTATCCTGTGTTTATATTGTAGGAAAATGTCAAAATTTAATTGTTCAAGACCCAAGTTGAAAATCAAGCAAAGAAAGAAATGATGAAACGCCATCAAGAAATATGGATCTCAGGAGAAACGGGTAGACCCGTATACAGAATAATAGATAAAGCCAATCCAACGAAACACATTAAAGAGAATTTTACTTCACACAAGCCCTCACCAACCATAGGGCATTTCCCAAGTATCAAGCAAGATATTTTGTCAAAATAGATAAATGCAACAGCGACTCTACTGGCACCAAACATATCGTTTTAAAATGCAAGGAAATCGAAAAATAAGAGCAATATACTTGGGCAAAACTAAGATAGAAATGAAGAACATACTGAGAAAGTATCCAGGGAATCACACAAATTATGATGAATCGAATAGAGGAGATGCGACAAACCCTTCGGTGCCACGACAACCATTCTAACTTATACATAATAAATTTATATTTTTATTGGTTCTGTGGTAACCATAGGCGGCTGTACATGCATTTTGTAAATATATTGTACTATAGTTATCGCATTAACAATCTCCCTCCCCTTCATACACACCCACTCGTTGTAAGGGCGAAATTAATTAGTGTATTTCTTATAGCCAAAAAATCATAAAAGTTTAACGCTTTTGCTTGTTCATAGATGGCAGCATTATCAAAAGTTTGGAGCAAAAAATCATTTAATTTAATTATTTTAAATGTATTTTTTTTTTTAAAAAAAGGTTAATATTTATGAGATTTACCTATTATTTGTCACTGGTCCTGAAAATTATCTTTCTTTTGATACTTCATGTGATCAGATCCATTAAGTACAATAATCGTAAACGGGATCTTTACTACAGAAATAATATATACTACCATACCAGTGCTACAATAAACCCCCTTCTCCATAGACACATTCGTTGCAACTACTCATATATAACACTTCGTTCAAAGAATTCAACCCATAGATGGCAGCACTACCAACGGCACGTTTAAAAACTGATTGGAAATTAATTATTTGTAATCACATTAAAAAAAAAAGTTAATATTCATGAGGCTACAGTTCGATTCGTCACTAGGGAAAGGGAAATTCCTTTTTTTAATATATATGATCCGTAAACTGTACTATACATACAACTAGGAGGCTCCGCTAAAGCTCCGCCAACCCCCGGAGGATTGCTACGCAATCCTCATAGGTTTGCTTCGCAAACCACTTCTCGCTTCGCTCGCTAAAAGGTAGGACACAATAACAATGTGTCCTAGTAACAATACATTTTTAATTATATTACTAAAAACTTTAGAAGTTGAAATTGTAAATTTAAATTAATATTCATCTTGGCATCACTACATTTTTACGCCATGTAAGTCAATATAAAATCAATTAAACTAATTTCTTTTTAATTACAAATGAAAACAATGGTACCACTGGCAAGGCTACCATTATTTATTTATTTTCCACGTTATTTCCACACCTTTCCCGCGTTTCAGTTAAATTTCTAACATTATTGGTAGTTTGTTTTGGCCATAAATGACGTTAAGCTTACCATAAATCTTGCCTACCAGAGGTGTGTAATTTACTGAGTTTTTACGTCATAAAAATGAAGCTCATAGAAACCTAGATTTCAAAATTGCCAACAGATGGCGCCACCATTATTTTTCCTTCATTGAAAGTTGGGAAAAGCGTTTTTCAAAATTTCTATTTTTTAATTTATAATTCTTATATTCTTCCTAATTTAAGCTGACATTATCAAAATAATTATTTACCAATGAATTGAAGGGGTTAATCGTCAAAATGGCTTAAATAATGGCAAAATAAAAATGCGGGCACAACAGCATTTCGTAAACAAACAAACTGTTGCCACTCAGCATACAGAAAAACAGCGTTTTTCAATCACCGCGTGAGAGAAATATATATAGAGATACTGTACTTCACAGTATTGTGATATATATATATATATATATATATATATATATATATATATATATATATATATATATATATATATATATATATATTGAGTAAATCAATATATTTCGTGTATCGTTAATAAGGGAGAATTCATATAAAAAATCGAAAAATTTGTTTACACAGAAATAAAATGGTGTTTCAACTTTTAAAACTGTCAATCAATTTGTATGCACTTTTCATATATACCAATAGTCAGGTAATCTGACAAAACGACACCATAACACTTTATATTATAGGAAATCTTTAAACTCGTTTTCCAAGCCAATTGATAAAAAAAGCTGAATCAATAAAAGGCAACGTCTTTCGGAATGTTCGATTTCCTATGCTAACCTTAAAGTTGCATTAAAATGTAAATAAAAAACAACCTTGTGTTTTTTTTTAATTTTTCAAAGAAACTTTTTATTAAATATCCATGTGATTAGACTACAAGCAAAATGTTGCCTCCAGACAAACATGAAAAGAGTTTTCCGATAATAAAAAAAGTTGTAATAACTCAGTTCCTTTTTGACATATCCACACAAAATAAAGTGGAAAAACTTTCTTCTGTAATACAATTTTAAGAATGTCTAGTTTCGTTGAAATATTTCCAATGGGCACTGAGATAAGCGTGGCCAATATTTGACTGTTATTATCAAAAGAGAAATGCATAAAGAAAAGTATTATTATAGTTACAGCTCTTCTTTGAAATTAATAACTCATCTTGAAGTAACGTTATTGAAAATAACTCGACGTTAAACCTGTTCTCCGAGAATAAAATAGGATTTTTGGAATCTCGTCAAAATCGGGTCATTAGTTTCAGATATTTTCCTGGACACACTCTTACACACCCTACACTCACTGCCAAAAATAAATACTCGAAAATAAATCAAATATACTCATTTTTGAGTACATTCGATGCTTATAATGGCTCCGAATACATGATTTTCAATTTAAAAAAAGATATGTACTCAAAAATGAGTAATAACAAATGACTAGATGGCATGCCTACAAGTGCTGCCTTGATAAATAAATTTCAATAAATATCGACAATATCAACCGACACCAAGTCTTACAGCGAATCGAACCCAGATCCTTGACAACGCAGTCTAGTGCCTTACCCGTTAAGCTACTAGGGCGATACCGCCTTATTATAAACAGAACTACTAAAAAAAGGCGCGGCAAAAGAATGAGAAGTAAGATAATTGAGTTGCAATACCTAAGTAGTAACCTAATAATAGTAAGATAATTGAGTTGCAATACCTCAGTTTCTTTTGAAGCAATCGACATTAAATAATGTAGAAAACCACCTTCAAAACGACTATTTTAAGAATGACAGGTTTTTTAAGATCACTTGAACAGATTCTGAGATGAGCAATATTAAATCCCATTGCTCATTTTTTTGAAAGAGTGCGTTTACTTAAATTTGAGTATGTCGTCGCCCGTTTACGATGTATATATACTTAAAGAAAACCGAGTATGTTCAGGTACTCATTTTTCTGTACCATTTTTGTATAGTGCAGTTTTAGTGAAAACGGCACAAAATTGGAGGGAAAGTTTGTGGTCCTGCAACTGAAATCTATTAAAATGTTTTTGTAGAAGCTTATTTATGATGCTAAAACAAACTATTTTATGTAGGCAAATATAAAAACTCCCATCTAAATCAAGGATAGTGGAGACTATATATAAAAGGTGTGTTGGTACTCCCGCTTTCTGATGGAGGGCGGGGAAAAGTATTCTTTTGACGTCATAGTGACTCCTCCGACTTCTGTGGGCGTGTCTAATGCTCTCGTTTGTGCAGCCGTTTTAGAAGTGTACTTAATTTAACAATAATTCTTGTTTTTAACTAATCATGAATTTATTTAAAAGAAAACAGTTAAAATTTGCTTCAAAAAACAATTTGAATCGATTTGCAAAGTTGTTTAGTTATTAAAATATTAGGAATGAATTTCGCTCAATTTGAACTAATGGTTCGTGAGGTGCTGCCATCTATTAGTTTTTTTGCGAACTATTTAAAAGTGATTTCGCTAACTGAATTTAGTATTTGCTGCATTTTATGAGTTTAAATTTTATTTTAAAGATTGCTTTTTGTATGTAAAAATTTAAAAAGATTTGCTTAATAAATTAAGGGTATTAAAATAATGTTAGCTGCCACGAGAGTATGCAAATGAATTTTGAAAGTGTAAAAAGGGGGTTTGGAACCATCTGGCCAATGCATTTGTATTGGACATATTAAATGAGTTACAATTTCAATCAAGTAAAATACGGGGGCATAACAAAATAAGGACGGATTAGCAGTGAAGCTACCTGAACACAATTTTTTACAGATATTTACATTATTTTGCTTTTTAAAAATTAAATCACCAGTTGTTATCCAACCTGGGTTCGAACCTAAGTAGCAATGCTTGAAACATACAGCCAATGAGAATGATCAAAAACTCATAGTAAGGCGGAGCTAAAATGACGTCAAAAGAATACTTTCCTTGCCCCTTTCAAAAAGCGAAACACGAGCACACCTTATATATATATATATATATATATATATATATATATATATATATATATATATATATATATATATATATATATATATATATATATATATATATATATATATATATATGGTCTTCACTATCCTTGCATCTAAATATGGTATTTAAGTCAAAACGATAGAGTTGTTTCGGAGAAAACAGTGCACAACTGAGTGGACCAATTGGTCTGAAACTGAAATATTATTAATTTATTTTAGAGAGACTAACAGAACATATTTTATAGAGATTAATAGAATACGCACAATAAGAGGAAAATATATCCAGTAGTTTTTTAGTGGAGGATAGTGAATATGAATCTCCCAGCAAAAGCAAACATTTATCTTCATGAAAAATGCGTAAAACTTCATATAAACCTGCATGCGGGGTTCAAAATTAGCGATCGTTAGTCGTATTTTACTGAAAATTTTCAGTTCAACGACCGTAATTTGACACCCATTCGTCATTTTTGACGCCTACCATTTTACAAAATTGAAGTTTGACGACCGTGTATTTACCCCAGTCGTCATTTTTTACGTCTAACGTTGATTTTCAATAATTGCTCGTTCAGTAATAATTTTTTCAGTAAGACTAATAATAATATTTTTTTACTATTAATGGAAATATTCTTCTTATTTTATGCAAAAGAAACTTTAACGATTACAAAAATATCTTAACAGTTGGCAGCTCTGCTTAAACAATTTATTTGATAATTATGCCTCAGCAGACCATTTTGGCATCTAAAAACAATGCTAAGTGTCAATGACATCTAACTTTTATTTGCTAATTTCGAACCCTACATGAATGTTGTTACAAATACCTTTATAAAACCTGAAAGTTTTTTTAAATTAATAATTTACATGTATAATTTTTTTTTTTAAAAATTGCTTAATTGTTTAGTATTAAACCTAAATAAAACCTTTATTTTCAGAACTTTTGTGAAGGTTAAATGCGGATTTATTTAGCTTTGCTGGCACTTAAATATAGTTAAATGAGACATATAAATAGTTAATTCAATTAAGGTAATAATGTAAAGCTACACAATATACACCGTTAAAAATAGAAATTTAAATATAAGTCAAATGTACTCATTTTTTATTACATTCAATGCATATCATAGCTCCAAATACATAAATTTTATTTTTGAAAAAGATATGTACTCAAAAATTAGTACAATAAATAAAAACAGCAAAATTTAGCCTACATAGTCTGCCTTCATAAACCACTTTTAATAAATTTCAACAATTACAACCATGACTTACCGAGAATCGAACCCAATCCGCCAACTTGATGTAGTCCGAACCGAAATCGAGGGCCTTATCCGTTATACTACCAGAGCCGTGACCAGAGTGACATGAAGAAGTTATAAACAGAAGAACTGTTAAAAAAGGTGTGCCAAAAGAATGGGAAGTAAGACAATTGAGTCATAAATACTCAGTTTCCATTTAAGCAATCGACATCAAATAATGCGGAAAACCATCTTCTGAAGAACCATTTTAAGTTTGTCAGGTCGCTTTATTCAGATAGCTTGAACAGAAGCTGATATTAGCAATATTAAACCATACTGCTCATTTTTGCGAAAGTACGATTACTTAAATTTGAGTACGTCATCACTCATTTGCGGTGCAATTTCACTCAGAGAAAAACGAGTACGTCCATGTACTCATTTTTAACCTTCTGACTGTTACAAACGAATTTTTGCGTCCATGTTTCTCTAGTTTTTCCAGCAATACACACACTTTTTAAATTCTTAAAAATACTTTTTTCCTAATATTTTCCAAACTTTTTTTTATTGGGGTATAAATTCAAAGTCATCTCTTTAAGAATAACCAAGTTTTTTTAATTATATAAATTTATTAAAATATTATTTAAACTCTCAAACAGAGAAAATAACTTTATAATTTGGTTAACTTTCTTAACAGTCAGAGCAATGTTTTTTTATTCGCAGTACATATAATTACACAACAGAAATTAATATTAAATAAAAATATATTTAACTTCGTTAAAAATTGACTCACCTGGATAATACATGAATTTGATCTGTTCCGTGGTGACCCCAAGCGGCCACGCTTCTGTTTCGTTGACACCATCCATGGAGTCGATCATCTCTCCATCCTCCTCTTCCGTAGAGTGATGAGGAAGAGCAAAAAGGATGCTCGGAGGAGAGAAAGGGGTGAGGGGCGTCCCTCTAGTGGCGGGGCTGCCCTTTCTTCGCGAATGGGAGGGGGCGCGGGAGTCAGGATTGGAGATTAATCGGACAAAAGCGGATTGTCGACACGGGTTACAAATGTCCGAGAGATAAAGTTGGGTCAAACTTGCGACAAAAAACGTCTGAGAGTTTGGAAGTTGATCATCTGTGACTTGGTAGGGGAAAGAGTACCGGGTTTATAATCGGAGGGTTGTGGGTTCGATACTTGTCGTGGAAGAGTAAAGGGTGTATATTTATATACTGTAAAAAAATTGTGTTTAAAAATAAGTATATGAATATACTCGTTTTTGTTTGAGTGCAATTGCGTTATAAATGAGCGATGACGTACTCGAATTTAAGTGGTCGTACTTTCTCAATAATTTTGTAATCTTAATAACGGAAAAATCTGTTGTTGCTTTTGTAACTTCCTGATTTAAATGTATTCTACATGAAAATAAAAACTATCAACTTTACTCATCAACTTAAATAGTTTATCCGTTTTTTTTTATTTTAAAATTTAAGAATTTTAAATAAGAGAATTTTAAATAAAAGAATTTTAAAAACCTTTATCCGTAAAAATAAAAAACGTATAAAAACTTTTATCAGGTAAACGGTGCCTAACCTGCTAAAAGTTTTTGGAAACATTTTTGGGAGTTTCTAGAACTAACCTGATAAAAGTTTTTCGAATGTGTAGCTGAGCCTATTATTCGTTGAGGTACGATCGCCTAGGACCTAGATTTAGCGGTGATTGGTATTTTTTGTACCACATATTACAGGATGTTCGTAAACTTTTTCAACAAAACAAGAGGGGTGATAGAGTATACAGAAACACTTTTCCCTATAGAATACGTCGTCGCAGGTTACAACTGGAAGTATTTTAGGGCACTTTTACGCGTTAGAAGGTTATTAATAACCGGTATACAACCGTTATTTATTTCCCTGAAATAGATAGTGACTTTGAATGGATCAGTAAATCCATTAGGAGAAAACGGACATTGGTTTGGCTATTGAAAACACGTCCGATAAGGAAACATTTTTGGTAATTCCTTTGTGTTTGGATTATTGTTAAGATAGTGTATTTAAATACAGGGTGGTTTCAAATTATTGGGAGATGGTCATTGCTGGGCTGTTTAACTACACATAATAAACCATTCTTTTGCAAAGCTTCAACTACTTTGTTTGGTGGTACTAATGCTAAGATGCTTGTTTAAAATATAAGCGAAGTAGATGGAAATATATTATGTGTTGTTATGCCTATCTAAGTAAATGGGATACTTCGCTTATATTGATAACACCTTGTAGTTTATATATGATCAACATAAGATGGTGAATAACTAAGTTTCCGCGTGTGGTCTCATAAACTGCACTGTTAAAATTATTACGACCTTGCACCAAAATTTGGTACCCATTTAGCTGCAACCAACATTTGGTGCTTAGTTTCATCATTATACAGTGCTACCACGGATACCAGTTAGTGATGAAATGTTGCACCAAAACTCATAACGTTGCATAAAACTCAAAATTGGATACATAAGATGGTGAATAACTAAGCTTCCGCGTATAGTCTCATAAACTGCACTGTTAAAATTATTACGACCTTGCACCAAAATTTTGTACCCATTTAGTTGCAACCAACATTTGGTGCTTAGTTTCGCCATTATACAATGCTACCACGGATACCAGTTAGTGATGAAATGTTGCACCAAAACTCATGACGTTGCATAAAACTCAAAATTGGATACATAAGATGGTGAATAACTAAGCTTCCGCGTATGGTCTTATAAACTGCACTGTTAAAATTATTACGACCTTGCACCAAAATTTGGTACCCATTTAGCTGCAACCAATATTTGGTGCTTAGTTTCAACATTATACAATGCTACCACGGATACCATTTAGTGGTGAAGCGTTGCAGCCAAACTCATAACGTTGCATAAAACTCAAAATTGGATTTTCTTAACATTTTAGTAGTAGTATTTTTATATAGAAGATAACAACCCTAGATCCCAACTTTTTTAATTTTTTTTTTGTCAAGTCCATCGATCGGGTTCCAACTAGGAATCTTCTGATTCATAGCCAAACGCCTTTATCCATTGAGCCACGAAGCCCTTGTTCGTCGTTGTCTTTCTTGGAGGAGATTCCTCGACTTTTTGATGTAGCGACAGTGAAAATTTCAATAGCAGTTAAAGTGGTTGAACCAATTACCGGTGAAACCTCCGCTGTTTTCCTATAAAGGATTTTTTGGTTCAACCTTGATTACACAATAATATGGTGTAATCTACTGCGGACCTCTGTTTTGCACCGAGATATGGTACATCGTTGAACTGAAAATTTTAACAGTATACTCTAGTTTTACATTTGCAACATTTCAAGAGATTATGAAGTATTTGCGAACCAAACTCTAATAGAATATCTTTATTTTTTTATAGAATATCTTTATCTAATAGAATATCTTTTAAATTCTTACGATTCAATCCAAATGTTTATAACTGACTTTTTACAAAATTTATCGCTTGTGATGTATCATATATTATTTGGAAACAGCGTTATAAAACAGCGGAAAGTGTGTTATTAAAAGAGATTTTTTTAAGCACAAATTTTGAAGAAAAAGAAACGCTTATTACACAACTAAATAAGTAATTTAAATTCGAGTGAGCATTCTGCAAGCGGCGCGTCGTCTAAGACTGTAATCTCAATCTGTTTACATCTCATGATCTTTTCTCAATTGAAATAATTTAAATTTGAAACTTATGATAATAAAGTACACACATTATTTGATTTCATCCATTTTCTCATAATTTATTATATGAATTCTCGATATTGGGTTTCTGAAATGTCTTTAATTCGTATTTTCCTCAGATCATTTTTATTGCATTCATTTAGAATATCATCCTGAATACAGTAATCTCTACATTAAAAAAAATCGAGGTTTTATAATTTATGAAAAATTGATGTATTCACTGTAACAAAAAAAGTGCTTAAAAATGAGAACATGAACGTACTTGTTTTTCTTTGAGTACAATCGCATCGTAAATGAGAGATGACGTACTCAAATTTAAGTAATCGTACTTTCGCCAAAATGAGCAGTGGGATTTAATATTGCTCATCTCAGCTTCTGTGCAAGCCATCTTAACAAAGCGACCTGACAAACTTAAAATAGTTGTTCAGAAGATGGTTTTCCACATTATTTGATGTCGTTTTGCTTAAATGAAAACTGATTTATTACAACTCAATTATCTTATTTCCCATTCGTTTGGCACGACTCATTAACATTTCTTCTATTTATAACTTCTTCACGTCACACTGGTAGTTTAACGGATACGGCTGTGGACTGAGGTGCCTAAGATCTGGATTCAATTCCCGGTAAGTATTGGTTGTAATTGTTTATATTTATTGAAAGTGATTTATGAAGACAGCCAATGTAGGTTAGTATCTGCTCTTTTTATTCATTTTTACACACTGTACTTCAGTTTTAAGTAATGTCGTTTTCAAAATTGAAACTTATGTATTCAGAGCCATGATAAGCACCAAATGTATTAAAAAAAATTAGTACACTTTGGTTATTTTTTAATACATATTTTTAACAGTGTTGAGGATAACTATATTTTTTCCCATTTTTAAAGAAAACTATTTTACTGCATATTCGCGTACTTTGCTTAAAAGTATTTTTTATTTACATAACTATTTTAAATATAGAATTTGAAATTTTCACATATTTAAACTATTTTTTACCTTAAAATTTATTTCGAGTATGTTTTTAGTTGAAGTTTTTCTTATCCACCATAAAAAAAAATTTAACCAACAACTAAATTGTCATTTCGTAAAACATTAAAATATTATTTTATATTTTAATAATTCTTACATTACATCTTCTCCAATATTAGACTACCAATGAATTCACCGCTAAAATATAACATTTAAAAGTCATTTGTTGCATCAAATTCTCAAACTTTTGTAAATCACGCCTCCTATTGGAGTAATCTCCATCCAATTTGCATCAAATTCAACGCATGAAGGATTTTAATTGCCTGCTTTACACTACAATGGTATAAATTCCAAGCGTGGAACGTGCTGATTAGACTGCTAATTATTAAACTCCCATCCCAAGGGTAAGTAACGGCCGAACTGTTAACATGGGTAATGTAGCAATCCCTCAACAGTTTGAAAATATCTAACATTTAACTGAAGCATTTAACATCAGTTATCTGGGAATTTCCTTGGGTTTTATATGTATTTCTTACCTAGGAGTATCACATATTTTGGTGTTCTATAGGAATTCCATATCTGTATTTCCTTAGTTTAAACCATTTGCTGACGAGGAACGTGTTTGTTATTTACGTTCTTTTTATGGAACAGTTATATTCTGTTTCTGTTCTTTTTCAAGAGGTTTTTGCACTCCGTTGGCGCCGCTCAGGCGACAACATAACGACTGGTTCTTTTGGTTTACTGTTATTTAATGTAATTCGAAAAACTGTTTTGTATGTAAAACACATCGATCTTTTTTTTTTCAACTTGTTCTCTTGCAGATCCAAAACAGATTATGATTTTTTTTCCCTCTATGAGCATAAAATATTCTGGGGGAAAAACAGAAAGAGGAATAACTGTTCTTTAGAAAGAACGCAAATGTCAAAATGTTCTTGGAGTGGAAAGGGTTAATTTAGGGTTAATAAATTATGTTGATATCTAAGTAATGTTATATTTTTTAATGGGGTCATATAAAGAACAAGTAAACAAAAAAAAGGCTGTTTGTTATGTTAAAGAACATGCAGTTATTGTTCAATTTGAATAACAGGGAACAAAGAACAGGTCGTTATTTTGGAGAATAATTGTCACCCCTTGTTTGCCATTGTAAAACCCTTTGCACTCCACGAACACTTTGCGATGTCTGTTCTTTTATGGAACAGGTATTCCTCTTTACGTTCTTTTCCACAGATTTTTTATACTCATAAAAGGAAAAAAATCCTAATCTGTTTTGTATTGCAAGAGAACAAGTTGCAAAAAAGATTGATGTTCTAAATACAATATCCTGCTGTTCTCGTTTATTTTAAAGAACAGGGAAACAAAAGAACGGGTCGTTATGTTGGCGCCTGAGAGGTGACATCGGAGTGCAAAGGGTTAATGCTGCGTTAGTTAGGAATAACAATGACGACGGGAAAAGTTTACTAAATTAGTGTTAATAAAGAACCATTTCAAGAAATAAATTTAAAGTTGCTTATAGACCTGATGATGCAAAGATTCCCAGTTAACCCCACTGCTTACTCTAACTAAAAAATATAATTGTGGGCGATTGCCAATAATATTTATTCATCTGTGGTTTGAATATTGAAAACTTATACCTTACAATTTTATAAAACGATTTTTTTTTTCATAACTCCACACGCACACTTGAGATTCGATTGTAGAATTTCAACAAACAAGATTTTCCAACTGCCTCGAAGCCAAAATTTAATATTTCAGAGTTTACCATTCCCTCCTATTTGTTCCGCGACTCTCACCAACTTTACACAAAAAGTTGAAATCGTCGAAAAATATTGGCTGAATATGAGAAGCGGTTTCCATATTTTATAGCATCCATTTTCTAAGCTGAAGATATTTCACTTGGGATATCATCCATATTTGCCTATGGATTTGTCTCCAATATTTTGCGTAAGCAGCTTTTAGTGCCGGAATTTATCCGTGAAATGTTGTTTCCTTGAAAGCGGTGATGCTAATGGAAGTGCATGGACAGACAGGATAATGCACTTGCGAAAGTGTATAGGTAACAAGAAATTCTTGTTGTAAGTTATAAGGAGACGTGTTTTTTACGTAATAAATTGTTTTTTTTGTAAGAAATAAAAATAGTTGTTTTATTTATTCAATCCATTTTGCTTTATTTATCCAGAAGCTGCGAGTGGTTGTTTCTTATTTTATGTTTTAGCCATGATTGCAATGGATTATTTAGTCCCAACAGACAGGTACTCTATATCAATTTTCTTGGAAACTGGAAATGGTTGTTGATTATTTTTTGTGTTTGTCATGATTGAAATTAATTATTTAGTCACAAAAGGAAATAGATTGATTTTAAATTAGAAGGTGCCTAATTCAAAGTTGCCTGATTTAAGTTTATCAAATCGGATGGTGTTAAAAGTATAAAATTTAATTCATTAAATTTCAACAACGGTATGGCATTAACAAAATCAATTTTAAAAATTAGTTAGGGTACAGTATGGCTGATTTCAATTGGCTTCCAGTATGTCTATAGAGGAAATCGGTTTGAGAGCCTTCCATTAATTACAGTACTTTCCAGAAGTTACAGCGCCTTCCAGGAGTTACAACGCTTTCATAGGTTACAGCGTTTTTCCAGAAGTCACAACGCCTTCTAGAAGTTAAAGCGCCTTCCAGAAGTTACATCGGGCTTCCAAAGGTTACAGCGCTTTCCAGAAGTCACAACGCCTTCCAGAAGTTAAAGCGCCTTCCAGAAGTTACAGCAACTTCCAAGAGTTACAGCAACTTCCAAGAGTTACAGCAACTTCCAAGAGTTACAGCAACTTCCAAGAGTTAAAGCGCCTTCCAGAAGTTACATCGGCTGCCAGAGGTTACAGCATTTTCCAGAAGTCACAACGCCTTCCAGAAGTTAAAGCGCCTTCCAGAAGTTACAGCAAACTTCCAGGAGTTATAGCGGCTTCCAGAAGTTACATCGGCTTCCAGAAGTTAAAGCGCCTTCCAGAAGTTACAGCAACTTACAGAAGTCACAACGCCTTTCAGAAGTTACAGTTAGAATTCAATGATTCATCCACACATAAAAAATGGGGCCACCGATTTCTCAGGGCGGAGTACCGGAATCATAGCCGCATAGTTGTGGTTCGAATCTCAACTTGAGAATGTAGCGAATTCGTGATCAGAGGACAATCACACGTTAAATCAATCGTGGTCCATACCTCTTCACGCGTGCATCCGCTGCGTGATGTTCCAGCTAAGCTGTCGTCCTCGTCATCTGACCATGGGACAAATTTACGAGGCAGTGTTCCTGAACATTTCTTTGTACATAATTCTCGTACCGTTTCTAATAGGTTATTTTGTAGCTCTAATGCAAATTTTATTCAACCCACCCTGTTGTCATCATAAAAAAAACATAACTTTACAGAGATTCAAATTTTGATCAAACACATAAGCACGAGGTTGAAGTGAACTTTCTTTCGTCTTCATTAACGTATTATTTTAACGAATATACCGTAGAGAAACAAGCAGCGCAACAACAGCTGACGCATCGACACCGACTTAAACAAGTAGTTGACTAGTACGCATGCGCTACTCATTACCTTTTCGTGTTTCCGTTTCATTTCCGTTCAACCTTCCGTTTCATGTTTGATTTTCGTTTCGAGATCATTTACATTCACTAGCATCACTCAAGAAGTTTCACTTCAAAAAAGTAATTCTAAAATATGATTTTGTGTTTCTTTTATGTTTATTGTCCCGATTTAAACATGAATGTACTTTTACTTAAAGTAAAGGGAAAAGTTTAAAGTTTATAAATTATTAAAGCATTAAATTCAAGAAAGACCGAAATACATTCCACACTAGATATATTGCAATTTTATTAAAAAAAAGCATTATTTCAATTATTCTATACTACTCGTAAGGAAATAAGAAGCAAAAAAAAATGCGTTGGTAGAGTTTTCTAAATTAAATTTAAAAAAACTAGCAGCTGTGTTACATTAAATTATATCCTGCAAACTTGTAATTCAACTGGATTCATTTGAAAAGGTAATAGAATTAAAATCGCTTCAACAAATGGTTTAACGTCATTTCAGTGACAACCATTCGCTCGGGGAAAAAAATAAATGCCGTATATATTCTCCACAAAGTCAACTACTATTTTCGATTCCACGTCGTTTTGTGTATAAAAAATATCGTTGTTGTTTGGTGAAGCACAGTTTTTTTTCACCACTTTGTATTGTTTATCCTTCTATATTTTATCTCGACACCAGGTCTTATATGAGCCGTCTATTCTTGAACCCAGACAAATTCATTTCTTCGATTTTCAGATTACGTCGTGTATTTTCAGTTTTCTTATAGATCTATCAGGTAGGCGAAGTCATAACATTGAAAAGCAGCTAGATGCTATTCATTTTGGGATGCGACAGTATCGGTATATTACAAAACATTGACAATTGAATTGTAGTAACTCAGTTTCCATTTAAGCAATCGGCGTCAAATAATGTGGAAAACCATCTTCTAAACAACTATTTTAAATGCGTCAGATCGCTTTGTTGAGATGGCTTGAACAGAAGCTGAGATTAGCAATATTTTCTATATGTATGAAATAAATTGCTTTGTCGAAGAGTGTGTTTAAGTATAAAGCGAAGAAGAGAGAGATCCATAAGAAGTAATAATTAATAAACTTTAATATTTTCCAGAACCCTAAGTGACGTAAATGGACAGAACAAGAGACACAGAGAGAAAGGTCTATGGATGAGGGAAATTGATATTTAAACAAGGGAAAACGCAGGGGAATTTAGGGATTATTATCAGAGAGTGCGAGTGAGAAACATCTGCCATTGGAAGTGCGAAAAGGGAAAAAATAATCGTGGGAACCTTTGATGCCCCCATGGAAATGGAACGTACATGGGCGAGGATTGTTATGGTAATATTGCTGTTGTCATCAGAAACTGTATGGGAAAGGGTTGCCCAATGAAATTAAATCATGTAAAATGGGGATAGAAAACCTTTGGTAGTTAGGAACAATAAGTTCCAAGAGACAGAATATAAATTGAAGTGAAATCTATACTTATAGGTGCAAATTATCACACTGTAAAAAACGGCACTTAAAAAGGAGTACCTGAACCTAGTCATTTTTCTTTAAGTACAATTTTATCGTAAATGAGCGACGACGTTCTCAAATTTAAGTTACCGTACTTTCTCAAATACGATCAGTATAATCCTCATCTTCTTTTCAAGCCCTCTTAAAAAGCGACCTACCAAACTTAAAATAGTTGTTCAGAAGATGGTTTTCTAAAAGGTTTGGCGAGATTCCAAGTAGCTGTCAAGCCTCGTGTCTTGATTTCGTTTAAAAAAGGAATTACTAGTTATTTCGTAAGATTTTGAGTTATTTTCTATTTTAGACTTTTTTTTATGCGGTCCCTATCCACCGCACATAAACAGGTTTGAGTGTATTAATGAACGAAATTACACCAAAATTTCAAGGTAAGGATATTGAAAGCATATAAAAAGATTTTGGTATAAAAATTGAACAAAAAAATTCTTGATTAAGAGAATTTTGACCCTGATCGAGCATGAAACAGATATAATATAAATGAAAGGTGAGTTCCACCTCCTTTTAAACTCCTTTTTAATTCATCACATTCTTTTATAACCAGTCTATAAGTAACCGACATCGAATAATGTGGTGTCGGTTACTTAAACGGAAAACGAGTTATTACAACTCAATTATATTACTTCCCATTCTTTTGGCATGTTTATTTTAACATTTCTTCTGTTTATAACTTTTTTATGTCGCCCTGGTAGTTTAACGGATAAGTCGGATATGTGGGTAAGGTTCCCGATAAGTCTTGGTTGTAAATGTCGATGTTTATTGAAAGGGATTTAAAGTAGACTAGTACATGCTCTTTTTATACATTGTACTCATTTTTAAGTACATGGCTTTATCAAAATTGAAACTTATGTATTCGGAGCCATGACAAGTATCGAATGTACTCAAAAATGAGTACATTTGACTTATTTTTGAGTATATATATTTTTAACAGTGCAGAGAGGATAGAATTTAAAGAAATCAAATGGACTGGTTATAAAGGAATGTGATGAATTAAAAAGGAGTTTAAAAGGTGATGGAACACACCTTTCAATTATATTATATCTGTTTCAAGCTCAATCAGGGCCAAAAATTCTCCTAATCGGTGATTTTTTTTGTACTAATTATATACCAGAATCTTTTTATATGCCTTCAATATCATTAATATGAAATTTGGTGTAATTCCGTTCATTAATACACTCAAACCTATTTTTGTGCGGTGAATAGGGACCGCATAAAAAAACGCATAAAAAATTCGCACAAAACTTTACGAGTAGCTATAATAGTTTTAGCTAAAAATAGTTTTCGCAACACAATTAAAAAATATTTTTTTATGCGGTGGGTAGTGACCGCATAAAAAAGTCTCACATAGAAAATATCTCAAAACCTTTCGAAATAACTAGGAATTCCTTTTTTAAACGAAATCATGAGACGAGGCTTGACAGCTACTTGGAATCTCATCAAACCTTTTGGAATCTGATTTAGAAAATACACATGCGAACATTTTTAAATATTTTATTGACATATGCAATTATTTTACACATACAAAACTTTTCAAAACGTATAAACATTATCCTTCGTAGTCTGACAATACGCGAACTTGGTTCAAAATCGCTTTCGTCACTTGAAGATACTACCTCGTACTCGTTTAGAGTTGACTATTTTTCAGTTACCAAATAGTCAGTGATCAGTTTTTGGGACGACTGTTGTTTCACTAGACGCTTGTATATGTCTCGGTAGCCATATAATCAATTATGTTCCAGTTTGATAGAAATTTTCATATACCGCACACAAAAACTCGCACAAAAACAGGTTTTAGTGTATTAGCTATAGATGTTACTAAATAGTGGTACTTATTTCATGTCGACGCTGTTTATTCGTACCTACATAAAGAATACTTCAAGTTGAACCTTGGTATTTAGGACCTGCATAAATACCAAAGAATAGAAAGAAAATCAATATTTTTCGTTAGCATTTCTAATTTCCATATCATGTAGTCCTGGCGATGTTTACTCAGCCGTGTAAAAAGGGCAGTTTTAAAAAAAAAATCATCAGAAGAACTCACTGCATTTTATTAGAACGGATATTTCACAAAAACAACTTTCCAGCTTAGGCATGGAGCTCGGAAATAAATTATGCAGCAAACTTTCTAAAAAAAAAAGAATTGGATCGCTGAAGTTGAAGTTGTTTTTGTCTTCTTTTTTAATAATCTTGTTGTCGATTGAAGACGATGCTTTTATTTACATATTTAAAAAGATTATGTATAAAAATCATAAATAAAAAAACTTAAACAAATTGTCGAAATTTATTCAGATTTTGGAGAGAAAAAGTTTCGATATATATTTGTTAAAATATGTTCGAAACTCTGAAAAATTATTATCGTCTGTTTATTTATGAGTCGTCTCGATATTTTATAAATTAATAACTACGAATAATTTTGCACGATTTGACCTATTCTTGGTTTGTTTTGTTTTTCGAATTTTTGTTATATTTACTTTCAAGAATAAAATAGTGCATTTTATTATATGTTCTATCTTTAATTATAATTGTCTACCCTTCTATCTGTTCTCTCCTGCTAATCCTCCATCTGTTCCATCCACACGAGTCGGAAACAATGCTGGATGTATGACATACGACGCCGACCGAGGAAGGGTTAAAGCATATCATCGGTTTCGTTCACGAACCATGTAACTACAAAGCAATCAACAGTCGTAGCGACAGCTGCTTGGTGACGAAATTCAAGCTCGCAAATCACACAACTCTTTAAGCAAATCTCTCTCCTACAATCTAAGCTCATGTATTCCGATCACTCCTTGTTTTTAAACAATTCCGTATTTAGAAGTGAAGTGCTTCAATTTCGGGTTCGCTACGCCTACCGAATCCTTGGTTTGGAGTTGCATGGTTTGTGAATTAATACAACGATTGAGAACCCATTTTTATAATAATAAATAAATAGTTAATTTATCGTCCGAAAAACATTGCTTCCTCTACAAATAAAAGTCAAAAATTGTATATTTAAAGGCTTTATTTAAACATGGAATATGTTTTTCGAATTCGAAATTTTTAAATATTAGTTATTTTTTTAGATGGGTTTTAACGTACAGGATGCTTACAAATTGCCGGGTAATGGTCATTGTTTAGTTGTTTAACTACACATGATAACCCAATCTTTGTGTTATACTTTAACTACTTTGTATATTGCAACTAAAGCTAGGCGAAGTGATTAAAATATAAGCGAAGTAGTTGGACAATAATATTTTTTATTATACCAATTCTCAGATGTGATTCGGCCAAACTATGACAAAAATGTGTGATCTCCCCGTATAAACTCTATATGAAAGTAAGAATTATATAGCCCTAATTTCTAGAGATTTCTGTATATGATTACCATATTAAAATATTTAAAATAGAGATTAATTTACTATGTACAAAGAAACATTGTAAAAATTGCCATAATCTGGACCATACACTGGTACAAATAGGTACTCAATAATAAGTTAAATGTACTCTTTTTTGAGTACATTCGATGCTTATCGTGGCTCTGAATACATAAATTTTAAATTTGAAAAAGCCATGTACTTTAAATTGAGTACAGTGGGCAAAAATGAATAAAAAGAGCAGATGCTAGCCTACATAGGTTACCTTCATGAATCCCTTTAAAAAAAAATATCGACAATTACAAGCAAGACTTATCAGAAATTGAACCCAGATCATCGACCACCGCAGTTCAGTTAACTACTAGAGCGACTTGCAGATCTTATAAACAGAAGAAATGTTAAAAAGCTGTGCCAAAAGAATGGGAAGTAAGATAATAGTGTTGTAATAACTCAGTTTCCATTTAAACAATCGACATCAAATAATATAGAAAACCATCTTCTGGGCAACTATTTTAAGTGTGTCAGGTCGCTTTGTTAAAATGGCTTGAAGAGAAGCTGAAATTAGCAATATTAAATCGTACTGCTCATTTTTGAGAAAGTACGGTTACTTAAATTTGAGTACGCCATCGCTCATTTACGATGCAACTGTACTAAAAAAAAAGCATGTAGATTCAGGTACTCATTTTTAAGTACCTTTTTTTTACAGTGGAATTAAGAAAAGTTACGTCTCAGGCGTTTTTGAATACTAATTTTCTTTTTCCGATCACCAGACGTCAAATCCATCTAAAGGAAATAATTCCGAATAACAACCACAATGGTCTTAATGGCGTAATCTTCGATTTTGAAATCTAATTAATTGACGACCGGATAATCGCGCTCAAGGTTCCCCTCCTTTCACAAATCCGAAAATGGTTCGCAAACTCTTGATATTCGTTCTATTCCTCCACTTTTGCGTGAGTACATTTTCCAAATATTGATTTACAATGTGCATTCATTTACTTTTAACGAAATTACAATTGGTCCCGCCATTCCTTGTGTTATTGTAAAGTGCGTGATAGTTCGAATTTCCCATTTCCGACGTTCGAGTTGTTTATTTTTAAAATGAATCGGCACACATATGTTGTGTTAATAAACACCGATTTTATTTATGAATGTATTGTCGAAATTGGCCATTTGAAACACTCAGTTTGTGTGAAATTGCAATTTTGAAGTTCCAATTAAGTAAGAAAAAAAGTCCGTATTTAATCGTTCGTTCTTATTCAAATGTTTTTTTTCTTCTTCTTTAATTGGTGATTTATTTATATTAGTTAAAAGTTACTTGAACTATTATTTTGACTTGGCCGTTTTTGATAGTACGCGCACATTCTGATGTCCTTTAGTGACATTTCAATATTTTTCTTTAAAAATGTATTAAATAAATTTGAATTAAAAAATATATAAATAAATGTGAAAAATTTTATACACTTTACAATATCAAGAAATGTTTAAATCTCAATTTTTAGCTTCGATGTATATATTCTATTTTCATTGAAAATATCTTATTTTTACAGTTATAAAATTTTTTATTGAAGTGCAAGCAGTATATTTTTATAAATTCCTTTTTATTACGTATTTAATTGCAACGACAATAAGCAATCAAGAATGAATAATAAACAATCAACAATATACAATGAACAATAAACAATCAACGATAAATATCCAACAATAAACAATCAACAATACATTACAAGCAATCCACAATAAACAATCAACAATACATTACAAGCAATCCACAATAAGCAATCAACAGTAAACAATCAAAAATAAACGATCAACAATAAACAATCAATAATAAACAATTGACAGTAATCAACAATTAACAATAACCAACAGTAAACAATCAACAATCAATAATAAACATTGACAGTAATCAACAATTAACAATAACCAACAGTAAACAATCAACAATAAATAATAAACAATCAACAATAAACAATCCACGAAACAATATCAACAAAAATAATAAACAATTAACAATCAAAAATAAATAATAAATAATGAACAATCAACATAAACAATCAAAATAAATAAATAAACAATAAATAATCAACAATTAACAATTATCAACAATTAATAATAATTAACAAAAACCAACAATAAATAATCAACAATTAACAATAACCAAAAATTAACAATATTCAACAATTAACAATAATCAACAATTAACAATAATCAACAATAATCAACAATTAACAATAATGAACAATTAACAATAATCAACAATTAACAATAATCAACAATTAACAATAATCAACAATTAACAATAATCAACAATTAACAATAATCAACAATTAACAATAATCAACAATTAACAATAATCAACAATTAACAATAATCAACAATTAACAATAATCAACAATTAACAATAATCAACAATTAACAATAATCAACAATTAACAATAATCAACAATTAACAATAATCAACAATTAACAATAGTCAACAATTAACAAAAATCAGCAATTAACAATACTCAACAATAAACAATATATTCTTAGTATAACTTTTCAACATGTTACACCGACAACATTTATGATTTCAAACATCTATAACAGTATTTAAAATCATAATAAAGTTTTCGAAAGCTATTTGAAAAATCAAAAGTTAAAATATCATGAAAGTTATACAGTTACGCAAAATATACTGAAGACATTTTGATTAACAATGTCTTAATTAAAATCTTTACAGCACAACAAGATAAAAAAAATATGTATATAATTATTTTCAAAATCGTTACATTTATGACTATAGGCTATAAGTTATTTATATATGTTACTCTACTAACTAAGAGATTAACTGGAAGGTTAAGAAGTATTGACAAAAAAAAATTATAATTTTATACGGCAGGTTCCGAATCAGAAAAAAATACCACTATTAACTTTTCAGGAAAACTCCTTGTGTGGAAATTGAAAGAGCGTTTCTTATCCAGACCTTGAATACTACGCATTGTAGATATTTAGTGAAGCAGAATTTCAACAAGATACGTTGTGAATTAGTGTGTTCTTTTGAACACGCTGTTCTTTTTCACTCGTTATTTAAAATAAAAAGGGAAATACTGTTCTAGAATTCGAACAAATATCCATGTCTTATTTCAACTATATCTTTTCTAACTTGATCTCTTAAAAGATTGATTTATATTTTACTTTTGTTTATTAATATTCAATCAAATGCATTTGTATTTAATAAATTATTATGGCTGAATTTTGAGTTATTCATATTTTAAATTTTCATACTTTCTCTCTAAACAAAATATATCAATTTGAAATATTTCAACCAATTCAAATCGCATTACTTCAAACGAACGACACAGAGCATTATATTCCACTTTAGGTTGGTTAATGTAAGCAAATATATAAAGAATTATAAATCAAATCAGCAAACAAGCGTTGTACGCGTTCTATTCATTGCATCCATATTTGCAAGGTGTCTTTTCGTACTCAATTGACGCTTCTCTACAAATTTGTATCTGACTATTTCATGTATGTCCTATAACTTTAGATACGGGCACGCTAACTCACTAAATTTTCGCAAGGGGGCGCTGTAAGCGGTCTCATCATTTTGAGCCTTTGGTGAGAGAAAGCCTTTGGTGGTTAGGAACAATATGTTCCAAGGGTCGGAATATAAATTGAAGTGAAATCTTTATAGCTGCAAATTAACTTACTTAAAAAAAGGGTACTGAAAAAGGAGTACCTGAACCTAATCATTTTTCTTTAAGTTCAATTTTATCGTAAAGGACCTATGACGAACTTAAATTTAAGTAATCGTATTTTCTCAAAAATGATCATCCTAATTTCATATAGCTAAACTTGTATTCTCTTCAAGTCATCTTAACAAAGCGACCTGACAAACTTAAAATTGTTGTTTAGAAGCTGGGTTTCCACATGATTTAATGACGATTGCTTAAATGGAAATTGCATTATTACAACTCAATTACCTTACTTCCCGTTCTTTTGGCATACCTATTTAACGTTTGTTTTGTTTATAACTTCTTCAAGTCGCCCTGGTATCAGTGGACTGCGGTTCCTGAAGATCTTGGTTTGATTCCCGGTAAGTCTTGGTTGTAATTGTAGGTATTTATTGAAAGTGATTCATGCAGGCAGCATATGTAGGCAAGCAAATGGTCTTTTTATTCATTTTTACTCATTGTACTCATATTTGAGTACACGTCTTTTTTAAAAATGAAACTTATGTATTCGGAGCTATAATAAGTATCGAATGTACTCAAAAATGAGTTTATTTAACTTATTTTTTTTAGTTTCTATTTTTAGCAATGTGCATGTTAAGTGTTGTGAGGACTATGCTATCTACAATGCCCTTGTGATTGTTTGTGTATAGTTTTGAATGAGTGAGTGGCAACAGTGAATAAAAAAGAATTGTTAAGAATTAAGTTTGACAAAAGTTGTAAGAGAGATTCTGAGGAAGAATAAATTGTTTTTTCTGGTTTTTTCATAAATACTGGTCTGTATTCTGTTTATAATCTTTCCACTATGAACAATACTAGTCTGATAAAGTGCTGGTAGCACATTTTCGTTACAAGACCCAACATTTTATGGTACCCTCGGCGGGACAGACAGTATTAGGGTTAAGAATAGTGGTGAAGATTCGTTGATAACAAGAAGACTTCAGATTACAAAGATGTTTAAAGAAGTAAAAGGTTTCAAGAAGGAAGACTTAAAGTGTGTGGCGGAAGAAATTTGTGAGAATGTGCCAACTGATGCCAAGGTAACTGATTTAAAAGATATCATTCTAAAGAGTGAAGAATATAATAAAGATCCAGAATTTGTTAAGGTTCTTCTTCAAAATGTCATTTCCGAAAGGAAAGAAAAAGAAGAAAATAGAATCCAAGAAGAGAAAGAAGAAAAAAGAATCCAAGAAGAGAAAGAAGAAAAAAGAATCCAAGAAGAGAAAGAAGAAAAAAGAATCCAAGAAGAGAAAGAAGAAAAAAGAATAAAAGAAGAAAAAGAAGCAGAACGATATGAGCAAGAACAAGAAAGAAAATACAAATTTGAATTAGCCAAAATGGAAAATGAATTGGCGTTGGCGAGAATTCGTGTACAAGAATACAGCCAATTGGATTCTCATCTTGTTCCTGATAATATAGAAGCACGAAGAAAATTTACTTTGCCAAAATTAGAATTAAGAAAATTCAATGGTGATATTAAAGAGTGGCTACCTTTTTGGAGCCAATTTGAAAAAATAGACAAGGATACCACGATTGAAGATTCTGATAAATTTAAGTATTTGCTGCAAGCAACCGTTGAAGGCTCGCGAGCAAGAGAAGCCATTGAAAGTTTTCCGCCAACTTCCGAAAATTATCCCAAGGCAATAGATTGCTTACAAGCCCGTTTTGGCAGGAAAGATTTGCTCATCGAAGTCTACGTTCGTGAACTTTTGAAACTAGTGTTGAAGAATGCTACTCAAACTGCGCAAACTAATTTGAGTGTGCTTTACGATAACTTAGAGACTCAAATCCGTGCCCTCGAAACACTTGGAGTTACGAAAGATAAAAGTGCGGCTTTACTTCTTCCGTTGGTTGAGAGCATGAGAGTATGCCGGAAGATTTCTTGAGAGCATGGCAGAGAAGTCCCAATGTCGACCATGGCGGAGATCCAAAAGATAGACTGGAGAGTTTATTGAAATTCCTCAAAAACGAAGTTGAGTCTGAAGAAAGAATCGTTTTGGCGATGACAGGATTTGGATTAAGAGAGGACGCTTTCTCAAGGAAAAGAGCGCCAAATAATGGTCAATACAGACCATCGTCTGCGGCTAGCTTAGTGAGTACAAGTAGGCCAGAAGAAAAATTATGCATTTTTTGCAACAAAAATCATGACAGTTTCAATTGCTTCAAGGCACAAAAAATGTCAATTTCTGATAAGCGAAACGTATTGAAAGAGAAGGGTCGTTGCTTCAAATGCTTTAAAGCCAATCACCGAGCTGACAAATGCAAATGTTTTATAAAATGTCCCGTTTGTTCCAAAGCTCACAGCGTAATAATGTGTCCAGAAATAGATCAAAATAAAGCAAGGGAAGAAAGAACTGTGGACAGAGCTGCTCCGATTACCGCAGAAAAGAAAGATAACGGAGATCAGAATTCGATCAATTTGGCGAGTTTCAGTGAAAACCCAAAAGTTCTGTTACAAACTTTGAAAGTCAAGGTAATTGGGAAAACCTCTTCTATGTATGTTAGAGCATTGTTTGATTCAGGATCCCAAAAGTCATACGTAAAAAAGGAAATAGCTAAGGAACTAGGTATTTTACCCGTACGACAACAAAGAGTTTCACATTCATTTTTCGGAGGAACGAAATTTGGCGAGAAAGTGCACAATATTTATAAAATTCAACTCGGATCTTTGGACGGTAAGTTTCTTAGCAATTTTGACGTCTTAGATCAAGAAAATATCTGTGATGATGTGCCTTCAGTGACAAAGGGTCCTTGGACAAAAGAATTAAAAACTATGAATATTTTCCTCAATGATTGTGCAGAAAAGAATAGCCCCATTGATATTTTGATTGGCGCCGATGTTTCAGGTAGACTTTTTACGGGAAATAGGAAAGTTTTAAGTGGAGGCCTGGTTGCTACTGAAACATATTTAGGATGGACGTTAATGGGAAAAACAGCATTGCCTGCCGAAAAAGAAGATACTGCGATGGCAGTTATTTCGATGTTTGTAAAGGAGGCGAAGATATCGGACTTGTTTAGCTTGGATGTCCTTGGTATTACTGATCCCACTGAGACCAAATCACGAAAGGAGAGGGATTATCTTACACAGAAATACTTTAAAGATACGGTCCAACTAAATGAAGAAGGACGTTATGAAATAGCTTTGCCGTGGAAAGAAGATCATTTACCTCTACCAAGCAACAAGGATCTTGCCCTGAAAAGATTGGATATTGCAACTAAAAAGTTACTAAATTCAGGGGACTTATTTGAAAAATATGACCAGGTTTTCAAGGAATGGGAAATCATTAGGAATTATCGAGGAAATCCCACAAGAAGTTTCTCATCATGAGCATTACTTGCCACATAGGCCTGTTGTGAAAGAACAAGGTACTACGAAGGTGCGGCCGGTGTTTGACGCTTCAGCTAAGAAAATTGGTTCGCCTTCCTTGAATCAGTGTTTGGAGTCTGGCCCGAATTTACTGGAATTAATTCCTAGCCTTTTGTTGAGATTTAGGGAACGGAAATATGGAATTGTTTCCGATATAGAGAAAGCATTTCTTCAAATAAGTGTTAGACCTGAAGAACGAAATTTCCTTCTATTCCTTTGGTGGACTGGAGAGAAAAATGAAGAGTTGAAAATTATGCGCCACGCAAGAGTGGTATTTGGAGTAAAAAGTAGTCCATTTCTGCTAGCAGCGGTGCTAGAACATCATTTGCAGAAATATATAAGAAGCTCCAAATTTGATGAGAGCATTGTGAGTAGGCTCCTTCAAAGCTTCTATGTGGACAATCTAGTGACCAGCCTGGATTTCAAATGTGAGATTTCACAATTTATTGAAGCAGCTCGTCATATTATGTCGGAAGGGAAGTTCAATTTAAGAGGATGGCAATATTCAGGAGATGATGATCCGGAGAAGTTTACTTTAGTGTTAGGATTGAAGTGGAATCGTGAAGCTGATATGCTGAGTCTAAATTTAGATTGGCTGGAAAATTACAAAGTTGAAAACGTTTCCAAGAGACTTATCCTTTCTATCACACATAAAGTTTTTGATCCTGTTGGTGTCTTGTGTCCTGTGCTTTTAAGACCAAAATTGTTGCTCCAAAAAATGTGGAAAGATGGCACTTCATGGGACGGTGAAGTAAAGGCCGATATTAAAAAGGAGTTTTTGGATTGGTTTGGAGAACTTCACTTTTTACAACAAGTGACTATCAAACGTTGGTTTGCTGAAGATCCCAACTGTACTGATGGTATTAGTGTACACACATTTTGTGATGCCAGTGCTCTTGCTTATGCAGCGGCTGTGTTTGTTAGAGTTCAACACCAGGAAGGGGTCACAGTTCATTTGTTAGCTGCAAAGTCAAGAGTTGCACCTGCAAAACCCATTTCTATTCCACGATTGGAGTTACTTGCGGCAACGGTGGGAGCTAGGCTATGCACTTCAGTGCTAGAAGGTCTCCAATGGGAGAAGATTGAGACGCATTTCTGGACTGACTCAACTACAGTATTAACGTGGATACGGCAAAATGACTCTTGGAAAGTATTCGTACATAACCGTGTTCAAGAGATTAAGAAGTTAACCGATCCAGCCACGTGGAAGCATATTCCTGGAAGTCACAATCCAGCCGATTTACCTTCGAGAGGCTGCACTGCACGTCAGTTATTGAACAATAAATGGTGGGAGGGACCACAATGGCTCAAAGAAATAGAAGAAAACTGGCCATCGACTGAGCAAGTCACTGATGAAGCTGCTATCTCACAAGAGAGAAGAAAAATGGAGGTCGGACTTGCAACAAAAGTAGTTATTTGTGCCTTAAATCCATCAACTGATGCAACAACCAGCACAAAGAAAATTAGTGAATGTCAACACGTTGGATCCCAGTGGTATAACTATTTTTCGAATTACGATAAAATTGTGCGAATGGTAGCTTGGATACAGAGATTTATATATAACTGTCGACAAAAGGTATCTTTACGATTGACTGAAGAGTTATCATATCAAGCAGTAGAAGCGGCAGAAAAGCAGATAGTTAAACTTATTCAAGAGGAGTATTTTGTAGATGATAATAGGAACAAACTTAAGAATCTTTTTACATATACAGATGAAGATGGAATCCTTAGACTGAAAACTAAGTTAACCTATAGGAAAGATTCTGCTGATTTTCGTAGTCCTATGATTTTGCCTTCTGATCATCAAGTGAGTAAAAGACTGATTATGACTGAGCACTTAAAGAATTCTGATGCGAAGTCACAGATGTTGACAAATATATTACGAGAACATTACTGGATATTAAATGCAGGAAAAACTGTCAGATCAGTAATATCGAAATGTATCGTTTGTTTAAGACATGCTAAACAAAACTTGACGGCGCCAATATCTCCTCTCCCTGAAAACAGAATAAAGGACGCAGCTATTTTCCAAATAATTGGTTTTGACATGGCTGGACCCCTCCATTTAAAAGATGGAACTAAAGCTTGGATTTGTATTTACACTTGCGCAGTTTACCGAGCAGTTCACTTGGAACTTGTTTCATCTCTAAGCACCGAAGCATTTCTGCAAAGTTTTCGTCGTTTCATTGCAAGAAGGGGACGACCTTCTATTGTCTATTGTGACAATGGAACCAACTTCGTTGGAGCTTCCAACCAATTGAAGCTTGTGGATTGGGATGAAATTGCTAAATACAGTACAACTAAGAAAATCCAATGGCTATTTAACCCGCCAACAGCAGCGTGGTATTGAGGATTCTGGGAGAGATTGGTTGGCGTGATGAAACAAATTTTAAAGAGAGTTTTGGGAAACGCCTTTCTTTCATATGAAGAAATGACTACCGTCTTGTGCGATACCGAATTCTTAATTAATTCAAGACCCCTTACTAACGTCGCTGAAAGTGACTGTGAGCTTATTGCATTGTCGCCAAACTCCTTTTTACAAGATTTCAGGCAACCAGGTGTTCCAGATTTAGATCAGATTGATGAAAAGCATCTAAATAAAAGGTTGATATATCGGCAGAAACTAATAACAGATATCAGAAAGAGGTTCCGATCTGAGTATTTAGGACTCTTGATTCAAAGGACTGATAATAAGAAACATAGTAGAAAAATTCAACGAGGTGACATAGTGCTGATTGGAAGTGATAATGTTAAATGTAATGACTGGCCAATGGGACTTGTTACCGAGATTTTACCAGGGAAGGATGAAGTTACAAGAGTAGTACGTCTAAAAACGTCGGGTGGAGAGGTAGTCAGACCTATTCAGCGACTTTATCCATTGGAGGTTTCGGCGAAGTACCTTGACATTCCTGACAACTCACCGTCGGTGAACGCAATAATTTGAATATGAACTGTGTGTTAAGTTCTCGTCTGACAACTTAAGGTGGGAGTATGTTAAGTGTTGTGAGGACTATGCTATCTACAATGCCCTTGTGATTGTTTGTGTATAGTTTTGAATGAGTGAGTGGCAAGTGAATAAAAAAGAATTGTTAAGAATTAAGTTTGACAAAAGTTGTAAGAGAGATTCTGAGGAAGAATAAATTGTTTTTTCTGGTTTTTTCATAAATACTGGTCTGTATTCTGTTTATAATCTTTCCACTATGAACAATACTAGTCTGATAAAGTGCTGGTAGCACATTTTCGTTACAAGACCCAACAGTGCATAAACGTAATAAAGAAAAGAATTTTACTCTAATTAATTTTGTATAAAACTGTAAAATAAAATATATTTTGAATTTTGTTTCAGCCTAAAGCAATGTTAAAAGAGACAAAGGAAAAAAAGTGTATGAGTAAGTAGTGTTATTCTTGAATTCCCCTCTTCATATCATTGATTGTTTTTAGTCCAGTGGTGAATTTAAATAAATATTTCAATCTCTATACAATTAATCCAAAAAAAATAATATAAAATAGCATGCAGAGGAAAAATTATTTTAATTACGAGGCAGTTAAAACAACTTTATTATTGAGAAAGTCGTGTGAGCGCCAGTGGGTTAAAAAGCAATGTGTCATTGCCCGGCACCAATCCCGACTCCTTGAAAGAGATGACCCAAACGACTGGTCCACTGTTATTTCAAAGCAATGTACTTTTCCCAGTGTGAAAATCGACTGCTCTGGGGGGAGTGGGGGGATTGAGAAGCCCCACGGAGTAAAGAAGAAGGTGGAGGTGCGATGAAGTCAAAAACAGGTTTGCAATGCGAAGTAAGCAATCGCTTAAAAAGTAGGTACTGGCGAAGTATTTGGTGCTATTCCTAAGCACTACTTTGTACCAGTACTTGGCGATAATTTATTTTATAATTTATATACCTTTGAAATGGAAATAATAGCAACCTTTATTGATTTGGAACTTGTACTGCATCCCACAACTGCACAAATAGTATTTTTTTAAGTTTTAGCATGCGTTTTCTTAATTTGAAATTAATGCATCCCTCGTAGAAAAATCAGTGCAAACTAGGTTTGTTTGTGCCTAGTTTGGGGTTGCTAACTTACGTCTCATGAAATCTCGCCAAATCATCTCCACCTTTTTCTTTACTCCGTTAGAAGCCCCAAACAACTGCTTAAAGGAGCACCAGCTGTTTTTAAAAAGCATTGTACCTTGCTCGGTGCCAAAACCGAAAAACTCAGAGGGGATGAGAAGAAGCAAATGACTTCTCCAAAGGGGTGCCAGCTGTTTTTGATCAACAATGTGGCTTTACCTGGTCTTCTGCTCGAGATGAGAAGACCTGAACTTAGAATGGTTGATTACAAAAATATCTAACCCAGTGGTTCTCACTTTATAGCTCTTTGAATTCGGAACATTATTTACTCGGTTATTTCATACTAAAACGAGGTGTAGATCGTTATTCTATGAAATAAAGAAGTAAAATATACTGCCAAAAGAAAACCCCTCGCCATAATTCGATTGCCTGGCAACTGCCATAGAATCGAACGATTTTACTCAATTCTGCGGGTGGAGAAAAGCCTCAAAAAGATGAAAATGTGAATTTAGATTTCTTACTAACCCATCTCTTCCACATTTCAATTGTCTGTTTCTCTTTCAGCCGCCAGACAACAGAATTATGGCGCGGGGTTTTCTGCTGGCGGTAGAGCAGTAAAGCGTTGTGATCTTATTATAAGAGCTTCCACATTGTTATTGTTTGTCAATTATTTACATGTTTAATTTCCCCCTTTTTAGTGCGTTAAATAAAAGCGGGTTTCTCTTTAAAAAGTATTTTTATTTCCAGCTTGTGGATATGAAGGAGAAAGCACAAGAATTGTCAACGGTGACCTGGTTGATCACAATATAGCTAAGTATCCATGGATGGTAAGTAGTAGTTGTGTTACTTTAGCGCATATTAAATATTTGTATTATCTAAAATGCTCTTCTATTTCTTTAGTTAATTAAAATACACTTAATATTGTTAATTATCTGTAAAAACATTAAACAGTCATTTCAGAGTACGCATATGATAAAATGCGCTATAAAATTATTTTTAAAGTTTTTAGAAACGTTAAGTTTAAATAAGATTGTATAATTTACCATTAAATTGTAAATTGAAACATAAATCTTGTGCCTCTTTGTTGGAATTGCCCTCAATATAGTTTTTAAAAGTTAACAATGCAGGTGAATAAAAGTGAAAAACAAAAATTCTGACTGTGAGGAAGTTTGGAGCCTGCGAAAGCACATAATAAATGGCGTAGTATATGTAAATTAGCTAACCAACTGGAAACGGCACACTCGTAATCCTTTTATTCTCCCCCTAACTCTCGCAACCACCTAACTTTTAATTTTTTTTCATAGCTTCCTTATATCGAATATGTTCCAAATAATTCATTTTATGGATTCTTAGCGATATGGCAAGAGTAAGATTAAAAGCATGTCAGGCGCCGTTGGAAGTTCTCGAACTCCATTTTTATCTTTTAAGCGGCAACTGGGCCAATTTTCTGTCAAGAAACAACTCCGAGCACATCGATCTCATTTTCATGCATGAATATCACAAATCTAATAATAGTGTAGGATTGTATTATCCAGCATATTCACCAAACATGAATACGATCGACCATGTATAGAACATATTGACTAATGGAATATATTGTATGGAACATATTGTATGAAACATATTGTATGGAACATATTGTATGGAACATATTGTATGGAAAATATTCCATGGAAAATATTTTATAGAACATATTAACTAATAGAACATATTAACTAATGGAACATATTAACTGATAGAACATATTAACTAATGGAACATATTGACTAATAGAATATATTAACTAATGGAACATATTGACTAATAGAACATATTAACTAATGGAACATATTGACTAATAGAACATATTAACTAATGGAACATATAGACTAATGGAGCATATTGACTGTTGGAACATATTAACTAATGGGACATATTGACTGATAGAACATATTAACTAATGGGACATATTGACTGATAGAACATATTAACTAATGGAACAATATTGACAATAGAATATATTAACTAATGGAACATATTGACTAATAGAACATATTAATTAATGGAACATATTGACTAATAGAACATATTAACTAATGGAACATATAGACTAATGGAACATATTGACAATAGAATATATTAACTAATGGAACATATTGACTAATAGAACATATTAACCAATGGAACATATTGACTTATAGAACATATTAAGTAATTGAACATATTGACAATAGAATATAGAATATATTAACTAATGGAACATATTGACTAATAGAACATATTAACTATTAGAACATATTAACTAATGGAACATATTGACTAACAGAACATATTAACTATTAGAACATATTAACTAATGGAACATATTGACTAATGGAACATATTATATGGAACATATTATATGGAACATATTATATGGAACATATTATATGGAACATATTATATGGAACATATTATATGGAACATATTGACTAATGGAACATATTGACTAATATTCACTTCAAGAAATCATTGGAGACTGTAAAGGTATACCTCGAAATGTAGTGTAACTATCTTATTGCAGAAAAAAAACAGCCATTATGTTATCTTATCAGTTGCGATTATGAATGTATTTTCAATATTAGTTCACACAGCGTAATGTACCCTCATTTTATTAATTTACATTTATGTAATTTATTTAGGTTTCACTATCTCAAGTAGGCGGCGATATATTTTGCACCGCTGCCTTGATATCATCTAAATATGTTCTTACAGCAGCACACTGTATGCACGAGTATGTATCCTTTTTTTGAACGATTATTTTGCTAAGGAAGTAGTTGAGCTTCCTATTTACAATGTTAAAAATATCCGTTTGCAGCTGAAAAACTGTTTCATTTAAGATCGAATATTCAGTTTTGCACTCAGATCGGAAGGATAACAATACAATTTTCAGAAATAAACGTATAGGAAAAAAATGAGCAAAGAATTCTCTAAAATACCATAGAGATTTCCTCTCTAAGGTATTTTTTTTTTCAATGAGCAAAATTTGAAGAAAAAAATGACATTTTGTCATAAGTTAGATTTATAATTTTGGTTTATGCAAAAAAAAAATATTAAGTCATTTGTGTGATTACTTAAAGATAAAAAAAAAATTCTGTAACCCTACCCTACTACGTTCCGGCAAAGTGGCCACCCACTATATCAACTCTACAAGCTAAACTACTAACTCTAGCGCTGACTTCAACAATTGTCCTAATTCAAATTGTCCTGAACAATTACTAGATTGTCACTTGCCACATCTGTTCACTAAAGCAACGGTGTGTTTATTTTGAATTCTGTTTATCAGAAGAAAAACATTATTTATATTTACTGAAGAGTTTAAAACAAAAATTAATAAAGAATATAAGTGCCAAAAAAAATCAAACACCATTTTTTACGTTAAGAGGGCGCGGTACCGTAATTTTTTTTAAACCATTTAAACTTTTATTTATATTATTTAAATTTATATTAGCAAACAATATCTAAAAAAAGAATATTTCATAATTGTTTGTTTCTTGTTTTCTTCAAAATATAAACTTTTTTATTTTTGGAAAGTTTTAAGGGCTAATTTTTTTTTAAATAAATATATTTGACCAAAAAAATTCTCAAATCCTTTAAACTATGATACAAAAGAATTGGTATTATAATTTTGTATGCTACATGTATTTGATTTTTACGTAAATAGTTATTCATAATAACACAATTTTTTTTCTTTAAAACTCAATTTTTTTTTATTCGATATTTTTTTAATTTTAATATTTTTTTTTTTAAAAAATCATATTTATAGAGTTAATTTACATACCAATTTATAATATAGACATATTTTACAAAATGTTTTTAAAAATTGTACATTTCTCCATTAATAATAACGAAATCCTTAGCGTTTCGAAAACCTTTATACCAAACACTCAGAAAAAGGAATTAACTTTTTCGTTCCTTGAAAATCATTCCTCTCATCCAGCATAAAATTCCAAATAACTCATTACAAATACAAATACAAATACAAATATTGACGACCAACAACAGGCTCAAGGCCCAACAAGGTTGGTCCATCTAGTACCTCTTAACTATCCCCCAATGCATATCTAACTTCTTCTTAAAATCCGTTACTCCTTTACAATAACAATATTCACTGGCAAGTTGTTCCATTTGTCTATTACCCTATTATAGAAATAGTGTTTTCTCCCTTCCCGATTAAAATGGGATTTGTTTAACTTAAACCCATGACCTCTCGTTCTATCACTCATATTAAAATCTAAACCCTCCACATCTCCTTGTTTGATAAATTTGAATAGTTGAATCAAATCTCCCCTAACCCTTCTTTCTTCCAGAGTATACATATTCAAATTTCTTAATCTATCTTCATAATTCATGCCTGAGAACCCTTGAACCATTTTAGTAGCCCTGTGCTGAATTTTCTCTAACAATGCAATGTCTTTTTTAAGATATGGTGACCAGAACTGTACAGCATACTCAAGATGTGGCCTTACTAAACCTCTGTACAATGGCAAGATAATATCCTTAGATTTTGATGAAACACTTTTCCTGATGTACCCCAACATTCTATTAGATACAGTTCTATAAATTCGTAAGCCTATTTAGAAGATAAGAAATATAACTTTATCAAATAATTAAAAGATCGCTATTTTTACAAGCTTTTGGGTACTGTGACCTCTTAAAGTGTCAAATGAGAGCAATGATTTATAATGTGGAAAACCTGAAAATTGATTGGCAGTCATTAGTAGTTCAAAATAGAGTGTAAAAATGTATCTAATGTAAACGTTCTTAAACTGTTAAGAATAAGTACTCGAAAATAAGTAAAATATACTCATTTTTGATTACATTCGATGCTTATCATGCCTCCGAATACATTTCATTTTTGAAAAAGAAATCTACTCAAAAATGAGTACAATGAATAAAAATAGAATACGTTTGCTTACATAGGCTGCCTTCATGAATCACTTTCAATAACCCAGATCGTCAGGCACCACAGCCCAGCGCCTTATATATTAAACTACCAGGATGACTCGAAGTAGTTGTAAACAAAAGAAATGTTAGGACGGTGTGCCAAAAAAATGGGAAATAAGATAATTGAGTTGTAATAACTTCGTTTCCATTTAAGCAATCACTTACAAGTTATGTGGAAAACCATCTTCTGAACAATTATTTAAAGTGTGTCAGGTCGCTTTGTTAAAATGGCTTGAACAGAAGCTGAGATTAGGAATATTAAATCACACGGCTCCTTTTTAGGAAAATACGGTTACTTAAATTTGAATACGTTATTCGTCATTTACGATGCAATTGTACACAAAGAAAAAGGGGTAGGTTCGGGTATTCAATTTTAAGTATCTTTTATTTACAGTGTATTTGGGTTGAACAGTTTTGTTTTTTTTAAGATTTTTCAACATTTTAATTTTCGGCATTTACTACGTTTACCGTTTGTAATCCTCAGTTATCTAATTCTTCGGCAGCTATGACAAAATGAACGAAGGCGAATGCGACGAAGACATCTGCTACCTGAACGCGACACACCTGGAAGCGAGCGTTTGGCACGATTCCGACGAAGAGCCGACGGAGAGGTTCGACGTGGACGAAGTGATTCCCCACCCGAAATACGAAGTCTTGAAAGGCGTCATGGTGCACGACATCGCTCTACTCAAGCTGACAAAAAAAGTACGGTGCGACGAAGATTTCGGCCCCATATGCCTCATGACGAATATGATGAGCGACATCGACGAAGAGCTGCACATTGCCGGATGGGGGTTTGCCACGATTTTAGGGGACAGTAAGTATTATTACTTTGGCGATTTTAGGAGACAGTAAGTGTTATTACTTTGGCGATTTTAGGAGACAGTAAGTGTTATTACTTTGGCGATTTTAGGACACAGTAAGTGTTATTACTTTGGCGATTTTAGGAGACAGTAAGTGTTATTACTTTGGCGATTTTAGGAGACAGTAAGTGTTATTGCTTTGGCGATTTTAGGAGACAGTAAGTGTTATTACTTTGGCGATTTTAGGAGACAGTAAGTGTTATTACTTTGGCGATTTTAGGAGACAGTAAGTGTTATTACTTTGGCGATTTTAGGAGACAGTAAGTATTATTACTTTGGCGATTTTAGGACACAGTAAGTGTTATTACTTTGGCGATTTTAGGAGACAGTAAGTATTATTACATTGGCGATTTTAGGAGACAGTAAGTGTTATTACTTTGGCGATTTTAGGAGACAGTAAGTGTTATTACTTTGGCGATTTTAGGAGACAGTAAGTGTTATTACTTTGGCGATTTTAGGAGACAGTAAGTGTTATTACTTTGGCGATTTTAGGACACAGTAAGTGTTATTACTTTGGCGATTTTAGGAGACAGTAAGTGTTATTACTTTGGCGATTTTGGAGACAGTAAGTGTTATTGCTTTGGCGATTTTATGAGACAGTAAGTGTTATTACTTTGGCGATTTTAGGAGACAGTAAGTGTTATTACTTTGGCGATTTTAGGAGACAGTAAGTGTTATTACTTTGGCGATTTTAGGAGACAGTAAGTGTTATTACTTTGGCGATTTTAGGAGACAGTAACTGTTATTACTTTGGCAAATATATTAAAATAAGTTAATTTAAAACAAAAATTCACATAAAAAGAAAGCCCTCCTCCGAGTAGATAAGCTGTTCCTAATTATCATTAAGGGGCATAGGACGCCAAATCTTCAAACACTGTAATGTAAAAGATTTGCTTTAAAATTAGTACATGGACGTACTCGTGTTTATTTGAGTACAATTCGTAAATGAGCGATGACGTAAACAAATTTAAGGAAGCGTACTTTCTCAAAATTGAGCAGTGTGATTTAATATTGCTAATTTCAGCTTCTGTTCAAGCCATCTTATCAAAGCGACACGACAAACTTAAAATAATTGTTCATAAGATGGTTTTCCACATTATTAAAATATTTTCCTGACTTATATCAAAAATGTCAAATGCCCCTTAAATCACGGACCCTTATCTAAAACTAAAGAGTACGAACTGGGTACCCTATGTTGTGACAAAATAAATTATCTATAGCAAATGGTCTTGAGATATTTATGCTTTTTCTGATGTTTTAAGATACAGCGCCATCTATAAGCGAACTTTGGAAATACTTTTGTTTATTTGCCTATAGAAAACTTTTCAACGTGAAATCTTCAATCTGCACTGCATATTAAATTCTGAAATGTGTCACAAACTTTTGGACCAACCTGTTTGTTATTATTAATTGTATCTGGTTGTTTTAATATATATAAGGTCCTTATATTTCTTTCAATTTGGTTTATCTCCACCAGAAAATACAGGGGAAAAACGGAAACTTCGAGAGGGAATTTTGAAGCAAATTCCCTCGGAACTATGCTCAAGATCTGCAAAAGCAGCTGAATATTCGGATACGGTTATATGTGGAGGAGTTTCAGCAAAACATAAACAATTTCCTTGTCAAGTAAGTATTGTTTTTAACCTACTGAACAAGCGCACCATCCAAAACTACAAAATAAAACCGCAAGAAACTTTAAATTAAAACCGCCAAATCCCACACCAAGTCGAGAGATTATCAATTCGACTGTTATGTATTTTTTTATGTATGTTCGAGCAGGATAGCGGTTCTAATTCAGAAATTTGAAGAAAAAAAATTTGTTGTATATGGGATGTTTCAGTTGCGAGCCATTTGAAAAAAATATCCGGTTATTCGGCATTTAACTATCTGGAATTCTCAATTAACTGGACCTGAATAAAAAATATTGTCCGATTTCGAAACTTCTTTTATTTGTTGGATAGAGAAAAATCCACTTAGACAAATCTGCAAAAAAATAACCGGTTATCTGACTGATCCGGAAATGTCGATTAACCGGAGTTTTTTTAAACAATTTATACGATTTCAAAATATTTTCATTGTTTAAGAGAAGTTGTACAACAATGACATTTCGTTTAACCAGCATCTATTGTCATTGATAGGGATTGTTGTACAATATACATCGTTGAGCAAAAGTTGCTACTTGAATTTCTTGGTGAATAATAATAGGGGGAAGGGGGGAGGGGAGCGAAGCCCAATGCTAAATTAAAAACAAAAAAAGGAAAAAATAAAATAATATATTTTTTTAAAAAAAAGGAAAACCGACTTAATGCGCTAAAAAGTAAAAAATAATTTTTAATTTTACGACCAAGTTGAAAAACTTGAATTATTTAATATCAATTTTATACTTATTACAACTTTTCGAAGTTGGTGCCAATTTACAAAAACCATACATAAATTTTGCCGCCGATTTCGAAAAGTTTTAATAAGTATAACATTGATATTAAATAATTAAATTTTTTCAACTCGGTTGTAGAATTAAAAATTATTTTTTACTTTTTAGCGCATTTTCCTTTAGTCGGTTTTCCTTTTTTTTTTAAAATTGTTTTAGTAATTGTACTGATTCAAAGGTGGTGGATAAAGTAGTCATACGCCCATATGAAAATAGAACCACTACAGTCACGTCACCAAGTACAGAAATCTGGTACTAAATTTCCGGAAAAGTGAAGTTACCAATATATCAGAAGCAATTGTGCGGGTTGTATTTGAATATCGGTTATTAGCTAAATGCTATTTTGCCCCACCACCTATGCGGCTCGACAAAAAAAAGTCTGCATGAAAACTACATCAAATTTGTGAAATTGAAGGTTTTATGTAGGAAAACTAACTGCAGTTAATCAAAGTTTTTGTTCCACGATCCTTCATAAAACCTGCAAAATCCTTCAATTTTGTAGGATTGGAATTATTGAAGGACAAACACATTTTTTCAAAGGTTTTATACAGATAATTAAAAACTTTATTTTTAAATGTAGTTTTTTGTTCCGAATTCCCTTACAAAACCTACAAAAAACCTTCAATTTCGAAACCGTGATGAAGTTTTTATGCTGACTTTTTTGGGGTGGGTGGGTTTGGGTGTAAACGTAATGATATTAAGCGTTAACCAACGACTCTATTGGGAAGCGGATTCAGTATATTTAAAAGTGGTTTGCAATATATATTAATTTACTGCAAACCGCTTTTAAGCATACTTCGTCTCATAAAGTAAAAAATAATAAACATAATTTATTTTAAAAAAAACGCTTTTTATATTAAGTATACTAAAAGGTTAAAAATAGACAAAAGTTCTAAATTGATTAAAAATGCAATCATGGGGAAATCAAGTAAACGAATTTTGATATTTCATAGAGTGCCTTACCTTTTAAAATTTTGTCAATTTAGGACATTAATTTATTTTCAACTTTTTAGTTCACTCAAAAAAACTGTTTTTTAAAGTTATTTTATTCCTTAACCTTTTAACTCCCAGTTTCTTTGTCGTAGTAAAAAAAAATTGTCTTAAATTGGGTTTTCTAGTCATCTACATATGACTTCTAATTTTTTTTACAAAATTTTTAGATCGTTCGTTAATAAAATTAAAAGCAATAATGGAACGTCGTAAAGGATCATTCTCTAAATCGTCCAACTTTTATTTGAAGCATCAAACGTAATTACGGCTAAAAATATTTACTTTATTAGCAAAAAAAATATTCAAATACTGACAGATTTCAGCAAAAATCGAAATAGCAAACAAAAATTATTTACTTCACTATTCACCGTGAGAGCTAGTAAAAAAACATTATCATGTTTCACTGTTATTTACAAATTAACCTAAATATTTCGCTATGTGCCAACAGATTGCGTTCTACGCTTTCTATTCACTGAAATTGTTACCATGGAAACCATCGAGTTTCATGCATTTGTAAATAGGTTGTTTTAGCGTAAGAGTGAATAGGTTACAGGAGCAATGAATGTTGAAAGTTCGTGCAGTAACAAACTACTTCATTCAGGTACAAAGATCTTTTGCATTTTTTTAGGGTGATTCAGGGTCTTCCCTCTTCAAGAAAATTAATGGCTCCTACTTCTCACTGGGAGTAGGTTCCTCCATAATAAGAAAAGCCAACTCCGAACCGTGCGCACTCAACGCCAAGGTGAAGTTTACTAAAGTCTACAACCATTTAGACTGGATCCAGCAGTATATCAAGGAACTACCTGAACCTGAGTAAAAGAAAAGTCAAAACAATGCAATTTATTTTTATTGATTGTTGAATAACCATTATTAATTGCAATTATTATTTAATGAATTACCATTATCATTTAATGAATGGACAATATCATTTAATTAATTGCTATTATCATTTAATAAATTGATATAATCGTTTAATAAATTGCTGATATCATTTAATGAATTGCCAATATTATTTAATGAACTTTCCATTATCATTTAATGAACTTTACATTATCGCTTAATAAATTGTCATAATCAGTTACGGAATTGCCATTATTATTAAATGGATTTCCTTTATATTTTAATAAATTGTCATAATCATTTAGTGAATTATCATAATAATTTAATGAATTGCCATTATTATTTAATGAATTGTCATAATTATTTAATGAATTGCCATTATCATTTAATGATTTGCCCTGTCATTTAATGAATGTCATTATCATTTAATGGATTGTCATAATGATTTCACAAATTGACATTATTATTTAATGAATTGCCTTTATCTTTTATGAATTGTCATAATTATTCAATGGATTACCATTATTATTAAATGAAATACCATTATTTTTTAATGAATTGCCATTATAATTTAATGATTAGACCTTATCATTTAATGATCTGCCGTTATCATTTAATCGATTGCCATTATCCTTTAATCAATTGTCTTTAACATTTAGTAATTGCCATTATTTTTTAATTAATTGACAAATATTAAAATTTCCGATAAATGTGCACGATTTGCGTAAATTAGGAATAAAAGTTTTTATTTTGAAGAAAGTTAACATTTCTTTGTGGGCATCTCTGGTCCCAAATTAATAGTTATTTTCATAATATATGTTTTAGCTCATTAAATTTTTTGTCTGTTGTGGATGTATATTTTAATAACTTTTGTATTTTATGTAATGCACTGCATAAAATTAAATGAGTACAACGAATCTGATTATTTATTTATTTTAAAAAATTTACAATTTTCAGTATTTTACGCAAAATTATTTTTATGTTTAAAAGCAATTAAATGCTGTGGGTGAGATTGTTATTAACAACTTTATTTATAAACTAAGTTCGCACTGAGTTCGATTCTGGGTTTCTCAAAACACAAGAGCCCCAGTTGCTCAGTGGATAAATGCATTCAGCTACTAATCAGAGGATTGGTGGTTCGAATCGTTGCGATGGACTTGACAAAGAAAAGTAAAAAAGTAGTGATCTTGCGATCGGAGAGTTGCCAGCTTCGCCACAAAAATACTAGAAAGTCGTCCAGAACATCCAACAAATTATACTGGCGTGTATACGGGACTGGTGCACGATACATCTGATCGGGGTCCAATGTCTTGAAGCCTATTCAGGCTGCATCGGGTGCCAGCTCAGGTGTTGTCCTCGTCATCTGACCATGGTTCAAAAATACGAGGCGTCGTTCCCGGGTCTTTCCTTCGAGATAGGCCCCGAACCGTTTCCAATTGCCCACTGTGCAGCTCTAGTGCGACGTTAATTAAATAAACCAAAACACACAGAGCCCACAGTTGCCACTGTTCGTAATACGAGATTCTTATTAAAAACTGCAATAGCAACCTTCACCCATTAAACTTAGTTCGTATATTACAATTTCAGGTGAATTCTACACCTATTTGTTCTCTTTCAAACTTCTGACTCTTATATCCTACTTGGGTCTTAGCGTTCCATCCGACGTTTGGACGTGCATGATATTAAAATCCTACTTAAGAGAGTGGAATTAAAAAGTCTCCTTTTTCTTGCTCTGTTAATCTGATATTTCCCTGGAGGTTTGGCTAAAGTAATTGAAGTGTCACAATTGCGAACGCCGATCTCTTTCGAGGTGCCGTGAAAAAGAAGAAAATGCTGTTGCCATGACAACTGCACGCAAAACAACTTTGAGTTTGATTTCTTTTTTTCTAAAAATTTTCGGAATTTTTAATTAATTTTCTATTAGGTTGGTTGAATTGATGTCGCATTTGAGGTGGACAATGGGCTATTGTCGACCGTTCGGTGTTCGTCTCGAAGGAAAGACCCGGGAACACTCTGTCGTATTTTTAAAACATAATTGGTTGATGAGGAAAACACCTGACTGAGGTCCCCCATGCAACCTGAATAGGCGTCAACCTGAGGTGTACATTTCTTGCATCATATGAGACAACTATACAGCTCCTTTTCCTTTATATCTTTATAGCCACTGCTTGCACCTTCCTGGTTCTTTCACCAATTGATAGAGGATTTTTAATTTATTGGAATAAGGAAAAAAAAAGTAAATCAGAAAAAAGTTGGAGTTGTCTGGTTCTTCCACCCACCCCCTTTATTTTATGTTTCAAATAAATAATAAATTATTTTGTAAACATAACATTAATGTTTCTTTATATACAAATGCATTTACATTGGTCCGGTTTTTATTTGGCATGGATATACCGGACTGTATTTGCGTTGTTTTAAAAATTCTAAACGCAAGTTACTACTTGTAACAAATATAAAATGTATTAACAAAAAATAACTTAAGAAAGGGCCGCCTATGTGGCCTATTTTCATCAAGATTCGTGCTGCGGTAGCCCTAAGACCCATTCTACACGGACGTAATAAACGCGTATCGCATATTGCAGAAGCCTCTGTGATTAGTGCATATAAACCCCGTGGTTTGAATGCACCAATCACAGAGGCTTCTTCAAAATCGGTGTGACCGGAGCGATGGCTTTTTGGAGGGCCGAAATCAAATACTATAAGGAGAAAACTATAGTTGTTTATACATTCACTTTGTTCAGAATAAGAAGTTTATCTGGTTGAATTCCTGAATCCATTATTAAAAGATTCTGAATCATCAGAGTTACAAGTACTTCAACTTATTAAGCAAAATTGCTGGCAGGATGGCAATAGCCCAATTGCGGCCGAAGGGAGCCGGGTTACCATATTATCAAAGAAGAAATCAATTGTTTGTCGCCCAGACAAAAGGTTGCCATGGGCCGCAATTGGAACTTTCCTGAACGTGGGGACGACACTTCGAGTTTTGATAAATATACCTGTCATTGTATCAAAGTTGAAAAAAGTTTTATTAAATTAAAATTTATTTATGTTCGATAATATGTCAGAAAAAGATTTCTTTTCTTCCAAATATATTCATTGAAAACGATATTGCACAGTATAAATTATACCGACTTAATACAGAAATTTGCCAGTGCTAAATTTAGAAAGTCGTTCATATAGTGTGTTGAATTTCTTTTATGCAATTGAAATCTTCTGTTTAATAAACACTTATTTATTAAATAATAGCTGTTTTTTTTATCAAACGCATTCTGATTCCTAGACAATATATAGTCTATATATCGCTTAATTATCTATATCTATATGTCGTTAACCGACTACTAAAAAGGTGTTTCCGAAAATAATTTCTAAAATTATTAAATCTTTTTAAATATAAATTATGATTGAAAAGGTTTTTATGAACAACTCAACTTCCATGAAAAATGCCAGTTAAAATGTATGGGAAAATAATTCTTCCGTGTATTTCCTTAATTAACTAAGCAAAGCAATGTCAACTTTTGCACATTTCCCCACAATAAATCTTTTCAAACTCAGAGAAGGTAGCAACGAAGCATTTGTCACAGACGACGTATATGTCACATTAAAATGTTAAGCCTTTTTCGAATTCGTTAGTTATATATATTCTTGTATGAGAAAAATGGAAGCTTCTTTTCTTTTGCATGAAACAACTTTCTAAATTTCTGTTTAGAAGGAAATGTTAACAACTTTATTACAGAAATTGAAACTTATATTACACTTGCGGTAATCAGAAAACTAGTTGTTTATTCAAAAGAGAAGTCATAGTCATTTAATGAAATGTGTAAGTTTCTCTGTAACATTTCATAAAATGGCTAATCATGTTATGAAGTGCTAAAATAAATTTCAGAGAATTCGTGATATTAGCGATATTTTTACGTTTCGAAATGTTTAATTTCCTATACATATAAAATTACAGAGGAATCTGTGTTTGTTAGCTCAATTTTTTTTATGGTTTGTAAGACACTTGTTAAACTCCTATTTATTATTTATTAGTGCGCTTGATTCGATATATATTCGTATCGAATATATATCGATATATATTCGTTATATATCGATATATATATTCGTTATATATCGATATATATTCGATATATATCTTGAGCGATGATTCGATATATATCGATATATATTTGATATATATCTTGCGCGATGATTCGATATTTATCGAATTTCCGGAAATAAAAAATCCTTGCGATTTAGATTTTAAAATTTTCGATTTTACGATTAATCAAATCAATTTTACGATAAATCGAAAGTGCACTCGGAAACATAGACATATCAACAGCATGTGTATATCGATATATTAAAAATGTCGATTAATCAAAACTATCGATTATTCGGAAATAATTCACATTAAATAATTAATCAGAAAAATCGATTAATCAAAACTATCGATTATTCAAAAATAATTCATAGGAAATAATTAATCGGAAAAATCGATTAATCAGAAATATCGATTAATCAGAAATATAAATTAATCAGAAATACTATCGGAAATATCGATTAATCGGGAAATATCGATTATTGGCTGGCGATTTATCGCGATGGCAAAATGCCATTATCGCCTGAACATATTTGGAAGAAGGTTTTAACGTTGAATTAATTTATACGAAGTTAGAATACGAGTTAGAATCAGAAAAATATTTTCCTTGTGTGTTTTCGTTTTTCCGACTGCGTTCAAGTCGAACATTGTTCTCGCTAATCAAGGCATCTGTGGAAATAATTTTAATAAAACTTAATAAACTTGCTAAAATTAATCTTAATTAACTTAATAAACTTGCTTCAAATTGTAATTCAGAAGCATGTTTTTCACTTTATTTCTAGTCTATATCTAGTCTATATGTTAAAAAGGAACTGTGTTATTAAGACCTACTTATCTTCATATTCTTTTGTACACAATATTTCATGTTTGTTCCGACATAACTTTTTACTGAGTGCACCTATTTTTATATTGTTTTTAAATCATAGGATACCTTAGTGATCCCATCTCACAGAGTTTGGTAAAAGTAAATAATCAGGGAAGAACTCCGCCAAATCAATTTTCATTAACAACTTTACAGTGGAAGGTCACGTCTATGTCACGTAAACAAGTGTGGGGAGCTACATGCTACCGATTAAACCAATGAGAACACGGAATGGAAAACTTACCTGACGTCATTTTGACGAGGGTTTATAACTTATACAAAACTATTATTAAATATAAGTGCTAAATAAGCAAAATAATAAGTTATTACGAAATAGCGAATAGCCAAATTAGCGTAATAATTAATCCCAAAATGGCATTTTGGAAACTAACGAAATTTCTATTTGGATTCGAATTTGCGCATGCTGGCAAAATATATCACGCAACTACTTGCATTTGAGTGTGAAACATATTATAGAAGTATTGCGCAGGGTAAGCAATTTGAACTAAAATCATATTTGGCGACATTAATTTTGGCGCCTCGGTGGACTCCCCTATTGTTCTTTTACTGTAACCCAGAGTTGTTTCAAGACAAAAAAAAACTTTGAAAATCCGCTATTATTAAATCATTTTCTTCATTTAATTAGGGTATAATGGTTATTTATTTCTATAATGGTTATTTATTTCATTAATTCATCATTTTCATTGACATCATTTGTGCAAAAAAACAAATATTTTGACATGTAACGTCTTTAAAATCGGTTCACGGTAATGGGGATCCATAAATTACTAAGTAGAGCGTAACGAACACATGACCGAAGCGAAAAAAGCGTTACCCGGGTAAAGAGTGCACGTAGAGCAAAGGGATCGCAACGAAATCTACCGCAACGATAACGTGAAGTTTTTATTCTCTTATAAATTTGTAGTAGTGATACTGTACTGGATCTGCTGTTGACCTCAAGACCGCTGTTACAAAATAGTAATTACTGTGTATGGAATTCAAAATGGTGCCTCAAATTCTGACGCCTTAAATTCTGCGTTGCGCCCGTCTCGATAATAATTTATAAGCGTTACCTATAAATGTATGAGAGAGAGAGAGAGATATACAGATATAAATAGATATTGATAGATATACAAAGAGATAAAGATACAGATATAAATAGATATAGATAGATATACAGAGAGATAGAGATACAGTTATAAATAGATATAGATAAATATACAGAGAGATAGAGATACATATATAAATAGATATAGATAGATATACAGAGAAATAGAGATACAGATATAGATAGATATACAGACAGATAGAGATACAGATATAAATAGATATAGATAGATATATAGAGATACAGAGATGGATGGATGGATGGATGGATGGATGGATGGATGGATGGATGGATGGATGGATGGATGGATGGATGGATGGATGGATGGATGGATGGATGGATGGATGGATGGATGGATGGATGGATGGATGGATGGATGGATGGATGGATGGATAGATAGATAGATAGATAGATAGATAGATAGATAGATAGATAGATAGATAGATAGATAGATAGATAGATAGATAGATAGATAGATAGATAGATAGATAGATAGATAGATAGATAGATAGATAGATAGATAGATAGATAGATAGATAGATAGATAGATAGATAGATAGATAGATAGATAGATAGATAGATAGATAGATAGATAGATAGATAGATAGATAGATAGATAGATAGATAGATAGATAGATAGATAGATAGATAGATAGATAGATAGATAGATAGATAGATAGATAGATAGATAGATAGATAGATAGATAGATAGATAGATAGATAGATAGATAGATAGATAGATAGATAGATAGATAGATAGATAGATAGATAGATAGATAGATAGATAGATAGATAGATAGATAGATAGATAGATAGATAGATAGATAGATAGATAGATAGATAGATAGATAGATAGATAGATAGATAGATAGATAGATAGATAGATAGATAGATAGATAGATAGATAGATAGATAGATAGATAGATAGATAGATAGATAGATAGATAGATAGATAGATAGATAGATAGATAGATAGATAGATAGATAGATAGATAGATAGATAGATAGATAGATAGATAGATAGATAGATAGATAGATAGATAGATAGATAGATAGATAGATAGATAGATAGATAGATAGATAGATAGATAGATAGATAGATAGATAGATAGATAGATAGATAGATAGATAGATAGATAGATAGATAGATAGATAGATAGATAGATAGATAGATAGATAGATAGATAGATAGATAGATAGATAGATAGATAGATAGATAGATAGATAGATAGATAGATAGATAGATAGATAGATAGATAGATAGATAGATAGATAGATAGATAGATAGATAGATAGATAGATAGATAGATAGATAGATAGATAGATAGATAGATAGATAGATAGATAGATAGATAGATAGATAGATAGATAGATAGATAGATAGATAGATAGATAGATAGATAGATAGATAGATAGATAGATAGATAGATAGATAGATAGATAGATAGATAGATAGATAGATAGATAGATAGATAGATAGATAGATAGATAGATAGATAGATAGATAGATAGATAGATAGATAGATAGATAGATAGATAGATAGATAGATAGATAGATAGATAGATAGATAGATAGATAGATAGATAGATAGATAGGTAGATAGGTAGGTAGGTAGGTAGGTAGGTAGGTAGGTAGGTAGGTAGGTAGGTAGGTAGGTAGGTAGGTAGGTAGGTAGGTAGGTAGGTAGGTAGGTAGGTAGGTAGGTAGGTAGGTAGGTAGGTAGGTAGGTAGGTAGGTAGGTAGGTAGGTAGGTAGGTAGGTAGGTAGGTAGGTAGGTAGGTAGGTAGGTAGGTAGGTAGGTAGGTAGGTAGGTAGGTAGGTAGGTAGGTAGGTAGGTAGGTAGGTAGGTAGGTAGATAGATAGATAGATAGATAGATAGATAGATAGATAGATAGATAGATAGATAGATAGATAGATAGATAGATAGATAGATAGATAGATAGATAGATAGATAGATAGATAGATAGATAGATAGATAGATAGATAGATAGATAGATAGATAGATAGATAGATAGATAGATAGATAGATAGATAGATAGATAGATAGATAGATAGATAGATAGACAGATAGACAGATAGACAGATAGACAGATAGACAGATAGACAGATAGACAGATAGACAGATAGACAGATAGACAGATAGACAGATAGACAGATAGATAGATAGATAGATAGATAGATAGATAGATAGATAGATAGATAGATAGATAGATAGATAGATAGATAGATAGATAGATAGATAGATAGATAGATAGATAGATAGATAGATAGATAGATAGATAGATAGATAGATAGATAGATAGATAGATAGATAGATAGATAGATAGATAGATAGATAGATAGATAGATAGATAGATAGATAGATAGATAGATAGATAGATAGATAGATAGATAGATAGATAGATAGATAGATAGATAGATAGATAGATAGATAGATAGATAGATAGATAGATAGATAGATAGATAGATAGATAGATAGATAGATAGATAGATAGATAGATAGATAGATAGATAGATAGATAGATAGATAGATAGATAGATAGATAGATAGATATAAATTAATAAATAGAGAGAGTCTTTAGCTTTGTTCTTTATGCAAATCTACCGTTTTATTCCAAGATAAATGAAATTTTGCGCACTTGACCTTCAAACCAAGATGAAGGTCCTTTTCTACCAAAAAATGAGTTAAGTTAGCAAGGTGTTACCTATAGAACACTATTTTCACTCGCCTTTCACCACTTCAAATAAAATATATATATTTTCGCCACCGTGAGATATCCTCCATCTTGAAAATCTTCTGAGCATGAAAATCACTGAACACACGAAATGAGTTTTGAGAAGAAGAAAAAAAGAAACCTAAGCTGCCTTCTGCCCTCAAGGATGAGAAGAGAGTTTTCCCGTCGAATTTCGAAGTTCATTACCTCTGCTCAGCGAAAATAAAGTACAAAGATGTGGATTTTTACAACGAAAAATTCTCCAAAAAAACTTTCGAAGAATTCTTTCTAAATATATTTAAAGAAATGTTTTCCGTGGAAACGTGAATTTGTAAGGAATGTTTTGGCATCTGAAAACTTATTTTTCTCTAGGAAGAACTGTGTTGTGCTGTATTTTTTTTTGGTATCTATTTAGTATCGTATTTATTTTTCATGTAAAATGCTGTTTTTAAGTAATAAATACGGATTTTTTTTAATGTTTGTAAATAATGACTACCATAATATTATTTTTTTAAATAAGAAACGTAAACGTTCCATGAAAATTATAACTTTAACGAAATTATTGGTTTAAACAATTTAGTTTATTCAAACCATAAAAAAGATTAAATACATTTTTAATAAAATTTTATTTGGTAAAAAAATGATACACCATATTTTTAGTTCACACTAATAAAACTACTGGGTGGATAGTGCTTGTTTGATCTAAAGTCCGAAACTAATGATCCGATTTTGGTGAGACTGGGCAAATATAAAAACTAGCCTCGAAGAGAAAGATTTTTTTTATGAAAAATGTCTTAACAATAAAATTAGCATAAAATTTTTATAAAAATACTGCTGTTGAAATATTTTTGCAGATTTTATAAAGAAATTTGGAACAAAACTTAAATATCTACATAAAATCTTTTTTTAAACATCTGCATTTTATTTTAATAACTTCAATGTTTCAAAATTAAAAGGTTTTTTTGCACATTTTTGAAGTTTTTTTTGTAGATTTTATAAAGAAATTTGGAATAAAAACTTTTATTGACTAGTTTGCTTTTTAAATTTTCTTACAACTTTTTTAAAAAAACACAGTTTTCATGCTTAAAATCTTCAATTTTACAAATTTGACGAAGTTTTATGCTGAAATTGTTTTGCTGGGAAAGAATAAACCAATCATAAAATTGCCGGTTTTTTAAATTTTTATATAATGTTTTCTTTTTTAATTATCGTTTTACCACTAGTGTTTCTGACGTATACTTGTAAACTATTTCAAATGTTTGATAGTCAAAATACAAGCAAACATATTAAAATAATAAGATTCCAATGTAAATGCAGAAAGACCTCTAAACTAACTGGCCGTCAAGCAAAATTGGAAACAAAAGTTATTAAAACAAAATCCTAAGTAAATATTAAAAAAAAAACTTCAAATGACCAGTTTCTTATTTTATTCATTTTTGGAACTCTACTACTAAATACGTTTAAATTGTTTTTCTCAGATTTTGATAATCTCTTTGTTATTATTTACCATACTGTCAAATGAAATAGCATGAATTTAAACATAAAATACACGGTATTTATTGACACATATACCTGTATTGAAATCTTTTGCTAAACAGCTATTTTAATAGTCTTATTTTGTCACTATTCACTACTTTTAAAAGAACAATAAATTAGATAGTTTGCGATTATTGGTGTAACATAAAATATTTAAAGAAATAAAAATTACCACATATTTGGGCCTAGATTTTTTTATATTAATTATTTTATTTATATGTTGCTAATACCTAAATTTACTTGTACTACCCTAGCCTTACAGTTAATAAGATAAGATAAAAACTCATATTATAGAACATTGCGTTAAGAATATTAAAATACAAATACAATGTTAAAACCACGCCTTAAATACATAAAATATAAACATCTTTCGGGAGATTTATCTTTCTTCATCAGCAGAAATGAAAAGTCTGCGAAAAATGTATGTATTTACTAGATGTTATGTATTTATATTGCTTAGTTTTAATGTTGTATTTGTATTTTAATAAGTATAAAAGATATTTTAAAATCCGACTTAAAATAAATTAGTTATTCATAAAATAAATTAAAAGGAAGACATCAGAATACTACTTATCTAGAAGATTTTGTTATTTTGCTTTGTTATTTTTAAAGTTAAAATTACGTGACGAAGATTAACTTTTTATTTAGCTTTTTTGTGATAATTTTAAATCTTGTCTACTTGGAATTGAACAAGAAAAATCACTCTTACAGTTTTTATACGGTTTTTTTTCAACAGGACTTTAAATCTGGACAAATTTAAATCTGAACTCATAGTTGTACATGATTTTTTTCCCTTTATCCTATTAACTTTTTACAGAAAAAAATAACACTTAAATTCTGAGAAAACAAATGTTTTCATGCATGTAAATTGGAACTAAAATATGAAAAGTTATTTACTTTATTTTTTAAGTCAACTCTGTACACAATATGCAATCTTTGTATTCTAATTTAATATTCTGAGTTTATATAAGGGTGAGACAACAATACGAAGAATATATAAAGAAATTCTCAGACAGTATTCATGCGCAATGTACAAACCTGCATTCAAGTTTTTTATGCAGTAATAGAATTGTTTAGTGAGTTCTTCGTATTGTGTGGTTTCTGAATAATAAAATTAGTTATTACAGAAATGTCGTCTCTGCTTTTTAAGATATGCGTTGTTTTTTAAATTGGCGATATAGTTGGAAAGAAAAGATACTTTGTAAGAGATTGTAGTTTTTAATATAACTTCCAGAAAAAATATTAGAAATACTCATTGAACCCGCTGACACTTATTAACGTGATATTACATCCATTAATCTCCCGTTTTTTGTGACGGGTTCTAATTTTTATATTAAAAAAATACTTCATTTTACGCTATTTATCAAATTTAATGGTTTGGTGTTTAACATAAAACATATATATTTAAAATGTATTAACATTTTAGAAGAAATGTACAATAATTAATTAGCACATGAAATATTTTCTATACCTTGAAGCAGAGAAAACATGTTTACAACTGCCAAAATCGCTTGACAGTTAACGAGTTTGGAAAAAATTTTAAAAAAATTATGCAAATAGCATATCATAATGTATATTTATTGATTAATGTCAGTGTTTGCAAAATATTTTAGCATTAAAGTTGTAAAACAAATTACAACAAATATAAATCAACTGTATTTTTTTTTAATTCATAGTAGTTGTTCATTTCTTTTAATAATATAATTCTTATAATTCTTCTCGTTATGTTGTAAAAATGTTTTCCCTCTGATTTTAAATTTAGTATAATAATAAAATAAAATTAATATTAAATAAAAAATAACTTAAAATTATTTAAATAAAAATAAATTATTATTAGTTAAATAAAAAATAAAATATAATTAGTTAAATAAAAAATAAATTATAATTAGTTAAAGAAAAAATAAATTATAATTAGTTGAATAAAAAAATTAAATATTTAACTAAAACAATTATTGTAAATAGTTGCATTTGTAGCACTTATTTAAAATTTTATCTTTCTTTCAATTCGTTTTTAGCTAATTTTCTTTTCTTTAATAATATATATTTTTTTAAATTTAAATTTAATGTATAGCCATTTTTCTATTATGAATATAGTCTTTATTGTCCTAAACTTCTAATGGAATTGAAGGTCTTTATTTCTATCGATATTTTTAACCATTTGCAATCAGGGATCATATTTGATATTTATGTTCTTTTTATAGAACAGTTACATACAGTTCCTTTTATTTTTATAGAACAGTTAAATGAAGTTCTTGTTCTTTTTAAAGAGCTTTTTAGCAGGTTGCTATTATATTTAGCGAGGAAATAAAAAAGTTTTGAGTGAAAATGAATATTTGTAACCTTACATCACATATATATTTAGTGGTCAATGATATTTATTAATTGTTTAAATTAAAAACAAGCGTTGTGAGGAATTTTATTCTGAAGAAAGTGTTAGATCAACAACATACATGTGCATTCAGACGACAAAAATTCTGTTATTTTTTTTTTTTTTCTGTTAAAGTTTGTGAGAAAAAAACTTTTTTTCAAATGCTGTGTTTTTTTTCAAAAAAATTTTATGTTTAAGAATGTACAGTTCTCGTTCAGTTTGAAGAACATGGAACAAAATAACAGGTCTTTATTTTGGTGGCTGAGGCTCACACTGCAATCCAAAGTGTAAAAATGACTGAATTCCCAAAGCAATTTATAGAGAATACCAATTTCTCTTTCCATTCAAATTTATCATTCACAAAAAAATAATAACTGATCGATTTATTCTGTTGCCTGTCGGATCAGAATATACAAACCCGCATGTTTCAATTATAATTATGTCAATTCAATTTTAAGAACAAATAAATTTATTTCCATGCTTCAGATAATATTTTCAGTGGCAAAGCAGACACTGAATCTGGTTTCCCCCTCAATACACAGCAAAGGGAAAGAAATTACGAAACGCAGTGTGGCAAGATTCAATTTAAAATATATTAGAAACTCTAAATATATTGAATCTTTCGAAATATTTACAACAAATATTTGTTTTTGCTTGACATACAATATATTGAAATCGCTATATTAATTATGGTCTATAATTTTCTAGATTGAATGTAGTTTTATAAAAATTATTCAGTTTGGATGTAAGGAAACTACACAAATATATTTTGTTTACTTTTGGATTTACATAAAATTATTACAATCGCAAAAAAGAACTATTATGTGAATTCGATGATTACAAGCGTCACCATTAGAGGGCGCATATGTTTTGTATTTAATGTTCTGAATTAAGCTCTTGTTCTTTTCTGAACGTGGTGCTCTGGTTTCTCAAATAAACTAAGACACAAGAACTTTCCTGATTTATTGATTACTTCTACTCAATGCATTAAACATATTTTCTTCAACAATTTTTTTTTAATTTTTATTACTAAGTAAAACATATAGGCGTATTTTTAAATACATTTTTAACAAATTATTTGTTTTAGTTAATATTAAATTTCTATAACGGAAATTTCTAGAATCTTTGATAAGCCTAAAGTATGTATATTTATTAATTCTAGGGAAGTTGTATCTATGTCTGTTTTTATGTTAATCTACAGTTTTATCCCGATCTTGATGAAATTTACACACTTGATCTTCGAAGCAAAGAGAAGATGACTGTCGAGCAACCAAAAAAAAACCTTTCCTTAATTCGCTTAACCCCATTGATTTCATAATAAAACCTATTTATAATAATGCAATACTGTAACAATGGGATATTTCAACATTTTAACAATGGAATATTTCAACATTGTAACAATGGAATATTTCAACATTGTAACAATGGAATATTTCAACATTGTAACAATGGAATATTTCAACATTGTAACAATGGAATATTTCAACATTGTAACAATGGAATATTTCAACATTGTAACAATGGAATATTTCAACATTGTAACAATGGAATATTTCAACATTGTAACAATGGGATATTTCAACATTGTAACAATGAAAAATGTCAACATTGTAACAATGGAATATTTCAACATTGTAACAATGGAATATTTCAACATTGTAACAATGGAATATTTCAACTTTTAACAATGGGATATTTCAACATTGTAACAATGGGATATTTCAACATTGTAACAATGGAATATTTCAACATTGTAACAATGGAATATTTCAACATTGTAACAATGGAATATTTCAACATTGTAACAATGGAATATTTCAACATTGTAACAATGGAATATTTCAACATTGTAACAACGGAATATTTCAACATTGTAACAATAGAACATTTCAACATTGTAACAATAGAACATTTCAACATTGTAACAACGAAATATTTCAACATTGTAACAATGAAATATTTCAACATTGTAACAATGGAACATATCTCACATAGTTAGCAAATAGGATGGATATCAATGCATTCTGATTGGCTGATGAGGAAATATCGCAAATATACCGCCAAAATATCGTTAAATTAAAAAAAAATTTCGCCAAAATTATAAAAAATGTACCAAATTAATAAAAATATCGCCAAATGAACTAAAATATGATCATATATGTAAAAATATCAACCAATTTTTTTTCCTGGCAACACCTTGCCCTTCAGCTAGTTAAATATGTTTTAAATGTTTATTTTTCTTAGTTTCGGTTAGAGGTTGTTTTGATAGTAACAATTATATATTTCATTAACAATTTTTATAATCCGTTTCTAAAACTTACAAAAAAAAATACTTTACATTAAACTCTATTTAATGATGAAAAAAAAATTAAATAATTAGTTTTATGAAACATAAAAGCATTTTATTTTGACAAATAATAAATAAAAATAAATAATTAGCAATAATTAAAATAAAGTTGTTTTCAAATACGTTACAGAAACCTTCGTAAGTACAGATTGACAGATTATTTTTAATGATATAAAAGTATTCAAGATTCCTGCATTAACCCTTAACAAACAAAAGATTTTTCTGCTTTATTGTGAACTTATTTTTTGTCCTGTATTGTATGTTTTTTTTTATTTAATCTCTTTTGCAGTAAATGTCTCTCAAAAATCCGTTAAGCAGTTTTCATCTGATTAATAAAAAATGAGACCAAAAATCTAAAAAATTATTGTTATGGATTATAAACAAACAGCACTCGTGAAAAAGATTTTCCAAAAAATATTTTATTACAAATACAATCATAGTCCTTCTTCTTAATAAATTAAATATTTAAATAAAATATATAACTTTAAACTATTTCTTAAGCTTTTAAATATAACCGCATAAAAAAGAAGAATAACTAAACCTCTGGAAAATACTTGGAAACATTACCCTAATTACCTGACCAAATTCTAAATGTTTTAATGCTAATATTCTAAGAGAAAAAAATGTCGCCAAATTATTTTTTTAATGCCGATAAATATATAAAAACAAATCGCCAAATGACTATTTATGATAACTACTTTTATTCAATAAAATTTCAGTGGTATTTCTGTATTTAAAATAGCATTTATTATTCCTACTAGCTGAAGTATCCAGCGTTTCCGGGCTTCACGGTCGATGTCTTCCCCGTGACGCCATTTGGCGGTTTTATAAGAAAGTCACTTGTGATTTAAGGGGAGAGAAGAGGATGTGGGTGGGTTTCGAAATGTCATGTTAACAGTGACCTTCATCTCGTGTTGAAGGGCAAGTGTGCAAAATTTCATCGAGCTGGGAATAAGACTGTAGATTTGTATTAGAAAAAAAAACCTTTTTTATATATGTATGTATCTCTCTATCTATCTATCTATCTATATCTATATCTATATCTATATATATATATATATATACATACATTATTACATTATTACATACATACATGCATACATACATACATACATACATACATACATACATACATACATACATACATACATACATACATACATACATACATACATACATACATGCATGCATGCATGCTTACCATACCATACATACATACATACATACATACATACATACATACATACATACATACATACATACATACATACATACATACATACATACATACATACATACATACATACATACATACATACATACATACATACATACATACATACATACCATACATATATTTATTAAGAGAGATAGTTTGTGAATTTTCTGCAAATATAAACAAAAATTGAATGTTATTAAACCAAATCAAATCTTGAATTATATTCGTTTCGAAGTTTCCCTACCCCCCCCTAAAAAAAGATCAAATTTAATTCCGAATCCCATTCATATCCGAAGAGAAATAACTTTATTCTTTCCATTTTCAATTTCCCCTCACAAGAACTGTTTACGCTGCACATTCCCCTCGAACATAACAAAAAGAGAAGTGGACCCCGTGGAAGTATCCAACTTATCGAAGCTTCCAAATGCTATCGCAGAAAATCAACTGAGAGAGAAAAAAAATCATACAAAATCCTGGCTCATTCCCATGAATTGAAGCCACTTCATTCCGGTTGTGTGGAGATGAAAGGAAAATTCTGACCAATCACGAATAAGAAGCGTATATAACTGCAGCCAATTGAAATAAAGAAATTCTAAAGCTAGTATTCTCAAGACTTCTTTTTTATTACGTGAAAGTCGACATGTTATCCAATGCGTTTTCGCAGCTCTACTGGATCTTATTTCCCCGAGAGCTTCAATAAAATATCTCATTTTATCCCCCAAAGTATCTTAAATGTCTTTGTTTTGGAAATAAAAGATGCGGGAATTTGTTTTCGGTTGGAAAGATATATTGTGAGTTCGAAGGCTAGTTTATAAAAAAAAAGTACCGCGAATTCGGATATTTTTATAAGAGAATAATAAAATGCCTCGAAGGAATATGAAAATGGTATTATTTAAAATGATTACATTCTACGAAATTCTTTGAAAAACGAAACCGTGATTAAATAGTTTTTATAGAAAACATTTAAATTTGTTCTATGTTTATAAAATAGTTATTTGATAAGCATTAGTACAGTGTTAAAAATAGGTATTCAAAAATAAGTCAAATGTTCTCATTTTTGATTACATTCGATGCTTATCATAGCTCCGAACACATAAGTTTCAATTTTGGAAGAAAAAAAATGTACTCAAAAATAAGCACATTAAAATAAAATTGCATATTTCTACATAGACTACCTTCATAAATCACTTTCAATAAATATAGACAATTCCAAATAAGATTTACGGAGAATCGAATCCAGATCCTCAGGGATCGCAGCCCAATGCCTTATCCGTTGTACTACCATGGTGACGTGACGAAGTTATAAACAGAAGAAATGTTAAAAAGGTGTGCCAAAAGAATAGGAAGTAAGATAATTGAGTTGTAATAATTCAGTTTCCATTTGAGCAATCAACATCAAATAATGTGGAAAATCATCTTCCGAACACCTATTTTAAGTGTGCAGGTCGCTTTGTTAAGATGGCTTGAACATAAGCTGATATGAGCAATATTAAACCACACTGCTCATTTTTGAGAAAGTACAGTTTCTTAAATTTGAGTACGTCATCGTTCATTTACGATGCAGTTGTACTCAAAAAAAATAAGTAGGTATAGTCTTCGAGCATGAATGGTCTGTAGTAGAGAGAATATGACGTCATTATCGTGAAGCCCACATCTCAAAACGAAAGGCCCATATCACGTGCCATCTCTTCAAAAATTATTAATTAAAAAATACTCGCGATTGGCTGACGAATTGGAAAATGTGTAGCAGTGAAAATTTATGAATGGAATGACGTAATTAACCACGTGTCTGAGGCCATACATGTTGGCTTCACTTTGATGGCTTCACATGATGGCACACATGTTGGCTTCACTTTGATGGCTTCACATGATGGCACACACGTTGGCTTCACTTTGATGCTTCAGCGCGAGTGGCATCATGACTCCTCTACTACAAAGGATCCTAGCTCGAAGGGTACAGGTACTAATTTTTAAGTAAAACATTTTTTACAGTGCAGCAACTAGAAAATGGCAAAAGCTTTTTGCGATTTAAGAGTAAACTATGTTTTTGCCTTTCTTTTATACTTTTATTTCCTTTGTCTTATAAAGCAGGAAAGTATTACAACAATTATAAATACTATAATGGGTCCAAAAAAAAATTAAGAGCCTTTTATTGGTATTACTGTAGTATATATTTCTCTATAATAATCTCATATATTTTTTTCTAAACAACTGAAAAAGCAGATATAATCGGCTTAGAAAAAGCATTTCCATTAGGAGATCTTTTTATGACTTAAGAACCTTAATTTACCGAATTAATTTCATGCGCAGAATATTAATATAAAAAAAATTAATTTATAAAAAAATTAAAGAATTACTCCTTAATACGTGTATACTCGGGAAAATATCGCCGACTTAAAAAAAATAATTAAAATTCCTTAATAAAGCGACAAGTAAAGCTCTAGCATCATAAAAACATATTTTGTTTCCCTTCAGCATATTAAGCTTAAAAATCTTTGAGTTTTGTAATCACGTTGACTAACAGATTTTATTGTCATTATATTCAATTGTAATCTAAAATGTTTGCTGATGTTTCAAATATGAAGTACTTAATTCATTGTAAAACATATTTTTAAATTAATTACATGATATTATTTTTAATTGCGATTGTTTTACGAATTATTAACATTCATAAATTTAAAACTAAATAATCAATAAATAATTGACCGAGATCTTGTTTAAACTCAAGCGTTCAGCATTTTGCCTGTTTTTCTGTCTGCAAATTTGTTTGCTACGTATTCACAACCAAACGAGTTGTTCAATTTTCTTTAAATTTGGCATGAATGTTATTTCAAGTCATTAAAAACAACACATGTGTTGTTGTTAATTTAGATTTTTATTCTTATTATTCTAGGTGGTGGCCGTTTCATTATTCGATTCCGTTTCAAGATGAAAGACGTTTTAGTGATTCCGTTTCCTGTAAAGTTCAATGTATTATTATTAATTTAAGGTAAACTGTTCAAGTTTAGGTAAACTGTTCAAGTTTAGGTAAACTGTTCAAGTTTAAGTAAACTGTTCAAGTTTAGATAAACTGTTCAAGTTTAGATAAACTGTTCAAGTTTAGGTAAACTGTTCAAGTTTAGGTAAACTGTTCAAGTTTAGGTAAACTGTTCAAGTTTAGGTAAACTGTTCAAGTTTAGGTAAACTGTTCAAGTTTAGGTAAACTGTTCAAGTTTAGGTAAACTGTTCAAGTTTAGGTAAACTGTTCAAGTTTAGGTAAACTGTTCCCATAACTACTAATACATCTTGCAAAAGCAATGGAATTATTTTCTGTATAACAAATATAAAAACGAAGTTCTGATTTAATTTCTATTACTTTTTGTACTTTATTGTTTAAAAAAGCTTTCTTAATGAATCGATATTTGTTTTAAATTTAAACAATATCATTTATTCAAAAACTTATTTCTATACTGTTAAAAATAGATACACAAAAATAAGTAACATATACTCATTTTTTTATTACTTTCAATGCTTATCATGGCTCCGAATACATAAGTTTCAATTTTGAAAAAGTCATGTACCCAAAATATGCACAATGAATAAAAAGAGCAGATGCTAGTCTACATAGGCTGTCGTCATAAACTACTTTCAGTAAATATCGACAATTACAACCAAGACTTACCGGGAATCGAACCCATATCCTAAGGCACCGTAGCCCAGTGCATTATCCGTTGTACTACCAGGGCGACGTGAAGAAGTTATAAACAGGATACTTGTTTTAAAGGTGTGCCAAAAGAATGGAAAGTGAGGTAATTGAGTTGTAATAACTCAGTTTCCATTTAAGCAATCGACATCAAACAATGTGGAAAAAATCATCTTCTGAACAACTATTTTAAGTTTGTCAGGTGGCTTTGTTTAAATGTCTTTAACATAAGCTGATATGAGCAATATCAAATCACACTGCTCATTTTTGAGAAAATACGATTACTTCAATTTGAGTACGATGCAATTGTACTTAAAGAAAAACAAGTACGTCCATGTACACATTTTTAAGCACATTTTTTTTAAAGTGTGGATAAAACAAATTTCGCATGCACAAAGATAAAGAATGTATGTCTTGATATATAAATAACTCACTAACTTTTTCTCTAACTAAACTTATTGAGAAAAGATTTGTTGTGTACGTGATCGCTCGTGGGAAAGTCCTATTTACCTGAATCCCAAAAGGGGAATTATAGCAAGCGATGACAAAGAATTTAGATGACAAGCCATTGCTTTTGAAGATTTCAGGCATGTAGCAACTAAACTCTTTGTTTCCTTTATATTAAGTTGAGAAACGTGGTTGAATGGCTGCCAAATATATTTTTATTTCTGATATTTCTGTAAATCATCCTCATTACTGTATTTTTTTGCGGGGGTGGGGGTTATTATTTTTATCAAAGTTTTTGATCGACAATATACTTGATTTTGCCATATAATGCTACAACCTCCAACTGCGCTAAATAAAAGCTAAAATGTTGACTAATCAGCGCTTTTTTCCACCTTGTCTTGAAAAGACAGTTGTAGAGGTATTATAATCATCAAATGCAATTTAATAAGTGAGATGAGACTTACACCAAAATAAATCCAAACTAGTAAGTTGAAAAGTTATTTGGAAAGATGATAATCCTAATGAAAATAATTGCAATCTTTATACGATGGATTTTTTTAACAGATTTGTACAATGTAAATATATTCTAATACTTTTATGTTCTTTTTTTTTTAAATGTCTAAATTGTAATAATATTTTTATTTTTTTTTGAAAATGAGTTGTTTTTATTTTTATTACATTTTTATTTTGCTTAGAGCCATTTGAGGGAGATACAAAGACGTTAATACAATACTTTATTATCATTTTCATTTTCATAGACCCAAGAATGCCATTGCACCTTGAGATTCTTTGAAAACGTTGACACTTTGCATTTCATGTGTACATTTAAAAATGATTTAATTTGTAATTCTGGAATGAATATTTTTCAACCTACCGCCGCCCCCCCCCCCCCCTCTCGTTGTACTGGGGGTACTTCATAACTCCCCCCGCCGTAGTTTGGGGGACCCGCACTAGATATTCAGCCTAGGGGCCCACTAACTCTAAATCCGGCTATAAATGGTCTTAACAGTAAAAAAAATTACAAAAAATGTATGTGTATAACCTAAAATATTTTGTATCCTTATTTTCTTTCATTTAGTTCCATACTTGGGATGGGATATTTTGCTTTTTATATAGAGAAGAGTATACACACACTGTAAAAAAAAGTGTTTAAAAATGATTACATGAACGTACTTGTTTTTTTTTAAAGTACAATTGCATAGTAAAAGAGCGACGACGTACTCAAATTTAAGTAATCGTAGTTTCGCAAACATGAGCACACCTTTTTAACATTTCTTCTGTTAATAACTTCTTCACGTCGCTCTAGTAGTACAACGGGTAAGGCCTTGAACTGCGGTGCATTAGGATATGGGTTCAATTCCCGGTAAGTCTAAGTTGTAATTGTCGATATTTATTGAAAGTGATTTATGAAGACAGCCTATGTAGGAAAGCTATTGCTATTTTTATTCATTATGGAGTACATGTCTTTTTCAAAAATGAAACATGTATTCGGAGCTATGATAAGCATCGAATGTAATCAAAAATGAGTACATTTTAATTATTTTTGATTACCTATTTTTAACAGTGCGTAATTCAAAGGGTCACCAGAAATGCAGTGACGTTCATTATAACCTGAAACGAGCAATGAAACCACTAACATGAATCCCCTGTTCATCAGTTAATTAAATTGTGTTTAACAAAAATAGAATCCTTTCCAATGCACCATAGTGTGAGACGATTGCTCGAAACACTTAATGAAACATCAGACATTTGGGCTTTTGTGATGATTCGAGAAACTATTGCACGGCATACACGTCAAGAACAGACAATTGCATCCATCTGTCTCGAACGTCACTCAAGAGACAATAAACTTGAGAGAAACTGGCAAATTAAACAATAGCATGGATAATACATTTCTGCTTTGAGTACATATTGCGTCCCATGCGCAATCTTCAGCTGAAATTAACAATGCTTCATTGGCAATGAATCCTTGATTTTTAGTATCAATAACAATAATCAATAATCAATAACAATAAAAGAAAGAGTATGCGTGTGAGTGTGGCACGCAAAACATTAACTTCCACTACTCGGACATGTCAGAAAATTTATATAGAGATACACTATTAAAAATAGATAATCAAAAATAAGTAAAATTTACTTATTTTTTATTGCATTCGATGCTTATCATGGATCCGAATACATACATTTCGGGTTTGAAAAAGACATGTACTCAAAATTAAGGACAATGAATAAAAAAGAACAGTTGCATGCCCACATATGCTGCCTTCATAAATCACTTTCAATAAATATCAACAATGAAAACCAAGACATACCGGGAATCGAACCTATATCCTCAGGCAATTCAGTCCGGGACCCTTAACCGTTGTACTACCAGAGCGATGTGAAGAAGTTATAAACACAAGTAATGTTAAAAAGGTGTGCCGAAAAAATGAGAAGGAAGATAATTGAGTTGTAATAACTCAGTTTTCATTTAAGCAATCGACATCAAATGATGTGGAAAACCATCTTCTGAACAACTATTTTAAGTGTGTCAGGTCACTTCGTTAAGATGACATGAACAGAAACTGAGATTGGCAATATTAAATTACACTGCTCATTTTTGAGAAAGTACGATTACTTAAATTTGAGTACGTCATCGCTCGTTTACAATGCAATTGTACTCAAAGAAAAAGGAGTATGTACAGGTACTCATTTTACAGTGTACTGTTCAATCTCAAATTGTGCACTTGAGGCTTGAAATTTAAAAATTCCGTTTTAGTTTTCCCGTTTATAACGCTTTTAAAATCTACTTTTTTTTTAAATGGACAATTAAAAAAAAAGACAAGATCCGTTACGTTTAAGGGGTGCAAAAGCTATCTTTACTACAGAAATAATATATGTGACGATTAGCATATACAATACAGATTAACGATAATAATACTTGAACAATAGAAATTAAACAACATAACTGAAATACTTTATTACTTAAAAATGTTTCAGAAATACAAAATCAAATTGGCAACATCCTTTAGACTTTTAAGGTTTTAGGAGGGGCCACAAACTTCATGTCCACATTCAAGTCACAATATTTAAGCTGTAGCTATTCCGTCACATATTGTTTCAGTTAAAATAGACTTATTTGAAGCTCAAGCCAATGTGTTAAAGAACTTTAAGAATTACTAACATAATAAATAACATAATAAATATTTTAGATAGAAAACATAAAAAAAATTTAAAAAGAGATAGAAAAAATTAATCGCATTTGCTTTTGCACAACAATTCCTCAATATTGGGTGATGAAATCACGACATTCATTCACTGATATCTAACTGTAACTTCTGGATAGAGCAAGACATTTTGTTGACTTGAAGCCGATGTAGGGGCAGCCATGATGTGCCCCACTTTCTTTGCTACCGCAATATTTCGTATATTTTTCATGCTAAAATAAGCCGACGTGTATTGCTTTTGGCTGAGTTTTTTTCTATTTTCTTTTTAAACCCATTTTAAATGCAATCTGCTATTAAAATGGAAGGTCATTTGCAAGTGAAAGTGGTTAAAAAGCAAGAGCAAAAACTATTTGTTTGGCAATATAAAAACTAATTCTATAAGAAGAAAATATAATATTTATATACATTTAATATTTCTACAATGCTATGGTAATAACAAACATCACTAAATAACTTTTTAAAAAATGTTGGGACACAGCATGGCTGCTTTCAATTGGCTTCAACGCGCCCGTAGAGGAAACAAGGTTTGAGCTTTCCAGCAGTTACGTTTAGAGTTCAGTACATTCATTCAATGGTTTTTCAGTTGAAGTTCAGGTGTTTCCGAGTTGAGTAGAACATCACACTAACAAAGGTTTTTGAAAATGAACTTCATCATCATCAGCTTGAATATTTATTTTTAAAAATGTAAGTATATTCTGATGATGTTTTAAGTAAAATGAGAAATATTTCGTTGTATCACAACAGTCCCATCAAAAAAAAATCTGTATAAAATCCTTCATCAAAATTGTTGCATTTGAAAACTAGTATACATTCTAGTATACATTATCTGAAAGTACACATGTCTGTGTTATTGTTCTTAAAGAACGAGCTATAAAAACCTTCAATTGAAGTTTATATGCAGAAAGAAATTGAAGATAATATTCGGAAAAACTATATATTTTTTAAAAGTATATTAAATTAAAGGTTTTTGTGTCTAATTCCTTCATAAAACTTGTAAAAAAAAAATAATAACTATTTTGAACCATTGAAACTATCAAAGAGAAAATATAGATTTTTTCAAAAAACAATTCGCATGAAAATTAAAAATCCATATTTTTTTATAGAAGTTAAAAAAAAATTTATATTTCAAAATTTTAATGAAGGTCTTATGCTGACTTTTTTGCTGGGGTCCTTATCACAACCACAAATGCGTTGATTTGAGCAATTTTCAGTCATAAGCAGCTTTCAACTCGCTTTTGTCCCAGAATATGTTGGGCCCTCTGTTTCGGATGGAATTTTCGTAGTTCCAGCTGGTCACGGGGGTCATCCAATTGGAACCGTACTCGGAGGCGATGCACTCTTCTGCTTCGCAAGGGACCAGAACCTTCTGCCCCAAGAGATCCGCTGAGCAGAGAGAGAAATGGGGGTGGTGGTACCTAAACAAGAATCAAATGAACATTAATCGCCTTTGCAGACCAAAGGTGAAGGACTTTGAGCAATCATTGAGCGCTGCCGACCTACAAGAAGCACTTTTGTACGCTATTAAAATTTTCAGTGCAACGATGTACCATATCTTGGTGCAAAACAGAGGTCTGCAGCAAATTACACCATATTATGGTGGAGTCTAGGTTGAACCAAAAATCATTTTTCGGGAAAAATCGGAGGCTTCACCGCTATATGGTTCAACTTCTTTAACTGCAACCGAAATTTTCGCAGTCGCTACATCAACAAAACAGGAAATCGCCTCCAAGAAAGACAATGACGTACAAGAGCCTCCGTGGCCCAGTAGATAAAGGCGTTCATCTATGAATCAGAGGATTCCTAGTTCGATCCCGAGCGATGGACTTGACAAAGAAAAGTAAAAAAGTTGTGATCTTGTGATCGGAGGGTTGCCAGCTTCACTACAAAAATACTACTACTAAGAAAATAATAAAATACTAAGAAAACCAGAATTTTGGTTCCACGTTTCATAATAAAATGGAAAAGCGAAAATATGAAATGTTGTGCAACGTTTCACCACTAAATGGTTTCCGTGGTAGCACCGTAAAATGGTAAAACTAAGCACCAAATGTTGGTTGCAGTAAATAGGTACCAAAGTTTGGTGCGAGGTCTTAATAATTTTCAATGGTCTACATGGCTTCTTAACATTCACTGCGTCCTGCCGGTAGGACGTCCGTTTTGTGCTCATTTTGAGCTTAGAATCGTGAATTAAAAATTAAAGAACCACCAGTGCTGACAGGCAATAAGTGGATTGTACACGCTCAGTTTACTTTGTTAGGTAGCAAATTTTTGAATTTTCGATTTCTCGTAAAACAAATTGTAGTGCTATGCACTTTTTGGCTGTCACTCGGAATCGAACCGAGGACCTTCTGCATGATACGCCGATACTCTACCAGTCAGGCTAAAGTGATCACTTGAGGAAGTGGGAGTATCGGGTATATGAAATGACCCCCACAGTACCCCCTCTCAGTGTGTCGGACAGAAGAACGAATGATTGAGATGCCCGTGAAGTATTATCACGCGGGAAGTGGTTGAGGTTGTGGTGGTTGATTCACATGCGCATACGAATTGTATGTAAAAACCTAAATGTGCAAACTGTAATATGATATACGTTTCATGTCGATATTTGGGTATTCTTCTTCTTTTTTATAGCTATCATCCAATTATTTATAAACATAATATGAAGCCCTTAACATATGGCTTTAAATTATATTAATTTTTTTTTCGAGATTTTCGCACAGAGCTTTCATTTGAAGTTTAGCATACATAATCTGAAAGTATACATTTTTGCGTTATTATTCTTAAAATACGAGCTACAAAAAAACTTCATAAAATATTTACAAAACTAGTACATAGGAATTTCTATGAAAAAATTAGGCAAAACAAATCTTATGTAATCGAAAAAAACAGATTAGATATTTTAAAGTTTCAGACAAATTTTATAACTGCAACAAGAATTACTGTGAGACTTTTTAATAAAAGAAAATAATAATAAAATAAACATTTACTTGAAATAGTATCCTTTGCTAGGCCGATGACCAGCATACCAAGAGCCATTGCTTTCTTTATAAACGAAGAAAAGATCCACTCTGACTGAATAAGAATTCAGGCTCAGTTCCAGTCCCTGTTTGACCTTGAAAATATATAATTGTTAACACATTAAGCTTTGTCAACATCCAAAACAGATTTGAAGGTAATCCAAAAGTAGCAAAAGAAATAAAATAATACTAATTGTAAAAGTATAGAGAGTAAAACGATGCATGTTGCGTCAGTCTTAAGTATTTGATTAATTAATTAATATTTGTGTCCTCTTTTTCTTGTAGGTAAAAAAGTAAGTTTGGAAAAACATTACATGTGTTTTTTAAAACTAACATGCCTGCACTTTATCCAATGTCAAGCACCATATGAATATTTTCTACCTTCACTCAAAAAAATGTATAAAGTGGTCGACACTCTTAGTCCTCACTCCAGTATTTATATTATTTTAGCTCAGTGGATCTGGCTCTTGCGATGAGCTAAAATAATATAGACATTGGAAAAAGAACTAAGAGTGGCGACCGCTTTACACCTTTCTTTAGCCACACTTTACACCTTTCATTTGCAAACGATACTATGCATATCGTATGCAAATGAAATTTAAAATTTGTTCAAAAAATAGTTCTTTTGCATAGGTTCGCGTTGATTTAAAAACACATTTCTGGCTTTCAAAAATACATTAAATGTTACACATTTAAAGTTTTTTACTTACAAGAAAAAGAAGGCAAGAATATTAATTAATTAATCAAATACTCAAGTCCGACGCAACACGACTAACTGTGCAATAGCCAAGGTAGAATATTTTCTCAACCTTCTCTTCCGAATAGTATTCATCCGCGCGGCGCAGTTAAGCTCATTGTCGTTCAATGGGAGTCCTTATTCCAGGGTTTATATTATGTTAGCTCAGTGGCTATTGTCGCTATAGCGCCAGCATTTAAGGCGGAGAACATGTACAAGCTCATTTCTGCCAGGCAGCTGCGTCTTTCTGCTTAGTCGTCGACCTATCGAATCAGAAAAAAGGCCACCCATTCACTTTCTATGGAATATATCTGAGGTGGCACATTAAATGGTGTTTTTGATCTCGAAAAGAAACTTACGCGAGTGGCGGAGGTCGACTGGGTTAGATATTTGACGCTGAGGTGTTGGCTGAGCTCGGAGTAAAATTATACGGTTATTGATTATGCTTACAGAAAAGATTTTATTTAGGAAATTATTCTAACTTATGAGATTAGAACATAATTGACATAATTGGCAAAATAACTAGTTATTAGAAAGTTATGAACTTTTCTTTTGAAAAAAAATATTGCGTAAACTATAGATTACTTCTGAAATATGAATGGTTCTAAAACAAAATTACTATTACCCAATATAAATAGTAGTAATTAAAATGGATCATTAGTAGCATTTTTATATAAATTGCTGATTTTATTAAAGGAACATTATTGCATTAGTGCTACAAATAATATTTTTAAACAAATCCACAGATGACTTAATTAATTTAAATAATAGAATTCAGATGTTAATTGTGTAATTTTAAATTTCATTTGCAAACGATATGCATAGTATTTTCACTTATGCAAACCAATGGAATACATTTAAAATTGTTATAATTTTTGAAAGAAACGTAGTATAAAGATGTATAAGTTCATCATTTGAAACTTTTAATTTTCCGAAGAAAATAAATATTGTGCGAATTTCAATGTAGTACAGCTTGTAGTTAACGATATTTTCTTGTATTATACTAAATATTAAACTACGTTTTAAATTGAAAGCGATAATTTTCACCGATGGTAAAAAAGTATTTTGAATAAATTAGTAGTAATTTTTGAAAGTAGGTATAATTCAATTTTATATATAAGATTACTTCTATGGGTTTATATATTAGATTCAGTGAAACTAGATGAGCGAATGCATAAGTTTATTGCATCAAGAATTTCGAAGAGGTGGTTGTGGACCATGTATATCGGGTCAGACACAGATAGGTGGTTGTGGACCATGTATATCGGGTCAGACACAGATAGGTGGTTGTGGACCATGTATATCGGGTCAGACACAGATAGGTGGTTGTGGACCATGTATATCGGGTCAGACACAGTACTATAAAAATGAGAGTTAGATTCCCAATATTTATCTCGAATATCTAGTCGAGAGTCCAGAGAACTCGTGAAAGGAGGATTGCCAGTTTGCGCGTTCCACATTTCCCTCTTAAAGACATTCACCGTGTAGAAGGTAAGGGTGCACGTTAAATCTGTCGTGGTCAAAAGTCTTGACACCTATTCAGGCAAGCGCGTTAAAAGTGTCCATGTAGAATGAATGGGCCTTAGATTAATTTAAAACAAAACTCTATATGTGTCTCAATGTGGTTAATCTTGGGTTTACACGTCTAGTGAGAAAAATCATTTGGTGAAGGGCAGTGAAATAAAACCATTTCTATTTATCCTTAAATAACTTCATCCATTAAAATAGTAAATTTAATATACCGACACCGTTCAAGCGCACATGTGATGCCCACTGAGAATTAACAAATCAATTCAATATTTCTATGGGCCTATAATTTATTAATTATTTTTTTATGCTGATTCGGTCGCATTTTCTAAAATATCAGATGCATAAAAATTATGATTGCAAAGGCTTGGTTTGTACAACCTAAAGATGTTTAAACGCAATCAAAAAATATTTGACATTAAATTGCGGCTTTTTTTTCAAATGTAATGCACATCTACAGTTACATGTCTCCATAATGATTAACAAAATTATCCCTGTAAAAAATAACATATTACTGCCGAAATAAAAAACATTCTTTATGCTGAAATGTAAAAATTGTAAATGATAGCAGAACTTATTACAAGATGCATTTTTGAAAAGAACTTGACGTCGGCTTTTTCTACTGTATTCATGTGCCACCCTTTTTGGAGTCAGCAAATTTCGACGTTGGAATTTTTATTACAACGGCCCGGTCGGCGAGAACGGCTTCGAAAGCTTATACATGTTCCCCGCCTTTAAAGTTTATTGCTAAGAATTTTAACGTTCTGCCAATATGAAGCATGATAGATTTACGATATAAATGCTACTTGTAATAATAAAACTACCTGAAGTTACATGTGCACAGAGATCAATATAATTCAAGCGATACTATCGGTGGAAAATGTAATTATATGTGTAATTATATATTTTTCGTTATTAAAAAAAATCCCATGTGTTTTGGGGCAAATATCTGCGAACCGTATTGTGCTAGTGTCTATACTTTTCGAATTAGTGAATTTGTACTTTTATGTTACTTTTGGATTACACAGGAACTATACTTTCAATTTGCGCCGTCTAGTTTCAAAACCAGATAGATCCATTTTCATAAATTTTACACGAGACATAAAAACCGGTTGACTGTCAGATGGTTTGGGATCAAAGTGTATGACGTTGAATGCAGTTTTAAACTGTATTTCAGCAATTTTGGTCAATACCACTTTGCAAGAGGATGTAGTGCATTGAGAACTTTTGAAAAATATTTTTTTTAAAACAATTTTGCGAAAAATGTTGATTTCCCTTTTGAAAAGTCCTTCAATTTTTAATCAAATATCTGATAGACTGCTTGTTAGCTCTTATCCATATAGAAAAGGTTTGGTCCATATAGAAAAGGTTTGATTTTAATTATGATTAAATTAAGTCCCTGATTTTGTTTGTTGTTAGTTATACTTTCTTGCACAATTTTGAAATTTTTGCAAATTTCAATTTTTTCTATCTCAAACGTTTAAAAAAATACAGTAAAATAAACATATATATAAAATACAAAAAATAATTAAAAAAATAAGCCATGCTTTTTTGACACTTATATGAGAACGTTGACCTTGTCATTTAACAAGTTAAAAAATTACGTAGATGTTTTCTGTTTAACATGGAACTCAAAAACAGACATCAGAAAAATAAATTAAAATGCATATTATATTTTTTAAAAGATTTCTTTTATTTAGATTAAAAATATTTACAAAACTTTAATTAAAGTCATTTGATTTAAAATCATTCACATATTTTTTTAGAAAGTCTTTTTTAAAAACTCTGCAACCAAAAAAAATCAGATAATTTTGTAAACCGTAATCAATAATCCAAATTTGGAAACTTTACTTTGAAGAATTCTTTAGTTTCGATATAAGAATATAATTCTAAGTTAACCCTTTGCACTCCGTTGGCGCCGCTCAGGCTACAACATAACGACTCGTTATTTTAGTTCCCTGTTCTTTAAAATAAACTCGAAAAGTGTCTTCTTATGTAAAACACATCGATCTCTTTTATTCAATTTGTTCTCTTGCATATCCGAAACAGATTATGATTTTTTCCCCTCTGTGAGCATAAAAAATTGTGGGTGAAAAACAGAAAGAGGATTAAGTGTTCTTTAAAAAGAACGCAAATATCAAAATGTTCTTGGAGTGGAAAGGGTTAATCCCTTTTGCGGACGAGAGGTGACTCTAAGTCACCTAAATAACGAACTGTTCTTTGTTCCCTGTTCATCCAAATACACGAGAATTGCTTGTTCTTGAACATAAAAAACGCTTTTTTTTTCTCATCTTGTTCTTTATCTTAACTCCATTTAAAAGTATGATCATCACTTGTGTACCAACGAGGCATAGATCGGGAAATTGATTAGGGAAAAGAACAGGAATGGTATGTAACTGTTCCAGGAAAAGAACTAAATATCAAACATGTTCAATACTTACTGTTCCCATTCGCTGTGTGAGCTTAAGATGTTCATTCCCACGGAACAACTCCAGAACTTGATCCAAGTCATCCACTTCCGCGGACCATGCGGCAAAGTCGACATCCGAGGTGTATGGAATCACGCCGCACTGTCGGTACCATCCTGATTGAAAACTATTCGCACTTTAGTATTTAATTCAATCTAAAACAGAACATGCTGGACTAGTAATCAGAGGATTGCGAGTTCGAGGCCGACTGAATGGACTTGACAAAGAAAAGTAAAAATGTAGTGATCTTGCGATCGGAGGGTTGCCAGCTTCGACTGTAAAATACTAGAAAGTCGTTTAAAAATTATACTGACGTGTTAAGGGACTGGTGCACTATAAATCTGAACGGGGTCCAATGTCCTAACCTCCTATTGGGATTGCGTCGGATGCCAGCTCAGATGTTGTCCTCGTCATCTGAGCATGGTTCAAAAATACGAGGCATTGACCCCGGGTCTTTTCTTCGGGATAGACCCAGATGCCTCCGTGGCCGAGTGGATTAAAGCGTCAGCTGGGAATCCAAAGGGTCCCCGGTTCGAACCTTTGCGCGGACTAGACTAAAGAATAGTAAAAATTTGTGATATTGCGATCGGAGGGTTGCCAACTTCACTACCAAAGTACTAGAATGTCGTCCAGAACATCCAACAAATTATACTGGCGTGTATACGTGATTGGTGCACGATAAATCTGATCGGGGTCCAAAGTCCCGACGTCTATTGAAGGCGTTGGGTGCCAGTTCAGGTGTTTCCTCGTCATCTGACAATGGTTCTAAAATAACGAGGTGCATGTATGAATGTGTGTGTGTATGTGTTCCCGGGTCTTTCCTTCGAGATTGACCCCGAACCGTCGCCAATAGCCCACTGTGCAGCTCTAGTGCGACGTTGATTAACAAAACAAAACCAAACCAGAACATCCACAAAAAATGAACGGCGTGTATACGGGACTGGTGCACCATAAATCTGATCGAGGTCCAAAGTCCCGACGTCTATTGAAGGCGTTGGGTGCCAGCTCAGGTGTTGTCCTCGTCATCTGACCATGGTTCAAAAATACGAGGCATTTTTCCCTGGTCTTTCCTTCGAGATAGGCCCCGAACCGTCGCCAATAGCCCACTGTGCAGCTCTAGTGCGACGCTAATTAAATAAACCAAACCAAACCTAGTTGTAGTATTCACCTGTAAATATATATTGTGGGGAGAGTTCTTCAGCTAGGAACTTAAATGTAATACCATAGCCTCCTTAACCTTTCCATGCAGTTATCTAGTTGAAACACTAACCCGACGAGATATCCTTATAAGACCAAACCTAAAGAGCCAACTATCATTTTCTAACCATTTTATATAAAATTATATGGCGAAAAATGTGCGTGAATGGTAAAATAATCATCCTCAATTCCGAACTCTCACAAATCGGGAATAAATAAATCGGAAAAACTTCCGAAAACAAGCAATGAAATCAATAAAAAGTATTGAGTAAAAAAATTACTATTTTAAATGGTAAATTAAAATTATTTCAGTGTTCCTATAGAGAATTGAAAGAATCCTTACCCAGCAAAGTTCCAGACCAGATCCAGAAATGCATCAACAACGGGTTGAGCCTCACTTTCAGCTCTCGCAAGGAAACGATGGCTCGATTCTTGAAACGATGTTGCTCAAAGGATGATCGATCCTCTGAACCCGTTTGGACGCCATTGCTGGAGAAACTATCAACAATCGAGGAGTTGCATTCCAGAAACTTCGAACTTGCCATTTCGAAGAGAAAGTACTGCGGGTTGGAGGGAATTCTAACGTGGATCAGGGACTTGTCAGGGAAATCAGGGAAGACTGCAGTGAGGCTGTGGGGGAAAAGGAATTCTGTAGTTCAGACAATAATAGTCCTTTTGAATTAAATTAGTTAGATAAAGTTTAGGAAAATAAAATGGGAATATTTGTATAATCTTTTATGCTATGTGAATTATAAAGCAACTAGATGCTTAGCTCAGCTTACCCCAAATTCATGCACAATAAAAGATTGGTAAAGTTTGGTTTAGTTTGGCTATGTTGGCTGCTTTTTAATGGCACAATTTTGGCTATACTGCGCCAAACACAAAGATTGGTAAAGGAAAAAATTGACTATTTTCATGTGTGTTCTATTTTAAAGATATGCAACTTCGTAAATTTCCGCTACGGGGCACTGTCAACGGTCTCATCATTTAGTGCATTGTTACTTTACAATACCAAGACACAACTTTTATGACTATAGCTGTTGTGGTTAGTCATAAAAGTTAGAAGGGTGATAATGTTAGTTGACTCTGTATTTTATTATATTATTGAAATATTATATTACGTAAATAATAATAGTTGATACAAACAACCAAAGTAAGAATGTTTGATACCTATCGAATGCAGAATCCTCCTTAACGAAGTGAAGCTCTTCTGACGGTGGAATGTTCTCGAACATTAAGCTCTTCATTGCTGCGTGCCACCAATAGGTGCTTCGTTTGTAGAACACCACCAGGTGCACTGTGGAGTTATCCTGCTTGAAAAATACGTGACTAGTAAAAAGGTCCTTGGAAGACTGGGGATCGGATGCTTTCATCCAATCTTTGAGAGGTTCTCGTATAGATTCAATACTGAAACCGGCGTTTTTTATTTGTGCTTGAGTTTCTTCCTGAAAATCGAAGAGGAGTTGAAAATGGTGTAATTAAAAATACAATACAAAAATAATCATTTAAAAATTGAGAATTTGAATCTACGTTTTTATTTAGTGTATTTGTCTAGCAAGTGAACTCATTCAGAAAATATAAATAATAACTAAACAAATAAAAAAAATATCTATTTGGATTTACATTGTAATACAGTTAAACTCCTTTATAACGAACCCTCAAAGGACTGGTTCAGAAGTTCGCTATAGCCGAGTATTCTCACTATATACGAATTTTCAAATATTGTCAATATATGTTGGAAAGGCACGTGGACAAAACTCCCACGCATGCGACGTCCAATTAGATGGCCGGAGAATACTACGCAATAAAATTCTGATGACGCTGGAGCGTCGCCATCTTTAGAGAGAGACTAAAGAACTATACCACGAATAGGAGGTGCCAATCTCGTAGGCGCACTTTTCTTTAATTGTAAATAAAATATAACCTCTCTTAAGCTTAATTAAACTTAGATTAGATACACCTGAAGAGTTGGTTTCTTTGCGTGTTTTTGAATTGGATTAAGAGAACCTTATTGGAGTCCGTGTTGTGTAAGGACAGCAGCAACTACAATACCCGAGGATAAACCCTGCTTGGATTATCTTTAATATATATACTACGCAAAGCTATTAAATATCTCTTTCCACACTGCATACATATTTATTTCTTTTCGGAAACGTTGCAACATATTGGGCTGCGACGCCACCAATAGCACATTGTGTTGCTCTAGTGCGATGTTAATTCAATCAACTTAATTAAAGTTGAAAATGTACCACAGAAAAACTGAAAGTGTACATGTACATTTCTACCACTACTATTTCCGATTTTAAACGGTGAAATGTTTTAAAAATTCACACATTCTTTCTTAGAAACGTTTTGTAATCTAAGAAGGCGCTATTGGGATTTCTTCAAGTCTGTTAAAGGCAATGAATTAATACTGAATCTATTGTAGGGGCAACTACGTGATACACACTGATCTCTAACTGTAACTTTTGGATTAGGTAAGACATTTTGTTGACTTGAAGCCAATGTGGAAGCAGCCATGATGAGGCCCACTTTCACGCTACCGCAATGTTTCGTATATTTTTTATGTTAAAATAAGTCGACATGTATTGCTTTTGGCTGAGTTTTCTTTTTCATTTTCATTTCTTTTGAAACCCATTTTAAATGCAATCTGCTATTAAAATAGAATGTCATTTGCAAGTCAAAATCGAAGTAGTTAAAAAGCAAGAGCAAAAACTATTTGTTTAGCAATATAAAAATTAATTCTACAAGAAGAAAATATAATATTTATATACATTTAATATTTCTACAATATGGTATTTGAGCCTTCCAGAAGTTACAGTTAGACTCCAGTGAATACAGACAATACAGGACAGAAGAAATATTAATTAAATACCAGTTTATATACGCGGGAAGCAAATGTTTACAACATGTTTTGTCGCATTAGTGTAATTTGTATAAAAACACAACTTTTCCTAAATACATTGACTTTATCTTAGTGATTTGACTACCCTTCTGTTCCTCGTCTTGGCATGGTGCTTCGCGAGTAATTTCTGAGCGTGTTGCGGATTTTGAACCTGTGTTTGTGTTGTGCTGTTCTGTGTCGTCCATGCATTGTACTTTGTCAATTTAAGAATCATCTCATGTAGATATAATTTTGTTGTAAGGGTTAAAGAAGCTTCGCTTCTAGGTACCTAGACGAATTAAATTCCGTTCAAATTCCGTTCAAATACATTGACTCATTTACAAAGTCCAATATTTAAAAGTCCCGTTCAATGGGTTGGTTTTGGTTTGGTTTTGTTAATTAACGTCGCAAAAGAGCTGCACAGTGGGCTATTGGCGACGGTTCGGGGTCTATCTCGAAGGAAAGACCCGGGAACACATACACATTCACACACACATACATGCACCTCGTTATTTTAGAACCATGGTCAGATGCAGTGGCGTAGCCAGCATTGGGTTATTTTGGGTTAGAACCCCCCCCCCCCCCCATAGCCAGATCAAAATTCCCCCCCCCCCCCCATAGCCAGATCAAAATTATTTTTTTTAAAAATAACAAGTGCCAAAAAAAAAAAAAAATCTTCTTTTTCTCCGATTTTTATAGAGAAAATACGCGTCGCATTTCCTGGTCTAACCCACATGTATCTCCTGACTTTCTGTGGGGGGTAAAAAAATTCTCTTGCTTGAAAATGAAAGTCTTTATTTTGTTAATACTAAATGCCATTTTAGAAAGAATTGACGAACTAAAGAAAAATTTCGTTCCCCAACCCACCTCCTAATTTTTTCTGGTGCTTCTATTACATTTACAATCAATTTTATTTTCTCGTATTATCTTGTTTCTTCTGCCAGCACACAGACAGCTAACAGACATTTGGGAGCCACTTCTGTCATTACAAAATACTCATCGTTCAAATAAAAAAAAATGGAAATGAGCTGGAAATATATTGGCGCCGATATTTATCTACGTTAAATATTATGAGAGCCAACTGAACTTTTAGAACCCAATCGCTGCGAGTGTAGGTGGTTTTATTATATTTGGGTTCGAATCAGTTTAAATAATTTCAATGATGTTACAATGAAAGAACTAATATTATATTTTAGTCAGCAAGGACGAATGGTTTTTGTGAACATGCAATTTAAATGTGGAGCAAAGCTGCGAATATTTAAATTGTAAAAAAAAAAACCTAAATGAACGGTATTTTCTGAGTTTGATAAACTGCACTGGTAAGTGGATAAATATCATACGGCATTTTTTAATTAAAGTTTAATTTTAAAAGATTTCTTAAAATTCGATAAAATAAAGTTTTTGCATTTGATAGTCATATTTATAAAATAATCTTTCTAAAAAAAAAAACCGACTTTAAGAAAAATGCGCTAAAAAGTAAAAAATAATTTTTAATTTTACGAATGAGTTGAAAAAATTGAATTATTGAATATCAATTTTATACGTAGTACAACTTTTTGAAATCGGCGCCAAAATTTAGGTAGGATTTTTGTAAATTGGCACCAACTTCCAAAAGTTGTACTAAGTATAAAATTGATATTCAATAATTCAATTTTTTCAACTCATTCGTAAAATTAAAAATTATTTTTTACTTTTTAGCGCATTTTTCTTAAAGTCGGTTTTCCTTTTTTTTAGAAAGATTATTTTATTTTTCCCTTTTTAGTTTTTAATTTTGAAGGGGGCTTCGCCCCCTATTATTTTTCACCAAGAAATTCAAGTAGCAACTTGTGCTCAACAATGTATATTGTAATACAATCCCTATCAATGCTGGTTAAACGAAATGTCATTGTTGTAAACTTCTGTTAAACAATGAAAATATTATGAAATCGGAAAAATTGTTTAAAAAAACTCCGGTTAATCGGCATTTCCGGATATATAACAGCCGGATAATCGATTATTTTTTTGCAGATTTTGCCTAACCGGATTTTTCTCTATCCGACAAAAAAAGAATTTTCGAAATCGGACAATATTTTTTTTCAAACGGTCCGGTTAAATGAGAATTCCGGATAGTTAAATACCGGATAACCGGATATTTTTTTCAAATTGCTCCCCTTTGAAACATCCCCTATCCAACAAAAAAAAAAATTGTGCAAATATCTGAAGTAAAACCGAAATCCCGCGCGCACATACATAAAAAAAAAAAAAAAAAAAATACATACAGGTCGAATTGATAACCTCTCGACTTGGCGCGCGTTGGCGGTTTTAATTTAAAATTTCTGGCGGTTTCATTTTTGAGTTTTTTTTTTTGAGTTTTGGTGAGCGCGCTGGGCAGTCGGTTAAAAATAGCCAAACGTAAGAGTAGACGGTCACGAGCGATTTTAAACGAAACCAATAACGTTCAGTATTTTGCATGAATTTCGTCGATAATTTTTTTTCTATCTTTATGTTTACCTGTCTATTTTGTTGGGGTTTAATAAATGTGTTGTTTTTTTTAAATAAAACTTTTACAAGTTTATTCATTATTTATAATCTGTACTTTAGTTCATGTTGATATCTCTAACCGTTAGACATGTATTTTCCCACTGTTTCATAAATATTTCTGTTTGACCATATTATGTAGCTGTGTTTTATATATGACAGTTTTATTTATACCATTAGGTAAGAGAAAGTATACTTAACCAGTAAAAAATAGATATTCCAAGGCCCATTCTACACGGACGCTATTTACGCCGCGTTGCATTTTGCAAAAGTCTCTGATTGGTGCATTCAAACCATGTGGTGGACCAATCGCAGAGTTATCTGCAAAAGCTAACGTGCACAAATAACGTCCGTGTAGATTGGGGACATTATTAGAACACATTAGCTTTTGTAGATGGCCCTGTGATTGGGAAATACAAACTATGTGGTTTACATATACACTCGTAGAGCCAGCTGTATCTAACACGCGTAAATACGGCGCTGCGTCTTGTGCTGGTGATTAGACAAGCATTTTTCCATTTTTTGTCTAGCTTCACAGATTCTACAAATCAATGTTTTTTTTATAATAATATATTTTTTATTCACTTATTTGATTTTTTTACAAGCAACGTCAATTTCCGTTATGATTTTGCCACAATGCGCCGTTTTTCTGCGTCAAGCAACCAATGAAACCTCCTCCCCCATATCACGCCATAGTCATGCATGATGATTTTAATTATATAATAAAGAATTATTTACAAATTTAAAATTACTACTTAAAAATTATTATTATTACCCCCCATCAATATTTAGCTACAGACTTAAATCCCAGTAAAATGTCAACCAGGTTTGTTAGTAATTTAAATTAGGAAATGACTAAAGATTAACCTTTGAAAATTAAGCTTTTAATTTACATCTTATTTATAATTGTTATAAATATTTAATTAATTAAAATTATTAATTACAATTTTAATTTAAAACTACTGCTTAAATTAAAAAATATCATAAATTAAATTTACTAATTTAAAATTAATACTTAAAAATTATTATGATTATTTAAAATTACTAATTTAAAATTATTAATGAAAATTGCTAATTTAAAATTATTAATGAAAATTGCTAATTTAAAATTATTAATGAAAATTGCTAATTTAAAATTATTAATGAAAATTGCTAATTTAAAATTATTAATGAAAATTGCTAATTTAAAATTATTAATGAAAATTGCTAATTTAAAATTATTAATGAAAATTGCTAATTTAAAATTATTAATGAAAATTGCTAATTTAAAATTAGTAATTAAAATTATTAATTAAATTTAATTAAAATTATTAGTTAAAAATTGTTCAAATCAATTTATAATAAAAAAAATTATTTAGTTTTGGTCAGACCAAAAATAATTTATGAACCCCCCCCCCCCCTCCCTTCGGACAATCCTGGCTACGCCACTGGTCAGATGACGAAGAAACACCTGAACTGGCACCCAACGCCTTCAATAGACGTCGGGACTTTGGACCCTGATCAGATTGATCGTGCACCAGTCCCGTATACACGCCAGTATAATTTGTTGGATATTCTGGACGACTTTCTAGTATTTTTGTAGCGAAGCTGGCAACCCTCCGATCGCAAGATCACTACTTTTTTACTTTTCCATGTCCAGTCCATCGCACGGATTCGAACCACCAATCCTCTGATTAGTAGCTGAACGTCTTATCAACCCTTTCAATGGGACAAAATGTGTTTTAGACGAATTACACGGATTAGTTTTATAGAAAATTTGAAGGCTAATTCAGAGGTGTAATAATTCAAATTTCAAGAATTTTTAATAAAAAATGTTGTTACCACTGCTGTTAAAAAGCAAGTGGTACTCCTTTAGAGCAGGGGTTTGTGGTATCGCACTCCCTTTAGAGCGTCAATTTTGGCGCAATTTTGGCACAAGGCAATGACAGATTGCTTTTCAAAAACAGCTGGTACTCCCATGGAGCAGTCATTTAGGACCACTCGACCCCATTCTAACAGACAATTTTGAGAATATCGCCTCATAATAATTTTATTTTCATTGGAATTCAACCAAAATTAAATCCATATTATATTCTTCAAATAATTTTTTAAGAAATCGTGTTCAAAATCTGCAATAATAAAAAAAAAAGTCATCGCTTTTATAATTAATATACATGGTAAAACAGCGCATTTTACTTAATATTTGCCTCATTACAACTTAGAGGGCAACCAACTTTGGCACAGTAATCTATTTATTTCGCTCCAATATGTTGGCGAGAAAAAGCATACTTGGGTGGAACCAAAATTAAATCCATATTATATTCTTCAAATAATTTTTTAAGAAATCGTGTTCAAAATCTACAATAATTAAAAGAAGTCATCGCTTTTATAATTAATATACATGGTAAAACAGCGCATTTTACTGAATATTTGCCTCATTACAACTTAGAGGGCAACCAACTTTGGCACAGTAATCTATTTATTTGGCTTCAATATGTTGGCGAGAAAAAGCATATTTGGGTGGATCAATCGATTTAGAAAAACAAAAAGGTTTGGATGGATTGTCACATATTCTGAAAGTGTCATACGTGTGTTGCACATTCAATACATTTTAAACGGCTTGGCCGACAAGTGATATAAGTACAAAAACAAGGTTTCAAGATAAGATAGTTTATAGTTTGAAATCCCTTGTCTATAATGTTAAGACGAATGACATTTAACTCATTATTAGGCAACTTACTGAAATTGGATCCACACCACATGGCCAAATGTTAGATCTATCAGCTTAGTAATAAAAAATGGTGTTAGTTCATTTTCGGATTTTGGTAACTTTTACCACAGCGAACAAACGGCCCATATGTATAACTACTTTTAAAATTCCACAAATAATAAAGTAATTTTAATATCAAAATGTTAAAGAATATTAAATTTGGTCCCAATATCAAACAAATTATCTGCAATAAATCGAGGATTTTTTTTGAGCGACGTAAACTAAGTTGAAAAAGAAACCACGTCAGTTTTTTTGCCTAAAGTATTCAAAAAGTAACCATGTCCGTTTTATTGTCTAGAGTTAATCCTTTGCGGCCAAGGCCTTTTTTTCGCCAGCAATTGGACGATTTTCAGCACATTTTGGGAATTTCTTACAGTAGTGCCTAAGAGTCACCTCCAATCATCAAACCAAGTAGTACCTGACATTCACCTCTTGACCTCAGAGGGTTAAATCTTATTAAACTATCACTCGATTCCCGCTCTAACGTTTTCATCGGCTGTTATAGAACAAACTGCACCCAAATCCTTCAAATCGAATGAATTTCTATGCAGCCCGTTTTAAGTAACACACTTTCGAGGTCTATATGCACTTTAGGTATACATATATTATTCAGTATTTACACAAACCTTTTCCAGTACGGGAATGTACTTTTCCCAAATTCCGAAAGTCACTACTTGCTCCAAATTAGAATATATTTTCGGATCGAACTTCCTCCTCAGCAGGAGATCTTTATAGGAAGGGGACAACATGCAGAAGAGGACGGACGGCTCAATCAGCACGACTTCAATATTTGAGGTGGACACGAGATCAGCAAATTCAACCAGGACTTTGAATAGGGGATGTCTTTCCTTCTGAAAAGTTCAATTTTACATGTCATAACTTGTTGTTTGCAGTAGAATTTGTTTAAAATGATTAGAGATTTGTAGATGGTGTTTAGCCCTATGCACTCCTCTTGCTACTCTCTCGGATGATCAGTTATTTTTCAGTTATTCTGGTTATTATTTTAGTTCCCTGATGTTCCTTAAATTCAACGAGAATAGCATGATTGATTTTGTGTTAAAAAAAAACATTTATCTTTCTTTTTTAGCTTGTTCTCTTGCAGATCTAAAACACGCGAACCGATCAGCTTATCGAATTCCCAACTGCAGCCAAAGTCAGAAAATTCATTTCGGCTGTACATTCTCACAAATGCAGTGCATTAGCTTGGGGGGAATCTCCGTACTACGTAGAGGTTGCCATGGCAACGATGCAGCCGATTTCGAATTTCGCTTTTCGGCTGCGGTTTTGATTGAACGGAGTTTTTTCCCTTCCTGAATTGTGCATTACGGCAACAGGCTTCCTATTTATCTGAGATTTTGTTTACTACCGTAGAAATTTAATTTTGAATTCTAATCTTCATTTAAGAAAATTAGTAAAATATCTGATTTTAGTTTTAAAATACACAAATAAATTGAGGTGCAGCCCGGCTGTTCTTGCTGTAGTGCACGAGCCGCTACTGATAACAATCTTAAAATAAACGATCTAAAACACCACGTTTTAAGCACGCATGCGCACATTTAAGTTGGTGCCCTAAAATGATTGAATTCGATAAAGTAAATTTGACGTGTAACGTCTTTAAGTGATGCATGTAGCAAAGTGTACAGGTAACAAAAACATGCGTAATAAAAATATGAACCGTACAACAACGTTGGTGCAGTTGCATATATTTTACGCTCGCCTGACCATCGCACACGCTTTTTTAAGAATTAGAAACAACATAGAAATCACTCAGCGGCTTTCCGGAATCCAAAAAAGAGCTCCAAATTGAGTGAACGCCTTAAACCGAACTACCACCCGATAGACACGGCTTTCATCATTTTTAGAAAAATCCAGTGCAGCTGAAGTGGGTTTTTGTTGCTTTAGTATCGAAATCCAGTTATCTTCTGAAGAGTGGGTTCTGGTGGATATTAACAGAAAACGCATGAAGGTTTTTATATATAATTTAACAGCTATAACATAGAGTTTGTGATATATATTTTATGTTTATGCATTTGATTACTAGAGAATCTACCTTTTGCTTCGTTGCATATTCTTGAACGCCTTTATATCTTGATATGTTATGGTATAAATCTTTCAAACTGGAATTCATATTTTCACCTTGAAATGCAAATGGCTGGAACAAGCAAATCTCGAAATCATCGTCCACCATTTCTGCGGAAAACTTCAGAGTGGTATCGGGAAAGTATTGGAAATCATCACCAAACTGAAATACAAGAGAAACCGTATTACTCTTACATCTCGGTTACTTGTTGTTACAATGCCTAAACTAATCGGGCGGCTTGGCTTTCAAGTGATATAAGTCCAAAATCAGAGCTTCGAGATAAGAGTCTTTAATATTAGCAACTCGCCTTGGCTACGTAACGTTATGTGGAATGGCTCAATAATGAGTACGTTCATGTACTCATTATTGGGCAACCTATTGAACTACACTGTAAAAAAAATTGTGCTTAAAAATGAGTACATAGACGTACTCGTTTTTCTTTGAGTACAATTGCATCGTCAATGAGCGATGGCGTACTCAAATTTAAGTAATCGTACTTTCGCAAAAATAAGCTATATTGCTAATCTCAGCTTCTGTTCAAACCATCTTAACAAAGCGACCTGGCACACATAAAATATTTGTTCAGAAGATGGTTTTACACATTATTTGATGTCGATTGCTTAAATGGTAACTGAGTTATAACGACTCAATTATCTTACTACCCATTCTTTTGCCGCGCCCTTTTAACATTACTTCTGTTTATAACTTCATGTCGCTCTACTCACGGCTCTGGTGGTACAACGGATAAGGCCCTGGACTTCGGTTCGGAAGACATCAAATATGCGGATTGGGATCGATTCCAGGTAAGTCCTAATTGCAATCGTTGAAATTTATTGAAAGTGATTTATGAAGGCAGCCTATGTAGGCAAACAACTGCTCATTTTTGAGTGCGTGTATTTTTCAAAAATGAAACTTAAGTATACTGAGCTATGATAAGCATCGAATGTAAATAAAAATGAGTACATTTTACTTATTTTAAGTACCTATTTTAAACTGTGTAGAACCCACGCCATTTAGCCAAATAATAGATGTAGTTGCTGAAAAACGTGTTAGTTCATTAATTAAATTCAAGTGACTTACATCATCCATTTAGCAGCCAAGTCGCCCAAATGTAAACAAGAAATGTTGAAATTATGACCGGTTAGAAAGGATTACTCGTAAAACACGAACGAAGGGTAAAAATTGAATATAATTATTAATTCTCTAAAGATGTAGAAATCAAATTAAGTTTATCTATAACAATAAAATTTAGAATGCAATTAGAAAATCAGTAAATCTCACTAATTCTAACCATTTGGATAATTTCAATACCATTTCTAGTTTCAGTTATAGATTTAACAAATTATGGCCAAAGTCATAAGATTCTATATGTAGAAAATAAAATCGTAAAGCTTATTTAACATTTCTATAACAATTTTAGAAGAAAAGAGAAAAAAAAATCACTTTTAAAAATTAATTGGGGTAGAGTATGCCTTCGACCACGTCCATAGGGGGAAACTGATTTGAGCCCTCCAGAAAGTTATAGAGTTAAGTGTTAATGTCTAAATGCTCATAATACTTGGGGTTGTAGAGTACGTGCGTTACGTCACCAGTTACACAATAATGATGAATGTAACGCTACGTGATGGATTAGCACATTCGTCAATCAATCACAATACCCAGTGTGATATTAATCATTCTGTTAATCTACTTGCGATTAATAGAGCGGGTTGAGATCAATAGCATACACATCCCTGGTGACTGACTGTCTTAACCCTTTATTGGAGACGTGGTGTCTCAGAGACCTCTAGTCTATGTCAGAAGATGTAGCATTTACCGCACGTGTCCACTTAAGGGTTAAATAAATATACTTGTACTATCTCTCTCGGTTACGCATACTCAATAGATTTAGTATACTACTGATAGTCGTTCTCAGAGCTTTGCATGGCATTTCGCCGTAAGTAGTCTAACTTAACAATTATGGTGCCAATATTTTAGAATTGGCGAAGTGTTGTTAAATCTTTTATTATATTTTGTGAACAGGCACATGTCGGAATTCCCGTCTAAATATTTATACCGAACAATAAAAACACACTTTAAATAGAAAAACACACAATTTAGAAGGAAAAATACACTATTTAAAAAGAAAAACACACCCTTTAAAAGAAAAAACACACTCTTTAAAAGGAAAACACATCCTCCTAAAGAAAAATACACTCTTTAAAAAGAAAAACACACAATTTAAAAAAAACACACACTTTAAAAAGAAAGACACACAATTTAAAAAAAAATACACTCTTTAAAAAGAAAACACACAATTTAAAAAGAAAAACACACAATTTAAAAAGAAAAACACACAATTTAAAAAGAAAAACACACAATTTAAAAAGAAAAACACACAATTTAAAAAGAAAACACACAATTTAAAAAGAAAGACACACAATTAAAAAAAAACACACAATTTAAAAAAACACACAATTTAAAAAGAAAACACATAATTTAAAAAGAAAAACACACAATTTAAAAAGAAAACACACCCTTTAAAAAGAAAAACATCCTTTAAAAAAGAAAAACACACCCTTTAAAAAGGAAAAGACATCCTCCTAAAGGGAAAATACACTATTTAAAAAGAAAAACACACTCTTTAAAAAAGAAAAACACATCTTTTAAAAGAGAAAAACTCACCCTTTAATAAGAAAACCACACAATTTAAAAAGACCAACATACCCTCTAAAAATAAAATTACACCCTTTAAAAAGAAAAACCCAACCTTTAAAAAAGAAAACACACAACTTAAAAAGAAAAACACGCACTTTAAAAAGAGAAACGATCAATTTTAAAAAATACACTCTTAAAAGAAAAACACATCCTTAAAAAGAGTAAAACACACCATTAAAAAGTGAAAAACACTCGCTTTAAGAAGAAAAAAACACTCTTTATAAAGAAAACACACAAGTTAAAAAGAAAAACGCCTAGCGCTATATTAGGAAGCCCCTAGCTTTTCATTTATCTTGTCTGATGTCCTAAATATTATAAAATGTTTTTTTAAGAACGGTCGTATTTGTATTTGCAGAATACCAAAGTTAAAATAGCATAGTTACATCCTGATTCGCTTAGGAAACATTCATTTAAAACGTAAAGCTATTTTCTTGTTTTTCTGCACTTCCTCTTCCCATGTCAAACCTCGTTCCGATAAATTTTTGCAATTAAAAACTTTCACTAAAACTTTTATTCTCTATATTTTACCTAACACCTTATTAGAAATAGAGATTTCTATAAGAAAAATTAAATATTAACAGTTGTAAAAGATATTTCAGCATAGTTTACAAAGTTTTGCTACTTCACGCAACTAGTCAGACCCCCACGCCTATTTTACAGGTACCGTCCCTATGTTTGACAGAACCCATCCCCATAAAGTGCATGATATAATAAATTAAAAGCCTTAGTTATTGTGGTTATCGATTCTAGAAAGAATAACTACAATCACATGAAATTGCATTTTAAAACTTAATTTAACATCTGATGTGTCAACACTTATGTGCATCAATGTTTATATATCTATACGAGATGTTCTATCATCTGCAAAAGAGTAATTTATTACTTTCCGTGGTGTGTCAATTTAATAAGCCTCATATAAAGAATATTTGCTAGTTATTATGTAAATTAAGTAAATAAGGTTGCATGGTCAGTGTTCTTGTTTGCATGTATATTTCAATGCGGGCAATTCTAAAATAATAAAAGCAAAAAGTATAGCATAAATTCAAAAGAAAAATATAAATATGTTAATACTTTACCTTGTCAAAAATCGCCAACTCCTCTTGCGAATTATACAAAGAAATGGCGATTATACCCATAACGGCAAGCAGAATTATGAATCCATACTTTACTAAGTGCACCAGTCTTCTTTTTACAACCATGTTATCAATCCAATAACAAAGAAATCATTTTCATCAAATCGTTATTATATTTAAATTAATGTAAATTCTTATTGATTTTTTTCGAATGCCATTTCTACCTCACTTATCGAATATTATTTCGAACAACCGAAGCTGGTCTAAAGGCGGCAAAAGTAACGCCGTTTCTTATTGGTTCTTCGCTCAAGAATATTACCAATATGCCACAACAACAATGAAAAAAAATTACAAGGGAAGTATGGATAAACAGGAAAGACAATGAACGAACTTCTAACTTCCTCCTACTCGCATCCTCAAAATGAATTTTGATAAACTTTCGAACAAAACAGATAATAAAACTAAAATCATCTCAAATTTCAAAACAATTGACACTTAATAATTGATTGCTTTTAATGAAAAAGATAGTGAAATTGAAAGGTTTTCCTTTGTCGTCACAATTGTGGCTTCGATTAGAGTAAGCGAAGTTTTCAGCTCGTATTGTGTAATTCTATGCCGGACTAGAAGTGATCGTTTTCCGGGATTCGTCATACTGGAAAACGGTCAACATTGTGGGCGACCATTTTCGACATGGACTTTTATCGGGCTTATTTTATCTCGGGGTACACAGCCCTTTTCCATTAAAGAGATTAGCAATGGACCCTAGGGTTCGAATTGGAAACGCCCATACATTTTTCAAGTTAGGAATAGTTCTCCTGTACTGTACTGGATATTTCTGGTGTTTTATAAAGTGGCGAATAGATTGTGAAACGTTCCGCATTTTTTAACGCTCTGAAACTGTCATGTCAAAGTTATGGGTGAATGATCACTTCTAGAATAGGTGTTTTTTGTTTTTTCTTCGAATTTCGCATTTTGCTTGTATAGAATTACAATTTTTTAATTGTCTTGCATATTAAATTAATTCACTAGTCCATAACAGCGGTTATAAACCTGTGGGTACACCTAAAACTGGAGATACGTGATGGTCTCCGGTTGGGGGTACACGAAAATAATATTAGTTAATGGAAAACATATTGAGTGGTTTGATTAAATTTAACATAAGAATAATAATACCTGTCTTATGGTTCAGAAAATATTTGAAATTAGGGGGATTGACATTGGATAGTTGTGCCGGCCCCGTTGAAGTCAAAGTTCTGATTAGTTGAATGCTAAAAAGGAAAGTCCCACTGATAAGAGAAAGTACGAGTCTCGGAAAAAATTCAAATCGTTTATTTTCGCATCTAGAATTTTATACGATGAATATAGGTAAAATTGATTATGAGAGTTGGTTTACTGGAGATGGTGCTGTTCTCAATCTTTCGGAATTTACGCGATAATTTTAAGAACAAGGTGCCTCCTTTAACCCTATCATAAGTTTAGAAACGTAAATGGTTCTTAATTAATTTAACATTGCTAAAAGGCAAGCACAGGACAACACGAACGAAAAGAAACATACAGGCGTAAAAACCATAGAGTAATGATACAAATAGAGGAATAAAAATGCTGATTTCCGTGTGTCCATCATTGAAACCACGTGATAGGTGGAAATGTCAATTCATTCATGCGCCAATATTACTTGGCAGGCCTTGGCGACTTTCAGAACTAAACGAGATCGAAGTATTGTAATATGGTTTTGTGTTTAATTTTGTATTTAAATATCGTTTTTTTTAACGAGTGGCACAATTTAAGGGAGTTTAACAGATATATTAAGGAGATTTTTCTTACTTTGTAGTTTTGAAATAATTGCATTACGTTTTTATGTAAAAAATTTACCATAAGCGAAGTTCTTTCAATTGTTATTTTGTATACTTCAATAAGAAAATATAAACAATAAAATCTGAGAAATATAAAGAGTTTCGCTTCTTCGAGTATTGAACACAAATAACATATTTTCGTTTCGTTAATGAAGAGGAAATATTTAGCGCATATTGTTTGAAAATAAGTAAATACGTAAATATATGTTAAGAAGTTGAATACGGACAGAACTCCTGATCACCAAAAGAGAAGAAAGTGCGCCAAATTTGAAACTCCTGCAGCTGTCTTGAACGCCAAATGTGGCAGCGCTATAACCACGTGATGTGAGTTTTTCTTTTCAATGTTGACACCGCGGCCTTACAAGAGTCTGGTATTGAAGGCGCTCTCTATTTAATATTACAACTCTCTGGTAAAAACTAGCTATCTCACGCAGATTCTAAATGAATTTGTGCGGTCGATTCAGTGAGGACTGGTACTGAAAAAGGGGTTGGTGTCGGAAAGACAACAATGAGTAATTTTGCACGTAAAATAAGGTTCCAAATACCAAACCATCCCCGGAAAAACAAATCCACGCAAATGGTAGTATTTAGGAGAAAATAAAAAATTTCAAACAAATTTTAAAATTAAAGTAAATTATTGGTATATGAATTTTAAACCTGGAATAAATCATTTTCTCAAGATATATTCTATTATTTTTAATTTTGCTTACAATATTAAGTTTGTCATTTGCCTACATAATTTCAGAACTGCATAAGAATACAAATAATAAAATTTGACATAAAAAAATACTTTATAAAATCACATGAAAGTAGAAACATATCTTTAAGTATAAAACATACTGTATCATATTATTAGAACAACTCTAGGCGAGACTGACCACGCATAAGAACGCCAAAACATTTTCTACCAGCGTCCTTCATTTCGTAGTCCAACTAATACTTTGGTCAATGTGGAGGTAGCCCCTCAAATAAGATCGATACATATTGTCTAATATCTTTGCATATAAATGTAGGAAATTAACAAAAATTTATACATTTAGATTATTTTGAGGACGGGGAACATTTCTGTGCTATCAAAAGTAGGTGTTGCTATTGAAAATTTTAAAGTTGGTGCGGATTTGAGTATGAAGATAGTCCCCTATACAAATTTTTTATATCAATGTGTAGTAGACTTTATTCCCTACAAAATGATATGTTAAGTAATGGTACGTTACAATAAATAGTGGCCGAGAAACCAGGGGTGGTTCGTTTTTTTTCCCCAGCTGTACCATCTAAACTTTTTTTTAACTTTTTTATTAATCAAACTTTTAATGTATATTATTTAAATTTATATAAGTGATCAATATTTCGCTAAACAATTCCATAATTGTTTTCAAAAATTAAAATTACTTAAATTATTTTAAAGTTGTTTTAAATTCTAAAGCTTTCTTAAATATTTTTATGTTTTCAGCAAAATTTTCTCACCTCCTTTGAATTACAATAAATAAGAATGGGTATTAAAATTTTGTATTCTACATGTATTTGATATTTATATAAATATTCGTCTGTTCGGAAAGTAATTTCGTTTTTTCCCAACGTAGCACATAATTGTATTTTTTCACAGCCAACTTCAGAATTAAGTCGCATAAGATTGTATATTTTGATAGCTGATATAACAAGGCTTGCTTTTGCAAAAGTTCGATTGATTCTACGCAGTACTTTTTGGTTGGTACCCTTTCAAATATGGAAAGTGAAAAGCAGCATTTTCAGCATATTTTACTTTTTTACTAAGAAAGAAAAAAACTATCCGATATGTATGGAGAAGATGTATTGACAGAATGCAGGTGCCAAAACTGGTTTGCAAAATTTCGATCCGGCAATTTTGATGTTGAAGACGCACCACGGTCGGTCTGGAAGGCCAGTTGAAGTGATGAAGACAGAATAAAGGCAGTAATTGATGCAAAGCCGTGAATAACAACTCGTGAGATGGCTGAGATTAAATTTATCGAATTCGACCGTTCATGATCATTTAAAACGCATTGGTTTAATCTCAAAGCTCGACATATGGGTTCCTCATGTTCTTATGGAAAGAAATTTCTGCCGTCGCGTTGACGTCTGTGATTTGCTTCTCAAACGTCAAGAAAATTATCCATTTTTGAAGCGCACCATCACTGGGGACGAGAAATGGGTTGTCAACAACAATGTTAAACGCAAGAGATCATGGAGTAAAAAAGATTAACCGGCTTAAAGCACTTCGAAAGCCGATATCCATCAAAAAAAGGTGTTCTCTTTTTTTTTTCAGTGGGAACAAATGAATCGTTTTTTTTTTTCGTTTTTTTTCTTTCTTTAAGCTTCTATACGGGACAACACAAAGATCAATTCTGAAGTGTACTGTCATCAGCTGGACAAATTGAATGATTCACTTAAACAGAAAAGGCCAAAATTGATCAGTAGAAAAGGTGTAGTGTTCCACCATCAAGGTAATGTGAGACTTCCTACAAGTTTGTTAACTCGCCAAAAGCTTTTACAGCTTGGATGGGATATACTGCCCCACCCACCATATTCCCCAGATCTGGCACCTTCTGATTATTATTTGTTCCAGTCTCCATAAACTTTTTTAGACCGTAAAACCTTTACTTCAAATGAGGTGGTCAAAAATCACCTCGATCAGTTTTTTGCCAGCAAAGAACAAAAATTTCAAGAGCGTGGAATCATACTGCCAGAAAGATGTCAAAAGGTATTGGACCAGAATGGATAATATATACAGTCAAACCTGTTTTTGTGCGGTCTTTTTTTGTGTGATTTTTTTGTGCGATTTTTTTTGTGCGGTATATGAAAATTTCAATCAAATTGGAACATAATTGATTATCTGGCTACCGAGACATAAACAAGCGTCTAGTGAAACAACAGTCGTTGCAAAAACTGATCATTGACTACATGGTAACTGAAAAAAAGTCAACTCTAAACGAGTGCGAGGTAGTATCTTCAAGTGACGAAAGTTTTGAACCAAAGTTCGCGTATTGTCAGACTACGAAGGTTATACGTTTTGAAACGTTTTGTATGTATAAAATAAGTACATATGTAAATAAAATATTTTAAAATCTTCGCATGCGTATTTTCTAAATCAGATTCCAAAAGGTTTGGCGAGATTCCAAGTAGCTGTCAAGCCTCGTGTCTTGATTTCGTTTAAAAAAGCAATTCCTAGTTATTTCGTAAGGTTTTGAGTTATTTTCTATGTGAGACTTTTTTGTGTGGTCCCTATCCACCGCATAAACAAAATTTAATTGTGTTGCGAAAACTATTTTTTATAGCTACTCGTGAAGTTATGTGCTAATTTTTTTATGCGTTTTTTTATGCGGTCCCTATCCACCGCACAAAAACAAGTTTGAGTGTAATTCAATAAAATATTTATTCACTATAAGAAAACTGTTTTTCATTTTCATAAAAAAAAAGAAATTACTTTCCGAACAACCCAACAGTTATCCACAATAACACAAATATTTAACTTAAAACTCAAATTATTTTACTTAAGTAATTATAAAAAAAAAAAATTCTACTAATCATAGAGCTAATTCGCATGCTAATTTATACTACGCAAAATATTACAAATATACCAAATTAAAATATTACAATATTCTTTTAAAAATATATACAATTCTCCATTAATAATAAAAGCCGTAGCTCTTCGAAATCCTCCATATCAAGGAACACCAAACACTGAAAAAAATTATTTAAAAATTTCAATCCTTGAAAAACATACCTGTCTTTCAGCATTAAATCTCATTAAAAAACATAGATATAAAAACATTCTACAATTTTGCAAGCATATTTAGAAAATTCCAAACTATTATTTTAGCAAATAAAAAATATCGAGAATTTAACATTTGTTTGAGGTAGTGTGCCTCCGCAACTTATACATAATACAAATTTTTGTGTAAATTCGAACACAGTCTTATTTTAAATTTTGTTGTTCAAGAAGATTTGTGGTCCAAGGTAAAATTCAACAAGAATTTTGTGGTCATCATTTTAAATTTTATATTTCAAATTTCTGAGATTTGATGAATCTTTTTATACTTAACGTAATGAGAAGTTTTCCCAAAAATTATATTTTTTCTCTGAAACATTTTCGTGCAGCCATCTATTGATTATTTTTAATACGAATGTAGATTTTTCTCTCTTGGCCGTTCGTTTATTACGTCACGCAGCTTGAGCAGCATCTCCTAGAAACTAACTTTTTGTTATTTCAACACAATGATAAATTTCACTTTTTTCATCAATCTTGTCTTGCTGTTATCCCGCAGTAGGAATAATAGTGGAAATTCTCTAAAACCAAATTTATACAAAAATTCTTATACAAATCTTACTTTTTATATGATGATGGCGTAATTTCATATGCTACGTCTCCTTATTGATGAGTAGAAGTGAAATTTATCATTGCCTCCATCATTACAATGATAAATTTCACTTTTTGATCAGTCTTGTCTTGGTGTTGTCCTGCAATATTTCGTCAATCTTGTGTTGTTGTTGTTGTCCTGCAATAGAAATAATATTGGAAATTCTTCACAATAACAAAATTATACAAAAAATTTCCTAAACTTACTTTGAGTATGATCGCATCTCTTCATATGCCACAGTCTCCTTATTGAGGAGCAGAAGTGAAATTTATCATTGCCGTCATCAACACAATGATAAATTTAACTTTTTTAATCAATCTTGTCTGGGTGTTGTCGTCCTGCAATATTTCGTCACTCTTGTGTTGTTGTCCTGCAATAGAAATAATATTGGAAATTCTTCACAATAACAAAATTTATACAAAATATTTCCTAAACTTACTTTGAGTATGATCGCATCTCTTCATATGCCACAATCTCCTTATTGAGGAGCAGAAGTGAAATTTATCATTGCCGTCATCAACACAATGATAAATTTAACTTTTTTAATCAATCTTGTCTGGGTGTTGTCGTCCTGCAATATTTCGTCACTCTTGTGTTGTTGTCCTGCAATAGAAATAATATTGGAAATTCTTCACAATAACAAAATTTATACAAAAAAATTCCTAAACTTACTTTGAGTATGATCGCATCTCTTCATATGCCACAGTCTCCTTATTGAGGAGCAGAAGTGAAATTTATCATTGCCGTCATCAACACAATGATAAATTTAACTTTTTTAATCAATCTTAACTGGGTGTTGTCGTCCTGCAATATTTCGTCACTCTTGTGTTGTTGTCCTGCAATAGAAATAATATTGGAAATTCTTCACAATAACAAAATTTATACAAAAAATTTCCTAAACTTACTTTGAGTATGATCGCGTCTTTTCATATGCCACGTCTCATTATTGAGGAGCAGAAGTGAAATTTATCATTTCCATCATCGACACAATGATAAATTTCACTTTTTTATTCAATCTTGTCTTGGTGTTGTTCTGCAAATATTTCGTCAATCTTGTGTTGTTGTTGTTGTCCTGCAATAGAAATAATATTAGAAATTCTTCAAAAATAAATGTATACAAAAAATTTTATAAACTTACTTTGAGTATGATTGCGTCACTTCATATACCACGTCTTCTTAGTAAGGAGTAGAAGTGAAATTTATAATTGCCTCCATCAACACAATGATAAATTTCACTTTTTTTATCTATCTTGTCTTGGTACTGTCCTGCAATATTTCGTGAATCGTGTGTTGTTGTTGTCCTGCAATAGAAATAATATTGGAAATTCTTCAAAAACAAATGTATACAAAAAATTTCATAAACTTACTTTGAGTATGATCGCGTCACTTCATGTGCCACGTCTCCTTATTGAGGAGCAGAAGTGAAATTTATCATTTCCCCCATCAACACAATGATAAATTTTCACTTTTTCCATCAATCAAACGACGAACGACACAGTTCCTACCCTCCCGACCATAAAGAACCGCGTCATCTTTTCCAAAACAAGGCATCGAGAATGTTGTCCAAGTCATTTTTACTATTAGTAGTCTCTGTATTTCCAATTCCATTTACTACTTCATTTGGTCCCTTGTTAAAGTCGACTTGCGAACGAAACAAACAAAGCAAAAGTCATAAATTCCTGACGCCCTCCCAACATTTTCGGATTTCATTAAATATGTATTTTGTACTAAACTATAAGAAAACTAAATATGTCAAACTAACCACGTACCTTTTTTCAAATTTGTTGAAATAAACATAAGTAACAAAAAAATACACTTTTATTAGAACTCGAGGTGAGAAGGATAAGAGGGGACCTTATTCAGTTATTAAGATTTATCAGATTGGGTGATGTGGAGGGATCTGAATTTAATAATACCAATGTGACTAAGAGGTCATGGATTCAAATTATGCAAATCACAGCTTAATCGGAACGTAAGAAGGTATTATTTTTTTAATATGGTTTTAGACAAGTTGAATATTTTGCCTGAGTCTGTTTGTTCATTCTTCAGAAGTGGGTAATTTTAAAAACAATTGAATCGGCATTAATTAATCGTGATAATGAGAGATTGACAGGACCCACTTTACTGCGCCTCTAGCCTATAGTTGGTCGACATTATTTGTATTGGTATTATAAAATCATTTAACGACAAAAAATATTTACATATTTTTTTCAAAATATTTACATATTTTTTTCAAAATATTTACATATTTTTTTCAAAATATTTACATATTTTTTTCAAAATATTTACATATTTTTTTCAAAATATTTACATATTTTTTTCAAAATATTAACATATTTTTTTCAAAATATTTACATTTTTTTTTCAAAATATTTACATATTTTTTTTTAAATATTTACATATTTTTTTCAAAATATTTACATATTTTTTTCAAAATATTTACATATTTTTTTCAAAATATTTACATATTTTTTTCAAAATATTAAACAAATTCAATTAAACTGTCACTTACCTGAAACTTTAAAAATTCCACTTCATCGCTGCTAAGAAAGATGATTTCAGAAGAAATATCTCCAGAATCACGCTACTCGGCCTTTGATAGGGCTCAAATGCCATGTTTTACAAACACCTTTATAATCCTATAAAAAAAATGTATGAATTTCGAATAAAGTATAATCGTTTTAGAAATCTATAAGTGGCACTTACTAATTCCCATTAATGATTGAAATATTTACATGTATTTACAATTGATATTACAATGCAGTAGTTAAAAATTTAAGATTATTGGAAGTCATAGATTAAAATTATTGGAAAATTCTTAAGTACTGAAATGTTTTAAAAGCTAAACAAAACAGTTGTCGTTAGATTTAAGTCTAAATGTGAGAAGCATGCCAGTTTACAATATTACCAGTATTTCAATTTAAAATATACATTTCTCAGGTAATAGTATGCATTTAATGCAGCTAAAAACTGGTACCAATGTCAGGTAAACGATTTTTTAAAGATGGCATTGAAATGAAAAAAATTGCAATTATTCGCATCTAGTTCTATTGTTAAAAATAAGATTCCCATACATTGTTAGAAAAAAAGGTATCTACAAAAAAAAACTGGTGTTGTCTGAAGAATGCCTAAAAGGTTTTTCAATTTAAATTGTATTTTGTGAGGGAAATAAGTATTTGAACAATACTTACCTGCTTTCACAACAATGTCAATGTAAATAAATTAAATATATATGTATAAAAAATATATAAAAGCCAAATCCCACACACTCATTGACTGATCCCGAAATTTCCAAAAGACCTATAGAAAGCTGAAATTTGGTGCAAAGCTTTATCTTGGACAATAAGAGTGCATAAGGAAAGGATTTTTAAAATTTTGAACCCTAAATGACAGAATAGCGAATTTTTTTGAAAACCTTTCCATGGGATTAAAATGGAGAAGATGTAACAATGCAATAGTTCAAGATTGAAACAACGGAAATTTTAATATTGTTACATATGAGAAGCATTCTGATTGGCTGATGTGTAAATTTCGCTAAATGAACAAAAATATCGCCAAATGAATAAAAACATCACCAAATGAACTAAAATTGGTCATATATATAAAAAAATAACATAAAAATGACGAAATTAGTTTCAAAAAATTATAAAATTAATGTCAAAATGTTGAAAATACGATTGAGTAACGGAATATTCCGTACTACAACAACCATGAAAATAAAATTTGGCACAGAAGTAGATTTTAAAGCAAAGTTTATAATTTTCAAAATATTCAAACTCTAACTGCCAAAAGTAAAAATCCTCGCCACTCATCCACTTGCTCATCACTAATTCTCCAACTTCTCATAAACACAAGAAGATAAAATTTGACATCGTTGTTCCTTATACCTTACAAAGAAGAAGTAAGCTATTATTGTCTAGGTCGAATGTTTTTCAGAGATAGAAAACCCCTTATTCGATGTTAGTAGTGTAGTTAGTTTTGGATACTTCAGATTCTCCTAGATCAGGGGTCGGCAACCTGCGGCTCGCGAGCCGCATGCGGCTCTTTTGATTTAAAGTTGCGGCTCTCCAGTTCCATACGAAAAAAATAATAAATTATTATCAAAACCCTTAAAAAATAAGAAAATATATTTTTAAGTACCTAATTTCTCAATAGCTTCTATTTTTATAATCGTTAATTACAAATCGCTAGTTTATAGATTTCCTTGAAGAAATAGATAGCCAGTTTTCTGACCTACTTCTGCACAATAAAGTGCGAAGGCTTTCCAGAGGTAACGTCTTGCAACGTTTTGCTTTGTGCTTACGTGAAATAAAAACATTCCTCAATGAAAAAAGCATTGACCATCCCGAATTGGAAGAAGACAAATGGCTGCAAAAATTCTACTTCATGGTAGATACCACAATGAAACTAAATGAACTAAATCTAAAATTGCAAGGAAAGGGTAACCCAGCCTATGCCTTGTTTGAAGAAATAGTTTGTTTCGAAAAAAAATTACTTTTTTTTGTTGAAGACATGGAGAAAATAAATTACTTCATTTTAAAAATCTGAAGCAATATCGCGATGAGAACAATGCAACTATTGACACGAATTACTTCAGCATAGCTTTAAAAAACATGAAGGATGGATTCGCTGAGAGATTCGAGCAATTCAAAACAAACAAAAGTACTCTCGCGCTCATAGTAAATACTCTCAACACAAATACAAATGAGATCAACATTGAGCCATTTGGAATTGATGCTGGATCGCTCCAAATGCAATTGCTAGATTTGAAAACCAAAGACTTGTGGAGGGGCAAGTTCACAGAACTCAAGAGCAAGTTGGAAGAGTTGGAGGTCCAGAAATGCATGCACATCGCGCAGCATAAGTGGACAGCTCTAAAAGAAATTTCGCGAGTTGAGGCCCTCATATTCGGCGCATGGAATAGTCTTCCAGAATGCTACAGTGAGGTGCAGAAGTTGGCATATGGAGTGCTGACGATCTTCGGATCGACATATTCGTGCGAGCAAGCGTTCTCTTGCATGAATATTATAAAAAGTAAAGTTAGAAGTCAACTAACAAATAAAAATCTACAGTCGTGCTTGAAACTTAAAACAACAAGTTATAAGCCAGATTTAATCAAACTTTCATAAGGCATGCGAAGCCAATGCTCCCATTGATGTAACTATCTATATTTGTGTTTATATGAATAAATATTATTCCGTATTTAAAGCCGCTTATTTTAATAATTTTTTTTAATTATTAATCAAAAATCAAATATATATAAGCAAATACTATAATATTGAAACGAAAATTTTTAGTGGCTCTTTATAAATTGGAAAATTTTGTAAATTGTAACTTTTGGCTCTTCCGTTTCAATAGGTTGCCGACCCTTGTCCTAAATCTATGTTAAATATCTGCCCTCTGACCTTCATACCGCGTGGGTTGAAGGGGATGTAGATGGCTAAAGTATGCGTTTCCGTCACTATAATTCCATGGAGTATCCGCCTTTGGGGGATAAATGACTCACCATCGTGTAGAGGAAGGCACGCCGCGGCTCAGATGTTACAAATACCAATAAGCCCATTCCACTGTATTTGTCGCCATTGCAACTTTTTGTTATTATTTTATAATGTGTTAATTAACGTAAAATAAACCTAATTTTTGTTAGTTGGGTTAGTTAGTTTTCTGATTAGTTAGATTTTTTTTAAAAAGAAAATGGGCGTATTTTACGTTAATTAACATATTATGAAATAATAAAAAAATATTGAGGAAGGAACTAATACCGTGAAATGGCCCAATAAAATAATATAAAAGATTATTTTTTCACATCCGCTATATTTTTTTTTTCTTTTTTTTTTGCCACAATAACATTTAAATTAAAGAATCAAGTTTTAATGTAGGTTACAGAAAGAACAAAAAAAAAAGTTCAACTCACTGCAATCCCATCAAAGTTGCCTCACAAAATATATGAACTGGTTGATTGCGTTTCGTGTATTTCGACATCAATAAAAAAAAAATTAAAATAACATCTTCAAAACTCAAAATAGGAAGCAGAAATGACGGAAATAGTTTGGAAGAAAAATTATATAGCATTGTTGAAAATGAAGTATTATTGCAGGATATGTGATATTTTTTTTTTATAAGAAAAAGCATTTTTCCAATTACAATGCAAAATTAAAATGTGAATATATTACTATGAACAATACTTCTTAAATTGTTGTTCTGAGCTTCGGCATTGTATTTATTAATTATTCCTCTTTAAAACTCTGTTTTGCATTATGTATAAAGGCCTCCGTGGCCGAGCTGTTAAAGGCGTCAGCAGGGAATCCGAAGGTTCCTGGTTCGGGCCTAGACGATGGACTTGACAAAGAAAAGTAAAAAAGTAGTGATCTTGTGATCGGAGGGTTGCCAGCTTCGCTACAAAATACTAGAAAAGTCGTCCAGAACATCCGCAAAAACTAACGGCGTGTATACGGGACTGGTGCACGAAAAATCTGATCGGTGTTCAAAGTCCCGACGTCTATTGAAGGCGTTGGGTGCCAGCTCAGGTGTTTCCTCGTCATCTGACCATGGTTCTAAAATAACGAGATGTATGTATGAATGTTTGTGTGAATGTGTATATGTTCCCGGGTCTTTCCTTCGAGATTGACTCCGAACCGTCGCCAGTAGCCCACTGTGCAGCTCTAGTGAGACGTTAATTAACCAAACCAAACCATTATGTATATCCATCGCCTAATAATGATTATGCAAACATTTTAATATTACCCAGAGCGAAATTAATATACATAATTTAACTACTTAGCATAATTTACTTCCCTCTACAGACCCGGGAATACATACACATTCACACACACATTCATACATGCACCTCGTTATTTTAGAACCATGGTCAGACGACGAGGAAACACCTGAACTGGCACCCAACGCCTTCAATAGACGTCGGAACTTTGGACCCCGATCAGATTGATCGTGCACCAGTCCCGTATACACGCCAGTATAATTTGTTAGATATTCGAGACGACTTTCTAGTATTTTTGTAGCGAAGCTGGCAACCCTCCGATCGCAAGATCACTACTTTTTTACTTTTCTATGTCAAGTCCATTGCACAGATTCGAACCACCAATCCTCTGATTAGTAGCTAAACGCCTTACCAACTGAGCAACTGGGGCTCAATATATAATTAACTATTTAATGTTTATTTTATACACCATGGGGCTCGGCCCTACTCGCTGACACTCGTAAAATCCAATTTGCCTTGCTGCGCATGTGCAACACCCCTTGCTACGAGGAGCGTGGTCTATACCAATTTCGAAAATGTTCATTCATCCTTGTACTTTCTGATAACACCTTTCAAATATGCGAATATGTCCGCTACCTGATGCAAATATGTTTACCATCGGTTGCCTTGCTGCTCAAGAACACCACGCCTTCCGACGAGGAGCTGGTATCTATACCCATTTCGAAAATATTGCGTTAATTCTTTATTTATAATACATTTTCAGTAAAAAATAGTTTTCATTTCGGTACAAGATTTTTTTTTAATCCTATTTGATAACGATAACAACATTATTATCCTTTTAACAACGAGGGGACGCGGTGGCCCAGTGGTACAATATCTATCTAGTAATCGGAGAATTACAAGTTCGAATATCTATGTGGTTAGTTGAATTCAAATTGAACTAAAACTGCACAGTGATATATTGGCGACGTTTTGTGGTCTATCTCGGAGGAAAGACCCGGGAACAATGCGTCGTATTTTTGTACCATGGTCAGATGATGTGGGCAAAACGCGGAGTTGGTACCCGATGAAATCTCAATAGCCGTCAGGTCATTGGGCCTCGATCAGATTTAACGTGCATCAGTCCTGTATGCACGCCGATGGAAATTGTAGATATTTTTTGACGATTTTTGTAATTTAGGAGCGAATTTGGCAACCCTCCAAATCACAAAATCGGGGACCGCTAAAATAATCACGTGATTACTAAACGTGTGCGAGTACATATTATACTCTTTTGAACCAGTAAGGCAAAAAATAGTCATTTCGTGGCATCACCATTGAACTAAACAAGAAGTGGAAAGTAGACTTAGCGTTGCGAATACATTACAGTGCTAACATGGAATGTTTTTTTCTTACTAACTTCGAAACCGTATTCACGGTAAGGTCCCTTTTCCAAACAATGGAATTGTACTCTCCAGATGTTATTTTAGCTCAGTGGGTGCACATTAAATCTGATCGGAATCCAATGTCTAGGCTCAAAAATCACTCGTGATTACTATGCGTGGGCGACCGCATTACACCATTTTGAGCTTGTACGGCAAAACAAATAGTTCTTTCGCATGGTCTTGGAATGGCATCCATCACCACTGAGCTAATAATAAGAAATGGAGAGTAGACTAAACGTGCGACGACATAACTTGCCGTACAGGCTTCAGAATTGTATTCATCTGCGCACCACGGTAAAATACATTGTTCCCAATGGGCGTCCTCACTCCAGTGTTTATATTATTTCAGCTCCAGTGGCGACGTGGGGCACAGGCGCCTATTCAGCTCAAGTGTAGATCTCGTTATCTGACCACGTTTTAAAAATACGAGACAGTATTTCTGGGTCTTTCCTTCAAGGTAGACCAATGGATCCGCGTTTGGCTAGCAGTCAGAGGATTACGAGTTCGAACCCGACTGAGCGAACTTGATAAAAAATAAAAATGTAGTGATTTTATTATCGAAAGGTGCAGGGGCGGCTTAAGGGCCGGGCAAACTGGGCAATTGCCCAGGGCGCCGCCCTCCACAAAGGGCGCCAATTTTTTTTTTTTTCATTTAATTTTTTTTTTCTAATATCAATTTTAAACAACACAACTGAATAACAAATTTATTGAAAAAAGCATTTTGTTATTACAATTTACAACTGACTATTGTCGCAGTGTAATGTTTTCCAAAACCTACTCATCCGTTTAGTCTTCTCCAAGTAAATGAGCGAGTTTTCCCCGGTTTAAAACTCATTTCAAAGGATTTCTATTGCGTCTGCACGATTGAATGAAATAACGTCGCACTTGACCTCCACAATGGGCTAATGGCGACGGTTTAAAATTGATTTTGACGCTTTGCTTTGGTTAATTTACCCCTCCGGGTTGTCGATCATGGTGCTTACAGGCAATCCTCCGGGCCGTCGTTTGGGGCATTTCAAAGGCACTCTTAAGTGCACACGCGTTCCGCGCGCTTAAAGTCACAGGCTCCTGCCGTCGATTTTGTGGTCTCCGGCCTCCGACTACTCAGGATCACATCCGTGACCCCCCCCGGGCAGTTGATCATGGTGCTTACAGGCAATTCTCCGGGCCGTCGTTTGGGGCTACTCATCGTTTTGAGGACCGGGCAATGGCAAAATTTTATCAAAAAACACTTGAACCAAAAAATATTTAGAAAAAACTACAACAGGGGTATAAAATTTAGAAGAAAAAGCACTTACCAGACAATGATCAATCGTGTGTTTGTAAGCCACGTATCCTTCCTAATAATTCTACACACACAATGCGCATTTTTACCTTCCTTTCGACATGTCCATTGCCCACACTGAAACCGAAATTCAGTTTAAAAATCCCAATATTTAAGCCGAAGAAGTCACGTGACCTTCCGAACCAATCCCACAAATTCTTATACTTTCGAATAGAATAATTCTTAGTCCCGCACAAAAACCACGTCACTCTTTAAACCAATCACGGAAATTCCTATGCCGGGAAGTCACGTGATTCTGCGAACGAATCCCGCAAATTCTTATCCTTTCATATTTGTAAACAATTATCCCATTCCCAGATTGAGAAGTGAATCGCCCGAAAAAGTTGCCAAAAGCTACCCGCTTATGATTGGAAATCCCCATTTTATTTAAATGCAACCTACTTAGCGATTTGAGGTAACAATATATGACAAAAAAATTACTTTTTGAATAATCAATCTTTCGAGTTGATATATTATACAATTTGAGGTAAAATATTTCGCAATATTGAATTTAGATGGTTCCCTTTTAACTTTCGTTAACCGTCCCTCCCTGGAATAATCTCAATACTTTCTTGAAGCAAGTTGTTTGCTTATAGTGTGATTGGTAAGAGAAAAATATTAAAGGATGCAACTCGCTTTTTTACATCACATTCCGGTAAAACTTAAGTATAGGGGAGCACTCGGTTAGGGCAATTTTAATCAAAAACAAAATTCAATAAAAACTTTGTTGACAAAAGGTCTGGGGCTACAATATGTATATAAATGTACTTAATGTAAAAAAAAAAGAGCTTTGTAATTTCTTAGCCCTAACCATATCTTATTGCACAATTATAATTTGGATATATACCTTCATTGCAGCATTTTCAGCCGACTTTCAGAAATAATACTTTATTTCATTATAAGTACATTAATCTCTACATTAATATAGATAATTATTACACACAAAATAACAATTCCATTAAATTTTTCCCCTTACTCATTTACCACGAAGGTAGTCACACTAGTGGAATTATTCCATTTATAATATAGTTTTAGTTCTCGGTAGTTCAAAGAATACACAAGGATTAATTGGCACTCTTTAAATCTTTTTATAAGTAGGGAGTTTTAAAAATAAGTAGTTACACGGAAGAATGTTTCAATAGAGTATTAAATAAAGCTGTGATGATTCTTTTCAATGTATAGAAATGTAAAATTCGTGGCTTACCTTTATTAAAGAATAGGGATCATCTTCATATACAATTGTAAAACCCTCAATAGTAAAAATCCGAAGTACTCAAAAGGACAGACACTAGATTATTTGTGAAAGCACAGGGCGAGAGACTGTTTTGATTCTGATTGCACGATTTTTGTAGTGTCAGTGTTGCCAGTTGTAAACTCAAATTGTAAACTCAAAATGGGCAAATTTGGTTGTTAGATAAACATCGCACTAAAGCTTTAAGTGGGCTATTTGCAACGATTCGGTGTCTATCTTGATTGGTTTGTTGATTAATTAACTTCGCAATACAGTTACACAGTGATATATTAGCGATACATTTCGAGGTATATCTCGAAGGTAAGAACAATGCCTTGTATTTTTGTACCATGGTTAAATTACGAAGACAACACATGAGCTGGCACCCAACACAATCTTCATAGGGACTCTTCATGACAGGGGTGCCCATATGGGAGGATCATGGCGCAAGTTGTGCCATCATAATTTTTTGGGGGATTTTTTTCATTGCTTTAATTGTAAAAAAAATTCTCTTGCTTGAATATGCAAGTCTTTATTTTGTTAAAACTCAATGCCATTTTAAAAAGTGCCATCTGTGGAAAAATCTTAGGTTGTGCCAAGGCCAGTGGTGGCGCCAGGAATTGCCCGACGGGGGAGCTAGCATTCCCCGACAGGGGGGCTAATATCCTTTACGTGATTAGTGCTTATAAAATTATTTTATCGTAAAAAAAAAATCGGATGTGACTGTATCGGAACACGTCCAGAATTATTGTAGGTGAAACGTCATTTTAGTAGATTATAAAGAAATAGGAAATGGCCGCCAACAGAAACCTCTCAAGCAAAAGGAAGACAAATTGTTTCGTCTGATGCAGAGTGCTTCATCCACGCCCATGTGTGATTTGCTTTAACTACATTTTACACGCATCGGCTCCTAATTTCCTATCGGACGAGAGAGAACTAATTTAAATAAATAGTAATATTTGTCTGGCAGTAAAGTGTCAGATAGGATCACTCTAAAAGCGTTGCGTAGTAGATACGCCAAGTCCAGATACTGTCCAGATACTGTCCAGATACGCCAAGTAGTTGATTTTAAAGACGTTTTACATCAAAAATCTAGTATTAATCAATATCTTAAATTTGTTAGTGATAAAGTTTTATTGTTATTATTATTATGGGCTAAAATCAAGAGTACTCAATCTCGCTATTTTACGTATTTTCATAAACTTAAAGCATTGTGGAAAGCAGATAATTGTTACAATAAAATAATCTTTCTAAAAAAAAGGAAAACCGACTTTTTAGAAAAATGCGCTAAAGTGTAAAAAATAATTTTTAATTTTACGAATGAGTTGAAAAAATTGAATTATTGAATATCAATTTTATACGTAGTACAACTTTTTGAAATCGGCGCCAAAATTTAGGTATGATTTTTGTAAATTGGCACCAACTTCCAAAAGTTGTACTACGTATAAAATTGATATTCAATAATTCAATTTTTTCAACTCATTCGTAAAATTAAAAATTATTTTTTACTTTTTAGCGCATTTTTCTTAAAGTCGGTTTTCCTTTTTTTTAGAAAAATTATTTTATTTTTCCCTTTTTAGTTTTTAATTTCGCAGAGGGCTTCGCCCCCCATTCACCAAGAAATTCTAGTAGCAACTTGTGCTCAACAATGTATATTTTAAAACAATCCCTAACAAAGCCAATAATTGCATGTTAAAAACGAAATGTCATTGTTGTACAACTTCCGTTAAACAATGAAAATATTTTGAAATCGGATAAATTGTTTAAAAAAAATCCGGTTAATCGACATTTCCGGATATATAACAGCCGGATAACATATTATTATTTTGAAGATTTTGCGTAAGTGGATTTTTCTCTATTCAACAAAAAAAGAATTTTCGAAATCGGACGAATTTTTTTTTAAACGGTCCGGTTAATTGAGAAATCCGGATAGTTAAATACCGGATAACCGAATATTTTTTTCAAATTGCTCCCCTTTGAAACATCCCTTATCCAACAAAAAAAATTGTCCAAATACCTTAAGTAGAATCGAAATCCCGCGCGCACATACATTTTGAAAATATTTTATTTTTTTTGCTACTAAAATATTAGTTATTTAAAAATTATAATTAAATTTATATTTAATTATAATTAATAAGTCTGTTAAATTATCCTCTGTAGTAATAATTATGGTTAGTAAAAAATTACTAATAAAGTATAATATTTACATTTGGGAAATAAAATATTTTAAAGTATGTATGACTTTTATAATGCAAAGTTTTTCAAAATTCTTACTGATATCTTATATATAAAGCTGAAATCTCCAAAATCTGTCCGGATGTTGGTTTGTTTGTTGGTTTGTTTGTTTGTTTGTTTGTTTGTCAGTACAAAATAAGCTCCTTAACTACACAACGCAGAGCTTTGAAATTCACAGAATAGTTAGTTCAAAAAATAAGAATTTTAACGTGACTATTTTCAAGTCTCTACGATGTTCCATTCGAATGTTATGACATTTCTTAGCATACGTCAGCAAAGTTTCTCGAAGTGGCAACAGTAAAATCAGTTAAAATCAACGAAGAAAAGCGAAAATATAATATAAAATAATTATGAATCAATTGGAATGCCGATATTTACAAGAAATACTCCATAATTACACAACGTAGCTTTATGAAATTTACAGATAACTTTACTTGAAAAATTAGACGTTTTTTGTGATAATTTTTAAGTTTGTACGATGTTCCATTCGTTTATTATAACTATTTTAATGTATTCAATTGACTTAATATAGATGATGACATCGTTTGCGATTTTAAAGAATTTTCTTTTCGTTATTTACAGTATAAAAATGACGTCATAAGTTTGGTTTGATTTAATAATTACTGAAAATATCCGCACATTGGGCTTTTTTCTACAATACGGATTATTGCAAAAATTAAAATAACTAGACTTTTACCGTATGTAATGGTTTATAGTTGTTTTGTGTCTTTTGTTTTGTTTGAATGCAGGTTTATTGTAACTATATTTGAATGTCTAAGATCGGAAATTTAGAACAATACTTCCAAAATGCGAGTAATTTGTGTATGAACGTCAATTTAATTTATTTAAAAAATATGTTATGCAAGTACTTTTTCTTAATGCACTTAGTTTCACTTTGAATTTTCAACTCTATATGACTTTTTAATATTATTAAACGAATAAAATTCCGCAGATACTAACTGCTAATTGAGATTTTTTTTATTTAATTTTCAAAGTAATATTTCCTTTTAAAACATTAAATGGCGAACATTAAGAATGAAATTTAGAATTATTTAACGTACATGGTGAGATTATAATATTTAACCGGTTGCTAAATAATTATGTCGCCAAGTTATAAAAGTTTATTCTTTGGATAAAGCGCGTTTTGGCTTTAATTTACTGTGCAAACTTACTAAGTATTTACATGACAGGTATTTTTCGATGAAAATGCAAAAACAATAGTATCACAAAATCAAAACTTTAGAATTTTTTTTTAATAAAATGAAGTAAATACAGAATTTTTATTACATTAAATAATTACCGGAAATAAAAAAAATGACTCAAATTTAAAATAGGTGGCTATTCTTCTGTAATAATAGTATTCATTGGAATTCTTTAACACATGGGTATTTAGACGTAGCAGTAGAAAGTTGTGTAGTATTTTAAAACATACTATTTTTTTTTGTATTTATGCCAGGTAGTTAAGATTCTTTTATTAAGAATTTGAGGCAGTTTATTCGCAAGAAAAGTTTAGGTTTATTCTCCTGCAATGTACAATTTTATGCTCTGTATTCTAAAAGTCAAAAATGCAAACTACTAATTAGATACACAAGTAGCTGGTCGAAGAGATTGCAAAGAAGTAGCCAAAATGATACATTGGAAGAGGCATTTGGAAATAGTCAAATCAAAATTGCAATATTGAGAAACGGGAAATTCTGATTGTTTTGAAAGTTAAATCATTGAAGTTCAAGATCAAATTTCCTAATTAAGCCATCTTTAAAAACTTCTGTTTTCGGATTTTGCTGCCTTTTTCACTTCCATACAGCTTAAGAACATTTTAATATCGTGATTCATTTAGAAGTGTCATTTAAAATCACGCTGAAAGTAATGCTTTAAAAACTACAATTTAATAAAACTCTTTTTGAGGCTATTTTTTTGAAAATAATAGAAAAATTAGGATCAAAGCGTTTTGTTTATAGTTTAATTTAATAATTTTTTTATTTGATAAAAATAATTCGTATTTCTTCGTAATATAAAAAGAACCTATTATAATACACATTATCCTTAAATAACGATGACAACAATAATTAAAATTTCATCAATTAAAGTAAGTATTGAAAGCTAAAATATTATAGTCATGTCCTGATTCATTAAATTGTGACCGCGCTGTATTGGGCCCTACTCGGTACAAAGTTCAGAGAGGGAAAGGATAAATGATCTACATGGTTGAAACGGTTTACTTTTGCTTACACGATGGTATGCAATTTATCTATTAAGGGAGATTTCATGTTGAGTTATAGTAGCCTTTCGTTTACGTTTGTCTTTCGTATAGTATATTATTTATACTCATAGGCTGATTCCACTTGGAGTTAATGATTTTACAAATTTCGTTTTTTATTTTGGGAAATCCGCACAGAAAGAAAATTCCTATTAATTTCTAAAAATATTTTTGTGCAGGAATATTTAATTTTTAAAACTCCATTTCTTTTGACAGATAATCCAGAAATTATTGGATTTTTATCGGTGTAATAGCAACCAAATAGTATAGAGATATTTTTACTTCTAATTTATTAAAAATAAATATATTTTAAATTTTAATTTATGAAAGAAACTATTTTTTTAGGAGAAATTCTAAACTGGTATATGCGATAATCCCTGGAGGGGGAAATGCATATATTTTCTGTTATTTGTCGTTATTTTATTTATCACCGTGCGAAGAACGGGTAATTTTGCTAGTCTTATATATAAAGCAGAAATCTCCAAAATCTGTCCGGATGTTGGTTTGTTTGTCAGTACTTTATAGGCTCCGTAAATACAAAACGCAGAGATTTGAAATTCACAGAATAATTAGTTCAAAAAATAAGAATTTTAACGCGACTATTTTAAAGTCTCTACGATGTTCCATTCGAATGTTATGACATTGTTTAGCGCACGTCATCAAAGTTTCACGAAGTGGCAACAGTAAAATCAGTTAAAATCAAATGAGAAAAGCAAAAATGTAATATAAAAAATATATAAATCAATTGGAATGCCGATATTTACACGAAATACTCCATAACTACAAAGCGTAGCTTTATGAAATTTATAGAATACTTTATTTGAAAAATTAGAAATTTTTTGTGGTAATTTTTAAGTTTATACGATGTTCCATTCGTATGATATAACTATTTTAATGGATTCCATTGACTTAACATGGATGAAAATATCGTTTGCAATTTAAAATAAAATTGTTCGTTATTGGCAATATAAAAATGACGTCATAGGTTTTGTTTGATTTAATAATTATTGAAAAACGACCGCACATTGGGCATTTTGCTACAATACGGAACTATTCAAAAATTTAATCAACCAGAATTTTATCTTAGGGAAATGGTTTAGAATTGTATTAAAATTTTATAATTGTTTTATCTCTATTGTTTTGTTTTTTGTATACAGGTTCATTGTAACTATATTTAGTTATCTTAAATCGAACTTTTAGAGCAATTAATCCAAAATGCAAGTAATTTGTGTATGAACGTCCATTTTATTTATTTGAAAAATATTTTATGCAAGTATTTTTTTTTAATTGTACGAAGCTTAGTTTCACTGTGGATTTTCAACTCTATATGACTTTTTAATGTTATTAAAGAATAAAATTCCACAGATACCAAATGATAATTGAGAAAATAAATATTTTATTTAATGTGCCAAAGAATATTTCCTTTTAAAACATTAAATGGCGATCATTAAGAATTAAATGTTCTGAATTGTTGTTCTGAATGATTGAAAGTACATGGTGAGTTTATAATATACTGCACCGTTGGCTAAACTATCGCCAAATTGGCTTTAATTTCCTGTGGAAACTTACTAAATATTTATATGACGGGTATTTTTCGACGGGTATTTGCAATAACAATAGAATCACAAAATAAAAATTTTATGAAAAATGGTTTAACAAAATAAGTAAATACGAAATTTTTAATACATTCATACGGAAATAAAAAATATATTCTTAAAATTAAAATAGGTGGTTATTTTTCTGTAATAATAGCATTCATGACAAATCTTGGGCATTTGACATAGTAAAAGAGGAGAGGGGGGAAGGGGGTTAAAAATCGGCACGTAAAAAACGTCTGACTTTCGTCTACACGATAGTATATTATTTATATCCATCGGCTGATTTCACTTGGAGTTAAGGATTTTACCAATGTCGTTTTTTATTATGGGATTTCATGCAACTATGTACCGAAACTACCCATACCGAAAGGAAATTCCTATTAATTTCTAAAAGTATTTTTGTGCAGGAATGTTTAATTTTTAAAACTCCATACCTTTTGAGAGATAAACTAGAAATTATAGGATTTTTATCGGTGTATTAGCAACCAGGTAGTATACATATATTTTTACATTTTTAACTTCTAATTTATTAAAAATAAAAATATTTAAAATTATAAAAAAAGCAGCTTTAACTTTTTTAAGGGGGAATTCTAAAATGGTATATGCGATTATCCCAAGGAGGAAAGGAAATGTATGTATTTTCAGTTATTTGTCGTTATTTTATTTACCTCCGTGCGAAGAACGGGTACTTTTGCTAGTATACATATAAAGTTCATTTAATTAAAATTAAACTTAATATAGTTAATTTAAATTTGGTTTGACTTTTTTTTAGGTTTTATCGAGAGAGAAAAGCTAACAAAATATATAATTCACCCAAAATAAATCATTTTTTTTAAACCTTCTGCAGATAAAATACTCAAACCTTACATACCTAATTTCACAAACAAGATATTCAATTAATTATTTTTATTTTACTTAATACAATAACTTTAGTTGGTAGTTATAAAAATTAAATACAAAGTACAAAAAAGCACCACATTCGGTCGGAACTAGAAATTGGAACAGTTCATTGAAACGATTACCATTATTCCAATGAGGGACGGTCATTGTAACAAGCAAGATTTTTTTATCCCATCACAAATACAACCTTGCTGTTTTATTTTGTTTCCTCGTTATAAGAAAATAGAAAAGTTTACTTACTTCAATATGGTAGGTATGCAGAATTAAAAAAAAAGATGTGAATGAAAAAACTTTATAGTTAGACTCATAAAAATTTAACATACACGAAGATAAATTTTCGTTTACGCTATAATATGCAAAAAATGCACTGGAGGGATAATTTTTTGACACGGACAAAGGTCCACACCACCCAGAAAGTGAGGGGTGGACATCTTCAACATGTTTTGTTGGGGACGAGCCTAATTGCATTTCCCGCGCAATGGAACGAGTTGTGATCGAACAATGGCAGAGACGAAGCAATATATTTGGAGAAGCGTTTTGGTCAGGTTATCGCTTTCCTAGGGTCCACTCCATGGCCTGGGGTCACTCTACTCTCTGAAACGTCATCCACCAATAATAAACAAAGTGTGGTGGGGTTCTTTTTTGATCCCATAGATTACAAAGAAAAGAGTATTGCGGGTGTGCGAAAAACTTTCACTTTTCTCCTGGACCTTGACAAGGAACTGGATGCCGTTTGCCTGCGGGATGGCCCGGGAATAGGGGAATAGTTTTTACAAGGGGGGCGGCTTAACTTTATCTGGTGGTTCAATCGGTTCAAACGACCGCTTAACTCGCCAGACTGAGGATGGCGCCAAATTGTAGTAGACAATGTTTGTACTTTACTGATGACAATTTAAATTTTTTACACATTTGTACATTGCACAGATAATGTTAAGTTTACATATTAATTTCTTACCGTAATGTTCAGCCATTATGTTATTTTTAAGGGTATGATTTAAAGCATTGAAAAAATAAGCTGCCAGATTATCTACAAAATATTATTTTGTGTAAAAGGAAGATGGGCGACAAAATTATGCCTACTTTGGCTAAAAAAATTCTTATGCCGTCCCCGTATTCAATGGCCTTTCAATGAATTTTTGTGACACAAGCGAACATGATTTTGGTCTCCAATTGTCCTAAATCATATTTTCTAAATATGTCTACTAAAAAATTATATTAGTTTTACTAACGTGCCAAACGACCCTACTGGCCTATACAGTCAAGAATGCTTTTTTTATACAATAAAATAAAACTCAAGCCATAATCCTCTATAAAATAAGTTGACTTATTAATAAAGTAATAAATTAACGTCAAAGAAATTTATTTAGATGCAATATATGTTTTAATTACGATTCGGGATCATTTTGAAAGAAAGACCCAGGAACACTGCCGTGTATTTCTGAACCGTGGTTAGATGACGAGTTCAACATCTAATCTGGTACCCGACGCAATTTCAATAGGCATCAGGACATTGGATCACGATCAGATTTAAAGTACACCAATCCCTTATACATGGCCAATATGTTTTGGTTGCGAAAGAAACGAATTAGACAACTCTCTGATAACCAAATCGCTGTATGTCGCTTCCCAAAATGTTCAGTATCAAACTCGCCCTTATCGGTTCGAGTCTCTAAACATTCGGCCACGATAGACCTTTGGTGTCGAGATTTCGGTGTGTCGGGATTTTATTTGTCGGAATTATGAGCTATATCCATTTCAATAAAAAAATAAATTTTAACCAATGTTTTAAAAATATTTGGTTTCAACTAACACTTTTCCCCCGACGAACTTCATAATTTTGCCCGACGGGGGGGCTTACCTTGCCTGACAGGGGGGCTACAGCCCCCCCCCAGCACCCCCAGTAGCGCCACCTCTGGCCAAGGCTAAACTAGATAACCCTCCGCGTGGGGTGGGTAGGGGGTAAACTAGGGGTAACTAGATAACCCACCCCACGCGGAGGGTTATCTAGTTTAGCCTTGCCATTGCATAGGGACCCTCGCTTTTTTTTTTCGGGGTGGGTAGGGGGGATGGGGGATGGGTTCAGTAAAAAAAAACCGAGAAATGTATTTTAGATAAAAAAAAATCATATTTTTTTAAAATTCCATTAGAATTTTTTTTAATATGTGTTACTCGTATATCTAGGACATAAACGTTTTCTGATATTTTTCCGGTTCATACATTCAGACTGTACACTTCAGTGCTGAGATTTAAATTAAAAAACGCTGTGAGGCAATAACCTTTCCGTTAGGAAGAAATAATGTTAAAATTATAATAAATATGAAGATTGCTATAAACTCAGGACTGCAAGCTGCAAAAAAAACTGGGAAAAAACGGTGACTTTAACAACAAAGTTAATTCTTTTGTTTGTAAATATGTGTTTTGTTTTATAAAAAAAACTGCATTGATGGAAGCATAAACTGTTTCCGCATCTCAATAACATTTATAACGTAAATTACGATTTTTATATATAACTCCACAAGAAACTAACTACTTTCATACGTTTGTTCCTAATAAGCATCAGTTGTGTTTGTGGCGAGGGGGGGGGGGGTGATTTGCGTCATTGAGTTGGGGGGGGGGTGGGCACCCCTGCTTCATGACATTGGATAGTTTTAATGTGCATCACTGCAGTGGCGGACTAGCCATACAGATGACCTGGAGTTTTCCCGCGTGGGTGCATACTTTTAAAATATGGCTGGGTGGTTTCTTGAAAAGTAAAAAAAATATTTTTAAAATATAATTTATTAAAAGCCAACACAGGTTTTTTCAATAACGTTTCAAGTTTGAAAACAAGAAGCCATGATATCTCTAAGAAGCCAAAATTATTGTCTTATTTGAAACTACTTTCCACTGTGGCCTATGGGACAGCGGTCGACATGAAACTTAGTTTCAAAAGTGTTGAAACGTGAGAATGTAAAGGAGATCCGACACTCTTCTTTTGACCAGTACTTCTCGGGTGAAAGAAAGAAGATTATTCTTTGAACAGGACCGCTGGTGGCTTTCCGCTTGAAAATCACCCGAACTTTTTGAAAATTCAAGCATGATAATTAAAAATATCAATTATTAACTAAAATATTAATTAATTAAATTTTTTTTTAATAAATTTTAATATTTTTTTTAATCTTTTAATATATTTTAAGAAATATTAAATAAACTTTATATAAAGAGTTAAAAATATTCATATTATATATTATTTTGTTTTCAAATTATGGGATCATTATTTTAATAACAAAAAATCAGTTTTAAAACTTTTTTGGTGGCTGAAATTCAAAATTTTCCAGGGCCGGTTTTAAGTGCCAGTCCGCCTCTGGGCATCAGTCTCGTATATACGCCAGTATGTATTATTGTATATTTTAGTCGATTTCTTATTATATTTTAACGAATCTAACACCTTTCCAGGGGCGGCTCGAGGTAGATTTTCCACATGGGCAAAAAATATTTTGGCGCCCTTCCTCCCCCCCCCCCCCCCCCCCCACCTTCCTTGCAATACAAAGGCCCGACGGGGTGGTAGATTAATGACCAACAGTACCGACGTGGCTCACCTTCTTCTTAACGATAGTAGGTCTCTTATCCCCATAATGGCTGGAGTTATGGAGTTTTGAAATATCAACCCTTTTTGTGTCGCGCTAGTTTTTGCCAATTTACGCTTTGACGTCCTGAACAGATTTTAAAGACTTAATCACGTCCAAATATACTCATATCTCAGATAGTAATACTCACCCATCTGTAACGGATTTTTTTGTTTTAATTGTTAATCAACATTTAATAAGAACGTTCTTATAATCATTGGGAAATTTTATGAAGCCTGGAGGTATTTAATATAAGAAAATAAAACAAACGTATAATAATTATTTTTAACTATTCAGTAATATTTGTTATTATAAAGCATCAAGACATTATCCGAAATTTGCTCAAAGTCATTAACCCAATTAAAAATTACCAAAACATTTATTGTGAAATACATAAACAGGCTTGTCTTAAAATCATCAAACTACTAGAGGCTAAAGCCATACCAGTCTTAAATGTACAGCATAGTAGCTCACCCCTAAAAAACGCTTTGGGCTAATCCAGTTTCGGATGAGGCGAAGGAGTAATGAGAGGGAAGACGCAGCACAGTGAATGACCATTACTAGGCCCAGGGCATGCCATAAGACCATGGAATTGCAGAACAGTTGACCTTGGAGATAATGTTGCAAGTCACTGTTGGGGGGGGGGGGGGGGGGGGCTTCGGGCAATGTTTTTTTTTGGGGGGTGGGGAAGAAGAACTATTTCCCGCCGTTTGCATTCACCCCCTCCACACAGCCCCACTCTACTTTTGGTTGGACAGGACAGGACAGGAAATATAAATTCTCCCCCACTCCCCCAACATTCCGGTAAGGGGTGAGGATCTTCTGTGTGTCTGCGCTATAATTTTGAAATGTATCTGACATGCGGGGTGGGGAGCTTCGGGACTACTGGTCGTTCTAGGAGCCGCTGACACTTAGAGGTCAATTTACTTCGGAGGCTACGGAAAGATTTCTAAATTGTCTACTCTAGATTTAGCTAGACATATTTTGAGATCTTAAACTTCTACTGTATTCAATAATAAATAGAAAAGGCGTAAACTTAAAATTTGTAAAATAAAGTACAGTTTTTATTTAAGCAGTGTGCTTGCAAAATATTTGATAGGGGTACTTCAGCGTCATCGTCATACATTTTAAGAGCGAGTTTTTTTGTGCAATCATTGGACACAAAAATTAAAAAAAATTATACACTTCTCTGTTCATAGTACTGTAAAATGTGTTGATATGTGAATAAATTGAGCAACAAAACTAATTAGTTTAAGAAAATCTACTTGATTGAATAACACGAAAAGCAATAAATAAGAATTAATTTATCAAAATAAAGTTTTAAAATTTAGATTATGCTCTAATATTTTGGTAAATTTATTATTTTTTAAAACTGAAGGGTTTGAGTTTATAAATAAAATTAAAAATTCCATTGCCATATTATTTAATTTTGTATTACTCTATATTAAAAGTAGAGAAATCAAAATCTTGTATTCAAATCGAAACTTCGTAGTTGTAGTGGAAATTTCTACATATTTCGATGTCCTTCGAGTTCGGTATTTTTAAAATAAAATGTGTTTATTTAGTGTTTTTGAGGAAATCGAGTAGACACAGTCCCTACTGAAATGTAAGGTTTGGTTCGTGATACTGTACACGCGCCTACTCGACCTCCTCCTTCTTGCGTTTTCGATGAGCTCTAGATCTCTCCGCACTTGTTATAAGTTTATACTTCTTGGTATCATTTTGTTTGTTTAGAAATATTCTTTCAACCTATTTAATTTTCCTTCCCCGCAGTTGAACTTTAATGTGATATGTTCGTTTCATGGTAAAATTTTAGCTGTCTTTGCCAAATCTACACTTTCCACTCCACACATTTTTTACATAAATGGACAATGATTTAATCTGTCAACTAGTCCAATGGAATAAAAGAATTTGTCGTTATCTTCAATTTAAACACTCACACGATGACCCGTCGATTAAAACTGATGCTACAGTGGTTACACATGCCAGTTTATGCCAAAGTTTGACCCCCCATACCCGGTGTGTGTAAATCTCAGAAGTGGGAATGGTTTAGTCAGAGGTGGTGCTACTGGGGGTGCTGGGGGGGCTGTAGCCCCCTGTCGGGCAAGGTAAGCCCCCCCCGTCGGGCAAAATTATGAAGTTCGTCGGGGGAAAAGTGTTAGTTGAAACCAAATATTTTTAAAACATTGGTTAAAATTTATTTTTTTATTGAAATGGATATAGCTCATAATTCCGACAAATAAAATCCCGACACACCGAAATCTCGACACCAAAGGTCTATCGTGGCCGAATGTTTAGAGACTCGAACCGATAAGGGCGAGTTTGATACTGAACATTTTGGGAAGCGACATACAGCGATTTGGTTATCAGAGAGTTGTCTAATTCGTTTCTTTCGCAACCAAAACATATTGGCCATGTATAAGGGATTGGTGTACTTTAAATCTGATCGTGATCCAATGTCCTGATGCCTATTGAAATTGCGTCGGGTACCAGATTAGATGTTGAACTCGTCATCTAACCACGGTTCAGAAATACACGGCAGTGTTCCTGGGTCTTTCTTTCAAAATGATCCCGAATCGTAATTAAAACATATATTGCATCTAAATAAATTTCTTTGACGTTAATTTATTACTTTATTAATAAGTCAACTTATTTTATAGAGGATTATGGCTTGAGTTTTATTTTATTGTATAAAAAAAGCATTCTTGACTGTATAGGCCAGTAGGGTCGTTTGGCACGTTAGTAAAACTAATATAATTTTTTAGTAGACATATTTAGAAAATATGATTTAGGACAATTGGAGACCAAAATCATGTTCGCTTGTGTCACAAAAATTCATTGAAAGGCCATTGAATACGGGGACGGCATAAGAATTTTTTTAGCCAAAGTAGGCATAATTTTGTCGCCCATCTTCCTTTTACACAAAATAATATTTTGTAGATAATCTGGCAGCTTATTTTTTCAATGCTTTAAATCATACCCTTAAAAATAACATAATGGCTGAACATTACGGTAAGAAATTAATATGTAAACTTAACATTATCTGTGCAATGTACAAATGTGTAAAAAATTTAAATTGTCATCAGTAAAGTACAAACATTGTCTACTACAATTTGGCGCCATCCTCAGTCTGGCGAGTTAAGCGGTCGTTTGAACCGATTGAACCACCAGATAAAGTTAAGCCGCCCCCCTTGTAAAAACTATTACCCTATTCCCGGGCCATCCCGCAGGCAAACGGCATCCAGTTCCTTGTCAAGGTCCAGGAGAAAAGTGAAAGTTTTTCGCACACCCGCAATACTCTTTTCTTTGTAATCTATGGGATCAAAAAAGAACCCCACCACACTTTGTTTATTATTGGTGGATGACGTTTCAGAGAGTAGAGTGACCCCAAGCCATGGAGTGGACCCTAGGAAAGCGATAACCTGACCAAAACGCTTCTCCAAATATATTGCTTCGTCTCTGCCATTGTTCGATCACAACTCGTTCCATTGCGCGGGAAATGCAATTAGGCTCGTCCCCAACAAAACATGTTGAAGATGTCCACCCCTCACTTTCTGGGTGGTGTGGACCTTTGTCCGTGTCAAAAAATTATCCCTCCAGTGCATTTTTTGCATATTATAGCGTAAACGAAAATTTATCTTCGTGTATGTTAAATTTTTATGAGTCTAACTATAAAGTTTTTTCATTCACATCTTTTTTTTTAATTCTGCATACCTACCATATTGAAGTAAGTAAACTTTTCTATTTTCTTATAACGAGGAAACAAAATAAAACAGCAAGGTTGTATTTGTGATGGGATAAAAAAATCTTGCTTGTTACAATGACCGTCCCTCATTGGAATAATGGTAATCGTTTCAATGAACTGTTCCAATTTCTAGTTCCGACCGAATGTGGTGCTTTTTTGTACTTTGTATTTAATTTTTATAACTACCAACTAAAGTTATTGTATTAAGTAAAATAAAAATAATTAATTGAATATCTTGTTTGTGAAATTAGGTATGTAAGGTTTGAGTATTTTATCTGCAGAAGGTTTAAAAAAAATGGTTTATTTTGGGTGAATTATATATTTTGTTAGTTTTTCTCTCTCGATAAAACCTAAAAAAAAGTCAAACCAAATTTAAATTAACTATATTAAGTTTAATTCTTAATTAAATGAACTTTATATGTATATATCAGTAAGAATTTTGAAAAACTTTGCATTATAAAAGTCATACATACTTTAAAATATTTTATTTCCCAAATGTAAATATTATATTTTATTAGTAATTTTTTACTAACCATAATTATTACTACAGAGGATAATTTAACAGACTTATTAATTATAATTAAATATAAATTTAATTATAATTTTTAAATAACTAAAATTTTAGTAGCAAAAAAAATAAAATATTTTCAAAATGTATGTGCGCGCGTGATTTCGATTCTACTTAAGATATTTGGACAATTTTTTTTTTGTTGGATAAGGGATGTTTCAAAGGGGAGCAATTTGAAAAAATATTCGGTTATCCGGTATTTAACTATCCGGATTTCTCAATTAACCGGACCGTTTAAAAAAAAATTCGTCCGATTTCGAAAATTCTTTTTTTGTTGAATAGAGAAAAATCCACTTACGCAAAATCTTCAAAATAATAATATGTTATCCGGCTGTTATATATCCGGAAATGTCGATTAACCGGATTTTTTTAAAACAATTTATCCGATTTCAAAATATTTTCATTGTTTAACGGAAGTTGTACAACAATGACATTTCGTTTTTAACATGCAATTATTGGCTTTGTTAGGGATTGTTTTAAAATATACATTGTTGAGCACAAGTTGCTACTAGAATTTCTTGGTGAATGGGGGGCGAAGCCCTCTGCGAAATTAAAAACTAAAAAGGGAAAAATAAAATAATTTTTCTAAAAAAAAGGAAAACCGACTTTAAGAAAAATGCGCTAAAAAGTAAAAAATAATTTTTAATTTTACGAATGAGTTGAAAAAATTGAATTATTGAATATCAATTTTATACGTAGTACAACTTTTGGAAGTTGGTGCCAATTTACAAAAATCATACCTAAATTTTGGCGCCGATTTCAAAAAGTTGTACTACGTATAAAATTGATATTCAATAATTCAATTTTTTCAACTCATTCGTAAAATTAAAAATTATTTTTTACACTTTAGCGCATTTTTCTAAAAAGTCGGTTTTCCTTTTTTTTAGAAAGATTATTTTATTGTAACAATTATCTGCTTTCCACAATGCTTTAAGTTTATGAAAATACGTAAAATAGCGAGATTGAGTACTCTTGATTTTAGCCCATAATAATAATAACAATAAAACTTTATCACTAACAAATTTAAGATATTGATTAATACTAGATTTTTGATGTAAAACGTCTTTAAAATCAACTACTTGGCGTATCTGGACAGTATCTGGACTTGGCGTATCTACTACGCAACGCTTTTAGAGTGATCCTATCTGACACTTTACTGCCAGACAAATATTACTATTTATTTAAATTAGTTCTCTCTCGTCCGATAGGAAATTAGGAGCCGATGCGTGTAAAATGTAGTTAAAGCAAATCACACATGGGCGTGGATGAAGCACTCTGCATCAGACGAAACAATTTGTCTTCCTTTTGCTTGAGAGGTTTCTGTTGGCGGCCATTTCCTATTTCTTTATAATCTACTAAAATGACGTTTCACCTACAATAATTCTGGACGTGTTCCGATACAGTCACATCCGATTTTTTTTTTACGATAAAATAATTTTATAAGCACTAATCACGTAAAGGATATTAGCCCCCCTGTCGGGGAATGCTAGCTCCCCCGTCGGGCAATTCCTGGCGCCACCACTGGCCTTGGCACAACCTAAGATTTTTCCACAGATGGCACTTTTTAAAATGGCATTGAGTTTAAACAAAATAAAGACTTGCATATTCAAGCAAGAGAATTTTTTTTACAATTAAAGCAATGAAAAAAATCCCCCAAAAAATTATGATGGCACAACTTGCGCCATGATCCTCCCATATGGGCACCCCTGTCATGAAGAGTCCCTATGAAGATTGTGTTGGGTGCCAGCTCATGTGTTGTCTTCGTAATTTAACCATGGTACAAAAATACAAGGCATTGTTCTTACCTTCGAGATATACCTCGAAATGTATCGCTAATATATCACTGTGTAACTGTATTGCGAAGTTAATTAATCAACAAACCAATCAAGATAGACACCGAATCGTTGCAAATAGCCCACTTAAAGCTTTAGTGCGATGTTTATCCAACAACCAAATTTGCCCATTTTGAGTTTACAATTTGAGTTTACAACTGGCAACACTGACACTACAAAAATCGTGCAATCAGAATCAAAACAGTCTCTCGCCCTGTGCTTTCACAAATAATCTAGTGTCTGTCCTTTTGAGTACTTCGGATTTTTACTATTGAGGGTTTTACAATTGTAGGTAATGGTTTACTGTACGGTCACCCTTGGCGACTTTTTCAAAATATCGCCAAAAGTCGCCATTTTGGCGACTGTTGTCCAATAGGGTTGCTGCAATTCCTTGTCGTTTCTGAGAGGGGTTGCCATTTAAAAAAAATTATCGCCAAATGCGGAAAAATCGCGCCAAGGGTGACCGTACAGTAAACCTGACCCCAATTGTATATGAAGATGATCCCTATTCTTTAATAAAGGTAAGCCACGAATTTTACATTTCTATACATTGAAAAGAATCATCACAGCTTTATTTAATACTCTATTGAAACATTCTTCCGTGTAACTACTTATTTTTAAAACTCCCTACTTATAAAAAGATTTAAAGAGTGCCAATTAATCCTTGTGTATTCTTTGAACTACCGAGAACTAAAACTATATTATAAATGGAATAATTCCACTAGTGTGACTACCTTCGTGGTAAATGAGTAAGGGGAAAAATTTAATGGAATTGTTATTTTGTGTGTAATAATTATCTATATTAATGTAGAGATTAATGTACTTATAATGAAATAAAGTATTATTTCTGAAAGTCGGCTGAAAATGCTGCAATGAAGGTATATATCCAAATTATAATTGTGCAATAAGATATGGTTAGGGCTAAGAAATTACAAAGCTCTTTTTTTTTTACATTAAGTACATTTATATACATATTGTAGCCCCAGACCTTTTGTCAACAAAGTTTTTATTGAATTTTGTTTTTGATTAAAATTGCCCTAACCGAGTGCTCCCCTATACTTAAGTTTTACCGGAATGTGATGTAAAAAAGCGAGTTGCATCCTTTAATATTTTTCTCTTACCAATCACACTATAAGCAAACAACTTGCTTCAAGAAAGTATTGAGATTATTCCAGGGAGGGACGGTTAACGAAAGTTAAAAGGGAACCATCTAAATTCAATATTGCGAAATATTTTACCTCAAATTGTATAATATATCAACTCGAAAGATTGATTATTCAAAAAGTAATTTTTTTGTCATATATTGTTACCTCAAATCGCTAAGTAGGTTGCATTTAAATAAAATGGGGATTTCCAATCATAAGCGGGTAGCTTTTGGCAACTTTTTCGGGCGATTCACTTCTCAATCTGTGAATGGGATAATTGTTTACAAATATGAAAGGATAAGAATTTGCGGGATTCGTTCGCAGAATCACGTGACTTCCCGGCATAGGAATTTCCGTGATTGGTTTAAAGAGTGACGTGGTTTTTGTGCGGGACTAAGAATTATTCTATTCGAAAGTATAAGAATTTGTGGGATTGGTTCGGAAGGTCACGTGACTTCTTCGGCTTAAATATTGGGATTTTTAAACTGAATTTCGGTTTCAGTGTGGGCAATGGACGTGTCGAAAGGAAGGTAAAAATGCGCATTGTGTGTGTAGAATTATTAGGAAGGATACGTGGTTTACGAACACACGATTGATCATTGTCTGGTAAGTGCTTTTTCTTCTAAATTTTATACCCCTGTTGTAGTTTTTTCTAAATATTTTTTGGTTCAAGTGTTTTTTGATAAAATTTTGCCATTGCCCGGTCCTCAAAACGATGAGTAGCCCCAAACGATGGCCCGGAGGATTGCCTGTAAGCACCATGATCAACTGCCCGGGGGGGTCACGGATGTGATCCTGAGTAGTCGGAGGCCGGAGACCACAAAATCGACGGCAGGAGCCTGTGACTTTAAGCGCGCGGAACGCGTGTGCACTTAAGAGTGCCTTTGAAATGCCCCAAACGACGGCCCGGAGGATTGCCTGTAAGCACCATGATCGACAACCCGGAGGGGTAAATTAACCAAAGCAAAGCGTCAAAATCAATTTTAAACCGTCGCCATTAGCCCATTGTGGAGGTCAAGTGCGACGTTATTTCATTCAATCGTGCAGACGCAATAGAAATCCTTTGAAATGAGTTTTAAACCGTCACCGATAGCCCATTACACAGAAGTTATCTGATCAATCAATCATCCGAAAATAAAGCTTCGAAATCAATTTTAAACCGTCGCCATTAGCCCATTGTGGAGCTCGAGTGCGACGTTATTTCATTCAATCGTGCAGACGTAATAGAAATCCTTTGAAATGAGTTTTGAACCGTCACCGATAGCCCATTACACAGTAGAAGTCATCCGATCAATCATCCGAAAATATGACGCAACTCTCGAGTTGTTAACTGTAATTCTGTGTTTACCACCGGAAGCAACCATAAAGTTCAGAAAAAAATACGCGTGCGCAACCACTGTGCGCAATGCATCGGGTCGTTTGGCGACCATTTCAAAACACAGCCAAACCCGCTATCGAAAGCAAGTCTTTACCAAAATGGGCACTCTGCCAAACATATAAATCACTATCAGCGAAATTGATTTTACAACCTTTTTGATAACCTAATGGGTAGGTACAATTCTAACCATTTTCAATTTAATCACACGTGCATATTATAAGCATGATTTCCCCTGCAGTTTTTTATTTGGGGGTGGGGATTACCATTTCCTTTTTACATAATGTAAAGTCTTAATTATTATTGTTTCTGTTAAAAAATGGAATTTAATATAGCATCCGAAATTTCAAATAATTATATGTATAGGTTTCGAATTTTTCTAGATTTTAAACCTCACAATTATAAAAAGAATTGTCAGAAATCATGAGAAATCTTTATTACTCGTTTATTTATTATTGTTCATTCATCAAAAGTTGTTTGTGTGACTTCTAATAACCTGATAAGAACCAGAAGAGAATTAACATTCATGTTTTTAATGGTCTTGTAATTTGTTTGTTTGGCAATCCAAAAGAAATTTGCTTAAGCTTTCTTTGGTTTTTGATACTTAACGTCTTTGCATTCTCCCCAAGGGGTCTTGGTTCAAGTCCTCTTACATACTGATAAGTGTCTCTACATTCCTGATAAGTGTCTCTAAACAATTATTATTGAAATTAGTTTTTTAGAGTTATGTCTTGCTTTTAATAAGCTCATCATCTTTTAATTATATCTACTACTATTTTTGCATTTGTGATATTACCCTCTTTCAAAATCCATGCGACAGAACACATGTTGTACAAAATAATAGAAAGTCTCATTATTATCCACAACGAACTGAAATCTGTGTTAGTGATCTTAGCAGGTTAGCAGTTCCACCCCACAATTTTTTTTTTGTGTGGAGGGCAGAGTTGAAACAATAAATTTCTCAACTTAACCAGGTTTCCCACAGGTCAAGAATCCTTAGAAACTCTTTATTTTTCCTAGTCACAGCAATGTTGTATTTTTTAAGATAACAATTTCTCACAAATTGTCAACTTGGAGCTAAATGAAGCCTCTGTAAGTTATTTGATGACCCAATTAGATTTTTGGCAAAAAAAATATTATACTCCCACACACCACAGAAGGTTACCGTTCTGGCACCTTTATTTCTGGAAATCGAGCACTGACTATAGCTGTCAGTGTTATAAGTTAATGGAGTGAGCGAAAACTTTAGTAGGCACTGTGTGCAGGACCTGGTTGCCGAATAGGCCCGTGAAACGACTTACATTTTACACTTTTGAGAGGCCCACAAATTTCATATAAATATTTAACAACCCTAAAATAGTTTGCTACTAAATTTACTTTTAAAAAATGCATTACAAACTATAGTAAAAAAAAAACCTTGCTACTTTTGTTAAATTTGTTCAAATACTGGAAAAAAATCAACATTCAGAATATTAGGAATATATTATTTATAATGTGTTTGATTTGATGTTCTAGGGTCTATTTGATAGCAATGGGGCCCCCATTTAAATGCGGTTTCCCCTTTTTTAATGTCTGCCTAGGGCCCTGGATAAAATACTAAAGCTTTTTGAAATTTAAATCACGCACTCACACAACTTTTATCCCATGAAGTGTTAAATTATTCTGTTCTTTAGAATCAATCTATTCTAAGAGCCCGTTATTCACCTAAATGCGTATAAGCCACATTTTATTATGTAATGAAAAAAGACTAAAATATTTCTTCAATATTAGCAGGAACATCAGAAAGCAACTTATTATTATAGAAATAAAAAAAAATTAATTTAATAGGAAAAAAAAATGTAAAGGCACTAACTATTCCAAAAAATTTCAAATGAATGATTTAAAAAAAAATCAGAACTAAAATTATTATCCCTTGGTTTTTCCTTGTATCTACAGTGTTAAGTATTTCAGTGATAGGAATTCTGCGTCAGAAAGCGCCAATAGTGGTATCCTGCTTCAACTTGTGCGATTTTGCGTCAAATTTGTTTTAAATCATGGTTAAATATGTGCGCCAAACAAGCAATCGCGCGCCAAGTCTTGATTCATGTTTGTCTGGTGCTAAACAAAGTTACGGCAGCCCCAGGAAGACATGTGTGGTACTGTTCCGGGTCTTAACCGGAATTCCGTTTTTTTTTTTTTTTTTAATTTTCAAAACCCGGAATTTTTTTTTTTCCGAACACTAGAATTTCGGATTTTTTTTTTCAGGAGCCAGAATATCGAACTTTATTTTGGTTAAAATTTAACAAGGAATTTAAATTTCAAAAACATTTCTAAAATGAAATATTTTGAGAAAATGTTAGCGGCGCCGGTACGTGTGTAGTGCGCTTCCCCTATACGTGGTGTAAACTTGAAATACTGCCAAAGTGAGATAAGCGCGAAAGTAGGCATTTCAACACTACACTTTTTTTTATTGCTATTGATCATCAGGGAATAGGACATATTTTATGATCCTTTGAACATAATTTCAATTTAAATGCAGTGGCGCCGGAATTGATTTAAAATTCAAAGCAAGTACGGCAGGAAAAAAACTGACGTTTTTACTATTTGACAATTTCTTGGTGGTTCCGATGTCAATGTGTGAAAACGTCAACTTCGTCAAACGGAAGCAATACCACTTGAAATTTAAGTAGGTTATAACTATAAAAATGGGCTGCTTTTGCTATGGCGAATTACCGATTAAATCGTTTAGAAAATCAACTTTATTCTAAAAAGTTAGGCTGCACCTTTTGTTTAATTTTTAGATTACTTGTCACATGTTCAGTCTGTCTACATTTTGTTGCATCTGGTGAATGAAATCATCTTAGCAAACGGCTCTCTTTCATTCATGAATACTTTAGAGTTGTATATATTCACTAATTGCAATTAGCTGTGACGTCCGGGAAATACTTTCAATCCTTTTGCATCTGATAAACATAAATGCTAATTTTTCGCTATTTTCTAGTTCATCATGATTTGCATTGTAACAAAATTGCGTTTAATTTTTTCCATTTTTCAAAACTGTATTTTGTTTTTTTCTGTAATGACAGTGATGTTTGGCTAGCAGTTATTTTAAGTATTTGTTTTCAGTTACAATTTTATAATGAATATTTTAATTAATGTGTGTACTTGTAATTCCCCTTTTATTCAGCACCGGAATCTTCCGCAGAGTTCTTCTTTTTTGACTTTTTATTCCCAAATATTTCCGCTTTTAAATCTTTTTTCACCCATCTCCACGATTTTCTGCAAAATCAGATTCCATAAAACGTTGAATACTAATAGCCAATACACTAACCATTGGGGCAAATTGGGTAAGTCACTCTTTGGGCACCCCCTAGCCTGTATAACCGCTGTAACTTCAATTATATTTAACATGTCGTATACTGAGTGCGTGCTTAAATTGAAGAGAACCACAAGTTCATTTTGAGTTATTATTCATGACTTTGCGGCTGTATAAAGTAATTGAATTTAAATTTAATTAATTTTAGTGTATTCTCTCATAAAAACTTTTCACATTACCGCAAAAACGATTTTGCAATCATTCGTTGCTCTAACCTATATTCATACTTGATAATTGAAAGCAAGAAGTAGATATTCATAAGAAGTGACAGAAAGGCGATTCTCTTACTCCCCCCCGTCCAGGCGAACGCGGGTGGTACGAGCGGTAGCGGTGGTCCTGCGACCACCCACCACAGGCATCCCACCCGCAGGGGAATGCGACATCACTCTTCGCTTGGAATTCTGGTAGGGGATCGGGATTCCCATGGAATCTTTTAGCCCTCGCAAACCAGGTCTATCCATCCCCTCTTCAAAACAGCGAAAAGACATTTTCTTTTAAACAAGAAATTCGTGACGCCATTTAATGTTTCAAGTTTTTTTTTTTTTTTTGGGGGGGGGGGGGGGGGGGCAGTGGCTGCCGGTAGTCGAAAATATTAGTGCAGCCGGAATCATGTGAATTCCCCCCCCCCCCCCAAATTATTGGTAGTTTTGAGGGAAATTCTAACGCTATCCCACAAACAAACTAGCTCTGACGTCACTGTAGGCGTGGTCATTCTACTCGTCCATTTGCTTGTGATTTGATATCCGATAATGTCAAAAAAACGGAAATTAAACTCCTCAGGTAATTTGGACGTCACTTTTTTTTATATTACAGTGTTCACTCTAGAAATAAAAAGGGGCAGGGCGCTGTTGGCAGTAAAAGGGCACCCCATTTTTGAAAAGGTATTTCTTGTTTTTAAAAGGGCACTTTAAAAAAAAATGTTTTGTGTAGGCATGGCACACATTGACACATCGGACCCGTGACCAAACAAAAAAAAAATTCCGATTTGTTGGTTGACATTGCGCCAGAGCTGCATATTGGGCTATTATTAACGGTTCGGGGCCTATCTCGAAGGAAAGACCCGTACAAAATTGATGTCCCTTTATGAAAATATAATTTGAAATCTAAAATTTGACATTTTAAAATTATTGTTTTCCCTAAAAAGCAATTCCACTCCAATTCTAAATTCCAAGCAAGGCCACTTAAATCCAAAGTAGTCTTAGACTTAGTAGACTTCTCTTACAAAACTGATAAAAAGGCCACTTAAATCCAAAATTTGTTAATAAAATGCCTAGTCTTGTAAACCAATACCTACCTAGTTCTCTTTTAAAAAAAAACACAGAAAAAAAACTTATTTTATATACATGCACAGGCCCAATAGGATTCGTGGAATGATCCGTGCTCGAAATTAAAGCGGAATCATCGCGATTTCACAACACGCGTAGTATTAAAGGAGTTTGTTTTTCTACTGTCATAATTTACTTAATTCCAATTTACACTCAATTTTTTTTTAATCGATGCCTTTTTTTAAAGATAACTAGGCAAGCAATGATGCTTGTGCTTGACTGAAAAGGACAAGAAGGGGGTGATTTTTGAAAAAAGGGGCATGAGGGTGCTATCGAGATGAAAAAAGGGCGGGCAGGGCGAACCGCCCTTCAAAAAACACCTAGAGTGAACACTGTGTTCAGAATCCAAAGATTTAGTCGAGCCCCAGTTGCTCAGTTGGTAAGGCGTTCAGCTACTAATCACGAGGATTGGTGGTTCGAATCCGTGCAATGGACTTGACATAGGAAAGTAAAAAAGTAGTGATCTTGCGATCGGAGGGTTGCCAGCTTCGCTACAAAAATACTAGAAAGTCGTCCAGAATATCCAACAAATTATACTGGCGTGTATACGGGACTGGTGCACGATCAATCTGATCGGGGTCCAAAGTCCCGACGTCTATTGAAGGCGTTGGGTGCCAGTTCAAGTGTTTCCTTCGAGATTGACCCCGAACCGTCGCCAATAGCCCACTGTGCAGCTCTAGTGCGACGTTATTTAACAAAACAAAACCAAAGATTTAGTCACATTTAGTATTGGAATGTCTCTTCAAACGATAAATCTAAATTTATATTAATGCTTACGTAATAGACTTTTAATTATCTTAAATTCCCTTCAATTTAAAACCGTCTCCAAGCGTCCGTGTCTCGTAAATAACTAAACAAATTGATATCCTCTCAATTCTGCGAGCGGCGGTTATGTTGAATAAAGTTTCGGATAGAGCGTTTCGCACTTTTCGGAAAACGAATCTGCAGCTTCTTTAGTGTGAGTGCGGAATACTCTTATATTGCAGATGATTTCGCAATTACACTGAACAAATCAGTGTATCTGCAGAATCACTAGTAACTCTGCATATACACGGCTTTCGCTCTTTCACGGTAACATATATATAAACAGTGGCGGCGTTTGGGTGGTAAAAGTGGGGAAGGGGTGCAAGATCAAGATGAAACAAGTGTGGGAGGGGGGGGGGAGGAGTAATAAAAATCTACCAAAACACGACCAATCGCCGAATTGACCACAAAAACAATAAATATTGCATATTTACAATGTTCACTCTAGAAATAAAAAGGGGCAGGGCGCTGTTGGTAGTAAAAGGAACCCTGTTTTTGAAAAGACACTTTCAAAAAAAAAGTTTGGTGCGGGCGTGGCCACCATTGACACATCGGACCCGTGACCAGATAAAAAAAAAGTTCCGATTTGTTGGTTGACATTGCGCTAGAGCTGAATATTGAGCTAGTGTTGACGGTTCGAAGCCTATCTCGAATTTTACATTTAAAAATTAATGTTTTCCCTAAAAACCAAATCTGTAAATAGCCCTAATCAGACTCCTTACAAAACTGATGAAAAAGCTACTTAAATCCAAAATTTGGTAAAAAAAAATGCATAATTTTGCAAATACGCTTCAAACCATATTCTCTTTTAAAAAAACACAGAAAAAAACTTAGCATTTCACATGTGGACACATGCAACCAATAGGATTCGTAGAATGCCCCGTGCTCGAAATATTGGAATCATCGCGATTGCAACACGCGTAGTTAAAAAGGAGTTTTTCTACTGTCATAATTCACTTAATCCCAATTTACACAAAAAAAATTTAATCGATGTCTTTTTTAAAGACAGTTAGGGAAGCAAGGACGCTTGTGCTTGACTGAAAAGAGTAAGAGGGCGGAATTTTTTCAAAACAGGACGGCATTTTTGAAAAAAAGGCATGAGGGCGCTATCAAGATGAAAAAAGGGCGGACCGCCCTTCAAAAAATGCCTAGAGTGAACACTGATATTTACTCTTAATTTTGAGTTATTTGATGGAAAGGATTATAACTTAAAATAGGTACGAGATGCATAGGCGTAGGGGGGCTGGGGGTGCTCGAGCCCCCCTAGTAATTATTTTGAAGGGGCTCAGCCCCCCTTAATATTATACTATTTTTGTTTAAAAAAGTTACTTAAAAAACAAATTGTAGAAATAGGGAATTCCCACAAAGAGGCATTCGAAAGAAAGCGTCCCTTATTTATTCTAAACGTGTTTTAAAGTGGGGAGAATTTGCTTTGAAAGCTACAACGCTAAAGCTTTAAAGAGTAATTTTAAAAATAATGTAAAAAATACGCTTTTAAATAAAAAAAAATATTATTTTTGGACATTTCATAAATTATAATCGTATTTCCCATAATTTATTCCCTTTGAAATAATAAACCATCAGATTCATGCACTATTTTCTAAACAGCTTATATAGTTGAAATTTCTTTTTTTAGAAAATTATATTTTATAGAAAGTTAAATAGAGACGAATTCCTCAAATCTGAAAAAATTCATATTTTAGCGTACAATACGGACATTTGAAATTACTATTAACCTTTTCCTGGTTACTTTATGTTCTAAAGTTGTCCAAACAAAAACGGATACATGTTAAAACATTTAACATTAAAATATTTTAAAGCATTGATTGTTTTTTTAATTGTTTAATAGCTCGCAACTCCGTACTATTTTATATTGTATAACAATATATATAAATTGAAAAAAAAATTCAGCCCCCCTGAAAAAAAGAAGTTCCTACGCCACTGACGAGATACCACGGTCGATTATTAACCCATTTCGGATTATTCCCCCCCCCCCCCCCCCCCTTTTTTTTTTTTGTGGAAGGATGCGTACTGTTGCAAATAATCTACTAATTAATATACTTATTGACCGACCTTCAAAGGGATAGGTATCCTTTCCATTTGTGCCAAGTGTTGAAAAAGAAATGAGGGAAATTTTATCTTCTCACCGTTCCAATTCCCAAAAAGTTTCCTGCAGCATTTACAGTTCTACATTTGTGGTGTGACTTTTGGCACCCTGAGAAAAATACTTACAGTTTCAAACTGTATAATAGTGCAGGCACGTAGGTATAGATTTTATAGGGTTCAGTGACTGATTATTTCTTGGGGGTTCAGTGACTGAACAACGACTTTCTTTAGGCATCTATCCCCCTTCTCCAAGAAGGGGGGATGCTTAAACCCACAAAAATCAACAAACATCTCACCCAACCCCCCACCAATTTATTTTTCTTAAACAAATTATTAATTTCCGTTTAAGTAAACAGGAATACGTTGGCAGATAAATAACAGCAACAATTATCATTGTCATTTACTATATTTAACAGTTATCAATAACTAATTTTAAAATTAATAAATTTAAAGTTAGAGATTCCTTATAATATATGCGTGTTAACGATTAAGAAATTTCCCAACTTAACAATTCAAAATTTCCGACTTAACGCCGCCGGGTGCCAGCTCGGGTGTTGTCCTCGTTATCTGACCATTGTTCAAAAATACGAAGCATTGTTCCCGAGTATTTCCTTCGAGATGGGCTCCGAACCGTCGGCAATAGCCCAATATGTAGATCTAGTGCGACGTTTTTTAACCAAATCAAACTTAACAATCGAAATTCCTAACTCAACAGTGCTAAAAATTCCCAGTTCCAGTTTATCGACATTTTAAACTTTTTTATATATTAAGTAATATTATACAGTTCTCAAAAGTATTGGTTTGTTGCACGCATGTTCCAATGTAGTGTCCGTTCAGAGGTCTAATTTAATCTTACAAGTTGGGCAATTTATAATCTTCCCTATCATTTGCTAATACTATTAATTTTCATCGGGCATAATATTTTTCAACTCGGATTTGTAAAACTATAAACCAAAATCATAATAATAATCACAGGGTCCCATTGTCGGACAGTTATTACTATTATTTTTAAATGGGTATTTTGAGTAAAGCAAAAACATCTCATCCGTGTATGAATTAATCAATCTTTAAACTAAAATTTTTTTTAAATATATCTATTCACGGTTAAATTAAACTGTACCCTCGTTACACATTTTATGAAGTGCAATAGTAGTCGAAATTTACGAATATCAATGATTACTGAAATACAGATGAATTTTCCAATAATAATTTGAAATTAAATTATAAATTGAACAATTAATGCTAAATTAAATTGAAGTACAATCGCATAATATGAATGATGATCATAGATAAAAGAAGGGGGTTTGATCTGTTTTTAGAATTGAAGGTCATACAGTTGCTTTTTACTATATAAATATATGTGATTTCTTTTTCCAAAAATAAAAACAGAATGGAATGAGTAGATGTGAGGCGCCAATGGATTATGTTAGCAGCTGTCTATCTGGAAATCTGAAAATAATGCTCCTAAATTTAGATAAAGAATGTATTTTATTTTTAAAATATGATTTTTTTTTTTACTTTACGTTCAATGGGAGGGCTTTGAACCTCCTGAACCAAATAATTCTACATTTTTTTCATAAAATTCGGTTGCGTTTCTTTTCATAAATTAATCTTGCCTCTAAGAATAGTCTATTTTAATTGCAGTGGAATTGACACTACGTTCTTGGAAATTTCCCAAAAGGTTTACAATGTTTTTTTACTATCACTATTTAGTGAAACCTTTTATTTTATTGTATGCGATTCTTTTTTAAGAATTCAGAAGAATGTTGTTTTCTTATTTTATTAATTCTAATTTGGAAGTCTTAACAACTTTAGTATGTTCTTTGTCAAAAAAAAGTATTTTGATAGTAGGAATTGAACCCTAATTAAATTGCTAATATGGCATAATTAATGGTTTTAAAAAATATATTTAATTAATTATCAAATTAAAATATTGGTACTGAAATTGAAAAATAAATATTAATATTATTGGGAAAATTTACAAATAAAATAGAAAAAGCTGATTATTCTTTAAAAAATGAGTACTAATAAAAAAAGAGAAACGTATTACCGCCGGATATCCGTCTGACGTTCCTGCCGGATATCCGCTGCATCACTACTTGAAACGAAATATAAAAAAAATCACGTCCTTTTTAATGCCCGCAAGGAACATTCATGCCAAATTTGAAGAAAATCGAACAACGCGTTTGATCGCGACTGCGTAGCATGCAAATTGACAAACAGATGAAATGCTGAACGGTCGTGTTAAAACATGACTTATCTAACGCTCAGTCAATTAACCTTCCGTCGTGTTTAAAAAAAAATGCAGTATACTGGTGGACCTGCAAGTTACTGGTCAGTATTCTAAGATGAATGTGGCTTTTATACTGAACTCCACATTTAATAAGGGTAGCATAGTGTTAAATGAATACAAAATTCCCATAATCTGCAATCTATATCCCAAGATGCATTGCGTCAATGAGTGCGAATTTTGTGCGCTCCGACCGATTTTCAAGTTCTGCCCATAACGATACTGGTGTTAGTATCCCAAGATGTATTACGCTGAAACCTTCTTTTGTGCGCTACTGCACATTCACTAGGGTCTACCTTGCCCCCAACGTTATCTTTGAACAGTACTGAGAACGCCACGTACTGTTGGACTGCCATCTAGAAACACCACGTGTTATTGGCCTAAAACGGGACTGGTGATCCAGAGGAACAGTATCTGGCTAGCATTTAAAAAATAGTGAGTTCAAATCGAAGAGGACTTGACAAAAAGTTAAGCTGTAGCTCGCGATCAGAGGATTGCCTAATTCGCTCCTTAATTACAAAAATATCTTCAATTTCCAACGTCGTGTATACTGGGCTGGTGCACTTTAAATCTGTTTACGGGTTTAATGTCCTGACGCCTATTGAGGTTGCGTCGGGTGCCAGCTTAGATGTTGTCTTCGTCATCTGACGACTATGGTACAAATAATACGTGGCAGTGTTCCCAAGTCCTTCCTTCGAGATAGACCCCGAATCGTCGTCAATAGTCCATTGTGCAGCTCTAGTGCGACGTCGTTTTCTAACCAACCAAGCAGCCTTATGTCTACAAACAGGTTCAAGAAATAAAATAAGAACTGTACCGGGAACTTTGTTTTTGTTTTCAACGTTGAAGCGCCGCCGGAATAAAAAAAAGCGTTTCATTTTGTTGAGTGAAAAAAATCTAACACAAAAAAAAGTGTAATTTTTTTTATATGTATAATTTTATTCTTCACCTGAATAACGGTTACTTGTGTCAAAAAAAGTTCATTGGTCTCCCACGCCCTAGCCTACCCCCCTCTTCTATGAACTAATTTTAAGTAAGGATCGAAGCTTTTTTTGCTGTAATGTTACTGGTTTTTCTTGTTTTAACAGTTAAAAATAATTCTAAGAACATACTATACAATTACACATTTCAGCTTCGAAAAAAGATGGACAATTGCAAATGGCGATCCGAAGTTGTAGAATTTTGTTTAGTAGAATGGACAGAAATTAAATTAGAAGAAAAGAAGCCTCAAAATTAAAACCCGACTTTATTTTTCTTCTGAGGTTTGGATTAATGTGAATGTCCTTAGCTTTTATTGCTAGGAAATTGCACAGCATTGCGGCCCAGTGAACCATAATGAGAAATTTAAATCCAAATCATTACGCGCAATTAATCTTTTATTGTTCTTTGTTCTCACCAATTTTTAACTGGATTTATGTTTTGGGATGACTGCAATCTGATTGATTGACAATTAAATACCAATCCAAAGGTTTTGCAGGTAAATGGTTCCGCTTGTAACCATGAGAGAATCATCGTTGAAGTCAATTTACTTCACGTAAAAGTAGCGTAAGAGGTTTTCAATTTAGTCCAAATAAGCTTTAAAAAGTTAGAAATTAACGTAATCTAAAAATTTCAAAATAGTTTCTAACCTTTTGAGCAAGCGAGGATTGTCAAATTTAATTATATTTATTTTATGCCTATTGTCACATGTCCTTTTTTTTCTCATCTATATTTTATTTTTCATTTATCAGGGCAATACCCCTACTAAGTCTCCTAAAGCAACACTTTTTCATCGTTACTTTTCATACCAATGAAAATTGTTTTGAGATTAGAGCTGATTTCACTTCCCTATCCATTGTTCCATGCTCGCTGACTTTCGGTCGAATGTTTGATTTTCTCTCTGCAAAATACAGGTTTTCAGTCTGTTCTATACACACACATTCGTTTTAACTACTTTTATATGACACTCCGTTCAAAGAATTATATCCATAGGTGGCAGCACTACCAACGGCTCGTTTAAAAAAAAATGCTTGGAAACTATTTTTTAACGCATTAAAAAAAAAGTTTATATTCATGAGACAAAAATACTTGGTCACTGCTCCAAGAAATTCCCTTTTTTTTTTATTTCCACATATGTTAAGATCCGTTGTGTACGAGACTTGCAAAAGGGATCTTTACTACTGAAATAATATATTGGATTTTACCTATGACGAATGATGTCATGGCGACACTTAATTCCAACAGCAAACAAATTCATGAAATCAAAAATAAGAAGAAGAAATTTATGATTTCCACATGATTGCACACCGTTTTATTTATTAGGTATCTAATAATCGTTCTTTTTTTTATTTTATCCAAAATAAAGATCCAAATAATATCCAAAATAAAAAATACAAATTTCTACTTGAAAAAAAATAGAATTATCAAATTCTAAAACATGTTCTGCGCTGTACATACATAACAATAAAAAACGCATTCGTATAGGCAAAATTAATAATTTATTTGTGCACATGTGAAATCAGCTCGAAAACGTACATGTATGTACTTGTACAGCCGGGGGAAAAAAACGAACCACCCCTGGTTTCTCGGCCACTATTTATTGTAGGGTTAAACTTAATATACCATTTGGTACGGCATAAAGTTTACTACACATTGATATACCAAAAATGTGCATAGGGGACTATCTTCATATTAAAATCCGCACCAACTTTAAATTTTCCAATAGCAACACCCAATTTTGACTCAATATTTAGAATCTACGACAAAATTTATCGTTGGATATCAATTTGCAAGTCATTTGGTCAAGTAGTTTTTTAATTAGGAATTTCGAAAGTTTAGAACTCGCAATATTAAGTGAATTTCTTAAACTTTTAATCGTATATCTCGAAATCACAATTTTATTAAGCTTATATTTTTATCTGTGTTACTTCTAAACGACCCAAATAAAATACACTAACTTTTGTTACTTATATGTTTATTTTTTAATTTTATTTAAATTAGGATATTAATATTCATAAAATTTATGAATAGCAACCCATGCTATATTTTGATAGTAATTAATTCAGAAAAACGTTTTATATGCATATCTGAAATTTTGTGATTTTCTTTTTGTATTTTTTTGCTATATAAAAATGTGCATCAAATTATCATTTCAGGGGTCATACATAAATTTAAAAGCAACAGTACTTAAAAGAAATCTTCGATAATTTTGCGAATTAAAAGCGCTGTGATCGCGTTGGCATAAAATTTGAAATTCTTATATACCGGCGAGGGGTACACGGGAGTGGTGCACGTTAAATATGAACCAAGTCCAATGTCCTGTCGCCTATTGAGGTTGTGTCAGGTGCCAGCTCAGGTGTTGTCCCCATCATTTGACCATGTGCCAAAAATACGAAGCTTCGTTCCCGGGCCCTTCGTACGATATAGACCCCGAATCGTCGTCAATAGCCCATTGTGCAGCTCTAGTGCGACGTTAATTCAAACAAACAATGAACCAGCCGAGAAAACAATGAGCTAGTTTTTTTATTTTTAAAAAGTAGGGTTGCACTTGCTTCGGCTCGTCGCCCCTAATCTGCTTTACTTCGCTTTGAATATTGGCTTTTGTAAGGCTTTTGGACCACAACACCATATCTGGCTTTATTTAAAAACTGATTTTTTAAAGGTGCAAAAATGTTGCGCACATTGAACTGCTGTAAAGGTTGTTAAAAATCTTGATTAAATACAAATGTGCATATTTTTGTTTTTTAAATGAGTTTTAAATGTATTAAAATAATTTTGGGACACCCTGTATAACCTAAGACAAGCATAATCTTATGGGGGAAAAAATAAGTAATTACATAACCTCAATTCAAACTGAGTGTGTAAATATAACATTTACAATATTTCATTTAGAATTGAAAAACTACGTATTGGTAGAACCTAATTAAAATATTTTTTTAAAAAGTATTGTTCCATCTGAATTTTAAAATTAAAATAAATCATTGGTATATGAATTTTAAACCTGGAATAAATAATTTTTTCAAGATATATTCTATTATTTTTAATTTTTCTTGCAATAATAAGTTTGTCATTTGCTAACATAGTTTTAGAACATCCTAAGAATACAAATAATACAATTTGACGCCATCAAAAATACTATATAAAATCACATTAAAGTAGTAACATATCTTTAAGTATAAAACATACCGTAGCATATTATTAGAACAATTCTAGGTGAGTCTGATCACGCATAAGAACGCCAAAACATTTTCTGCCAGCGTCCTTCATTTCGTAGTCCAACCAGGGGCCGACTGGCACTCAAAAACGGCCCGGGAAAATTTTAATTTTCGGCCACCAAAAAACATTTTGAAACTAATGTTAGTTATTAAAATAACGAGCCCATAATTTGAAAGAAAACAAAATAATATCAACATTTAACTGTATATAAAGTTTATTAATATCTTTTAAAATTTATTAAAATATTTTGAAAAATTAAAAAAAAATCAATATGTATTAAACGATTTATCAAACGATTTTAAAATTTAATAATATTTATTTGATAATTTTTATTTTTAATTATCATATTGGAATTTTTAATACGGTTGGAAGATTTTTAAGAGGAAGCCACCAACGGTCCTGTTCAAAAGAAGAAAGTGGGGGTGGACCATGCTCTCCTTTACACTCTCACGTTTCGACGTCTTTGAAACTGACTTCACGTTGGCCGCAGTTCCATAGGCCACAGCTGGAACGTAGTTTCAAATAAGGAAATAATTTCGACTTCTTATGGCTTCCTGTTTTCAAATTTGAAACATTATTGAAAAACCTGTGTTGGCTTTTAATAAATTATTTTTTACTTTTCAAGAAATCACCGGCCACATTTTAAAAATATTAACCGGCCACGCGGGAAAATTCCAAATCAACTCTATGGCCAGTCCGCCACTGAGTCCAACTAATACTTTGTTCAATGTGGAGGTAGCCCCTCAAATAAGATCGATACATATTGTCTAATATCTCTGCATATAAATGTAGGAAATTAAAGAAAATTTATATTTAGTGAGGACGGGGAACATTTCTGCGCTATCAAAAGTAGGTGTTCCTATTGAAAATTTTAAAGTTGGTGCGGATTCGAGTATGAAGATAGTCCCCTATGCAAATTTTTTGTATATCAATGTGTAGTAGACTTTATTTCCTACAAAATGGTATATTAAGTGTAGTCCTACAATAAATAGTGGCCGAGACACCAAAGGTAGTTCGTTTTTTTTCCCCGGCTGTACATTATTTTTCTCGAAATATTAAAAACCACAATCGAATAACTAAAGAGAATACACCAAAGAACAGCAACAAAAATCGTTGTTCATAGTTAGTTTATACATAGAGAAATTCGTCAAGTTAAAAAGTGGTAACTCTGTTCTGTTATAAAAATCGGATAAATTGTGGGGTTTCGATAAAGTGTTACAGAAAATTGTCTGATATGTATTTGTTTTAATGACACCACTATTTAAAGATAACTGAAAATAGCGTCGAAAATTATAAACAACCTAAATAATCAGAAGAAAGTTGCACATTGTCTGATTATTTGTGAAAGATGTCTGCTTAATTTTTAAGAACATATCTCCTTAGGAAAAATAAATATTATTACCCGGAAACTCGCCAAGATAAGCGCCTCGGATGATTTAGTTTCACTGGGGATGATAAAAGGAAATGACAAGAAGAAAAACGGGTTCCAGATATGAAGGAATTGAGGCTTGAGCAGTTGCGATAAACCAGTTTTCAGTTGTCAGACTCTTGGAATTCGAATCGGACGATCGCGCAATTTATGAACAGTGCGATCGGAAGTTTCTAGTCGGACTAACGTTTGGAATAATTTTAAGAAATTTTTATAACGAAAAGTTTTGTAATCGCGGAATATCGAACACGATCGTAAAATCGGAGAACTTCCGAAACCTCGACGTGACTGGAAAGCCCATTCTTAAGTCGTTTATTTTTAAGTTTTAAAAGTAGGAGATGTAATTAAAAAAAGATTAATTGCATAAAATATATGGGCTGCTTATTTTAGTATCATGCATAACAAGAAAGCAAAAGAACATGAAGGTAATTTTTTAAAAATTATGTTACTTAAGTTTATGGATATGTAAGAAAATGAAATTTAAAATCTACTATAAATTTGAAAACTTGTCTGTTTAAATTTCTGTTTATTTAAATAAAAATGTGTGTTTATTTGTTAGTATTTTTGTATTTGATTCCTACCTTTATATATACTACAAATATGTTTCTTAATTTTAGAAAAACACTTTGCTGAGTTTTGGGCTAAAAAAGGGGTCACAAAAATGAGAATATTCAAAGCTTATTATGAAGATGTAAGTACTTTCTCTCTAATCTATGTAATTGACATCTTAAAATTGTTTGTATAATTTTTTTTTCTCCAAGTTTTATATGAAGTATTTCGGTTATTTAATTACTTTTTTAATATATTTACAATTTTAATATTAAATTGGCTTTTTATTGCTGTTAATTAGCATCACACTTGTAGGAAAAGTTCTTCAAAAAAGAATTAGTTTTTTCATACAGTACTTTAGTACTAGCTTTATGAACTATCCCTAAATGGAAAACACCAGATTGTATTAAAATTAGTTAAATTAATATCTCCCAACTTTTATGGAAATATTTTATTGCGTCGTAATCTTGCATTTTAGCTCAATTTTTTTTTCTTATGTAGTAACTAGGGATGTAACGAATAGAGATTTAGACAAATCCTGAAAATTCGATTGCCTTTGAGACCGAATACTCAACAGCCAAATACAACTGCCTTTAAAATTATTTATACTGGTAAACGACCCAAGTATCTGAGGTGGTTAAGGTTAATGACATAAAATTATCATGATATATATAGTATTTGTATTTACTATAAAATAGTAATTCTTCAACAACAGCGACTTTAAAAAAAAATCCCTATTTTTTTGTAGGCAGATGAAGATGATGTGCAGATTGTTTATCAGAGTCCAGCTGATGAAGATCGTCAATTTATAGAAGGTTACTGTTTATTTAAATATTTATTTCAATTTAAGTTTCATTATTCATAATTTTTAAGAAATTGATAACATACTCTTTCTCCTTAACGTTTTCTGTGAACTAACCTTCCACAAAACCATTTCTACAGCTAAGAGCATTACGCAGGCAACATGTGTACAAAAATTGCTGCTGTCTAATATTTTGATATAAAATAATGCACATTATTAATTACTTTTAAAAAGTGCATTCAGCAGTAACCCTTGGCAAATTTTCTGAAAAGGCTATTCTCTATGCTAACTCGTTCTTGGCGAGGGGGGTGTTGGATTTGTTGCCAATCAATGAAATCCACTATTGTCCTGCTGAAGAATTGGGATAAATGAAGGTTGAATTTTAACCTAGTTACTAATAACAAACAAAAATAAGAAAGAAACTGTTATCATTGGTGTTATGAAATTTGACACTTTGGATGATGCACACTGCTTTTGTATATTCTGGCATGATTGAAAACAACTGTTTAAGAAATAAAACCCATTTAATTGAAATTAACTCAATTTTGATATAATTCTGATATATATGCTATACTCTAGAATGTATTTGTATGCATATTATATTTAAGTATGTTTAAATACATATTTCATTTCAAACAGAGAGAGTGGTCAACCTGCCACCCGATCAATCGTTGATTGCTTCAAAAGCATCTTGCAGCAGAACTTCAGTGATTGCTGGCCAAAAGCGACCTGCTGCAGATCCTTTGCTATCACCAAGAAAAAATGGCGGAGTCAAACGACCTGCCTTACAAGGTATTTTTTTTTTGTATATAAAATCCAACACATGTGTCTAAATGTCTTTAATCCTTTGGGATCTGTGAGGAGTCCGCAGCCCCGAGGTACCATCATTGACTAGCAACCAGAGGGTTGCGAGTTTGAGTATGACTGATACAAGAGACGACAATAATGTTCAAATGCAGTGAACTTGTGATCGAAGGGTTGACAAATTTGTTGTGAAGCAACACTGTCGTCAGAACTTGCCTCCAATTTCTAACGCCATGTATACGGGACTGGTGCACATTAAATCTGATCGGGGTCCATTGTCCTGATGCTTATTGAGGTTGCTTTGGGTGCCAGCTCTGATGTTGTCCTCATCTGGCCAAAACGTTTTACTATTTGATTTTTCCTAAATTTGACACAAATTTAGCTGCAAGATTTTGTAATGTTACATCGAATAGTTTTAGCAAATTTTACATAACGAAAATTATGGATTTGATTTTGGCGGGAAATGAAGGCGGGTATTTATTTGTAATGCAACTAAAATATAAATAAGAAACAATTGTAGTAGCACTTTACGTAATTGTTTTTAAGGACTCCTAATAACTCTACAGTAAAAGAATTTAATTATTTATTTATGCAACTTATTTCCAAATATTAATTTATGAAATACGATTTTATTTAAATACAGCTCGATTTTCTAAAAGTCTGGCTCAGCCTACAACTTCACAACAGTCAGGTGAGTCCTCTATCCAAGATTCTGGTCTTAGGCAACAACCATCAAGCTATGGACAAACTAGAACAGCAGAACAACTTCCACAAGATTCTGGTTCAGCTACAACCGCAGTTATGAGAGTAAGTATAATCTGCTATAGTTCTCTCTATTTGCATGTTTAACATATGGGGGACTGAGAATTCCAACAAAGTCCAATGTTTTCAGTTATTAATATCTATGAATACAATATGACAAGCTTTATCACAATACAAATCAGCTTTGTGTAGAACAGGGTGGTAACATAACCTGGAAATCAGGGAATTGTCATGGATTTTTTTTATTCTGGAAATATCAGGAAAAAGTCAGGGAAATTTTCGAAATTTCACAAATAAATCAGGGAATTTTCAAATTTGGATCATTAAAACAGCAATTATCCTCCATTATGCACTCTATTCTGGTCAATTTAGTTGTCTATATTTCCTTTTAGTTCTGAAGAATTTTTTTTTTAAAGGTATGGTTATGCACATTTTCAGTTTTATTTTTGTAAAAACGTGAACCACTGCTGAGGGAGCAGCAAAAGCAAAGTGCATTGTACCTTGAAATTGTAAGCAACATGTGAGGGGCTAATAAATGTGATTTATTGAAGATTGGAATAGGAAATATTAAGCATATAAAAATTTTTAAATTATCTCCAAAAGAAATAGTTGGAAAATTTTGCATTCTCTACTTACAGAGAACATGATTAATTACTGATATGCCTGCCAGAATTGTATAATTTCTGTATCCATAAATTATTATTTTAACTGACAATAAGTATTGCTTATAAATTTTTATTTATAATGCAGTAAATTTATTGTATTGTAGCGTGGATACTTTGTTTTTATATAAAGCATATATTTCAATGTTTCTTAATGTAATTTTAAAGTCAGGGAAATTTTATGACACCATCATGGAAGTCAGGGAAATATCAGGGAACTTTTTTTCCAGAATTTTGTTGCCACCCTGAAGAAGAATACACCAGAAGAAGACTACACATTTTTAATATAACCTAATATGTTCCAAAAAATACCTTTTTTTTTAATGTTCAAATGCTAACCCCAAATATTTATGCTTGTCCTAAAATATGCCTTCATAAAAAAAATTCAATTGAAAGAAATATAAGCCTTTGACATATAGGCAAAATTTCGAATCTGTAGATTTGTTTTCACTGCAGGAAAGTTTCATTAATATTTTCAATACATTCCTTTTTTAAAAAAAATATTTTTTTAATTATATCAGTAGAGAAGGTTTACAAAAGCCCTCCTAATGCTTTAAATTTGAAAATTATTTTTAAAAAATAGATTTTTTATTAACTTTTTTATTATGTGTACTACTGGAGATACTCGAGCAGATATAGGTCGTTCGTATCTAGGAACGTCGAACGGATATAAGATATAGGCCGCCAAGTCGAGAGGTTATCAATTTGACTGTTACATATTTTTTTAATGTATGTTCACGCAGGACTTCGGTTCAAATTCAGATATTTGCAACAACAAAAATTATTGTTGGATAGGGGATGTTTCATTTGGGAGCAATTTGAAAAAAATATCCGGCATTTAACTATCCAGAATTCTAAATTAACCGAACCGTTTGAAAAAAATATTGTCAATTTCGAAATTTTTTTTTTTTGTTGTTGGATAGAGAAAAATCTACTTAGGCAGAATCAGCAAAACATAATTGTTTATCAGGCTCTTATATATCCGGAAATGTCGATTAACCACAGTTTTTTTTAACAATTTATCCGATTTCAAAATATTTTCATTGTTAAACAGAAGTTGTACAACAATGACATTTCGTTTAAGGGTCCATTCCATGTCAAATCAACACAGTCATTTTCCGCTCCATCACCGATTTTTGTGAAATTTGGCAAACTTGTTATAACTAATAAGAATGTAATAAATGAACTACATGTATACCAATTTTCAAATTGGGATGACAGTGAGATCACACACTAAAAAAAAAATTTCAAAAATCAGCCATTTTGAAATGCAAATAACTAAAATCCTCTTGGGTTGGCCGAGCATTAGCGGAGCAAGGGGAATTGCTACCTAGAATATACATAGGATTACAATGTGAAACTTTAAATGCATTGAGCTACTCTAAATACCTTTCAAATAAGCTGAAAATTTTTATAACTACATGTTTTAGGGTGAAGTACATAGATTTGAGGTTAGCACTTGAACATGTAAAAAATAGGTGTTTTTTGAACAACTTTGATGTTAAACTCAAAAGTTTTGGGTCATTCATGAAAAACAAACATATTGGTCTTTGTATTCTCAACCCTTCATGTGTTTGCACTCTTCACTTCAAAGTCATTTCAGTCCGTATGATTATCCTTGTTTTCACTTTGAGGTTTCCATAACTCTCTTGATTGGATTGTTATTTTTAAAACTTTAATAAAAACTAATCAAATGTGGGGAAAAAAGAAATTAGCAGTAAAATATAAGTTATTATTTTATATATTTTTATGTTATTGTTTTATAACCATTTATCATTACGATACTATGTAGAAAATTTTAATCCTTTTAGTGCAAAACTGTTGAGTTTCAATAAGCATCACATGTACTGTATTGAATGTTTATCGCATATACCCATATTCCTTACTCATATTCCTTAATTCACAGTCAGTGTGACATTGACTGATTAAAATAACTAATGACTGTAGTAATCATTTATATTTTAGGGCAAACCAGTTTCCATATTTATACCAAGTGGTGGGAAACCAATTAGAATGTTATATGAAAGTGACATGCAACCAGGTTGCTCTAGCTCATCATGTAAGTTTTAATTGTATGGTTTTGCAATGTATTTTAATCGCGTTTAAACCTTGTTTTGCTTTTATTGAAGAGTTGGTAATTAGCTATCCTATTCATTGTACAATCTTCTTTCATGCATTTTTCAAGGGCATATGCTTTTATTTATACTTGGCTGTTTCATAACCCAGTGTTCACTCTAGATGTTTTTTGAAGGGCGGTTCGCCCTGAACGCCCTTTTTTCATCTCGATAGCGCCCTCATGCCCCTTTTTTCAAAAATGCTGCCCTGTTTTGAAATAATTTCGCCCCTCTTGCCCTTTTCAGTCAAGCACAAGCGTCCTTACTTCCCTAGCTGTCTTTAAAAAAGGCATCGATTAAAAAAATGTGTGTGTAAATTGGAATTAAGTTAATTATGACAGTAGAAAAACAAACTCCTGTTTAACTACGCATGTTGTACAATCGCGATGATTCTGCGGTTATTTCGAGCACGGGGCATTCCACGAATCCTATTGGTTGCCTGTACCCGCATATGAATTATTTTACTATTTACAGATTTGGTTTTTAGCAAAAACATTAATTTTTAAGTGTCAAATTTTGGATTTTAAGTAGTATCTTCATAATGAGACATCAATTTTGTACGGGTCTTTCCTTCAAAATAAGCCCCGAATCGTTACCAATATGCAGCTCTAGCGCAATATCAATCAACAAATCGGAACTTTTTTGTTTGGTCACGGGTCCGGTATATCAACGGGTGGCCACGCCCATCTCAAACTTTTTTTAAAAAACAAGATGTGCCTTTTCAAAAACGGAGTGCCTTTTTACATCCAACAGCGCCCTGCCCTTTTTATTTTTAGAGTGAACACTGCATACCCGAATGAAAAATATCATTTTAATCATTCTTCCATTATTTGAAGTTAAATGCCTGGGCTTATTTTAATGTCAGATTTTTCTGCACTGTAATAATCTCAATAATGTAACAATCTATTTTGACTCCAAAAAGAAGTAACTTCATTTGTTGTAAAAGTTTTATTGCCCGCATTATCCTGAAATTTTAATTTTGAAAAATATTTTATAACTCCATGAAAACTAAACATTACTACATAGTAATTTTATATTTTATCTTATCCTTGTAATTTGCTAACCTTTCAAATTTAAAAGTTTCAATAGAACTACAAAATTACTTATATTGATACTACTTTGTCTGTGTATGTATTCAAATAGCCATTAACTCTTTAATGACGGAAACACCCAAAATCTTCCAGCTTTCAATCCATTTAACTGCCACGTGGTCATGAGATGGTAAATTATATAAAAATTATATTCTATATTGTTTTTCAAAGACATACTGGAATTTTTAAATTGCTCTGTGTAGTTTTATACACTTGGATTTGGCTGGGATTTTTTTTTTTTTTAATCTATAAGATTATTCTCAATAGTACAAGGAAAGGCTAAGAATTATTTTTATGTATTACTTTAATTGAATAGTTTTAATAAATATAAGTTTTCTGAAAGTGCTTAATCCGATTTTTTAAACATGTTCTAAATACAGTCAAACCTTGGCATAATGAACCAGAGATATAACGATCTCTTGGTTATAACGAACTTTTCAAATGGTCCGAACCGAACTTCTATGTCCCTAATATATTTTCAAATGCTTAAACGATCTTCAAAAGTAAAGAATTTGGATGTAACGAACTAAAATTCACACTTTTCAAGTTTAGTTACAGGTCTTTCTTGGAAAATTTTACTCGTCCCGACCTCATTCCTTACCCTTTGTTCCTTTGAAAAAAGCCAGTTTCCTCAAAGGTGACAATAGACTCCCCTGCTCAGCTCCTCCCCTTCCCCCGTTCAACTGGTCAGAATACATTATTTGCCTTCCTTTCATTCTATTGCTGATTATCGTTTGACTTGTGGACTTCACATAGGTTTAAAATTACTCCTGTTAGTAAGCGAAAAGCTATTGAGGAAAAATGTTAAAAGAATAGAAAACGGTGATTAACGTTTATCTTCAGATATTGAAGACGAAGGCAGAAACTGTGGATAATAATGTAATGAACTTTTTTGATGCTTTCAACAAAAATTCGCCACTTTTTTCATACTTCAGATAAATAAATGTAAGTAGTAGTAAAATTAATTTCATTGTTTAATTGTTTTTTAAGAACAAATATTTCTCTCACTTTATTATTGCCCATTACTAATTGTAATTCAGTGTAATTAATTAGTTTCGCACAGAAATGTGTTTAGGGACTTTAGGACTTATCATCAATATTTGAAATTTCTTACATAGTGAATCCTCGTCTATAGCAAACTTCTGAACCGGTCCATTGAGGGTTCGTTATAAAAGGGTTTGACTGTATATAATATCATCATAAGTTACAAAATACCTATAAAGCAATATTCTCCTTTTAATTATTTTAACTGTGATGTTTGACAAACACTTCCTTCATATAGTAATAATAATGTATAACCTTCACTTTTATAACCCTTACTATAATTATTTATAGTAAAGTTATAAAAGTGTCCATATGTTTTCCTCATTTGAATCCGCCTGCATTCATTTTGGTGTTTTTCTATAATAAAAATTACATCTCATAAAATGTTTATGTATGGAACTATATCTTGAATTGAACTTTATAGAAATTTATTATTGATATCAACCCATTCACTATCTTTCAGCACTTGAAGAAACCAACTTTCATATGAGAGATGATTTTTTTGCACGGCAAATGGATAAAATAATGCATATGCAGCAGCGTGCTCATTCTATTGCTCAAACCGTTCAAGAAAGCGATAATGTATCAAGTGATAGCATGTCCTTGAACGCAACAAACCAACAGGAAGAATTGGAACAAAATTATTCCCAAAGAACACATCACCAGCCTCTAAGTATGACTGCACAGTCCAGCAATCCATCGATTGAGGAAGCCAATGTGTCAAACGACGACATTCCCTCGCCAGCACTTGTAAGTCAGCAGAGTGCGTTTGATCAATTTAATCCTCAGCGACAGGCAACAAGTTCACATTCCAGCGTCATAGCCATTCCATCTACCAGTACCGCAAGTGAGAATATTCCAGGACTTGCACAGCACACCGTTCAAGAAAACAGCTCAACAGGTGACAACGATATTCGCTCTCGAGCACTAAGGCAGCACCGGTATTTATATGAGTATGATTCGCAAGACAGTCAGCAGGGAGCAATGAGCCCAAGCGAAGACTGTAGTTCCGATGAAGATGAAGACAGAAGTATTGATGAACAACAGAGGCACAACGCAAGTTGCGCATATCAACAACTAATACTTAATGCCCGGAAAAAAGTGCAGCAAGCTATGAGGTCCACCACACAGCTCACCAATCGAAAAAGCGCTGATGTTACAAACAACCACGAGATTCACTCTCGGGTACTTGTGAACCGACAGCATGATTCTCAAGAGACCCAGCAGCCGTCAATAAGCTCGACCACACAGCCCATTCCGGAAAATAATAATATAGTAAGCGATAACGATAATTCCTCTGATGAACTGATAAATCGGCAACAACAGCCAGCACCGAAACTAAATTCCCTAGAAACTATAACAAATTTCCATGATGTTGAATCCTTAGCACTTACAAACCGACAGGGACCAATCGAACAACATAATTCACAAAACCCTCAGGAGCAAGCAATGAGCTCGGCAACACAACCCAATGTCAACATAACTCAGGAAAGAAGGGACACTAGACCATTAAGTTTATTCCAACTGATCAACCTCCAAAGGCGGGCCACAGTCCCTATTCCCAGACCTAACATTGTTCAGATTGATAATACAACCAGTGACAACAATGCTGTTCTACGGACCCAAACAGGCCAGTCCACAACACCCCTTGACCTGACACAGGTTGGTGACGTAATGATGCCTACTTCACAGCAAGGAGTCGACATCAGTAGCTCTTATATGAACACAGCACAGCTGCATTTAGTTTGGAAAGGAACAATTGAATGTCAAAAAAGATTTAATGGTGACCTTATGTCGATGTCTCTTCCTTTGAAATGCAGCATTTATGGGATAAAGACTGCAAATGGGAATATGAATGTGTACGTGGAATTTTTGATTATTTATAAAGTGTATCTTTGTTATTATAAATAATATTTAAATATTATTTTGTCAGAGCAGGGAGAAATGGTAAACCAAATATATGCTTTGATTTCCCAATAATGATAATCTTGGTATATTATTGGTAAAGATGAACCGGATAGTGGTTTTGCCAGATTTCGGATATCCGAAGCATATTACAAACGAGATACCGGATAACCGAACTGGATTTCGCCAGATATCCAGCAATTACTTTTTTATGCAAATGTCATCCCATACACACTAGAAAAAACGGAAATCGGTCAAAAATTTTAAATTGTTTTGTTTTATAATTTTCCCCAATTCCGTATCTTTAAGATGATACCGAGATTGGAAAAACATTCTAAAAACTTTTTTAATTACAAAGGGTTATTCTTGGGTGCCGCTTGCAATCGGTGTATGTTTTGTACACTTTACACTTAATTTCTGAGGAATTGTATATTTACCATTTACCCTTTAATTCCAAACATGAATAATGTTAAATCTCCTTTAAAAAGGTTGTTAAACACAAAAGAAAGAGAAGAACGATAATATTAATTGTTGTTTAATTTAAGAATTTACCTGGCGTGATCGTATAGTTTTAGACAACAACAAAGCAAAAGAGAAATAAAACCCAGGACTAAACACTTAATAAAACCTTACAATGCCAAACTATTAAGAATAAAAAGAAATTAAAGGGGGAGGGTAACTAATTAAACTAACTTCAGTTTGTTTCCGGAAATAAAATAGGTTTCCGGATATTGGATAGTTACCGGATATCCGTTTCATCCCTAATTGCTGGGCTATTTTTAGTTTCAGTAATTATGTAAATTTATAGCAAATGACTTATTGCATTTGACATTAGTTTTTTTTAACCACCGGACAGATGGAAACATGTGTATCCAGTTTTCCCAGTAGTACATATAATATAAAACTATATAATAAATCTCTAATTTGAAATTTAAAGCATTGGAAGGACTTTTGAAATCCTTCTCTACTGAAATAGCTAAAAAATATATATATATTTTTTTACAGCCATTTGAGTTTGAAATATAAATTAAACTCTCCTGCAATGAAAACAAACCTACACATTCAATATTTTGCTTTTTTGTCAGAAAGGTTAAATGATTAAAATGAATTTTCTGCTTTTTATCTTTATTAGGTATCATATATTTATACATAACTTGCAACAGGGACATTAATGCAATTTGGAATGACTTAGTACAGCAGAAGGCTTATTTTTCTTTGTTGATTTATTTTATATATTTGATCAAAAATATTATTTATAATTAATTCAGCAATTTTTTTATAGTATTTTGTTCAAGTATTCATTTATATTTTTAACTAGCGAAAAATAGTTGTTCTTTGTATAAGGTATACTAAAGTTCACCATTGTAATCAGTAAAATAAATTTTATATCCTCCTAATGCATTCTAATTTATATTTCTACTTAAAAGTATCATTCTGTGTTTTAAATCAAATTGTTCTTTTAATGTTTTGGTAGTTTACGATAATTTACAAATGTCCTGTGTGTAGTTAATCAAAGAAGGTATTTTATTGTTAAAATATCTTACGTTGCCACTCTCCGACACAAAAACATGTTAAAAATAATAAGAATTAAACAGGGGCAAATGGTGAGGATTTAACGAGTTTTACAGCCAAACCAAGTACGCACAGGTGAAGACATAATGAGTTTTGACGCAGGTCAAATCGAATGCAGTGTGGCAACATAACCTGGAAAAAACCGGGAAATCAGGAAATTATCATATAATTTTGGAAAAATCAGGGAATTTTTCAAATTTGTATCATTAAAATGGCAATTATCGTCTATTATTCCCTTTTTCTGGGTAGTTTAGTTGTCAATTTTTCCTTTTAGTTTTGAAAAAGAATTTTAAAAAGCATGGTTATCGCGTTTTTAATTTTATTTTTGTAAAAATGTGAACCACTGCTGGAGGGAGAAGGAAAAGCAAAGTGTGTTGGACTTTAGATTGTAAGCAACATGTGAGGAGCTAATTGATATGTGATTTATTGAAGATTGGAATAGGAAATAGGAAACGTATAAAAACATTTAAAATTATCTTCAAAAGAAATAATTTGAAAACTTGCTTTTTTGTACGTTAACTGCTTCCAGAGAACGTGTTTAATTATTATTATGCCTGTCACGATTGCATAATTTGTGTTGTGTCCATACATTATTATTTTAACTGACAATAAGTATTGCTTATAATTTTTCATTTATAATGCAATATATTGTATTATCGTAGCGTGTATACTTTGTTTCTATACGAAGCATGTATTGCGGCATTTCTTAATGTAATTGTAAAATCAGAGAAATTTTTGTGAAACCATCATGGAAATATCAAGGAACTTTTTTTCCAGAATTTTGTTACCACCCTGGAATAGATTTAACTGGTCAGATTAAAGAGTCAGATTTAAAGAGCTTTGCAGCAATATCAGTTTTTCGAAGGTTTAGAAGTGTTTTGCAACTGTTGGAGCTACTGACCCCACAGTGGATGGTTCAATAAACGAAAATCTTGATTAACGAGTTTTGCAATTAGGCGACTCGTTGATGGAATTTAAATTGGTGCATGGAGAGGATAATAAATGTCCGTTATGAATATTTCTTCGGAAAAAGGATTACTCCTTTTACCGACGATAAGCTACCTTGCATTTGTTATTTCCTGATTTAAAATATTTTAAAGTTTATTTCCTGACTTCTGTTGGAAATCAGTGCTTAGGGTGTAGAGCTTTCTATTTAAAATTCAATGCGATCTGCAAGATATTTTGTGAAATTCTTAATGATTTTTCTCTAGCAATGCTGATTTGTGGCCCAGTCATATGTTTCTGCAGCTGCTTCCTAGACGAATTATCTTGAAGCAAAACTTGTTTGAAGAACTGAATTCCGTCAACCGTCATGCAATCATTCGTTTCGATGTGGAATCGAAGTTTGTAAATGAACTACAGAAGAACTTGTGCTCTGGATGGGTAAATATTTTTTCTTTTACTGTGAATAGGTTCTGAAAGAATTGCCTTTTTGAAGTGTTTAAACCATTATTATGCAAATAACAATAAAATGTTACAAATTCTCAGGTGATTATCGATTGTTACATGCATATTTATCAGTGTTTACTCTAGGCGTTTTTTGAAGGGCGGTCCGCCCTCATGCCCCTTTTTGAAAAAATCCCGCCTCTCTTGCCCTTTTCAGTCAAGCACAAGTGTCCTTGCTTCCCTAGCTGTCTTTAAAAAAAAAGCATCGATTTAAAAAAATGTGTGTGTAAATTGGAATTAAGTGAATTATGACAGTAGAAAAACAAACTCCTTTTTAACTATGCATGTTGTACAATTGCTGTTATTTCGAGCACAGGCTACCACGAATCCTATTGGTTGCCTTTTCCCGCATATAAAATGCTATGTTGTTTTTTTTTAAAGTGAAGATATATATATATATAGTTTGGTTACAATATTGGCCTTTTATTACCAAATTAGTAGCCTTTTCATCAGTTTTGTAAGGGGTCTGATTTGGACTACTTACAGATTTGGCGTTAACATTTACTCGTTTATGGATACATTGATATTTAGATTTGATGTATACATTTAGAGTACATTAGAATTTTATTCCTTGAATATGTAGGCTTTCAATTTTGGGTGTATTATATTGTGAGTTTTATTGATATGTATTCACTTTTGAACATGTATTCGTTAAATAAAATTACTTTTAATTATATAGTCCACCATTAACATAATAAATCCGTCGTTTAATAAGCTGATGGGTGGACAAATAATGTAAATTTTTTCTTTAAATATTTGCACAAATTATTTTAAATAACTCTGTAATTTTTTTTTCTTCTAAGAAATAGCAAATTGTTAATATTAAAAACGTGTAAAATAATATGTAGTGCCGAATATTGTGTGGTGAATTTTTCTGTTATCATGCTTAATTTGTGTGAATCGGTATTGTATTACACTGAAAGAAGTAGAAGGTAGGGAATTTTAAATTGTTTTCTCTGTGCACACCCTGTATTTACATGTTTTAGTAAATGAAATGTATATACTTTATTTTTAGATGGGCTTTATTCAATTTCCCCGACCTTGCCACATGGACATGATGAGTCTCTTTTATATGCCACAACAACAAGTGTATCTTGGCTTTATTTCAAATAATGAATCTGGGTTCATTTCAAAATTTACACAAGTGTCCAGAGAATTAGACATGGAGGAACAACAAAACGTATGAGGCCCCTTTGTTTTTACTTCAATATTGTGTCATTTAGTATATTATGTCAGAAAATTCTTAAGCTTATAAATTGATAGTAAATTATAACAAAAAAATGAATTCAACAGTTTAATTAGTATTTCAGCAATGCTAACAAAAAAAGACAGTGATAGCTTTATGAAAGCCATTGCATTCCTTCCAACGTGTATGGATTGTCTGTACAGTGTATGGAGTTGAACCAATTTGTGTGTACAGTTATAGGGCTTAGCTTATAAAATTGTATAATGTTTTCCTTTAGCAAAAAATTTACTGTATTAACAAAACATATATATTGTTTACAACAAAAAATATATATTGTTTAGGTTGTCAAATTGTATTTTTTCATTATATTTTTGTTTTCTCTGTTGTTTTTTTTTAATTATTTTATTATGCAGTGCTTTTTATAATGCGTTTTGAAATCATAAATCAAGTTCGGAGAAAAACTTAAATAAATTTAGTAATTAATTTCTGATGTTAATACCACGAATTAAAAAATGTTGTTTTCACCCAAGGATAGTGAAGACTATATATATAAATATATATAAGGTGTGTTCGTTCTCGCGCTGTCTGACGGAAGGCGGGGAAATCAAATTTTTGACGTCATAGTCGCGTCTACCTTCGCCTTCTGTGGGCATGTCTAATGCTCTCGTTTGTACAGTCGTTTTAGAAGTCTACAGAGCAAATTTAATTTAACAAGAATTCTTGTTTTTTACTAATCATGAATTTATTTAAAAGAAAACAGTTAAAATTTGCTTCAAAAAATAATTTTAATCGATTTGCAGAGTAGTTTAGTTATTAAAATATTTTGAAATCAATTTGAACCAATGGTTGGTGACATGCTACCATCTATTTGTTTTTTTGTGAACTATTTAAAAGTGATATTAGCTCATTTTATTTAGAATTTGATAAATTTTATAAGAGTTGAAATTATATTTTAAGGATTGTATTTAGTATGTAAAAATTGCAAAAGAGTTGCTTAATAAATTAAGGGGACTCGGTACCCTTGGAATAATTTTTTTTATTAAATAATTTACATAGATATTTTACACATATTATTGAAGGTTATTATTATATAACATGTTTTTAGCAACAAAAAAAATGTTTTTATGAGTATATTTTTCAAAATTTAATTTTTTTCTTAAAAATTTAACTTTTTTAAAAATGGTTTTTCTTTTTCAGTTTTTAATATTTTGTAAAGATTTTTTTTTCTTACATTCACTATACTATACTTTATAACTTTAAGTATATCGAATTTGAAATTACTGATTTAGTTCTTGAGAAGAAAAAAAATTTTTGATGTATATGCAAAAAAATGGAAAAAAACATGATTAGTCTACTTTTTAATTTGTAATTTTTTTTCTTTTCATTATTTTGCAAATCCCATCCTTGATTGTTTTAAATAGGTTATACATGTATTTCAGAAAAAAAATCAAATTATTTGAATAATATTTTAGAAAGTATTCTTATTTTAAATACCGTGGCATATGCAAAAAACACAAACTGAGATAAATCAGTTTAAACATTTCAAATCCAAATAACTCGATGAATACATTTGACATTTTCTTCACACATAATTAATTTTATAACTACTTCCATACATATAAACTTCCGGTTTCTATTTTTAAATTTGAGTACACTAAATCACTATTATGTACTCAGTTTTAAAATGATAACAAAACTAAATTTTTGAGAAAAATCTGTTAAATTCAAAATAATAATGTTTAAAATATTGTTTTACACTAATTTTGTGTTAGAAACTATACTAATACAACTGAATTCATTGAACATACATATTACATTTGTTAAATACGTCACCTTTGGCAAATACGTCTCATTGTACCTTCAAATTTAAAATTATATCAAACCACGGTAAAAAAAAGTATACAAACACGTAATGTGATAGATACAGTCACAGATAAACACGTTCAACTTGCTCTTAGCTGATTTTTCTTTAAATAAATGACCAAAAGCTGTTGCGTCAAAAATGTAAACATCGAAATGGACTTAACATTTTAAGTGCTGTGAAAGTAATGAAACGCATTTTTATTACATTTATAATTATCAGATCGTTTCAAAACTTTGTAATAATGAACTTTAGATATAACAGCATATTTTAAGCAAAAAAAAAAGAAAAATTTATATTTTCATATTTTCATCGATTTCTCAAATCAAAGGGTACCCCTTAAGCGTATTAAAATAATATTAACTGCCACGGGAGCATGTCCATGAATTTTGAAAGAGTAAAAAGGGGGTCGGAACCATCATGTCAATGCATTTGTATTGGACATATTAAATGAGTTACAATTTCAATCAAGTAAAATACGGGGACATAACAAAACAAGGACAGATTAGTAGTGAAGCTACCTGAACACAATTATTTACAGATATTTACATTATTTTGCTAATTAAAAATTAGTTCACCAGTTGTTACCCAACTGGGGATCGAACCTAAGTAGCAATGCTTGGAACACACAGCCAATGAGAATGATCAAAAACCCATAGTAAGGCGGAGCAAAAATGTGCTTTCCTTGCCCACTTTCAAAAAGCGAAAAACGAGCACACCTTCTATATATAGTCTCCACTATCCTTGGTTTTCACCATAAAAATGGAGGCTCAAAGTTTCACTTTCAATGCTAAAAAAGTCAGAAGTGGTACTGGATATGTAGTGAAATATTGCAGCATGGATTTTTCTATTGGATGGTTTGCTTTAAACCTCGTTTTCTCAAAATGTTCTTTGTGGTTGTTGCAACATAACAAGGTCCAATTGTCCCCGCTCACCACCCCTAATTGCGTCCAATGAGTTATGGGGCAAAACCCTACACTGTTATTTTTTTTTTTACAAATTTTAATTTTCAGTTATTGACTTGATCATAACATTTCAAGAATAAAAAAAAAGAGAAATATCTTATTTTGTTAGTATTTAGATAACATGGTTTAATGTTCCCACACACCTGGAATTGTCAAGGAAAATGACACCAAAAGTCAGGGAATTGTCAGGAAAAATTAACATTTTCTAAAATAGCTGGTTCATTTTCTAAAAAAAAATTAAGCTGACAGCGCCTTATCATGTTTCTTTACTTGCTATCGATGAAATTTTCTTTTCGTTATAAAAATTATTATTTCTCCGATTCTTTTATACTTTGATAGGCACTTCTTCTTTCCGGTATCTACAGTAACTTTTTTTAGGTTATTTTTCAAGTATTTCTCATTTTGGAATGTTTTTAAAAACACTAGGAAACCGGGAAAAGTCAAGGAATTTTAAATTTTATGTAAACTGTCCTTAGAGAAATTCCTCGAATGGTCCTTAGAAACTTTTAAAACTGACCTTCAAACCTTAAAATGACTAACTCGATAACATTTCCATTTCTTGTCAGAACACTTTGATGTCTGCAATGACTTAATTCTCAAAGTGTTTAAAACATTATTTACTACAATTACCTGTACACAACTATGATTCAATACTAAAAAACTAATATTGTAATTTTTTTTTCGTAGTATCAGCCAGCTATAAATACAATTGAGACAATCGACAGGGAGATGGATGTATACATATCCCTTCTTCATTTGCAGCAACAAATTCTAGCATCAGGCTCGAACCATGCCCAGGCTAGACCTCAACAAACAAGCGTGCCTCAATCTGCACATCAACAAGCAAGCTCATCTAGGTCTCCACCTCAAACAAGTTTACCTCTACCTGCACACCAGCAGCAGTCCAACTTGTCTCAATTTCCACATCAATTTACTACCTTGCCCCAAGCTTCACATCAACAAACAAGCATGCCCCTATCTCCACAGACAAGCTTGCCTCAATGCTCATGCCAACATATATGCTTGCCTCAATGCTCACATCAGCAAACTAGTTTACCTTTATGTCCTCATCATCAGGCTAGTGTACCTCAATGTTCACATCAACAGACTAGCTTGCCACAATCTTCAAATCAACAGACTAGCTTGCCACAATCTTCAAATCAACAGACTAGCTTGCCACAATCTTCAAATCAACAGACTAGTTTGCCTCAACCTTCACAAAGCCTCATTAACTTGTTTCGGATAGCAGATTCTCTACAAGAACAAGTGGTGAGTTTATTATTTCCCCTATCATAACATGAAGAACTTATATAATATCAGAGTTTACAACCCCAAGTTAAATCTGGATATTAACATAGATTGTAGTGATTCCTACTAAAACTTTAACTGAAGAAAAATAATTGATTCCTTTTCTTTTAATTGTTGTAGGTAAAACTTAAAATATTTAAAAGAATCATACATACAGCAAAAAAAAATACCACATTGAGTGTGAACAATGTATCATTTGAATATTAAGTCAGCAAATTAAATGCTTAATAAAAAAATGATAGAATAAAATTGCTTTTTAATTGCAGTGCGAAATTGGGACTGTGGAATTAAAATCGAGTAGTTGGATTTTTTTTACACAAGACTAATACAAATCAATCTTGTAGAGAAAAGAAAACATTTAGAGAATAGAAATTTTGCCTTTCCTTTCCTAGGTAAATTTTAGAAGTGCATCAGCAAATAATTAAGCTATAAACAAAAATGTGATAATTTAAAATTACATAAATTTACTTACGTATTTGGTTGTCTGGTTGGAAGAAAAACAACCTTGAAAAAGGTAGATTGCAAGTTTCATCCTTGTTATTTCACCAAAAATGTGTTGTGTAGAGGGGCTAGTGCATTCTAAATCTGTTGGGTTCCTCATGCTGGTTATTTTGTGGAAGTGGAGAGGTTGCACATGGTTCGTACAGTCCTTAAGAACTACTTAATTTAGGTAGGTCCTTAATTAAGGGCCCTTAAAGTCCGTAATTTTCAACTTGGGTCCTTAATTTTTGTCAAAAAACTTTTTTACTAATTTACATGGGTGGTATTTTTCCGTGTCTTATCCGAAATTCCGAGTTTTTTAAATTTTCGAACTCACAATTCTGGGTGCATTAAAAATATTGGAATGTAGAATTCCAAATTTTATGTTGATCGTGTCCACACTTTTGACCGTTTTACGTAAGTATAAATCGGCAAGAGGAGAAAGGCCTGAATAGACGTATTTAGTGTCAGAAAAAAAAAGCGAATTTTTTATCTCTTTTGTTTGATATTTTAGTCAAATTTCATTATCATACACAACACTTCATCATTACAAAATCTCGGTTCGTTTGTTGTTTTGTGAAGAATCGAAACTCATTCTAGAAAAACAAGGAAATTCATAAGAATGTAGCATCTTTAACATGGTTCGCACAGTCCTTAAAAGTCCTTAAGAACTACTTAATTTGGGTGAGTCCTTAATTAAGGGCCCTTAAAGTCCTTAATTTTCAACTTGAGTCTTTAATTTTTCTCAAACATGAGGTTTTTTTTCTACTTTACATTGTCGGTATTTTTCCATGTCTAACCCAAAATTCTGAGGTTTTTTTAATTTTTGGAACCAAGAATTCCTATTGCATTAAAAATATCGGAATGTAGAGAGAAAGGCTTGAATAGATTTAGTGTCGGAAAAAAAAGTTAACTTTTGATCTGTCCGATTTTTTAGTCAATGGTATTTCATTATACACGACACTTAATCCAGAATCTCAGTTCGGTTGTTGTTTTATGAAAAATCGATACTCATTCTGAAAAAAGGGGAAATTTACTAGAATGTAGCATCTTTAAGATTTACAGGGATGTAAATTCTGTGCCAGAGTTTGCCGGAAGTGTTATCTTACGCCAACTTGCTTCAAAATCGCATTTACATGTGATTCTGTGCTAATTTTACGCCAAAAAATTGCGATTCACCACCAACGGTGCCAAAAAATATAAGAGGTCCTTAAGAACTACTTAATTTTTACTTTTGAAAATCTGTATGAACTTTGTTTAAGGGATGGGAATTCTGCGTCAGAATTTGCCGGAAGTTATCCTGCGCCAACTTGATACAAACCCCACTGACATACGATTATGTGCCAAACAATGTGCTATTCTCTGCTAGCGGCGCCAAAAACTACAAGAGGTCCTTAAAAATTATCGAGAGGTCCTTAAAAAGTCCTTAAGAACTACTTAATTTTTACTTTTAAAAATCTGTATGAACCATGTTGCAGGAGCCAGCTTGAGTTGACCTAATCACCTGACCATGGTGTAACTATATGATTCAGTGTCCTGCATTTTCACCCCTTCTATATAGGTCTCAAACCATCACCAATTGCCCATTGTGTAGTTAATCTAGTGTGATATTAATTAAACTAATCAGATATTTAAGTTAAAATGTGAGAAAATAGGAAATTTTTTAATTTAAGGAAAATTTAACCATATTTAAAGAAATGTGGATACGAGACTAGGATAAATATATTTTTCACTTTTCTAATAGTAAAATAGTGCAGAAAGAATTATAGTGAGGTGTTAAATACAAGTTATATAAATGCTTTAAATAAAATAATATCTGTATCTGTTAGTACATTCAGTTGGTGTGATTTTTACTTCTCATCTATAGTAAACATTCTGAAGCTACTCATGTGAATATGGTGATTTTAGTTTTTTAATCGTCTGCATTATCAGGGTTGCCCTTCCACTTGTTCAGTCAGTCTTGCAACACATTTCAATGAGTATGATAAAGGTAAACAAAGTTTTATTAAATTAAAACTTAATTATGTTCAACTATATGTCAGGAAAAGCTTTAAAATATTGGAAATATATCCATTGAAAACGATATTGCACAAAGTATTATTCCCATCTCCTACAAAAATATGCCACTGCTAATTGGAGAAAGGTACCCTTATAGTATGTTGAAATTCTTTTATGTAATTAAGATATGCAGTTTAATAAAAACCTATTACAGGGTGGCAACATAACCGGGAAATGAGGAATTTTTTTAATTCTGGAACTGTCAGAGAAATTTTCATTAAAAAAATCAATGAAATTTTCAAATTTGGATCATTAAAACGGCAATTATCGTCTATTATGCCCTTTATTCTGGGTAGTTTAGTTGTCAATATTTCCTTTTAGTCTGAAAAAGAATTTGATAAAAAAGCATGGTTATGTGCATTTTCATTTTGATATTTTCAATTCATGTGGGGGCTAATGAATATGTGATTTATTGAAAATTGGAATAGGAAATATGAAGCATATAAAATATTTAAAATTGTCTTCAAAAGAAATAATTGGAAAAAATTGCTTTTTTTATTATTATTTGCTTCCAGAGAACATGTTTAATTACTATTATGTGTGGATACTTTGTTTTTATACTAAGTATGTATTGCGACATTTCTTAATGTAATTGTAAATTCAGGGAAATTTCTGCAACACCATCATGGAAATTAGGGAAATATCAGGGAACTTCCTTTCCAGAATTTTGTTGCCACCCTGTATTAATTGAATAACATTTGTTTTTCTAACCAAAAGAATTATCATATTTCCTACTAATAAACAAAATACAGGCTATTTTTTATTTAATTAATCAATTAGCCAACTGCATAGAAGGTACTCTGAAATTTATGGTGTGAAGCGCAATTAAAAGACCTCGCACCACCTAAAAACAATTTTGGGGATTGTTACAGCACATTTTGCTTGAATGTTTACAATTTTAAAAAGAGAAAAAAAAAGTCAATTTGACCTCATCTACAAATGCCTTTTTACATAATTTACCCTGTTTCTAATATCAAGAATCGGACATTTTTTATCTTTCTAGTGTGTTCCCTCGAAAACTATGGATTGTTTGAAATCTTCATCAATATTGAAGCTTTTTTAATTATTTTCAGATTGCAAATAAGTACGAGACAGTTGACAGACATATAGATGCATGCATATTGGCTATTCGCCAACGAAATCAGTCGTCATCTCAAGGTGCAGGCCCATCTACTTCAAAGCAAACTATGACTCCACTTCAAATTGTAAGATCTTAAAACTGTCATTTTAATTCATATATTAATGTTTACAGGCCGGTGATGGGTTGGTTGGCTAAATTTCCCTGGCCTACCTTTTTTAGAGAGGGAAAGTTTCAGCCCTTATAAAAAAAAATATCATATACTTGTTAACTGATAAAAATTTAATAGAAATATATTGTAAATATTTTAATTGTGTTTAGTTAATATTTTTTAAATATGTTTAGTTAGTAATTTTTACTTTTTAAGGCAATTGCTAGTGTTGTTAATATGTTTAGTTAGTAATATTTACTTTTTAAGGCAATTGCTAGTTCTACATACCTGCCAAGTTGTATGGATTGTTCATACTGTGTTTGTATTTTAACCGTTTTGTGGGGATCTTTTTTTATAGAATTCAAAGGATTTTTTCAGTTTAAAAAAATACTATTTTAACCTCCACAAGAGCCTTTAAGAATCATAAACACAACAAAAAACCATTAAATTCTGTAATTTTTATAAATTATTATATTTCATGGTTGTGTTTTTTTTAAATATATATAAAAATACTTTTTTGTTAAAATGCTATTTATGTATTTTTTAAATCGGTACGTGCATTTAGGTTTTGAGAACTAAATTTTGAATAAAAATGCACCAAAGTTAGTATTTAAACAACCAGTAAACACATTTAAAGTTTTTTTTAACTTTTTTTTTTGCTTTTTTGTCATCAAGTAACAATCTTTTGTAATGATACATAGAATAATTTAAGCAAATTGGTCGTGGGAAAAAATATATGGATTTGATTTTTGGAATGTTGGTAGTTATGGGTTCTAATTTTCAGTAATCTAAACCTGATAATCTTATGTAAATCTATAATTTTAATAAAGGGTTATCAATGCCTTTTCGAAACCTATCAGTCACTTATAATTAATTATAGTGTTGTAAAAAATTTAAAAGCCTATGTTAATTGGTAAATAAAAACTTAATGAGCATAAGAACGTAGTGTATGTTATATGTATTTATAAAATATGTTATAATAATTTATAAAATATCTCTTATAGCGGCGATTGCGTATGGAACAATTACTTAAAGAAAGGAGACAAAACTTTCGACCAAGTAATGAGAGTGTGCTACGAACTTCAGGTAATTTATGTTTTATAAAGGGAAGGTATGCAGCGAGTCCCTGTGACAATTACACCTACTTCTGCATAGAGGCAGTTCTTTTCTCCTGAATGGGTTCGCAGAGATGCTTAGTAAATTGCTGTTTCTCTAACACACATAGTCACAAGTGTTGGACAATCCAATGATTGAAAAATGTGTCTATTGATATGGCCACAGGATTCATGGTATGCAAATTTAATTGCAAGCGCGTGCAGATTTAATTTATAAATAACCATGAGATACAAATGCATATTATTTTTAATTTATCAACATAAACTAGATTATTTTATCTGGATACTGCAGTTTGTTTTCCTCAGATATCACAAACGGTCCTGAATTTGTAAACGCGAAGTAAACCAACCAAGTAGCTGCGAGATGCAGCCAATGAGTCCTAATGTGTTTGTTCTATCATGCACTAGGTACTCACTCTGTTGAAACCTATTTAAGGTGTTAAAAAGTGAATTAGTTTCGAAGATATAAGGCAAACTAAACATTTTGCTAAGAGGTCCTCGAACAAATTACAAAAATTTATACTTGGGCACTAGATAAGAAGTCCTGTAGGATTATGTTTGGGCTAGATTATGGGCCACACTCCTAACAAACATCTAAAAACTGTGGGAGTAGTTGACGATGGTAAATGCTGTGTATGCAAAAGTACAAACTACAATAATAGAGCATGTCTTTGGTAAATGTGATACTTATATACACTTACGATTAAAAATCAAACAAAAAAGGTTTCAACTTTAAGAAAGTTAGGAAATTTTCAAAAAAAAAGCTTAAAAAGAAAAGTAAGCATTTAAAATAGTTGATTTAATTTCCTATATCTTGGCCTCATTTCGTAAAAAAAAATCGCTGGGTTTCTCTTAATCATAATTGTTTTGAAAGAAATAAAATAAGTTTTCTGTCGATCTCGGGTCAAAAGTTTACCAAACGTAAGCTCTAACCATTATACTATCAAAGATTCCTAAACTAAATTAAAAGTTATTTTAGTTTTATATATTCTAAGTATGAATTTCACATGAAAAATTATGTTTCAAACTTGACCTAGTGTCGTAAATGCAAATGCAAACCTACCATCTTCGAAGCATTTTCAGTTGTTCTAACGACTCAAGGAGAAGAGACATCTTTATAAAACTTAACTCGTTTTTATTGTCTTCCCAAACAATGCTTATGTGGAGGAGCTGACTTTTTTCCAACCATTCTCAATGGCGGCCTAGTGCTCTCTCTGATACGGAACCGAAACTTCTCAAGTGGAAGATGCCACATGCCAACCCAAATGGGGCCTCTCAGCACAGTGAGTCATGCCCCAAGTGGGCCGGTCTGCAACACCTAGAAAAAGCTAGAAAATTTCGAGCTTTACGTTAAGTGACAACCCTTAAACATAAGTTGTTTTATTGGTTATAGTTATTCATATGTTGGTAACGATTATGAAAAATAAAATTAGGTTGATAGAGAGGGATCAAATGGGAAAACTAAATTAAGTAATTTGATTTTATTACATCTGTTGACCACACTAATATGCAATCTCATTTTATTCCTTCTCTGTCTTAGGGGCGTCCTATTCACAGGCTGCAAATCCTTCTCAAGAGCCGACACCTGAGGATGCAAGTCGGGTGGAGTCCCAAGCCAGTGAAATATTTCACCCCAGTCTCGTCAAGAAGGTTGCGAAGAAAAAAGTCAAAATAACTGGCAAAGCGTTCAAATCGGTCCACGAACTTTGCGAGGCAATCTTGGAGTACGAGGAAGGCAAGCGCAAAAGCAAGGAGGCTAGAAAATCAAAACGGGAGGTGAATGAGGCATTGCTGTGCAAGATATGCATGGATGATCAGATGAATGTGGTGTTTGAGCCTTGTGGACACCTGTCCACCTGTGTGGAGTGTTCCGAACCCTTGGAAAAGTGCCCGATGTGTCGCACAGTAATTGTCAAGAAAAGGAAAATATACATGAGCTAAATAAATATTATCTTTTAACCCACCAACGCTCAATCGATTCCGAAACTTACAAGACACTGAATTAATTTATAAATACCTGATTTTTAATGCAGGGTTCATACAGTCTGTAGTAGTCCTTAAATACTCTTTATTTCCGTTTCATGTCTATGAGGGCCCTTATGGAAATACTTAGAAACTTGATTTTTGTCCAAGTGGTCCTTAAAAACTTTAGAGTTGCCGAATGCTCTTGAAAGGCCTTTTAAATTACTATCATTTAAATAATTTTACTAAGCCACTATTAAAAATGTTTGATTTTAATATGAATTACAACTTTGTATTTAAATAGAAAATCCACAGCTTTTTTGCACCCAATAACTTTTAATGGATTGCATATATTTTCCTCTTTATATATTTTTTTACTATTATATACTTTAAAGCCCATATGCGACTTTAGGGCTAACTTTTCATTGCAAGTTGTTTGCCTTAAAAAATAAAGTGCTTATAAATTGCTTTTAAGGTCTTTCAAAAGTTCTTAGAAGCTCGTTATTTTATTTTTTGAAAAATGCGTATGACCCTTGTAATTTTTTTATTTAAAATATTGTGAAATGGATCATTTTTTTGAATTTAAAAATTGAGTACTGCGAAAACAGAGATCCCTGGATCACGTCCGTGGTTTGACTTATTATAATTTTGCAATTTTATATATACTCTTTTTATACTGTGTTTACTATAACTTATCATAAGCGTAACTATAATATATATACGAGTATCGCTATAAGTTATCATTTCGACTCGTCCTTCTAGGGAAGGTGATGTCACATGTGCCATCAACAGTAGCAATAAAAGTAGTATGGGTGAGAGGGTAGGTTAATTGTTTGTGCTTTCCTAAAGATGTGTGCAATTTTCCCTGAAAAAACTGAAGTTACTATTTAAAAAAATGTATAGGTACAAAGTTTTTCTGTGCCAACAACTGCATGCAATATATTAAGTTTTCTAAAAATGCTATTTTCAAGGATAGTAATTGATAAAAACATGTTAAATTGTCAAATGTAAGCAATTTGATCTACTTGAAAACCCAGTCTGTGATAGTAAAAGATAAGGTTTCAGAAAGAATGAGAACCAGTGTACCATTTCCAACCTAGGTCTGCACCACTGATCTCTAACTGTAACTTCTGGATTGGGCAAGACATTTTGTTGACTTAAGCCAATTGAATGGATAACAACTGTACCCACTTTCAAAATTTCTTGTATTTTTCATGTTAAAATGAGCGGAATGTATTGCTTTTGGCTGAGGTTTTTTTTTTCTACTTTCTTTTGAAACCCATTTTAAATGCAATCTGCTATTATAATGGAAGGTCATTTGCAAGTTAAAGTGGTTAAAAAGCAAGATTTCTCTTTGTTTGGTATTATAAAAATTATTTCTATCGGAAGAAAATATAATATTTATATACATTTAATATTTCTACAATGCTATGATATTAAAAAACACCACTAAATCACTTTATAAATGTTTTTGGGGTACAGTATGGCTTCATTGCGTTGCAACATTGGCTTCAACGCATCCATGGAGGAAACAAGTTTTGAGCATTCCAGGAATTAGAATTCAGTGGTGCGACTTTTTTTCTTGGAACGTCGATACAAAGTCGCTGCACACGTAAGATCAATGAATTATCAAGGATAACAAGACATGTTTTCTCAAAATGTCAGAATATTTTTCTATAGGTTTTAGTTGAATGTACTGCGTCTTTTGCCATCATTGACATTTTGTTTTCTTCGTGAAAGTATAGACTTAAAAAAACATCCTAGTTTATAAATGTATCGATACTTTATTTGGCTGATAATTGTACAAAACTTCATTTTAACAAGCTTCTATATTTTTTTTTGTTTGCAAGTTTCAAATTACTTTCTTTCTCAGTGTAAGAATTTGAAAAAATCCAAGAATTTTGTTGTTGTAAGTTGTCACTAAACAGATTTTTTTTTTTTTACATTGATGTTTTAACCTGCTATTTTTCAAAATGTGTCATAGTTATAAAAAAGGTACAATAATTTGATGTATATTTAATTTGATTTCTTTAATCTGTTTATTTATTATAGAATGTTATGTTTGTATTTATGAGGTAAATTAGGAATAATGTTAAGTTCTATTTTTAAAAATGTAAATGTACTAAATATAATTTTTAAAAAAGTTTCTAAACGTTTTTTTAATGTTGATGTCAAACCTTTGTAATGTTATTAAAGATCAAATTTTACAAATGTGTTAAAACTATATAAATTTGGAATTTTGTCATGTTACCTGGCTTTGTAGAGCTGCTTTTGTAACTGTTGCTAGTTTTGTGTAGGAACATTTGCAAATAATCTAGATTTTTCAGAAATGTGATATATGGTATTGTGGTAATTGAATAAATGCTATTTTGTTTCCTATATGTTTTTAATTTATTTGTTGTTCAATTAATGAGAAATGCTTCAAACATATTGTTTTGAATCTCACATAAAAATAATGTATTCAAGTCAGACTTCACATCGAACGTTTGATTGCTTGCCCTAATTTATGCATGAATGTTAAGAATACGAGTCGAAACAAAAATTTGCAAACTAGGATACTTTTGCTGCTGATGGACTCTCATTAAAACCACTTTTGAGACCCATTGTTTTCCATAGTAACCATGTGTGAATAAGAAGTATAAAGCACAATCTGTTAGCACATAGCGGAAATTTTAGGTTAATTTGTAAACAACAGTAAAAAATTTAAGTCACTGTAATAGAGAATTTTGCAAAGAAATCGTTTTTTTTTTTGCTATTGGGATTTTTGTTACAAAATATGTTAATATTCGATTATTATTATTGCTAATATCTCTATTAAAAAAAAATTAACTGGAACTGACAATTTCTCCTTTTTTCTTCCAAATTTTGAATCACTTCTTAACTATCCGGTAATTAATGTGAAATTTACTGAGTTTATGTTTGGGAAATACGATGATTGTAATAGAACACTTGTGAATTTTATTTTCTGTTAAGTTGAAAAATACAAGGATTAAACATGTGTCAAGCAAAACGTATAGAAACGAACATTCGATTGTGTTTGTTTTTTTGTAGAATTGTAGCCATATATCTGATGTAATGCACGTCACTTTTGTTTTTTGAAAAGAATTATTAGTTATTAAATTATGCACTTTTAGAAAGTTCGAACTTGTGTCAAGTAAAACTTGTATAAGCAAACATTCCATAATTCAATTATTTTATTTATAGAATAGAAGCTATATATCTAAAGTTACTCTTATCAATTAAGTTAGGATCTAATCTAATGCACATCACCTTTTTAAAAAATAGTTAGTTTTCAAGTTGTTGTAAAAAATGTAACTGCCGGCGAACGGTAACCCTATTCCATATTTTGAGACTCTTCTCAAAAAGTAACTATTAGATAATTATTAAATTTACCGAATTTGTTTAGAAATATTTGGGGAATACGATTATGGTATTTTTATTGTAATAGAACATTTATATTAAATTCTAATTGTCAGTTATATATGATCTAATGCATATCGCTGTGGAGAAAAAAAATTTATTATTTTCAAGTTATAAAAAAAGTAACTGCCACTATATGCGAACGGAAATCCTCTTTCATATTTTGAGTCACTACTCAAAAAGTAACTATCAGATAATTATGAAATTTACTAAATATATATTTTTGAAATGGACTAAACCTAGCGATCAAGAATACATGAAATCTGGGACAACACAAACGCATAAAGAAATTATATGTAAACAGAATTGCCTTGGTCTGACAGGAATCCTAGATAAAGTACATTTTTATTTGATTTCCTGAGCTTTTCTAATTTTTTCTTATATTTTCTAAAATATTATAAATTTTATTTTTTCCCTCATATTTTTCTATGGATAAAAATAGACGGAAACTTGTTCTGATGACTATTGCTGACTGCGAAATGGAAGGGATAATGGCACATGAGGGGATTGCTCTCGGTCGTCGCGTTGCATGGGTGTAGTATGATCATGTCACAAGCGATATATGAGTTCTAGGCCATGTCGCAAGATATATCAATGCATGGAAAGTTGTTGCAGAAGTTATTAGACCCGCTACCCTATATATTCAAGAAAGAAAGGCATTTTAAGGGACTGGAGAATGTCCTCATTTCTGACAAGCCAACGTCTGTATCCTACATTTCTACCTCTTTTAGAAATAGAAATCGAAGTAGGGAACAGACATGCCGAATTTTAGTGCTTTTGATATATATTTATTACATTGACACCCAAAGCCCCCAGTTTCCCCTTGGATAAAGGCGTTCGGCTAAGTAACCACAAGATTGCGAGTTCGAGCCCGACTGATGGACTTCACAATGAAAGTAAAAATTTAGTGATCTTTCGATCGGAGGGCTTCGCTGCTAAATTACTAGCAAGTCGTCTAAAAATATCCAACAAATTATACTGACGTGTATACGGGACTAATGTACGATAAATTTGACTGGGGTCTAATGTCCTAACGCCTTTTGAGGTGGCGTTGGGTGCCACCTCAGGTGTTGTCCTCGTCACCTGATTGTGGTTAAGCAATACGGGGCGTTGTTCCCGGGTCTTTCATTCGAGATAGGCTCCGAACCGTCTCTAATAGCCCAAAGTACAGTTCTAGTTCGATGTTTTTTTAAAAACACCAAACCGTGATTCGAACCCACAATCGACCAGGCCATCGCAGGCAGTCGCAGGTCTTGATTTCTATGAGCCCCATTTGCTCAGTTGTTAAGGCGTTCAGCTACTAATCAGAGGATTGGTGGTTCGAATCCGGGAAATGGACTTGACATAGAAAAGTAAAAAAGTAGTGATCTTGCGATCGGAGGGTTACCAGCTTCGCTACAAAAATACTAGAAAGTCGTCCAGAATATCCAACAAATTATACTGGCGTGTATACGGGACTGGTGCACGATAAATCTGATCGGGGTCCAAAGTCCCGACGTCTATTGAAGACGTTGGGTGCCAGTTCAGGTGTTTCCTCGTCATCTGACCATGGTTCTAAAATAATGAGGTGCATGTATGAATGTGTTCCCGGGTCTTTCCTTCGAGATTGACCCCGAACCGTCGCCAATAGCCCACTGTGAAGCTCTAGTGCGACGTTATTTAACAAAACCAAACTTGATTTCTATAAAAGTCCCGACGTCTATTGAAGGCGTTGGGTGCCAATTCAGGTGTTTCCTCGTCATCTGACCATGGTTCTAAAATAACGAGGTGCATGTATGAATGTGTGTGTGAATGTGTATGTGTTCCCGGGTCTTTCCTTCGAGATTGACCCCGAACCGTCACCAATAGCCCACTGGGCAGCTCTAGTGCGATATTTTTTGACAAAACAAAACCAACCAACCTTGATTTCTATAACTGTAATTAATTAACTGTAACTGCCTTAAATAAAAATTCTTTACGCAGCTTCTGTTTTCTAGTGTTTGTTTTGTTGTTTATTAAGATTTTTTACGAACAACCACTGTGCTTTATTATCGTTAATGCTTAGTGCGTATAATTAAAAGCAAATTTTCATTAAAATGTCGCACAATGTATTGTTAAATGATCTGTAAGATTTTGAATCGTTCGCAAGTCCTTTTCTAATGACAGAGATCTTCGGGAAAACAATTTACGAAATGTGATTTTTCGACCATCTTAGATCTATTTTTATTTTTGATTTTCTTTTGGTAAGTCTTTTTCCACCTGATCTAACAGCATTTATTTTAACTTTCCTTTTAATGCTCTTCCAATTGTTATATTTATGAAAATATGTAGTTATATTCTATTAAATGTCAATAAATATAATTCCTTTCAAGAAAATGTATTTTTCTAGGGAAGCCTCAAAGGCGACATAAAAGATAGTATATATATGTCACAATTATTAAAAGTATTAATTTCATAGCATTTTTGGCTGTTTTGTAGTTTACGCTAAAATATAATATTTGTTATGCTGTATTGTTGTTTGTTGTTTATTTTAAAAGAAAAATGCTTTTCAAAATACAAAATCTGATTAATATACATTGAATGGTAACCTTGACAACTTTTCTGAAAAAGTGATTCACTAACACGTCCTTGGTAACAAAAACAGTTGTTGTCAACCACAGAACTCTTCTGTTCCTGCTGGTATGGTTGCTGAAAAAGGTGACCTACCTTTGCCGAAAAATAAAGGGAATCATTCAATACATTTGTGCCTAAAATCTGTTGCAAATTTCCCACAGAAAACCAGTGGATGAGACTTTTATTTAATTTCTGGGTTAATGTGTTAAAATGTATTGAACAGTTATTGTGTTAAAATGCATTGACGGTTAATGTGTTAAAATGCGGTTTTTATGAAAAAACATTATTCACAACGCTACCATAAACTTAGCATCAAAAAACGGTTTTGTTGCCAACTAAAGAACTCAATTTTCCTTAACATGTTTGCGAAAAAGGGATTTGAAGAAAAGTCACGGTTCATGAGTAATTTTGCTTGCTTTTTAAGCTTATTTTCTCAAGTTGTTTCTTTTCTGTTTGTTAGCCCAGTTAATTTCATGAGTAATGTGTGTTTTTCAAGTTTATTTTTTAAAAAGTTATTTCATTTGTAGAGAATTTTAAATGTTTTACAGAATCACTATTTTAGTTTAATATTTAAGAATCTTTTTGGAAAGAATAATGATAAAAAAAATTTAGAACAGATGTATTATTTTACATTTGGCGCATTTTTTTCTTCTTGGAGACAAAAAAAGTCGGCAAAATGGTTTTTCGATTTGCGCTGATGAATTTTAGAATTTAGTATCAAGTTTTATATAACAGAAATGGTTATTAGATTTTTGCAGTATTTTTAATTATTGACCAACACTCTTAAGAGCACACACATACTGTGCACTAATGTCACAGACTCGTACCTCGATCATGGCTTCGAGCAAATTGTGGTCTTTGACCTACGACTACTCATGACCAAAGGTGGTACGTCCTTCAAGCAGTTGATTATGGTGCTTTCAGGCAATCCTTCGAGCAGTTGTCTATGGTTCATATCTCCGAAACAAACTGACCCATTAAACAATTCCAAAAACAGTATTTTCCCTACAATTGTAGTATCCAGGAAAATTAAACAGTAACAACATAAACAAATACAAACAGTACCACCCCCTTTCCGTTCGTTTCTTGCATACCCAAATACATCCGACTTATTTGCCCTCTGTGTTAGCTTCATATCCCCATTACACTTCATATCACTTCAATAAAAAATAAAACTTTTTATCATAGGCCAAATGAATTAACGAAGAATCTATTAGCCACACCAGAACGACCAAAAGTAGATATTTTAATCGAAAATTGCAATTAAAAACTGCTTCCAAATTTAGTCTCAAACACCTCAATCACACTTAATACAGGAGGCATAACTAATAATGCACAAGCTATCCTGTTGTACCGTAATCTCAAAAATAATCTATCTAAGCACTAACCTTACACATCTTTTAGTTTAAGGAGTTCCGTAAAACACCGGCGATGTGAAAACGTATTGTTGATGTATTCATCCACGCTTCTTCGAAATTGCCACCAAAAATAATTCTGGGAACCGCACAAACGAGTATGCCGCATGATGATGTCATAGGGTTGCCAGATTGAAATGCATTGCAAGAATCAGGAAATACCAACGAACTCGGGTGTTGTTGCCATTAAATTAAGTTATCGCCCAAAAAACACACACAAAAAAAACTTGTGTCAAATGTCCTATAATACATCTATACCACATTTTTGCCACTGACCTTAGGGAGAAGCTGTTTATTTTTGTGTGTAATTTTTTGGCAAATGTACAATTGACAGTCTATAGGCATACATCTGCGAGCCATTCCATCCGTTGAAATTATTTTTCACTACCAAAACCGTATAACTTAATTCTTAGTTCTACTTGTTTGAAATTACTCTTGCTGGGTTCCCATAAACTAACTTTGGGTTACACTGAAATGTGTCAAGAGTTATGTTTGCAATTTTTGTTAAATCATCGCCACTTAGCGAATGCCCTGAATTATATGTCTTCTATACCAAAGTTTGTATTAAAAAAACCTTTCATCTAGTATTTGTGTTTTGCCAACAAAATTAGTTTCAATATTAAATTAAAGATATATTGGGATGAGTCAATATTTTTGTATATAAGTAATTAAATAGTAGGAAATTATTATGAGTTTTGTTTCATAATTCTATTAAAATTCAATTTCGTTATTTAATTTAAACTATCATTTTGCTACTAATGTGTTATCTAAAAGAAATAAATCCATGTTAATTTCAGGATTATTTTTTGTTTATTTATTATAGTTTAATTCTTAATAAGAAAAATGGTTGTTGCGGACCAAAACAACTGGCAGGCGGATGTTGTGTTTGTCATTGAAGGAACAGCAAACATTAGTCCGTATGTGGAAAGCTTAAAATCCAATTATATAATTCCTACACTAGAGTAAGTAATATGATTACATCACATTTTCTTTCCTTTTTAAAAACTACCTCATACATAAAGTTGTGTTTAATGTATTGTTCCTCAGTATGTTGGCCAACTGTGACCTAGAAAGATTGGTATAACATGAAATGATATTAAATAGAAGCCCATGGATATGAAAGAAATAATAATATTTATCTTAAAAAGACATCTAAAGAAAGGCTATATTACTAAATGTGTAGCAACAATGAGGGCAGCAAAATAATTTTATATTTTTGTAACTCACAATTTAATTTCAATTTCACAGTAATTTTGTCTTCTGATTGTGGATATTGTATTTTTGGAGTTTGAAATCAGATATTTTGAGTAGTAGCTGAATTTGCGCTATTCAGGGTCATTTTGTAAAGTAAAAACCTTAGCAAATTTATCAGCATTTATAAATTTGTAACTAAGCTAAGAAAAGGCAGTGCAGCTTTTATGCAGGGTTGAGCCCCGTAGTGCAGTAGGCTTGGTAATTTGATATCACAACTTTTTTTGCCGCAAGAGTTTTTTTAGAGTTTCTTTCAAAGGGGGTAGGGAGGCTTACAGTTTTTTACCTTTCTAAAAAAGGAAAAAAGTTGAGTAATTACTTACAAAGGTGGATTGTGCAAGTAATCTGGTTAAAAAAAGGGGGTTTCGTAGGAAGTATAATTTTTTTTAAAAATATTTTGTCGATGGAACCCTGACCAATACCGTTTTGCCACTGCTTATAAAAGATATTTTCCAACCTGGCAGCTGTAGAAAAAATAAATAAAGATATGGATAATATTTTTCTTCCTAATTGTTTTTTATTTTTGTATCTTTCTAATTCTAGATACTTCAATGGAGCACCTGCTGATGACAGAGATTGCGGGTGTGATGTGAGTAATGATTCATTCACTCCTGCAAATTCTCATGGGAAAATCTAAAAATTGCTCTCGTAAACTTTGATTAGAAGCATTTTGTTATCTGTTACCCTATTTGTTTCTATATTTAAAAAAGTTTTTAAGTAAATGTCATTTAATTGCTTAAATATATTATGTTAATGATATTCCGTTCAAACGTACCTGATCTTCTGTTACAGGCCATGTTTGATAATATATACAAATTTTACAAACAAATTTGCAAAATACAAACAAAATTTGTATTAGTAACATTATAATGTTACTAATACAAATTTTGTTTGCAAACTGAAACTCATTATATTTAGCATTCATTCCAATTTTTAAAATTTTAAAGAATGAATTTGTTAACACTTTCTTAAAATAACTTGCTGAATGTATAACTTTTATATAAACAAGTAATAAATTATAAACACATTAAAGACACTGATATTATGGTACTTTGGGATTATCCCTTCGATCTTACAAACGCTCGCCAAATCTTTTGGCGCTAGTTTTTCCATGAAAAAAATTTCAAAAATAAACTTTGTAAATACAATAAATTTATCAAATCATAATAATAAACAAATAATAAATAAATAATAATAACCATATATTTATTTTATAAATCATTTCGGCGGCCAAAAAGCCATCCAACCACGTGCCTTTTCAAATAGCTACTCGTTTTTTGCATCGCCATTGCTTATCAGTTTTGATATACAACGCCATATCGTGGCCATTAACACACATTTTCTTAGAAGAAATAATTCCATACTCTTGAAAATATGCCACTGCACTCTCTTCGGTGCTAGGCAAATCCCAAATTCGATTCATTTTGCAGCGGAGTGAAAAAACACCATTATATTTCAACAAGCTAAAGAAAACTAACTCGCGTAGTCAAGGTCGCATGATGTTGACTAGATATGTCACGGTTATTGGTACAGAAGCTACCTTTTGGCGATAATATTGGGTTTAGCGAAAATGGTCGACGGGATAATCCCAAAGTACCGATATTATTACATACTTTTTATCTGAATGCCTTGGTTGACAGAGCGTAAGAACTTAAAACATTTGTGTACTATACATCGGTGAATTTTCAAGTATAGATGCTTATTTGTATCAATTATTCAAAAACAAAATTTAGTTTAATTGTAGAAATGTTGCCTCCCTTTTAATTGTAAAGTTGTGTGTTCAAATGTATAATTTATAGAATTATGAGTTATATGTAATTATGCATTGTAAGTGACATTTCTATTTATTTTCTGTTAGACAAACTGTACAATGTATGCGCTGGTTGTTTTTATGGCTGCCGACTGTGCTCTTGAAACAGCAGCGACGTGTTTTGCTCCGACTGCAAGCACTCACAAATTCTTAACGTGGCTGGACAAAGTAAAGTAAGAAATAATTCACTGTATTTTGTGTTTAACTGTTCCTACAACTATAGACATTAAAAAGATATTTTATTAAAATTAATTTATTGATGCTCTGGTATTTATAAAAACATGTATTTATTAGAATTAATATTAATGTATATCTGCAATATATTGATTATTTTGTACAAAAAAAGAACTTAGTGGCAAGGGAACAAAATTATCAAACCAACGTATTTAGTCTTATAGTTTTGATGTGAATAAATCTTGTTTAGTACAAATATAAACTGTTACTTGATCCTATAATCTATTTATAATTTTGTGCATTTTAAAATGCATACACTTAATTGTGCCACTATAATTTAGCTATAATGCATTTATGTCTAAATTTTTTCCCCTTTAGATTTATAGGCGGCGCAGGGGAGTCACATAGTCATGTTGCTGAAGGCCTAAGTACAGCACTCCAAGTCTTTGATGACTTTCAATCATTCAGAGAAAACAAGTAATTATTTTTATACTTTGTTATACACTCAAACCTGTTTTTGTGCAGTGGATAGGGACCGCATAAAAAAAAATTGCACAAAACTTCACGAGTAGCTATAAAAAATAGTTTTCGCAACACAATTAAAAATGATTTTTTTAAGCGGTGGATAGGGACCGCATAAAAAAAATCTCACATAGAAAATAACCCAAAATCTTACGAAATAACTAGGAATTGCTTTTTAAACGAAATCAAGAGATGAGGCTTGACACCTACTTGGAATCTCGCCCAACATTTTGGAATCTGATTTAGAAAATACACATGCGAACATTTTTAAATATTTTATTTACATATGTACTTATTTTACTCATACAAAACTATTCAAAACGTATAACCATTATCCTTCGTAGTCTGACAATGCGCGAACGGTTCAACATTGCTTTCGTCACTTGAAGATAATACCTCGCACTCGTTTAGAGTTGACTTTTTTTCAGTTACCATGTAGTCGGTGATCAGTTTTTGCGACGACTGTTGTTTCACTAGACCAGTGTTTATTAACCTTTTTGGCACAATGGACCACTTTAAAAAATTTTAATATATCACGGACCCCTCTGTGAAAAAAAAATTGCTTAAACATCATTTATTACAAAATATATTCTGTTTTATTATTTTAATATTTTTATTTCAATAGTATAAAAAATTTGAAGAAATAAAAATTTTTAATGTGAAGGCTGTTGCTGCTTTTCCTTGATTAACAGATTGAATTGAGGGATGGTTTTCGACAAAGCAAAGCGCTTATCATGTTTGACATTCAGTCGATTTCAATGTTTTGTTTTTATTGTGACAAGTATGGAAAATCCTGCTTCGCAAAGATATACTGTAGCAAACGGAATAATGGCTGCCATAGCTCGTTTTACAAGCAATGGGTAGGCTTCTCTTAAAGAAGCACAAAACTCTCCAAGAGTTTTTGAATCGAAATCCATTTTTAACAAGGACTTTGTTTTCAAATCAATTAGCTCATCTTTGGCAAGGTTCATGTCATCGATACAGTCAATATCACAAAGAAAAAGATTACGAATCCACAACTCATCTTTTATATTTATTCCATCCGAATTGAAATATTTTTCAAATGAAACTTGAAGTACTTCCAAGTGTTCACAGATTTAATTTTTCAAGTTATTCAATAACAAACTATCTTGCCGAGATCCATTTTCAAAAAGCACTTCGTCCAACATTTGAAAGTTTGCATATATCCCATTTTGAATTCTAATTTTCCAAAGTGACATTTTCAATAAAAATGCCTGTAGTTTCTCAGTGGCATCCATAATTGTTGTATCAGACCCTTGAATTGAAAGACATATAGCGTTCATGTGGTTAAAAATGTCTGCCAGGTAAGCCAATTTACATATAAAATCTTTTTTCTTGAAATATTTGAAGAGTGAGTTATCTTTTTCTTCTAAAAAAAGTGATACTTCTGTCTTCAACATGAAAATTCGTTTCAAAACCTTCCCTCGTGACAGCCAGCGCACTTCCGTGTGGTACAGAAGTACCTCATGTTCTGCGTTCATTTCTTGACACAGTGTTTTAAAAAGACGATGATTAAGAGCTCTACTTCTAATAAAATTCACAGTTTTAATAATTATTGACAATACTTCTTTTAAGCTGGTTGGAAGAGTTTTTGTAGCCAGTGCATGTCTATGTAAAAAACAATGTGTAACAATAACATTAGGAGCCTCTTTTTTTACCAAATGGGCAAAACCAGATTTATTGCCAAGCATCGCAGGTGCTCCATCTGTACAAAGTTAATGAAGTTTTTGTTTCCAGTCGAAGTCGTGTTTGGAAAAGAAAACATTTAAAATCGCTAAAACATCAACTGCCTTTGTAGTTTGCAAAAGAGGCTCACAAAATAAGAATTCTTCTTTGATAGTATCAGCAGACACGTAACGAACAAAAATAAGAAGTTGACTACAATTCGAGATGTCTGTAGTTTCATCCAGTTTCATACTAAAGGGAAATGGCGATGCTTTCAATTCATCGATGATCTGCTTCAAAATATTGCAAGAAATTTCAACTATTCTTGAATGTATCACATCCTTGGACAATGGAATAGCCTCAAGTTTTTTTCTCTGTTCCAGTCCATAAACTAATTCAACCATTTCCAGCGCACATGGCTTAATTAATGTCTCTCCAATAGTATGCGGTTTCTTACTTTTGGCAATACGATATGCAACTCTGAAAGATGCCTCAACCAAAGGTTTTTGTGGAATACCAAATCCAAGTTTGGTTAATGTTCCAGATTTCGAAAACTGGGCTTTCTTCTTTGTAAAAAATTCTAGATCATTAGATGCATTTTCAGGATGAAGAGATTTGAGATGCTCTATCAATTTTGCCGGTTTCATTCTGGCGTTTGCCAAAACTTTTCCACACAGAAAGCATTGTGGCTTTTCAACACCGTCCGATTCCTTCATGCAGCAGAATCCATATTTTACATAATTTTCATCATACTTCCTTTTTTTGGACATTTTGGGCTACAAAAAATATCAAAAATTAACAAATGAAACATTAAGACACAAAAAAACACTTGAAAAAGCGGCAAGGAATCTTGTATCGATGGAGGATATACCCTTATGTCTCGGCTTCAAACTCATTTGTGATCCACATTTTGAACATTTATACATCGATGAAATCATTCCCTCTTTCATACGTTATTCTAACAACGCTTTCTTACCCATGACTGGTAAAACACTAAAATAGCCAACTGAATATTTATTTTTCGCATTCAAAACTTCAGCAAGAGCTAATTACATAGGGAAATCAAGCATTTAGCAATAATATAAGCTAAGAAAACACCAAAAAAATATGCTACTCACAAACAGATGAAAGACAAAAATAAATGTACGTCTTATCTCCAGGGCAGATCCAACGGAAATAAAATCGTGAATCAAGTTTAAAATTATACCGCTATTTCAAACTCAAACAAATTATCGACCAATGAAAAGGCTAAAACAAAAGAGAAATAAATGAGCATGCACGAAAAAGCGCCTCAAATTCTCTTCTCCGGAGGAGCGGAAAAAGATACAGGGTTGCCATACAGAGCGCGCTAAGGATGAAGTAGGTCCGGGTTACCACTGCTGGCTATATATTGATGCAAACATTTTAAAAATTAGGATCAGTCGGCGGACCCCCAAAATATGACCCATGGACCCCCAAGGGGTCCATGAACCACAGGTTAAGAAACACTGCACTAGACGCTTGTATATGTCTGGTAGCCAGAAAATCAATTATGTTCCAATTTGATTGAAATTTTCATATACTGCACAAAAACAGGTTTGAGTGTATTATTTTTTTGCTAAAGGAAATGTATAATTTTCATTGACGGAATGCTGTGTAGAGGGGGCTGTTACTGGTTAAATCGGCTGTGGTCATTTAGGTATCACCTTGTTTAACAGCAAATTAATAGGGTTCAATTAATTTTCAGTTTCACTTCATTCTATTAAACTTTTCAGAAATGTTCAATATTGATTAAATAAAAAGCATACAATTTGTTTAGGGGCAAAAATTGGGTAATTTTTAAAGGTAGACACATGGTGTTTAGATAAAGGAATAAGATTTTGATAATGTTAAATTTTCAGCTTTGAAAATAATATGCTTAAAAAATTAAATATTAATTTATTTAAAAATTATTTCACCAATATATTTATGGACTTTTGTTCAATAAAATTAAAATTATTGCTTATATTTTCTGTTTTTATTCTTGTTATGTTGTCTAAGTATAGTTTTTTTTAATAACTTATTCCTTTAGTGTTGCAAACCAGAAGCATTGTATTTTAATTTGCAATTCTCCACCATATCCCCTTCCTGCATTGGAGAGTTCTGCATATTCTGGCCTAATGACAGAGCAGCTGGCTTCGTTGATGGCAGATGTAAGTATTTTGCGTTTTAAAACAATGATATCAATATACTTTTGTTTTCTTTATATAACTAAAAATTGCCATTGACTACTTTACATTACAGCAATCAATTCGTCTTTTTAATTTTATTTTCAGAAACAGATTAATTTTAGTGTGCTCTCCCCAAGAAAGATACCAACACTCTTTAAGATGTACGAAAAGGTAGGCATTTTTTTTCTCATAACTATTTTCTTCTATATTTTTAATAGAATTTTTTTATTGTGTTCAAACCGTAAGTTTTATAATGGAAATTTAGTGTTTTTTGCCATCGTATCTTATTGGAATATTTTTTAACTATTAGCTGTGCACTGTAACATGCAACAGAGAAGCAATAGATTTTTATTTTATGCCATACATACTATTTTAACCAATGCAAACTAAGGAGTTTTCTATTTCATTTTAGTTTAAATTTTCTGGTTATGGTGTTACGAATATCTTCTAAAACATACTACTGACAGTAGAACCTACAGTTAACTAAGATTGAGTCGTAGGCAGACTACTTTTTGGAAATGTTATCAAATTTGTGTAGAAATTGTAAAGATATTACTGGGTTCATACGGTCTTTAAAAGTCCTTAGTAATTCCTTATTTTCATTTCATTTTCATAAGGATCTTTATAAATTACTTAAAAACTCATTGTTTTTCCCCAAAGGGTCCTCAGAAACTTTCAAGTTACTGTAGACTCTTAGAAAGTCCTTGAAACAAATATCATTTAAATTATTTTACTAAAGCTTTATTAATTTTTTTTTTATTTTTATTTTAAATTAAATACAACTTGGTAATGCAGTAGAAAATAAATGGCTTCTTTGCATCCAATAGCTTTTAGCTGGTTAGTTCAATTTTCCTATTTTATATTTATTTAGGTTTTTAGTTTAAAAAATATATTTTTTACTAAAAAAAAGTCTATTGTTACAATAGAGCTAAATTTTTATTACAAATGTATATAATATCTTTTTACATATACATATTTTTATATGCATGCAAACCTTGTATAATTATATGCATATATGCTCAACTGCAAAATATAGCTCAACTGCAAAATATAGCTCAACTGCAAAATTTTGCAATATTCACGTTTAACTGTTTATAGAAAATAACAAAAACCGTCACACCTTATAAGTGATTTTGCAATTGGGGGTATTTCTTGGGTATAATTTTTTAAAACAAATTCCAAGTAAAATTTATGACTTTTTTCCTTTTAGATACAGTATTTTCTAGGGATGAACCGGATAGTGGTTTTGCCGGATATCGGATATCCGGCGCACATTACAAATCGGATATCCGAACTAGATTTTGCCGGATATCCAGCAGTTTAATTTTTATGAAAATAACTTCTCATACACACTAGAAAAAAAGGAAATCGGTCAAAAATTGAAAAATATTTTTTTTATTCTGTAATATTTCCCAATTTTTTTATCTTTAAATTGATACCAAAATGAAATAAACATTCAAAAAACTTTTTTATTTACAAAAGGTTATTCTAGGGTGCTGCTAGCAATGGTCGCATGTTCTGTACATTTTACACTTAATTTCTGAATAATTGTAATTTTACCATATGCCTTTTCATTCCAAACATGAAAACTCAAGTTTGCTTAAACTTTTGAGAAATTAATTTTTTTATTCAACTTTATATTAGTTGTGAGATGTGATGACCCTTCACCATAACGATTCGTTAATAATATAATTTTAAAGTAAAAAATTTGAAAAAAAGTGGGTTTTTTAAAGTCTATATTGGTTAAAGGGAGAATCTGCACACTGTGAATACATTGGTAGAATTTTCAGGAAAATACTTAAAGCAAGAACAAAGAAAATTGATCGCCTCAAAAAAAATCTTCAATGTTTTATTCATCCGGATATCCGGCATGGAAAATCGGATATCCGGCACTTTACTTCCGGATATCGGATAGTTAAAAAGCAGCCGGATACCGGATAGTTACCGAATATCCGTTTCATCCCTAGTATTTTCCCATTTTAAGTTTTTAGTCCTGTTTTTTGACAATATTAAAAAAAATAATCTTACTTTTTTTTTCTTATTCCATTTAGGCTGGAGGTGACTTGCAGCATGCACTTACAAAAAATTATGCTAAAGATCGCAGGCATCTGGTACTCCTTAAAGGTTTTCAGTTACTAGGTAATTTTTTTTTCTTTAAGGCAAACCCTTTTCTGAACCATATTTGAAAAGATTGATACTTAAATTATGGAAATATTTATATTTTATTAATTAAATGTATCTTTTGGAATAGAACGGCCCATGAGTCCACCTTCACTAGACAGCAAAGCTTCCGTTCTTCCCAGTGCGTCTGTGTGTAGTCCTACTGCAACCACTGGACAAAAAAGGCCAGCTACTAATTCGCCTCCGAATCCAAGAGAGGCAACTGGTTTCAAACAACCTGCAACGCAAGGTAAGTCACATGTCTTTGTTAGAAACAAAATATATAACTATTTCAATTTTATCAATCCAAATACTGTAAAAAAAATTATAATACTAAATCTAATATACTTTAAAAATATTTTTTTTTATAAAAAATTTTCTATCTTGGTTTTGTTAATCACTTTTTACAATTATAAAAATTATTTTAATTGTAAAAAAATAATAAGTTTTAACAGGGTGGCAACATAACCTGGAAATTATCATGGATTTTTTTAATTCTGGAAATATCAGGGAATTTTTCGAATTTGGGTCATTAAAACAACAATCATCGTCTATTATGCCCTTTACTCTGGGTATTTTATGTGTCATTATTTTCTTTTAGTTTAAAAAAATAATTTTTAAAAAAACATGGTTATGCACATTTTCAGTTTTATTTTTATAAAAATGTGAACCAGTGCTGGAGGGAGAAGCAAAAGCAAAGTGTATTGAACTTTATATTGTAAACAACGTGTGAGGGACTAATGATTATGCGATTTATTGGAGATTGGAATAGGAAACATATAAAAGATTTAAAATGATCTCTAAAAGAAGTACTTGAAAAACTTGCTTTTTGCATTATCTTTTTCCAGAGAACATGTTTAATTACTATTATGGTTGTTTCAATTATATAATTTGTGTTGTAGCCATACATTGTTTTAACTGATAATAGGAATTACTTATAAATTTTCATTTATAATGCAATATATTTATTGTAGTGTGAATACTTAACCTTTAGAAGGCGAGTGTTTGATTTTAACATGAGATTTTGACCAAAATATCGGCCACCCGCCCTGTAAAAGTTAATAGACTTGTTTCTATATAAAGCATGTATTACAAATTTTTTTAATGTAATAATAAAATCAGGGAAATTTTTGTGACACCATCATGGAAATCAGGGAACTTTTTCTTCCAGAATTTTGTTGCCACCTTGTTTAATTAAATGTTAAGTTAAATGTTTTTAACAACAAAAGTTTATAAAGGACTGAAGAAAGAAAAATCTATGTTTAGGCTATGCTCAAGTAATTTAATTTGTCAGCCACATGCTTCAAAATACATTATAAAATTATTGAAGTTTCCAGTATTAATTAGAAAAAGAGGACGATTAAAATAGTTTATAAGCAATATTATAAAATCTGTATTAGAGAAAGTATTTCTATATTAATTCAACAGTAATTTATATAGACAAGTATAGGGGGGGGGGGGGGGGGGTGCAAATTTCATTTTATTAATAAAGCTTTTTTTTGTCAAATTAATTTAAATGATAAGATTTTGAAGATATCAATGTAACAATGGCATTTGAAATTTTAAGTGATATTAGATAAATTAGTTATTATAACCAAACTGAAAATTAAGATACAAGAATGCCATAGCTGAAAGACAAATAGTATGTTTGTGCCATGCACAGGTTTATCTTATAAAAAGTACCAAAACTAGAAATAAGTGACAATTGTAATTACTTTTATATATGATTTTATTTAAGCAATTTTGAACCTATATTTATTACTTTTGTTTGAATTTAATCTTTTTCTTATTATAATTCAGGTAACTACACTGGGTTGGAATGGCCTACCTCTGAGAGTCAGGCTGGACCTATGACTTCCCAAAATCCAGTCCAATCGGCTATTCAAGCGCCCAATCCAGGGCAGATGCCAATGAGCTACGGACAAAATACGATGCCAGGACAACCAAACCAATCGCTTCCACAGAGGCCTGGCATTCCAAATCCTACATCTCACTTAAGTTCAATGAACCAGGTAAAGGTTTTCCTATATCATTGGTTCTCAACAGTAAATTTGAAAGAAATAAAAAATAAAAATCCTTAGGGAAGATTTTTTTTATATATAACTTTTTAGAAGACGGAAAGACGAAAAAATTTTTCCAAATTTAGACAGATATCTAATCTGTCAAATTCTATTAGAGTAATATGCAGATAAATCATTAAAAAAACTTTCCTATTAGAAAATATTTAAAAATGTTTTTGAACCTGTGTAATATATGTAATCTTTATTAATAAACCATATTATAGACTATTTGGTTTATCATCTGTATTAGTTTTTTTTTTTTTTTAATTTTCTCAGCTAATTAAATATGTGTACAATTTATCCACAGCCATATTTTACATTTTAAAAATATTTTAACCATTGGAAAAATTATATGAGTATTAATTGATAAAAATAATGTATAAATTGTATAAGTTTCTTAAGTTCGGTTTGAGTCGGCTTTCATCCCTATTAGTTAAAAAAATCAATACAGAAGTTATTAAAAACTCGCATAAAATTATTTCAAATTATATTGTATCAAGTGTTTGATTTTTTCACTGCATTAAATGAATAATGCTCTATTTTGTTTCTAGCCCAATCCACCCAATGTCACAATTACAAATAAAGGACCTCCTCAACATTCAGATGGCATCAGGCCGCAAAGAGGTCACTCTCCAGTTCCAACATGTAAGATTAGTTTGCATAATTAATTTTTATACCCTAAAAGTTTCGGGTATATGTCAGAGGTTATAGAATGTACTAACTACCCTCTTTGAATCCCATTTAAACCACCCATTTAACACTGCATTTAACACACCCGTCAAAATGACGGGTATTTACATTGTAATAATACTATCGGCTTGTAGATGTTACTAATGCAGTGTTAAATATCTAATTTTAATTTGTCTACCGCCCTTTTCTATGAAACTTATTTTCCCTGCCTTGTGTCATTCGCTATATAAAACCAATAGTGTGAATCCAGGCTTCTCGTCTCTGGAGTAAAATAAAGTAGTTTTGTAAGATATTTTACTCTTTTTTTTAACTTTGTCACTTAGATGACTGCACTTTTAAATTGGAGCACATGACTCAGAAAAAATTCTATCATCACATATATATATTATGATTCAAAAGTATCAGTTAAATTTGCATGATTACAAGGTGTACATAAATTATTGTTGGAGTTTCTGTACCTTTTAATATTCAAGTAGAAAACATAACAACAAAAATCGTTACATATTCCAAAAATATTTTATTTTTTTTAATTATATTAAGTCACAGGGTTTCTAACTGATTACAAAGTCAAGTGGTCTGACATCCAGTAATTTTTGTGTCATGGAACTTGTGCAGACCGTCTATCAGGAAAGTTCTTCTTTAGGAACTTACAGAATTTTTCCACAATGTGATGATACACCACCATCTTGATAGAATATCATATCTAGATTCTATATGATATTCCAGAATGATCTAGCTTTCCTCAACAATGGTTTATTACACCTGTATGTACATAGCCGGGTTTTTTTCGTAACTTTTGAAAATACGTAGTAGTTTTTAATAATTTTAATTTCTTTGCAAACTGGCAATCAGTGAAAATTATATCATTTGTGTGAATATCCCTCCCTTGATTAAAAAAAGGAGCACAACAACATTAGCAACCAAATAAATTTAAATAGAATCTTGTGTTTAATGTAGTATTTTTTAAATTAATATAAGTCCTCCTGTGTATTTACTTTATTGTTTATATTACCAGGTGGTCCACGCATGAGCTGGAATCAAACTGCTAATCCATCATCTCCTGCCTCTACCTCTCCAACTACGAGTGTTCTGGCAACTCAGCTCAACATGGGTCCAAGTAATATGCCAATGAGACACAATAACCCACAAATGCCGGGAAATCCAAATGTTTCTATGGCACAAGCCCAGTCCACTATGAATAATCCTCAAAGTTAGTATGAAATAAAGACTCTCTTGATTATCCATTATCCTATCAATCTTGCATCCTAATTTAAACGATTATTGCAATTGTACTATAGTAAAATATTTTCACTGTTTTTTAAAGTTTAAATAATTTTTATTTTGCTTACTTTTTTTATATAGTTTTAAAAACTTTAGAATATGTATATTTTATAAGTTTTTTATAAAAAATAATAGCTAGGGGCTAGCTTTTAAGTTGTACATCAAACGGTTAGATAAAAAAATTGTAGTTCAAAAATTGAGTGCATTGCTAGTAAAACTGAAAACTCCTAGGACATATTATCAGATATGTTATTTTTCTTCAAATTTTTACATTAATTGAATTCAGTTCATGAATTTACAGCTTAGAATTCACAATATGTCTAAATTCAGACATGGTACAATTCCGCGGGAAACATGGATTTCCGCTTTTTCATACTTTCATTTTATCATCCCTGCGATTGGTGGAAATCTGCATTAAAGTATCGGTATACCTATATGAAGTGAGGGGGAGATGCTTGAGGAATTTTTCAAAGATATTTTCCACGGAGAAAGGAAAATCCGAATGCACAAAAAGGTGGTGTTCGAATGCACCTTGAAACCAATTTGACCATTATTCGTGAGTGTAAATCGGCAAGAACTCAAGGAGAGAAAGACGTGATTGAAATAGGACTGTATTTATTTTTAGTGTCAAACCTATTTGTTATAACTTTAAGGTTATTTTTTCTAAAATTACAATTATAGTTCGCAGTCATAGCCTGCCACCTGTTAACCTTCGGTATTGTTCAGAGTACCATGACTGCAGTAACCTGTAACTTGTAATCTCTAAAAACCAATGTCACTTCTTTTAATTAATGGCACCATTCTCCACAGATGTCCTCAATACAGCCCGAGGCAATCTGTCCAACCTCAACCTTCGCATGACCACCACCTCTCCTGGACCCAACCCCCTGGCCGCACAACTCAACCATCCGCAGGGGGCCCCCTTCGGACAGCAGAACCCCCAGCAGCAGGCCATGCCCAACCCTATGCAATCCAAGCTGGGGGGGAACAGCAACCCAGCAGGGGGAAACAACCCCCTCCTGCCCGGTCAAGTGGGGCAGCAGATCCCCAACAGGGGGCAACCAGACATGCTGGGGGGGCAGGGAGGCACCCCGCAGCAGGGACAGCCGGGGAACCCAGCTGCCGCAGCCACCACAAAGGACAGACGCACAATATGGCAGGGGGTTCTGGATTTTCAAGAGAAATCGAATCTCCCGCAGGTACAGGGGCAAAGAGTGTCGCACTCTTTGACTTGCACCTTTTCTTCTATGGTGACTACAAGCGGGGATTCGGATGTGTGAGTATGGCAGTTCTACTTTTGAGGTGTTGAGAATTGCTTGTTTTAATTCGATGGCAGTGTTAACTTCAGCAGATTTTTGAAGGGCTATCACCCCTTTTTCTTTAAAAATTGAGCCCTTTTATGCACAAATCGTCCCCTGTCTTGCCATTTACTCATTCATGGTTCACCTGACCATTTTATTAAAATATCTGTTTTCATCCTTTTTATTTCAGTAGCACAATTTTTTTTTCCTTGAGATCAGAATCTGCGTTAATTCAAAACAAGATTTTTTGCGGAGATTCTTCGACTTTAGAGATAAAAAAATCTCTTTTGATTTTCTACCAAATTTTTTTTTCTAGCTTTAATGAAATTTCTTTAAACATTGATTACATTTGTTAGGTATTTGATTATCAACAGATTAATCAATGATGTAAAGTTTTTTAAAAGTCGGCATTTTGACGCTGTGATTACTTCGTTTATTTTTTGAAGATTTATTACTGCTTTTCTAGATTTAAATGCCTTTTATATTCATTGCTTTTTTCTGATATTTAGTTACCGGTTTTAGTGAAAATTTGCATTTTAACACAATGATTTTTTCGACCTTAAGGATGGGAAACGAGATTTTCTGAGTTTCAATTTGGTTGTATAATTATTTGACTACACATTTAGAGCCAATCAGTTTATACCTAGTAAAATGCCACTTTAGCAAAAACCTGCAATGTGACTCTTATTTTAGCAAAAATTTATTTCAAGTCCTCAATAAAGTGTTATTTTTCTCAAAATAGTGCCCTGCCCCTTTTGAACACTGCCAGTAGTACTTACTTTAAAAAAAAAAATTATCATTAAATTTATTTTTGTAAGTAAATGAATCAGGGACTAATTTCTGAGTTTATTGTAAGCATTTTCATTTCACCGACAACCAAAGCATGTGTGTACACATTCAGTTACTGGAATTTTTTTTATTTACTTTCCTCTATGTATTGTTCATATATGCTAATCTAATGGTATTCAATAGTATCAATTGAAAGGATTTTATATTTGTATTTTTTCAAAGCTGACCATAAACTTAAAAAAAAAAAAAATATTAAAAAGTTATTAATTTGATTCAAAGCTTGAATGGCAATTCCCACATTCAGGCAACTCAACCCTGCTATCTATGCACCTTTAGAACTTCATTGCTGCATATAATTTATTTTAGTAATAACTACCTTATTTAACTACTTGTTTTTTCAAGCTATTATTGCCAAATTGGTTTTGAATAGTACTTCAGAAGGAAAAATGGTTTTGAAATAAATATTAATAATAATAAAAAAAAATTATTGCTTTTCTTCTTATTTCATACGCTGCAAAACATTTCATTAGTACTTGTTGTGAAAACTAATTATTTGGGGGGTTTTATCGTTATGGGGTGTAAAAGTTGAATTTAACCATTCCATTCCAGCAATGCTGATAAGTGGCCTGGTCGACTGGTGCTGCAGTTGATTCCTAGACAACTTATAGTGGTGTCGAACTTGTTTAGCACATTGAAGACTGCTGCTCGCCATGTACTTATTCATTTCAACCAACAAACGGAAGCCCTCAACAAGTTATGCAAAAACATGAGTTCTGGACTGGTGAGAATACCCTATCTATTGTCTATTTGCTATTTGAATTTCTATCTGTAGTATTCAGTTACCTACAGAAATAACAGGGTGGTAACATGACCTGGAAAACCGAGAAATCAGAATTTTTAATTCTGGAAATATCAGGGAAATGTCATGGAATTTTTCAAAATTTCACGAAAAATCAGGGAAATTTTCAAATTTGTATCATTAAAACGGCAATTATCGTGTATTATGCCCTCCATTCTGGATAATTTAATTGTCAATATTTCCTTTTTGTTCTGAAAAAGAATTTTTAAAAAAGCTAGCTTATGTGCATTTTCATATTTTCAGTTTTATTTTTGTAAAAACATGAACCACTGCTGGAGGGAGCAGCAAAAGCAAAGTGTGTTGGACTTTAGATTGTAAGCAACATATGAGGGACTAATGAATATGCAGTTTATTGAAGTTTGGAATAGGAAATAAGAAGCATATAAACCATTTAAAATTATAGCTAAAAGAAATAATTGAAAAAACTTGCTTTTTTGCATTTTTTTTTATTTCAGAGAACACGTTTAATTACTATTATGCCTGTCGCAATTGCATAATTTGTGTTGTATCAATAAATTATTATTTTAACTGGCAATAAGTATTGCTTGCTTATATATTTTTATTTATAATGTAATAGATTTATTGTAGCGTGGATACTTAGTTTCTATACAAAGCATCTATTGCAACATTTCTTAATGTAATTGTAAAATCAGGGAAATGTCAGGGACCTTTTTTTTCCATAATTTTGTTGCCACCCTGAATAAAAGTGATCTATGAATCCAATACTCTCCTGTTTTTTTACCTCTGTTATTCTTATGCTTTGGCACAATCATATATATTTTCTTATTCCTTTAAGAGTATTAATTTCTAAAAAAAAATAGTTTTTTTTAATATTATTAATTTACTATATGAATATAAAATGAGTTAATATTAATGAGTAGACGAATTTTTTTCCATGTAAAATTCACAGGATGGAAATTCATAAAAATCATTTATCTAAGTTAGAAACTAAGGAGTGTTTAGTCTTAATTTTGCATAATAAGTCCGACACACATGTACTGTTTCTGGCCAAATTAGGAAGTTGTGATCAAAATATCTATTCCACCGAGATAATAATATATATATTTCAACCCTCAATTAAGCCTAACCTCTGTCATCAGTTTTACTTGTCACTACTTCCAATTCATCACAGCAAGTCGGATAGAATTTGTATTATTATGTGTGTCTGTTGCATAACCCTATGTACAATTCTGCCTTTATAAGTTAAAATGCCCCCAACTCCATTTTTTTTAATTCATATTTTCATCTTCTCTGATTTATCCTTCAAAAATTATACCTCTTTATGATATTAAAAATCTGTAAATCAAATATAATGGCAAGTTATATTGGCTCTAGCTCAAGCTCGAGGCAGTTTTCAATAAGTAAATAAATTTGACAAGTAAATAATAAAAAGACCATACATCCATGATGAATTGTACATAGAAAAACATGGTAAACTTACAAAGGTAAAAGAAAATATAACTATTACCATAATAAAATTTTGTACATACAAACAATTACTTTTAGACAAAAAAAGCCTTTTACTTTGATGCAGGTGATAAATTTGGTTTTTCGTATTTTCTGTAAAGTTTTTCTTTTTGGAGTTTGGGCATTCTTTCTTATGACGGTAGAATATATTCATAAGTGTTACAGGTATGTTTATAAATGCATTTGAAGTTATCATATATTGGTAAAATGAGTAAAATCAAACAGTACCAATTAATTGCACTCTTCGTGTTTTGTGTATTCTCCCGCTGGTGTCTAACTGAAATTCTTTGCCCGTAGGTGGGTTGCATCCAATTCCCACAAACCTGCGACATCCGCATAATGGTTGTCCTCTACATGCCAGACAAACAGATCTACATGGGCTTTATTGCTCATGATCAAGAGGGTTTCTTTAACAGTATTAAACAAAGATATGAAAACCATCGCAAGCAACAGCAACAAAGGGTATGTTGTCGCTCCTTCCTTTGATATTGTTATTTGCACGATATAACTGGCAAAATGACTATTTTAAGTTTTGAGGAAAATAATATTTGTATTGGTTAGCATAATATTGCAAAAAAAATTCGTATTTTAGCTTTTTAATGAGTCAGAGTCTAAGGAACAATGCTAACTAAAAACTTTTAAACAACTTGTAAAGTTTTAAAAATTCATATACATATGTACTCTTGTGACCAGCAATATAGAAACTAATAGTTACCCATAGTTCCATCTTGCAATATTACTGATAACAGTATGTACCAGGCATGGGATTTTTCCACAAATTAACAGAAATTTGCAAATTTTATTTTATTGAATAACTTATTTCAGTTAAGGAATGCACATATTTGTCATCATGAAAATAAAATTTAATCTAATTTTTTTTTGATCAATCACATTTTTAATTGACCAAGCATGAATGCAGTCCCTTTTTTAACTCGACCGTTCGTCATTTCGTCTGTCTGTAAACCCGTTGTTTAATTTTCTCAAATTTAGCATGAATGTTTCTTGAAATTATTAAAAGCACTACATCTATATATTTTTCTTAATTTCATTACTTTTCATGTTAAGTGCAGATTTTGTTTGTTTGCAGATCTACTTTTCAGAACTGCATATATATTAGGGAATATATTTTAATGATTGCGTGTGTTTTGATGCTATGAGTAACCTAATTCAATTATAACATGATATAAATTTTTTGTTGGTTTTATTTTAACCAAGTGACTGTTCATTGATTATGTCATTCTTGAAGAACTTCTTGATGAAATGACATGTGGCAACAGCTTTAACATCCATTTAAAATATGTAGGCTTAGATATGGGCGGATAATCGGACATAAAAAGATTATAAAATAGCAGATATGTCATATTTAATGAATGCTCCCTAGGGTAATATAAAAAAAAATATTCCTCAAATATTGTTTTAAGAAATATCAAGAAAAATATTTATATAATATGGAGAAATAGTTTTACCCACTTGTGACTAGGTGAAAGATAAACCATTGAAAACACATTGACCACTGATTACAGGACTCTACACAATAAAAGTTGCGAAATAATTTTTTTTATGGTTTCCATGTTGCTCAGCACCTTTGCTCTATGGTTATTTCTGCACTACATCTGTATTTTCTGCATATTTCATAAGAAATGGCTTTTTATAATATCTGATTATATGTATTCATGCTTTTATAATATCTGATAATATGTATTCTTGGCTTGTTATACTATCTGATAGGCTGATAATATGCAGTGGCAGCGATTCGGGGGGTAAGTGGAGGCGGTTGCCTCCACACTTTTTTAGGATGTTGCCCCCTCACTTTTTAAATATAACACTTTTTAAAAATAAAACATGACCCCAACACCCCCACTTCTACAGATGGTCAATAGTCAACATTTTTCTCGCCCCCACCCCTCCCACACACTTCCTGTGTCCTTGATCTTGCCCACACAGTTTTGGCATCCAATCGTTGCCACTGATAATATGTATCCTAAAACTATTCTGAAAAAATCATGCTAAATATAATCCAATAACTAGACTGTCGATCTCAGGTAATAAAAGTTCATATTGCCAGGTGTGTAATAATCAAATGTGTATTTGTTTTCTTGCAGTTGCTAGCTAACATTCCCCCTTCAGACGGCAGTATGGGCAATCAGCCTGCTAATCCTCCAAATCCAAATATGATGATGCCACAACAAGTATGCACTTTTACTACTGAATTTAATTTAATTAATTGTATCATGCTTTTTGATATAAGTGTATATAGCATATTTAAGTTTTTGAAAATCATGTTTAAAGTTTATATATTATATATAAAAAATAATTAACTAGTACTTCATAAGTATTTGAGAAAATTTTGAATACCACTAGTTGTCCTAGCTTTTTTTAAATTTGGGTCATTAAAATTATTTTGAAAAAAAAAGCTCTGCCTTTTAGAAATATTGACTTTTTTTTTTTATTTTTTTAAATTAAATTAATGTTTTTTGCGACTCAGTTTCATCTTTTTTTTTTATCTCACTACCTGTTGAATTCTAAAGGAAGTGGTGATAAAAGCTACGGTGATTATTATTAGTTAGTTATTTGATTATTAATGATTACTAAACAACATGGTTTTATAATTGAAATTTTTGCAATAAAATTTAACCAGACCAACTAAATTCAAAGTTTAGACAATCTTGAGACTTTTAGTTCGTATAACTAGCAAAATCTAAGTGTTATACTAATTTAAAATAAAAAGTTTTTTTTTAATACATAATCTATCTCAAATGCATATATATATATATATATATATAACAAAATAGATATTTTCAGTTATATCACCTTAAGTGAATCTAGTCTATATTTAATATAATCATATATTTATTCTGGTGTTGTCATCTTAATAATTTAATTTTAAGGCCCATTCTACAGGGATGTTATTTGTGGCCTTCCACTTAATTGTAAAATTCTTTTTTTTTAAACTTTTCAGTATTAAAAATATACTTAACAAACATGTTATGCAATTGAATTTTGTACGTTAGAATCTTTCTTCATGGGATATTTTCTATCCTGCAGCCTGCCGTAAATAACCTAAATCCAAATGCCAATCAAATGAATGTCTGCATGCCAGTCAATCAACAACAACAACAGCAGCAGCAACAGCCTTCACCACAACAAGTCCCTCGTCAAGTCAACCCACCTCCTCCACAGCAACCCCAAGCCCCACCCCCTCAGGCTGGCATGCAGCATTCGGCAAATGCTAACAATCCGGCAAATGCCGCTAGGTTAAACCAGTTGGAAGCTGCCCGGCAACAGAACCTGGTAAGACAACAAAACCTGGTAATTACAGTTAATTTATTTTTTCTTCTTCTTAAGATTATTTTTAAGTTTTTGGAAAATTTCAAATGGGAAAATTTGTACTATTTTTATGTTTGCTAAAATATTTTAAATATAAGAAAATGAAGTCTTTTGGGGATTTGTTTTTTAATTTAAATGAAATTTAGCATTGCTATTGTGTTATGTACCAAGTTGAAGTAAAAGTGTTTTTTTTTTTTAATTTATGTTAATGGCAATCCCCTTTAAATTTTGGGATCCTTTATCATATTTTATATAGTGTCACGTGAAATATCTTAAAAATGGTTTCATTTTCTAAAACATAATAATGTGTGCTTAGTGGAAAAACTGGCCAAACTGTTTTGAGTTAACCGGGGTTCTCTCTTTAATGGAACATTAAAAAAATATATTAATCTAAGAGTGCTTTATTTCTGTCCCACACTTTCTACTGCCTTGGTAAGTGCTCAATCTCAATAGTAAGGCATCTGTGTGTTGATTATGCCTTCGATGCTAATATCAGTGAATCAACAAACAAGTTTGGAAATGTTAACAAAATGACTTGTTTGTGTATATTCTATAAAATATCCAATATTAAGCCACTCCACATTTTTTTAACTGGTGAATATTTCTTTTTGAAAATTATTTATAAAAGAACTCAATTGGTTATCAGAAAAATTATTTTTAATCTTGTAAACACTGCAGTTCCTTTGCAAATATTTTCCAAGAAACTTTCATTTTGGTTGACTTTGAATCTAAGAAGTACATCTCTGAAACTGTGTCTTTTTTAAAACACAATAGCAGCATTTCCCTGCATAGCCCCACGCCCCACCCCCTCAGGCTGGCATGCAGCATTCGGCAAATGCTAACAATCCGGCAAATGCCGCTAGGTTAAACCAGTTTACATAAGCCCAATCATGGTGTATCAAATTCACTCTGAGGTTTTCAAATTTCTGAATTGTTATTGAAAAATTAAATTATTTAATAATTAGAGCCAAAATAAATTAATATTTTATAATCAAAATTGCTTTCCCGCACAACTATATTTATCTTTTTATAGTTAAAAATTACAGTGATTTAAAAAAAAATTCAAAAAGTTTAGATTGCAAAGCTATGTTTCCCTATATGATTTTGTAGTACATTGTTTTAAAGCCATATTCTAGTTGTGATTTAGAAGTAGGCTGATGAATTGAAACATTGGTTGAGGGGTAAAAATTATAAACAAAATACATTTAATTAAAAAAAACTTGAAAATCAGGAAAATGCTCTTAAAAACTAATTGAATTAAAAAAAAATATTTTATAACACCATGCCATTTTTCAAATTATTTAGATACCCTTTTATTATACCAAAAATTTGGTTTGGTAGTTGTTATGTATTGCAAGAGTCGGAAAAGAAACAATGCCAAATTGGCATCTTTTCTCCCACTTGTTGGTGCGCTTGGCGCTCTTTCTCTTCAAGACAATTTGGCAAACCCTTCATTCGAAAGACTGCGCTCCTCTTGTTTGGACGTATAGCATGGGTCTCTTACGACCAATTCCCTTCTTCGTTTCCGGGCTCACAATGACCCATTGCTTTGGAATATTCAATCGTTTTAAGAATTGAATAAACTGTTTTGTAAAGAAACCATACAGTCCACCACGTTATTGAACCAGTGCGGGTACTAGCAGTACTTAACAGTAGTATTATTTGAGTAAAATATATATGTAATATATTAAAGTTTGTGAATTTCTATCTAAGCAGTAACAAAAAAAATTTTCACAAAATGTCCTGTTCCTGACTCATAGAATTACCTTTCATACACATTTTTCCTATAATTTGTCTTATTTTCCCCTATAAAAAAATATCTGTATGATGTAAAGAAAATATTCTCATTCCAAAATGAAATTCACTGCACAAGTATAGTTATTTCAAGTTGATACGGTTAAAGTATTATTCTTTACATCAGCCACATGAATATGCAAAAGAAAATTGAATATGATTAATCTTTTTATATAATTAGTGACATAAAAGTTGTTCGTTAAAGTGTCTAAACGTCTAATTTATAATGTCCAGGGAAAGTAGACCCCCCTATTTTTTAAAAATTACTTGTATATAAAAAAATACAGTAAAAATGTCTGAAATACTTCTTTTGTTGTACTTTAATATTTTATTTGTAGGTTATAATGGACAAGCAATCCAAAATTCAAGCTTGGTTTTAAACTTTTTTTCAAAATTTTTAATTAACAATCTTTGGCAATTATTATTAACTGATTTAAAGCTAATAATTGTGTTAGCTCTAAATCTAGGATCTAAATAGGATATTTAAAATCATGTAACCAAGATGCAATCACAAAACATTCATGTCATTAAAATGTACGCTGATATATTTTAAAATGGCAGTGTATGTTGTAAATGTAAATATTATTGTCTCAGCAAGGTTGCAAAGAAGTTAAATAAATGTAGCATAGATTTTTATTCTAAAAAGGAGACATAGCCTACTTTCTTTGTCGAAAGCTAGAGGAAGCACGCATGTTGATGAGCTTAGGCAAAAGTAGGGGATAAGGGATTCCTAGTTTATAAAAAAAATTAAGAGATTTTCAAATGTTTTAAACTGAATGCATTTTTTACAAGCCATGTTTAAGAGAAGCTTATCTTGTTTTGATAATAGCCCTCACACAAGTTCAAATTTAACTGTTTTTTGACAAAAAAGAAATTGATATTATTTTCTGATTATATTGTGTATTTAGTTTTATTATATGTATATTCTTTGTGTTCATAACTTCTTAGTTAATCATGATTTTGATGTAAAACATTAATGTGGTACATAGACATCCTAAACAAACTAAACTGTGTATGCCAACATATTCAAAAGCTTTTGCCTGCGGGTCATTCCATGTCAAATCAACACAGTCATTTTCCTCACCATCTCCTATTTTTATGAAATTTGGTGAACTTGTTATACTTACTAAGAATGTAAAAAATGCAAAATTTTAACCTCCTCGGCCTATTAGTTTTTTAGTTATTTGCATTTCAAAATGGCTAAAAACGTAAATCTGCACTCCAATGGCTGCATTTAAATTACCATAACTCCTGTTCTAATTAACATATAGAAATAAAATTGGTATCGTTTTAAAGCTCTTTAAATGACTTTTAAAATGATATGAAACATATACAGGTTTGGTGAAAAACATTTCAAGGTCATATTATTTGACCTTTGACTTTGAATTTCTAAAAAACGAATTTCTTAATTTTCACTATATTTTTTTCCCTGAATACTACAACATTTGAACTACATGTATACCAATTTTCAGAGTGGGACGACAATGAGATCATACACTAAAAAAAAAATTCAAAAATTAGCCATTTTGAAATGGAAATAACTAAAAAACTAATAGGCCAAGGAGGTTAAAATTTTGCATTTTTTATATTATTAGTAGGTATAACAAGTTCACCAAATTTCATAAAAATCTGAGATGGTGCGGGAAAAAAATGCATTTTCTTGTGCATTTTTTCCCCACACTTTTTTTGATTTGACATGGAATGACCCTAATATAGTGCATATTTTTGTTTATAATTTTTTTTTTGTATGATCCCATTGTTGTCCCACTCTGAAAATTGGTATACATGTAGTTCAAATGTTGTAGTATTCAAGGAAAAAATATAGTGAAAATTAAGAAATTCGTTTTTTGGGAATTCAAGGTCAAATGTCAAAAAATATGACCTTGAAATGTTTTTCACCAAACCTTCATGTGTTTCATATCATTTTAAAAGTCATTTAAAGAGCTTTAAAACTATACCAATATTATTTCTATATGTTAATTAGAACAGGAGTTATGGTAATTTAAATGCAGCCATCGAAGAGCAGATTTACGTTTTTAGCCATTTTGAAATGCAAATAACTAAAAAACTATTAAGCCGAGGAGGTTAAAATTTTGCATTTTTTACATTCTTAGTAGGTATAACAAGTTCACCAAATTTCATAAAAATCAAAGATGGTGATGAAAAAAAATGCAATTTCTTGTGTTGATTTGACATGGAATGACCCCTGCACAAATTGAAAAGAGCAAAATCTTACTATTAGAGCCCTCAGTTGTTAAGTTTCATATGCAATCATGTAAGTAAGGAAACTAGTTCCCACACTTAACAAAATGTGTATCATTATTTTTTTTCCCTTTGCTTTAAAATTAATTTTAAGATACTTAACTATTTTTTTTTAAAAACCTCATAAAACTAAGCAATTTCTAAGATAGCAATTATAGTTTAATAAATTTATACTTACATCATATGTATCTTCGATATAAACTAAACCTGTGTAGATAAAAATTTTGAAGATAGAAATATGCCTAAAAATGCTCTTTGTGTTTTATTTTTATTAATGAAGTCATACGGGTCATTCTCAATTTTTTTTACAAATGTTGTCCTTTGTATTATGTCCATTCTGTTACCTCAGCGATGGTAACATAGGAAAATGCATTAGTAACTGAATGGACAAAAACTTTTTACTTTTATATTCTATTTAGACTTAACTTTCAACTAATTATCATTAAATCTTATAAGGCTTAAAAAAATCTAATTAACTTTCATCTAAATTACTTAATAAATATACTCACCTTAATAATTCAATCAATATTTTCTTCCAAAAACTTAATTATCCAGATACAGTAGTCAACTATAGAAGAAGTTAGTGGTAACAAAGTAGCACCATGAACTTATGCTATAAAAAACTTTGGTAACATAGTGGGCATTAAAAAAAGGACAAAACGTACTAAGCTGTGGAAAACAGAAAAGTTGCTTAATAAAATTTTGTCATTTAAGATGAGACGGAGAGCCAAGGACATAAGCTGTCAATAAATGTATTATTAATAAAAAAAAAAATCTCATATTGTTATTATTGCTTGATTTTATTTTTCATTTCTGTTGAGGGACAAATACTAATCGTTTTGCACATATTTTTGCTCTTGTTTTAAGGATTTTTTATTTTAAAAGTAATAAAATCTCAAGAATGCATTTTTTTTCAGCAAGATAAATGTAAATATTTTATAATGACAAAAGATAAAAATCTGAAGTCATTGAATTCAAAGGACGTGTAAAAAAAATTTAGGAATTACCCATATGCGCTTGTCGTTTTATTTCTAAAAAATTAATAAAAAAACAGTCGTTAATTTCAATTATCGAATTTTCAATTATTGTATAAGTATAAGGTGTAATAAGTATTGTATAGGGAATTCAAAAGCAAAACAACTATTATCGAAAAAATTGCAATATTCTACTAAATATCAATTTCTAATAACAAGAATTCACTACATTGTTTATACGTTAATGTCATTTAATTATATGCTTTTTTTTAAATAAACTGTCAAGAAGAAGAACGGTTCTTTTCGCATCCGTTGAAGATAAAAAATAGTATTTTAAATGTAATAAAAATCATCTGAGGAATGAATTACAAATTACGTAAATAGAACATGGATTCCTGACTTAAAATAAGCCATGACTTGTAGTGGTGGGCTTCAAAAGAGCAAAGCACTGTAAACAGAGATTTATTGTACTGACCCCTAAAAAATCCCTGACCCCCAAAAAATCTCTGACCCCTTTATAAAAAAAGAGATCCATAAATGAAACAAAGACCTAATCAGAAAGTCATGTAGCGCCCAAGGTTCAAGCAAATGGTGCCTCAAGTCAATAGGGATGTGATGAATAATCATTTGGCCTTATACCGAATATTCAGTTAATTTTGATGTCGAATGCCGAATATTCAGCAGTCAAATAACAACTTCCATTAAAATTCTTTATACAAGTAAATAAAACAAGTACTTAAGGTAAAGGTTTATGACCAGTTGTGGGGTGTGACTTTTTGCGTTGGTCATCGCTCCGAGAGGCAACAGTTATTAATCAAAGAAGTATTGAAGAGAAAAATATTTATAAACCTCTCAATTAAATAAAAATAAAGGATTGTGTCCCCATGAAAAAGTGAATTTTTATAAATCATCAGTTTTCGTATAGTTTTCTTCCAGCAATGTTTATTCTAAAAATATATTACACAACAAATTGTCATCTTCAAAATATTTGTTTAAAAATTGGAAAGAAAGAAATATAAAGATCAAGGTTATTAATAAATATAACAATCAATAGCAAACTCGTGTATTTAAAACTCACTCGCTGAAATCGGTATTTTGCTATTACCAAATATTTCAATTTGTGTAAGCTCTCAAAATGGTCCTGCGCATTCCAGTTTGTTTAAGATGTCTATGATATGATGGAATATAATGAAAGGTATGAATATACTTTCTTATAAAACAAAAAGGTTTGTATGAGTAGTGATAATTAATACATTCATATAAAGTTGCATATATTTTTTACAGTTGTATATTGGTGTTCTTATTTAGTGTTAAGCAACTGACATTTATTTCAATAATTTTTATATATGATTGAATTTATTTTTGCAATTACTATTTATTATTTTAGCATTTGTAAATCTATATTATATTGTAATATATTAATGTATTGTATATTTTCATCCTTGTTACAAGTTTTGATATTTCATGTTTTACTAAAAGTATGGTATTTTGAAATGTGTAGTTAAAAATACAGCAGCTTCAACAAACATTAGAAGCTGCTCAGCAAAAAGAACTGCAATTTAAAGCAGCACAGGAACAGCAAAAACAACAACAAGCAGCTCAGCAGCAACAAATGATTGAGAGGCAAACTGCCATTAGACATGTAAGCATTATATTTTTGGTAAAATTTATCTAGGTTCACATGAATTTTTAATCTATTTTATACAAGATCATAAAAAGGTATATCTAATATTGCCTTGTATAATGTTATCCATTTCTGCTCCAAGTACATCTTTCATATAAAATAACTTGGTAGTTCCATTTTATTTTGAAAAAACGTTGCAAAAGAACTGGTTGTTTTTCCTGGGATGTGACATTGCAGAGTGGTAACATAACCTTGAAATCAGGGATTTATTTTAGATTTTTTTTTAAATTCTGGAAATGTCAGGGAAAATTTCACAAAAAATCAGAAAATTTTTCAGAATTGGATCACTAAAGCTACAATTATCGTCTATTCTACGTAATTTAGTTGTTGAAATTTCCTTTTAGTTCTAAAAAAATATTAAAATTATCTACAGCAGAAATAATTTGAAAACAATTACCTTTTTTTGCATTCTCTGCTTCCAGATAACATGTTTAATTACTTGCCCATCACACTTGTATAATTTTGATTTGCATAAATTATTATTTTAACTGTGTATAAGTATTACTCATAATTTTTCCTTTACAATACAATATATTTATTATATTGTAGCGTGAATACTTTGTTTCTATACAAAACATGTATTGCAACATTTTTCAATGTAATAGTAAAATTAGGGTAATCTTTGTGACTCTATCATGGAAATCAGGAAACTTTTTTTCCAGGATTTTGTTGCCTCCCTGCATTGGAGTTTTAATTTTTTTTTATTTTAAATAAGTCATAATGCAAATTTGATTGTAGCTGGAACAGCAACTTCAACACCAGCAACAGCAATTGGCCCAGCAACAACAAAGCATCCAAATGCAGCAAGTTAATCAACAACAAGGCCACAATCCACAATTAAGGAATCTATTACAGCAGGTAAGTTTTTTTTTTTTAACTTGATCCCATTCTTATATGAAACCCTTGTGATGCAAATGGTTGTTGAAAAATAAATGTAGATAGTTAGTGAAAACTTTATACTTAGCAGCTTTAATACAACTTAAATTTTTAGGGGTCTGTCCTGTAGGCAGTAAAAGGGCACCCAGTTTTTAAAAAGGCACTTTTTGTTTTTAAAAGGGCGCTTTAAAAAAAAAATTGGGGATGGGCGTGGTCACACATTGATACATCGGATCCGTGACCAAACAAAAAAAAAGTTCCGATTTGTTGGTTGACTTTGCGCTAGACTGAATATTGGGCTATTGTTGATGGTTCGGGGCCTATCTCGAAGGGCCGTACAAAATTAATGTCCCTTTATCAAGATATTACTTAAAATTCAAAATTTGACATTTAAAAATTAATGTTTTCCTTAACAATCAAATCTGTAAGTAGCCCTAATCAGACCCCTTACAAAACTGATAAATCCAAAGTTTGGTCATAAAATGCCTAGTCTTGCAACTTCGCCTCATTCATCTTCTCTTTAAAAAAATCCAGAAAAAAAAACCTAAGCATTTCATATGTGGGCACAGGCAACCAATAGGATTCGAAGAATGCTCTGAGCTCGAAATTTTCAGCAGAATCATCGTGATTACACAAAACGTGTAATTAAAAAGGTGTTTAATCGATAATTGGATAATAAAAAAAAAAGGTTTTCTTTTTTAAAAATTAGAGAAAGAAAGACACATGCTTGACTGAAAAGGGCAAAAGGGGCGGCATTTTTGAAAAAAAGGCATGAGGGCGCTATCGAGATGAAAAAAGGGCGGGCAGGGCGGACCGCCCTTCAAAATACGCCTAGAGTGAACTCTGCGTGTATGTTAGCGCACTGATGGCAAGTAGTGTTTTACATGAAGAAGAACTAGCAGATGATTGCTTGCTGAGCACTGTACTGGAAACTGTCAAATTATTGCTGTTGTGGCAATAATCCTCTGCAGAACATTGAATAATTCCAAAACATATGTTTATTTTTTCATTAGAGTCACTACAGAATGTATCCCTCTAGTGAGGTTGCAAATGATACAAAGAGAAAATAGTTGCATAGTATCACACTAATATTTAAGAAATAGTTTTTTTTTAATGTAACATGTAATATAAAATTTAATTTTAAAAAAAAGCAAAACTTTAAAAAAAAGTAATTCTACTGAGAAAATAAACTTTCTGGTCACTTTTGGTTGTAACAGGTTTAGAGTGCTTGAAAAGCGCTTTACTGGAAACTTTGTCAACTTATCGCCTTTGTGGCATAGTCCTCTGCTAAGTGTTGAATAATTTCAAGAAAGCTATTTGTTTACATTAGCAAATTGGGGTAGTTTAAATCCTATTATTTAATTTAATTCAACAATTTTTGGTAGACCATTATTATGAATATATGGTTAAAATATAAGCGCTTCGTAACGGCAAACACATTCGACTTAAAAATAATATTTTTACTACACCTTATTTCTTATAAGGTATTAGGAATTAATTGAGTAAGTTTGTGTAGTTGCTAACCTAATCACCAATTTATCTCATGATACATTCCTTCCATTTATTACAGCAACAAGTGCAACAGCAGATGAGAAGACAACAGCAACAACAACATCAGATTATGATGCACAACCCACAGGGCATCCGCCCACAGATCCCCGGAAACCTCGCCCAAGGGGGCATTGGGGGTCAGCCGCAACAACAGCAGCAGCCGCAACAGAATCCACAGCAGTCCTGGGGTGACTTGGGCATTTTGGACTCATTGCCACCTTAACTTTTATACTGCTATGTGTTGTTTTAACACTGGACCTTAGTTAGAGTAACGACGCTTTTATTGTCCACATGGGGGGAAAAGTACAAAAATTTTGTAAAAAGGAAATTGGTGTTGGTAGTTTGTGTGATTAAAAAACTACAAAACGTTCAGTTGTTCTGATGTCAAAGGTTTTGTGGTTCAATCGGCTAGATAGTAGTGCATTTTTTATATGTTTTCCGAAATTTGATTCGAAGACTATTGTTTAACTCTTATACAAATTGATAAACATTTTTGTGAAAGTGTCCTCAGACTACAATATGTAAACATGTTTGTATAAATTGGAACTCATCCAAACTTACTTTGTTTCTATTGGAACTTTTTGACTATGATAAGACTGCAAAGAAAAGAACGTTGATAGTTATATTATATTGTGAATCTATGTCAATTATTTTTTTGGGAAATCTAACATGCTTATGCCAATTATAATAGTTTTGTATTATTTTTTCCTGTAAAATCTGGACTAATTTTAATAAAATATTTATTTATTTTGAACAAAAATCGCATTTAGGCATTAAATGTTGTATTTCGATAACATTTCAACGTCACCAAATACATCTGATGAAGCTTTAAAAAATTTGTGTTTATTGAAACCAAATATTTATTTTCAATCTATACTTGTTATGATTAAGTGGAGAGTGCTCAATTATATTGTTGTTGGGATCATATTTTCCATAAGTTAAATTCTCTATATGTTAAGTTAAATGCAATGGAAAGTTCTCTTTTCAGTTTTATTTTGTTGTTAATATAATATATACATAATCCTACATTAAGAAATTTGTTAATAAATTGTAATCGCATTTTACTCATCTTATGTATAATTGATGATAATCATTATCTGGAGGAATTGTGATTTGCTTTGACTTACTAAATTAATATAAGTAAGCATTTTTGCAAAATACTTAAAAGATGAGTAAAAATACAACGGTGTTGTTATCACAATTGTCTTATATTACCTGTAAGTGTAGTTTTAGTATTTAAAAATCAGGCAAACAAGTTATTATTCATTTGCATGCATTTCAATTTTTTTACTGTATATATAATTTTAATTGAAAGCAAAATCATTTTTTTCATGATTCGTATCTCTACTACCAATCAACTGAAAAAGTATCCAGTACATTTTACAAATGTGTACTAAGCGTGATTGATCAAATTCCTTACTGTTACCAATATGGCTTGTTGTTTTACTTAATTGTAAAATTAAAAACAAAAATTTAAATATTTGTTTTTATTATTTTAAATTGGGAACAAGGAAATGGCAATAAATCACTTTTGAACCAAATATAGTAAATTCTTTGCCAAAAGAACAATTCGTTAATTTATGGTAGGAAGATTTTTGCAGAAAGTCTAAAATGATCTCAAAACGAATGTATTATAATTTCTAATTTTATTTTTAGTGACATGATTATTTTGTATAGAATAAACTTGTATCTAAATAATACCTACTATATTACTTAAACGTTAATGCCCATATTCGAAGAATCTCTTGTATTTTATGTGCCATATTGTGACACCCATATTTTGATTCAAGAAATGTTTCTAAAAATTTTGTAATTGTTTTGTGAAAAATGAATTATTTTTGTGTCTATAGTAGATCAAAATTTTAAAACATGCATTTTACAATTTAAATTTCATTTTATATACTTTGTTAATATGTTGATGCAAATACAGTGCTACACCAAAACCTTAAAATTGAATAAGAAATAAAATTGCACATTTTCTGGCGGTATTGTGTCGTGTTTTTTTTTTTAATTTAATAAAATATTGTTTTTAAACTGTATATCTGAGTGTATGTGCAACTTTTATGGGAGCTTTATAACAAAGAGATATTGAGGCTTCCAGTTAATTGAATGACAAAAAAGTATTGTATTTTATTATTTTTTTTAACATTTTCTATACAATAAAAAAATTGAAATTGGAGAAAACAACAAAGAGTTTGGTTAATCAAAACTTCTGTATACTTGAATGCCAGACAACTTTTTTTTAATCCTATGAAAATGTTTTACATATTCGAAAAATACTCAATTCGTCAGAGAATTTAAAAAAAATAGCTTGGTTATATCCCAAGTGGGGACAATTATGAGCTGTTAAAGAAATTTATTTGACACAAGTGGACATAATTTTGGAATTGCAATCTGTCCAAATTATATTGTTTGTGAATAATCACTAGGTAACTTGGGTTCTTTAGCTTCTGAAATAGACTATATTGCAAAATTTCCAGTCATCTCTTATCTGCCGTGTCAAATGTGTTTTTCCAAGCAAGAAAAGAAAATCTAAGCTATATATCCTTAATATAATATAATAGATATACATCTAATATAACAAATGTATTACAAAATTAGCTTTAAAAGTAGTGTTCACAATTCATTCAGAAATATTTTTCTTAAATGTCAAAAATTGTTTGACATTTCAATTTTAAAATTCAATAAAATAATCTTTCTAAAAAAAAGGAAAACCGACTTTAAGAAAAATGCGCTAAAAAGTAAAAAATTATTTTTAATCTTACGAATGAGTTGACAAAATTGAATTATTGAATATCAATTTTATACTTAGTACAACTTTTTGAAATCGGCGCCAAAATTTAGATATGATTTTTGCAAATTGGCACCAACTAATATATAACAGCCGGATAATCGATTATTTTTTTGCAGATTTTGCCTAAGTGGATTTTTCTCTATCCAACAAAAAAAGAATTTTCGAAATCGGAAGACATTTTTTTTTAAACGGTCCGGTTAATTAAGAAATCCGGATAGTTAAATCCCGGATAACCGGATATTTTTTTCAAATTGCTCCCCTTTGAAACATCCCCTATCCAACAAAAAAAAAATTGTCCAAATATCTAAAGTAGAATCGAAATCTCGCGCGCACATACATAAAAAAAAAAAAAATACATACAGGTCGAATCTATAACCTCTCGACTTGGCGCGCGTTGGCGGTTTTAATTTAAATTTTCTTGCGGTTTTATTTTGGAGTTTTGGTGAGCGCGCTGGGCAGTCGGTTAATTAATTTAAAATTTCTTGCGGTTTTATTTTGGAGTTTTGGTGAGCGCGCTGGGCAGTCGGTTAAAAAGAAGTAATAGTAGATAAACATGTGGATATAGCGACTTTTGATTCTAGAACAAAAGGAAGATGGCGACTAATACAGCTACAAAACAAGTTATGTGAAAATTAAAATTTGGAATATAACTTATTTAGTAATTTGAGAACACATTTCATTGAAAAATTGAGGTATTTTTTTCATCTAATTAAAAAAATAATAATATTGTACACATACTATTGTTAAGGTTTTTCGCAATGAAATAAAAAAAGCTTTACTGCATATAGCTGCTTTTGCATTTGGACTAGTTAAATGCTAAAAAAAAAAAATTGCGAAGGAAAATGAGCCCCGATAACAGAGATAAAAACTTTAGATAAGATAATATTAAAACGAAACTGGCATGCGGATATGGTCATGCTCCACCTCTACCCGACAGTTACATGGTCAATCTGATGCAATATTTTCCTATTTGGATAAGAAATACATTAAAAATTATAAAATCACTTTGTGAAACGAGTAAACGGTGAAAAAAAATTAATAGCGATTATTCCTCTATAGATCTACATTTGGTTAAATTTTAATTGTTTATGTTTTTAATATATTTTCCGAAAAGTTAACTCCGCAGTCTTGTTTCGTCATTGAAGCTGTTTACTTGACCCAAATGTTTAGCGACCTTTTGGCGAATATTGATTGGGAACAAACAGTCCACAAATTAGTTTAACTGTCACGTAATTTACTGATTATAATTATTCGCTTTATTGTTTTAAATAATGGTTTCATGGTATTTATATGTCATAGTTATTTCGATATTTATTTAAAATTAAATTATTAATTAGCAAATTTGGCACAAAAATGTCATCATTTTCGCCAATTTCTACAACCCTAGAGCCAACTCTGACGTACAGCACCACAAACGCCATGTTGGATAATCACAATTTAGATTTTATTTTGATGATATTGTGTTTTTATTTCTTTCGATTGATTATGAGTTCCCTAGGGTCCGAAATGTTAAAAAATGTCGAATTTGATTATTGTGATTATGCCCTTTTACCTTTTGAAGACTTATCTTGCAGAATGCGAACGAAAATCGAACCTTTGAACGAAATTCCAAAATATGTTACCTTTAACAGATGGAATATGGAGCCCTAGTGAGACTTCCCGAGGTAACACAAACTTTCTTCTTCTGTGAGTGTCCTTAAAATCTGTGAAACATGTCGCTGAACATTGTGGATACGTTCTTGGAAAAGCTTTATCATGTATCAAAGGATAAAAACATTCCCTTTGGCAAGAAATTAACTGGATCGCAAAATTTCCTTGGGACTAACTATATATCCCAAAGCATTCCTACCGACTTTCAAACACCCTTTACGGATGATGAATATTTTTCTCATAACAAGTTGAACAGATCCTCTTCACTTGACTCGAAAATGAATTTTTTCAATTATATCGCATCGACTGACGATAGACTTGTAAGTCGAGTGGCCAAGCTACTTCCTTCGCCCCCCATGCTGAGTTCTGAAGACCAAATCTTCCTACCAGATTATCTGAAATTACTTCGAGAACAAGAACTGTTCATCAATCAAGGATTCAAAATAATTTGTAAAGAAGTTGAGCAGCACTTTGAGAATTTAAACAAAACATTGGATCGCAAGGTAGACCCAGGTAAAAATACATCTCGGACTTCTAGTGTTGAAAACCCTTGTCAACAAACTAATAAAGTGTCTGATAAATCTGACAAAAGTACTCAGCAAATAAATTTGCCTTGTGCTGAAAGCACTACCAACCAAAGCAACGAGTTGAAATCTCCATCTAAGTCCAACTCTGATACTTGTCTCCAATCCAGTTTGTCCGTTAGTGTAGAAATCACTCCCGGCCAAACAAAAGTAATGAATTCCTATCTTGAATCTGGCAAAGACATTAATCATCGACCAGACTTTTCTTCTATTGTTAAAAACCCAAGCAAAGAAATCACGATGCAAGATTCGACAGTTTCTCCATTTAAGTCCAACTCGGGTATTTGTCTCCAATCCAGTTTGTCTGCTAGTGTGGAGATCACTCCGGGCCAAACAAAAGTAATGAATTCCTATCTTGAATCTGGCAAAGACGCTAATCATAGACCAGACTTTTCTTCTGTTGTTAGAAACCCAAGCAAAGAAATCACGATACAAGATTCGACAGTTTCTCCTGTTCTGACTGCCGTTTCGCAAGAGAACAAGAAACAGTTAGCCAACAAGCACGCAATGAATGAAAAGTTGACCAATCGTAAAAATAAAGAATTGCAAAAACGTTCAAAGAAGCGAAGACGCAGACAGAGAAAGAACAATAACAAGGTCCCTAGTGAAGATTGCGCAACCAAAGCTGAAGGAGGCAAACTAAAGAACGAGGCTACAGCGAATGCCAGCAGTGGAGCTCGGACTAGTCCCAATAGTGTTCTTCGTGATAGTGGAAGCAAACGCAGTGATATTTTATGTGATATTGTAAGTGGTGTTCAAATTCTCCTGCCGAACTCCTCGTCGTTTGTGATTTCAATCGAGAGTGCTGAGGACGACTCTGATTGGGATGCCAACAGTGACTGTGAATGGCTGAACGACTGCTCGGAGTTTGAATTTTCGGGGATTTTCATTTCGAACTTGTCTGCACCCTTAACAAGTACTTCGTCAAAAGGCGTGTGCATTTCGCAGCTGAGTGTCTCAACTAGTCCCAGTGAGGAGGTGGAAATGCATCGTCTGGGGGCAGTCCTTCGAAGAGTTAATGATAATTGGGTTAAAGCTATGAAGGGACTGGAAACTAAGCCTAGAGTGGCTACAAAGGTATTGTATATCTAAAATGCTTAAACTTAAGTATAAGTGAAACATTGCGAATAGGGTGGTCTAACCCCAAATATGGAACAGATGTAGTATAGGACATTTGGCACAGTCTTTTTTTGGAAGGACGAAAAATTGCCTTTAAACATAGCATGGGGTTGCCAGATGTTCAATGTGTGTGCTTTGATACTACTTCCAGTAACAGCGGAATCAACATTGGGGCCTGTGCCCTTTTAGAACAAAAGATAGGAAGACGTCCCAGTGTTGATTCCAGTGTTACTAAAAGTGGTATCAAAGAACATGCATTGACCTGGTCTGCAATTTTCCAATCATTAAGATTTTGCAATATTACATTTATATTATGTTGTATATGTAGTATGTACATAGTATTATAACAGTGTACACTCTAGGCGTTACACTTTTCATCTCAATAGCGCCCTTGTGCCCCTTTTTCAAAGATGCCGCCCTCTTTTGAAAAAAATTACGCCTGTATTGCTCTTTCGGTCAAGCACAAGTGTCCTTGCTGTCTTTAAAAAAAGGCACCAATTAAAAAAGTGTGTTGGGATATAGAATCGTAGCTTTTTCGGGGATTCACTTCTCAATATGGGAATAAAGGAACAATTGTTTACAAATATGAAAAGATAAGAATTTGCGAGATTGGTTCGGAAGGTCATGTGACTTCCGGGCATAGGAATTTCCGTGATTGGTTTAAATAGTGACGTGTTTAGGTGCGGGATGAATTAAAAATAAGAATTATTCTTTTCGAATAGAAGTTTTTAAAGTATACACTTGTATTTTTTGTAAGATTTTTATTGTTTTGAAAGCGTATAACAGAAATTGTTATATGATAAATTGACAATTCACATTATTCTTTTCGAATAGAATTGTTGTGAAATACGCAATTCTAGTCGAAATTCAATACATGGTTTGGTTGAAAGATTAAATTCTTTTTTCTTATCGTATGTATGTTGATAGTTTGAAAGATGACGTTGAAGATGAATGTTAAATTTTATGCTCCTATTGTAATTGTTTTTAGTTCTTGATAACCGTGCGTCATTGTGCGGTGCTCAAAACAACTGCTCGAAGGGGATGAGTAGTCCAAACGACGGCCCGGAGGCTGTACCATCGTGTTTTTTTTTTTTTTTTAAATGTACCATTGCCCGGTACTCAAACAACTGCTCGCAGGGGATGAGTAGCCCAAAACGACTGCCTGAAGGATTGCCTGTAAGCACCATGATCGACTGCCCGGAGGGGGTCATGGATGTGATTCTGAGTAGTCGAAGGCCGGAAATCACAAAATTGACGTCAGGAGTCTAACTTTAGCACGCGTGTGCGCTTAAGAGTGCCGTCGAAATGTCCCAAGCGACTGCTCGAAGGATTGCATGTAAGCACCATGATCGACTGCCCAGAGGGACATTGTTACCTTCGAGATAGGCACCGAACTGCCGCCAACAGCCCAATATAAAGCTCTAGTGTGACGTTAATTAACCAAATTAAAGTTTCAAAATCAATTCTAAACCGTCGCCATTAGTCCATTGTGGAGCTAAAGTGCGACGATATTTCATTCAATTGTGCAGACCTAATAGAAGTCCTTCGAAATTAATTTTGAACCGTTACCGACATCCCATTACTCAGTAGAAGTCATCCGACCGTGGTTCAAAAATAAGATGCAACGCTTAAGTTGTTAACTGTAATTGTGTATTAAACCGGAAGTAACCTTTAAGATCGGAAAAGAAGAGGCTTGCGCTCCGCATCGGTTCATTTGGCTTCTACTTAAAAACACAGCCAAACCCGTCTACGATTGTAAGTCTTTACCCCATTAAATACCTTTCAAACAGAAATTTTTTATATACAAAGATATTTCGGACCTAGTACAAATATTTGCAGTTACCACTTGAACATTTAAAAAAAAAAAACTAAACAAGAACTACAAATTATTTTAACTGTAACATAATTTACTGATCATAATTATACTGTTTATTGTTTTAAATAATGATTCGTATTTATATGGCACAGTAATTTCAATATTTAAAATTAAGTTATTCATTAGCAAATTTGGCACAAATATTAGTTATTTGCACCAAATTCTATACCCTTTTTTTGGACTACCTAAAATTGGATAAACTTATACACTGCAGAAGCATCTAAAATGTAGATAATTTTTGATATATCCATTTTAATTTTGTTTAGTAAAAAAATTTTTATTACTTTTTGTTCCTGTAGCTTTTAGTAATAATTCAAAATGCGCAACAATGAAGGTGATAAATACAAACTTCATTGTTATACTGTCAGCTAAGCTATTTATTCCTTTTGGTTATAATTAAGAAATTATGCAATCTATTTTTTATATTTTGTGAGTAATTTGGGTTTAGATGTTGTAACCCTAGTCCTTTTGTCAGCAAAGTTTGTGATTTAAAAAAATATTTATGGCAGTTATCTCCTGTGTACTTAAATTTTGCCACAAAATTGTCTCAACACATTGCACTACGTCTAAAATTAAAAGTATAGAGTGATTAGACAGCGTTTTGACAGCTCAAAAGATTTGTTATTTTTAAATTGTTTCCTCCTAGTTTGTTTCCTGGTATTTGTTTATCATTTTCCTTTTCAGGATGTTTGTCTACAGTGAGAATTACAATATCTCTAACAGATGGCTGCTATCAGTTTGCCTTTTTATTAATATTTTTAGATATGGGAACGTCCACCAAAAATGAAACTTTTTACTGAAATTAAAATTTTAACCAAACTGTAAGTGTGGTATATCAATTTAATCCTAGAAAGTTGCTGGATATGAATTTGCAAGGTATTATTTCATAAGAATAATAGTCTGCAGTGAAATTGTTCTGAAAGTTGACTTATTTCTTCACTTTTATTGGGGCCAAAAATGTCACTTCGATTATAGTATATTATTTTCTTAATTTTGTTCATTAATTGAAATCATTATATATACAAATTCATAATCCATTTACATATTTATCATATATATATAGTTGAAATATTTTAGATTAGCTTTTGAATAAAATTTTAACTCTATTTAATAGTGATTTTTAATTGTCACAAGAGTAACAAAAAACATATAAAAGTTTCAAATTTGCAAAAACTACTTAACATTTTTACTTGAAATTTTTTAATCTCTGATTTGGTGGAATAAGACATATTTTACACCATTTATTTTTTGTGTGCCATGCATAGAACAGCCTCTGTTGTGTTGTCACAAGAGTAACAAATGACTTTGTCACAAGAGTAACGCATAACATTTCTGGCAAGTAAATCAAATAGGTTGTCTTCAGACCAAAACAAAAACAATATTTTAAGTTTATTTGGCTTTGCACTTTTTAAGAATAAGTTCTTGAGTAGTTTTTCAATAATTAATTATATTAATAATTAATTACATAATTAATTTAAAACAAATTAAATTGCATTCATTTATGTTTTTAAAATGAATGAACTTAATTTTTTATTTACTTTAAAATTACAGAACAATTATGACAGCAGGTCCTCAGAATGAGTGTATTTGTGGTTTTCATAAAAACTTTCAAAGTAATTCATAGGACAGTTGCAGATTTATTTTCTCCATTCATAAAGATTTATTGATTTAGCTTGCTGTGCAGGCCCGTCGCACCGGGGGGAGCAAGACCCAACTATAACCTTGAAACCCTGAAAGTTGGGTATTCCTACTTCTAAAAATCCCCAATTTGAGAAAATTTATGCCTGAAGAAAATTAATATTATTAGCAAATGAAAGCTAGGGCAGATTAGAAATGGCCTAACTTGTATCATTACATTTAAATTAGACCTCAGAACGGATACTGCATTGGAATATGGGTGCAACAAATCAATGCTTGTGAGTGAACCTAAAATATATATATACCTAAATATATATATTACCTAAAATATATATAAAAAAAGATGAAAAATGCTTATATATTGGAACTGGGAATTTTCAGCACTGTTGAGTTGGGAATTTCAAATCGTTAAGTTGGGAAATTTGTTGTTTCAAGCCTGTTGTTTCAATTTTGTTATGTCGCTGGTGCTTTGATACTTTACTTGAATGTTGGTAGACATTCAGAATGTGCATTTTGAAAAGATATCATAGAACGACTATTTTCTACAAGAAAGATTTTCTGTAAATGTGTTTGCACAATATTTTAATGCAGCATCTCCAAGAAAATACATTGGTCAAAAGTGTATCCAGTTTTTTCTGATGGTTGCACAGGCCAATTTAAACAAAAATATAATTTTGTAAACATGTCAGCACTTATATATTAACAGTTTTCATGGACATTTTTTTCAACAGCTTATGATACGAGTGCTGTAGTACGGTGCTGTTTATCTTTTTTTAAGTGATGTCTATGAAATGAAGTGCATGGTAAAAAGCAATTATACAAAAAGCTGCTGATTTTGCAGAACTTGTTCATGGTGCAACAAAGGTAAACATACTTTATGTACTAAATGAAGAAATCATAGCCAAAGAATTCATTTGCATATTACTCTTGGAGAAATTGTATAGTGAAGGGCACACAAAAACACACTTTGTCGAAGCTACAAAAAATGCCACTATCTACCATTGACCATAACACACGATAATTCATACAAGGAGTTCATATTTTATAAAGGAAACAGCAATAAAACTGCAAGTGAAACCGATGATGAAGACGAAGAGCAATTCTCTGCTCAGTAGCAGAACGCAAAGGAGCCGCGAAATTGCAATATAACCAGTAGGTCAATGTAAACTATGTTGTGGTCCGTTAATTCTAACAGTATATGATGAATATCAAATAAGGTGCTTTAATACACACAAAAGTAAAAAGTTTGAACCTTATGATCATGCTATTTGATACAAAAGAAACCAAATTGTGGCTAATTTTGTTGCTCTTATATTTGTAAAATATTTTTTTAGTAAACTATTTTTTAATATAAAAATTCTATACCCTTTTAAGCTATTTTAGACTCCTATCAATGTTTAAAACGGTTGTATATAAAAAAAATCGAGAATTAGCTCATATATTAATGATTTTTTGAGGTTTTTAAGCAGAAATTCAATTGTGGACAAAATGTCACAAGAGTAACGTCACAAGAGTAACGCTTAGTCTTTTACTTAAAATAATCCCATTAATTCAGATTTTGTCAAAGAGATTCAAAAGTTTTTCCCTTTTGAAGAGATATAATTGCTCTATTATATTTGTAAATTTGAGTTTTTTATTCTCGTATTCACAGGAATTCTACCTTAAAAACACTTTTTGTATTTTGCCTTTTCCAGTGGTCACAAGAGTAACAAAATTTTGATTTATTTTCTAGACAACAAAAATATACTAAATTACATATTAGATATGTTTTATGAAGCAGAATGACATGAACTTTTAAATAGTAATTTTGAATTTTATCCTAAATATGTTTAGTATTGTAAAAAATGTACGTTTTTATGAAAATTTTCTCTGACCGTCACAAGAGTAACAATGGACGTTCCCATATACACTCTTGGTAAAAAGGAATAATTAATTAACTTAACTCGCTTTCGGCATACTTTTGTTTAAGTTAGGATGGTACAATATTTAAAGGAATTTTTTTTCCTCAAATGAATTTATAGGACTTTTTAACAGGGTTGGCAAGTTACTTCCAAAGTGGGGTGAAAAAACTGCTGTAAGAAACTGTTTTTCTTTAAAAATTGGACAAATAAGTTGCAACTTTGTAAAATGCAATAAAGGCATTTTTCTTATAGATAACCTTAAGTAAATTTAATTATACCTATAAAAACCAATTATATATGCTAAGTTAATAATTAAATAATTGTTTTAACCAAGATTAGATCATCACCCGACTGAAGCTTTTCATTGCATTCCTGAACAAAAAAAATTGGAAAAGTTGTAGTATAGGACATTTGGCGCGGGTTTTTTTTTTTTGGCTACGAAAAATTGCCATTAAACATAGTTCCGGAAACGCACAAAAACGATTGCGCAGCACGATATCGTCATAGGGTTGCCAGATTGAAAGTCGCCACAAGAATGAGAAAATATCAATAATGTTGGGTGGGGTTGCCATACTATAAATTTATCGTCCCTATAAAACAGGCCAATAACAAGCCTCGCACGCCAAATGTCCTATACTACGTCACATCTTACCAAAATTTTTTTATCCAAAATCCATTAATTTATTCATTTCCATTTAACAATAATTTTTTATTATTTAGACTTCCTTAACTGGTAGTAAATATTATAGACCTACTGTAGGATGAAACTTATTTTACAAATTATTTAAATAAAATACAGTGATTTAAAAAAAAAATGAATGTTGCACACAATCTTGTTAACTTTAAAATTATTATTCATAGGTATTTTTTTTTTTTACAGAAACAGAGAAATTTTTTTTTATTTGTTGCACTGCTTTTTTTGTTTAAAGTCACAAAATGTTTGTGTTGTTCAGCGATAATCTTGGAAAGAGAGAATTAACATTTTATGCTTGGTTTAGTGTGGCAATCAAAAGATCTCTCGTATCTTTTTTCTATACTGGGAAATTTCCTTCACATATGAATTTGAGAACCTTCATGAACTTTAATACCTGAAGGGGAAAAAACATCACACAAATCGGAGTTTAAGGAAGGATCTCTCAATATATTCTACAAACAAGCTTATGATGTAATCACAGGGGCAAATCTAGGATTTATTCACAGGAGTGGCAGTTATTGGTAAATTTTTTTTACTGCTATTGGGAGATATTTATTTTACTAAGAGGCCTACTTGTGACTTTAGAACTAACTTTTTATTACAAATCTATAAAAAAAAATCCACATTAAAAATAAGATCCTTATAAATTGCTTTTAAGGTACTTCAAAACTTTTTATTTTCTGAAAATGCATATGTGAAGAATAGTCATTTTAGAACATTAAATTTTAATAGAAAATCAAAAATTTCCACCTTCAAAATCAAGGAAACTGCACACCATTAACATGTCAAATATTTAACATCAATAGCTTCTGTTAAAAAAAAATCAAAACTATAACACTAAATTGGTTTAAGAAGAAAATTAGGCACTCCAAAACATGTTTTCAATTTTCACAGCTTTCTTATACTAAAAATAAGGAACACACAGACAATTAGAAAAGAACCGATTTTTGTATTTTAGATCTTTTAACTGTAATTATATCAATTTTTAAAAATTTGCTGATTGAAAGAAAAATTTAATATTTAAAAGACGACTAAAGTCAATATAATTTTTTTTATATATTTTAGTGTTATTTTTTTAATGTTTGTATTACTTTTTTTCATATATTCGAACCATCATATAATATTTATTTAAAATACAGCATGAAAAAATCCTATGTTCTACTATTGCAAAGCATTTTAACATGCTTTTTCTTTTTTAAGTATTTTGGTATCCCAGGTTACTGAATTGCTTTAAAAATGTGCAACGTGACGATCAAAAATTATGATTGTGTATCCCATAGGCAGTAAAAGTATAAATCTGTCAATGTACTTGTACTATGGAAAAAATTTCTGGACTTGTTCTACACTCTATTCTAAACAAAAGATTTATCTTTTTGCAGGTGTCATTTGCTCCAGATGATGAACTGGTCGAAGTTGTGCATGTAGACGTTTTTGACAGGAAAGGAGAATGGGAAACATATGCCATCGAACGAATGCGCTTCAAGAGAAGAATTGATGAGGTAGAAAAGGTTATATCGCCGTGTCTTTCAAAACAGCATAGAGAAAAAATATTTTCAAGGTTTCAAAAGTCAGACTTATGATGATTGATACCATTGAAATATGTTTAAATTACATCCTACGAGCTTAGAACATCGTGCTTGCACAAATATTTAATATATATGAAAAGTTTTCTATTTTGATGGTAAAGAAATCCACATTTAAAGATTTTATAAATTTTCCATGATTTTTTTAAGTGCAATCTAAAGATACGTTTATTTAAACTTATTTTAAAATAATAAAATGTTAAATAATTATTTGTTTCTCTGTTGTTATTTGAAATTAAATGAAACATATTTCTCAGATTATATCAGTTATTACTGCAATCATAACACTCAATTTTGATATTTAAGTCATTGTTTTGAAACCTTACTTGTTACCTTGCTAGAACATAAGTGCTTTAATTCATTAATTACAAATGAAAAAATACTAAACTCGGTGTTCACTCTAGAAATAAAAAAAAGGGCAGGGCGCTGTTGGCTGAAAAAGGGCACCCCGTTTTTGAAAAGGCACTTCTTGTTTTTAAAAGGGCACTGTTTAAAAAAAAAAAAAGTTTGAGATGGGCGTGGCCACCCGTTGATATATCGGACCCGTGATCAAACAAAAAAAGTTCTGATTTGTTGATTAATATTGCTCTAGAGCTGCCTGCATATTGGGCTATTGGTGACGATTCGGGGCTTATTTTGTAGGGAAGACCTGTACAAAATTGATGTCTCTTTATGACGATACTACTTAAATCCAAAATTTGACACTTAAAAATTAATGTTTTCGCTAAAAACCAAATTTGTACATAGCCCTAATCAGACCCCTTACGAAACTGATGAAAAGGCTACTTAAATCTAAAATTTGGTAATTAAACGCCTAATATGGCAACCACAAACCATATCTTCACTTTAAAAAATACAATTTTCATATGCGGGTACAGCTAACCCAACAGGATTCGTAGAATGCCCCGTCCTCGAAATAACCGCGGAATCATCGCGATTGTACAACACGCGTTGTTAAAAGGAGTTTGTTTTTCTACTGTCATAATCAGGGGCGGCTTAAGGGCAGGGCAAACTGGGCAATTGCCCAGGGCGCCGCCCTCCTCGAAGGGCGCCAAATTTAGTTGTTTTTTTCATTTTTAAAATATATATTTTTTAATATATATTTTAATCAACACAGCTGAATAACAAATTTATTGGAAAAAACATTTTGTTATTACAATTTACAACTGACTATAATCAGGGTAATGTTTTTCAAAACCTTTTCCGTTTAGTCTTCGAAGTAAATAACCGAGTTTTCCCCAACTCCAGAAGCAAGTTGTCATCTGACCATGGCTCAAAAATGCGAGGTAGTGTTCAAAGGTATTTACTTCCAGATAATTCCCGAACAGCCGCTAATAGTCCATTGTGCAGCTCTTGTGCGACGTAATTTTTACCAACCATCAAGAAGCAAGAACTAAACATGCTACACCATAATTTAAATTAAAAAAAAATTAGTTAATCTTTCTCTATGAATTTTTTTCTGCTCACATTTTGTTTTTGCTGATATATTTTTTCATTTTTGGCAAAATTTTCCGAGCGGCCCCCTTTTGCTCTCTTCCGTCTGCAATTTTGAAGTAAGATATGTACTTTAGAACTCACTTCATGTCAGATTAGTACAGTCAAATTTAAAACCAGTAGTAAACAAGAAAATAGCATTATTTCAGTTAGCAAACTTTCTCCTAATATTAAATATTATAAAAAATATAATGTTGAGAGCCGTTAGGTTGACCAGGTAAGCTAATAATCCTTTCCCACTTTTGAGATTTACACACACCGATGTGGGGGGGGGGGGGGGGGTCAAACTTTGGCATAATCTGGCCTGTGTAACCACTGTAGCTTCAGTTTTAATTGACGGGTCATGGTGAGTGCCTGTGTGAAGTGAAGATAACGACAAATTCTACTATTCCATTAGACTAGTTGACAGTTTAAAACATTGCCCATTTATGTAACAAATGTGTGGAGTGGAAAGTGACGATTTGATGAACATATCACATTAACGAACATATCACATTAAAGTTCAACTGCGGGAAAGCAAAATTAAACAGGTTGAAAGAACAGTTCTAAACGAAAAAAATGATTCCAAGAAGTATAAACTTATGACAAGTGAGGAGAGATCTAGAGCTTATCGAAAACACAAGGAGCAGGTCGAGAAGGCACGTGTACAAAGTATCACTAACCAAACCTTACATTTCAGTAGGGACTGTGTCTACCCGATTTCCTCAAAAAACACTAAATAAACACATTTTATTAAAAAAAACATATTGAAGGACATCAAAATATGCAGAAATTTCCACTACAACTACGAAACTTCGATTTGAAAACAAGATTTTGTTTTCTCTACTTTTAATATAGAGTAATACAAAATTAAATAACATTGCAATGGAATTTTTAATTTTATATATAAAACCCTTTATAAAACTCAAACCCTTCAGTTTAAAAAAATATTAAATTTTCCAAAATATTAGAACATAAACTGAATTTTAAAACTTCATTTTTATAAATTAATTTTATTTATCGTGTTTCGTGTTAATTAATCAAGTAGATTTTCTTAAACTAATTAGTTTTGTTGCTGAATTTGTTCACATATCAACACATTTTACAGTATTATGAACAGAAAAGTGTTTAAATTTTTGTGTCCGATGATTGTACAAAAGCAGTCAGCTCGCTCTTAAAATGTATAACGATAATGCTAAAGTATCCCTATAAAATATTTTACAAGCTCACTGTTTAAATAAAAACTGTACTTTATTTCACAAATTTTAAGTTTACACCTTTTCTATTTATTATTGAATACAGTAGAAGTTTAAGATCAGAAAATATGTCTGTCTAAATCTAAAATAGATACCCAGACTTTCGAAAACTTTCCGTAACCTCGGAAGTAATTTGACCTCTAAGTGTCAGCGGCTCCAAGAACGACCAGTAGCCAGTAGCCGCAAGCTTCCCCCCCCCCCCCCCCCACCCGCATGTCAGATACATTTAAAATTTATAGCGCAGACACAGAAGATCCTCACCCCTAAAGTCCCTTACGGGAATGTTGTGGGATGGTCCTGGTGGGAGTGGGGGAGAATTTATATTTCCTGTCCTGTTACTGAGTAATACTTTCTTTCCTCCGTGAGTAATACGAACCAAAACTAGAGGGGGGCTTTGTGGCAGGGGCGAATGAAAACGGCGGGAAAAAGTTCCTATCCCCCATCCCTCCCGCACTCAAAGAGCACACCCTCCAAAAAACAACGTTGTGTGTAGCACCCTCCCCCCATAAGAGTGACTTGCAGCATTATCTCCAAGGTCAAATGTTCTGCAATTCCATGGTCTCACCACCCACCATTCGCGTTTGCGCGAGAGCCCACGACAGTCGTGTTTTTGACGAGCTCCTGATTTTGACCTCTTCGCGCGAGGATGGACTGTGAGATAGGCCCACCCACGCCTGGACGGTTCACCTTCTTTGAGAAATTTGACGAGATGGTTCGCCGCAGTTCGTTGCCTAAGACAGGGAAGGACCCTGGTGCTACCGATGATGATGACACGGTTCTCTACCTGAGTGATTCAGGTACCAATGGGGCGGACTACGCCGCTGCCGACAAAAGGGTGTCAAGAAGCCCTTCGTCGGACGCGGAAGTTTTACCTATCCCATTGGTCATTGCTGAGCATGAACCTGTGCCTCTTCCTTTATATCTCAGACGCACGGAGGGTTCCGACGATGTACTAAAGAAACTGACTGATCTCTTTCCCTGTGCATTCGTCGGTAAATGCTTTAGTGAACGCATTGAAATCTCTCCGTGCTCTGATGAAGATCGCCTCCTGATTATGAATGCCCTTACGGAGGGGAATCATGACTTTTCTGAAGGAAGCAGAGAGCCGTTCAGGGTAGTCTTGAGGGGACTACCAGCCGAAACGGCGATCTGCGACCTCACAGAGGAATTGACTACCATGGGATTTTTCCCATCCAGAATTGTCCAACTGACGGGGAAAAAGTCCAAGCGGCCGCTTGGCATTTTCCTGCTGGAAACGCCCCGTCAGCCTGGCTCCAACAAGCTGCTGAAGATCCGCAGCCTGCTTGGTTTTGGTGTAAAAACTGAACCATTCAGAGGAACCAGGAAACCAGTGCAATGTTTTAATTGCTGCTGGTTTGGACATTTTGCATCCCAGTGCCATGCTACTGCCCGGTGCCTGAAGTGCGGGGAAGCGCACCCCTCCAGGGACTGCCAGATGCCCAGATCCGAACACCCACGCTGCATCAACTGCCTTTTGGAGGGACATGTAGCGTGCAGCCGGACCTGCAGCCTTTTTCCGAAACCACCGAAAAAGTCGGCGAAATGGAATTTGACTGGAGATTCCAAAAAACATTCAACTAAGATTAAATCTAGAAATGCCCGCCCAAACCTTTTTACTTCCCCTAAAACTAAGACCACTCATAGAAGCCCAAACCAATTTAATTCCCCATCTGCTAATCAATTTCCTTCAGAAATTTCACTTCTTTTCGATCTTTTTAAAGAGATCTCTGCCATCTTTGCTGGTGAAACAGGTATCAAAAGCTTGATACAAAATCTCCAGTCAAAGCCATCTGCACTTGCCAAATTTCAAGCTCTCCTGGCCTTCTTTTCCGAAAGAGCCGATGCCCCGCCCACTGGCCAATCGGATTCAAGGGAGTAAGCCACGCCCCTGACCAGGAGCCCTCTCTCGCTGACGCTGCCACTGCCATTTTGCCTATTGTCACCTCTGACTGCTGACCGCTCCAACACCAGGTCCGTTTCGAACATTTCCCACACCATTTCGATGGACAGAAAGGTACTCGGCTCCGCCGAGTCGAATGCTGTCACATACTCTTAAACGTCCATGGTCTTATGGCATGCCCTGGGCCAAGTAATGGTCATTATTCTCTGTGCTGCGTCGGCTCTCTCACTCTTTTGCCTCATCCAAAGCAACCCGCAGACATTTCGATTAGCCCATAAGCTTTTTTAGGGGTGAGCTACTATGTTGCAAATTTAAGACTGTAAGTATGACTTTAGCCTCTAGTAGTTTGATGATTTTAAGGCAAGCCTGTTTATGTATTTAACAATAACCGTTTTGATTATTTTTAATTGGCTTAATTACTTAAGCAAATTTCGGATAATGTCTTGGTGCTTCATAATAACAAATATTACTGAATAGTTAAAAATAATTATTATACGTTTTTAATTTTTTTTTTTAATATTAAATACCTTTAGGCTTCATAAAATTTTACAATGATTATAAGAACGTTCTTATTAAATGTTGATTAAAAAATTAAAACAAAAAATCCGTTACAGATGGGAGAGTATTACTATCTGAGATGTGAGTATATTTGGACGTGATTAAGTCTTTAAAATCTATTCAGGACGTCAAAGTGGTAATTGGCAAAAACTAGCTCGACACAAAAAGTGTGGATATTTCAAAACCCCATAATTCCAGCCATTATGGGGATAAGAAACCTACCATCGTTTTAGAGGACGGTGAGCCACGTTGGTCATTATTCTACTAGCCCGTCGGGCCTTGTATTGCAATAAATGAATCCCATTTCGAGCATACGCTGGCTTGTTTAATCATTGTAACGTTAGTTCTAATCACGGGTCGTGTCAAGTGCTTGCTTACATTGAAGAGAATGACGAGTTATAAAATTGAAGACGTGTGTGAAAGAACCACACAGCTCCAGTTTTCAAAATTGTTCAGGACATATTAATAACACTGCACGTTTCTTGCAGCTATATGATACAAAAGTCCATTTCCTTTATGTATAGCCATTACCTAGAGCTGTCTGGTTCTTGCACCCAATCGATAGAGAATCTTTTTCTTTATAAAAATAAATGAAAATTTTTAAATCAGAAATAATTGGAGCTGTTTGGTTCTGGCACCCACGTATACAAGTATGTATACTGTATAGGTATAGTGATAAAAAGTAAGGATGTGACACATAGAGATTTGGCCGAATGAATATACCGAATATTTGGCAGCCGAATAACAAATTCCTTTAAAATTCTTTATACAGGTAAACAACCCAAGTACCTGAAGTAAAAGCTTAGGACGCAAAATTCGTTAGGACAAAATTAGGATGGGAAAAAACATTCAATGAACAAAAAATGTTATGTGTAATAACTTGGCATTATTGTATAATAACGTAACATTATTATTCTAGATTTTCAGGTCTATTAAATTTGCAACAAAATTTGGGGATTGGAAGGGGGGGGGGGGGGGGGGGGGATAATTTTTCGAAGGGCGTCAAAATAATTTTTGCCCATGTGGAAAATCTACCTCGAGCCGCCCCTGGTCATAATTCACTTAATTCCAATTTACACACACATTATTTTTAATCGAGGCATTTTTTAATGACAGGTAGGGAATCAAGGACGCTTGTGCTTGACTGAAAAGGGCAGGAGGGGCGGAATTTTTGAAAAAAAATGCATGAGGGCGCTATCGAGATGAAAAAAGGATGGGCAGGGCGGACCGCCCTTCAAAAAACGCCTAGAGTGATCACTGCTAAACTAATAATTTCCCATAAGTATGCAAACTCAAATCACAATTTACTCTCCAGCATTAGGGGAAATGTAATGATTTTTGACTGGAAAATGCACCAATCAAAACTTTAAATTAAAAGCGCGCTCACTATAAGGAGATGGGTTATGAATTCGACAGTTACATATTTTTTTTAATGCATCGCAAGACTTCTGTTCTAATATTCAGATAGATCCTTTGCATCTAGTGGCCGAGCGGTTAAAGGCGTCAGCTGGGAATACGAAGATTCGTGGTTCGATGCCAGGCGATGGACTTAACAAAGAAAAGTAAAAAGTAGTGATCTTGTGATCGGAGGGTTGCCAGCTTCTCTACAAAATACTAGAAAAGTCGTCTAGAACATCCGCAAAAAATTAACGGCGTGTATACGGGACTGGTGCACGATAAATCGGATCGGGTCCAAAGTCCCGACGTATTTTTACAATACGAGTTCTATATAATTTTTATTTTTCTGCAATTTAAGCACGTACTCGCCTCTACACGTCGATTAAAACAGAAGTTACAAGGATTAAACAGGCCAGTGTAAGCCAGAAATTTTACTCATTTCCTTCTTACGCAGTACAAATGTCAGAGTGAGAAGTGGATTAAGACCTTAACTGATGCAGCCACGATTTTTCTACAGTGGAATATGTTAATTCCGTCCAAATTGTTTTCCTAAATAGATAAGTGGATTCCTCAGCAGACGTTATCTTCTCTTTTCTGTCAATATGTTGTAATAAAAATAGATTAATATGCCAAAGTTTTGGCTCTAAATAATAATTATTCAAATACAAAAATAAAATAATTACATATAAAATATGTGACGTTTTTTTAATTTGCCGAGTTTGAATACTCTTTTTTTTATTATTATTATTATTTGCAGGATTTAATTTAGGGTGAATGACAGTAAAAAATAATATTAGATTCTAGATTCTCAAAATGACAGCCCAAAAGGAATCAAATGTTGAGATGACAAATCGATTATTAGGAGGGGATGAGAAGCCCCAAACCACGGCTCCAAGAAGATAACAGCTGTTTTTGAACAGCAATATGTCATTGCCCGGTTCCAAATTCGACTGCTCAAAAGGAATGAAGTCCCACACCATTGCTCTAACTGGGTGAGAAATCCCAATCGACCGCTCCACGGGAGTACCAGTTGTTTTTAAACAGCAATGTGCCTTTCCCCGGTCCTAAAATCAACTGCTCAAAGAAATGAGATGCCCAAAACGACTACTCCAAGGGGGTACCAGCTGTTTATGAATAGCGTGGCGGGTTACAATGTGACTTGCCAAGATTTTCTTATTCACTATCCGTAGAAAGATATTGAAATTTAATTATTTAAAAAAAATTAAATCATTTCAAGTAAATTTAATGTAATAGTCCAAATGTGACAACTGTTCGAAATTGAAACATGTGAATTCGATTTTAAAGCAAACAATCTGTGTAAACTCGAAAATACGAAATTACCCAGAATAAACAGCTGTCGTACGCTCAAGTGTAATAGGTCTAGGTCAAAGAAAACATATTGACGCAAAGCAAAACGGATAAACGCACACCTTTGTGCAAACTTGCCGACAGCTGGCATAACACGAATTGTTCTCAACCGATCCTCGCAGTTAATGTGGTGTTTATCAACCCTGGAATTTTAAGGTATTTTGACGATAATATGATATTTAAAAAAACTGTCGGAAGGATAATATTATTACAAGTTTCAATGCTAATGCTATCTATTAATTAAAACAACGTATCATAAAAAATAAATGAGCCTACGTCTTGTTATGTACCAGGGTGATTAAAAACGGTCGAATGTTTTTTTTAAAAATATTTTTAATGAAGACGATGTGACAAAAATACACTTATAAATACAGCTAGTAGTCACCAAGGATTTCAACACACAGCATACCAAGTGAAATCTTCCGCAGTCTCGTTCCGACAATTTGAAAACACAGCACTCGGACTGCCGCTTTTCAAAGCACGAGTCCCAATTTTTCTACCTCAATCTGATACAGCTCGTGTCGCGTGTCCATCATACCGATAGCAGCTTTCGTCGAGATGAGAAGTAAATTTAGTCAAAGCTTTAGAGCCCTAATTAAGTACAAAGACAAGTTTTTTTTCAACATTTCTTTTTTCCTGGGAAACGGCGTGAAAGGGGGGGGGGGGGGGGGGGGGGGGCTTATTCTCAAATTCCTTTGTTTACGGCTTTTTGCGATAGGTGGACTTGTAGTTTAGGTGATTCTAAACAATTTTACGTTTGTAATAGGGAAATTATTTTAATTAATTTCGCCGTGATGTAAGAATTAAAAAAAAATTATATAATGGATTGTTTAAATCAAATGTTTTTTTTAATTGTAAAATATTCATAAAAAAAATTTCCAATGTTTTTTTTTAATTTATATTATTATTTTAACGATACCTTTATACTTGGAAAAAGGGCAAGTTCTCATTAGTTTTCCTGTGTGAAAATTCACAGACAAAAAATAAAGAAATTGTTATTCATATCGGTTGCTTTTATATTTTTATTTTGAAACAAATTTTGATACCGAATTTATCTTGTAATGTGATAAATATATTTAAATGATGTGATGGCGTATTTTCTGATGTAAAAAAATTTCAAAGAATAACACTTAAAAAAAATCTTGAAATGGTATAAAATAAATCTGGTTTGAATGTGTCAGAGCACGGTCACGAAGATTTTGCGTGGAACATCATTTCAGAAGGTTTTAGAACTAGGAATTGGTCGTCAAAACAAGGAAGATAATAAATTGTTCCGTCTGCCTCTGTGAGCCGTCTAGTCCTCGACTTTTTCATTTTCTGTAATATTCCGAAAAGCCTGATAGACATATTTGTATAAAAGGAAAAATTATATGAAAATTTATTTGTTATATAAATTCTATATGTGATAATGTTAATTATTTGAATTGACTGTAATACTATCAGGGCCTGATTAAGATATTGCAGCAAGGGAAAGCCGCCTTTAAATAGGGGCCCCATTGCTTTCAAATAGACCCAAAACATCAAACCGAACTTTTGCATGCACTAATATATTTCTTCCTTATTGGCATTAAAATGAAGCATATTAAAATAATATAGTATTAATAAGTAACGAGTTTTCCTTATATTCTGTATGTATTGATTTTTTCCAATATTCGAACAAATTTAACAAAACAAGTGACAAATTTGTTTACTGAAGTTTGTAATTTTTTAAAGGTAAATTTAGTAGCAAACTATGATAGGGGTGTGATTTGAGGGCCCTTCAAAATTATGTATGGAATATTGTAGCAAAATCTGTGTGATTTGGGGGCCCCTCCCAAAAATGTCAGTCTAAAATGTCTCAAAAATATAAAGCATAAGCCTGGGCTACACGAGCCTGCTCGGTAATCAGGCCCTGGATTGGATACTATATTATCGTTTTTATCTGGTATAAAAAATCAGACTCGAAGCGTGAGTCTACATAACCTTATGTAAATCCGGCCATGCTTCCTTTCATGATCTCTAAATCTCGGAATGTAAACGAATTACCAAGTTGTCTGGTTTCGGTGCTATTTTTAGAATCAACGCTCATTCACGTTGAGAGAAATCACCGACTAAGCTAGAAATAACAGGATGAACGGTCGTTACTAATCGCCTTTGCTGAATGAATTCTACTAGGGTTAAAAATAGATAGCAATTTCCTATTAAACCGTTTGGGGCTTTCTTTTTAAATTGCCGTTTGGTTGAATTAATTTCGTACTAGAGTTTCTCATTGAATTATTGACGATGGTTTAAAAATCCATCTTGAAGGAAAGAGTAGGGGACACTGTTTTGTTCTATTGAAACGTGGGTTTAGATGACGAGCCTCAAAATATAACTCGTACTTCAAAACATGAGCGCTATTACTCTATAAAAAGTCTGATGCAAGTAAAACGCTGTGAAGATTTATATTTGGTTTTGATAATGAAGCAACTACCTTCTACTTCAACAGCTATTTTCCTCTAAGCGAGAGGCAAGTTTTTTTTTCTTTGTTTATTTACAGCAGATTCTTCATCTCTAAAACATCAATTGAGCATACATAAAGCATTTAATAGTAATTAATAATTAAATTATTATAGTAGAACGTCATTACAACGAACTGTTTAAAAAAAATTGAAATTCTAGAGGTTGAAGAACCATTCGCGCAACCCCATGATTTAAGACCATTTGAATTTTGCATTCAATATATTGAATAATCGACGAATGAAATCGCGTTTGCATATTGTGAACACTTATTTAACTTTTTTCGGTTATTAATTGAAGAAATAAGCAGCAAACAGACCCAGCAGAAAATAAAATTATTTTTGCAAACCAATGAATGTAAGCAATCCACATGAACCAGGAGCACCTTCTTGTTCTAAAGATTATTACAGTGTATTTGTATATATCTTTTCTAATTCAACCCATGGCTGTTTTTTTTATATATAATAAACACATTTTATAACTGACTACTGTACTTTCATTGATATACACCACGTTGCAATAGTAATAAAGATCCCTTTTGCGGGCCTCGCACTTCTTTTGCATTCAAGTACTTGCTTGTTCAAGTACATGCAAGGTTTCATAAAAGATTTGTCCAAGTGATTATTCACATAACTATTTCTCTTATAAATTAGTTTTACTTGGAAAGTATATAGTGTTCAAGAGCATTATAAAAATAAGTATGTTGCAAAAATCACAAGATAGTGCAAAAAGTTTATTTTATTTTAATACAAAAATTGTATACCTTGGATAAGTTAAGGAATAGTATTAATGTATAATATAAACAGGCCAAGACAAAATAAATTTAAAACAATCAACAACATTTGCCAAAGTATTTCAAATAGAAAAATAATTCATTAGTAAAGTAAGCACTTAAATTTACTACTGTACAATATTAAAAAGAAAATTTGCTACACAGATCCGAATTCTAAAGGAACAATTATAAGATGCATTTTTTTATTTAACATAGCAATAAATGATTTAATTAAAACAAATTGATTTAGAAATTCAAATAAATCACATAATAAAGAAGTAAATTAAGCAATTGAACTAAATGAGAAGACATGCAGTTTGTGTACAAGTAAAAAATAAAGTATTAACTGAGCAGTAATTTGTACAACCACAAATATTTACATATTATAATTCATTTTGTGGTTCTATGATTGAAAATATAAACATAGTAGTTTCAGTTCATTTAATTACATTATTTTGTATAGCAGTTCAGTACAAGAACATTATTTTACATTAAATCAAGTACATAATTTTTTTTCTTATAAATTTTGCAATAGCAATGAAAATTCTAAAACATTCAGCAAATCATACAAAGCAATAATTCTCAACTCTTTCTCAAGTATATTAAAAATCGTCTGAATTTTTTTTTCAACATTGAAGCAGTTTATAACATATTCCAGATAAAAGGTTTTAATGCATAATATTTAAATACTTGGAAGTGTTGCAAAGTTATTAAAATCAGTATTTCCATGAATGATGTTGTTTGATTAATACTAATTGAATGACTGAATTTTTTTTGTAAAAAAACAATGAAAAGTGTAATTGTGTACAATGACGATGTGTCATGCAATTTCTAGTGGCGAATAAAATAATATAGCATATATAGATTACTGGTATGCATACAAGTACAATGAGAACAGCTGTTATAAAAGTTCAGCATTTGATTAATATTTTCTTAATAAAGCAGATGTAATACATAAACATTCAGTTCATAAGAGTGACATTTGTGTCCAAGACATATCGTCAGGTTAATGCTACAACTAGATAACTCCAGGGTTCGAAATTAGTTGTATTTTGAACATAAAATGTCAGTTTGTTTTTCAACTTTTCAGTCATTTTGTCAGTAAAACGGTGATATTTTTAGAGTACAAATGGAAAGATGATTTTTATGCAAAAGAAACTAACGTTTACAAAAATATCTAAACAGTTGGAAGCTCTGCTTCAGCAATTTGAATTACTATTTTAAAATTACGCCTCAACAGAACATTTTGGCAACTAAAAAGAAATTTGCTAGGGTCAATTATGCCAAACTTTTATCTTCTAATTTCAAATCACTGGATACATTGGAAGATTAAGGTATTACATATAAGTTTGTGGTTGAATTCACCACGATATATCTACACAAGAGAATTCACCACGATATATCTACACAAGAGAATTCACCACGATATATCTACACAAGAGAATTCACCACGATATATCTACACAAGAGAATTCACCACGATATATCTACACAAGAGAATTCACCACGATATATCTACACAAGAGAATTCACCACGATATATCTACACAAGAGAATTCACCACGATATATCTACACAAGAGAATTCACCACGATATATCTACACAAGAGAATTCACCACGATATATCTACACAAGAGAATTCACCACGATATATCTACACAAGAGAATTCACCACGATATATCTACACAAGAGAATTCACCACGATATATCTACACAAGAGAATTCACCACGATATATCTACACAAGAGTTCTACTATTGGGAATTGTTATGTAATACTTTATCTTCCAAAGGAGTTATCTATTTGTTGCACTGGCACGATGATATGTTATATAAAGACAAGATTTTTCTTCAAATAAATTAAAAAATTATCTTAATAAAATTAGTAACAATACACATAAAATAATAGTTTGATGACAACAAAATGTAAGTTCAATAAAACTTTGAATTCATTATAGTAAGCAATTAAAATTTATAGTAAGCAAACAAAATTTCATTTAACAAAACTTGAAATAAAAACTGGAAATAGTGGTATTTCCAAAAATAAAACTTATAATAAAAGTTTAAGAGCAGCATCCTTTTAACATAAAGATTTGTAAAATTTCAATATGTTAAACTTCTAAAAATATAATTGGCAAGATCCAGCAAAAAAACTTAGACAATGAATTTTGGTTTCAATTGGCACTTCACAGTACAAAAGTTTATACATTATCTAATATCTAGCATAACACAGAAAGGAAATTAAAAACAGATTCAAATTACTTGTATTTGGGAAAATATTTGATGAAATATTATATACTTTGTTCTGTTTAAATCAGTATTGACCGTATTTCATAGTTATTTAAGATCAAGGTTTAATAAATACTTTTTAAATTAAAGTAGAAAAAGATTACATAACTATTTTTTGTATTTACAAAATAAATTAATTTAGTAATAAACATAAATAATGATAGTAGTTAATAAAAGTCTAAAAATTGACAAATTTGATACTGAAATCAAAATGGAGTTTTGTATAATTTTTAATGAATGAATAATGAAATTAGTTTAATTTTAATTACACACACGTATTCAGTTTCTTACACAATACATAAATAAGCCTTGATGCTATACAGTAATAAGAAATGTTATAAATGCAGCACCTTACAGTATTTTACCATAATACAAGACATAATGAAAAAAAAAGTTGTATTAACACTTGAAACATGGTTTCTTTTCAAATAAATATCAGCGAAAACTAAACTAAATATCCATTATGTAAGTGACAAATTTGTCTGAAATATGTTAGTTGTTACATATAGATTGGTTGGTTGAATAAACATCACACTAGAGCTACACAGTGGATCCTTAAATAAAGAAAATGTTGGCATTTTATTTCATAATTTGTTTAATTTTCAAAACTTCATTAGAAACTTAATTATATACATTTTTCACAGAAGATTAAAAGGATTTCAACTCATTAATAGCACAGGTTTAAGAACATTTCAAAAATAAAATGTAATACATTTTGAATGTCCCTTAAAAATATATTGAATTTAAACAACCTGGTTTTTAGTTTTAATGTTTGCCAATTAGATTAAAGGATTTCTAAATATCTTACAAACTCTGATAACTAATTTTTGATTATAAAAGTAAAAATCAATATTCAGAATTTTAAACTACTCAATCCATACATGAATTTTTTTTAACCTGATCTACAAAGCTTCTTTAATAAAAAGTTTATATAAACAAGATATTGAGAGATTCATTTAAAATTCCTATTGCAAAATCATGGAAAAAGATTTTGGGAACACAAGCAAGGTGAAACTGAAAAGTTATCAATATTTTTCGTGCTATCACAAACAGTTTCGCAGATAATGGAATTAGAAAATAAAAACTGTCCATTAGAAAACTCAAAAATAAAGTAGAAAGTATCCTCAATCAACATTTTATGAGGAAAAACAGCTGAGTTAAGGGCAGTTTCACTTTAATGAACATTCCATCAAAGTTTCTAAAAAAGCAAGTCGTTTAACGAAAATTACTTAAATATAAAAGATCCATGCCTTTAAAGTTTCATTTCAATAATGCAATTCCAACACTTTTCTCCCTTTATTTATTCTGTTTATAAGATAAGAAAATATAAAATGTTGGTTATAAATAGATTTGTGCATTAAATTTGTACTATAATGAAATTAAACTTAAGGAAGTTCCTTGTACATAAGGAAATAAACTGCACCAGATATATTTTAAATAAAATAATAATTTGAAAAATTAAAGCAAAAGATATGTAAAAAAAAATCAATAGTTGTATATCATAATGTTACTGTTGTAGTTAAGGAATGTATTCAAATTGGCCAAATTATTGTTTTAAATTGCTTGTCAAGCATCAGTATTTTGGATTGAGAAAAATGTTGCATCATGATTTTTATTTCTTTAGTCAAGGCATTCATAATCTAATGATAGGTGCGAGAAAGTTTATGCAGAAACCAGAACCGATCAAAGACCAGATGAACGTAGTAGCTTGAATGGAAGTAATATAATTCCTTATTACTACTAGGGTCTTCTTCAAATAAGCATTTGTAACTCGCAAGAATCGAGTTCTTTCCTGAAAAATTTATTATTAAAAATTAGACACATTGAAGCAAAGAATTATCATTCAATAAAAACAAAAATTCACTTTTACATTCCCTTATATTTTCTACTATTTTTCAAATCAGAAATTAACATTCTGTATTGTTAAAACAATTATTATAAAAAAACGTATTTTAATCTGAAATTCCAAGTAGTTTACAATTCAAAAAACTTATCTTGTATATGGCAATGTTCTTATGAGATAAGTAAGAAGAGTAATGGTAAATAAGTAATAATAAGCAAGTAGTGTAACAATTGAAATAATAAAACAGCTGGAAAGTTTTACAATAAAACTGTCAATATCAATTTGTTTGAAAAAGCACACTTCCTCTGCATGTGAAAGTATAAAGTCTTCCATTTTAAAAGTAGTATAAACATTGTTATCAAATGATGCGAATGTTAAAATTCTTTTTAAAAAATACTATTTATTTAACGTTTTAGATAAAACAAATATTTCTTTAATATATAAAAAATTCTTACATTTGCAAATGCTTGAAGAGTAAGTACAACATAAAAAGTTAAAGTTTGATCAAATAAAGAGTAACAAATGAAGATATTTGAATTAAAGAAAAAGTATTTTGTTTCCAAATTTTATGTTGCTATGGAAACATTAATATTATTTAAAAAAAATAACTTTCTTGCAATAAAACCGACACTCAATGACTAGTCAATTTTAGTCAAACTTTGAAAGCTAATGTGTAATGAAAATCCGTCATTTACATTGAAACCCACAGCTTTAACCCTTAACACTTTTTCTTATATCGACCAACAGATCGAGGGGTTGCGGCAAACTCTTTAAGTCTAATGCATATTTTTGTGTCGATTATTTTTACTGCTGGACGTTTGGGAAACAATCATTGGTGTTTTATGATGGTGGGTAAGGGGAGTAACATTACAAGAAAGTACCAATTTTACATTATAAAAATGATTCATTTATCTCTCTATATATACGAGGTAACAGAAATGTCTCCATAGCAATGCCTCCCGATTTCTATAGCATTAATACAGGTTTCTGCAGCAGAGCCTATAGAACGTTAGGGATTAATTTTCTATAGGGTGTCCATAGGGAAAGCATTTTAAAATTCCCTGATATTTCGCTGTAAGCCATACTTTTTTTTTTACAGCAATATTTTAAAAATATATTATTATTTCTTACTATTATGTAAGATGTACTTTTACATTATCTTATTATTCCCCCAAAAAGATATTTATTTTTAATATATATATTTACTAACTATTAGCTCGATTTTCAAACTCCCAAAAAGTTCAGTCAATGTTTAATAATCAATGCATAAAAATTTAATGTAACCCAAATTAAAAATTCCAGAGTACTTACCAAATATCAATAATTCAAAATGCTACTTAAAGGTCATAAAAGTAAAAGTAAGTGCAATATATCTCTTAGATTATTAGTGATTGTACTTTAAGATGAAAGAGTAAAGTTACCTCAATATTTAAAAAAAAATCCTATATGCTAAAAAAGTAGAAACCCAATGCATCCACTAATAATAAAACTAATTTACTACAACTATTGAAAGGTCTACTTAAGAAAAATTAAATGAGTGGGAAGGTAAGTATCTAGTTATAGATAGTCAATTTGTTTGCCAAATTTTGGAAATATCACCATTTCGGTGAGATTTCTACAACCTTGAAAAAGAAATTTTTCATTTTTAAACACTTTTAAAGGCACATATGCAATCCCGTTTTTGATTGCATTTAGAAAGTATTTGAATATTTTTAACTAATCAACGATGTTTCATAGCCAGAAATCAATTTGAAATTTTTTTTTATTGTCAAATTCCCTCATTTAAAAAAAAAAAAATCCAAAACTTCCTGATATTTCTAGAATGGTCAAATTCCCTGTTTGCGGACACCGTGTAATCTAAAAAGTGAGAAATAAGGTTTGTTTAAAAATGCTAAGTGGCTATATCAGAGGATTTCTCTAGCTTCTAAAACAGATTCAATTTTAATATTTATTTTCAATAAAACTGGCCCATTTAACACAAACACCCAAAACGTAAATCAGATGCATAATTTTTAGGAAAATCTTTTCTTACCATTTCTATGCCTGATTTCTCCAAAAACTCAACCATTTCTTGTCCTTCCAAGTTATTACTGTTGAAGTATTCTCGTGTCGAAGATCTCTGCCGAGTCCACCAGTCTTTCCTGATAAAAATGTAAAATAAATTTAAACATAAATTCAAAATAAAACTATGTATTTGAAGTACATGTAAAGAACTGTAAAGACAAGTATTTTTGAAGTTGAACTTACTTTGCCGGGGTGGTTGGGGCAGTGAATCTGTATTTATAAAGCAGTGCCCGAATGTACTTTGGAGGTTTGTTCGCAGGAAAAGGCAGGTTTTCTGTGTCAAGAAGATTTATAACTAAAAGAAAATCGAGTTACACAATTAATTCATGTGGTGCGAGTTGATGTAAAGGATTGCTATATTAACATGGCTTAAAAAGTATAATTTTAAAGAATTAAATAATTACTTCATTTTAGCGTTTTAAATTGTATAAATATACAGGTATACGAGAAGTACCTTTACAACTTTGACACACAATAAAAACTAAAAGAAATAATATATCTAAGTAATGTTGCTTGTACGTGTAACAGCAGCATATGAAGTTTTATTTGTGCCTTAGTTTTAAAATACAAAAATTATTTTTTTAAAAACTTCTTACAAATAAAACTTTATGTAATATTGTTATATATAAGTAACATAACTTAGCTATCTCACTTCCTTTAGGTTTTATTGCATGTCAAAGTAGTAATGATAATTCCTATACACCTATGCTTAGAAGAAAGTTAAGTGCATTAATGGTTTTGGAATAGTTTATTAATGGGGTTTGGAAAAACTGCATACAAAAAAAAAAATTTGTGTTGCACAGAAAGTTTAATCAAGTTACAAGTACAAGCAACTTAACTTATCTATCTTATTACTTTTAGGTTTTATTGCATGTCAAAGTTGTAAAGATAATTCCTATACACCCATACCAGAAGAAAGTTCAGTATGTTAATGGTTTGTGGAAAGGTTCCTTAATGGTTTTGAAAAAAAAACTGTACAAATAAAACTTCTTATCTTGCTGTTAGTACAAGCAATTTAACTTAGCTATCTTTCCTTAAGGTTTTATTGCATGTCAAAGTTGTACAGTTACTTCTTTTACACCCTGTAGATTAAAATGAAAGTTTATTCACAAATTTATTGACTAATTTAAAAATATACGTAAATACATGTACTTATTCTATCAAGATACATGAATTTACTATGCACAAGTTATTTAAAACTTGTTTTGTGGAATACCCATTATACATACCATCTTTTTGACCTTCAAGGAGGCGATATATGAAGCTGACAAACCATGGATTTTGTTCATAACTACCAAGAGCTGCAAACCACATTTGCCAATCTAATCTTGGCTGATGAGGAACTATAAACAAAATAAAATTGGTAAATTTTTTTTAATAAAATATTGAACATTTAACTATATTTTCACTCATAAATAAAAAAAAATTCAAACTTCAATAAATGATCTTTTACTTGCATCAAAAAATTATTATAGAATTTTAAAGTTTTACATTTTGAATTTTCTCTCAACTTACTATTATATACAGTCAATTGCTGCATTAAAGTTTGCTAACAAATGTGATACTAATAACATCCCCAAAAGGTATTGTTTGATTTTTTTAACTGAATAACTATTCTTCTGCCAAACTTTACTACAATATATATATAATGAATTTAGTCTGTATTCAGTACACAGCAAAAACTGTTATTAATATTTTTCTTATATGGTAAAGATAAGAAAGAATCACTTCAGCAATTTATATGTATTATAAAGTGGTAAAGGGAGACCTATCTTTATATAGAATATTAAAAAAAAAACTTTTTACAAGCTGTGTTCTAACTGCTTAAAACAATTTTAAAAAGGTAATTCTGTTTGTTTATCATTCAAACAAAACCCCTGAGAAAAATTTCAATGTGACTTTTGTTGAACGATCAACTTAAATGCACAAGTTACATTTGTCCTGTGGTGGCTGATAGAAGATGTCAAAAGAAAAACTATATATGAAACAATATACAGACTAAAGAAAAGTTGTAGATGTTATACACCCACCTGGAAAGATTTCTATATGCACAACAAGGCCCCACTGAAGTTAGTCGTATTGGTAATAGATGTTGAATTAGTATTGAAAAGAGTTTTTTTTTTTATCATTGCCGTAAAATTGTTTATTATTGTGTGTTATTAAACAATAAAACAATCCGCATTTTAAAAATGTAAGCTTCTTAAAGATGCAATAAATTCATTTGAAGTGAACTTAGTATTAGTAAGGACAATGAATATGTCAGTGTTTACAAGATACACAAAGACTAATACATAATTCAGGGTAATGTGGAATCTGAAAATGTTGGATAATGACGTTAACACATTGCGGTAGATTTTGCATGCAAGGAAGGTGGGGTGAATGCTAAGTAAAAAGCTTCAAACTTCTTACTGAGGAACGGTGGTCGCCGAGAAAGATCTCCAGGTTTATAAAGAAACTTGTATTCCTTCCACCCAGTCGTTTGATGATTGCTACCTTCAATTACGAGTTCTGGCCGACCATCAACTCCTGTCATTCTAAAAGAATAAATTTTTAAATATGCTTTGTTATTACAAAATTTTTACGAGACAAAATTGAAAAGATATATTAGGTTGTAAAATAGAACCTACCGCCTAAAGAGACCATACGAATTTGATATGCGAAATTCTTCTACTCTTTTATGCCACTGAGAAACAATAGGCCACATCTCGTTATGAGTTCTGACATCAAGAGTGGAATATGGTACCTGATAAATTAATAAATGACCTATTAAGAATTTAAAAATAAGGATAAAGGAAAAAAAAGTCATTGTAGACTCCTACTTTAGGCCAACAAATACTATATTCCTTAAAAAGGAAATGGAATTTAATTAAAACTTTGCTTTCAAGACCAGTTTGTTTTCTTTTATTAAGTTGTTTCATTGCAATATTGTATGCTGACAATGCACTAATCTATGAAATAGCCTTGGGTTCTAAAATAGCCTTTCTTGAAAGGACTTTAAAACAGTTGAAAACACAATTGTCTTCAATTTCATATATTTTTATTGAAGAAAAATAAAGATACATACCAAACTTATAATAAACAACCACACTGCTGCATTTGCCACAAAAATGGTTCCAATTAAAGCATATAATTTCTTAGCAATTCCTGGTTGTGTTATTGACCTAAAAAGTAATCAATGGAATTAAAAAAAAATTATTGATGAACAAAAAAAATAATACTTAAATTAATATATAAAATACAACATTTATAACAAAAAATAATTTGAAAGAATTAGAATTGCATTTTTTTTATTAGTATAGTGATTACTCAATATACTTTTATATTTTAATATTATAAATATAACACTCATAATAAAGAAAAATTATTTTTTATGCTCAAAATAAGCTATTTTAACTTGTATCATACTTATATTAACTTTTTCTTCCTCATAATGTTGGTTAAATGTTTGTTGACAGATTTTATGACATTTGAAAAAAGAGCATAAGCAAAATAGACATTTTATAACTCTATATAAAAAATATTTAAATTTCCCAGCTAGAGAAAACAAATATCTTTTTACAATTGTAGATCTATGTACTTTAATGGAATTTTAAAAGCTACAAAATACAAAGCTTGTCATGCTAACATGGAATGCCATTAAAATGAGTCAACCACTCCAAAAATATAAACTTTGGTAAATCCACACATTAAAATTTAGTAAATATTTCTATATTTTTGTAAAACACGCGACATCTGCATACTTGTTTAACTAGTTTAAACAATATCGTTTAATATTTTATTTAATACTTTCATTTTTTTAATTGTAAAATACCATTTTGCTACAATAAAGAATGCTGAAATTATACCATTTGTAAGTCAACAGATAAGTAGTTTAAATAATTTAGTCAATTATTTCAGCCATGTTTCTGTACTATTAACATTTTATAAAGCGAATACATCTTTACAAGAAAGTCTTTTTTTATGCAGGGTAACTAGTTTTAAAAAATTGCAGGATAGCATCAACCACTAAAGCATTTCCAGTGACGTCTACAAAATAATTTATTCTATTGGGGATATTATAGAATAAAAGAGAATTTAAGATACAAATTGAAACAACAGAAGAAAAGAACATTAACAAATATGCATTATTACAACATAAGATTCCCTTATAATTTTAAATGCAGTTAAAATAAATCTTAAACGCAATTATATTACAACAAGTCAATAAGCTATCTATGTACTTTGATCAACTCTTAAACACTGCTTTATCAACTATAACTTTATGGAAAGCATACAATCTTTTACTATCAGATTATTAAAAATTTTAGAAGTATGAAAAGTTCTTCGAATACTAAATAAGTTAATTAATATTTTTATTCATAAGACATGCAATGTTGTAAAATATATAACTCACCTGTACAGAGCTAATAGAATATTAACTGTGAGAGCTATAGCTCCAATGAAAATAGTAACCGTTATGCCCTCTGCTAATTTATTTCGAAATTCAGATGCTGAGAAAGCTATAGAAAAAAAAAATCATTAATAACTAGTATGCAAGTGTGATAATTATTCCATGAACCCTCCCCCTCCACACACCTATTCGCTAGAGTCAAAAAATAAAAATCACTCTGCTCATAGATGTCAGCATTAACAATGATTTGTTTAAAAAACACAGTTAAAATGAATTATTTTAAACACATTTTTTTAAGAAGCCTGTTGATATTTACGAGATGAAAGTGCAATTTGTCACTGGTCCCTGACATTCTCTTTCTTTTGATACTTCATGTGTAAAACTTTGTTGAATCCAAGGGATCTTTATTACAGATACTAGCATGCCCGTGCGATAATTTTCACATGACCCCCTTACCCCGAATATTAGTGAATATATTAGCCAAAATATAAAAAAAGTTTCACAATTTTACTCACAGATGGCAGCATGACAAACGGTTCATTTAAAAAGTGCTTGGAAACAAAACTATTTTTACATGCATTAAAAAAAAACATTAATATCCACGAGACAAATTTATGATTCGTCACTGCTCCGGGAAATTCTCCTTTCTTTTATACCTCGCATGTTAAGATTCATTATGTGTAAGACCCGCCAAAGGGATATTTACTACTGAAGATTTGTAAATAGTTAAGTAATAAAGTTGTGTAACCAGCGTTATTCATTTATGTTATTATCTTATATGTGTGTCCTATTATCATGTCCCCGTCACCTGTATATATATTTCATGTTCCCGTTACGTGTCTGTATATTGTTCCCGTTATTACGATTGTAACGCCCTCAACATATTTATGTCTTTCCCGCTGCGCCGGGAATGCCTCAGTCTTGTAATTGCCCTTCTTACAGTGATGCGTATAAGGTTTCGTTCCTCCCCTAGATATTGTAATGTTAGGCATATGTGATTAAAAATGTTTATGTTCAATCCTTGAGCAGTTATTTAGTCAATACGCCTTATAGTTGTTCATATTCTGCATGAAAATTATGCTAAAATAAAGGTGAAGCAAATGCAACCTACCAATTTTGCTTCCAACTGTCCAATCTTTGGAGTTGAAAGAGAGAGAAAATAACTGTGTTGAGCCATATAGTAAACATAAGATAACGATGTTTTCAACAGCTAAAGTCAGAATTTTACGTGTCCACCTTAAAGCTGTACCACTGGATGACTTGCTTGCTAAAAAAAAGTGATAATTTATGAAAAATATGTTCAAAATATTAGTTTAGACCATAAATAACAAGTTTGACAAAATTTGTTTAACACAATAGCAAGTCTTTAAAGTGAAATTTAAGCAACAACTGTGAAACGTAAAAAATAATTCTAAACAAATATATTGCAATATGCAATCTAAATTTTAAAAAAAATTAAGAAAAGTATCAATCATTGGAACATTTTCATAACCGCTCTTTCTGACTCACCATACAGCGCTATGGACTTTTTGGCTGTCACCACTCGGTATCGAACAGAGGAACTTCGGCATGCTACATCGATACTGTATCAGTCAGGCTAGTTATCACTCACGCCTAAGTGGGAGTATCGGGTATATGAAGTGAACCCCACAAACACAAATAAATGCAAAATTCATTTTCTGGTTTTCTTTGTGGTTACATGATTTTAGAATGAGGAACCTCTGATAACCAATTTTTATCCGAGTAAAAAGAGCGTCAAGGAGAGCGATTATCAATTCGATTTTTATGGGGGTTTTTTAATGTAGGTTCGCGCAAGATTTCTGTTCTAATTCAGATATTTGGAAAATTATTTTTTGTTAGATAAATAATGTCTTACTTGGACACCTTTTGAAAAAAAAAAATTCAGTATTTAACAATCCGGAATTCATTGAGCCAACCGGACCATTTGAAAAAAAATGTCTGATTTCGAAAATTCTTTTTTTGTTAAGCAGACAAGATTAGAAAAATACACTTTTGCATATTTTTTTTAATCGGTTATATTTACATATTTCGAAAAACCAGACTTTTTTTTAAAACAATTTCTCCTATTTCAAAATACAGTCAAACCTCGGTATAACGATCCCTCGGTTGTAACGAACTTTTCAATTGGTCCCAACAGAACTCCTATGTCACTAATGTATTTTCAAATGCTTATAACGATCTTCAAAAGTAAGGAATTCGGATGTAGCGAACTAAAATTCACACTTTTCCAGTTTAGTTTCAGGTTTTTCCCATAAATTTTACTCGCCCCGACCACATTGTTCCTTTGACAGAAGCCAGGTTCCTCAAAGGTGACAATAGAGTCCCCTGCTTAGCTCCTTCCCTTCCCCTGTTCAACTGGTTTAGCATACATTCTTTGCCTATTCCTTTCATTCTACTGCTGAAGATTATCGTTTAACTTGTGGACTTCGCGTAGGTTTAAAATCGCTCCTGTTTGCTAATGCCTTTTCCATTGAGGATAAAGCGAAAATTATTAAGAGAATAGAAAACGGTGATGATCGTTTATTTACATATATTGCATTCGAAGGGGATGTTAGTTCAGGTCCTTCAATTTCTGATGCTAAGGGTAAGGCAGCTGTGGACATTTTGCATAATTTCTTTGCAACAGAAACTGTGGATAAGAATGTTATGGACTCTTTTGATGCTTTTAACAAAAAATCAAAACTTCTTTTCATACTTTAGATAAATAAATTTAAATAGTAGTAAAATTAATTTAATTGTTAAATTGTTTTTTTTTTAAAACAAATATTTCTTTTACTTTATTATTGCCCATTACTAATTGCAATTCAGTGTTCAGTGTAAATAATTTGTTTCGCACAAAACGTGTTTAAGGACTTTAGGAAGTTTTTATATCGTCAATATTTGAAAATTCGGATATAGTGAACCCTCGGCTATAGCGAACTTCTGAACCAGTCCGTTGAGGGTTCGTTACAACGGGGTTTGACTGTATTTTCATTGTTGAATAAAAATGCACAACAATGGTGCTCTCCGTAGTCGGTTTTTAATGTCTTCATATCGTATGTAAGTGACTTTTGGTTCAATAAAGATAACTTCTTGAAAATATAGATATTCTTTAATTATATATAAAAAGTCAACAATACATACGATTACAACTAACCAAACAATAAGAGCATTAAACAGCTCCTAAAAATATTCAATTACATTTTGTAATAAAAAATAAGCTGCAGCCGTCAGACAACAACGAACTAGAATCGTTAGTAACGATTGTCAAAACCAATTCCGAAGAAGTACCGGGCTCGTGATATGCCCGTTGTTATATACCGTCAATTGCCTATGACGTAACAAAAGAAATCACTTCACATCTAAGATTGTATGAGATTAGCGGAAATACTTAACATCGCGGTAATCAAGATCGGAAGAGTTTGGTTTGATTGAATTTAGGTTCGAAAGATCCGAAAACGTGATCGATGACTAACAAATGGCATTTTGTTCACCACGCATTTATAGCATGGATAGGGATTGTATGGCGGTCCGTTTGATGGTACGCGAAAATAATATTAATAATAGCAGAAAACACCTAAAATAAAACTAATAAATTTGTAAGTAAAATCAAAAATAAAAGCCAGTAAGTGTCGTCAATTCGAGTCATTTGCCAGCTAAACTAAGAATAATATTACCTAGCAAAAACAAACTTTTTTTGCATAGATGAATGAGTGAGTGAGATGCGTAATGGGAGAAGGGGGTAAATGAAAAGTTTTATCAAGGGAGAGGAAAATGGTTGCGAGCCACCGTCCTACACGTTGAAGAGCCATCCGATGCCATGGTTGAAGACCATTTAAATATTATTATTCAATATGCTGAACAATTGACAAATGAAAATTTCTTTGCATATTATGAACACTTATTGCACTTCTGGCAGTTAATAACTGAAGAATTAAGCAGGGAACAGACCCAACAGAAATTTTTTTTGCATACCAAGCATGCCAGTAAGCAATCAACATGAATGTTCAATTCAACCTCCCTGTTCTAAAGATTAATGCAGTGCATAAGTATACATATTTTCCAATTAAACCTATGATTTTGAAGGATGCTTTTAAAAGATATATAATAAAAAAATTTATAGCTAACTACTATACTTTCAGGGACATGCTTTCAGTTACACCCCTATAATAACTATTTTAGTTTTAAACCCGACTTTCATTCAAACGGACAACCTTTAGCCCCATATTAGTCTGTTACAATGAGGTTCTAACTGTACACCTAACATACCTGGAACAGGACGTCCAACCAAACTCAGCAGAAAATCATCATCCACCAAAGATAAGCACATCACAAGGGTAAGCAAATTGAAAAAATTAAAGTTTCCTGTCAGAAGGATGAGGAACTGGAAAAAGACCTAGTGGACGAAACAAAGGTCATACAAATAAAGTACAAGTTAAATATATAAGTGACATAGTTCTTTTAAGGACTTTTTTCTAATTCTTTGGTTTTTATTAAAGTTGTTAACCCTTGAACAATTAAGGAAACGTGGGTTTGGTTTATACGTTTTCAGACTGCCTATTTCTCGTATTCAGATTTATCACAGCCAGATACACATTCATACTTGCACCTTGTTATTTTAGAACCAAGGTCAGGTGACGATGAAACACCTGAGCTGGCACCCCACACCTTCAATAGACGTCGGGACTTTGGATCAGATTAATTGAGCACCAGTCCCATATAGACGCCGGTATAATTTGTTGGATGTTCTAGACGTCTTTCTAATATTTTTGTAGCAAAGCTGGCAACCCTCCGATCACTACTTTTTTACTTTTCTTTTTTAAGTTCACCGCACAGGCTCTAACTAGTAATCCTCCGATTACCAGCTGAACACCTTTATCCAACGGGCTACCGAGGGCCCATTACAGAAACATGAAAATAGTAGCCTAAGAAATTTTTTTTTTAAAATTTGTGGCTCAGCTTTACTTACTTGTGCATAAAAACTAAACAGTCTAAGAGAGCGAACAGGAGAGAAGAACAGGAATGGGATTGGAATTTCGATGACGAATGTTGCCACCACTCCTAGCTTCAGAAACCATTTTGGAAGGTAGTGGGCGTACCAAGCGAGAGGAGTTGGAATGCACTGGCTTTCAAAGTGGTAATTTAGAGCTGCGGAGAAAAAAATATTTATTGTTATTACCCTAACATATTACAAAATATTCAATGCATAAATATTATATAATTTCCCGTAACATTAAATAAGCGTGACATTACGTTATTCCTTAAACCTGAAATTATATTACATAAAATATTAGTTAAGACAAAAAAAAAAAAAAAAAAAGTATTTTTTACAAGGGTTTTGTATCTTTAAAACTTTTCCAAGTCTAGCGTCTATGTTGCTGGTATACTATTTTTTGCAGTAAAATCACGCAAATCGTTTTCCATAAAAAAAATACATAAATAGTTTAATTTCTAATCCGAACTTGCCACATTTATGGATTTAAAACACAAATGGCATCTAGAGAGAAAAAAAGTTAAAATGGGATTTTAAAACAACAAAAAATTTTGAAACAAGCCAAAACATATTAACAAATAAACTATATATATATTTTACATAGACTTGTTTAGGTTCTGGAGACTGATTTGATTGCTGAAATAGCACAATTTTGTTAAGGAAAAATACTTTGAAATCCATAACTTTATAGGGGTTCGGATTTTCCGGATTGGGACAGAAATATTTGTATAAAAACTTGAATAACCTCAGATGTCAAACGCTTGAAGGAACCTTCTTCTGAAAAGAGGTGTGATGGTATGTAAAAAGGGAGTGAAGCTACGATCAAGGCAAGGTGATGTTACAATAAAGTTCAGGACCACAGTTCCTAAAGCCATAACATAGCAATGAGAGGATTGACTGGAAAGTAAATAAATTATTTTCTATCATGCATCTTTTATTTAAGGACTTTTATTATTCTATATTTACATACATAAAAAGTTGTTTCTAAATTGGGATGGTAACACTATTCCTTTATAACAAAAGCCAAGAGAAGGTAAAAAGGTCCAAGTGAATACTTATCTTAAAAAAAAAACTAAAACATGCATTTGTTGTTAAATCCTAACACTAAAATGTTTTATACCAATATAAGGATTGATCTAGAAATTTACCTGACAAGTCCCACCATGTTGGACACATGCTGGTGAGCTTGACTACGCCAGAAGAGAACATGAATCTGAAAAGCAGCCATTTAACCAGCCACATGGAGATGATGTCGTGGGGCCGATGAGGAAGGGACGAAAGAAATCCGCTTTTGATGGAACTTTGTAAGAATCCCAGGGGGGCAACTAGAATGGCTAGAAAGCCAACCTCAAGCAGCAAAACATCCCTAATATACACATACAAATATTTGAATAAATAAAAAATATGTATATTAAATACAAAAGGTAACATTAAGATGAAATAATTATAATTCTTTATCTATGTAATAACATGGAAATGTTTTGTTAAGATAAACGTAAAAATAAATTACAATGCGAGATACTGTTCACATGCTTGTTATCTATTAAATTTATAATTTAAACACTAAAGTAGCATCAACTCAAAGCCAATTTATGTAAATTTTTAATACCTAAATAAGTTTTAATTTTATTTGTTTCAAGACTAAAATTTATGAACAAATGAACTTTACTAATGCTTAGGTATGCTTGATTATGCTTCGACATGCCTTATTTTTTAGAAGTTTATGTGTGTGTTAGAAATTTTAGTTTTCGTGATTTTTCTCATAAGATTTTATAGTTGTATTTTTTTTTGCAACTGTTTTATACAATTCATTGTATATAAATTAATATATACAAAAGTGTTAAGTTTGAAAATTAATAAAATATAATATTAATACATCGACGATTTGTTAAAACAAATATTTAATTATTCCTAACTGAAAATTTTCTTTCCTAATTGAACAATAATGCAGAAACAGCATTACAAAAAAAATGGTGGATTAGTCCGAATACGTTAAAAAAAATTTAAATATGAATACATACCATTGAAATGAGAGGAAAACTTGTCCAATCTGCAAAAGAAATACTCACTATTAGGCCGACTTTCTCATAAATATACCGTGCTGTGTAACACAATTAAAAAATGCATTTCTGTCATAATTTCAAAGCCACGCAATTTTTTTCATTCGAATGAAAAATGCTGTCATCAAAACCAATGGGAAAGGATTATATTTTGAAATGAAATTATGAAACTGCTGCTGCTGCGAGATGATTAATGCCTGGGAAATATTTTTAGAACAGGCCCAATGGGAAAATCAGTTTAAACTAGAGTTAATATTGGAGGTGTCATAATCAAATGAAAAAAAAAGGGGTGGTATATTAGAAAATTCTCTTGCATACATAATTGCTAAAATCCTTACTTTGGGGCTGATAATTGGCACAAGTATAATAAGGAATGTTATTTTAATAGTTTCATAAATCAGATGCTTTTATTTACCTGAAAAAGAGAGAAGTACAAAATCCAGAGTAAAGTAAAGTTGGCCATATCTCTCATCCTACCCCAGACCATACTACCAAAGGACACAATGATTCCCAATAAGGCTACTAGGTCCATCATGAGGGGAACATCGATCCCAAGAGCTGGGGCAAGCCACAGCAAGGTCGGAATCTCTTCTGCTCTTTTCTTGACCAAGTCAGCATTGCCTTCTGTTGAAAAGCAAGGGGAATGTCACAACTTAATACTTTATATATAAATATAATGGTAATAATATTAAAAATCTTTTTATGAATGTTAAATGGAACATATGCATGTTTTAATTAAAATCTTTTATATAGAACTTAAAACTAAAATATTCCTATAAGTTTTTTAAAAAAATAAGAACAGTAAAAGTAACTTAATAAGTTTATTTAACCGTTTGAGTCCCAGGGGGTATTGAAAAAACACTGTCGAAGAATCCCAAACAGCGCATTCTCTAAATGAGTACAAAAAGACCCAAGCAGCGCGATAGCGCTTGTTTTATTTTATGTTGAGAAATACCAAGCGTCTCGATAGCGCTTTGTTTATTTTACATCGATTAATCCCAATTGGAGCCGGGTCTTTCCTTCGAGTAGGCCCCAAACCATCGCCAATAGCCCACTGTGCAGCTCTAGTGTGACGTTAATAAATCAAATTAAAGTATCTTTAATTCAGGTTGATTGGTTAAAAAACTTCACACCAGAGATGCATAGTAGGCTATTGGCGACGGCTCGGTGTCTATCTCGAAGGAAATACCTCGTCAGATGACGAAGACAATTGCAGTACTAGCACCCGACGCTAAGGAGCTCTGTGATGTACTTGCTTCAGTAAATCTGAGAGTGCGACTTCAACAATCGGTAACGCACCGTCAGTTGTTCACAATGTTCGAAATTTACTGGGTTTGCTCGACATAAAATCTCAACAGCGCGATCACGCTGCTTGGGACTCAAACAGTTAAGTAGTTTGATACATTTTATACCTACTGAGAAACAGTAGAATTCCAGTGAGATTTATACAATAGAAAATCCTAAATCGTCAGGACTTTGTCAATTCTGGAATTTAGATGTTCAGATTTCGGACTTTCTACTGTTTAACGATATTAAATTTTTAGATAATACCATAATTTACTTATTTGGTTTAGTTAAAAATTCAAAACAAGTACAGATTGACAAGACCAACTTTGTAGGGCTTAATAAATTATTTAAGAATAAGTTAATACATTATGAAAAAATAATTACCAATTGAAATAATGGATCTAGCTGGCAGGATTCCATTGTCACCAAAGAGACCTAAAATTAAACATATATTTCTGAAATGAATATTTATATAACACTTTAAAACTCATATATTTTTTCTCCTTAATTTTGGTGATTAGAGCAATAAATAATACATATATAACATGCAAAAAATATTTAAATATTCATTTTCTGTCACCAATTTAAAAATATAAAGGCATAGCATAGTTTTTACAGAATGGGACATTGGTTTTTAGAACGCAGCAAAAGTTAAATGCATCTTTTTTTTTTGTCATGACGTTTTCTCCAAACACCCAAAGAATGAAATAAAAATATTTTGTATATATATATTCAAAGTTTTAATAGATTTCCATAATTATATTTTATAAAGACAGTTAAAATTCTTAAAATACAAAAATCATGGGTAAAAACATCAAGAACACAAAAGTTAGAATAAGACATTTAAAACAATAAAATAAAAATATTTATCAATTTGTGTCAATTAATGGGTTTTCTGATAATTTTTAATACTTTAACCACTTATCATAAAATATTTAAAATTATGAATATTAACTATAATAATAAACGAAAGCTGCCTGTGGATAGCAAAACACCTACTTAACCTCTGTGTATAAAATGCTAAAATATTTATATCTAGGTACTATTCATATTCAAGATGTGCACCTAAGCCTCAGATTTGTAAAATTCTCTAGTTTTTTTAATTTTTTTAGAAATATTGCATAAAGAAACATCTTTAAAAAATATTTTCGAGCTTTCAAACATGCCTTTGTAGCATGATCGGTAGTGTGCCGGACTTCAGGACATCTGTGGCTGTGCAATTGAGACCCAATAAACATTCGTCTGTTCGCAGATTTATGGTAGAGAGAGAGAGTTATTACAGAGCTGACAGTGGGTCATCAGCATTTGGAAGGAACTGGGTAATTTCCCTGACTTGTAAATAACTGGATAACATCAGATTACTTACCCACAGTAAAAGTGCCAAATGTTTATAAAAATAGTTCAGTAGTCTCAGCTTAAATGATGTATGTAAGTGATTAAAAAAACTATTAATATATTCTCAAAGGATAAACTAATTCAATTAGCCATTTATTAAATTTTTAAAGGCATTTTATTATGAACTAGCCATTTGGTTCCGCAACCATTTCTTCTGAAAGACAACACTCTATCAACTAAGCTGCAGAAGCTTGGCTACTTTCCCTACTTACCTTTTACATTCTCAAAGGATAAACTAATTCAATTAGCCATTTATAAAATTTTTAAGATAACTTTATTATGAACTGGCTGTTTGGTTCTGCGACCATTTCTTCTGAAAGACAACACTCTATCGACTAAGCTGCAGAAGCTTAGCTACTTTCTTCCTGAGTTTGTTCCATTCCTAATCCCTACAGTTTCCCCCTCGCTATAGTCCAACAATTTCTATTGGAATGCAACTTTAAATATTTATTAAAAAATAATTAACATGACATTTCCATGCACAGGAAGTAAGAGTTTTGCATGCCAGACATACTCTTATAGACTCAACCTGTGCAAAATCATTAAAATGGAGAAAAAATTAACGAGTATTTATTTTTGATGGAAAGGTTACTGTTTACATTAAACTGAATATTCGGTTAAAATCTTAACCAAATATTCAATATTCCGTGCATCGTTAGTTATTAAGTTTCATATTTTCCCAAAACTTTTTACAATATATCTCCAACATCAACAACAAAAGACTGCTATTAAAATACAGGAGAGATTTCGAGATAATATTTTTGGTAACATTGAAGAGATTCACTGCCAAAAACTTGTTACTGAATTTGCCCACACCGGTTTGACAAGATCAGCTCTTCAAACAGGGAGAAAGCTTTGACTCTTCTCTCAATGTTTAATCAACTAGTGCTGCATTTATAAGACAGTCAACTTTTAATTAAATCAAATTTAAAATTAACTTAAATAAAAAATCTTTAAACTTATCGAAATTAATTTAACGTAATAAACAGCACTTCAGGGTAATATGCAAGTACGAAATTGGTACATATGACCCCCACGAAGATTAATTATTGCGTTGACTTTTATGTGATATTAACAATTATTTTACTGTTTCTAGCAGATAAGATTCAGTAAGAAATTTTAATTTATGTTAAATAGATTTATTTAATGCAAGATTAATACAAATTTGAAATGAGCATATAAATTAGTGCCGATGAAGCAAAGCTTGGCATATCCATTTACAAAGTGTGCGATTCATACCTGGTAGTTGTACGTATAAGGAGCTGAAAGCTGACAAATAGATTACGGACATGCACCATAAGAAAAAATTTCTAGTTAATTTTATTTCTCTCATTTTCTTTTTACTTATAAAAACAGACAACAAGACAAATAAATACCGATACCACTCGGTTAGATTTGATTAGATGCCAGATTCAGATTCATAATTTTTTAAAAATTCGTAATCGAAGTTAAAGTTATACTATTTAAATATTTTAATTTATTTTTGAGCATTTGTTATACATTTTAAAACATCTTGAATTCCGTAATATATTACATACAACTGCTATTTTTAATAATATTGATATAAATCTTTATTAAGAACTCTCTAACGACAGTAGCATTGGATTAGGATATTTTTGTACTGGTTTGAGATTAAAATATTGCTTCTTTTAAAAAAAAGCCACTATTTAGCGTCGGTGATTGGAAGATTACAAACCACGTGATTATGTATAATCTCACACCAGGTATCTTGTAGTATCCCTTAATATGCTGAACTCAAAACTGAAGTGAAATAGTAATCTGTTTGGGAAATGGGTTTGGTTTTGGTAGAGATCAGTAGAGATGTTGCATAACATTTTCTGTATTGTTGACAGATCCTGCTATTTTACATTTAACCGCAATATACAGATAATTCTGAACCCACCTGTAAACTTATAAGGTATGTAATTGAATATTTTTAGCGAAGTCTTATGGAGGATCTTCTATTAATAACCCAATTACGACAAGCGATCTGATATGGATGCTTTTGTTTTTACTTCAACTCCTTAATCTGTTTTTACCTTTTGATAATGTACAATTACATAGTAAGGCATGAAATCATCTACTTAGATACCAACTATTTCTAGATAATCCTCCAGTTTTAACTTAAATATATATTGAAGTTCTTATCTCAGTAAGCACTTTTCGCTCAAAGATTTTTTTTAAACTGATGTACGCTGCGGTCAACGTCAAATCTAGTTACTATTTTCAGTAACCCTACAGGGGAAAATGAAGGAGTTCTTTGATTGGCAACAAATCTCGTTTTTTGGTTGTGAACGGTCTCGTCAAATTAGTTGAGAAAAGTCGCCTAAGTGTACCATACAATGCATTTTAACCAAATATTTCTCTGGGAGTATTTGCTGTGATACCTATTAAGCCCTTTTCGCTAGTACATATCCCTAAAATAAATTGTATGGTTATTTTATTTTAAAGTGCATTGCCTGAAAACCTTCTAAAATTACATGTTTGTAGGAGATATTCAAATTTTAGTTTTTACAATTTTTAGATCTCGCAGAAAAGGTTTCTGTATTTCTTCCATTCTTAATAAAACTTTTGTTTTATCTGTTATACGGTCATCTCTTGGCGACTTTCCTGAAAATTATATATTCGCAACGCTAGAATGTTGCTTGTCAGCAAAAACCAATTTGGTTGCCAATAAACGAACTCCTCCATTTTCCCCCTGTATCGCCGTTTAGCACGGGGTTGCCAGATTTGGCAAAAAAATATGGCCGACTGTAAAAGACAGATTAACCAAACCTTTGAATTTCTAAATATTTTGATAAATAAAAACTTTATAAAAAATGTCAAACGTAAAAATTTTCTCTACAAATTTGCTTCAAAATTTGAAGGTTGCGCTACACATTTAAACTCTGTTTAGTTAAACCTTCCAATCAAATTATTGTTTAGCATATTTTCTCCTGTAAAATTTATTTTCCGGTAATTTCCCTTTTACAAATTTAAGTAAGATGAAATGGACCCTTCAGATATCGAAAATCATATCCGTCCCTATTGGACACTTTACATATTGAAATTAACAAAAAATGGGACATTTCCTGATAACATAAATGTTGGGCAAAGCAGTTTTTTCCCTCATCTGCAGCCAATCAGGCTGCAGTTATTGCAGTGCCTATTTACATGGACAAAATATGTACTGGCACTTTAAACTATTTATGATTCATGCACAAAATTACTGCTACCAATGCATTACGTTTATCGTTGAAATGACTGAGTTTTGCATTCACTTACATATCTTCGTTTGTATGGAAATTAACTTCTATTTGTTTTCAGATATGTCCGCCAAAGTAGATGTTGACAAATGCTTAAAGCATAAAAATGGGGTTTTGAACATAACAATCAATTCTTTGTAATTTTTGGGAGTTAATTATTTTTGTAAAAAATTTAGGCTTTAACCTGATAAATTATGGACATTTCACAATAATTTAGTATATCTTTTAAAAGAGTATTACTATTTGCTTTTCATAAAAACATTATTGCACAATTTGTGTTGCAAGATTAACTTTTTTCTCAATTTTTCAGCATATACTAAATTTTTATAACTTTTTTCTTTTATTAGGCAACAATTTTTTTATTGTATGCTACTTTTTTCAAAAATGTTTGTCATGCGCTACTTTTTTTCACAATTGGTCCAGACCGGCTTAAATTTCTAGATGAACCCCTTTGTAACTCCAGTTCAACGTTAATCCATCCGACCAACTTTGTTTCGTGTGTGATTTATAAGTAGCAAATTATTCAAAATAAATTATTTACATGATTCGTTTATCAAGCTAAACTTCAATTTACTGTTGAACAATTATATATATATATGCAAGATATTTTATAACTCGTCTCATCACTATAAAATTATACCATTACTTTAATTAACTTTGTATATCGGCCCTTTTCCCTGTACCAGAGTACCCAATATATTTAATCTCAAGAGGCAATATCCCAATCTTAGATTTCGGATAAGTCACCATTACACATGTGACTACTTTCCCTCCCAAGCCACTTCAAAATCCCGAACTCAAACTAACTAGAAAATGCGAAGTAAAACTAGAGGAGCCAATCAGAGGTGTCCACGGGGAATTCTCCTTCTCATAATCTCCATCTTGATACACGGATTCACGATGTAACCTCGAAGCTGAAAGAGGTCTTCCTATGAAGTCCTGAACAATAAAGGATTATTAACATAATATTTCGGCCATGACTTATACCTTCAGAACTGAACCTATCTAATAACTAACGACTGCACATCTAAATAATAAACATTACATATATATATATATATATATTTGTATTTATTTCTAAATATGTTTTTAATATTATATTTTATTAACAGGTGCAGGTGGCTTACAGCACATGTTTGCATGTCAGAAAAACCGAGGCTTCTCTACCCACCCGTAGCAAAGTTAATAATCGTATTCACCCTCTCCATCCTCATCCCGGGAACCCTCTGCTCTTATGGCGACCGAACAGTCACCTTTCAGAATTGCATGCACTGGTGCGGAGTCAGGAACTGCACCAACTCCACGAGGCTAGCAGATTTTGAAGCCACCCGGCCCTGGTACCTCACATTCTTACAATGGGAGTGCTGGGACGAGTGTGACCACTTTTGTATGTGGCATGTCGTTAAACTGTTTGAATACAATGGCCAAGCAATACCGCAATTTCATGGGAAAGTGAGTATTTTAATTTGTAGTTGTACTTGCATTTTTCGAATACTATACAGTTTTTAGAATGCAAGAGCCTTTTTTCCTAATCCTCACTGTTATCTGCAACCTATATATATGAAAAAGAATGTCAGTGGGTTTGTTTTTTATATAATTATACAGTTTTATTCCAAGCTTGATGAAATTTTGCACACTTGACCTTCAGAACAAGATGAAGGTCATTGTCTACATGATATTTTAAACCCTATCTTCCTTCCCTGCCACTTAAAGCAGAAATGGATTCTTACTAAAACCGCCAGATGGCACTACGGTGGCAAAAATTGGTGGAGAGGGTTTTGAACCATATTGTCGTCTTAAAATGGAAATCTGTTAACTAAAAAAAAATCTACCAATGTCAATAGCCCATTGTGTAGCTCTGGTGCAACGTTATTCAACCAAACCACATGCTTTGAAATTATGAGGCAGTGTTTCTTTGGGATAGATCTTGAACCATCGCTACTAACGATAATTTTAGTATGATGTTAATTTTTAACTAACAAAAAAAAAACCATTCAACCTATAAACTTTTGCTATGTTTTGAGCGATTCAAAGTAAAAAGTTAGCATAGAGTATTATCGCTCATTTGTCATTTGTGTACGGTTCATTAAAAAGTACCTTTGATTTCGGCCGTTTTTGTAATGAAGGGGTTAAATGAAACCTACTAACAATAGAGATACAGGCAACATTGCCTGCACTCTTCCCCTTTAGGCACTTTTATGTTATGTTGTGCCCAATTAGAATTTTTTTTAAGTAAGGAATATGTAACTACAAATGTTCTAAACCAATTCGCAAAAACTCAACTTTTAAAAAGAAAAAATTACCTTGGTTTTTTAAGACTCTGGTTGGGTTATAAGATAATCTGTGCTACCAACATACTCTTTTTGTCTTCTATAATAACTTTTAGTGAAGAATTCAGTAAAATAACAGATACACAACAGAAAAGACTTTAATTTTTAAAAGCTGATATTTTCTTTTTTAGAAAAGTATTATAGTTTTTTTTCTATTTAGGAAAAACTTATAAACCAATATAATAAATATAAGAAAAGACTATATATGAAAACTTGTCGCTGATGCCCCTCGGAACTGAATAATAATATAACTATTTAAAAACCCTTCATGATTTAGCAATTCCTTTGTTAAGTAAATTTGTTGCTGAGTTTTTTTTAGTCTAAGAATATTCTATAAAAATATATTTCCATGATTTTAATTGTTTTAATTACTGTTCTTTTCTTTTAGTGGCCTTTCTATCGTTTTTGTGGAATCCAAGAACCAGCCTCAGTGTTGTTCTCCATCTTAAATGGATTCGTCCATTTTTATATGTGGCAAAAATTCCGAAAGTCTGTTCCTAACTGTCCATTTAGCATAATTTGGAATATTCAAGCGCTGGTAAGTTCACCTATTGAATAATGTAGATTTTTTATATGTTATTTTCTTTAAAAAAAATATAATTATATTAAATCTTTAATTTATTTATATCCATTCATGTTATTTAAAAGACTTTTCACAAGAGTAGGTATTTCTGAACTTGTTTAGAAAAAAATAAACTTTTGAACTAATTATATATTTTTTTTATTCAGCTATCTATTAATGCCTGGTTTTGGTCAACAGTGTTTCATACTAGAGACACTCCATTAACTGAAGTAAGTTAAGTGCATATAGCTTTTTATTTATCTAAATAGTATTTGTTACTTGAGATTAATTCTGTTTATAATATATAGCTAAATTAATTAAAAACTGAGTTAAATTAAATTTTGTAATAGTTAATGTATCAAAATTCCAGGGGATAACTAATTATTCCAGGGGACTAAAATTAGGGATAACTAATTTTTTTTTGAATAAATTCAAAATGTTGTTGATTATTTTATTTTTATAAGGTTTCGACAGAATTTTATAAGAAATGATTGATTATTTGAGTGGGGGGGGGGGGGGGGGGGGGATATTTAAATTGGCCTAAGTTTCTACTTGAAAGCAAACTGTTGCCCTCTGGATATTAGTAAATTTGTTATAATTATTATGTATAATATTTCATATAAATTTCAGAATATGCATTCGTAAAAAAATATATGCATTCGTAATTAATATATTCGTAACTTAATATATTCAGAATATGCATTCGTAACTTAATATATTCAGAATACGCATTCGTAACTTAAATATTTAAAGTCCAAAATAAAAGCTAACCGCAGAAAATGTTAGATTAAAAAAAAGGTTGCGTCTCTACTTCTTTTAATTCTAAACAGGATAATTCATTTAAAATTCACTTTATTCACAAAACAAAATATCAAATAAACTTCTATAATATTCACTCTATTCCTATTGTTATTAATACCAAAATCAAAGTAAGTTTTATCATACCTTCACACATACCAACTTGTACAGATTGTTGGTATATATGGATTTAAAAAAGAATTGTACTATTAATTGATAAAATTGTATAAAAATTTAATGGATTTTTTTTTTCAATTTACAAAAAAATACTTTTTTTCACAATTTATCTGTGTTAAGTTTTACTGTTATTGTTGTTAATTTGATTATTGTTCCATAGAAACTTGATTACTTCTGTGCATTCTCTCTGGTGCTGTATTCTTTCTATTCCTTATTTGTGAGGTAAGTTTGTTTTTATTTGAGTAACCAAAACATTTCTTGTATCCATCAAAGATAACTTTTCTGTTAAAATGATTTTTTTAAATATAGTATTATAGAATTATTTTTTTAAAACAATAACTTAAGTTTAAGTGTAGGATTTACTTATCAGAATATGTTTTGTGGCTAAACATTATGCATTATGTTACGGTTTTTAACATTTCCTTATAGTAAGTATAAAAATATATACAGTCAAACCTCGATAACAACGAACCCGGGATATAAGATCCTTTGGTTTTAACGAACTTTTCAAATGGTCCCAACCGAACTCCTATGTCACTAATGTATTTTCAAATGCTTGTAACGATCGTCAAAAGTAAGGAATCTGAATTAAATAATATTAGTGTTTTAACCATAACATCATAATAAAAGAAAGTTTCTGTCTATGGATTGCAAATCTGTGTATAAAAAGAAAAAAAATTATTTATAGTCACTATTCACTCTCAAGATGTGCATCAGATGCTCTGATTTGTAAAATTCCATTTAGTGTTTGAAATTATTTTATAAATAGAGCATAAACATTAAAAAAAATATTTCCAAGACCTGCCTTTGCTGCTTAGTCAATTGTGCGCTGGACTTCAGAACAATCGATGGTTCAAGTCCTTACAGGAGCAACTTAATTTTTTTTTAATGTATATGTCTTAACGTGTGCTCTAGCAACGCGTAGCCAAATAGCTAGTTATAAATATATCTAGTAATTTAATTGTTGTTGTCTATTACCATTAGAAGTGTGCAGCGGTCTGGAGTTCATCCACCTTTTTAAATGTAAATCCTTAATTGTTAAACTTGCATATAATTAAATATAATTTGTTTTCTAAATACTATGGCATTCATCAACCTTATTTATTACCACTTAATTTAACCTTCTGAAATGGAGTCTACAATAGTGTGGCCATACAATCCAAACAACGAAGGCCGCTGCAAGTGTTTACATTATCCTTCTAATGGTACATTATTTTAGGGAGATAAATTATTAAAGAAATACTTTTATTTAATATATTAAATGATTAAAATGTTGCTGGTTTGTTACATTTAAATCAAGAAAAGCTTAAATTTCATGTTAATATTTTTCATTATTTAAGCTCTCAAACGCAAAAGACTAATCATATATATCTTTAAATAGTTTATATTTAATATATTTCTTTATTGTATATATCAAAAATATTACCTAAATTCACCAAATGCAATTTCACTTTAGGTTATGCTCAAGTCCAAAATCATGGGTACCTCTGACTATTGCAGTGCCATTTCTGTCTTATTTCATTTATCATATATACTACTTAGCATATATAAGATTTGATTATGGATATAACATGAAAGCTAATATTATAATAGGTAAGCCATTAAAATTTACATTTTTTCTTACTTTCCTTCATTCCTTTCATTTTTACATTTCTTTCTTCAATTTTTTTTTTTTTACATTATAAAATAAATATTGTGTGATTGGATATTGTTATTTGTATTTATATTAGCTATAAAATTTATTAGTATTTATTTGAGTACTTATTTTATGTTGCTGTATTTCTTCAAATTAAGATTGTACAGTTAAGTATGTATTAGCCTTATTAATGAAATAAATATTATTATGCATTATCAATTTCTAAACTAAAAGAAATGAGTTCTGAAACTAAGTGAGCGAAATATTTAATTTAAAACATAAATTCTAAATGAAATTTTTATGAAGCATCATGAATCCTTTATTCACTTGCTAAAACAAGTAATTCTTTATCGAAGACCAATTTAACAAGTGTTAGTTTTTATTCTATATCAAATATTAATATCACTATCGATATAATAAGCATTACATAAAAAAATTTTTACTTGTACTTACAGATATTTGGTTTTACTACACACAACATTTATTTAAGAATTATATAAATGAAATGTTTGGATATAGTGAAGTTTTTCTATGTCAAAGTATATTTTGTATGTCTTTTGTCTAAGTTGTTGTGAATTTGAGCATTATTTTTTAACCAAAATAAAGGTAAATAATGAATCTCAACTCAATATATTCTAGGATTGTTGAACTCTTGTGGGTGGATGCTGTGGTGCTACAAATATCGCCACAAGCCGTACGTGTGGAAGTGCGCCACTTCCGTTGTAGCAGTCAACTTTCTGCTACTGTTAGAGCTTTGCGACTTTCCTCCTTGGAAATTCACGATAGATGCTCATGCTCTCTGGCATCTGGGGACAGTGCCAGTGCCTTTCCTGTGGTACAGGTAAATGCTGTAATCAAATATCATAACCTTTAAATCAATTGCATGTCAGGATGTAATCAGGATTGTTTCATAGAATTTTAAATAAAATGGTTAGGAAATGATTATTTTATTTCTATTGGATATATAAAAGTAATTATTATTTTACTATTTGGGTTCATTATTTTACAAAATGTAACTGTTTTGTTAACAAGCATATATTATGTTACTTTGAAATACAATTCTCTGGCCAACTAAAAGTAATGAACAGAAGAGCCACGCTGGTCACTTAACATAGTGAAATACACAGTGCAGATGGATTTGATAGGAGGAACTATTCAGAGAATATTCAGGCAATTTTTGTTGACAGAGCAATTTCCATGCCTGCCAATAATATTATCCTCACAACATTATGCACTTGATTTCAGTGCAATACAGTAAATTTGAGTAGTGGGTTTTTGGAACATTACTTTAATCCTATTTAAATTTGAAAAAAACAAAAACATATAAACCTGCCAGGCTGAAAGTTGCATTGAAATTTTCAACACTGTGTTGCCGAAAATTCGAAAAATGCCTTACAATTTTTAAGATAAGCAGGTCATTCAAGGTAGACAACTTTTATAGTATACATAATAAACTTTTACAAAAAAAACATATTTACTAATTTTTTTTATTTTACAGCTTTCTTACAGAAGATTGTTTAAATGAAATCAATGCTCTGGGGTTGTGCATCAATTCAGTAAAGAAGATTGGATAGCATTTCCTGTTGAAATCCCTTCTATGATAATCTAGCAAGTCATGACGTTAAATTGTGCCAAGATTTTTATACTGTTCCAATTATAACTAACTACTGTTGTACTAACTTTTTTTGTAGACAATTACTAAATTTGAATGTTTTTTAACTTTCAAATAATAGCAGATGTTCAGGATAATCAATACCAATCATAATGTATTATAAATTGCATAATACATACGAAATTACTGCTTGTGATAGATTATAGCAGAACAAAAGTTTGATTGTCATCCAAAGAAATCAATAATTAATAATAAATTAAACATTAATTATCAAGTAATACCACCTGTGCAATCTTTTGTATAATGACAGATGTCATTTTTATTGCACTTTTTGCCATGTGGATTCCAACATGAATATAATTTTCATTCTTATGCGTTCCTTAATTAAATCTTTTAAATTTATAATTATTAGTTGTTCCTGGACATATTGTATAACCTCTATTAAAAGTATATGTATAAGAAATCTTTAGTGTTTTGTAATACATTGCTTTTGAATGTATAATTTCTGTTATAACTAATTTTAATGTATTTTTTTTAAATAATATGTTATTACAAGAAAAAAAACCTCACATTTATTTGATTGTTTTAGCTTGCCCTATTTTATTGAGAAATCATTGTTAAAATATTAAATCAATTATTTTACAGTACACTTTATACTTATATTTACTGATTTTAATTTACTTGTGTTTATTTTATCTAATATCTCTATTTACTTCATCAAGTTGCTTAATGTGATTATTTAATACTAAATATCATATATGATTAATTTTTGTAGAATTTTTTTTTGTCTTTACACCATCGATTTCCAATATATAGTTCCATAAAAATCATAAAAGTGATGTGGGTAGAACTGCAAATAAATATGTGAAACCATACTCATAATTAATCAGAATAAAATAAATTTATTTTTCTCAATTTCTTTTTAAAGGAAAATGAAAATAACCATAATTGTTTTATATTAGAAAAAACATGTTTTTTTTTTCCATTGAGCAAGATAATTAAGTTGATTTTAAATATTAATTAACCTCATCAAAATTTTATTATTTAACTTCTATAAAATTTGTTTTAATAGATAAATATGTTTAAAAATCTATACCTTAACTTAATTGCCTGAAATCATAAGGCGGAAAAGCTTAATATTTAAAAAAAAAACTTTCTTTTAAGATTAGAAACCACTTTTTTACCTTATAGTCGTTTCTCTAATATTATTTTTTAAAATACAAATAAACGTATTAATTGAACTTCAACATGTATAACACTTTGCAGTTTGAGAACTACTGTTGTAAACTTAAAAATGTTAATTATATTACTGTGTAAAATTGTGTTGGTTATTAGGGGCCATTTGAAAACTACAAAGCTAAGGGAGCATCCCTTATTGTTATGTGAAGAAGAAAGTAATTCCAAAATTAACAAAAAGTAGATCAGGGAAAATGTTTGTTCTAACAAAGGCTACTAGTAGCAAATATAAAATTTTACTGAATGTGTTATACACATATTGTGCATAACTGTTTTATATGGTAGTGTTTAGGAGGGGGAATGATAACAGGGCATTGAGAACGAGTTTTGAATTTTATCAAATGAAAATATCTCAATTCTACAGATCTACAAGCCATCGAATCAATGACCACACCAATTTTGTTAGGGCCGTGTAGTAATTGTTTCCTTTAATTATAAAATAAGGTTGCTGGGAGTACTGAAATTTGTAGCTGGTCCCTCTATTTTCGACCACAGTTACAAGTTTAGTTTCAGTGAATGGAGTTGATTACTTCTCCTATTAACTTTACTCCATGGGAAAAGGTCCTCAAAAGTGTCCATTGAGGAAGTGATAAAAATAATTCATATAGTTTTTGAATGACCCCTCACGAGTATGTTTATCCAAATTGATTTTTGTTGTGGCATACCATACTTGTCTACTGTTGCTTGTTCTAGAATCTGCAAAGTATATTGTAATCGTTTCTGCGTTAAATATATAAAAATGCATTAACATTTCAATTTCGAACTATTTCACCGATTCCTTACCTCTTTTTGTGATACAATTGCATTTTGAAAAGTTGGTTTTTATTTGTAATTTTGCATTTATAACAACCAATTGGAATTCATGGACTGTTTTAAAGGAAATCAAAATACTAAACATATCATGCTGAGCAATAAAGTGGATATTCCGATGATGCAATAATACTGTTCCTTTGGATGAAAGGAAAATAAAAAATGTCTTAATGTAACTGCAATACATTATTTATATTGTAAATTGAATATTATGTATAAATTAAATGTACACTTTGTTTGTAATTGATAGTCTATCATGTTGTGTGGCTATTTTAAATTAATGGCCTTTGCTCTCTATCTTAAAATGTCCTTTTTATAAAAAGTTAATATAAAAAATTGTGCATTTTCAAATTTTCCATTGTAAATAATTTCAATTGATAAGTAGGGAGGCATGATATTTGAAAAAAAAAAATCTTATAGAAATCTTACATGTATAACTTTGTTGTAGGCTCAATTGCAAAGTTATTGTGGTTTGCTTAAAGTATATACATCTGAAATATTATTTATTTTTGCTTAACTCCAAAATGTGATTAGATAGAATGCAAAAATCAGCCACCATCGTTTCCCACTTTCCTGAGATCGGCTTGACTAGCATAAGTAGTCAGACCCAAGATTGAAATACATTTGCAATGTATGGTGTGTTGAAAAGTTATCTGGCAAATAATAATTAGCATTTGTTTCCAGAGGATATCATAGATCCTTTATTCTGAGGGTTCTTCGCAGATTTGTACAGAAAAATATTTGACTTTTTTTTTTTAATATGTGAATGCTTATGTAATCCTCCCATAAGAAATGTTGATTTTCAAATGTTTAAAAAATGCCACTCGAATCCTAACATGTAAATTGGTTTAAAATTATCTTGGTTGGATATTGATATACATTTTGAGCTTTGAATTTGCAAATTCTGTAAATGTTGTGAAATATTCTCTATTATATACTGTTCAAAATTTTGTTTATTAAATCGATATTAACAATTATACTTGTTCTAGTTTTTTATTTCTTAAGTAGTACTATTTAATCCATCATAAAAATTACACACGAAAAAATACTTTAATAAAATTGATAACCTTACTTATGATGGTTAAAAAGAAAAAACTTCACAATATATATTTTGCTGGTTCCAATGATTCAGAATTCATCTGCAAAAATAGAATCAGGTTGGTGCATTGCAAATTTAGGTTTATTAATATTTTTACGATAAAATAATTTACTTGTTTATTCACAAACGATTTAAACCTAAAAATACAGTTGTACTTTAATAATAGTCGTGGAAAATAGCAAAGTGATACAAATATTGTTTTCTTGTGGACTTTTTATGTGTGAAATTTCAAAATACAGATATTAACTTTTTTTATTTCATAAAATGTAATTTTTTTTAAAAAAATAGAATATTATATGCTTTATTTACAATTTTATATTTTTGTAATAAAATTTATATATTTAAAATTAATAAAAGAAAAATATGTTATCTCTGTTTTAAAAGATCAAGATAAAAATTTGGCTTTTCCCACCTTGAATACGTTGACTTTGACAGAAAATATAATATAAATTTCCTCAATGAAAGGGTTGCAAAGTAAAAGTAATTCACACCATATACTCATGCACACTATTTATTTAAAAAAAACAAATGACCAGCATTTGGAAATAAAAATTGCACCATAATTATATGACAATGAATAATATACATTCATGCTTTAACAGAACAACTCGTACAAATACAAAGTATTAAGTTAATAATGTGCTGTGAAAAACTTTATAAGCACCTGTTATACTGCACTACTAACACATTCACTGCCGGTATCTAAGAGGATGCAAGTCGACTATTACCTTTTATGCAGTATTTTGAAGAACATATGCGCCTGTGTGTCGCCGGCAGCGAACATGTTGAATTTTATTGTAATATTTAGAAATGATAGGCGTATAAAAAGCAAGAAATATAAATAGTCATATAAACATATAATTTTTATTTTCTAACTAGGATTGTTTTTAATTCACAAATGACTTTTAAACTACAAATATTTATAAATACTTCAACGTGAACAAACACTAATTTAATAAGTCCATAGTATCCATGGTATTATCATTAAAATGAGATTCACACTATGCTACTATGTTAGTTATGTACTTAAAAAAAATTCCTCAAAATTTATTAGAATTCGATATTTTTTTAAAAAGGGTTCCTATATCTTAAAACATAGGAATTTTGTCGAAAGCATAATGAAACACCTGACATATACCTTCTTTTATATTTTAATTCATCGAAAAAGAACATTTTATTTAAATAATGCATCAAACAAATTTGCAATATTTAAAAAAAAATTATAATTCCCTGATTGCTTCAACATTAAAATTATTGTCAACTTCAAATACGAGTCAGAATTTAATCTCTGTACCTGTTTTATAAATGCTTCAATTATTAAAATTGAAATGTAGAACTACTTTTTTATTAAATCATCGGTCCTTGATTATCTTCTTAAGGACCAATTAATCAACATTGCACTTAGAATATGTTTTAATCAAGTATCACAGAAAAGTAATCAGTCTCCTATATCCTCATATTATCTGTTTCTATCAAATAAATTATTATTTTTTTTCTTCAATGGTTCACTATTCATTAAAAAAATTAGTGACAACACTAAATGCACTTAATTTTTTTTATCTCTTCCATTTAGAAGTTTCCAATTAATTTCACACACAATATAATTTAAGAAGCTGTGTTTTGGGGTTCCCTTGATTAATTTGCACTACACTGTATTTATATCCAGACAGATTCGAGTTTATTTAACCTTATTTGCTAGGTTTGTGTCCGATGACAATAACACCAAGGTGGTTTGTAAATCAACTATTTCCATACAGGATTTGAAACAGTCGGGTGATAATGATAATAATTTTCTTCAACAACATTTATCTAGGTTTATACTTTGTTTAGGTATTTAAATAAGAAGGCTTTACTTTGTTATATAAATGCATTGATTTCATTTAATATAAAATTATCATAAAATAAATGAATTCCAGAATATTTGCACGTACATTTTGTTCAATTAACACTTTCAGTGAGGTGTGGGATCGATTGACCCGATGACATATTTGCGGATAGTTACTGCACAGGGTTAATTGACCTCATGTTGTACTTTTGTATAAATGTGGATTTGACCGTACGCACTTAACGTGTTAAATGCGGTCTGGATAGATTTATTGAGTTCACAATGAACAATGTATTAAAAACGAATGATAATTTTTTTCTTTTAGGGTATATCAATAAGTTATCTTCATGGTTTGGTTAATTAACATTGCACATTGGACTATTGCCGACGTTTTGGGTCCTATCTCAAAGGAAAGACCCAATGAGCAATGCTTCGTATTTTATAACCAAGTTATCCTCCTGAAAATGTTTTTTAAAAACGCAAAGCCGAATCAGAAAAATATAACGCCGAAAAACTTAAAATTGTACATTACTATTATTAGAGCGATTAAATTGCACAAAATCTTTAATTGTTTTCAAAATCGTACTATCAATTCATTTTTTTAGTACAACAAATTTTAAAATTTCATTAATTTTTTCTAAATATGTTCATGACACTAAATCCCTTTGGGGTATTGAAAAACATGGTTGCAGTCAACATGTGAAATACTGATAAAGATTAATCTAAACACTTACTAAGTATAGAAAAATAAAAGTATTTATAATCAGAAAACATGCCATTGTGAATTAGACCAACTTTTTTAGCAATGAAACAATTATGGCATTGCAGTTATAAATATAATAGTATTTTTATACATAATCAAAATGACTTAAAATTTATATAAAATACTGTACACAATGTCATTATTGTGTATCAAGTGCATCAATATTGCATTGTAGGCAAGACACTGGATAAATATAATGTATTGTGTACATGTTTAACAAAAATTATCATCATTAAATTTTTATATACACAAATTATTAAAAGAAAGTAATTGCATATATATAATGAAATAAACTTTTAATCATTTTTATTTACCATTTTAAATAAGCAGTCATACAAGTTTGCAAACTATTATCATACATAAAAAATATATAAAATCCTTGCAGAATACATGCAATAAAATACTATGCATGGCTAACTAAATTGAAAAGGAAAGTTTTAACAATAGAAAATTATAAATTACTAATAACTTTAGCAATGCAACTAAAAATATTTTTTTTAATAAATATATTTTGAATTGTATACAGATCACAATACTAACAGATAAAACTAAAAGAACAGAGTTTGATAAAATACTTAAATAATACTGTACATAAAAGATAACACTTAATACACTTTTAAATTTGTAACAAGCTAATAGTTGGAATGCACATTTTTATTGTCAATACCGTCACCAGTAGCTATAGCACTTGCAGAAAGATTTGGTATGGAAGACAACAGAACAAACCATTCAGTGTATTGCTACAGTGCCAGTAAGAGTCCAACTAGTATCCTTTAAAAAATTTGGACTTCTATATTAAAACTGCATGCAGAAGAAAAAATTTCATACTTGCAAGTATTTTCATTTCCATCCACCCAAAACTCTATGCAAAAAAAGTTTGTTATTTTATTTTTGTTAGCAGTATATTAGGCAGAAATATTAGGTTAGCTGGAAAATTAATCAAACGACTCAAATTGGTGACACTTATAGGCTTTAATTTTAGATTTTACTTACTACACTCATTTTAGGTAATTTCTGCCATTACTAATATTATTTTCGCGTACCTCCAACTGGACAGCCATGTATCCTCAGGGATAAGCGAACCACAGGTTGAGAACCGCTGCTGTATATAAATAATTGAAAGCCACAGAATTTTAAGCCAACTTTTTCAAAATGAAAATGTTTATTTTGTATACCATCACAGTCACTTAAATATGTAATATTTGAACTCTTCCTTTATCCAAATTTTCATAAAAATAAATAAATATTAATATTTTCAAAACTTTAATATCACAAAATTTTTTGAAAACTGACAAAAGGATTAGTCTGTTTTTTTTTTTATCTTAACCCCCTCCCCTGAGTGGAGAAAAAATGTGCAAAATTGTACAATTGTTTTCTCTGCGAAATTGTTTTCTTTATATTTCCAATGCATATATATTTAAATTTTTATTATTTTAATAGATACAGCATCCAAGAAACACGCCACACTTTTGATTTGAAATATATTTCAGCATAGAATATTTTTATGAATTTAAAGTTAATGTGTATTGTTAGAAAAACTGGAAATCAGAGGATGACTTAAGTCGTTCAGCTCCATCAGAGGTTAATCAAAGCACATAACAAATTTGGTTGATTAAAATTTATATATTGTATGTAAAACCCACAGCAATGTGGGAGTCTCGTGTGACATCACAACAAATACTAAGCAACTGGTAGTTTTGATTTTTCGGTGTAGCAGACAACTCATCACTGGCTTACACTAGTTCAATTGAGCAATTTCTATCTTTATTGTTTTTGTTATTTAACAATACAAAGGTTATCTAAAAGTCCCTTGATGTTAGTAAACTTTAGGTTAATACATATTTATTTGTATGACAAAAAGTTAAGTAAAATTACAGGACAGTATTTTTTTTATTTATAGACAAGTTTGTTTATGCTTTAAATACGATATGTACAGGAATAATGAGATAAAGTAGACGTCTCTGGCGATCAAAGATCAAAACTTCTGCACAATCAATCAATCTATGTCATTGGATGAAGTAGATACTTATACGTTTTGGTGATTTTTTTAATAACAAAAACCTACAGTTATAATAGAGATAATTTCTGAGATAATCCTATGGAACTTTTTCAGCTTCTCTTGGAATGGTCTCCTTCTCGGTGTGAGACTTCCCCCATTGATAGAAATTTTAAAACTAAATATTGCACAATCTTTTTACAATTTTAAAGCAAACTTATTTTCAAATTAACAAACACAATGCTTTTTTTTTACGAAGCTACAAGAATTTAATTTGAAGGTTTAAAAAACAAAGAAAGATAGTAATTCCCTCAAATCCTGTACGACTTTGCAGCAATTTGTACTAACGTTCAAATTATTGGAAAATAGTACAGTGTGGGGTCAAACATACAAGCTGACAGGCGTGACAAAGTATTTACAATAGAAAAAAAAAGGAACCTATAAGATTTAGCACACAAAATCAGAAGTTTTATTGTCCTTCTAACTCGAGTTGTTTGATTTGGGTCTCCTGAGCTGGGCTAATTTGTTCGCCTTCTTCTGGATCCAACTTCTCCTGTTGGACTGGTACGTTAAAGCTTGACCACCATGTGGAAACAGCTGATTTTGCATTAGTGAGCGCACCACCTGTACAGCAGTTCATGTCATCATTAGAAGGAATTAATAATTACACTATAAAACATTGAGAGCTTAAATTTGATCTTTATAAAGAATAACAAATAAATATATTTAGTACAATACTACTCTAGTAAAAAACCTTTTACTATACTTGACATAGAAAATATAAATCCTTAAACAGAAATAGTGGGGATGGTTTAATAATTTACATGTCAAGAAGCATTTCTCAGATTCACAGCAAAATTCCACTTCAATTGTGATTATTATTTTAATGTTGGTAAGGATGGTTAATTTATATCAATTAACCTGGATTATTAATCGCAATTAACATCTTATCCTTTTAGGGATTTGAACCCTTCTTATTTTTAAAATTATCTGCATATATAATCTTCCCTTGCGTTTTATTCTCGGAAACCCATTTTAAAAATCATTAATAAATATATATATTTAAAAATCAGTAAAAACTTGACACAGAAAATATAAATTCTCAAACAGAAATAGTGGGGATGGTTTGGTTTCAAACGTACAAAGGTAAAAATGGGAAACAAGGTATGAAAATTAAATGGATCACAAAACTGCATATGTTACAAATGATATGATCAGGTTGGGATTAATATAAGATTGGGATGAAAATTCAACATTTGATACATATTCGTAAAATTATCATTTTTATATTGATCCTATCTCCAAAATGATATAGTGGAAAATGATATGTCTGATATTTATATATGTCTGAAACAATTTTAGGTAATCAGTCTATGTCAACTAAAATTCCCCCCAACCAGGTTCTGTAAATGAGTACCTAGCTTACTTGGGACAATAACTGGAATTAGAGTAATATGGCCACTGTCAAACTAACATTGCATGTGAGACAGGGTTGTCGCTAATATTAAGATAGTTACATTTTTGTAAGGAAAAAAATATACAATGACCAAGACACATTAAAAACCTAATTTTTTTTTAAAAAAAATTCCAGACTTTTCTGGAAAATTAAAAAAAAAGAGACTTTTTAGGTTTCTTTTGTTTTGTTTTCCTGGTATAAGGCGGCCCTGGAAGATATGAAGTCGGGCATTACTTTATGTAACTAAATACATGGGACAAATTCTTGAATATTAAATATTCAAATTTCAGTTGAAATCTTGAATTATTGCAGACTAGAATGAAATATTTTCTATTTCACTTTATTGTGGCAGCAAATGGAGAAAGATACACTTATGTAACTTTTTTGTTAGAATCCATAAACTGCTTAGTTAGGATTCAGAAATTGCTTTGAAAATATCATGTAGGTTATATAAAGAAACAAGTTTTGCAATTTATAAAAAATTTTGAAACATTATTAATTTAAATATGCAGAAAATAATTTGGATACTAATGAACATTATTTATTCTTTTAAAATTATTTTTGAAATTTTCATACTAAACTTTCAAATAATTCATATCAATTAAAAAAATCTTGTTGATTGATCTGTGAACCAGAAAAATCCCAATTAAATATGAAATTATAAGTGTGAAGTTGTAATTTCATTTTTATTTAAATTTAAGTAAATGAGTAAAAATATATAATATATTAAAAATATTTCATATTATATGGAGAAGTAAATAAATATCAAAATTGAAATGCCTGATATAGTTTCAAAATCTTATAATGTTACTAACTTATAATGTTATGTGTAAGAAAAATCCTTACATATGGAAACTAAAAAAAATATTTGTTTTTAAAAATTGGAAAACTAGCTAATTGAACCAGAAATGAAAAAATTAAAGAAATGAAATATTATATTGCATTTAAGATCAGTTGTAAATGAAAACACCAAACATGCAAAAGGTATAAAAAGTATATAAAAAAGATAAAGATGCATTTTAGATAATTTTTTTAATTCTTTGGAAAAATATCATAAACATTTAAACCGGTATCAAAACAGCACATTTGAACAAAAGTTATAAAAATGGGAATTTCTACTAACTTGCAGGATTTTAAGGAAGTGCAATAAACTAAAATTAAAAACGAAAATACTCTGATTTATTGATAAAATTTACTACCTAAATACTTATTTTTTGTATTAAGTGAATGAATGCAAGTTTGCGATTTTAGAAACTTATTTATTTTAAACATTTTGATTGCCAATGCAAAGAGAAAATTAGGGATAGTTACACACTTTAGTATTTACACTTTTTAAATTGATGCATCAAAAAACTTAATCGGTTAATAAAACTGCAATGACATTTTTAATAAATTATACATTTGCTGACAAAGATAATTACATTTATGAGAAAATTCAACAAATTCAAATTTTTAGAATTTTTTTTCGCTCTTTTTTTTTTTAAGTCAGAATATTTTTTTCTTTTTTTTTACTATTTCTAAGGCGCATCAAAAAATTCACATTTCCCCTGGCAACTCCATATTTCTCTGACGCTAAGAAACGTCTTCTCGTTTCTTAGCATCAAAGAAACAACATTTACATTAGCATTCTTAACATCAACCATGCATTCTACCAGTGATCATTGATACTACAAAAATTAATTTTCAAGAATAAAAAAATGCCTTTCTGTGTGTTCTATCCTGAATTTTAATTGTCTGGCCTATAGGTCTATCTATTCTATTCCATTAATAATCCGTCTGTTCTACCTGCACATTATCTGACCTGATTATCTACGAATTTCTGGAAACCATACAAGGTAGACAATGCTGTACGTATGACATCGACAAAAAAAAAGTTAATAATAATTTATTTTTTTTACATTCACGAAAAGTAATGGTAAGGAATTGATGCTTCATCAGCATATGTATTAAGTAAAATATTTTAAACTTTTAGGACTCTGAAATATGCACTGAGCTAGAATAATATAATTATAAGCACTGGAGCAAGGACAAAGATTCGCCGAGCACTTTAGTCCTTTTTTAAGGTAGAAAAAGTAGTATTTCGGATAGGTTTGCATAGATTTAAAACCACATTTCTGACTTTCAAAAATGCCTTAAATGATACACATTTAATGTTTTTCTGTCTTTACTTTTTTACATATTAGAAAAAGAAAACAAAACATGCAAAAAAATATAAAAAAACAGTTTTAAACATTTATGTGGCGTTACGTGAGAAACCTGCACAGCCAAGGATGAACATTTTCTCAATCTTTCTTCCGAATTGTATACATCTGCATGGCACGGTAAAGTACATTGGCACTCAATGGGAGTTCTCACTCCAGTGCTTATTATATTCTAGCTTAGTAGAAATATGTGCTACCACATAAAAGAACTTAGAATAAAAAAAAATGTGCAAGTAAATAATCTAATATTGAACATAATAAGAAAGAATTTACCTACAAGATGCAAGTAAATAAAATAATTTTTCCTACTTCAAGAATCCCAGCTGCATTTTAGGAACTTATTAAATGAATAAAAATGTTCACGAACCTTACCTACGGCTTTCCCAGTTTGTACCACGGCCTTTCCCGTACTAACCACAGCAGTGTTTAGACGGCGCCCTCTCTCTGAGCTCTGCATGGTACTGTTAAGAGATTACTCAAATGTAAGAATTAACCGATTCAATTACACAGAGCCCTATTTTGACCTTTATGAAAATTTAACTTTAACAAAATCGAAACTGAAATTCTATCTATTTGGTTTAAAAGTGCAAAGGATAGATAAAAGGAAGACATAATAGCATACTAATGTTAGTAAGAACATGACATAGGAAATATGAAGTAAAAGAACAGGTAAGTAACAAGATTTCGTACAAGAGGTGGTAAGTGTAAATATGACAAAACTTTTGTGGCACAATTACGACAAAAATGTAAAGTTTTATGTACAAAAGAGAATTTCCAAAGGAAAAATTGACAACAAGATTAATTCTTCTTTAAAATTTCATGTCAAGAAGTTCTAAGGATACAAAACGAATTAAATTTGTGGTCTTGTATTGCAGATAATTAAATTTAAACTCCAATTTTTAATTCCAATAAAGTATATAATCCCAATTTAATAAATAAAAAATATGGTGTTGACATTTTTTAATTTAAAACTTGAGAAATTAAAAAAATATTTAATTCTATAATATATTGAATTTTTTTTTAACAAATACCGTTTTAAATGGAGTATACTTGTAAATTAGTTTTAGTTTACTTTAAAAATTGAAATAACTTAGAAAATTCAATTGCAATAAGAAAAAATTATTTAAAAAATAATTATAAGTGAACTAATAAAACTGACAATTCATAACAAATTTGAAGAATAATCTACATGCAATTTTAAGGTGTTTCTTTTGTAATAAGGTTTGTATTTAGGAAAAGCGTAAAGTGCAGTGCAGGCCCGGCCGACGAGATTGTTTGGTTTAAAAACAAATTTTAAATAAATCAATCAACCTTTCCCATAGATCAGCCATACCCCTCTATATAATCTGGAATACAAATGTTGTTTAGTATAATATACAAAAATTAGATTAGAAGTAGTTATGCCAAAAAATTATTTTCTTCTTTAACTTGAAAGCCTTAATAGTTAAATAGTTGAATCACTAAAACGCATGTTTGTAATCAGCATACTATAAGTCACATAATTACAGAAACATTGTGATCACTGCAGTTCATTAGTAGAGCAATTGTCAAACTTCCTGAGAACAGTACAATTCACACACCCTTGCATAGATGATCTTAGAAATTTTGGTTATTACAGTCAACATGGGCAGTTGTACTTGTGGGTCTTAAAATGGCTTGCCTACAAACATTTATTTTTATTTTAAACTAACTGATGATTAGTAAACAGAATACAAATACTGGTTTGCAAATACTGAATTGTTGTACTTTTTCAGAAGTTCAGGTATTCTTAAATTGTACATATACTTTATAGGACATAGAACAGGCACTTCTGATATTTATGACTCTAGGACAAATGTCCTCTTTCTCCGAGGGCTTGTTAATAATGTCCGAGGGCCTTATAGTTATAACTGCAGAAATATAGTTAATCTTATATTAATAAGATTAGGTGTTTTAACGTAAAGCATATAAAGTGACACAAATACACATATACGAATAAAGTATGGTTTCAGGAGGAAGACTACTTACTGCGAAAACTTCAGTTTCATATCAGACATACTAAGTTGTCCATGGAAGGGGTGGCTAAATAAAATATTAATGATTGTTAAAGGAATGTTATAAAAATGCCATGTCATATAGACTGTACGAAGCTATAGTAAACTTTTGCAAACTTAATTTAATTATTTATCAAAATGAGGAATTTCTGTTCTCATAGGATTTTTTTTTTACATTGATAGAAATGTCTAATAAAAAAAAATAGATTATTTCCATCTCAGTGATCAAAAGTTTATGATTCCGAGAAATTTAAGTATTAAAAAAAAACAGTTCTAAAAAATCATTTTTTTAAGAAAACCATTTATCACTTAGATTTAAATTATTCTAAATAAAAAATAACATAATTAAAAAAACACAAGAAAAATCTTTTTAGACAAGATGGGAAAAATTTGCTTTTGAAAAATATACATTAGAGTTTTCTCATACCCAGGGTTTATCTCCAGTATTCCAGAATGCTTAGTGCAACTCCAAATCTTATAATTATGAGTTTGTTTCCATGCATTCATAAAAGATAGGTTAAAAGGTTCCCCTTCTTTACCACTAGCTATAAAAAAACAAAATGTAAACTTATTTAAATTATCATGGGATTTTTAAAACAAATATTATAAAGCACAACACTATGTAATTTAAACCATGTAATTTAAAATGAGATATTTTATGAAAAAATAATTTAAAAATATAAAATGTAAATAATGTCACAAAAAATATTGCAGTTATGAAATTTAGAACCAAAATTTCCAACTTTAATAAAAATAAAAAACAGTTTTTTCTTATTATTATTTTGAAATGGTGAAATACATATACACATAGACAAATGCACAAAGCACATAGTAATTTTCAAGTATGTTGGTGCATAATATGTTCTTTAATTTGAGGATTTTGATAGTTAGTATTTTTCTTGGAAAAGAAATTATCCCTTGAGATAAAACCTTTAAAAAAAATCTATTTGGAAATCTCAATTAACTAAAAAAAAATTAAACCCGGAATAAAATGCAATTAAATCTGGCTATCTAGCATTCAATTACCTGGCAATTAACCAGACATGATTTTTTAAAAGTGCTTTTACATTAACACTAATCCTACCACGCACCGTTTTTGAAATTTTGTTTAGAATTTCTTGTATACAACGCAACTGTATCCTCATGTAACTTATTGACTTTTCCTATAATATACATACAGCCCATTTTTCAATATTCACAACTTTCTTTATTGTTTACTTTACGAAAAAAATTTATAGCATGTCTAGTCTACCACGAGCGGTCATTTGACCATTTGAACAATTCATTTATTTACAACTCTATTCTTCGGAAAGCGCACTCCTGAAATTGTTGTACGAGTCCACAATGTAATTGTGGATCTACAGTGTTGTGGCGATCCAGACATCTGGACACCAAGCGTCCTGCCGGCCAACCAGGCAACGCTATACAGACCGCGTCGGCCCAACCAGGCGGCACGGGTGCAGACCCATGACGGGAACCCGCATGTGCAATACAAAATACTTTAATTTGTAAAATATGTGCTCAAAATGCATAAATGTAAATAAAACTTTTCTAAATAGAAACAAATATTTTGTTTACTATCCAATTGGCTAAAATCTCATTCTATATTAAGATACATAATTTGAGCATGTGCAATACAAAATACTGTAATTTGTAAAAAATTTGCCCCAAATGCATAAATGTAAATAAAACTTTTCTAAATAGAAACAAATATTTTGTTTACTATCCAATTGGCTAAAATCTCATTCTATATTAAGATACATAATTTGAGCATGTGCAATACAAAATACTGTAATTTGTAAAAAATTTGCCCCAAATGCATAAATGTAAATAAAACTTTTCTAAATAGAAACAAATATTTTGTTTACTATCCAATTGGCTAAAATCTCATTCTATATTAAGATACATAATTTGAGCATGTGCAATACAAAATACTGTAATTTGTAAAAAATTTGCCCCAAATGCATAAATGTAAATAAAACTTTTCTAAATAGAAACAAATATTTTGTTTACTATCCAATTGGCTAAAATCTCATTCTATATTAAGATACATAATTTGAGCATGTGCAATACAAAATACTGTAATTTGTAAAAAATTTGCCCCAAATGCATAAATGTAAATAAAACTTTTCTAAATAGAAACAAATATTTTGTTTACTATCCAATTGGCTAAAATCTCATTCTATATTAAAATACATAATTTGAGCATGTGCAATACAAAATACTGTAATTTGTAAAAAATTTGCCCCAAATGCATAAATGTAAATAAAACTTTTCTAAATAGAAACAAATATTTTGTTTACTATCCAATTGGCTAAAATCTCATTCTATATTAAGATACATAATTTGAGCATGTGCAATACAAAATACTGTAATTTGTAAAAAATTTGCCCCAAATGCATAAATGTAAATAAAACTTTTCTAAATAGAAACAAATATTTTGTTTACTATCCAATTGGCTAAAATCTCATTCTATATTAAGTTACATAATTTGAGCATGTGCAATACAAAATACTGTAATTTGTAAAAAATTTGCCCCAAATGCATAAATGTAAATAAAACTTTTCTAAATAGAAACAAATATTTTGTTTACTACCTAATTGGCTAAAATCTCATTCTATATTAAGATACATATTTTTTTTAAGCGGTCATTTGACCGCTTATGGTAGGATTAAGTATACATGAAATGTCGGTAGGTTTAGTGTTGAACTTATGCATGTAACACTAAAATTCTATACAAGTTTTGACATCGGAAATGCGAGTAAATCGCCCTTCTCTCTCTCACCTTCAATTTCAGATGTTCTCATAACACTGAGGAGGTAGAGTTTGAACTGAGATCTCAACCACTCATCGCCGCCTTCCCAACCTTAAAAGAAAAATCGGGGAAATCACAATAATGATCATTGTACAAAAATTATATATAAAGTTTTAAGATAAAACAGATAAATAAACACCAGTAAATAAAAAACTTTTTAAAAAGATAATTCTGATAGACTGAACAAGAAAATAACCACAATTGTAAAATGGTTTCCATTGTAAGAAAGTTTAAATATTTCTTATCACTTAAAGCTTTTTTGTGTGTATACAAGTAAAAATACTGAAAGATAAGTGAGAATATATACTACAAAAATATGAAAGAAACTTGACAAAGCATTCCCCTCTCTTCATCAAGGAGGCCGAGAAAAACTGTAATGGCTAGCAGGTGTGTGTATATTAGATAGTTTAAAAAAATACATAATTTACATAACATTGTTAGATTTGAAAACTAGATATCATCAGATGAAAAATTATTTTCTAGTCACTCAGAGGGCTAACATACATGTGATGGGATAAGAGGAAAATTAGCATAATTTTTATTTTAAATATGACAATTTGACATATTTAAAAAATATGTTTGACATAATTTAAAAAATATGTTTGACATATTTAAAAAATATGTTTGACATATTTAGAAAATATGTTTGACATATTTAAAAAATATGTTTGACATACTTAAAAAATATGTTTGACATATTTAAATGTGACAATTTGTGTGTTTCGGACACAAATACTTTAAAAATTGTCTTGGAAACTAATAATAATTTTAAAGCGGATTTTTGACAAATCAGGAATAATAAGCCAGATTTTTTTTAACCGATATCCATTAACAAACACACTAAAAATGTGGACTTCAGCTAATTCATGCGTTATATATTATCAGTAAAAACTAATTAAATTACCAGTGCCATCCAAAAAGACATCCTGCCTGTCTTCCATGACATGTCTAACAAGATGATCGGCAAATCGTAAATCTTCTGTACTGAGGCTTAACTGTTTCTTCAGTTCAGGGTCTAAAACTTCGACTTTTCCTTCGTCAACCTATACAATAAAAAAGTGTTGAAAATTAAAATAGTTTGAATGTCAACATTGTTACTTAATTTAGATGGTAGAAATATCAAATGGAGTTTGTTGTATCAAATGGTTAATATATCAACACATATGGATTAATTTTTTTTCTGATCAATATGTGTAGCTAGTGTGTGGGGAGGAGGAGAAGGAAACAACATTACATTTTGTGAGACAGTGCCTGGTGTTTTTGGTCCCCAGAAACAAATATTATGGATTTCCAGCCATCAGTTTTGATTAGTTTTTTCTTATAAAGGTTGTCAATCAGGTTTGATTGGGATCTTAATTTACATATGACATTTTTATGTAATGTGATATGGCAGCATTAAAACATAACTTATGAGACTTTGTGACTCCTTTTCTGTTAAAAGATTTTATGCAGAGACTATTATCTCATTGCTTTATGAACAGTGACCCTAAAAGTCTACTGTAACCTTCCCTTTAAGGCAATTACTTCTGAGAGTAGCTACCCTCTTCCTGTTCTATACCTACAATCTCATCTTTATTTTCAAAGCGTTTGGTGGTTTAGGAAACAATCTTCTAGTTACCCATACAACTTCACCCCATTAGAAAATCTGAACCTTCTACAAACTCGAATGGGTATATTCCTGCTATCGCAATATTATAATTGGTGGAAGTATAGGGTCCATCTAATTTTTAAATTACTATTGAAAAAACAACATTTAAATTAAACTTACTGGCGATACAGCAATGGGCAACATTGCCTACGCTCTTCCCCTTTGAGCAATTAAGGAACACCACTTTTATGTTATGTTATAGGTCTATTATACTACCCATTTTTACTGTTTCTTTTCTTATTATTATGAATGCTATACATTTAGGGCTCTACAGAGAATGGGGTACGAACGGCTGCACCCCCTCCCTCCTACCAAAATTTAATCTTTATTGTTCTATATTTCATAATAAATAGCAAAAAGTAACAGGGTTCCAACTCATTTTTTGAAAATAAAAATAAGGATTTTTTAAGATCTTTTCCAAGGACCTTAAAAACAATTTATAAGGGCCTTATGTTGTAATGTAAACATTTCGCAAATAGGTTCCTTATACAATAATTTAAACGATAATCATTTTATTGATTAATTGACAAATGCTAATTATTTAATTATAAAGTCTTTTCAAGGACTATTTAAGAGTATTCTTTGAAAGTTTCTAGGAAGTTTAAGGACCGTATAAACCCCGAGTAAAGCTACTGAGAGATTTAAAATTATACATGATAAAATCACATAAATATACATATGTCTTGTTTGAGGTGGACTTGTCTTTAGATCAAATCTGTTATTTTTTTAATAATCAGGTGTACATATGTTAAGAGTTTTTGCATTTTTTATTAATAATATATTTTGTGTATGTATACAAATGACCCAAGTACTTTTTAGTTCAATTTAGTCGAAATTGGATCTGCCCTGTTGTGGTAACTCTTCATTTATAAGTCAGTAGTAATTGAACATTTTAATTATTAAAAGATCACATGGTGTGTGTGTATTTATATATATAGTAATAATAACTTACTTCAATAACTACATCAAACAATTGTTTTTTCTGTTTAAATAAAATATTTGTAGCTCCTACTACAAATCCTCGAACTGTGAGATCATTTAAAACGTCTAAAAACGGCAGGGATAGATATGGATGGCACAGCATACCCTAAAAGGAAAATAATAATTTATAAATTTTAAGTTAACTAAAGCAGTAATCATAAAAATTAGTTAAAACAAGCTATTTTTGTTTTTAGCTAGATTGTTTTTCATTAAAGAATATCTTTTTGTGCAAAATATAAAAATTTAAAACACGTAGTTCATAATTTAACTGAATATAAAAAAAATACATAAATTATTTATAAATAGGTTTGCTAAAAGGTCTAATATTAAAAAAATATTCACATTCCAAGAGTTAGCTGCATAATTAAATAATTGTGTATAAAAAACCCATCAAATTTCATTTTCAGGAGTGGCAACTACATTCAGGGTGATCTACTAAGTCATATATTTTTTAAAAACATTAGTTTGTTTGGTTTTCCCCAATTTTTTTTTTGTCTAGAAGCTTTTTCAATGTCTAAGAATAATTTTTATACAAAATTAATATTTTCAAGAGAATAAGAATAAAAATTATGGGATAATTAACAATAGTAATTTACTAGATAAAAATATTTTAAGAAAATTATTGGTGGTATCTTTATGATATTGTTTAGCAATTAATAACATTTCAGTTGCTTTTATTCATTTTAAATACTGCATGTTGATGTTTTTACATGCTTTAATAAGGTATGGGTAAAGTACTGAAAACTTTAAAGTACTGAATTCAAAATAAGCAAATAACATTGATACCAATCTTAAATGAACCTACAAATATATAGTTCATTTGGAAGAAAACGGTTAGATTAGTATTTAGGAACAAAAGCGAACAACATTCCATTATCGGTATCAAGATCTATATTGATTCTCACCTTAAAGTTAGCTTTTAAAGCTTAAGCTATTACAGCTTCTTAAGCAAGATAGAAAAGATCGATACAAGACTAAAACTGCTGGGATTAAGCCTGTAATTGTTTGTCAATATTTGTAAGTACTTTAATTTTTTTTTAATAACTCGTCCTTTATTTTTTTACTGCATTTTTTCATTATTTTTATTTCAATGAAACCCAATATATTTTTCTGCCAATGTAAAATGTTTTTCTCCTTTTTTCCTATATTTATATAATAGTAAATAATGAAATGAAGTGAACTGCAGGCTATCATTAATAATAATAAATAAATTATCTTTATATACAATTCTCTTACACGGTGATTGAAAAACGCTGTTTTGCTCTACTCGGAATGGCAACCGTTAGTTTGTTTACAAACATCTCTTGCGTCCACATTTGTATTTTGTCATTAAGAAAGCAATTTTGACGATTAACCCATTTCAATTCATTAGTAAATAATTATTTTGATGATGCCAGCTTAAATTAGGAAGAATATAAGCCTTATTATATTTAAAAAAAAAGTTTTGTAAAATGTAACAAACTGCAAATTTCTGGAAAATTGAGGTGGTGCCATCTGTTGGAAATTTGGAAAACTAGATTCCCATGAACTCCATCTATATGACGTATTAACTCAGTAAATTAGACATTTCTGGTAGGAAAGGATATGGTAAGCTTAATGTCAATTATATCCAAAACAAACTACCAATAACGTTAGAAATTGAGCTAAAACGCAGGAAAGGCATGAAAATAACCTGAAAAATAATAAATAATGGTAGGCATGCCAGTGGTACTATTGTTTTCCATTTGTAGTTTTTAAAAAAGTTTTAGTTTAAATGATTTTATATTAGTTTAATGGCGAAAAAGTGTATTGATGCCAACTTGAATTATAATTTAAATTTTCAGTTTCAACTTTTAATGTTTTTAGTAATATAATTAAAAAAGTGTCGTTAATAGGAAACATTGTTATTGTGTCCTACCTTATAGCGAGTGAAGCGAGAATTGGTTTGCGAAGAAAACCTATGACGATTGCGTAGCAATCCTACGGGGGTTGGTCGAGCATCAGCGGAGCAGGGGGAGGAGCCCATAGAGTAATGATAGAAATAGAGGGAGAAAAATGCCGATTTACGCATATCCATCATCGAATCACGTGATCGGAGGACAGATTTTCTCGCCCACGCGAAAAAGTTTCTTCCTCCTAATAGAGTTCCAATAGGAACAGCGACGATTCACGGCGATCCGAAACAAAACATAACAGAAAATGGTTCATAGCTGTGCCGCTTATGGATACAAAGAAAAATTTCGCAAAGGAGGTCCATATACCTTCCATTGGTAAGTTTTCCTGAAAATTTTATTTCAAACCAAATTTTAAAATCATGTAAAATAATCAAAATTACTTTGTTTAACATGAGGTTTACGAATTCTTTTCTTAATTTTTGAATATAATCTGTTTCAATTGAGTAAATATTTATAGGAAATTAGACTACACTCTCGTATTTCCCTTGGGTAGCAAATTCAATGTTTCGTAAATATTAAATTTTGTTTTTTTAAGGTTTCTAATACTTTATGAACTAGTTATGGAGCGCCGATGTTACTTGGCGTGCCTTGGCATGCTTTGGCGACTTTCCAAACTAAATGAAATCAAAAGTATTGTTATATGGTTTTGTGTTTAATTTTCTATTTAAATATCGCTTCTTGAAGAATGATACTTTAAAGGAATTTAACATATAAATTAAAGAGGCCATTTCGAAATTTACTAAAAATAGCATATAGCAGTTGTACAACAAAATTCTGTAATAGCTTTCATTTATATTTTGTTATTTATTTTAATTAGAATTAAATAGTTATTTTTTCCATTTTCGAATGTTGCGTTTGTCTTTGTTATTTTCTAATTAGGGATGTCATATAAATATGTACATATATTTTCAAATTAGTTTCTGCAATGTTATCAGTATAAAATTTACTACATTAAATTTATAATTCAAATGTATTCAATTAACCTTAATTACATATAGTTATTGAAAAGTCAATTATAAGTTCGAATGCTTCCTCTTTAAATGACGTATAGCCTTGAAACTTTACATACTTACGTAATACTGATGATAATACGATATTTAGTCAAATATAAAACTTATATATATTAAGTAGAAGATTGTATTTAAATAGTGCAACGTTAACCCGGGTTATGAGCACTATGATCAGGCAAAATGCGCTATTGAAAAGCGTCTTTTGGAAGGATGACTTTATATAGAATACTACGAATTGATACTACTTATTTTCGGACAAAAAACAATTTAATCCTAATTGTACAATAAAAAAAAACATAGTTTTTTTTAAAAAAAAATTTGTGTGTGCGGGGGAGGTGGGATTACATTTCTTGCCTTAAATTCTTCAATAAATAGTTGCAATTTAACATGTTTTTTTTGTTATTTATAATTTAAATATAATTATGTATTTTACTTGTATATTTGTCTGTTTTTATGTAGATGCACAATAAGCGTAGTTCTTTTAATTGTTATTTTGTATATTTCAATAAGAAAATATGAACAATAAAACCTTAGAAATGTAAAGAGATTCGTTTCTTAGAGCATTGAACACAAACAAAAGGATATTTTCGTTTCGTTAATGCAAGGAAAATATTTAATGCACATTGTTTGAAAATAAGTAAATACCTACATAATTTATGTTTAGAAGTTCAATACCGACGGAACACTCTATCGCCGAAAAGAAGAAACTGCGCCAATTTCGGAACTTCTGCATGTAGGGTGTGGCAGCGCTAAAACCACGTGATGGGCATCGGTTCTTATGTGTGTTGAGAACGCGGTCTTGCCAGAGCCTGACATGGAGAGCGCTCTCTATTATATTTATACTCTTTGGAGGAGCCCCCTAGTTTAATAAAATTTCAATTGGGCAAAAATATATTTTTTTAAATTTTTTCTCCAAGCTATCAGTGTAAGTCCTTTCAAAATCTATTCATTGGATAACCAGAAGTAGATATAAATAAAAAAAAGCATTGTTTTGACTTTTAAATACAGAACTTCATTATAATAACAGACCCTATTATAATGATGGACAATTTTAAATTAATGGACAATTTAAAAAAAAATACATAATAATGAAATATGCTTTTCTCATAACTGTTAAAATGGCATAAAGCTTGTTTTGTTGATGAACTTATATAATAAAATTAAACATGGCATCTGGCAACTACAAATAAAAATTACATTAAAAAAATCAGAAAAACTCTTAGGCTAGCCACGCACTACCAACAATTGGATTCCAACTTTTATATAATCAACTGACCAACTAAATAGTCACACACCATGTGCAGATGATTATTTCTGTGGGTAGGAACTAGAAGGACCAATGTTGTATTGGATTAACATTAGACATTTGTCCTTTTTGTTCCAAGCCCAGACTTAATTATATCGAACTCATAACTGCCATGGTTCAGATTTTACAATCGCCACAGTTGAAGGTAAAAAACCGCCAAGCTCGGATTAACTAGTTTATTTTCGTTGTTCGCTTTGGTCTCGATTCCGGTGGATGATGTGATTACCACAATTAATACTAAATCGGCAATTATTTCCCAAAGTGATAGCATGGTGGCGAGCAAAAGGATACAACAGTTTCGTTGAAGATCTGGAAGTTGGTAACGCACGGCTAACCTTAATCTTAAGAACCCAACTACAAACCCATCATTACCTTTGAAAATATGCATAATGGCAGGCCACATTCATCCGACTCAATGTCTATCACATTAACAGGAGCTTTTTCCGAATCCTCACAATCCAGTGTTTGGTTCTGAGAATTTGACGCACTCCACCTCCTCGGTTCACCCTCCACCGCTTGACCCGCTGTCGAGGATGGCAACACAGACGACTTGCTTCCCCTCAGAGAAGACATGAGATTGGATATTCCATCGTTAATGGCAGGAATAACGTGGTGTAGCCTTTGTGTCTCGGGACTGACTTCGCTACACTCGTCTTGGAACTTTAGTGAAGAGTTATTGAGCTGTCCCTTGTCGTCCCCTTCGAGCAGTTCATTAATCGCATTAACTAGTTTATCTTCGTCGTTCACTTTGGTCTCGGTTCCGGTCGACGACGTGATGCTGGTCGCACTCGAGCCGATGTCGGGGGTGATGTGGTTGACCTTGACCCAGCTGTCGCCTTCCGTGTCGCTGCTGTTCAAACTGGAGTTTTTACTGGAGCATCCTTCAGCGTCTGCGAAACCCAGTTTCTTTGTGGATAAAGTTTTGGGCCTTGAGATCTTAGGTGTCAGTTCGTTGAGGTTTCCTACGTCGTTGCCGTTTTCTTTCGAATCGGGGAATATCACAGTGGTAGGCACTATGTTTATATTCGTTTGATTGTGGTGGGAGTCGCAGTGGGGAGCGTCTAATTCCCCGTCGGAATGAGGTGTGTGTGAGGACAGGTCGACGCTCTCCTTGGATCGTTTTTCGTTGTTGTTTTCATTGTAGGATACTTCTAAGTAGTCTTCTTTGTCGGTGACAGTTAGAGTTGGGGTCCTTGTGCACCAGGAGGTAGCGGACTCGTTTAAACCCTTTTCAATCATTCCTATAGAAGAAGTTAATAAGATAAAAACTCGTCTTATAGAATATTGCGTTATAGAATTTTAAAATACAAATACAACGTTAAAATACGCAATAAAAATCCATCAAATCTGGACATGTTTCGGGAGATACGTCTCCTTCATCAGCAGATAATGAAAAGTCTGTGTAATAAAATAATAAACCCAGAAATTGAAAGTGTTGCCAAAGAAAAAAAAAAGACTATTTCAATCGGTTGGAGTCAACTATTGTGTGCCAACAAGCGGGAAATACTGGGACTGCAAATGTTTCGTTGACAATCGAATCAATATTGCTAAAAATATTAAACGCCTCCAGAAAGTCCTGGAGGGGTTTCTGTTGCGGAGTTGACTTCCTTGAGGCGTTTCATATTTTTAGCAGTATTGATTCAATTGTCAACGAAACATTTGCAGTCCCAGTATTTCCCGCTTGTTGGCACACAATAGTTAACTCCAACCGATTGAAATAGTCTTTTTTCTTTGGCAACACTTTCAATTTCTGGGTTTATTATTTTATTACACAGACTTTTTCATTCTCTGCTGATAAAGGGAGACGTATCTCTGGATACATGTACAGATTTGATGGATTTTTATTGCGTATTTTAACGTTGTATTTGTATTTTAAAAAAAGAAGTTAATGCTAAGAATTTTTTTTAATTACACATTTAAACAAGTTTAACTGCTAAAATCAAAGAAAATCAAATTGCATGAATAAAAGGAATATCCTGCTACCACCCTTTTGTAAATGTCCTTAACGACCATCCTTCAAATAAATTCATCAAAGGTTGTTTCTTGATGGATTTTATTCCCAAGTGTTAAGTATTCCCATTTCAATTGGGCAGATTTTAATTGAAGTTTCTAAAGTAATTTAACTTTAAGACCTTTGACTGCAGTATTTATACAACAAATTAAATAAGGGTAGCTAAAATAAGAAAAACCTGAACTTTCCTAACATGTAACAAACTTACACAATTTCTACTTAAATTTAACTTACTTAAGTCTTACAAGCACACAAAAAAAAATCCCAGAAAAGAAGTTATAACCAACAATGGCATTTTTTTTTTTAGATGATTAGCAAAACTAAAAAAATGAACTAAATAAGAGAATTACAACCTGATAAAAAGCTAAATATTTAAAAAAGTTTCAAATGTCGACGTTTGAAATTTTTAATAATATAGTACACAATTTTGTCTGCATTATAAAGTTGAAATTTTTAACATAATCACTTGAAAATTATCATAAGGTGTTTTTAAGATGCTTTATTTTTGCTTTATGTACCTAATTAAATAAGTAAATTTCAACTTTTATGTAAATTGGTAAATTAATTAAATATAAGAGATTGGTGACAACAAAAACTAGTTTACATGGTGAATAGTGCCATAAAAAATATCGAAAAAATGTGTTAGATACAGAAGTAGAAAAAAATAATATAGATGAATTAGATGAATAATATAGATGATTAATATAGTGTTACAATTTCTTAAACTGGTATATTATTATCAACTTTAGTGCAAATTATAATAATACCAGAAATAATCATAGTAATGTATTAACAAAACTTATTCCATTTTCAAAGAAACTTTTACAATTTATTATTACATAATTAAAGCTAAATTGTCTGTAACTAACTTACCAGGCACTAAAGAACACAATGTAAGAACAGCTGAACAGAGATTTTTTACAGGGGCCTTGTAGAATAAAACCTAAAAGTATTGTGATTGAGTAACATAAAATAAAACATTTCAAAATTAATATGTATAGTTAAAAAAAAAATTCTGAAAAATTTATAACAAATTCAACTACTTTTACAATAATATTTTATTTTAAATGCATATTGCATTTTTTTTTTAAAGTAGAATCACATTAATATACATACATTTTTATAAAATGTTGCAAGATTATTTTTGTACAAGAAAGAAAATTACTTAAGTCGAAAACTTATAATAAGATATTCTTATCTAAGAAATTCCAATAAACTAAATTTTAAACTTAAAAACGCTTTATATAATCTCTTAAAAAAATACAAAAAGTCTGTGACACAAGTCATACAAAATATATAGAACATAATTTTTATAAACATTCTACAAAACATAAGTTTGCATAAATGTGTTTGGTTGGTTTGGCTTAATTAACGTTGCACTAGAACTGCACAGTGGTCTATTGCCAATGATTTGGGACTAATCTCAAAGGAAAGATCCAGGAGCGATGCCTCGTACTTTACCATGGTCAGATGAGGAGAACAACACCTGAGCTGGCACCCGTTACAACTTCAATAGGTGTGAAGACATTGCCCATCATATTAAATTTAAAGTGCACCAGTCCTGTATACACACCAAAAAATTGGAGGATAAGTTTGGACGACATATTATTTTGCGGCAAATTTGGCAACCACAAGCTCACTGCATTTTAACATTTTTTGTCAAGCCTCTCTCAGCTGTACTTGAACTCTCAACCTTCTGGTTGCTGGTTGATGTCAAATCCTCAGGGTCACCTTGAATGTGTAAACCAACATTTAAATTTTTTAAATTAAGATCTATAATTAATCCTTATACGTACTTTCCTTTCCAGTAAAAGAAGCTTAAACAGTAGCAAAGTTTTATGCTTAAAGCGTAATACAAAATCTCGAACCGAGAGACCTATAAGTTAAAAATATAATTTTAGTAGAATAGAATTAAGAATCAAGTTTCATAAAACAACAATTTAACACACTACAAGTAAAAATGTTTTTAAAAAATGGTTTTTAAGTAAAAAAAATATGTAAATTTACCAAGGAAAGCTTGCTGTCCATCTGATAAGTCTTTTGGCAATGAACTATTTAAATTCTTGAAAGTCTCTTCCAAAAGAGACACCTTACTGAAGTCTCTTTCATCGAAATAGGCGTGAGTGATCAACTCAAGCTTGGCTTGGATTAATCCATACAAGGGAATTTTACTCAAAACACAAACACTCTTCTGAACTGTTTCCCTGGTAATGTCGGAACTTCTTCGGAGTAATTTCTGGAAACAAAAATATTTTTATAAATTGTCCTGACAATATTATATAATTATTTTTTAATATAATATAAACATATATATATTTTATACACATTTATAAATTTTTAACTAAGCTCAGAAAAGACAGCGCAGCTTTTTTCTGGGAAAAGGCTAGTAAGAAAGTATGCAGGGTTGAGCTTCCAAGTGCAGTTGGTTTTGGCTTAGAGATTTGTAATCACAACTTTTTTCACTGCCAACTACGAGATATCTCGCAGTATTAACATGAACTTCCAATATGCTGTGGCAGTCAACATGTAAAAATATGATGCAAGCAGCAGTCACACAAACATATCTTGATTGTTTTAACATTAATTACTTTTTCGTAAATAGTAAATTCAAATTTCCCATAAACGATTTGTGTGCCTTGTTCTTCCACTATCTTATAATTCCAAGAATAATCAATCACACTCGGACTAAAAACCACACCAGTATTATTTTCATCGCAAACTGAAACCTCCCTAAAAAGAGCGTGTTTCAGTTTTTAGTGAAAGTAAAGTAGTGCGAGTCAAAATGGAGTTACACCACTATTAATTTAACCACCTCAATTATAAAATACATTTAAAAAAAGACAACTTTTACGGAACCTATGGTTGCCAGCCAATTCTCTTAATTTTTTATTCCGAAGTGAAGGATGAAGAGAAAATTTTTCACTAAAGTCAATATTTTTAAAATGCTTTATCTTTATTAACAATTGTATAAGTGAAATTAAACTTACTGCATCATGTAGATGAAGTTGTCATCTTTCGGATGATAAACTTTTTCTTTTGTAGAGCATATTATTTACTGATAATTTAAACTTTTACTAGACATCTCATAACAATAACTTATTTTGGCAACAGGAGAGGAGACTTTATATTTCTGTATTAATTGTCTTCACCAATATATGTTTCAACTACTCTTTATTTTTCAAACAGTTTACTGGTTTTCTTGCCTTTATTATTTTCTTGTTTACATAAAGAATTTTTAAAAATAATTTTTATTAAATCAATTCCCTTTTTTGGTGTATACAGGCAAAATTGCAGGCTTTTAAGAAATTACAAATTTTTAGAGAGTTTAAAAATGAAAATGGTCCGAAGTTACATAAAAGCTTTTTTTTAAATTGCATCTTTAATTTTTTTTTATAGAAATCGTTGGTTAAAGAATATAAGTTTCACAATATGAATACATACCTCAGCATTCATTTGCCGATAACATGATATTCCAAACACAGTTTGTTGGGGATTTTCCAAGGATGGTAGATGAAAGTAAATGGTATCTAGAAGTTAAATACCATTCAAATATTAGTATAATAGGTGGTAAAAACAAACAATAAATTAAATAGTTTGAAGTTTGTTAAGTTAAATAGTTTTAAGTTTTATAAGGAAAAATTAAAATACGAATAGGTTTAGGGCATTGCTGCATAAATAAATTTTTTTTCACTCAAATAAGTTTTGATATAGGACAAAGGTTGGACAAGTAAAATTTGTGATTTATTTATTTTTAAGAAGTAAAAAAATCAAACAATGAGAAAACAATTTAATAAGGTACATTGGCAAACACAAGTTAGATATCAAATTAAGCAGATCTTAAGAATAAATGTGAACTTATTTAAATATATATATATATATATAATTAAATTATAAAAAATAAATATTAAATAGATATTTTTTCTTCTTGATGATACATAACATCTTTATATATATTTCTTTTACGCGGTGATTGAAAAACACTGTGTTTCAGTACGCTGAGTGGCAACAGTTAGTTTGCTTACGAAATTCTGTTGTGCCCGTATTTTTATTTTGCCATTATGTAAGCCATTTTGACGATTAGCCCCTTCAATTCATTAGTAAATAATTATTTTGATGATGTCACCTTAAATTAGGAAGAATATAAACCCTATTACATTAAAAATAGAAGTTTTGAAAAACGCTTTTCTAAACTTTACATTGACATGGTGCCATCTGTTGGCAATTTTGAAAACTAGATTTCTATGACCTTCATTTTTATGACGTATTAACTTAGTTACGTACACACTTCTGGTAGGCAAGTGTATGGTAAGCTTAACGTCAATTATGCCAAAACAAACTACCAATAATGTTAAAAATTAAACTAAAACGCAGGAAAGGTGTGAAAATAACGTGTAAAATAATAAATAATGGTAGAAATAAAATAATAAATAATGGCTTGCCAATGGTTCCATTTGTAGTTTAAAAGAAATTAAATTAAATGATTTTATATTGATTTACATGGCGAAAAAATTTATTGATGCCAAGATGAATTATAATTTAAATTTAGTTTCAACGTTTAAAGTTTTTGGTAATATATTTAAAAAAAGTATTGTTACTAGGACACATTGTTATTGTGTCCTACCTTTTAGCGAGCGAAGCGAGAAGTGGTTTGCGGAGCGTTAGCGGAGCAGGGGGCGGAGCCTCCTAGTTTTATATATATACACATTATAAAGTTACACTAATTAGTGCTTATGTGCATCCTGCAAATTTTATGTAAGTAAAACCTAATTTACTGACCAACGAAGGCAACATAGTAGGTCAATTAATCTACCATAAGGGGTATTGTACTTATATATAGTGAAATTTTAGTTGTAAAAGTACTTTTGCACAAATTCATTCATAAAAATGACTCAAGTTCAATTGCATCAATGTTGTTACTATTGTTACTATTTTGCTTTAATTCTTGATAATAATACTGTAATAGCGTGTTACTTAATGAAACTTAATAAAAGTTTCAAATGTGTTAGTAATAGTATAAACCTGTTCTTTTGATAAATACATTTAATGTTTTTCTGCTTTCATCCGAATCTTAATAATTCTATGGTCTAATAATGACAACAGTATCGGATGGAGGGTGCATTTATGAAGGGAAAAAAACGTTTAGAAAAATTATTTTTTACACAAAAAAATCACAAAATATTCTGCATCTAAAATTAAGTTTTTAAAAATGCACAAGTTTAAGTCCCTACTTAGATCAATTTGAGAACTGACATCAAAAGTTATAACGGATAAAGTTTAAATGAAAATTTAACTGTCCCATTTCAATAATAAAAATCTCTAGACTAACCTTGTTCATAATTGTGTGCCCCATCAGGTAAAGCAAGAGTGGGCAAATGTTTCCAAGGTTCAGGAAGCTCACTGCCTTTCAAATTCTCAACTTCAAAGACTGGAGGGTATGAAAACTCGATCTGCAAATAAAATATCAAATAACACTTTTAATATTAGATTTATGGATAAGATATTGCAATTTGAAACTTGGAACAAGCAAAGTATATAAAAGTTAAAGAGTATAATGTATTAAAATGATAGAGCATATCAGAGCACATACTACAAAAGTGAACATGAAGACAAAATATCTATCATTATACCATAAATAGAAAATAATAATTTTTTTTAGGCTAAGTTAAAAAAAATTTGTTCTCTATACAATTAATGTTTATTTTGCTATAGGCAGAAGTTTGTTGCATTTTTGTTTTTCTCTGATAGGCACTGCAATTAAAAATAATTCTCAATATGTGTGTGTGGGGGGTGGGATATTAAAAATGTTCATAAAATATTTCTATCAGAAAAAACACTGCAATTCTGGAGCATAAAAAAATAGTTAAAAAAAATGTGCTTAATCAGGTAATTATTGATAATTTTGAGTTATCGAATATGTTATTTAAAATAAAATCTCCTGAAAAACGACACATTTGTTGAAAACAAAACTACTTGTACAATATAAACATATAAATTATAAGAAGTAAAACTTACAACACATCCTTTCTTATGATGGAAACCAATTACAAATACATGTATTATAGGTGTATCACAGCCAAAAGGAGATGCATCTGACATTTCGAAAATCAGTATCTGAAAAAGGATAAATAATTCGTTAAACAAGACTTACACAGATAAAAATTCAATTTAAAGTACAACTAAATAATACAGTAGAACCTCGATTATCCGTTCCTCTTTTACCCAGAACCCTCTGTCAACCGACCGTACTTTAGTCCCCATAAAAAAAAAATCCCCAACGAGTGAATCATTTGCTCCTCTCAAAACGGAATCTTTATCCTTTAATCTAAGGGCCGTTATAGACAAAGCGGATGCGAGTGCAAATAGATTAGTGATTCAATAATATAAACTATGTAGTTACCACATCATTTGTATCCTCGAATCACAGATACATTTTTTACTAGCACTTACATCCTCTCTGTCTGTAACAGCCCTAACTTGTTTACAAGCCCAAGTGAGCCCCTAACAAGAAAGGTAAAAAGCTAACTATAAAGGACGCCGTTTATATGATTGGTGATATAGGCGATTCTCTTCCCCAGCATTAACATTCAGCGTAGTTTGAAAAAACTTGCCCCTTACTTAACCAAGAAGAAAAGGAATCCTGTATATAATTACAGAAAATTTCGAATAATAGTAATATAGTTTTACTATATTTATAGACAATTCTCTATTATCTGGAATTTTTGATTATCAAACATCCCTCCAGTCCGAATTAGGTCGGATAATCGAGGTACTACTATATTTCCAAACAAATTACAAATCATATTGAAAATAATTAAGAAGTATTATGTTTACTGCTAATAATTATATCATAACTGAAGAATAAAACATTGTAATAAAACAAGCACTCTAGATAATATAAATAATTATATAGAAATATATTTAAAATCAAGTAAATAAAATTAAATAATAATTAATATAGCACCTTTTGAATGATATAGATAACTTTTATTCAGTCTTCTACGTAAAAGGTTATTCAAAATTCAGGCATGGCTTCATAAATTCAGACATTTATCTTTATCACTCATCCAATTGCAGGGACTTGAAAATTATTTCCTTCTTGGGATAATTGAAAGACACAGGAGACGTTGTCATAGAAACAGGATAGTGGAATTTTATACAACTTTAAAAATATACATTTCTAGAAGGAAAAGAAAATATTAATACTTTATCAAGGAATATGGTATTTAAGAATGCTCACATTAATTGTACACTTATAAATGAAAGTTCAAATTTTTTAAGCAAAACATGTAAGGAGTAAGAAAGATGCCAATGCATTGGCACACAAAGAACTTTCATTCATATTATCCTTTCGAGTCTCTCTCTATATATATCCAGGGATCTCCAGTTTTCGAAGCAATGTACCCAATTTTTAAAGTCATAAAAACACTTCATTTTACAATATTTATTTAATTTAAAGTTTTGTTGGAATGGTTGGTGCGTTTTTTTTGTTGCCGACGAAAAAAGTCGCCAAAACGTTTTTTTTTTTTTTCGATTTGCGGCGCTAAATTGTAGTATTTATTATGAAGTTTTATGCAACTGTTGTTAACTATTTTGTTGTATTCTTCCGCTTTCATTCGAAAGTACCGTTAAAAATACTTCTGGTAACGCACAAAAACGATTAAGCAAGACGATGACGTCGTAGGGTTGCCAGATTTGAAAGCCACCACAAGAATCGGAAAATACCAACAATGTCAGGTGGGGTTGCCATACTATAAATTTATCGCCCCTATAAAACACGCCAAAAGCAACTTGTACGCCAAATGTCCTATACTACATCTGTACCAAAAAAAAAAATAATAAATAGCGTGCCCAGAAAAATTATTTACATGTTTAAGCAGTGAAAACAACTTTACAATTGCAAAAATCACAACGAGAGTCAGTGAGTTGTATAATGTATATTCACAATCTTCTAGTGTACATAATTATGTAACATTCAAATAAAAGTAGAATGTTAAATAACATTATTTATAATTGGTTTGTGATTACACAATTACAAATAAGAATGCCCAATCCTAGATTTTTTTTTTTTAAACAGAAATGAACTTTTCTATTTTTTTACAGATACATTAGTGAAAACAATCAAAAGCTCGTTAGCGATAGCCCACGTCGGTCGTGTTTTCGATTTGCTCCGCTAACATAAAGATTTTCAAATGGCGAAACCAAGTTTTCCAGACATTTCGATTTTACTTGCTGAAATTGATCCCACTTTTGAGGGGAAAAACCTTGATGAGAACTTAGCCCTAACGTCCTACAGTTTTAAGCATAGGTTATATGCTAAAACTCTTTCATCCGAAGGACCTGACTCTGCAAATGTGAAGCATTTCGAGGAAGGCGTCATGCAGGCTTACCAAAAAGTATGTGAGCTGGGATGCCACCCTCAAATCTTCTCGATGCAACTTCTCTATGCCAGTCCACCTAGGCCTAGCTTCAAAAGGATGAAGCCCGATGACCATATTCCTAGCCCGATGGAAATAGCCGATGATTTGGGTCTGAGCGAGCAGAACGACGCGCTCGTTGCGGAGGGGAAAGACGACAATGTTATCGGCCCCCCTCCCGCACCCATCATCACCGAGGTAAATAATGTCCTGCCCGGCGCTATTTTCCTGAGGGCTACCGAAAAATACCCCCAGATTTTTTCGGATCTGAAAAATATGCTGGATAACGAACTCCAGGCAAAGCAAGCCGGAGACTACATCAAAATCCAGCCTTCATCTGAGGGGGACCACCTCATGATCCTGACTCACTTCAAGGAGAAGTGTTATGACTTTTACTATGCTGCCCCATCTAACAGTGTGCCGTTCCGAGTGGCTATCAAAGGCCTGCCCACTCAAACGGCATGCTCGTCCATCTTTGATGAGCTGACCACGCTTGGTTATCAAGTGATCAAGGTGGTGCAGCTTACCAGGCGCGCCACCAAAAAGCCGACCAGAGTTTTCATGGCGGCCCTGACGAAAAACCAGGGTGTCAATAAAATCCTAAAGAGCAAGGTGCTCCTGGGACTCGACATCCTGGTCGAGCCATTCCGAAGCAAGTCCATCCCCCAGTGCTTCAATTGTAACTGGTACCATCATACCAGCCATACCTGCCATGCCGCACCCAGATGCCTCAAATGCGGGGAGTCCCACCAAACCCGACAATGCCTCATCGGGAAACTGGAGATACCCACCTGCATCAATTGCCATGCCAGCGGACACGTTGCCTCTAACAGACGTTGCCCGATGTTCCCCAAGACTACCAGAACTCTTACTAGTGATCGAACAGCGAGAAAGATGCCCGCAACTCGAAAACCGGTGAGATATAAACCCACCCGTCCAACTGTCCCGGCGACAAAAAGCGAAGATTCGCTAGTCACCGAGTTAGTGAAGGAGCTCGCTCCTATTTTTCAAGATTCTATGGGAATCAAAGATTTGATTTCCCTTCTCAAGGAAAAGTGTTCAGCAGCTGACAAGCTCCAAGCGCTGTTCACTTTCTTCCTCGCCAGACTAAATGACTCTCAGTTATGCAGCCCGAGCCCGGCCAAGGAGGCCCCGCCCACTGGCCAATAGGAAATGAATATCCACTAGTGGCTCCGCCCACCGGCCAATGGAAAGTGATGATATTTCCAAGTGATAGCAGCAGCTATTCAGACATGTACGCGAATTAATTTTAACTTTAACTTTTTTCTTTTTTTTTTTTTTTTACTGTTTCGTCCTGTTTAGTCCGTGTTTCGTCTTTTAATCGCCTTGCGCGAGTAATTCAAAATTTAATTTTTATCGTCATGTTTCTAACAATTGACAGTCCTACAGGAGGTTAAGGGAGCTTCGCTCCTATGGTACTCCACACGCTTCGCTCAACTCATAGTGAAAACAATGTCAAGCTTAATCTTGCACTTTTTATTTTAAAACTACATACTTTTTAGTGTTTTATTGAGTGAAAAATAAAGTTTCTAAAACATTTTGCATAATTATTTAATCATTATTAAATATGGTTAAATAATTATTAAATATACAACAAAAATATCCTAAAACTATGCACAGTATTTTGGTATTTTATTGTGTATATAATATGATGAGTACTTTAACAAAATTAAAAATAAAAACTTAAAAGGAAATCATTCATTGAAAAACTACATATAATACAAATGTATAAATAAAACAAATTTTTATTTAACATTAAAATTTACTGAAATATAGTTATTATTGCAATTAACATCGATATAATGATTTTGAAGGTTATTTCAAAACAAACGAAGTTGATTCAAAGAGAAAAATCTTGTAACTCAGTTCACCGAAATATATGAATCATTGAATCACACCCATTGAAATTTACACCGAGTAATATTTATCTTGAAAAAAGTACATAGTTAGAAAAGATATCAAAAGAAGAATTCGAATTAGAAAAATTATGTTAAATAGATGCTCACCTTTTTTAATAAATAAAGAATGACAGCTTTGACTTCAAAGATTATAAGAAGTTGATATATAAATAACAACAAATACATTTGAAACGAAGGAAGCCATATGTGTAAATGGAAGTTAAAGTTTATAAGGAAATTTCTTTAGTTTTGGTTTATAAAAGTCAACTAGCTGATTTTAATGGAATAAAGTCTACAAATATATTTTCGAAGCATTAGAAAGAAAGAAAAATATAAAAAAACGTATATGTAATGAAAATTTTTGGCTAAAGTAATTAGAATAAAAAAAAATACACTTTGTTTATTTTCGCATCTGAATCAGAAATAAAACATCAAAACTCACGCATGCATCTTAGAATGGATGTTGGTGACGTCACATGAAAAAAATGAAGTCTGTGACACTCGTATTTGCGCTATGCGAAAGTAAATTGAAATAACAGGCCAAAACACAAAACAAAAACTCAGATTATCATCACATATTTATGAAATTCGACACATTTTCAATAAACGATTCTCAACCCATTTGCTTTTTCTAAACATAATTTTATAAGCAGTTTATTAGTTCCGAAAAGCTGTTGTCTGAATAAGCAATGATTTTGTCACAGTGAGGTTGGGATTTCGGAGTGCTTCCTCTGTGATTGGTGTTTCGCTAAAAATTTTGGTTTTTGGTTGAGCTTGAGAAGATGGTGTGAAAGGGGTTATGCTACATTATTCGAGATGTTTTACATTGCAGATAAGGGTTGGAAGACTCTTTACTCGACGACATTCTACGGATCATTAGTTTGTGAATTTTGTTTTTTTATTGCCGTAGAGTGCGGCTTTTAGACATTGTTTTTCTTTAGTGCCGATAAAGATGGTGCGAAGAAACTGAGCCGAACCACCGTTAAGGGTAAGTGACATGTGTATGGTAAAAATGTTTATTATTGTAATTTTATTGCAATGTATTGAAAAATCAAAATAACAAACCCCTATTCATTTTATGAACCACCAAAATTAAATTTATGCTCGGATGACCAGATCACATTAAATCTATCTAAAGGTATTTTTATAGTTGATGGCTATCGAGTGGTATATAATTGCACTACTCATCTGTTATATTTATGTTCGTAGTAATGAAAAGGCTAGTTAGTTAGAAAAGAACTTGTAAATATGATGCATTCGTGAAAAAATGTTAAATCATTGATAAACTTTAGAAGTGTGAAAAGAGTAATGGTTTGCTAAGTGAACGTACGATATAATATTTAATGGCTATATAGGTGAGAATTTGTGAAGCTTTATATTGGTATATTTTTAGGTTTACCATGTAGGGGAGAATTTTAAGTTAAAACTAGACATATTTGCTTGTCTGAAATGATTATTACTACAAAATTTTCAGGGTAAGTTTCGATATTATAGACAGCTGACTTATAAATAAATATATGTAGCAAACTTTGAAATAATTTTTTATCCATTAAATAGTGAATAACTACGTCTTATCAAGAAATTGGAAATTTGATCAAATTGCCCATCAAGATCATTGATGATGCGTATATGTTTTTGTGTAGAATAATTAAATTTAGTTCGGACTTTTTTGGTAATTAGCATTTTATGATAAAATTTAGTTTATAATATGCAAAATCGGGGTGTGGGCGGAGATTGTTGTTTTTTTTGCATACTTTTACTATCTAAATATTGGTTTTGACTATTTTTAGCAATATTTTAGGATTGAAGGGAAATCTTAAGCGTATTTGCCAAAATTAAGGTGATTAATAAGTATTGAACATTCAATATTATAGTTGTGTGTGCACATTTGATGTGCAAATGCGATCGTTTTGTTGATCACAATGTGCTATTTTTGTAAATGCCATTATTATCGTATTCTTCAATGTTAGATCCAATATTTAAACTGTGATTTCTGAAAATAGAAATAACAGTTAGTTGAAAATAATGTGGAATTTTAATGTTATCTAGTTGCTTCATAATTTTGTACATTTTTTAGGATCTTAGTCAATTGAAAGCATGCCAAAATTTAAGCAGAACAATTTCTTTTAGCCATCTGTTAATGTTCTTTATTGATTTCAATTAAAATTGGTAAATATGCCATTTATTTTGTTTATATCAACTTCTTTGACAGATTGTTTACTTTGCATTATTTTATGTTTACAATTGATGCTTTGTCTAATAAACCTATCAAAGGTATTAAATTGCATTTCCACAAAAATTTAATCTTGTTATTAATGTTTAATTTTGTCACATTGCATAAAAATGTTTAATTGTTTACTTTAATTACTCATACTAACCAAATAAATGTGAACCAGTCTTAATTACTGCTAATTTCAAATTTGTGTTTATTTGTATGATCAAATTTGAAATACTTGAATTTAGTTTATAATTACATTTACTTGTTTATTTTAATTTATCTAAAAATCTATGCACTTAAAACTGCTAAACGTTGCAAAGTTTTGATTAATATTTTAGTAACAAGTAGTTTTTTACCACTTATGTCTTTTAAAGTGCTTTTTATTCTACTGTCCATGTAATGACATCATGAGTATTTTTTATGTTGTTCTGCAGAGTCAAAATATTTATTTTTTAAATTCGAAAACAATTAGTTAACGATAGCTACATATAAACTCGTGAAGGTTTTTATAGAAATATAAGCATTAACAAAAGATAGTATATGGCAATCAATTGAACTAACAAATTCAAACATAACCGTCAAAATTGTTTGAAGTACACTAACATACATGTTAAGTGTAGCTTTTATCTTAATATTGTAGCCATTGTTGAACAGAATTACACATTTATTAAATATCTTTATATTCCCATTGACACTTAAAATTGTAAAGTTGTTTTTGCTGTTTGGAAATTTAAATAATTTTTCCTTGCCATGCTATTTTATAATATTATTTCTTTAAAAATTAATTCTAAAGAGCTTGTAAATTGTACTTCAAACCTTTGAATTAAATTAATAAAATGAAGTATCTTTATTAATTTAAAAATTGGGTGCATGACTAGAAAAACTGGAGATCCTTGAGCGTGTATATACGGCCTTGGGTGTCGGGAGAGGGGGGGATAAAAAATTTGAATAAATGTTTTGTGTTATCACTATATACTTTTACTACACATCTGTGCTATAAGACATTGATATGCAATCTTCAACTATTTAATCAGTATGTTCACATTCTTAAAGCCTTATTGTGTCACTGCATCAAACTGGTTTTTGCATTGTCATTTGTTAGATTAGTAGGAAGGTTGTGTGAAGTATGTCAAGCTTCTGTATTACACATTTTAATGCAGTCTGTGTGAAAAAGGGCTGTTTTATAATTGATGTGTTTGTCTGAACATAATATCTGCAAAGGCTTCAGCCACACATGCCATTGTTAAATTTTGTTTTTTAATGGATTACTCAAAAGTAGCAAAACTAATTAAATATTTAAATGATTAATGGAGATTTCTTGAGGTTACTGTAGTAACCTTTTTAGATATTCTTGAAATAGATCTAGTGAAATCAACATAGAAATTGCCTAAGGAATCATATTATTGGGGTTGTACTTAAATAGGTAGCTTTTATAAATTTGTGCACTATAATACGTTAAAACCCCTGAAAAAACTGCTCTTTACACAAAGAACATCACACAGTTAAATTTGAATGTTTTTCTAGAATTGAAATTGTAAAAAGGATTTTGATGCAAAGTCACAGAAAATTGCTTGATGTTGCACACCAGATAATTACAGACAAGGTTTATTTAATATAAGATGACTGGGCTAAGAGTATCCCAAAACAATAGTTATTCAGATAAAACCACATATGATTAGTTATAAATTTCAGGTGCATTAACTCCTCAAAATCAGTTTGAGCACCTCTGGTGGCGCTGTTGATGTCAAAACGATATTCTACATCTTGCCAAATGTCTATCTACTAGCATTTGAGGTGTTACAAAGAAGTGCAGTGGATATCTGGGGGAGGCCAGGCAGTTGGTGGAATACCAACCGAGAGGTAGAATAGCGTTTTGACATCTGCAGAGCCAATAACTAATTCACATTGATCTCTATTAGCCTGCAACTTTTAGTTGCCATCTTTAATGTAACTGAAATCTAATCATGTCTGATTCTCACTTACTATAAGCTATTACTTTTGGATACTTTTAGCTCAGACACTGTAGTTCTATTGTATAAAAATGCTATTCCACCTCCCCTAATATCCATATATTATGTTCTTTACATAATGAATTTAATAATACCCATACATTACGTTCTCTCTCGGAATAAGCTATTACTTTTGGATACTTTTAGCTCAGGCACTATGTATTTCCATTGTACAAAAATGCCATTCCACCTCCCCTAATACCCATATATTATGCTCGTTCTTTGCATTATGAATTTAATAATACCCATATATTACGTTCTCTCTCAGTATAAGCTATTACTTTTGGATACTTTTAGCTCAGACACTCTATTTCTATTGTACAAAAATGTCATTCCACCTCTCCGAATAACCATTTATTATGTTCTTTACATTATGAATTTAATAATACCCATATATTACGTTCTCTCTCAGTATAAGCTATTACTTTTGGATACTTTTAGCTTAGACACTCTATTTCTATTGTACAAAAATGCCATTTCACCTCTCCTAATACCCATATATTACGTTCTCTCTCAGTATAAGCTATTACTTTTGGATACTTTTTACTCAGACACTACGTATTTCTATTATACAAAAATGCCATTCCACTTCCCCTAATACTATGTTCTTTACAGTATGAATTTCATAACATTCTTTAGTGACATGTTTGAGTCACTGAGGCTGTGCTAATAATTCTTTCGCCATTCATTTTAGGTGGTGTCTCCCATAATGGATAATATACACAGTCTTGATCCAAGGAAACAAGAACTGTTGGAAGCTAGATTTTTAGGAAACAGAGTGAGTATGGCTTTTAGATGTGCACTACTGTTAAAAATATTAAAATATAAATTTTCTAATGTAATGTTTATTTTAATGGGGGGATAAACAAAATTGTATTAATAACAAAAATTTGTTCATTTTGCATTTTTTTTTTTATTTTAGTTGGTAAATATTTAAATTTTTAAGAGACAAGGTGACTAATAGAATTTAATTGCTTATTGATTACTATATTTTACCACTTTACATTTCCTCTCTTTTGAATTTTTATGTAAATGTCCAAATATGTACCAATGCTTCAACTAGATTGAAGATCTGTCAAGTTTTAAATTCACTTTTTAATTATTATATAAATTTTCATTGTGCTTTAATGTATTTCTAATAACATAATAGATATAAGATAAAAACTCGTCTTATAATATATATGTTAATATTAGTAATTGTAATGAAAGATCTCAACACATGTAGCAATTGTATTGTTACATTTATAAAAATATCCAGGTTTTACTTCTTCATTTTTTTGTTTAATTGACATCTCAACCATTTATTTTAGTTACATAGCGCTATTACTTTCATTCTATTGAATTGTAAAATAGGAAGAACTATGATTGTCTGTAAAATATTTTTAATACAGATCAGAATACTGACTAATAATTAGGGATGAAACGGATATCCGGTAACTATCCGGTATCCGGCCTATCCGGCTGCTTTTTAACTATCCGATATCCGGAAGTAAAGTGCCGGATATCCGATTTTCCAAGCCGGATATCCGGATGAATAAAACATCAAAGATTTTTTTTTGTGGCGATCAATTTTCTTTGTTCTTGCTTTAAGTATTTTTCTGAAAATTTGCCAATGTAGTCACAGTGTGCAGACTCTCCCTTTAACCAATAGAGACTTTAAAAAAACACTTTTTCGAATTTTTAACTTTAAAATTATATTTTTAACGAATCGTTATGGTGGAGGGTCATCACATCTCACAACTAATATAAAGTTGAATTAAAAAATAAATTTCTCAAAAGTTTAAGCAAACTTTAGTTTTCATGTTTAGAATGAAAGGGCATATGGTAAAATTACAATTATTCAGAAATTAAGTGTAAAATGTACAAAACATACGACCATTGCTAGCAGCACCCTAGAATAACCCTTTGTAAATAAAGTTTTTTGAATGTTTATTCAATTCTGGTATCACTTTAAAGATAAAGAATTGGGAAATATTACAGAATAAAAAAATATTTTTAAATTTTTGACCGATTTCCGTTTTTTCTAGTGTGTATGAGAATTTATTTTCATAAAAAATAAACTGCCGGATATCCGGCAAAATCCAGTTCGGATATCCGATATCCGGTTTGTAATGTGCGCCGGATATCCGGTATCCGGCAAAACCATTATCCGGTTCATCCCTACTAATAATGAGAGACCTGAAATTTAGTTTTTCATTTTGTATAGGACCGTCGCCAATAGCCCACTGTGCAGCTCTAGTGCGACGTTAATTAACAAAACCAAACCAAACCAAACCATTTTGTATAGGTACTTGGTGGACTGCCACTGTTCTTTTTTTTATGATGAATTTAACTAGACTCATATAGCATTGGCAGATGCAAAAATAAATATTAATATGGTTAATTATAACTAATATTAATTGAGTTTTTCTTTATAAATTAAAAAAAGTTAATTGATTTACTATTTATATTGTTATTATGACATCCAAAATTTGTTTAAATATTTTTTTATGGCTTTTACAATGATTTTAAGTGCCATGTTAAATTATTATACGCATGAAAATCGCTAAAAGCTATACTCGCGGTTTGGATATTTACCCAGAACAAAGATCGCTAATCACTAGTAGTAAATAATAAAAAATTGTAGACTTCATTGAATTTCTTGAGAGTGTGTTCTCACGAGGACTGCAATGTCCTACCCCATTTTCTTTTGAAAGAACAAATCTGAACTTGTTGCCAAAATAGCAAATTTGTGCATTTAATCTTGGAAGTAGTGATATTTTATTCATGAATAATTCATTTGGGTTTTTTGTTGGAGTAATTGTTAAAACATTTTACTTCTGGGAATTCTTAACAGTAGGTTAAATTTTTTATTTTAATTGGATTTCATTTTTAATCTAGATTATGAATTGGTATTTGTGTAAGAGGGAAGGGGGGGGGGGGGGATTTTCTTTTTGTAGGGGTGCATTTCACTTTTGTGTTTGGGGGATGAAACTCTTATTTTAATGTTGTATTTATTGCACTTTTAATCTTGTATTTATTGCACTTTTTTTTAATCTTGTATTTATTGCACTTTTGATCTGGTCTAGAGTGTATTGTATTTCTGTTCTTGGTAGATTATTTGTGGGGGGGGGGGGTTCTTTTTGTAGGGGTGCATTTCACTTTTGTGTTTGGGGAATAAAACTCTTATTTTGATCTGGTATTTATTGCACTTTTTTTTTATCTTGTATTTATTGCACTTTTGATCTGGTCTAGAGTGTATTGTATTTCTGTTCTTGGTAGATTATTTGTGGGGGGGGGGGGTCTTTTTGTAGGGGTGCATTTCACTTTTGTGTTTGGGGAATAAAACTCTTATTTTGATCTTGGGTATATTGCACTTTTGATCTGGTCTAGAGCTTTGAGCATGAATGGACTGTAGTAGAGCGAATATGACATTAAAAGCTTGAAACCAACATCTCAGACTGGAATGCCCTCAGACACACGACTTCTTTTCAAAATTATGAATTAAAAAATACTCGCGATTGGCTGATGAATTGGGAAATCTGTAACAGTGAAATTTTTTTAATGGAATGACGTAATTAACCACGTGTCTGAGGCCATACAGGTTGGCCTCACTTTGATGTTAGTGAGATTATAACATTATGTTTTCTCTACTATGAAGGATCCATGCTCGAAGGTCTAGAGTGCATTGTATTTCTGTTCTTGGTAGATTATTGGTCATTTCTCAGCATTATTTTTCAGTGTACATTGTATTTTTTATTTAGGCAAAAACTGAAGTGATTTTAGTGTCATCTATGAAGTATATTAAACTTTTTATCCTGATGCAAAATTGCTCTTTTAAAAGATGAGATGTTTATAAAACCCACTGTAGTTTACACTTTGAGAACTTTTGCAAAATATTCTTATGTTGGATTTAAAAGCATTTTTCAAGACATACTTTTGCTGGAGGATTTTTTTGGAAGATAGTTGTTTCTGAGGTATTATTTCCTCATTCAAGTTGGAAGATTGAATTTTAGTGGAAAAATTGCCAGATTTAAAAAAAAATATGTACAGGTCAAAATTAACTTTTTTATGTAGGTGCATGAATACAATAAAACATGATTTGAGTGCTCATACTAAAAATTTGGTGACACAAGAATTTAGAGAATAGTAATTTGAAAATAATGAAAAATGCACAATAAAATTTACTTTTAAGATATAAATGTACATGTTTTGTGTATAAAATTTTCCCCTTCATTTTGTATGTAACATGTCATTTTTAAAGGATGATTTATAAATGTTGATTCTAATTAACCCCATCTACATCTAAACTTTTTAGTAACCAAAAATATATTTTGTTTTTAGACAAAGGAATCTGTGTTGTCAAAAACAGGTTTTCCCCATACCTTGCGCAATAATTTTGTGAATTTTTGGCATTAGAAAAGTCTCTTCATTACAAATTTTGCATTGCTTGGATGATTCTTTTCATTTTTGATTACATTGGTTAATATTTGTTTACCAGAAAAGGCTATTGATGTACCAAAATTTGCATTTTAACAATGTGGTTTCTGCAAGTTTGATGCTAGAAATAGCAATTTTATTGCAAATTTTCTATTTTTTAATTTTATCTGTAAGTTTTCATTTTAGACAAATAATTGATTATCATTAGGAAAATCGGGTCTGCTAAATTTATTAAAAATCATTATTTTACCATGGTGGTTTTTTTAATTTAGAAAAGTTTCAAGTTTTCTAGTGAATTTAATTCAACATATTTCATTAGAAATGACTACCAATTCATTTTTACTTTGGTTCCCATTATCAGAAATGTTTATTTTGACAACAAAATAATGTCTCTTTGTTTTGCAATTTCTCAAACTTCACAATTTTAAAAAAAAATTGTATAAACTTGGCATTCCCATTAAATTGCCCAAATTATTATTTTTTTTTTGTAAATATTAACAAATATAACTATTGATTAAATATATAATTTTTAATTGTATACGTTTTATTAAATATATATGTTTTAATTGATTTCATGTAAAAGATTAGTGGCATGTACTTCTACTGCATAGTCTAGTGTTCACATAGTTTTAAAAATGGGCAGGGGGGGGATTTTTCAAAAAAGGGCACTTTTTGTTATGTAAAAGTATGGATGGATTGAAAGTCTTTCAAAAGAGATCAAAGCAGATCGCGTCTAGTGAATTTCTACAATTTTAAGGTTTTCATGAATGAAAAAATTCTTAAAAGTGTGCCATCTGGAAGTTGCATTTGTCAGAGGAAAACGAAATTAAGAGTTATAACCATCTTAAATTTCGTGTGATTCCTACAAAAATCGCAAATATTCGGACAAAAGGGATAAAAAGTTCAGTATTTTTTTTACATGAAGATTGATTTTAGGAATGGGCAATTTCAAAAAAGGGGAGGGAAAAATCCACAGGCAGTGTGAGGGAGCAAAGAGCATCACAATTAGGAGCATTCATTTTTTGACAGGAGTAATTTACAATCCTTTCTTGGAAAATACCTTCCTTCAAAGTAAGCAATTTTTGGATTGATGCATTGTGAATTCCGGCTCAACTGCCGCCCCGTGTCAAGTGTTAAGAAAAGTAATCCTTTACACATGTACAAACAGCCTACAATTATCTTTTATGTCACCAACTGAATACCTATAGATCTCAGAAACGCCTCTTTACTTTAACTACGTTGTTCAGCAAATGTCACGTGGGTTGAGGGTACAATTGGGATACCAAGGCAATCCTACAGACCTACGTTTTTGCGGAAAAATATTTTTTTTTTAATTGCAGGGCACAAATAAGATACTGAAAAAAAAGGAAAGGGCACATTTTTCACTTCTAAAAAGGGCAGGGCGCATCAGCACTAACAAAAAAAAGGGCATGGCGCGGCGCCCTTTGAAAAAGCATAACAGGAACACTAGCATAGTCTCTTTTTTGTTTTTAGTAAAATTTAAGTCTATGAGAATTGTGCTTGTAAAGTTTTTCACTGAAATTTATATTTAATCTTTGATGAACAATGGTGAATTTAATGTTTACATGTATTTAGTCAAAGGACTTTGATGTCTCTCTTTTTTATATTTAGTTAATAATTTTTTACATTGATAAGTGCCAGTGATTAATTATTTCATTTTTGAAAAAGAGCAATTTTAGTAGAGTAGAGTTCAAGTTTTAATTTTAAATTAACATTATATTAGTCTATTTTGATTTTTAATATATATAATGCTTCTATAATTAGAGGGCAGTCATGATATTTAGAGGTAGTCAGAAGAACAGTACAGGAAAAAAGGCCAATAATTTATGTTCAAAAGATTTATTCCCTCCAGAGCATGACATGTAAATCTTCAACAGTTTTACATGATAAATGAGTGTGTCCTCGGAAATCAGAATTAACCTTACGGTGTGTCGACCGGAGGTCATTACACCTTCATCGAATTAAGTCTAATAAATAGAATAACGTTAGCGGGATTTAAGTTTAACTAAGAAGTTACTAATTAATTGGTGGGGTTTTGGGGGTCCTAAGGCTAAACGTGAGTTCGTTAGAAAAAACCTGAAAAATAACATCAGTAGATGGTGTGTGTTAGAAATAAGTAGAGACAACAAGTGATTTGTAGTACATATTTTATTATTATAAGATGCAAAATACACAACATTGAAGACAATCACCTAACATGGCTACTAGCTAAGGAGCAGCTGTCGGGAGTGTGTCCTCTCTTAGGGACTTTTTATTTATATAGACATAAACATTTAGGGATTATCATCAATCAGGTTGAGTCAGGGGAATCATCTAATTGGTCCAAAATGGTTTAACCCAGGGATTTTTCATCTGAAGGCACTAAAAAATCCCTAAAGTGTTCCTGTGGGAAAGCCACTCAAAAATATTTCAGTAGGTCGTTGTTATGACTAAAACAAACATAAAATTAAATTTGTCAGTGAAAATTTTTTGGGAACTATATTGCATTAAAGGGACCAACATGAATCTGATAGAGAAGTTATATGGGATGGAAAAACAGGGCGGCAACATAACCGGGAAATCAGGGAATTATGGAAATTTTTAATTCTGAAAATATCAGGGAAATTTTCAAAAAATTAGGGAAATTTTTTAATTTGGATCATTAAAACGGCAATTATCGTCTGTTATGCCCTCCATTCTGGGTAATTTAGTTGTCAATATTTCCTTTTAGTTCTGAAAAATAAGAATTAAAAAAAAACATGGCTATGCGCATTTTCATATTTTCTGTTTTATTTTTGTAAAAATGTGAACCACTGTTGCCACTGGACCGTGAATTGTAAGCAACATGTGAGGGGCTAATGAATAGGTAATTTATTGAAGATTGTAATGGGAAATATGAAGCATATAAAACATTTAAAATTATCTACAAAAGAGAATTTGAAAAAACTTGCTTTTTTGCATTATCTGCTTCCAGAAAAAATGTGTAATTACTATTATGCCAGTCGAAATTGCGTTATTTATGTTGTATCCATAAAAGATTGTTTGAACTTTCAATAAATATTGCTTCTAATTTTTCATTTATATTGCACTATATTTATAGTATTATTGTAGCATGGATAGTTTGTTTCTATACAAAGCATGTATTGCAACATTTCTCAATGTTATTGTAAAATCAGGGAAATTTTTGTGACACCATCATGGAAATCAGGGAACTTTTTTTCCAGGATGTTGTTGCCACCCTGAAAAAAGAATTTTTTAGACACAAGGACAGATTTTTTACTATGGAATTAAAATACAGAAAAGGGTTGGTAGTTAAGAAAGTAATAAAATATAGTAATTTAATGAAAATATATATTATATATATATTTTTGTTGTATTTTTTTATCCAAATTGTAAAATTGCTTAATCTTTTCAGAGCTTTTCTAACAGCGTACAAGAGCAGCTACTACAAGCCCAGCAAGTTAGCCAAAATGCTAGTATGATGCAGAGTACAAGCGGACTTAACCTTGCCCTTGGCGCTAGTAACAGTAATAGCAATAATAATCAAGATTCTAATCTAAGTGCTGCCAGTGGCAGCTCTATGAGTAGTGATAAAGAAATAGAGGTAATTGCAAGATTTGCTTTGTATCGTATTTTCTATTTAAGTTAAAGATGTTTTTTTTCAGTTACCCACTTGTAATATAGATTGATTAAAAAAATAAACACTAAATTTATTAATATTGTATTTCAGTCACCAGATAAATATACACCACACAGGACACAAGCTACTGAGAGAAAACGAAAAAGAAAAGATGATTCCACTGCTACTGGTAATTAGACGTTATAATTAAATGTTTCTGTTTTCCATAACAAAAAAAAAATAGAATGAATATTTTTCTCTTTAAATAAAAAATTATTGCTCTCTAAAAGTGTTTTGAGATGTTTTTATTTATTTGCATTTCAGTTTATTTTAAGAAAATTTTAACTCTTACTAATTTAATACTTTTAAAAAGTAAAATTGAAAGGGTTGTTTTTTCCCTTGTTTTTATTAGCCTCAAAGTCCATTAATTTTACTTGTGCTAAAAACATATCTTATTTTATAGAAATGGTTTACGCTGGAAAAAATTCTAGGCCTGAAGCAAATAAGAAAATAAACGAATATTTCAAAGTGAGTTTTTATGCTTGATAGCAATATAGTTGCAATAATTTAATTGTCTTTTTTATTTACTCAGTACTATAATAACATAGGCCTAAATTGTTGCTGTGATTTTTTTTTAATATATATATATATTATGTAGCATGTTTTTGAGAGTCTTAACCTTCTGATGGATAAGCAAAATTTCGAATCTGTAGATTTGTTTCACTGCTGGGAAGTTTAATTTATATTTCCAACGCATTCCAGTTTTTACAAAAACATTTTTTAAATTATATCATTAGAGAAGGTTTTCAAAAGTCCTTCTAATGCTTTAAATTCGAATATTATTTTTAAAAAAAAAGAGATTTTTTGTATCAACTTTTATATTTTGTGTACTACTGGAAAAAATGGAGCTATATTAATGGATTGGAGATACATTACATGTTTGTCTCCTTCATGTGGTTAAAAAATCATAGGCGATGAGTCGTTTCATCCATCTTTTCAGTCAGCAGGTCAAAATTAATATTCTATTTTAGAAACAAGGATATAAAGTTGCATGGATCAACCTTTTTAAGTATAAGCAGGCCTTAATATGTCTGCATTAAAGAATTGCCTGACTTCTGAACAGTTACTAAAAACTAGTTACTACTGAACATTATACTAAAAATTTTGTCACCAAGTACTCCAGGGAATCAAATATTTTATCTATAAAAAGTATAATTTGCTAAGAAAACGATATACAAAGATAATGGCGCATCTTGAAAAACCTCTTTCTTTCCCTCAAGACGCATAGATATAACATAAGTAATTGAACAACTAAATGCTCAATTTTTTCTTCAAAAAAACAGTTAATACAATAAATAGATTAAGCGAAATTTGAAAAAAAAGGTATAAACAAACAAATAATTTTTTTCCATACTTAAAAAACTATATGAAATTTAGAAGAAGAAACAATAATTTTAATTGGAACACCCGGATTTAACAAAATGGTTTTTAACCCTCCGACGGAGATAGACGTCTTAAGTCGTCCAAGGGTTTTTTAAATTCATAAAAATATTCAATGTGGAAATATTTCTGTTCCTTGGAAGCTATATCTATTAAAATAATAAAAATTTTATGTGTATATAATATACATGCATTGGAAACATAAACTATTTTGGAGAGAAAACATTATAATTTAACCCTTTTTTTATTCTAACCGCTCATAGGGTTAATTCCAATTTTGAAAGGTACAACTGCCCCAAACCACACTTTTTTTAATGTTCATTGCATACAGCATATATTCTGCAAATGTTTCTTGGAAGTATTACACACTTCTCAAATATTGGCAGGTGTGTCTGGATCTGTGTGTTGCACATTCTTACAAATACAAATACAAATACAAATATTGACGACCAACAACAGGCTCAAGGCCCAACAAGGTTGGTCCATCTAGTACCTCTTAACTATCCCCCAATGCATATCTAACTTCTTCTTAAAATCCGTTACTCCTTTACAATTAACAATATTCACTGGCAAGTTGTTCCATTTGTCTATTACCCTATTATAGAAATAGTGTTTTCTCCCTTCCCGATTAAAATGGGATTTGTTTAACTTAAACCCATGACCTCTCGTTCTATCACTCATATTAAAATCTAAACCCTCCACATCTCCTTGTTTGATAAATTTGAATAGTTGAATCAAATCTCCCCTAACCCTTCTTTCTTCCAGAGTATACATATTCAAATTTCTTAATCTATCTTCATAATTCATGCCTGAGAACCCTTGAACCATTTTAGTAGCCCTGTGCTGAATTTTCTCCAACAATTCAATGTCTTTTTTAAGATATGGTGACCAGAACTGTACAGCATACTCAAGATGTGGCCTTACTAAACCTCTGTACAATGGCAAGATAATATCCTTAGATTTTGATGAAACACTTTTCCTGATGTACCCCAACATTCTATTAGCTTTTTTGCTAGCCACTGTACATTGATGACTCATTTTAAAATCCTCATTTACCAACACACCCAGATCGCTTACAATCTCACTATTTTTGATTTCTGCACACTGTAAAACATATGCAGCCTTACTATTTTTGATACCTTCTTCATGTTCACCTTGCCCGTTTATTTTAGGACTTATTTCGATCCCAATCGTTTCAGTATCCCCCGTCCCCGCAGGCTACTTCTTTACAATCCCCTCTCTCTGCGGCCATGGGCGCCAACCTGGACTACACCCAGCTGCTGGCCCCCATGCAGAGGAGCACCCAGATGTACCACAGGGCGGTGCAGACGGACCTCACCAACAACAAGATCAAAGAGCTCGAGAACAAGTCGGCCATGGATCTGGAAATTAGGGACAACCGCATTGATGAACTGCAAAGGGTGAGAGTGGTTTACTTTAAAGTATCCATACACCGAGTTATATAAATTGAAATTTAAGCTCGGAATACACATAAGAGTTAAAAATACACATAGTAGTCCTACACTCTTTAGTAGGAAAAGTCCTACTTTTTCAACAAAATATGTTTTTGTTTAATTTTTTAAAGATTTTATTCTGACTTTTTTAACTGACTTCAGCGTGCCAAGCAATTCCAAGGACAGACCTCATCAATTCGACTTTATGTATGTTCGGGATAATTTCTGTTCAAAATTCAACATTTTTTTGTTGGATAGGAAATGTTTCACTTTGGAGTCTTTTGTATGACTTTGGAGTCTTTTGTCTTTGTATCTAGTTATCCGGAATTCTCATTTAACCGCACCTTTAGAAAAATCTAATTTGGAATTTTTTGGGTCCATGGAGAAAAATCTGCTTTGACTAAAAAATGGTTATCCGACTTTTAATTATCCAAAAATATTTATTAGACTTTATTTAAAAAACATTTTTCCCGATTTCAAATATCCTTTCCTTGTTGGTTAGTGAATGTTTTTATTTGTATTAAAATGTAGTGATACATTTTTAGTTATCTGACATTCAATTATTTGTAAAATTCAATCATTAACCTTTTGCACTTGTAATTATGCTTTAGAAAGTTAGCAAATAACTCGGAAATTTTTTTCCATCTTCTATCAAGATGAATTTTTTTTATGGAAATGTGTTCCAATTTAACTAGAAGTTTTACCATCCTTAAATCAAAAATTTTAAAATATAACCCCTGAATACACCTCTTGACCTAGGATGGAAATGTAGCCACATAATATTTTATTTTTCAACGTGTCAAAATAATTTATTGAAACTACTAAGAATACTTAAGTATATTACACTACACCACATTAAAAATCTAAGAAATGTAATAATATAAACAAACTATATAAACAATATTTAGGGGCAGAACATAATGCCGGCACCTCCACCATAGCAAATCAACTTAGAAATACTTTGAACAGAAATGTTTTGGTTAAGTTATCACAGTTTGCCCAAAGAATTTCTGTTTTCTATAACTAGTAAGAAGTAAGTAACTGTAACAAAACTAACTAAAAGACAATAAAAACAACAAAGAAACTACAAACAAGAAACAAACTAAAAAGCACAACATAAAGAAACAATTACATTTTATAATTCTGTGTTTTTCCTATTTCTATGGCGACATACGAACGCAACGGTACAGATGCGTGTCCCCTGTACGGGGACATACGAGCGCGTTGGTAAAACGAGTTTTGTCCCCCATACGGGGACATACGAGTGCAAAGGGTTAAAAGTATCGATTAGAAAAATTCTCTGTTTCATTTTTTTTTCTGAATGCACAATGTATCCATTTAAAACAACTGAGGTTGCCTTTTGAGTGATAGGAGGTAGCGGAGTGACCTGTTAAATTAGCGACTGAAAGCGAATTGTATGAAAATATTATTTATCAAGTTATCATTATTGCAACAATATTGTATAGGCTGAAAAATAATAGAATTGCCCAAGGCATTTTCTCTTTGTGGTATAAAAATGTTCTTTAAAATTTTTCAACTGCAAACCCTTTAAATATTTTATACTTCATGAAATTTCAATAACACAGTCGAACTTTTTTCCTAATTATTTTAATTTATATAACCTATTTAAATAACGTTTAGGTTTAATGTGTTTTATTAACTATTTGTAAAAAGTGTTCTAAAATTTTAAATATTTGTTTTTAGGCTGGGGATGAATATAAACGGCAAGTCAGTAATCAACAAAAGTTACTAGATAAACAGAAGGAACAACAAGCTAAATGTTTAAGTGTAACCAAGCAACTACTAATTGAAAAGGTAATTTATTGAAACCATTTGAAATTAAAATTAAATGTGCTTAGCAATTTTTATTTTATATATTTTATTTTTTTAGAGCACAATGGAGAAGAAAGCTGCTAGGCAGAAATGTATGCAAAATAGGTTACGCTTAGGGCAGTTTATTACTCAAAGACAAGGAGCTTCCTTTGTTGAAAATTGGGTTGATGGTTATGCTTTCACGGAGCTTATAAAGTGAGTCATAAAATTCTTAATTAAGATTTTTCCTTTGACATGTTTTTATGTAATTCACTAAATACAGACTAAGGTTAAAAGTAAAAATATTTTATTCATTTGTTGTTTTAGTGAAATTATTTTTTATTGAATTTAATTTTTCTATGGCTGGCAAATCAACACGTTTGATAAATCACACTACTTTCAAGAAGGATAATTTTACAATTTTTCTATATTGATATTATTATATTTAGCATTTTGTTTCCTAAATTGAAAAATTGCTGTTTTGCAACAAATTTACTTTTAAACTTGAAATTTCAATCGAATTACTGGCCTATTTTTTGTTGTTGTCAAATTACAAATTGTGAAGTAATAGAAACTCATGTTAACCAATCAAGATAGAAAGCAAAAAGCACTGAGATGTCAAAGACTGCATAAAATCCATTAATTGTGCCTAAGGAAACTGTTAGGTTTAGTAGACTATTTAATTTTGAAAAATTGTATTTACTATAAAAATAGTTTTAACCTGATTATAACAATACAAGTTTCTTATTTTGTATTTTTTCCATTTTTACAGGAAACAAGAAACTATTGCCACGGAAAGAGAAGAAATAGAAAGGCAAAGAAAATTACTAGCGAAACGGAAACCAAGTACTGCACAACCAAAAGGCAGAGCTAATAATGGGCCCGCAGTAGCTGTAGCAAATGGGGATTTTGCTAAACCAGATCCACCTAAGGAGTAAGACAATACATTTTGTGATTTTTGTTACTATATGTATTTAAATCAATTACGAAGTAATAAGTTTACTTTGAATATTTAAAACCAAGCTTCCCCCTAGTATTGCATGATTATGCTGTTGGGGAGCTTATTAAGTTTTCAAAAGTTAAAAGCTGTAACTCTTTTTCACTTCTATCGTCTCTGTTATTAAAACATACACTTCCAATAAGAAATGTAAGAATTTTTAATTAAAGAAAAATAGACAATCTAAAATAGCTACTTATCAGATTTTCCCACACACTTGAGTATAATTTTTTCATTAAAATTACTTAAAAAAACTAATATTATATTAATCATGATTAAATTGAATTTTATTGGCTCTCTGTTTAGAAAATTCCTAGAATGATTTCATAAACAATTCCACACAATTTATAGTATTTGTGTTTGTAATGTTTAAATTTCATTTAGCAATAGTCATTAAAAATATGTATAGCAGTTTACAAGTTATCAATTTTAACATGTAAAATGAATTGGTTACATTTTAACAAATAATTAACTTTTTACATTTTTAAAATTTTTAGTGTCATTCAAAAATTAACCTGGTTAGAATACTACGAACATGAAGAGATTTTAAAACTTAGACAAGCCTCCTTGAAAAAGGAGGACACTGACTTGCAAGTAGAATTAGAAAAGTTGGAAAGAGAAAGAAATTTACACATCCGTGAGCTGAAACGTATTCACAATGAAGACCAATCTAGGTAAGAAATACATTTAACTTCTGACATTTTTTTAAAAATAATTTCAGCATTCAGTTTATTAAATTTTATTTTTCTTTATTAATATTAATAATGTTTTTAAAGGTTTAACAATCATGCTGTTCTTAATGAGCGGTATCTCCTGCTAATATTACTTGGTAAAGGAGGCTTTAGTGAAGTTCATAAGGTGAGTTTATCATGCTATTTATGGCTTGTACTGTATGTAAATTTGAATAAGTTGTAAATTAAATAGATGTTGAGTTTTCTTTTATGCTTTAAAAATGTTGACTTTTTATCAGTGGCAAAAGGTTTGGTCATCTATAGATTTGGCAATGTCCACCAAAAAATATAAAAATTTAACCTTTGTTCATTCATTGCATTTCTTTGATATTTATTGAAAACTTTTGGTTAAATTAACTTATAATTATTGTAATGCACCTTGGTGCCATTTGTAGATCTATCAGCCTAAATTTTTCCCCCATTTTATTAAATAAACAAGGATATTAGAGACTGTGAGCACACAATTACAGAGCTGTGGACCAATCCAAAACCCATTTCTTGGCTATACCTTGAAATGAAACACTTTAGTCTGGAGTTAGAGTTAGCTCATCCTGTTTACTTGTCAACTTGAAAGATTTCCAATATACCTATCTCTTTAGGAACCAGCCAGTCTTCTTTTTTTAAATTTTTTTTGCTATGTTCACCATTATAATGTTTTTCGTATTTAAATTATGTACAAATTGTCATTGTGCAACCCACTATTTCGAAATTTTTAATTTTATTTATATAATCCACTTTCAAAATCATAGTGAATTTGCCATTCATACAGTTTATAAGGACATGCAAAGCTAAATATGAGCTTGAGTGAATTAGAATAACTATGCATACATAAGGCGAAGATTGTAACTATGGATTAAAATTCTTTTTGGCCCATAGATTGAAAGTAAAAAAAAAGCTTAGGGATTTTGTACTACAGATAAAAAACAAACATTTTTATCCTATATCAAATATTAATAAGAAATTAAAAGTCGAAGTTGCTTGGATGAATCCTGTTTGTGTACAAACTTTAATTTATTAAAGTGCTTGCTTTGCCACTGATTTTAAATTAAAATAAAGCAAATGTTATGTAAAGAAAAGCTTCAATATATTTATAAATTTTGCACTGGAATTTGGTGTTGTCCATTAGAAATTATTCTACTCTGCTACAAAAGAATTTCAACTTCCAAGTAATACAAACCTGAAAAAAAAAACGATAAATTATTGTATATGGTAAATGTGTTAAATCTTCATTTATAATCAGCATTCAAGAGTGGTTACTAATATTGATTAAAAATAAATGACATAAGTTTTTAGCTAATTAAAAAATATATTAATTTTTTTGGTAGTATATTAACATTTCTTTAAAGAGTTGTTGCTCACAAAATTAGTCTTTCAGAGAAGTGGTCTCTTAATGAAGGGGTACGAACAATTTAATTTATTAATATGTAATAAAATATTTTAAGGAACTATGAAATTCGAAAATATGTACTATGTTTATATAAATTTTTTTGAGAAACTTTGGTAATTATTATTTTAATTCAATAACCAAATATTTTATCTTCTGCCATAGTAGTAGTAGATGAGTTAGTTCTCATTTTATTGTTAAATAATTTTTTTGGACCCAGCATTATTGAGTAAAGCAAAACCTTGAGCTAGACAGTAACTTCGCACTCTTTAAGATTCAAGAAAATATCTGCTCACTAACAAAAGTTTTCCAACCCCAATTAGAGTGGCAAATCACTGTGATCTTCTTTAAAAAGTTGCTGATCCTTTGTTCAACCGAAATTTATTACTTCCATTTCTACTTTTCTCAATATTTTGATTTTGTTAAAACTACCACATTGCTTTAAACCTATGCATGCATGATTGCTCGCTGAAGTAATCAGTGGGCAAGTGAAAAAGAAAACTAAATTAGAATTTTTCATTCCAAAAATGGTCTCTAAGGGAGGGAGAAACACAGAGAATGGTCTTTTAAGGGAGGTGCAATTAACATTAGCCCTATGAGTTGAAATTCTATTCTAAATAATATTGTCTGCCTTTTAATAGAGGTGGATTTTCAAAAAGGTTTCACTGAAAATTTTTCAAATAGCATTGATGATTTTTTAAAAAAAATAATATGCAATCAACTATTTTCTTAGAAAACTGATTTAGTTATATATTTTATTATAATAACCATAAAATTGTATTTCCAAAGTTATCAGTTAGAGTTTAATATGGAAAGTCTTTTTGTTTGAAATTGCATCATTGTTACAATGTGCATAAAAATGTGAAAATTTATAGACAATTTGATTCTTAGGCATTTGATCTGAAAGACCAAAGGTATGTCGCTTGCAAAATACATCAGCTAAATAAAGATTGGAAAGATGATAAAAAAGCCAATTATATAAAGTAAGTCTTTTGTTGGTTATCATAAATAAAATATTTAGTAAATTAACAATTGTTTAAGTCTTAAATTCTTCTTCCTATATCTTTTTTTTAACTCTTTGCACTTGGGGATGTGACTCTCAGTCACATGAGAACAGAGTGTTCTTTTTCCCCTGTTCTCCGAATTGAACGAGGCAAACGGCCATACCATAAAGTTACCGGTTCACGTCACATCTCAGGTGTCGAGCATCGTTGGGTGCGGTCACTAATAGTGAGGGAGACTACCTAGGTGCTACACATACTGTTGGCCTAGAAAGGGGCCCGTTGGCCCCAAGGAACAGGATCCGGCTAGCAATCAGAATGCGAGTTGGAATCAAAGTAGATCTTGCGAGCAGAGGGTTATCAGATTCCCTCCTAAATTAAGCTGTCCAAAAATATCCTGAAATTTCACCAGTGTGTATACAGGACTAGTGCACTTTAAATCGGTTCTTAGTCCTATTGAGGTTGCTTCTGGTGTTATATCGAGTGCAATCTTATCATCTGACTATGGTTCAAAAATACAATGCAGTATTATTGAAGTGTCTGTCCTTCCTTTCGAAATCAATCTCTAAATGTGTCCAATAGCCCATTGTGCAGCTCTAGTGCAAAATTAATTAACTGCTCAACCATCAAATTGAACGAGAATTGCTTGGGAACAGTGGTTCTCAAACTGTTTCTTCTCTCTTAAGTATCCCTTGATAAAACTTTTCATTTATACCCCCTTCTGTCACAACCCTTCTCACCCATCTGTCTACACAAACAAAAGTTAGTTTTTGTTAGGCAGTAATGGTCATTGGTTAGCTGGCAGAATTATCAAATATGTTTTACAGACGCGGCTTAACATAAGGAGTTGTGCAGGGTATATTAAGCTCTAGTCCAGTGGGGCGTACGCTTCTTGTTGGCTGTGGGGAGGTGGCGTTATTTCTTCTCTTTTGGCTTAGCGTTGCGAACCCGACCGGATCGCTTGATTACAATTTACACTTGCACCTGCTATTTATCATTCTCCCCTGAACAAGGTCTTCATTTACGTTTTGTTTTTGATACAATGCATAAACCAGGTCCGGTGGTCCTGGAAGGACAGAAATTGTTTACACATAGGCCTACATTCTACATCCATGAGATTAATTACATTTGTAAAAGCGAAAACAGCGAGCCTGCTCCTAGTTTAACAATATTTCGACAGTTGCAACATACTATTAGCGACTTAACATTAATACGAACATGAATGGTGATTTTGTAATGGCCATTACATAATGAAAAGAATAATCTTTGGTGAAAATAAAGATGGAAAGGGCCAAAAATGTGTTATCATAGGCATAAAGGGGAAAAAAATATTTTTGCTAAAATAAGGGAAAAAAGGACTTTTAAGTACTTCAAGTAACAAAAAGGACTTTTAGGGAATAAAAGGACCCATTGCGAGGCTTGCTATTGGTGTACCTTTCGCAAGCAAGAATTTGATTAAAGAAAGAATCTCATCAATAGTATTACTTTGTTATTCCCATTTTTTTATGCACTTATTAATCATTGCTAGATTATAAGTATTCATCACTTAAATAATAAAGTACCAATTATTTCAGCATTTAAAATAAAAACTCCTGATATTAACAATATTTTCTATGGAATGGACAATACAAATTGAATTATAAATGAAATGAGCGAAAGATTATTTTCCAAATTTCCTTGGTAAATTAAAATTTTAATTATAATTTTAAAGTATGGTATTGCATAGTTCGTTCTAGAAATAAAACAGGGAAAAGTGCAAAAGGAAAGCATTACTTTTTTGTCTGCTAGTACTTTAATATGCACGTCTCAAAATTGCAAAAATTTACTTCTAAAACAATTTAAATTATTATTATGGTTTTATACATTTATATAAGTTTCATAACATACGCAAGTTTGATAAATCATGTCCTTCCTTTTCATTGAAAAATAGCCACATAGTGAATGAAATTTAATGCAAACTGTCAAACTAACTGTAAACTAATGTTCAAACTGACATTTTACATGTAAAAGAAATAATGACATAAAAAAATTAAATATTTTGCAGTAAGTTTATTATAAAATACTAGAATTCACACAATATCCTCAGGAATGTTCAAATATTCCAATTTATAAAAATGGAAAAATTAGCGAAGTCCGATTTTTGACAAACTTGGTATAACTAATTGGTTAGCAAAAGTAAAAGAAATATAAAAATAAATTAAAACTACAGAAATGCCTTTCAAAACGAGAAAACTGGATTTAAACATGTAGTAAAACAAGTTTTTTGTCTTGAAAATCGGAAAAGCCAAAGGGCTAAAACGCCGATTTTGGATGAAATCGGCAACTGTGGTTAGCTGATAATAATCAAATTCTTAATAAACTCAATAAAAAAAAAATAAGAAAACCATGTCAAAGCTAGACAAAAATTAATAAATATGCAAAAGAAATGCATTTTTTCCCCAAAATCGGAGTAATCGCGGCGTCAAATTGCCGATATTTGAAAAACTTGCATCATTGATTACAAGGAATTTTTTTTATTCTATTATTATTTACATCACACTAAAGACAAACAGTTCTACTTGACTGTTCAGATTACACTTTTAACAACAAATAGCTCTATTCTAAAATGAATCCCCTTCTGTTCTGTAGTTTGCATACAAAGCCAACCAATATATTGATTACTAGCAATATGGCCCGGCGTTGCTCGTGGTCACTTTGCGTAGTAAGAGATGTGCGATTTTGTATTGTCAGCATAGCCATCTCATATCACTCTTTGTGCACTGTGGAAAATAAACTTTATCAAAATCCAGATTTATTAAATTACTTTGAATATTTTTTGAGATACCTAAATCTATTTTTATGTTAACGACTTTATATGCTATTGCGACTACTATTTAAACTGATGTTTTTGTAAAATGTTTCTTTTTATTAAATAAAAATTCTTAAATTTTTTTTAAATTGCACATTTTTTGTAAAAAAATTAACCATTTAGTGACAAAAAACCTTTGTAGAAAAATTTCGCATTCATTAGTTTTAATATTGGCGACGCAATAATATATCAAAGAACAAATATTGCATTGTTCCAAATCAAAATATTGTGTCGTATTTGGTGAAGTTTTTTTTTGTGGGGGGGGGGGGGGGGGGCAATTGGTGACCGGAGTCTATATATCCGTCTTTCAATCCGTCTTACGGACAATATTTCTTATAAAAATTAATTATCAAATATTCATTTTTGAATTCCAATATGTTTTTGAGGTAAAACTTTAAAAATAAGCTACATGGAGGTATAAATATAGAAAACCTTAAATTAAACTTTTAGGGTGGCCCATTTCAACAGCATAGAAATATTCCACTGCGTAACATTTTAGTCTTATTGTCGTAAAAGTTAAGCTTTTCTGAACATGAATACACATGGCTTCAGTCAAAAGAGCTGGTTTATCTTCCTCCTTCGGTTGGCAAGGTTTTTGTTAACGACGTTTATTTTGTTATTTGGACACTATTTTCGCCATTGTGATGATATTTTTAAATATAGGACCTCTATTTTAGCTCATTTGGCAACATTTTTATTGATTTGGAAAAAATTTTAATTCATTTGGCGACATTTTTAATTAATTTTGCAACATTTATTATTCATTTGGCGACATTTAAAAAATTATTTTGCAACATTTGGCGACATTTTTAATTCATTTGGCGACATTTACTCATCAGCCAATCAAAATAAATTATTTATCTCAGTATTGTCGAAAACTATTTTTGGTGGCCAAGGTGATTTTTAACAATAATGTTTTGTAGGCAAGATCGAGATGTAAATTTCCCATGGGCGTAATGTTAGAGAAAATGGAAAAAGTTCTATAACTTTTGAATGGTTGCAGATATCCACATGAAACAAAGTGCATATTTTAAACTAAGAAAAGTTTGTTCACATATTGCAAGTTTCATAAAAATCCGTGAAGTAGTTTTTGAGTTAAATCCGGGCAAACAGACAAAAAAAAAAATTTGATTTTCGGAATCAGTGTATCCTAATTTGTGGAGAAAACTCAAAATGAAGGGTTTTGTTCGATTCCACTGACAGACACTCCATTCTTATATATAAGTATTGATATTTTAAGGATTTTGGTTGTACTTTTTATAAATCTTATTCTGTGCAATATGTATTTCAGAAAAAGTCATTAATGTGTTAATTTTTTTATTTGAACAAATCGAGAAAAATATATTTAGTTGAATGCTGTGTTCTTCATGGTAAATTTTATACGATACATTATTATTTTTGTTTTTTATCTGTTGTGTACACTTTTAACTACTTTTTTTTATCAAAAAATATCAAATTGCAACTATGAAAGATTTTTTTATTTAATTTACTATTGGTAAAAGATGCCTAAATGATTAGGTAAAATTTTTTATGAAGAATGAAATTGTTAAATTAAATAAATAATATTTTAAAATTTCTATCAAACTGTCGATTTTAGTATTTGAATGCATTAATTTGTTTCGTGATATATAAATTTCGTTTTTATTATTAAAGACTTATTTCTATTGATATTTGTTTTCCTTTAATTTATATCCTTTATTCTTTTAGGCATGCTCTAAGAGAATACAATATCCACAAGTCATTGGACCACCCCCGAGTTGTTAAATTATATGATGTCTTCGAAATTGATCCTAATTCGTAAGTAGCGTTTCTCTTATCTGCACTTGTATCTCCGAACTCTTTATCCTGCAAGGTTTACCGAGAAAATGTATCTTGCGTATGGCAGTAACTTATATAATGAAATCAGATTTCAAACACAGCAAAAGAATTGTTTAAATCGAGGAAAAAGAGGATGGGTTACTAAAAATCTTCTATTGTGAGGTTTATATTTACCTAATTAAGTTCACCCTTCCTTTATTTAAATGTTTGTACTATAGATTTTAGTTGAGTTAACGTAACGGAGTGTTGTGTGGCAATCTGATCTATTGTTAAAATATTGTAGGTCTCGGCTTGTTATGTCATAAATTTGTTTCATGGGAAAAACTTCTTGGTGTTTGTTTTTATTACAAAATTAAATTTTAAATTTTTTACATTTGAGCTTATAGGGTGTTAAAAGCCTTATTTTCTCATTAAACCTTGTTTATAAATATCACAATGAAGATAAATTTTTTTATATATTTTGTAAATAAAAGCAATTTTTTGTATATAGCAATTTATTTTTATTACTCTTCAATTATTTCTTATGCTTGAACTATCTTCTAATATGTTGAAGTTCATTTACAATTGTATTTTGTTAATTTATTTCATATGCTTTTCTCTACTTTATGCTATTTTATAATGTTCTTCTGCCTAAAAATATTTGTTTCTCTTAAATAAATCTTTGAACTTCATCTTTTTATTTTGGTTTTCTAACTAAAAATGCTTATTTTATTGATGCTGATAAGCATATTATATTTATTGGATTGAAAGTGTTTCCCTTAATTATAAAGAAGTTAAGTGTTCGAGGCTGAATTAAGCAAAATTAAGTAAAATGTATACAAGTAGATTGAAGTAATTTTTTCCTCTATATTTATATAGTTTACTTGCATTGAGCTGCAATGAAAGAAAAGCTTATAAAGCTAATACGTAAGTTAGTCTTGCTAATATTTTGGGTCTTTAGAACCTCACAAATTATTTTGTTACACACATTTAATGTTGCGATTACTCGATAGCCTTAAATAATCATAAAACTCGTATGGGAATCAAAATCATTCTAACATATACATATATATGTTTGTGATCAGCGATATGCTGATCACAAACATACAAAACATTAAGTTTAACTTAAATAATATAAGATAAAAATTTGGTTTATTGTTACATTACTAATCTTGCACTAATAAAAAAAGACCAATAATTTATTAATGGATAAATTAAAAAAAAATATTTTCTCATAGAATTTCCTTTTACAGTTCCCAATTCTTTTACAATAAAATGCTGGATTTTTTTTTCTACGAAGACATAAAAGACAGTTCCAAAAACGTTGCACAATTTCAATCATTTACAACTACAATGACACACAGTTTATGCCCAAAACTAGTAATAGTGTTATAAGATTTCAGTAATTTTGTTGATATACGGTGTCTTATAATATGCATTTATGCTAAAAATTAAGATAATTTAACCCCTCAAGTCCCATACCGGCCAAAGTCATAAGTACTTTTCAGTAAATCATACACAAATGCCAAAGGAGCCATATTACGCCAAGCTAAACCTTTCTCAACGAATCACGCAAAAATATTGTAAAGGTTTATAAGTTAATATTTAGTTGGTTACAAATTAACGTTGTACTAGAACTATAAAGCAATAGGCTGTTAGGGACAGTTGAAAATCTATCCAAAAAGTCACGTCTCGGGAACAACAGTCTTGTAATATCAAACTATGTCAGTTGGTTGAATAAACATCGCACTAGAGCTACACAATTCGATATTGGTTATGGTTTAGGATCGATGCTGAAAGAAAGGTCCAGAAATACTGCCTCATAATTTTAAACTAAGATCAGATGATGAGGACAACACCTGAGCTGGCACCCCACACACCTTACATAAGCGTGAGGACTTTAGGCAATGATAAATTTAACATGCATGAATCCTCTCTACACGGTACATGTTTTCTATTGGAAGATGATGAATGCAACTAGAAATCCACTAATTGCTCTCTTAAAGTTGATATTTGAACCCACAATTATATGATTGTGAGTTTAGTATTTTACTACTTGGTCAACTTGTGTATAGATCTGCTGGAGATCCGACAAACTAACAACGCTATTCATGTTAGTTTTAAGAAAGGATAATTTTTACTTGCTTCATCATTATTTCCTATATGTTCTGAATCAGAGGTGGCCTGGTCGGAATAGTACCAATTACAAAATGTTGTCAGTAGTCCATTGTGTAGCTCTACTACGGCTTTAATTTAACCAACCAAAGACCGACGCAGAAAATTCTTTGGAATTAAAGAGTTGAGTAGGTATCACGTGTTCGATACTGTTTAGTGTAAGATTACTCACCATATTTTACCTTAGTTACTGAAATGGGATTTTTTTAGTCTAAATGTTTCTAGTTTGCAGGAAATATATCTCAATGCTAGTTTTCTAGAATCCTTTTATTCCTCTCTATTCAACTCTTATCTTTTTTTTTTACATCTTATAACATACCTTGTGGATAAATTTATCACTGTCATAAAATTTCTATAAAAATAGACTAAAATGTAAAATTTCCTGATTTCGTAATTTTTCAACACTACATAATTTATGGTCATAAAATATGCAGCATATACAATTTTTTAAATATGTTATAATAATATTAGTTATTTGCATTTAATGTTAACAATTTGTTTATATATATATGGTTAATCAGGGTTCGAAATTAGAAGAGAAAAGTTAGGCTGCATTAGTACCTAGCAATTTTATTAGTTGCTGAAATATTCTGCTTAGGCGTAATTAAAAAACTCGAATTGCTTAAGCAGAACTGCCATTTATTACAATAATTTTATAATCGTTAAAGCTTCTTTTGCATAAAATTAGACATGTTTTTTAAATTTTTGCTATAAAAATGGTCGCAGTGTCTTACTCCAACTGGAGCCCCCATCCAATAACACTGTCAGAATTACTGAAAAACCTTTGAGCAAATTTTGATTTATAAGATTAAAGAAAAAATGTATTAAATTTTTTTTTCGTCTTAAAGTAAAAATCCAAAGTACCACAATTTGAAGTTCAACATGCAATTGCAATATAAATATGATCGAACACATACTTTTACGAATTCACCAATTATAATTATATTGAGGGAAATACGTAAGGGGAGATTGAAAGTCTCAGTGAAGGAATAGTCCAGAGAGAAGAGAAAACAAGCAATCCAGAATTCTACCACTTGTGCTAGTTGCCTCGAGAATCGGCGTGTGTTGATTAATCGCTGCTCGAAAATGAAAAATGTGAGATTGATCTGAAAAACAAATTTGTGTCTTAAGAACAAATATATATATATATATCTAAAGTTGTCCGTAAAAAATAATGATGCGATGTGAAATTACAGTTGTTAAACCGAAATTTTTAAATGCAAAATATGTCTAACGACTGCTAATTTCGAACCCTGTGATTAACGACATGCTACACTAATGCTTTATTTATATAAAATAATAAGTTTTTTCAAGAAAAATGAATGGAAAGAATAATTAATACTTTATGAATTTTAAATATTGTATTTATTGTACTATATTAACTTATGTTAAAACTTGAAACTTACTGTAATAATTTGCTAAAAGTTTTATATTTTAATTTTTAGTCATATTTTTAACCTCATTGTATTAATCTAAATAAAAGGCATTTATATAATTTTACCAATTATTCAAATATTCATTTAAAAATATTATACTTTAATATATAAATATATTTTTAAAAATAGCTCCCGAGCATATTAATTGGGCACATGTTCTTCCAGCTAAGGCTTGTTATTAAATCGGATTATTTAAACTAAAAAAAAAATAACGTTTAAATATTAATATCCTTTAAAATATGCAACTGCTGTGAGAAAGGGATTTTATTAGATGCTAAATAAATTTAATATATGGAATTTTAACATTTATTATCTTAAACAGAAACATATGTACTATTTAAGAAAATAAAACAATTATCATAGTTTTATGAATCGTAAATCAAAATATATTTTATAATACATGTTTGAAACACAATAATGACGGTAAAGAAAATAAAAAAAAAAATTGGAAAAATTATCTAACTAATTTTTTTTTAAGAAGATTTATTAAGAAAATTACCGAACAAGTTTTATGGAATAAACATCGAGGATGGCCTGTGTCACCGACCAAGGCTGTTCACAGTTACTTATAATTGTTAAAAAAAACAACTTGTTTTGCATTTTCATGAATTAAACTTGTTCTGTAATTTGTTGTTTGTAAATAATTTGTTCAGTAAAACTCATTTCCCCACCTCATCTGTTGTTCTTGTATTTCACAATTTTATAAAGCAGTAACTGTTAATTTGCTAAAGCTACACTACTTGAGTTTGAACCGTGTGTAATTGTAAGGCAGATTTTACTTATCCATGTTTATCCTATCATCCCTGAAAGTTATGAATTAGAGTTTTAAATCACCCTGTACATACAAAAAAAATTGCTCATTTTGCATTTTAGTACTTAAATTGCACATCTTCAATTGTCCATTCAAACTTTATTTTGTGCCCCCATATTTACAAATAAACAAGCATTGTCAAATTATAATTTTTACAAGTAATTGACCCTAGCTGATTTTGTGTCTCCTGATAAACGACCTTAAAAACTCATTGTCCCTACATGGCTTCAAACCTTATATTTAACTTTAAACACTTTTATAAGCTTGGAGGATATTACTTATATAATACATTATCTGTAATAATTTTTTTCACTGTTTAACGCTGAATAACTAATTTTATGTGTCTTTATTAGGTTCTGTACAGTATTAGAATATTGTGATGGCCATGACTTGGACTTTTACCTAAAACAACATAAAAGCATAGCAGAAAGAGAGGCACGGTGTATCATAATGCAAGTAGTTCATGCCCTGAAATATTTAAATGAAATAAAACCTCCAGTCATTCACTATGATTTAAAACCAGGTATGGAAGTATTTTTTTAATCAAATATTTTATGTATTTCTATTTTGTGCTGAGAATGTTAACTGGTTATGAGAAACTAAATTATCAAAAATATTTTATTGCTTTAAAAAATAGTTCATTTTGTTTAAAATCTAACAACACAAAAACTTATATTTCTACGTTAAGTATAACAAATTATTTTTACGAATCAATATATGAAGCTATGGTGCAAGATTGCCTGAATATGTAAAATTTAACTCCTTTTTCAAAGTAATGACTTAAAAAAATAACTTGAATTAAATAAACAAAGTAATAACTTTAAACTAAAACAAAGTAATAACTTTAAACTAAAACAAAGTAATAAATTTAAACTGAAACAAAGTAATAACTTTAAACTAAAACAAAGTAATAACTTTAAACTAAAACAAAGTAATAACTTTTAAACTAAAACAAAGTAATAACTTTAAACTAAAACAAAGTAATAACTTTAAACTAAAACAAAGTAATAAATTTAAACTGAAACAAAGTAATAACTTTAAACTAAAACAAAGTAATAACTTTAAACTAAAACAAAGTAATAACTTTTAAACTAAAACAAAGTAATAACTTTAAACTAAAACAAAGTAATAACTTTAAACTAAAACAAAGTAATAACTTTAAACTAAAACAAAGTAATAACTTTAAACTAAAACAAAGTAATAACTTTAAACTAAAACAAAGTAATAACTTTAAACTAAAACAAAGTAATAACTTTTAAACTAAAACAAAGTAATAACTTTAAACTAAAACAAAGTAATAACTTTAAACTAAAACAAAGTAATAACTTTAAACTAAAACAAAGTAATAACTTTAAACTAAAACAAAGTAATAACTTTAAACTAAAACAAAGTAATAACTTTAAACTAAAACAAAGTAATAACTTTAAACTAAAACAAAGTAATAACTTTAAACTAAAACAAAGTAATAACTTTAAACTAAAACAAAGTAATAACTTTAAACTAAAACAAAGTAATAACTTTAAACTAAAACAAAGTAATAACTTTAAACTAAAACAAAGTAATAACTTTAAACTAAAACAAAGTAATAACTTTAAACTAAAACAAAGTAATAACTTTAAACTAAAACAAAGTAATAACTTTAAATTGATATAAGTTCAGATCTATTTGAAACTGAAGAAAATTTTCTCTAGTGTACTTTCTAACATTTTACTTCAATTTGTCTTTAGGAATAAGTAATTGATATATTTTTTAAAAATAATTTGACAAATTAAAATATGGATTTTGGACAATTATTTAAAAAAATAAAGTTCTTTTACAAATAACACAAATCTCTAAAGACAATGTGTTACATATTCTTTAGTTTTTTAAAAATCTAAAATTATAGTTTTTCAAAAAATGTTTTCTTGACTTATTTGAAAGTTATAATTATTTGTAATGTTTGAACTTGTTATGATATTTGTAATGTTTGAACTCATTATGTTAATGTGCTTTGCACACATGTGTAAAAATATTTATAATACAATCTGAAGAATGAGTCAAATGTGCCCCATACTTAAATCTTTAAATTATTTATATTATGATTAAAATTTAATCTTGCTATTTACCGCATTAAGCAAAATAACAACTTTTGACAAATGGGCTGGTTGGCTATCAAGTGATGCAAGTCTAAAATCAGAGTAGAGCATTTAAAGTTTGCAACTCGCCTTGACTCTAATGCTATGTGGAATGAAATTCAACTCATTATTGAGCAATCTCTTGAGCTAGGACCCACACCACTTGGCCAAATGATAAATCTAACTAGATAGTAAAAGGAGATGGTATTAGTCTCTCTCTCTCTATATATATATGATTTTTTCCGACTTGCACTATTTGACAAACAGCCCACCTGCCCAAATGTGTCAGCAATCATCTTCAACAAAAAGTATTTATCATAATTTTACTTTGCTATCCTACAGGTAATATTCTACTGGGAAGCGGAACTGTTAGTAATGAAATTAAAATTACCGACTTTGGTCTGAGCAAAATAATGGATGACGAAAGCTATAGTCCTGAAATTGGTATGGACCTCACATCTCAAGGTGCAGGGACATATTGGTAAGCGATACAAATTATATGTTTAGTCACTACCTTAACAATAAAATTCATTTAAAGCACTGTTACAGGTGTGTTTACTAGGTAAAAAATAACACTTTATTCCTTTTCAAACTGTTCTTTTTAAATAAACTGAACTTTTACTGATGTTCAGACAAACCTTGTTCTTTTTTTGGACTCTAAATGAGATAATTTAAGATTTGCTGTTTAATGCTAATTATAAATTATTATATTAATGCTTGTTAAAAAATAAATCCCAATTTTAATTGTAATGTCAAATTGCAAGTTCTGTTTGTGATCACTGTATCTGTAATTACTAAATTAACTTATTACTTATCAGGAATTATAAGCTGAAAGTCACTGGTTTTTTTTATCACCTTCCACCTATTTTTTTTTGTTTTTGTTATGTATATATTTTAGTTTTACAAATTGTACCGCTTTTAAAATCTATATTTAAAAAAAGATGGTTAACGTAGGAAAAAAGTTAAAAACGCAGATCTTTTAGAAAGCAAGGAAGATATGTTCAACTTTTTGAACTTTTTCAAACAAAACCTAAAATAGCACATCCTTACTGACCGGGTAACTTATGTAGAATATACACATATAATATACCATGTGCTCCTTCTTTCCTCCTTCCCTGTTATTCACGATCTACGTTATAAAATTTTGTTTATTTTATCAAAAAAAGGCAATATTTATCATGAGTTTTACATATCTATCGGAAAAGGATATAATGATACAAATCAAACTGTCTTATATGAAAATGCTTAATCATTTATTTTTTTTAATCTTAAATTTTCATTAATTACATTTTTTGAAAACTATAATTGGGTTTTTGTTTTTTTAATTTTGCATCATATTTATTTTTGCTATTATTGCTTTTCTCTTTTGCAAATTTGCTCGTGTAAATAATTTTAAGTGTATGTTTTGATCAATTTAAAAAAGAAATCGTAAATCAAAATTCTAAAAAAAATAATTAGGTATGTTGGTCTAGGCTCAAGGTTCGAAATTAGCAGTCCTATTTATACTTTGCACCTAACAATTTCACTTTGCTGACCATAATTTTACACAAATGTCGTCAAAGACATCACCAAATGACGACTGGGTGTAAAATTATGGTCGTCAAATTAAAATTTTTAGTTGCAAAATATGAATATTGACCGCTAATTTTGAACACTGAGCTCAAGCTATGACAAGTGAATCTACAATTACATTATCTAGGTTGACATGAATTCACAGTTCTGCTTTGACAATATATTTATGGTTATGTGTTTTACTTTTTTATAGTTAATATTTCAAAGTGTCTCTTCTTATGAGATTGATACCCACTTTTCCTTGTTCACCACACACTGATTCCTATAAATGGAGTCTTCTATTTTAATAACTCATAAATTTATTTTATTTAGAAATACATTGCAAACATGTTTATTTCATTCCAATGTGGTGCACACATGAATGAAGAGCAAACACAAATAGATATAAAATTGTAAATACACCTTACTAAAGTGTTTGTACAGTTGTCAGAGACAAGTTATAATATATCGAATTCTGTTGTTACACTGTATTGAATCCAGCTTCTCAATTTAATGTGGGTTTTACTACTTCCCAGGGCTTGAAATAAGATTTTGAAGCTAGCAGAAAACACTGCTGTGAGCTTTAATAAGCTCTCAAGCAAAAACTATTGAGCTCACAGCAAAAAAATTGATTCTGTGATCTGTAATTTTCAGTTCCTTTTTTGTGAATTTTAAAACAATTGAACAAATAATAATAAAAAAATGATTTAGTTTGTAAATTATATAATTTTCAGAAACCCCAAAAATACATGCCAAATTGAATACAAAAAATTGAATTTGAATACATCAAATTTAAATAAAACAGAAATATTAAATATATAGAAGTATATTGCAGAATGCAGACACACATTATTTATAAGCAAGATCTACAATTAACACATAGAGAAGGGAAACAAAAAATTTAAAAAAATCAGGTTTCAAATAGTCGCAGCAAGGTTTATTGTGTGCATAAATTTTAAGGGAACTTGCAACACTGCCACAGCTGCTGTGGCTTACTTCAAGCTCTATACTTCCTAAATATGCAATGTTGTTTTTCTTCAAAAAATTATTTCAAAGAGTAGATTGAATTCTTTTGTTATGCCTTTTTTAATGTTTGTTAAATATTTACTTTAGGTGCTTATCTAAAATTACTTTACAGGTATTTACCTCCTGAATGTTTTGTTGTCGGAAAGAACCCTCCTAAAATATCCTCGAAAGTGGATGTTTGGAGTGTTGGGGTGATATTTTACCAATGTCTATATGGTAAAAAGGTAAGCTCCTTTATTTATTATTTTGCTTGTTAATTAAATGTAATTACAGTTAAACTAAACACAAATCAACTGTAGAAGGAATTGATAGTGAAAACTATATTTTGAAATGAGCAAAAATACTGATATTTTACAGGGGTTTCAATTAAAACAACACTCCTTAGAAACAAATGAGCCTATTCTCTAACTAAATATAATAAACACTTAATAAGTGTCTTTGAAAATCCTCTATTTTTAAAATGTTTAAAAATATGTGTACACTGTAAAAAGTTGCCCATAAAGCTGAAGCATAAAAAAGTTTTACCAAAGAATGGGAAGAGTAAGAGAATTGAGTTATAATCATTTATTTTTTCTTTAAAATATTGATACAAAAGTGAAAAACGTCCTTCTAAAATGTGTCAATAAGGTCCGTCTAAGAAATGTTGAAATGAGTGCAAATAGAATTTATTCTTTATGTCAATTCGAAAAATATGTAAGAAAGACATTTTTATAATTGTAACTCGTGTTCTAATTCAAATATTAAAAAGTTATGTTAAAAAATATTTCAGAAAAGGAAATTATTCTTGTAATTTTATTATTGTAGATTGATACTAAAAACTGTTGTTACAAATTGTGGAATTGTTAAATTGCTTTTAAAGTATCTATATTTAAGAATATGATCTTTCAACAATATTTTTTTAAAGATATATACGTTATTTTAACTTAATTTCAATTAACATATTACAGAATCTGTTATTGATAAACAGCTATTTTTATTTAAAAAAATTTAGTTGCAATAAAAAGTTGGCAGTCCACCTAATTAGAAATTATTTATTTCTTTTTAGCCATTTGGTCACAATCAGTCACAAGCTACAATATTAGAAGAGAACACAATACTAAAAGCTAAAGAAGTGGAATTTCCTCCTAAACCTGTTGTTAGTAATGAAGCAAAGGTACAGCATTATATATTTATATTATTACTTTTTAAGTATATCTGTTTTTGTGAAACTTAATAAATTAATGCGATTGCGATAGTATTATAAATGTAACTTAAGGTATTAAGCTTAGTTTGTTGGCATTTTTAATCCAAAATAAATATAAACAAGTGTGCTGGTCCCAGTGTTTAAGATGGGATTTTATTTTTAATTAAAATACCAATATGCTAAAAAACATTTTGATAAGATATTAACACTTTTTCTTAAATTAAAAAGAAATGGATAAAACTTTAAGTTTTAAAAAATGAATCCAACTTTTTGGTCATCGTTTTTTTTCCCCTCCAAATTTCTGTTACATTAATTTTTCAGAATAAAATAATGCCTTATTCTATCCTTAATTGTAATTGTCTGACGCATAGGTCTCTATCTATTTTATAATATTAATCCTCTGTCTGCTTAATCCTGCCTATTGCCTGGCTAATATAGTTTCGAGGAGACCATAAGGACGAGGCAATGGGCATGTATGCTAGTTCTATGACATGGAACACCAAACAAAATAGGGTTAAAGCAATTAAATTGCTTTCTTCTTTTTCCTTTACTTCTTAGTTTTATTTGTACCTAAACAAAGATTGAAGATACATTAAAAGACAACTTAATTTTTATGTATTTTTAAAGTATGTTTGCAAATAAAGCACATGAAGAAGAAGAATGTAACTAAATTTATTCAGGGTGGTAACATAACCGCGAAATCAGGGAAATTTTCAATTCTGGAAATATCACTGAAAAGTCAGAATTTTTCAAAATTTCACAAAAAATCAGGGAAATTTTCAAATTTGGATCATTAAAACAGCAATTATCGTCTATTATGCCCTCTATTCTGGGTAATTTAGTTTTCAATATTTCCTTTTAGTTCTGAAAAGGATTTTTAAAAAAAAGCATGGTTATGTGCATGCTCCTATTTTCAGTTTTTTTTTTTATGCGAACCACTGCTGGAGGGAGAAGCAAAAGCAAAGTGCATTGGACCTTGAAATGTAAGCAACATATGAGGGACTAATGAATATGGGATTTATTGAAGATTGAAATAGGATTAAGCATATAAAACATTTAAAATTACCTACAAAATAAATAATTTGAGAAAACTTTTTTTCTGCATTATCTGCTTCCAGAGAACACTTTTAATTACTATTATGCCTGTTGCAATTGCATAATTTGTGTTGTTCATAAATTATTATTTTAACTGTCAATAAGTATTACTTATAATGCAATATATTTATAGTATTATTGTAGTGTGAATACTTTGTTTCTATACAAAGCATGTATTGCAACATTTCTTAATGTAATTGTAAAATCAGGGAAATTTTTGTGACACCATCATGGAAATCAGGGAACTTTTTTTCCAGAGTGTTGTTGCCACCCTGTTATTACTTGACAAAAATATAGTTAATCCTGCTGTTTGAGAGTTAAAATTAAATATTGATTTTATTTTCTTTGTCATTTAGCAATTCATTCGGAGGTGTCTTCAGTACAGGAAAGAAGATCGTATCGATGTTTTCTGTCTTTCCAACGAAGACTACTTAAAACCGAACTATCCCAAACACAGTCGTCAATCTAACGCCGAGAAATCATAGCATTTTATGTTCGTTTCCACGGCACATCGACCAGAACTTCACAAATAAAACTTTGCATTTGTCAAGTGTACATTACAACAAAACTCTTTTTAGACTTGTCCTGGCTTCTGGATCAAAGTGAAAACTAAGATTGCCAGGCACAACGATAGTTTTATGTACAGTAATCGAATGTGTTTATATATATATATATATATAAAAACAATCCAGTGTTCCTAGTTTTTTCACTGCTGAACTGCACCAGCCTTGGGACTTTTGCAACTCCTGTTATTTAAATTGAATCTTGGTTGTAGTCGTTGAGGCAGGTGCTTTGTGTATAGGTTGATGAACTGCAATCATTTCATGGACTCCGAAAAGGAGACGTCAATTATATGTAGTTGATTTGTGAATACCAAATTGTATAAAATAAAATTATGACAAAGTCCTTTTACCGAAAAATTAGCATCCTGTTGAAGGCATCCTTTTATTGCAAGTTTGCCATATAGAAATGAAGACCATTCTTGTGAATAATTACTCATTTGTTTTTATGCCAAAACCTATTTCTAGCAATGTGTGGGGCAAGTACTATGTAAATATTTAAACCCATGCATTGGTATACCGACTGAGCTCTACATATCTCTTCATTCTATGTAAAAATTGAAATAGTTCTGTTATTAAAAGCTAGAACTTTTGTGTTATTTCTGCATTCTTATGATTCGTTACTGCTGTGGTTTTTTATTATTAAGTTTTTTTAGTTGCAATATGTATGTGTAACCGCATGCAAATCATCTCATTTTCATAAGTTTGACTTTAAGAACTGTTCACCATCTTTTGTAATCGCTTGCTTACTATTTTGAATTGACAATATAGTAATATTTAATTTATACTGCAATAAATAGATCATCCGTCTTTTATTAGACCAAGAAAAATTTGTGTGTTTAGTTTTGTAATTCGTTGACCAATTTTTTTTTATCGTAAAGTTAGATATTTTGGGTTTTTTAATTGAACGTTTTTAGCTAATAAATGCAAATAAACAAATTATTTTTATACTTACCAGATATCAGTTCTAGTAGTCTTTTTAGGTAGCTAACTTCTACTTAAAGGAGAAATATTTCATTTTCTTTTAACCTTGAGATTAATGACAGATCATTTAAGTGTTTAGATTATATATTTTTTTTAGATAAAAAGACTTAAAAATTTTCATGCTTGCCAAACGTACTTGTCTATAAAAGGCAAATAATTTGAAGGCCTAGGAATAGCTTATAATTTTTTTCTAAACACATATTGTTTATTTTTTTCTATGGAAATTTTCCCTTTCTTTAAGTTTCAAGATATTTTTGTATCTACTAAGAATAGTGAGAAAAAAAATATACTAAAGAGGTAGGTAGGAAAAACAAAATTACTTATTTAATTTAATTTATTTTAATTGAAAACATGGGCAGAAAAACCAGACAACTCCATTTTCCAAAATTATTCAGGAAAGTCAAAAAGTACTTAAATTTTTTTTTAAACGGATAAAATTTGGGTAAAACATATAAAATACTTTCCTCTATCACAGACAGGTTTTAGTTTTTTAAGCTTTTACCTGGTTTTTTTTTTAATGAAAAAAAATAATGGAGCTGTCTGTTTTTTGTTTGTTTTTTACACCTAACACTGGCATTCTGTGACCAGGTTTAACAATAAAATCCTTGTAGACACTTCTCCGAAATCCTCAATGCGACAGTGAAGTTCAAACAGCAAAAAATATTAGATTCATTTAAAGACTGCATAATAAACTACATATAAATATAGTAGTACACCCCATTTAATGGAGTTTCGGATGTGTAACACACCTTTTAGCTATTTCAAAAAACAACACACCTTCAACAAACGAGTTTGGAAAACGACGGATGATGCAACACGAAAAACGATCCAACCACCAAGAAAACAAACGTTGAACTAATTCGGTGCAAAACAAGACAGCTCCTGGACCTGCAAGTTTTTTGCTGCATCACATGAGGCAACAGACTAGTGCTCCCCCCCCCCCCCCCCCCCCCCCTCTCCTGAAATCTATAGCTATTGCTTACAGCTGTCTCGTTCTTGCACCAATCAATAGAGGATTTTTTTCCTTTGTAGGAAGGAATAAGTGAAAAAGTATAAATCAAAGATAAGTGGAGCTGGTTCTTCCACCCACGTTTTCAATTGCATTTTTAATCGCCTAATATGCCCAGTATTCTTATAAACATTAAATGGACCATAATTTATTTATTTTTGACATATTTAATGTGAGAAAAAATTATCTTTTCAATTTGTCATGTTTAATGTTGTCTTTTAATGCTTCTGTTTGAGCGAATAAATGTTGAGTTTGTATTAAAGTCTGATTCTAGTTTTAAAAAAATACAATACTTAAAAAAAATTCTGTAAACTCTATTTAATAATTTTTAAAGATAATTTTTTAAATTTTTAATTAATTAAGTAAAATTTTAATTTTCTTTATCAGATGAACAAGAGGAAACAATTGCTATCAAGCGAACAAAGAACAATTATTGTAACTTGGATACTTTTAAAATTAGTTTTAGGCACAAAAATTTAGAACTAGCTGTTTGATCGGGATTCGAACCCGCGACCTAGGTCTTGCGGGGTACGCGACTAATCTGCAAAGGGACGTTCTAGAATTTTGAAAATATTTTTAAGATGTTTCTAAAATTGAAAAGTAAATTAAATTTTACAAATCCAAACCTCAACTCCGTATCTTGAGGATGAATAGAACTTGTATGTAAATTTTCATTCTTTTATGCGTAGAGGAAGCAGGTGCTTTTACGATTCACAGACAGATCCTTCTTGTATTATTATAGACTTAACTGTTTGGCCCAGCGTTGCTGAGGAACCCGTTAAGGAATATACATTTTTTTTTGAATGGCGGGATTTGAACCGGTGACCTATTGTTCCAATATCCGGCACCCCTATCAACTAAGCGAAAAAGGCACGTTTTAGGTCATGTTCTTGGAAATGTTTTTTTAAAGATGTTTCTTTATACGATATTTCTAAACTTGTTAAAATCATTTAAAAAACTTAATAGAATTTAAAAAATTCGAATCTTGTGCATATCTTCATGATAAATTGTACTTTTATATAAATTTTCAGCCTTTTATGCGTAGAGAAAGTTTTATGATCCACAAACAGACACTTTCTTTTATTATTATTGTAGATTTTTTTTAGCAAGTAATCTAGAAATGCCAACTTTTTAAATATTTATCTTTTTTTTTTTTTAACTTTAATTTGTTCTGTGAAAAAAAAGGTGATTTTCACAAAAAATGTACGAGACAGATTGGACTGCCATGCATTCGCTTCCAATAACTTAAATTGAAAACATGGGCAAACATAAAAAAAAAAAAAGATGTGCTAAAGAACAGGTTGGTTATTTTTTGTGGCGCAAGGGCCAGGTTTGGCCATATGCGCCGGCGCTCCAAAGAATAGGAAATAAGAGAAATATAATAACTTACTTTATTTTTATTATAACAACAAATTGATTGAAAAACCTTCTGAACTACTATATTAAGCTTATTGATCTGTAGCAGATGTTGAGATTAGCACCGAAAAAATGTAACTTTTACGTTAATTTGGAAAATGCATATGGAAAGCGTTTTAATAGGTGTAACGCTATTATAATTTATATATATAAACGACCTTAAAATATTCACAAGGGAAACTATGAGTTAATCAAGTATCACCAAAATAAGGTTATTTTATAAGAAGCATTCTAGGAGCATAAGGTACAGGAAATCTGCTATAGTTACCAATAGATTTTTTAGGAATATACAAAAGAAGTCGCTTTTAAAAAAAAGCCCACCAAAGATTTACATTTTGAGTTTTTTTTTTAATATATGGGGGTTTTGTAACAAGTATATTTTCTTAAAAGGATAAAAGGACAACTGTGTAAATTAATTTTTAAAAAATGGTTGATTTTCTTCATTTTCTAAAAGGTAGGTTTTTTGATAAATGAATTTTACATTTACACTGTTGAAATTTAGATGCTATAATGCATCACCGTTAAGAATGATTCGGTCAATGAACCCATCGAAATACATCTTTTTCAGAACAGCTTAAAAAAAAAATTGCGTTTAGAAATAATTTTGTTTAAAAAATATATTTAAATGTAAATGATGATATTGCATCTATTTAAAAAATATAGAAGGAAATTATTTTCAATTGAATTATTTTTAAATACCTAAACAGTATCTAATTTAAATAAAATATTAAATTATACATATAAAAATAATCGAAGAGTGTGATGTATGGGGGTGGATGTGTCTGGTGAGAACGATTTTATGGGAAACTTCATTTCAGTAGATTAAAGAAGAAGGGAATGGTCGCCAACTGAAGGACAAGGAAGATAAACAAGGTAGTTTGCCAGTTGTTGCTTGCTCCCATCCACGTATCGGCGGATAATTTCTTAGCAAACTAGGCCGATCGTGCTATTTGCCACAGAGTGTTGGAATAAATCACACTAAACCGTAACATGATTTTTTTCAAATTTCCTATACAGCTGATTTATAAAGCGTTTCCCATTAAAACAACAACGATTTTTTAAAGAAATTAAGTGGTTCCTTACAGCGTATAGCCTTGTGCGAAGGCACCTGCCGCACACAAGGGCGGCTCTGATCCTGATCACCGCGGTCTGATTTTGGTAAAAAAAAAAATATATATTTGTATTACAACACGAAAATACTAATCTCATGTATCACAAGTTTAAAGTTTTATTGAATAAATCATGTTTTTATTTGTACGAATTCTTAGTTCACAAAATGCTGCAAAAGTTTAATCAATTAATTTTTTAATGTTCAGGGATTTTTAACTTCGGCTGTTCAAAAGTGACTTTTGAGATTATTCATAAACCAGTACGCCAGTTTTACAAAATTTTATTTCAATTTTATTTGAGTTCAATATTAAAAAACCATTGTTCCGGATTCAAGATGGCAACACTTTCCCCCGCGCATTTTTCCAACAGATTTACCATAGTGTGAGTGCCATTTTCTCTTTGTCATTTTTTATTTGAAAATAGATACTAATAACCTGTTTGATTGTGTTTATTCTTTATGTAATGAATTACTGACTAGTTGTAAGTTGCTTTTCAATTTTTATTCATGCCTTACGCAAGAGTTAACTCATTCAAAACTTTGAAAATTGCAAAATAGCAATGGACGCGATATAGCGCCCCGTAGCGAAATTTTAATATTTAAATGATATCTGTTATTGATTGTCTTAACTTGCAATATTTGCGTTTGAATAACGCATTTTTACAGTTGAAATCGTAATTTCTAAACAAATGCTTCTCGTAAGTTGTTTGTATACATTAGTCGCTTATTTTCTTTTTGCCGGTGTTAAGCCTAATTATAGTACGCGTAGTGTCGTCAAGTAGCATTGAACTACCGGCAACTGCTTGAGTGACTTTGAGTTGATGTTTCATAGTTACCTGTATATTACATGTTAAAAATGCTCTTCATTAATGATTTATTAATATCTTAAAGTTATATACACTTCAAGATGACATTAATTTTGCATTATTTGTTTATGGGGAATTTTTATTTATGACATTTAAGTACTTGAAATGTTGGTTAGAGTCGGTCATTTCTAAAATACGTTTTTGCTATTTTATTAAAAAGAATTACGTATTGACTATTTTAATGCAACTTAATTTGCATTTAAAATGTACTTTCGTACAAATATAAATTTTACTATGATTAATGAATATATTAGGATAAATGCAAGAAAATGGCTATTTCATTAAATACTACATTTTTATTTGATATAGCATTTGTCTAAAAACTGAACTCCAAGACATAATTAAAATCGGAAAATAACGAAGTTTTTAATTTCATTTTACAATAGTTATATTGTTCACAGATTAATTTAAAAGTTCCAGTTTTAAGTTTTCATTATCCTTTTAAAATGAAATCCAAAATTAAAAACAAACGTTATTTATTGATAAATGCATGACTGAATAGAATCAACCCCCATTTGGCAAAATAAAATTAATAATGACTTCTAGTTAGGCTTTAAAATAATACAAGTTTTAAATTTAATCTAAGACATAATTTAGAATGATAAAATTATTAAATTTAACTTAAAATTGTTTTATTAATGCCTATAATTCATACATTTTGTGATTGGTGCTCACAAGTTGTCTTGTTACTGTCTTACTAAGTGTGCTTAAAAATTTATTTGGCTATCACAGTTTTTCTTTGCTGGAATGTGATATTTACAGCATGGGGAGTAGCTTTGGAATTTAATTCAGTAAATTTGTACAAAACGGTGCTCCCTTGGAGTGACTTGAATTTTTTTTCTAAGCCCAAAATTGTTTTTTTTTTTGTCGAACTGGCAGAATGGTTGGTTAACTAGTGCTGCACAATTTTCTGTTTAGTAGGGTTCAGATTCTACAGTTAATCAATTAAAATATGACAAAATCTAAAGACGTACACACTTGTCTAAAGACTTACACATGTCACACTTGTAAACTCGATTTTAGGTACTGGGCAACACTGGCCTAGTCTTCCAAATGTGCAGATTATGTCCAAACAAGGTTTGAAGAAAATTTGCGCCTCCCTGGAATTTTTTTTACTAAGAACGAGAAATTAAAGATATCTAGCATTTTTTCCCATTTCCTTTTTATAATTATCACTTAAAGTGGAGTGATATATTCATCTGTAAAATCAATTTTAAAAGACACAGTTCATTACGTTATTTGATTAATTTTTGAGAACGCGAGGTTTGTCCTTCTGGCCGTATGTTAAAGTGAAATGTTCACTTCTGCCCGTCCCACTGATTGTTAAATTTTTTCTATGTGCGAAAACTTGATTAATCCTTTTACAATATTGTTGAGAAAATTCATGGTCAGAAAAAATGTGTCATGGAAACATTAATGGCTCTTAAAATTTTCTGCACCCCTGAGATCTTCAACAATTAAGGATCAAAGCTGGTATCCTTTTCGAGCAGTTAATTATGGCGGTTACAGGCAATTACCTGAGAAGTCGGTTATGTTAAAAATCGTCGGAAACATCTTTCTGCGTTGCAAGCTCCATGCCTTTTCCGCGTTTCATGTAACGAAATTTTTTCGCCAGCATTCATATACCAACCAATGGTGGCACATTTGCTTTCCTCTCCCAACTCCCATAAATATTTACTATTAAGATGCACATCATCAGCATAGATCCATACCGAAATCAGAGTGCTACACCATGACAATCAAATGGTGGAACGTCAAACTAAAACAAAAATATATATTTAGGATTTCTGTAAATCATGATATTGCTATGTACTTCAAGTAATGTTCCCAAAATATAAACTTTATTTCCCCAGTAGTTGCTAAGTATCTCATTTGGCAGGGGCACCATGTTCTTGTCGTAAATCATGATATTGCTGTGCAAATCAATCGAGTAAGGTTTCCAAAATATAAATTTTAACGTTCTCCAAAGTCGCATTTTTTTACGTTCATATTCTATGCTATATAAAAGTTATTTCTAAAAGCAATTGAACATTGATGCCAATTTTTTTTAGTAATCAACAAACTTACTGTTTTAAAGGAAGGAATAGATACAAGTTTGACTTTTTATTTAAATAAGGTTTAAAATATTTTTTTACATTTTGATTACTTTGATAAACCTATACATGTTCTTGGAACAATTTATACATGTAAAATGGTTATATTTGTATGTGTTTCTTTTGTAAAAGGTGTTTTGAGGAGCGTATTATTAATGTGCAAAGAATATAAACTCATCTTGCGATATATATATTAAGAGGTTTTATTGAGAAGCATCGTACCAGAACCATCATACAGTTTCAATAGTGTTCAACATGATTGAAATTCAACAACAAATTTTAGTTTGGTGCTAAATCCGGAAATAATTACAGAATAAATAACACCAAGAATATCATTTATTTAAATGTGTTCTTGCCCAAAGGTATTTGACATACCCAAAATCCGAGCAAAGAGTATTTGCTTTTGAAAATTTATTAATAGATTTTCGCATTTTCTTTGTATTCTTTGATCTAATTTTTATGCCGGCTGAAATTTTACCGCATTTTTAAGAAATATTGAATATTTAGAAATATTCTCTTGAGTGCCAAAATCCATATTGACAAATGTGTCCATCTTGATTCTTTGTAATTGATTGATTGTTACTGCATTGTAGTCAACTGCTGAAATTGTTTTCTGTGCATTAATAAGTTTACCTTTCTTGTTGAACGGGAAACGAGGTCGGATTTGCTGTACTGCTAACACATTCTGTTTATTGTGTGCTGAAGTATTTTTTTGAATGAGTACTGTTGTTTCATGTTATGTTTCAAGAATGTAAGTTATTTATATAATAAAAGCTTAAATTTGTGAACACTGTTCATCAGCTGTATATACATCACTGTACTACAGTTCCTTTTAATAGGAAGTTCAAGAAGCTATTAGTTTATGGAATATATCAGTCATGAAACCAGAAGAAATACACCATTAAGGCAAGCAATAATTCAAAAGTTTATAATTTTTTTTTTTAAATTTAATGCGGCTTTTAAAATGAGTTACTAATTTGAGTTGTGAATTTTATTTATTTTGCAGTTAAGTATTTTGTTTTTTGAATTTATTAGTTTGACAAATATTAAATGCAATAACTAGATCAAAATTATTTTGTATTTCATCTATATATAGCCAAGTTCTGCATTTTTATTTCATTTATAGTATGTAACATATAAGGCACATTTTACCGATTTAGCTTGGTTATTTTTCTGTGGTGTATACAAATTAGATAAGCATGTCCAAAGCTGCTCTGTCGGCGTTTGCTGTCGTTGGAGCGCTATGGGATTGTGATGGAAGAACCGTGGACTCTCGCGGAGGTAAGATTTAAAATTTTCTTATTTTTATATAAGTATTTAAAATCTCTTATGGAAGATCAATAATTGCTCAAGAGCAAAGCAATCTAGTAAACTTATTAAACTTTAAGTTACATTTTATTTATTTTAGCATGCAATGTCTAAATTGCATGAACTATTATTATTTGGAGTACTTTATATTAGATTTTGTAAAGACAGGATCCTACTAATTTACAAAATTAGTGGTCTCAATCTTAGTATTAGTTTTGTTATAATTGGTATTGGAAGAAACTTGTATATAAAAATCAGAAAAGTTATGTTCTTTTTTAACTTTTTTTAGCTTGAACACACTTGTGCAACGTGAGCTATTTCCAGTTTGGCTTTTGTCAAGAAGCACAGTAGGCCATGTGTGTGTAGTGTAAGCCCAGTGCTTTCACATCGCTTTACTCAGGATCTTCGCTGCAGAAGCTTTCGTTTGACTTTAAAACCAAGCTATTTTGACCACCAGCTGGTATGCGACCGAGACCAGGTTGACATTCCCCGGTCTCGAAGTGGAATTAGTTATTTCGCCCAATGTGCCCAGGGTATTTGGAACCCCCGGCACTGTCAACGATATAAGTGTCAGTTCTTGGCTATTTATATAGACATCTTCCTCGTTGCCTGCTCGTGGCCTTACGTATAGTTTTTTTTTTGCCAGTCGCACCCAATAAACTGTATATGTTCTGTGAAACTATCGGTGTACTTGCATTTAAATTTTAGCTTAGCTATGTGTACTTGACTTTTTCCATATAATGTGATTTAGCAGTACGCCATCTTGCCTCATTTACTCGGAATGTGTAAAAGTGATTTGTTTTAAATAATGATTTTATGGAATGCTGTGTGGAACTGAATTGTGCCTTCATGTTTATACTTCCATAAGAATACTATGATGAAGTGTTACTAATATTTTCCATTTCAGCTTATTATACTTACTGTATTTGAAATATGGAATATTTGACTTTTATGTGCAATCCATGCATTGATTTGCGGTTTGTCAAATTTTTCCCACCATGTGAGATCGCTATCTTTTCAAAGAACAGTGCAACTCTTCAATGGGAATGGCTTCTCAAACAAATCTATGATTTGAAATATTATAGCTGTGAAAATTCAAGGTGTTTTGATTACAACAAGAATTAACAATACGATTGAATAAAATTATTACAAAGCAAGCAAATCTTTCAATTCCTTTTGTGAATATATGTATATTACATATTTTGTATATAGCAATTAGTTGTTAATTAATAATGTAAACTAGTTTTTACTTACTACTTATCATTCAGTGTTGAGGTATTTTGTACGAGACTTAACCTTGCTGGTAATATATGCATAAATTGGTCAAGCATTTTTAAACATATCGTAGGCAGGTTTTGAAATTAAAATCTATTTCTACTTTTGGTGCCTGGCAATAGATCAGTTTTTGAAATCTTGCCTAAATGAATACTTTTGTAATTTAAATCAAAAAGAAAATATTTGATCTTTTTCCTACTTTCTTACAAAAACCATAACATGCTACTTAGAATTTCTTTAATAAGTTTAATATTTATTCAATTTTGCAATCGCAGAATTTTGTAAATGATTATTTTTTTTGTAAAATCTGAATTCAAATTTATTTAAAAATGCCCATTGCAAATTGATTAAAATGTGGCACAAAATAGAATTATTGAAATAAGCATGTGCTCAATCTTTGTATAAATATTTAATTCTAGTTCTCCTAAAATTTTTAGCTGTTACAAAATCTCTGAACATTGTTTTTTGCTATCCAACTAAGTTTTTCGTTGAATAATAAAATATTCACAGTGGCTTTCAATGAAAGTCCCAATCGCATTTATAGTTGCAATACAACTTGATATACAATGGGAATATTTCGAAAATTTAATAAAGAAATGGCTGTGCTGAAAAACTTAATTAAAAATATTTAAAAAAATACTGAACCTTTCTGTACTATAGCAAATTACTTTATTTTCATTAATTATTCATTTACTTTCATATGTGCAAGCAGTATTTAATTTTTTTTTTAATTATTTATAAACACTGGTCTTTTTAATACATTTGGGGGGTTGTTACATAGGCATCTATCATATTGTTTGAATTTTCGTGAAGGTTTCATTGTGCAGAAAAAAATTAGCTTAAGTTGCAGGAAATGACTCTTCAGTCACATGGTTAAATCTTGGAGTTCAACCTTGACTAAAACTAATATTCATGATTTTAGTTAATAGGTGTTGACAAAAATTATCAGTATAATTAACTTCATCTGCATGATAAAATCTCAATTTTGAATGACCATGCCAGTAAAAAATAGTTTGCATTATTTTGTGTTTTTTCTAGGTTTTGTTTCGATAAGGAAGAATGTTAACAATTTGTTTCTTTTTTTAGGTTGAAAATTGACTTTGTCTAATATTGGACTGATTTGACCCAGTATTCGTAGAAAAGGTAACACATTTGCTTACTGGTCAAAATGATTTATTAAATTTTTTTTAGGGTACTATGTTTTATGTGATAACGAATTTATTACCCTGTCAATGTCCATAATCAATATTTTTAATGTTCTCTTACAATTCGCTCAGGAATTATAGCAAATCAATGATACTGAATAGTATTTTATTTTTTTAAAAAGTGATAGCACACATATCCAAAACGCTAAATATAAATAATTATGTTTGGTAATAGTTTTTAACTTTAGGAAATAACTTTTCAAAGAGTTATACTCGGGGAGAACCTAAGTTGAGCCTAAAGCAATTGAATACTTATACATATCATAGCTTTCACTTCAGGTTCAACTTAGGTTGTCCCCGAGTATAGTAGGTGCTGATTTCCTTTCGCATGTATAGGATGCAGTTGATAGTTTTATACGTCTACATCTGATAGATGAATGTTTTATTCACTACATAAAGATGAGTTAATTATAAAACTGCATATGTTGGCCTTTTTCATTTTCTTGAGATTTGATTTTAATTTGGTTATAGATTATGTCCATTTTTTCTTTAAATTGTCTTACTTTGTTTATTTTTTTATAGGTCTTACTTCATTTCTTTGTCTGAGGACCATTTTCTGAAAAGGTATTCTTAGTTTATTATATTCATCTTTTAAGTTTTCTAAAATAATGCCCTAAATTGAAATGTGCAAACGCATATATTAATCGAGTATGTGATTTTCCCATGAATTAACGGAAATGGACTGATTTTGTATATTTCTGTATTAGTGATCCTATTTGCGGCTCTTGCACCACGATGAATGTTAAGATGTGGATATTAAAAAGAAGAGAATTTTATGGATCAGTGGCGAGTCGTATTTTCAGAACGTTAAATCCCCAGAAAATTGCAAAAAAAATTAGTTTCTTTTATAAGGGTTTTTCGAATAAAAGACATTGATTGGCCAACAGCTTTAATCTTCAAATTTAGCTTTCTCTGTTTGTCTTGGTATCGCAGTCAAGCTCCCTTTCGTTATCTCAGCAGTTCTTAACCATGATTCATCTCTCTCTCTCCCCCCCCCCCCCCCCCGAGTTAAAAGTGAGAAATTGGCGACCATCACTTTCTATTGGCATTATAAAAAAAAATATTCTGGCCCAATACAAGTTTATGCTTATGAATTGTAGAAATTAATTTAATTGGTTGTTCAGTAAGCGCTCACTTCATGGATTGCACAATCTGATCTGAAGGGCATGTTTCAATGAAAGGAATTGTTCATGCGAGAGTTCTTGCATGAACAGGGTAGTTTAATTTTATTGACTAATTACTTTCAGCTGAGTAATGTGTGTAATTTTTTGTTTGACATATCACGTATGTTTAATATCTTAGATTTGCTTTTTCTTCCAATTTTGTGATATCTTCTAAATTGTAAGAACTAATCATACACTGCCGATTAGTCATTTCATTCTGTCGGGCAAGAATATAATTAGTGAGGTTGCTGGCAAAGTAGTTTTCTAAGTGCATAAAATGCCTCTGAATATAAATAATATGGATTATCTAAAATTAAGTAGTTATCATTGTCAATTTTATGAACTTGTCTATATATTTTCACTGCTTTTTACAGTTGTATAAGGGTGCGTCCATTGTTACTCTTGTGACTGTTGGAAAATTTTCATAAAAACATACATTTTTTACAATACTAAGTTCTTTAAAGTTAATGTCTTTCTTACTTGATTGATTGCAATAATTAAGCAAAATGTATTTCCTCAATACATAATTTATATTATGTAAAGATATTAATAGTTGTCTTATTAGAATTTTGAATGGAATTGACTTTAAAGCGGTAAAATCGTGAAGACTTTAACAAAACAAAGTTAATATTTCTAAATTTCTCATTTTGGTATTTAAGTATATGGTTAAAAAATTTTGTTGTTGATAATATGGGAGATTTAATTTAAGAAGTCCGATGGAGGTTTGAAAGACACAAGAACATCACGAGTGGTATATACTTTTAAGCACGATGAATTGTCTTGAACTTCAAGGAAAGCCACTTTTTTTTAAAACTTTGATTTCTTGGCTTAAATATTTATTTTAAAAATTAAGATTTCAGTCTTTTTTTTTTTTGATCATTTGTCTATTTTAATCAAAATTTTTCATATATAAAAATACAACTTGGCTTATACACAAGTTTTTAATTTTGGACAAACAATCTTCCTAAAATTAGGGGGTAGGCTTATACACGAGTATATACAGTAATTACATTTTTAATTGTGCATACTATGTATAAAATATGCAATGTTCATTATTACAAAAGGAAATTGTAAATTAGCTTTTTGAGCTTGGGGTAAAATGTGAATTATTTTATAACTAGCTAAGTTTTGTGAATGGTGGTAATCAAATTAGAGCACTTCATCACCATTAATCGATTGCTTAAATAAATAAAAAGTTCCTTCAAGCTAGCCTTACCATTTGCTACATCTGTTGGCAAGTAAAAAACCAGATAAGCTATTTTCTCTGATATTAGTGGGAATCGGCCCAATTTCATTTTATTGATTTTCTGATTTAAGCCTGAATAATTTCTCCTATACACAATTTTGTAACAGTCCCTTTATTTTTATCGAAAATTTTAATACTTGACACAGTTTTTATTAGCTTATGATTTAATTGAAAAGATACATTAAGTTTTTGCAGCCCACATTAAAAAAATGCTTTATATATTTTTAACTTTTTGACCATTCACATTTCTGAAAAATTAGTTATAAGTCATTAACTCTTGATTCTGGGATTTTTAGATTTTGCATTTGAAAATACAACGGTTTATTGTAACGAAGTATCTTGACAAATGTTTAGACTTGACTATTCATAATGTACTGGTTTACATTTCAGATCGAAGATGTCTTACAGAAATCAATACAGCGGAAGTCCATGGCAGCAAGGAGGACCTCCATTCGGTGTGGGTAGTTACAATCAAAACTACGGAGGGTACAATGACAACTATTCGATAATGAATAGTGGATATAGTCGCAATCAGGGTGGCTATGGAAGCGGCATATATGGCGGGAGTGGAATGGGACAAATGAGAAACATGGGCGGCTATGGGGGTCCATCTCCATCAAGGCATTATATGAATGACAGAATGGGTGGAAGGTCCATGCCTCGTGGTCAGTTGGCCCGAAAACGACTACCTCAAAGAAGTCCAGCCAGTGGACCACGGTCTAAACGACCCAATATTGAGACTGACAGAAGATCCAGTAAGTCTCGTCGCCATCGAGATTCCCGAGGAGGATCGAAGGGACGTCATGACCGTAGCGACGACGAAGAGGATGACACGTACAACCCCGAAGAACCCACCGAGGACATTTCTGATGCCGAGTACGAGTCCTTTGACTTCTGGAAGTGCTCGGATGATGACGGGGAAACTGAAGTTAAGGTTGAGCCCAAACAAAACGGAGAGCAGGATGAATCAGCAGAGGGTGCTGACAAGGATAAGTCTGATGAAGCTGCACCCAAGAAGGTACACCTTTGCTATGTTTGCAAGGTGAAATGTTCTACCAAAGAAGTACTGGGCAAGCACAATAGCAGCAAGATTCACGTAGATAAGATTGAAGAGCTCTTGGCCATTAGAAAGGAAAAGAAAGATGGAACTGGAGATGACAAAAAAGACGACGACACTGATCGGAAAAAGGCTAATCGCAAGCCTGGAAATTGGTGCACTGTATGCGAGTGTGCATTTACTGGAAACTTCCTTGCACATCGAAGAACAAAGGAGCACCGAAAGAAGCGAGACAAGAAGTATCCTAAGTGCAGACCATGCAGAATGGGATTCAGCAGTTCTGAGGAATACAGGGATCACTACAAGAGCGAGGATCACAAGCAGAAATCTGCCGAGTTCCACTATTTGAAGAATCTGGCTTCTGGTTCTGACGAAGACGAGGCTGCCATTGAGCCAGTAAAGATCAAGGAAGAGGAGTACGAGGAAGTTGAAAAGATGGAAGAAGATACCGATGAGAAGGTTGAAGTTAAGGAAGAGGAAGAAACCACAGAAGACCAAGAGAAGAGCGAAGAGGGCACTGACGAAAAGGAGAAGGACAGCGAAGAGAAGAAAGATGAGAAGGATGACAAGAAAGAGGTCAAGAAGCCCAAACCCAAAGAACCAAGATCCGTTGGGCAATCCTTTGTCATATCTGTTCAGGGATACTATTGCAAACTTTGTCACAAGTTCTTCAAGGATGCTACAGTAGCCAAGTCTAAGCATTGCCGATCCATCATGCACACCGAGGCATTCAAGAAAGCAATGGAGGAAGCCATCGAACAGGAAGAAGAAAGACAGAAATTAGCTGAGGAACAAGACAAGCTGGACAAAGAGGCACAGGAAGCTGCTGAACGTGCTGCTGAAATTGTCTCGATCGAGAGGGCGGCCAGGGATGCCATCAGGAAAGAGGCTGCTGCAAAGAAAGCAGGAGTTAAGAAAGACCAGGATGTCGAAATGAAAGATGTCACTGATGAAGTTGCTTCTGCCGAAGTAAAGGACGAGAAGGTGGATGAAGTGGTGGAAGAAGCAAGCACAGAAAATGGATCAAAGGATGAAGAGGTCAAGGAGGAATTGGAGGAGGTTGATGAGAGCAAGGAAGAGGTGGTCGAAGAGAAGGCTAAGGAGAGTGAGTCTGTGAAGGAAGAACAACCCGAGGAGGAACAAGAAGAAGAGGCCAAAGAGGTCACTTCAAGTCCAGCGACTAGACGGGGTCGCGGCCGTGGAAGGGGCCGCAAGAGGCGTTGAAGACCTACTGACCAACCTCACCATATGCTGTCAACATTTTACTTCGATTAGTATCTTGAGACATAATCTATGCAACATCGTATAATGGTATATATAATTTTTGTGCAAATGTGGTTAAATGGAAGACTTTTAATGCAAAATTTGTTTTAAATCGTCGTTTTAAGGATTTTTTTTCGCTGAGCAAATGTCACATTTGAAAAAATCTTCATTGGCAATATCTCCGAGACGTATTCCAGATGTGTGTTAAATGTAACTAACTAGTAAATTTTAAATTTTGTTTCACATTATCATTTCTGTTCAACATAGTCACTCATTCCATACTATCCTAAATATAATCTAAATTTGATCGTTGTATCCCCATCCCCGTGATGTAATCATCTGTAGCTTTTTTTAAAAAAAAGGTTTGAATAAACTAATTTGGCTCATTATCTAGTGATTTTTTTATTTGCAACATTTACATTATTTATTATATTTTCACTATACTTCGGGACATCCTAAGTTGAGCCTAAAGCAATTGAATATTTATACATTAGAATATTTATACATATCATAGCTTCCGCTTCAGGTTCAACTTAGGTTGTCCCAGAGTTTTTTTTCAGGAAATTTTTTTTTTCATGCAAAAATTTTCTGCAGAAGTAGTATATTCTTAGGCCCATTACACACACAAACGAGTAAAATGCACGAGTGAGAATTCATACCACAATAGTGTGAAGCTAACACGCGTTTTACTGGTTCGAGTAGAATGGAATGGGTCCTTGGGCTTGAATTGCTACCTTTAAAATTGTTACACATAACTAAATTATTGAAAATCTTCAAATTATACTTTATTAAATGATTAATGAAGGACTGAATTGTGATAATTTACTTATCAATTACTATGAAAATAGAATTTTAAATTTTTTTTTGGACAATTGTAAATCGGGATATAATTAATAAACAAAATGTCATTTTGGCAATTTTTACATATAAGGAACGTGACACAATTCGAAATTCTCTTGCAAGCTGATTTGTTTCATGTTTTTTACCACATTTAATTTTCTTCTGAACGAGCATTGAACACTCGAACAATTATGGTTTCTCAATAAAATTTCAGTACTTAAAACTTCGTTATATTAATTTAATGTGACAATTATCCTAGAGTATTTCTCGTATGCCAGACTTAATTGTGCTAGATAATGAATAATCTCAATTCCTGTAAATCGTTATGTAATAATACATTTAACAGTTTTGTCGTAGTTTCTTGATTTTCTTTTTATTTAGATCGGGTAGCTTTCGAAACTAATGAAATCATGTGTATTTAATTTTAAATAATATTGAAATTTCATCATTTCACCAATTTCAATGTTTTTGGGTAAGCTTTAATAATGTGGGCAAAAAATTAAGATACATTTTAAAAGCTCTGCAAATGAAAAATTCCAATTTTTTTTTCCAAAATATATAATTTTTTATTAAAATGCATAAGGATTTAGACAAAGCAGAAAGTTTAAAATGGGATACCATTGCACAGGAAGAAGTTGTGAATCTCTTGTTTTATAGTTTTGATATAAAAAGAATGTTGTCAACCCGAATTTATTTTTTTGATTAAGCAAAATAAAAACATTCTGATTAGACGAATGTTCCACGGTTTGGGAACCACAATTATATAGAGCGATAATTATAAGTAGTGGCTTCTGTAAAGCAATGTTCTATTAATATTGTGCCTAATAAAAGTACTAGAGTTTCAAATTTAAATTGTTGGTCAGGTTCATTTATCTTTCGTAAAGTTTCAGTATTTGAATAAAGGGCAATATCGGAATGTATGTTTTACAAGAGAAATTAACACTAAAAATAAGCTCGGGTGTTGTCCACGTCTTCTGATTGGTTCTCGAGCCTTTTCTTCAAGATAAGATTCCGCCGAACCATCTCCAATAGTCCACTGTGCAGGTCTAGTGCGATGTAAATTCAACCAACACTAAAAGTACATTTATAATGCAAAAGTAAAGCTAGCATCTGAGTAAAAATTAATTTTCACTATCTTTAATGAAATACTACTACTTTTGATCAATACTATTTAATTTATCTTACTGAGTTAATTGAAATTTCATGAATGAAACCTTTTTCTGATTAATGTTTCATGTATATTCTTGGTAAAGCCCACAAATATCACTTTTAAGCTTTGAAATATTTATCAGCTGGAGTCTATGGACTGTCTGCGAGTATTGAGATAAGCATCAGGGAATTGCAGTATTTCAGAACATGTATTTTTTTTAACAAAAAAGCATGAAAATTCAAAATGTTCAGATAAGTTCTTTTAGTAAACAAGGTAATGATAATAAAGTTCATATGTATAGCGTATTCCAATTGAATTATGAATTAAAATATAAAATAGTGTGAGTTAAAAGTTGACAACAAAAAAAACCTCTTGTAAAAGGAATTTAATTTTAATAGAGAAAATCTGCATTAAGATAAATTACAAAGCACGATTTATAGTTTTAGATGTTCTTATGTCAGGATGCTAAAAGCACAATCCCCTGTGGTACAATCATTGATTGTGCTTTTAGCCGTTAATATGTTGTAAAAGCTACATAACATATTAATTTTAGAAATCTTCTTTTTAGTTATAAAGAAAAGCTCCACATTTGATTTTCCTATTGCTATTAAAACTTTAAAAAATTTGTATGAATTACAACTACTACAAAGAATACTAATTAAAACAAAATGAAATTGTAAATTAAAGTACACATGTCAATATATCAAAATAATACAAAAACAATAGAAAGGAAGTTTCTTTGGTATAAACAAGGTAAAGATAATAAAATTCGTATAAATTGGGAAGCAAATTAAAATATGAAATACAGTGAGTGCTGGTTTAAAGTTAAAAAAACTCTTATAAAAGGAATTTAATTTTAATAAAGAAAACCTGAATTAAGATACATTACAAAGCACAATTTTGGATATTTTTATATTGCAGGTTTATATGCTTAATTTTATAAAACATAATAACACCATTAATTAAATGTAGAATTCTCAAGGATGAAAGTTGGTAAGTTAACAAAAGCCCCTCTGCAATTTTAATATCGAATGCTAAAAGCACAACCATTGATTGTGCTTTAAGCATATTGATCGAGTTATCGATATGCTGTAAAAGCTACATAACATATTAATTTTAGGAACCTTCTTTTTACTTATAAAGAATAGAACCAAACTTGGTTTGCCTATTGCTATTAAAACTAAAAAAAAAAGTTTGTATGAATTATAACTACAAAGAATTATAATTAAAACAAAACCAAAGGAAATTGTAAAGTAAATTAAAGTATACATATTAATAAAAATACCTTGCAATAAAAACATTTTAGTTGATAAATTTTTTCAAAGACAAATGAAAACCTCAACCATTTTTAGTAAACTACTTATTTTTAATATTTCTAACTGATGAAAGAAACAAGCAATACAACCGAACGGTTTTGGACCCAAGTGATATTCCTCAGCTCAAAAACTTATTTATTTTATGATACCACATTCTGTACTGTACCTCTTTCAATTATTAAAGTAGCTAAAAGATGCACAGATTGAAAAATAGATGCAGCATTGGTTGAGAAGATATTTTTTCCACACATGTATTGGCAAAGCTGCCACAAAAGAAAAAAAACACCATTCCCACTTGCTTACGGGAATAGTGATAATAATAATTGATTTACTATAACTTTTGGGGCATTTAAAACTTTTGAAAATTTTATATTTTCAAATAAATAAAAGGTAGTACTGCAGCTCCTATAGATGACTAACAACTGCACCAAAGTTAAATGGCCTAACCTAAGGTCTATAATGCAGTTATATTAATACACCATTAAATGAGATCAATCAGCCTGCAAGACATTTCCAAAATGAACTATGATTTTGCTATTTGTAATGATTTAACTCTCTGAGATTGACAAAATTGGACTCTCTGGACAAAATTGCAAAGTTTTCTTATATAGTTTACTTTATATATATATCCAATGCATGTATATTATATTAAATTTTTTATTTTTAATAGTTATAGCTTCTAGAAAACACCTCAACGCTTTAGATTAAAAAAAAAAATATTTCAGTTTCGAATATTTTTATGAATTTACAGTTTATATGTAATGCTAGAAAAACTGGAAATCCATGGACGACTCAAGTTCGTTTAGCTTCATCTAAGTGTTAAAACTATGAGCTACAGCATAATCCAGTCAAAGTGAAACGAAAAAAAATATTGTTTAGAATATTTCGGCCCAAGTGAATACAATCAATAAGAAATGCAAACTTCCAATTATTAATTTGATTTTCTCACTAAAATGTTTTAATTAGTATAAACTTTGTCAGATAAATATTAGAAATAGCATTTAAAGAAACAAAGAATGGTCATATCAATATTAGAAACATCACTTAAAAATATGTGTGCAATTTATAATTTCAAAAAAATAGGTCGTCAGCTTGGTGGAAAAACTCCCCAAGTCCATTTTTTAATTATCCATTTTTCACAGTTATAAAGTAAATTGTTATTAGCAAAAATATCCAAGTCAATAACAAGAGTGGATGAGAAATAAAACACTCTTACATATTGTGATTAACACTAGCCTTCTATTGCAATGTCGAAACGAAAACATATCTTAAAAAGGATTTTTGTGACTTAGTAAGATTTTCCATCAAGCCCACAAGAATTTCATGACAGAAAAGTTAGATTTTCTAGTTCTTTATATATAGAAATTTTAACAACATAATTACAAATTCTTGACATTAATAAGCATTAAACAGAAAAATCAATGTGACCTGCTTAATAATATATTTCAATATCTATTCTTTCAGGAAACAACAGAAAATATAACTAACATATAAAATATGATTTATTATAAATTTCCGATTAACATATTTTTAAAAAAAGTTCATTATATGATACTAACAGAAAACCGGTTACTAAGGATCTGACTCGAAAGGATTAAGACTGTCTACATTACGTGTGCTCGGTCTAGTAGAATCGGTAATAATTGTGACTTTATTGAAAACACCTCTCCCAAAATAGTCGGCGACCACCGAAAAACCATCATCCGCTCTTTCCAACTGATGATGGAACTGTTCGTGAAGGTCCTTATTTTGCTCCTGGGCTCTGATAATACCCAGAACTTTCTGGTTTTCCGTTAAACAAAGCGGGCATTCGGAATCATGTTCGGCGCTGTAGCTCTCAAAGCACTGGTGATGGTAGGAGTGTCCACATAGGAAATGCACCGAGGGCAACTCCAGCTGGTGCGTACACCCACTGCACTTGGACACCTGGAATATCTTTGGGTTATTCCTCAGTTCTTCCATTTGGTTGCGCATTTTCTCGGTTTCCTCTCGGTACTGTTTGATGAGGCGTTCGTCTTCTGCTATCTGCTCATTTTCTTTCTGCAGATACCTTATTATGTAATCCTTGATCAGGTCCAGAGTTGCCGTGTGGCTCTTTGCCATTATGTCGACTACAAGTATGGGGGAGAGGAGGTTGTTTCTTTCGACCTCTTTCAAGATGCTGATGACATAGGGCTTCTGGGCCTTTTCTTGCTGGCAGAAGAACCACAGGGCTTGCACCCAGAGGTTTGGGTCATAGCTTCCGAATCGCTCGCAGGTGCGCATTATCGCATCCAAGTCTCTGTTTTCTATGTGGTAGAAGAGGATTTGCTGGTATAGCTTTGCTTTCTCGTACAAGTGCAGGATGCCAGACTTGAAGTCGCTCATCTGGCACAAAACGAGAGACTGGTTGATGCTGTAGCTTGCGTCCGAGTTTTTCAACATATCCATGATCTTTATTTCGTTCTTCTTTCTCAAAAACGGATCGGTTTCTTTGCTGAACGCCTTCAAGCACAGCTCCAGGTAAGTATTGTAGACGAGACTAGATGAAGTGGGACGGATCTTAATCATATGCTCCAGAAATTCCAACAATCGTTCTGAATTGTTGACAAATATGTGGATGAACTCTTCCGGATTAGCAGACATCGGTCTTTCTGAAGCAACCTGATTCAAATTATAATCTGTGCACAATCGTTTCAGCAGTTGAGTCGTTTCTTCTGGGACTTCGGTCATGAGCACCTTCCCATATGCTTTCATGTTACCTTCAGCAGCTTCAAAATCCAGCTTTGAAATATATTTCAATGCCTTATCAAACTCTTTAAGATCTTCAAGAAGAATTTTCAGATACCAGTCGTGTTGGTCATGGTGTTCTGCCAGGTACAAAGCATGCTCATAATAACCAGCCTGCCTGCAAACCTTCATAGCAGTCTCTACATCAAAGTGTATGTCTCGGTCTTTGGTCATGATAAACTCATCCAGCTTTGATATGTCCTTTAACTTCGTATAGCAATTAAGTAGCAGAGTGGTATGGTCTTCGGTCGCTAAATCTTTTTTATGCAAGGCCTGCAAGTAAGCTGTTAGATTATGAATCCTTTGAGCATCGAGAAATTTCCGTATAACGTAAGACGCTTCTAACTTTCCAATGGTTTTTATGTACTGAGCTATGGCACCATCATGGTCACCTTTGCCATATAAGTGATCGCCATATTGCCGGAAGATGTCGATTAGCCCATCTTCGTCATACTGCTGACTCTTTGCTAAGCTGATGGCCAATGCATACTGATTCTTCTTAAATAACATATCAAGCTTGCTTTGAGTGTCTTTCTCTTGTAAATTGTAAAGCTTGCCATCTTGTGAAAGAACATGTAAAGATCCCCACTCCGAGATAACATCAACGACAGCAGGCAACGGAGAAGAATACGCAATGAATTTGTTTTGAATGTCATAAACGGTTACAATGTTCATTTCAACAGGAGACGATGCCATTGCCGATGCATGCACCGCTTTTGTGTCCTTACCAACTGTTACTAAGTAGCTCCTGAACCAGTGCAAGAGTATTTTTTCGCCTTCGAAAGCGAGGCACGGTCCTCTTCCATCATGCTGGTAGAAGTAAACCGCTTCCTTCTGTCCGATGACGAACTGGTGATCCTGTTTAGAATCGCTCAAGACAGAGCACCTCGGTGGACAGCCGAGACTATCCAGCAGGATCTTTGTTTCTTTGTCTTTTATCGAGAGGTTGAAAGAGTAGATTTCGTCGGAAGTGGTCGTGAACAGAAATATCTGCTTACCCTGGCTGCGGAAAGCAAGGCCGGTCACAGGGCTGTTGCTCACTTTGAAAACTTTCTGTTTGCTTTGTCGTTCTCTTGTGATGTCCCCCCTCGCAAACAAGATGCTGCTGTCTGCGAATCCAACTGCAAGTAAATTCATGTTCTCGTGCACAGCAAAAGCGGTGACGGACGAGGTGACGCCTTGCGGTCTGATGTTTCTCACACATAGCGGTTTTCCTTGTTGGTTTATCTTTTCAATATTCCACACTTTTATCAGAGGATTTATACCTGGCTCGTCGGCTCCAACCGTAACCAAGAAGGGATTCAGCCTCAGCTGGGAGATGTGACTTATATTCAGTTCATAGGCTCTGAAGGATAGAAGTTGTAGCTGTTTGTTGAGGAAATATACGTTCCCTTCAACATCACCAAACAGTATCTGTCCCCTCCCACTTGTGGTACAAGTTACGTTTATATCTTTTAGTTTTTCATATACCTGGTTTGACTCGTTGTCTTTAACGACTTCCTTTTCAAAGAAGTTAAATCTTCGCCATTGCATAAATGCCATGATGAATTTGGTGATTTTATGCAGGAATTATGGACATTATATTTCATTGATTGCTGTTTTTCGCGATCATAGACTGTCAGAAAAACAGATGTGACGTCATTGTCAAAGTAGTAGTACTTTTTACTATGATAATATTCTGTAGGTTAAATAGTAGCACAACAGTATATTTTATTGAATATCACATCTCGTTCGTTATTACGTTATATAATTATTTAAACGTAGCTCTTGTTCTACGTTAATTTCGCCAATAATGATATTATGTTCCAACGGTAAAGAAATCCCCGTTATGAATATACTTTATAAGTCATGACGTCACTGCTGGTTACTGAGCTAAAATACCAACTGGAATGCTTACTAAATGTGCGCGACACTCTTTTAAGTCAAGGTAGAAAAATATAGTACTTTCACATAGTGTTCGGCACATGGATGAAAGAAGAAGATGGAGATGCACTTAAGTCTAAACAGTTTGCAATGTGAAGCAATCAATCGCTTAAACATCAGTAGGTCCTGGAGATATATTTGGCGCTGTTCCAAAGCACTATTTTGTACCAGTACTTGGCGATAATATATTTTATAATTTAACTTAGCTATGAAGTAGAAAAAAAAATGAATCTTTTGTTTATTCGAATCATGTACTGCATCTCACAATTGCACAAATAATCCTTTTAAAGTTTTTATACTTTCAAAAACGCATGTTAAATAACGCAGCCTTCGTTGAACACGCACTGCCAGCTCGTTTTGTTTGCGCGCGCCTACTCTTTCGGAATGTAGGGTTGCTAGTTTATTTCCTGTGAAATCTCAACAAATCACCTAGATCTATTTCTTTCCTCCGTGTGTTTGGCATAGAATGAATGAATGATTTTTTTAAAATTTTACACAACTTTTACTAAGAATATGGACACAAATTTGCCCAACAAATACATAGCAAAAATAACACTACAATAAGAAGTTTTAATTATTTTTAGTTTCTTTACTTGTACCTTTATGACCCTGCGGACCACCTTTTAGGAAACACTGGACTAGACCTTCCTTCCTTTACAAACAACCAGTTGCGATACTCATCCTTGTAGCCACCCATAGGGGTGTGCGACAAATGTGCTACTGCACAGAAGCAGGTCCCGCCCCGGGCAGATCCTGGATTTATTCTGAGGAGGGGAAATTATTAGTAAACTTTTTGCTAATGTTAAGAGGTTAGATACTAAACTTAAAAAAAAAAGTTTTATACATCAGAGTTATTAATAGAAATAACTATTAGATTTTATAAGGAATTGATATTTACTATTAATTATTGCAGAAAAGTTTTGTAATTAGTGGCCGTTAGTTGTATTTTGCATCTAAAAGTTTCAGTTTAATGACCGTAATTTTACACCCAGTCGTTATTTTTTAAGTCGAACGTTGATTTTCAATAATTTCTCTTATACTTTTCAGTAATATTGTCAGTAACACGGTAATATTTTTAGAATATGAATATAAAGATGCTTCTAATCTTTTGCAAAAGAAGCTTTAATGGTTACTAACATATCGTAACAGTTGGTTAAGTAATTTGAATTATTTTAAAATTATGCCTAATTAGAAAACTTTGGCAACCAAATAAAAAAATAATAATGCCTAATTACCAATGAAGCCTAACTTTTATCCAGAGGTGGCGCTACTGGGGGTGCTGGGGGGGGCTGTAGCCCCCCTGTCGGGCAAGGTAAGCCCCCCCGTCGGGCACAATTATGAAGTTCGTCGGGGGAAAAGTGTTAGTTAAAACCAAATATTTTTAAAACATTGGTTAAAATTTAATTTTTTTAATGAAATGGATATAGGTCATAATTCCGACAAATAAAATCCCGACACACCGAAATCTCGACACCAAAGGTCTATCGTGGCCGTATGTTTAGAGACTCGAACCGATAAGGGCGAGTTTGATACTGAACATTTTGGGAAGCGACATACAGCGATTTGGTTATCAGAGAGTTGTCAAATTAATTCTTTTCACAACCAAAAAATATTGGCCATGTATAAGGGATTGGTGTACTTTAAATCTGATCGTGATCCAATGTCCTGATGTCTATTGAAATTGCGTCGGGTACCAGATTAGATGTTGAACTCGTCATCTAACCACGGTTCAGAAATACCGGGCAGTGTTCCTGGGTCTTTCTTTCAAAATGATCCCGAATCGTAACTAAAACATATATTACATCTAAATAATTTTCTTTGACGTTAATTTATTACTTTATTAATAAGTCAACTTATTTTATAGAGGATTGTATGGCTTGGGTTTTATTTTATTGTATAAAAAAAGCATTCTTGACTGTATAGACCAGTAGGGTCGTTTGGCACGTTAGTAAAACTAATATAATTTTTAGTAGACATATTTAGAAAATATGATTTAGGAAAATTGGAGACCAAAATCATGTTCGCTTGTGTCACAAAAATTCATTGAAAGGCCATTGAATACGCGGACGGCCTAAGAATTTTTTAGCCAAAGTAGGCGTCATTTTGTCGCCCATCTTCCTTTTACACAAAATAATATTTTGTAGATAATCTGGCAGCTTATTTTTTCAATGCTTTAAATCATACCCTTAAAAATAACATAATGGCTGAACATTACGGTAAGAAATTAATATATAAACTTAACATTATCTGTGCAATGTACAAATGTGTAAAAAATTTAAATTGTCATCAGTAAAGTACAAACATTGTCTACTACAATTTGGCGCCATCCTTAGTCTGGCGAGTTAAGCGGTCGCTTGGACCCATTGAACCACCAGATAAAGTTAAGCCGCCCCCCTTGTAAAAACTATTCCCCTATTCCCGGGGCATCCCGCAGGCAAACGGCTTCCAGTTCCTTGTCAAGGTCCAGGAGAAAAGTGAAAGTTTTTCGCACACCGCAATACTCTTTTTTTTTTGTAATCTATGGGATCAAAAAAGAACCCCACCACACTTCGTTTTTTATTGGTGGATGACGTTTCAGAGAGTAGAGTGACCCCAGGCCACGGAGTGGACCCTAGGGGAGCGATAACCCAAGACGCTTCTCCAAATATATTGCTTCGTCTCTGCCATTGTTCGATCACAACTCGTTCCATTGCGCGGGAAATGCAATTAGGCTCGTCCCCAACAAAACATGTTGAAGATGTCCACCCCTCACTTTCTGGGTGGTGTGGACCTCTGTCCGTGTCAAAAAATTATCCCTCCAGTGCATTTTTTGCATATTATAGCGTAAACGAAAATTTATCTTCGTGTATGTTAAATTTTTATGAGTCTAACTATAAAGTTTTTTTTTTCACATCTTTTTTTTAATTCTGCATATCTACCATATTGAAGTAAGTAAACTTTTCTATTTTCTTATAACGAGGAAACAAAACAAAACAGTAAGGTTGTATTTGTGATGGGATAAAAAAATCTTGCTTGTTACAATGACCGTCCCTCATTGGTATAATGGTAATCGTTTCAATGAACTGTCCCAATTTCTAGTTCCGACCAAATGTGGTGCTTTTTTGTACTTTGTATTTCATTTTTATAACTACCAACTAAAGTTATTGTATTAAGTAAAATAAAAATAATTAATTGAATATCTTGTTTGTGAAATTAGGTATGTAAGGTTTGAGTATTTTATCTGCAGAAGGTTTAAAAAAAATGTTTTATTTTGGGTGAATTATATATTTTGTTAGTTTTTTTCTCTTGATAAAATCTAAAAAAAGTCAAACCAAATTTAAATTAACTATATTAAGTTTAATTCTTAATTAAATGAACTTTATATGTATATATCAGTAAGAATTTTGAAAAACTTTGCATTATAAAAGTCATACATACTTTAATATATTTTATTTCCCAAATGTAAATATTATACTTTATTAGTATTTTTTACTAAGCATAATTATTACTACAGAGGATAATTTAACAGACTTATTAATTATAATTAAATATAAATTTAATTATAATTTTTAAATAACTAAAATTTTAGTAACAAAAAAAAATATTTTCAAAATACTGCAGGTTTTTTTATTACACAATATAGCTTTTTTTAAAAAATAATCGTGCAATGATTATACAATTTTTTTTGCAGTGCCATTAAGTTAATTTTAACGCTCATCGTTTGACTGTGGTACGATTTGTACAGTTTTTGTAACAATTATCTGCTTTCCACAATGCTTTAAGTTTATGAAAATACGTAAAATAGCGAGATTGAGTACTTCTTGATTTTAGCCCATAATAATAATAACAATAAAACTTTATCACTAACAAATTTAAGATATTGATTAATACTAGATTTTTGAAGTAAAACGTCTTTAAAATCAACTACTTGGCGTATCTGGACAGAAATATTTCGCAACGCTTTTAGAGTGATCCTATCTGACACTTTACTGCCAGACAAATATTACTATTTATTTAAATTAGTTCTCTCTCGTCCGATAGGAAATTAGGAGCCGATGCGTGTAAAATGTAGTTAAAGCAAATCACGCATAGGGCGTGGTGAAGCACTCTGCATCAGACGAAACAATTTGTCTTCCTTTTGCTTGAGAGGTTTCTGTTGGCGGCCATTTCCTGTTTCTTTATAATCTACTAAAATGACGTTTCACCTACAATAATTCTGGACGTGTTCCGATACAGTCACATCCGATTTATTTTTACGATAAAATAATTTTATAAGCACTATTTACGTAGAGGATATTAGCCCCCCTGTCGGGGAATGCTAGCTCCCCCGTCGGGCAATTCCTGGCGCCACCACTGCTTTTATCTCCTAATTTCAAACCTTGATCATTCTTTAAATACACACACATACACTAGTTTTTTAAGAATTACAAATGCGAAAAAGCCGGCTTCATTCTAAACTATTAGTCTTTTGAAAATAAAGGTGTCACATTATTTGAATTTTCTTCTGAATACTAAAATCTATACTACGAAAAAAAAAAAAAAAAATTAATTAATTTCATAGAATTTTTTTTTACTCTTATATTTAAGGTTATGTAGAAAAAATGGATTTTAAATACATATTATCATTATTGTTTATTCTTTAAAAAGTAGGTTTGGTTTGATTAATTAACGTCGCACTAGAGTTGCACAGTGGGTTATTGGCGACAGTTCGGGGCCTATTTCGGAGGGAAAACCCGGTAACCTTGAAAAAGTAGAAGTGAATAGTTTGTACTTTTAAATAAAATAACCTTTAAAAAAAAAAAAATTAAAGAAAGTCTTTAAGAAAAGACTTTAGACGTCTTTAAGAAAAATGCGTTAAAAAGTTTTTTTTTTTTTTACATTTTACGAATGAGTTAAAAAAATTGAATTATTTAATATGAATTTTATAGTTATTAAAATTTTTTGAAATCAGGGCCAAAATTTAGGTGTGGTTTTTGTAAATTGGCACCAACTTCCAAAAGTTGTAATAAGTATAAAATTGATATGAAATAATTAAAATTTTTCAACTCGTTCGTAAAACTAAAAATTATTTTTTACTTTTTAGCGCATTTTCCTTATAGTCAGTTTTCCTTTATTTAAAAAAAAAGAAAAGATTATTTTCCTTTTCTTTTATTAGTTTTTAATTTAGGAGGGTGCTTCGCCGCCTACTAATAGTCACCAAGAAATTCAAGTAACTACTTGTGCTCACATTTTGTCTGCACAATGTATATTGTAAAACAATCCTTATCCATGTAATAAATGCTGGGTGAATGAAATGTCATTGTTGTATAATCTTTATTCAACAATGAAAAAATTTTAAATGGGATAAATTGTTTAAAAAAACTCTTGTTAATCGATATTTTCGGATATATAGCAGCCGGATAACTGATTTTTTTTTTGTAGTTATTGCCAAAATGGATTTTTCTCTACCCAACAACAAAAAAAAATTTCGAAATCGGATAATTTTTTTTTCAAACGGTCCAATTAGTTGATAATTCCGAATAGTTAAATGCCGGATAACCGGATATTTTTTTCAAAATGTGCCCAAGTGAAACATCCCCTATCCAACAAAAAAAATTCCAAATATTTGAATTAGAACAGAAACCTTGCGCGAACATACATTAAACAAAAAAAACACATAACATTCAAATTGATAACCTCTCTCTTTAGAGCGCGGTTTGGTGGTTTTAATGGTTCAGAATATGGAAGGCGAGAGAAATGAGGCTGGATGTGCGAGCTGATAAGAAGCAAGGAATGCTGCAGGTGATAGGACGTGCTGGAAAAATAGGATATAATGCCTTATGTGCCTATGGGCATGATAGGACATGATGATAACAATCTCTGATCTATAGAAATGCCCTGTCTGAGAGGACGGCTTCACAATGATCATTGCAAATTAATAGTACGACTCTATGAAAAAATTCAGCTAGATCCTCACTATTCCTACAAGACGTTTATAAAACCTTAAAATTTTACCTTCCACTTTTTATAATCAAGGGAGCCCTTGACTCTTGAAAAATACAATAATTATTACTCATTCTGTAGTACGCAATGCCTTATATTCCGATTTTACAATCGTTTTCAATTATACAATCGTGCATCACAAATGACCCATATCTTTACGTTCCTGTATCGACGTACAATGGAAGATGAACGAGTTTCTTCCGTTGATCAGTCCTTGGCCGAAAAGTCATCTCAGCAAAAAAAAAACGCGCTCTTCAGCCGATAAACACATTCACTCGGGGAAAAGAATGGACATTAAAATATTCATTGATTTCTGAATTTCTGATACAAATTCAGCCTTCACCCAAAACGCATCTTAAAAGATGTTGCGAGTTGACTACTGTGATTCTGGTTTCTGAAACATGACCAAAACAATGGATGCATCAGTTAAATTAAGGATGTGCAACTCAACGTTTTTAAGTCAAGGTTCGCACTGTGGGGTCCGCCGTAATTGTCGACTGTGGGTTAGTCGGTTGTTAAAGGATTAAGGGGGGAAATATTTGACCCGTAGATAAGTAATGTAAATATGCATGTCTTTATTAATTGTTGCAATCAATCACGCTTATGAAATCTAGTTAGTTTTTGCTAACTAACTAGGAGCAATTGAGGGATTCCATAGAATGTCAAGCAAAAAATGTCTACTAAAATCCCAAATAAGATTTTAGACAAAAAAAATATTTCATACAATTTTTGAAAGCTATCTTAATTTCAATTTTAAATAATAACAAAAAAAAAAAAGAAGGGGAAAAAATCCCCAGTCTATTTAATTATTACTGTTGGAAGGGGTATTTTATTTTAGAACTTCTGTAATATTACATTAATGAATATACAAAACACAAAATACCAAATTTTAAATAAATTAACACAGTAGTTTTCAGAGTATTTTACTTCTATCTAAACGTGGTAGAGATAAATCGGAAATCGGATATTAACTTACGGTGTGTCGACCGGAGGTCCTTACACCTTCATCTAAATAAGTCTAGTAGATAGAATAAAGTTAAGTGAATTTAAGTATTAACTGTGAAGTTACTAAATTAAATGTGTAGAGATAAAAAAAATATACTCTGTTCTAATATAAATTTTCTGACATACATGCAGTGGTAGTTCAAAAATAAACAAAAAAGGAAAAATCTAAATATAAATTTTATAAAAATAGATAAAATTATGTATTTACTCGTCATAGGGAAATCATCATATGTCCATAAATTATTCTTAATTCGCAATAGGCATTTTGACTATACAAATATATAGGTTGCCCGCAAACAATTCAACAAGAAATATTACTCTCGAAATTCAAATTTCTTAATTTTAAAATTTATTTTTACAGCTTTTGGGTTTTAATTTTTTAGCTGACTTTCTTTACTTTGGTTATTATATTGCCATGTATAATGGGCAGGGCCTGATTACAGAATAGGCCCGGGAAGCCCAAGCTTACACTTTACATTTTTGAGGGGCCCCCAAACCATACATTTGATATAAATATTTAAATGCCCTAACGTAGTTTGCTACTAAATTTACCTTAAAAAAGTGGCATTATTAACTTTAGCAAAAAAAATTGCCACTTGTGTAACATTTGTTCGAAAATTGGGGGAAAAATCAAAAACATAGAATATTATGAATATTTATTAATTATTAATATTTTTTTAAATATAATTTATAATGTGTTTCGTTTTAATGGCATTCAGGGGCAAGGATTTTAGTGCATGTAAAAGTTCGTTTCGATGTTCCAGGGTCTATTTGACAGCAATGAGCCCCATTTAAAGGCGGGCTTCCCTTGATTCAATGCCTGATAATGGGAGGGGTTTAAACAAACCATTCGAACCTTCCCTTACCTACGTTATTGGTAGTTTTAGAGAAAACATCAGTCAAAGTGGAGGAACGTGTTTTTTTTTTTAAAACGAGATCACATAAAAATTATTTATTATTATGTGGATTTTGATGTAGTTTAAGAAAAACAAGATTGTTTTTTTTGCACACGATAAACTACCTTTAAAAATGCTGAAACTGGACCTTGTGATTTAATTTTGTGATTCCCCACTCTCCCATACACTCTTCATAAATTCCCCTTTCCGATCTTCTTCAAGGAGGTCGTGTGGTCGTAGTTGTGCAATCCTTCGAAGGCGGGTGAAGGACTGCGCTCATAAAATTCATATTCGAATTGCGAAACGTTTCCGAAGACCTTCCATGGGATGAGTAACCGCGACCAAGAACAACCTTCTGGTGAATAGATTGGTAGAATTAATTTATAATGGCCATTGGCCACAGTGTGACAGCTGATGATCTATTAAGAAAGATAGACCCGGGGACACTGGCTTGGTAATTTAGAATCTTGGTAATTTAGAGAACAACATGCCAATTTGCGCCCCCACTCTTAAAATTTCTACATCACGACTAACATGATCACATTTGAACAAAAATAGATTTAATGTGCAGCAGATCGTTATTAGTAGTCGCGGGGTCGAGTGCGAATCTGGTTGCGGGGCCCTTTTAGCCAGGAGAGGAAATGTACTAAATCGCACCATCCAAATTCCATTTCATGGTGCGATTTTATTTTCATTCCAACCAAATTCCATTTCATGGTGTGATTTTTTTTTCATTCCAACCAAATTCCATTTCATGGTGCGATTTTATTTTCATTCCAACCAAATTCCATTTCATGGTGCGATTTTATTTTCATTCCAACCAAATTCCATTTCATAGTGAACATCCCGTAAAAACCCATTTCATTTGTGTGAGAGTGTGATTTTTAATGTAGAATATACAAGGAAAAATTCTACAGCACAATTTTTACGGAAATTATTATGTTATATACGTTATATAATGCGGTTTTTATTTAAAAATATTCTTCTTTTGAATTCCTTTTTAAATGTTTGAATATTGTAAATGAGAGATGACGTACTCAAATTTAAGCAACCGTACTTTCTCAAAAATGAGCGGTGTGATTTAATATTGCGAATCGCAGCTCCTGTTCAAGCCATCTTAATAAAGCTACCTGACAAACTTAAAATAGTTATTCAGGAGATGGTTTTCCACATTATTTGATGTCGATTGCTTCAATGGAAGTTGAGGTATTACAACTCAATTATCTTACTTTCCGTTCTTTTGGCACATCTTTTTAACAATTCTTTTGTTTATAACTTCTTCACGTCGCCCTGAGGGTTCGATTCCAGGTAAGTCTTGGTTTTAATTGTCGATATATATTGAAGTGATTTATGAAGGCAGCCTATGTAGGCAAGCTACTCTTTTTTATTCATTGTATTCATATTTGAGTACACGTATTTTTCAATAATGAAACTTATGTATTCGGAGCTATGATAAGCATAGAATGTACTCAAAAATGAATACAATTTTAATTATTTTTGAGTACCTACCTATTTTAAACAGTGTTGCATTTTCCTCCAAATTTTCTATGGAACAAAACTATATTATTAGTCCGCAATTCGTTTATTCTCATTGAAATTAACGTGCACAAATTGGAATTTGTGAACGAGTCGATGCATTTAGGAAAATATATTGTTTTTTTTCTACGAATCACACCTCAATGTTACAAAACACATTTGAATGCTTGCTCCTTAAATATTCAGAGAATTTTCTATCTTAATAAAAATCCAAAAATCGATTTTCACTCGTTTCATAATTCTTTCTCCCCTAATCTGTAACATCCCAGGGCCGTTCTTAGGGTTGTGCGATCTTTACTCAGAGCCGTCGCACAAATTTTATTTTGGGATCCTTTCCGATCTTTTAATTCTGATCTTTACAATTCGAAATCCCCAACTGGACGTTTCGAAATTCAGAACTTAACTATTCGAAATTTCCAACTCATCAGTGCTCAAAATTCCTAGTTCCAACTTATCTGCCTTTTTCATCTTTTAATTTTTCATATTAGGTAATACGTATTAAACAGTTCTCTCACAAGCATTGATTTGTTGCACGCATGTTCCACTGCAGTATTCGTTCTGAGGTCGAATTTAAATGTAATCTTACAAGCGTGGCAATTTCTAATTTTCCCCAGCTTTCATTTGCTAATAATATTATTTTTCTACAGGCATAAATTTACCCCAACTCGGGGATTTATTAAATCTTGATTTTTTGCGTTTCCAGGTTATTGGGTGGTGGTGGTGGGGGAGGGGGGGGTGCGCTCTTCCCCCCCCCCTAGTGCGACGGGCCTACCTGTGCCACCCTACAGAATACTGCGCTTTTGGAGGGCTTACGCGTTCAAAAGAGAAAATGGTGTTTAAATAAATGTGCGTCAAATAAAGGAAATGTTTTTTGGGTTTTCTCTTATAATTTATTTATTAAGAGTACCAGACATTTATTTGAAACTTAATTTAAACTTTTTTAATTCGCTTGTGTATTTCTACAAATTCTACGTATATGAGCCTCAGATTAACGTCGAAAGACCTTTAATTTTCTAAAACCTTTAATAAAAAATAAGAGAATAATTCAGACGATTGGGAAAGGAATAATGTTCCTTTGCAAAATAGTTTTTTTGGTATATTGAAAGAATCTCGACTTCCCTTTTTCAAAAATCTATTAAAAGCTATTTATCTACCTGGAAAATTAAAAAAAGGCACTACTGCTTGGTTCGAATTGGGTCCCGCGTTTTCTAAGGGCGTCCCTCTAATAAACTTTCGAATTCCTTCTTACCAGATTTATTACGGATCATTAACCTTGATTCCCTCTTTCAATTTGATAAGAACTGATTTTAGAAAACCATTCCTTTTAATATTGTCCTTGTACCCTACAGAATACAAGTGACGCTACACATGCCTCGAACCAAAAGTCCCTGGTCGTTGAACCCTGTCGCAATTTTCTCGTCGTTCAAGGCATTCACGTGCTAACCTTGGCTACTTCTGCAGCAACATTTGGCTTCAGTAGAGGGACCCCACTCTGCGCTGCCTACACGGGCAAACTGTGCAGGGCCCTTTAAGGCTAAGGGAATTGTGGACCAAACACAAACGATTTATGAAGTGCAAAAATTGCCTGAATATTAATGGATGGGATTTGTGCTTCATTTGAACAAACGTTTAACGTTTCCGTTCTTCTTGTTTATTGATAATGATTATGGGAAACATCTGCGGAATAAATGGAGGAAATGGTCAGGGACAAACATTGACCGTTCTTTTTAATTTATAATTTTATTTTTAATTCTTTGTAGAATTTTTTTTTCTTTAATTTTGATGATTTTGTCAAAGGAAACTTTCGGATGCGTGGAATCAGGGTCTACCTCAGGGGTGTGCGACGCATGTCACCGCACAGGGCCTTGCACTTCTGGAGGGGCCCCGCACTCAACAAAGAAAAACTCATTGACGATTTTGTCAAAAGAGACTTTTGGATGCGTGGAATCAGGGCCGCCCTTAGGGGTGTGCGACTCGTGCCACCGCACAGGGCTCTGCACTTCTGGATTGGCTTCGCGCTCATCAAAGAAAAACGCACAAAATAATAATGTTACAGATAAATGATTTTTTCTTGCTTTTGACGTGAAAAGTCTTAAAAATAAGCTACATGAAATGTTAATGATAGAACATACAATGTCCTTCTGGAAGTTCGGAGAGCACTGCCGGTTGGATTCATTATTGCGATGGTATAGAGTTTTTTTTCTACTTCTGGCAGGACGGACGGTACTACCACAAAAAAATTCAGGAAGCTATAAGTTGGGGGAAAAAACATTTTAAAATTCCAACTGTAAAATTTTTTATGTACAAAAGTGCTCCCCGAAGGTCTGTACTTTCTGTCATCAATCTCTCGGAGGAATCCATTCCGTGACAAATATCACGAATGACATAAATTCGGTTCGATAAAGATTATAGTTTCGATAGAGTTCTCGTTCGATAGAGTATTAGGCTTATATAAATTAAAATAATTTTTAAAAAATACAGATTTTGTATGTAACGAAGTTTTTGAATAAATATTCCGTTCAAATGATATTATGTAGCCTCATCAAATATGTCTAGTTAATAAAAAAATACGATTGACTTTTCATGAAATCTGAAAACTTATTTATAAGTTTGTGTGAAGGTTAAAAAGGCCTCACTACTAAGTTCACACCGGGCCCCGCGTCTGCTAAGGGCGGCCCTGCGTGGAAGTGATAAATTTCGTATTCTCGGAATAGACTTGGGCGATGTTTCAATATATATAGAATTTCCGGAAAAAAAAACATCGCTATTTCGATATCGTAATTTTTGATTTGACGATTACTTTATTTAACGATTATTCGATTTTACAATTACTCAAAAGTAGGTGTGCACTTACATATGTATCGATACATCGGAAATACAAGTAAAAAAAATATTTATATATAAAAAATATTGATATATTAGATACATTAATATATCTTCTTTCAAAAGGTGTAAGTTTTTCTACCTTCTGTCAAAAAGAAGTAGTAGTCGGGAACGCTTAGTTCTTGCTCCAGTGCTTATATTTCAGCTCAGTAAAATTTACCAATTAATGGCACTATTGTTGCCATATATAGGTTAAACTTACAAAGCAAACAGGAATTTTGATTATCTACAATAAAGATTTGTCTTTTTAGAACATATTATTTAGTACTAGTGTTAGTACTTAATTTTTGCAAGTAAGGCTAAAATGAATCTAAGGGGCACTTCTGGGCAAACTAAATGGCCAGGTGGGAGTAGTTTGCAATTGCCCTTATTTCAATTAAATATTTTTATAGTGTTATATTTCGTAAATTAAACAGTTAATTTTTAAAAAACTTATTTATGTCAGACATCATTGCACATTGACATCAGATGACTGAGGTTCCAATGGTGTTGAAATAAATTTAAGTATACAAACAAAGTCGATGATGATATCGTTAACAATAAATGTAAATTCAATAATAAATGTAAATAAATTAGAATTTTTTTTCATATCGCAATATTTATGCTTTTTTTACATGTACCCTAGGCATGTTTACAATTACACCGTTAGTGAGGCACATGTAAACAATTTCGGATAACCTTTAAAATTATCATTAAAATTAGAAATTCCTTATAACTACATCTAAAAAAATTCTCTAAATGGAAAATCATTGCAAATATTTATATTAATTGATTCTTTTGTATCATTTATTCATAAAAATAATAACAAAGAAACAAATAATTTAAAACCGTTCACATATGTTTCTACCTCTCTATTATATATATTATTTTTCGAACTTTTAATAGAGGTAAATACGTTTTTTTTATTATTGATCTAGTGCCCCAGTTACTAAACTTTTTAAAGAAAATGATTGACATGAAATTGACGTTATAATTGATTCGATAATTATTGAGTCTATGTGATATGAACTTCTTTTTAATTACTTCCATCAATTACATTTTGGTCACATTCATTGAAATTAAAAAAACCAAAAGCTTTTAAATTGATATTTTCTTTGGTTATTATTAAGAAACATTAAGAAATTATAGCCCGAACTAATGCTTCACTATAAACTCTAGATTAAATAAACTAGATTTAATATAGCTATATTAATTCATTATTATGTAATTCGTTAGCTATATTAATAAATCATAGAAACGAATTCTTTATTATCAAAATTCCCCCCAAAAAACCCTAATTATTTTCTTTAACAAATTGTGGAATTCTTATTTTCGGTTAAAAAGCATTAATCGTATTATTTCTTAGGCCCATTCTACACGGACAAGATAAATGCGTAAATTTTTGTAGATGGCTCTGTGATTGGTGGACATAAATCACGTGGTTCGTATCCACCAATCGCAGGGCCATCTGATAATGCTCATGCTCGGTTTACTTGTTCGTGTATGAATGGACCTTAATACGAAATTAAAATACGAAATCATTTCATGAAACGCTTGTTTATAGCTTTTAGGAGTTGTGCAAATAAATATTGCTGACCCTAAATAAGCTCAATGACACAGATTACATTAATTTTTTGTAGAATAAAAGTAAAGGTCACACTATATTTTTATTAATCAAGAAATTCTTTATTTTAATTAATGCTTAAGATATGTTTTTTTTCTCCGTTATTTTTCTTTTTGCCATCTTTAACTCATAACATAATATGCTCTTGTAAAACTACTGAAAATAAACCAGTTAAAAATAATCTTTAAAAAAAGTATTTGCGAATAATATAAAAAAAAATCCCTGTCATTTTTTAAAAATGTGGAATGGGCCTTACTCGATATCATTGGTGTTTTTAGCATACGCTATCATTTATTTATTTACGTAATAGCTGTGTAAAATGCGAATTATGCAATTTATTTAAATCATTTAATAAATGGAAGTCGAATTAGAACGAAATTAAAAATATTAAAAAAAAAAAAAAAAATCGAAACTACCTTTACTAGGTTATCGACAAAACATCAGCTGGAGAAATCGCATAAGAAAGCGACCCAAAGTAATCTTAAGCACAAAATGGTACATTTACAAGATAATTTAGAATAGATAACGTAAATTACATGAAATACTATCTGTGTGCTCAGCTGTTGACCGTGACCCTATAAGGCGCAAATAGTATCGGATAGGAATGCATGTTATATGATCTGCGTAATATTTGTTTACTATTTGTTCAAGGTAGGCCCGTCGCACAGGGGGGGGGGGGGGGGAGATTATAATAGTAATTTCTTTCGGAGGGGGAGGAGGAGAATCCCTGAATTAATGTGGGGGTATTTTTTACCTCCAGACAGAAACACGATGACGTCATGATAGGTTTAGTTTCAGATAAAAATTACTTCATGACATGTTTTTGAAGGCGTTTGTAAAACTATTTTCAGGCGGCCTTACCTTTCAAAATAGTTTTCGAAAGGCGGTGTTGTGGTAATTTTTATTTTAAACTAAGCCTAACATGACGTCATCGTGTTTCATTACCTAGAATTTTGCGGCAAAGGGGAAAAAATAGCCGAATGGAGGCGTATAAACAAGATGCTCCAAACCACGCTATGGCAACCATATATTATAGAGATTCTCAAAATTTAAATTTGTTCTCTAAATTTATTTTATAATTAGGGAGCGATTTACTAATTTTAAAAATAGTTATTGACAATGATAAATGTATCTGTTATGATATGTATCTGCCAACGCATTCTTGTTTACTTCTATAAAAAATTAATAAATTTTTTGAAAAAAAATATGTTGGTGGAGGATGAAATTTTGGTGGGAGAGAAGTTTGTTGGGGGGGGGGGGGGAGGGATATAATGTGCCTAAAGTTGTCTGTTCCTCAGGCCCACTAACGTACGCAACTATCTCTCTGTCCCAAAAGCGGTCGTCCTTGCGGTTCGTCTGAGTGCCCGAGGCAAGGCAGCAGAGAAACAATCCTTCCAGAAGGGCCGATGATGTGGTCACGTGTCTCCCGGTGAACTATTTCCTGCAGGAACGAAGATCAAAGAAATGCGAGAGAGAGACAGTGAGAACTCTGTGTGTGCACCCGTCCTAATGGGCGAGGAAAGAGAAAAGACGCATACTATGATCTAGTTTCACGGATGTTTTGAAATGAAATTGTTTTCGGCTTGCGTCACTTTTTCTTGTAGGGAAAGTTTGTTTATTTCCATCGCTGTACGAGGTTGCCTTCAAAAGGATACTCGTAGGCCTTCGTGGCCGAGTGGATTAAGGCGTCAGCTGGGAATCAAAAGGGTTCCCGGGCTAGACTAAAGAATAGTAATAAGTAGTGATATTGAGATCGGAGGGTTGCCAATTTCGCTACCAAAATTCTAGAATGTCGTCCAGAACATCCACAAAAAATTAACGGCGTGTATACGGGACTGGTGCACGATAAATCTGTTCGGAGTCCCGACGTCTTTTGAAGGCGTTGGGTGCCAGCTCAGGTGTTGTCCTCGTCATCTGACCATGGTTCAAAAACACGAGGCATCGTTCCCGAATCTTTCCTTTGAGATAGGCCCCGAACCGTCGCCAATAGACCACTGTGCAGCTCTAGTGCGACGTTAATTAACCAAAACCAATCAAAAGGATACTCGTAAACAGTTTGCATGTTTTTTTTGGTTGCGTTTAAGTCGCACTAGAACTACATAGTTGGCGAAGGTTCGGGATCTATCCCTAAAGATACACACAGGAACACTGCCTCGTAATTTCATGCAGATGATGATGCAAACATCCGAGCTGATTTGGTTTGGTTAATTAACTAGCGAAGGTTCGGGGTGGGTCTATCCCGAGGGAAAGACCCGGGAACAAAACAATGCCTTGTATTTTTGAATCATGGTCAGGTAACCAGGACAACACCTGAGCTGGCACTCAACGCAACCTCAATAGGCGTCAGGACATTGGACCCTGATCGGATTTATCGTGCACCAGTCCCGTGTATACGCCAGTATAATTTCTTGAATTTTCCGGACGCATTTCTAGTATTTTTGTAGGGAAACTGGCAACCCTCCGATCACAACATCACTACTTTTTTTCACTTTTCTTTGTCAAGTTCGTCGCGCGGGCTCGAACCAGCAATCCTCTGATTACCAGCTGAACACCTTTATCCACTGGGCTACCGAGGGTCTTGTGCTGCAAGCAACCCATGTATTTTATGTTGGCATAAGGATATGGGGCCACAAAAGATACAATGTTCTCCAGTCGGCTATTCATGGCGGATGTAATTTTGCGGATAACCAGGTATTGTTAATTAACGTCGCACTAGAGCTGCACATTGGGAAGTTGGCGACGGTTTGGGGCCTGTCACAAAGGAAAGGTTCGAGAACAATGCCTCATATTTTTGAACCATGGTCAGATAACGAGGACAACATCTGAGCTGGCACCAGACGCAACCTGAATAGGCGTCAGGACATTGGACCCCGATCAGAATTAACGTGCACCAGTCCCGTATACACACCGTAGAAATTGGAGGGTAAGTACGGACGACGTACTGTTACTTCGCAGCAAATATGGCAACCCTCCGATCACAAGTTCACTGCATTTAATATTATTTCAAGTCTTTTGGTATCAATCGTATTCGAACTCGCAACAACCAACAGATCGAAGGGGGGCTAACTCTCCAAGTCCAAATAATATTTTTGTGTCGATTCTTTTCATTTCCGGCCGTTTGGCGACAATCATTGACGTTTTATCGTGGGGGTCGTAAACTTACGTACGTGTAAATTTGACAACATAAAATTATCCACTTATCTTATATACAAGAGATAACAGAAATGCCTCCATAGCTGAGCCTTCCGATTTCTATAGCATTAATAATGTCTCCGCAGCGGAGCCTACCGAGCTTTAAGGGTTAAAAATAATTCATATAATACGATTAAGAGTTTTTAGAGTTCAAATTTAAATATTAAGATATATACCAATAAATATCCACATTAACCTATTGACAAAATAAGAATATAAAAAATCCTTTTATTTAGTACAAAGATTTAAAAACATTTGCCAGAACATGACTAGCGATCAAAGCACAGCTTTCACAAGTACACATTTAAATTAAAAGTACACATCTCTTTTACACGATAAAATACACTCTTATTTGGCAAAGACAATTTCTTTGGACGACATTATTGGACGAAACAATTTGGAGCGAGACAATTTGTGCGACAAGCAATATGAAATTAGTCGAATTTCCTGTCTTTAATAAATAGTTGGAATAACTGGCACGGTTCAAACACTAATTTTTTTTTGTTTCCGCAAGTAGGAAGCATGTCTTCAATTACACAATTTTAAATTATCACAAATACATGTTAACACATCATAAATAAATTTGGAAGTTTAGGGATTTATGACACTACAATAAATATCAAGAGATCAAATTAGAGATCCGACATTCACAAATATCTTAGGTCATCGTCTTATTACTATAGTTACAAATAATTTCAAGTCATTTGGCATAATACATTATAAATAAGCAATTTCATTTATACATTGTCTTCCTCAATTAAAAAATATATCCAAAACATTCACTAAACTGTGCTAGGTATATTTCATCACGTCATGTACAAAATTCGTTTAGTCATGCCCAGGGAGTAAATCCACTGTCTTCACAGGATTGTCACTTAAAAACTTGACACAAATAAAAGAGAAACAAGCAGAAGAAATAGTTTTTTCCATTCTTTGTTTCTTGCATTCAAGGGTCATTGAAGATGGACGATCGTCGAAGTCTAGTGAGACGTCGTCCATTGACATACAAGTAGGAACCTTTTTTTCTTCTTCAAGATATAGTCACCATTTATTTATCGTTTATCCGTCTTCACCACATTGCAGCCGAAGATTTCATGTCTATGCTCACCGTTTTTATTTTGGGTGTGGACGCGTGGGGTCCTGAGAAGCTGTTGATTTTTCTAGAAGTAAAACAGAAAGAGGTACAAGTTCAGAAAGATTTGAAATTTGTTCAAGCAAATAATAAGATGCATTGAAAGAGTGGAGGTACCCATCACAAGTTTATCTTAGGTTCATTCTACATGGACGCTATTTTGCAGAAGCCTGTCAGATTGGTACATTCAAACCACGTGGTTTGTACGCACCAATCACAGAGGCTTTTGAAAAATGCAACGTGGGGAAAAATTTATTTTTAAAAAAAAGTATGGTATTTTTCTTTCACGTCCAAAACCAAAATTTGGTTCAGTAGTTTAATTACAATGTAGTCTACATAAAAAAAAAATGGTGGTTATATCGTCGCCTCAGAGCAACAGTAGGATATGTGCAAAAACAGAGTTGTCTATAAAATTGATTTTAAAATGCTGTGTTTTCAATGTTGAACATATAAGGCTGTAATTCAGGTATTTCAAAAATTACATAAAAATGTGAGAGTGTTCCACTTAATAAAGGCACATTTGGTAATATTAGCAAGACCGAAAACTCATTTTCGTTTTTTTTTTGGTGTCTTACTGTTGCTCTGAGGCGACGATATATATTGAAAACGTTTAGAAAAGGGTTCCCTGCGAACTTATTAACCTAAAATCCTCCAGTTATAAAATACTTTTTTCATAAAAAGTATACTAAATGCAGAAAATATTGAGATTGAATCTTGTTAAATATTGTTTTCCCCATATGTGAACAAAATTTTATCCTAATGGAATTAATAGTATTGTAGTTGCTCTGTTTATAAACACACAAAAAAAAATACCAATTTTTGTTCATCGGTCTTTTTTAATTAGCTTTATTGAGCGTAGGATAGTTTACAGGGAAATTGGGTCACAGGTAAACTGACATTTACACATCGCGACTCGCCAAACAAAATAACAAAAAAGAACACTCAAATGATTCTTAGAACAACCGCAAAAAGTTAACAGACGCGAAGAAATGAGGCTCATCAAATTAGACTACATAAAATCCTATTCCGATTTTGTAAAAACTTAATTAAGCTAAATTGTTTTGTGTGAACGGAGTTTCGGAACGGTAGGAGATCTAAAAGGAGATTCCTTTATTTGCTAAATTATGTGAAATGCATTTGATTACAAAACGCAAAAAAATTCAAGGAATTTAATTACCTGGTAGTCTCCTTGAAACTTTAATTTATGGTTCCTTACTTCCATAAACAACAATTCATATTTACGAAAAACAAAAATAACCCTTTCAACTGTGATATAAATCTAGAAAACCAGTATAATGTTCACTTTTAAGAAAAAAAGTGACGTAAGGTTATAAATGGTTAAGCTGTGAAACTTAAAGGTGTTTTATTAAAATTAATAGAGATTATAAGTGCAGTCTAATAAATATAAATAAATCCGACGAATAGAAATGTAGAGGAATACAATCAGTGGCGGCGATTCGGGAGGGGAGGGGTTGCCCCCGCAATTTTTTCGGATGTTGGCCCAGAATTTTTTTTTGGAAGTCTCCCTCACTTTTTAAATATAAAATGCAAATCAATGGTTTTACTGCATTGTCAAAACTAGGAAAAATTTTGTACCCCTCACCTACTACTATTGACGATGAACACATTAACTGAACAAGTAAATGGGTTCGTTCATCACCAGGGCCTGATTAAGACCTTGAAGCAAGAATCCAGTCTTCGATCGGGGGCTCCATTACACTCAAATATCACAAAAAAGTTTTTTTTTAATCTTCTTATAAAAGTAGGTCTATTTACAAATGTTACTTTAAGTAAATTGAGTAGAAAACCATGTTAGAGATGATAATTATTTTTATGGTATGGGTAATTTGAGGACCACCTAGAAATCTAAAGTGTAAGTTCGGACTGCACGGGCTTATTCGGTAATCGGGTCCTGTCTGTCGCAAGTAGTGAAACAAGATTACGCCATCCTATTGGTGTCCAGTCTCTAACTAGTGTTTCAATAACTACTGAAAGTAATACTACGAAAGGTTTCAGTCTATTTTGAAAATGTTTTGTACATATACATATATTTATTCATTTTTCAGCTATCGGGTTTACTATATTGAAGTAGATGAACAGTTCAGTTCTTCTCCTTCGAGATTAATATACGTTTGTTATAAAATAGTTATATATTTCTATTATAGGAAATGAAACAATCAGTATTTTTCCTATTGTAAAAAAATGTTTCAAGGTCACCTGAGCAGACCAATTGTCTTTTTTTAAAAAAAAAACCTCTTCCTCAATGTAATACTTATATAGAGCTAAAATTTGGTTAAGACCTGCGCTTATCTAATAATCTATTAAAAAAACAAAAACTTTCCACAAATAATGCAATTAGTTTTTTGTTTCTCTAGAAAAATTTGTCGAAAGTGATCAATTGGTTTAAAAACTATACGGCTCAAATATGATATATAGATGCCCTAGTGCATAAATATGTTGAAAATGCATTTGTGAATTTGGGGTTAAGATTTCATTTGAATCCTTAAATCGTAATCTGCATAGTACTTTATTGTTGTAAATGAAAACAAATTGCAGCGACACAGCAGTTTGTTCACCTTTCTTTCTGTCTCAAGCAATTCACAGAAAGCATTTCCACTTCTCCAGGTTTATACCTCAAAGCCAATGCGAGATCGTCAACAATGAGACCCTCTGAAAGGAGCAGCCGATTCCGATTAACACTGACTTAACAGAAGCATTCCTAAACTGGTAATAAACGAAACAAGACGCTTCTCGCGTGCTCCTTTATCTTAATTGTAATTCCTTTAATTTAACTTTAAGTGTAAATCCTTAATGGTTATATTTTTGCATTACATGTTATTTGTTTTCTATATACTACGGCATTCATCGACTTATTTATCATATTTAAACTTAACTTTCTGAATCCAAACTAAATGGAATCAGCAATAGCGTGGTCGAGAAAACCTACATCGGCACGAAGCAAAACATATTTTAATTGGAAGAAAATATCTTTGTACAGTTCTTATACAGTGGCTATTCTTTAAAAAGGATTAAATTTCCAAGGATTAATTTTTCATTAGTCCGCTTATTAGAAAAGAGATGTAAAGGTCTGAGACAAGAGTTATGGAATATAGGGTTGTCGCAAATTGTTGACGGATGACCATTATTTCGCTGTATCACATTTAGCTGTGTTGGCATAAAACCATTTTTAATGGCAAAAATAATATTTTATTAGACCAATAACTAAAATGTGGTACAGGCAAAGAATGATTATCCGTCAACCACTTGTGAGGACCCTGTAGTTTTCGTTCTGTCAGTCCTAGTACGTTTGTGTCTGTCAGTTCCAGTACTTTTGGTTCTGTGAACCAAAATTTTTTTTGTTCCAAACGCAAATGAAGAGAGCCTTATCGAGTAACTCGAGGCTATCACGACAAACGGAAGGTTGTTAAAATTATTTTTAAATCAAATCCACAAATAATTATAACAAGGTTTTCACAACTTGCTTTCTAACACAACTCTGAACGATTCTCTTAATCGAGTTGAAATGAAAAAACAAGCCATTTCTAAAAAAATAAAACTTTCATTAACCCATTCATTTTAATGAGATTCGATTTCTTTGATGATCCTTCACTGGGTCAGTTTTTATAAGTTGTGTCGATGAAATGGACTTATAGTAAACGAGAAAACACAAACGAGAGCAGTGTTCCAAATCGCGCGAAAATACCTCACGATTTTTTGTTCTTTTTTTGTTCGAATGGAACGAAGGACGGTTTTGACCCGCATTCCAACTCGAAGCATCGATATACAACAAAAACACTTTTTTTTCTTGTAATTATAAATTTTAAAAAGGTTTGTCAATCTTTTCTCTCCTAAATAAGATTGTGATCAACTTTATTGTAAGTTTGGCCTTGGGGGAACGAGATAAAGCTTGCCGAATACTTTCGCTTTTGAAATCACGTGTGACCCACTTCTGCTTTCCTAATATTAGACGAGGGTTTCCAAAACTATTGCAGAACTTTAAAATATTTTTATTTTGAATTTCATGATTGTTTTCTTAAACTTTGGTCTAAAAGCAGAAACGCCCTGGATTTTTAATAAAATTACGAAAGCTATCCGATGTTTCTATAGAAGATTTAAAATAAACACAAAAATCAAAAGTAATTTCAGTTAAAATAACTTTCTATTTCATTGTGGAAAGAGAAAGTTAATTTGAAAGATAATTTTCCATTTGTTGAAATTTTCTTTTTAAATTTTTTAACGGGTTTGGGCGCACATTGGGCTATTGGCGATGGTTCGGGCCTATTCCGAAGGAAAGACGCGGGAACAATGCTTCGTTTTTAGAGCCGTCACACAATTTTTTTGTGTGGTTGAAACAAGAAATTTCTCCGCTTAACTATTCGAAATTACCAACTTAACGATTCGAAATTTCTAACTTAACGGCGTCGAGTGCTAGCTTCGGTGCTGTCCTCGTTATTCAACCATGGTTAAAAAATACGAGGCATTGTTCCCGGGTCTTATCTCGGCCAATATCTCAATATGCAGCTCTAATGCGACGTCAATTAACCAAACAAAACTTAACGCTTGAAATTCCCAACTTAGCTGTGCTGAAAATTCCCCACTTCCAATTTATCGACATTTTAAAACTTTATAGATTAGATAATTTTAAACAGTTCTCTCAAAAGTATGGATTTGCTGCAAGCATGATCCAATGCAGTGTCCGTTCAGACGTTTAATTTAAATCTTACAAGTTGGGCAATTTTTAATCTTCCCGCTTTGATTTGCTAACAATATTAATTTTCTCCTGGCATAAATTTTCCGAACTCGGGGATTTGTAAAACACAAAATTCCCAACTTTTAAGGTTTCCAGATTATTGGGGGTGTTATGCAAAATATGCCCCTCGCTTCCTCCATCGATTAGTGCGAGAACCAGACAGCTTTAAGCAATGGCTATAGAGATACAAGAGAAAGAAGCTGTAGTGGTGTCTCATACGGTGCGAGAAATATAGTATTTTTGGTCCTTCTCGAATTTTGAAAAACTGGAGCCGTCTCGTTCTTACACCTATGTTTTCAATTGTTTCCTTATGATTATTCTATTATGGAACTTTTTGACATTCGGTTGTATCATTTGTTAAATTAGTTGATAACACAAGAGATTTTTCTATCAAGTAGAAATCACAAAATGCCTCAATTAGCAATGAATAACAATAAATGAAATCTTTGACATACGGTTGGTTGGTTGCATGAGATTTAATGGCACAAATATGGCCAAGCTGCGCGAAACACTAGATATTAAACCAACATTAATTTGAAATACGACCTTTTGGACTTTGAACGACAATATGATTTAAAGGAAGAGCAGGCAAGCGTAAAATATTAAGGGATTTTAGGTAAGAATAAAGAAACATCCAAATTCCAACTTACCTCTGCATATAGGAGAGCTGCTTCCTCCTACCAGCCTCTTTCTGGGCGAACTTTCCGAAGTTCTTGAGACTGACGGCCCTCTTCCCATTGATGATGGTCCCGTACTCCCTGCACCCCTTGTCCTCGTCGTCCTCCTCGAAGGCGTCATTGATGAGGCCGTTCGCGGACCCGGGTGAAAACTCCTCGGCCACCGGCGACAGAGGGGTGTTGGGGGTGGAGGGTGCCAGTGACACATGGTCACGTGCGGCGGCAGGTGGTGGAGGGGCTAGAATTGTAGAGTCCTGTCCCACGAAGTACCTGTAGGGGGTGTCGTAGTCGACTTCGAAGATCGTGGAGAACTTGTTGGGGAAGAAGTTGTCAAGGATGGACATTGTGGCCCCAACCACGACTGATAGTATACCTGCAAGGAGAGAGATAGAGAAGAGATAGGAGGAATATAAAGGGCTAGTACAAGGAGCTAAGTGAGTGACGATTGTGTCTGACAAAAAAAATTCTACAAAAATTAAATTTGACAGAACATTTTAAGTTTTTTTAGCATTTGATAGTCGATACAATTTTTTTATACTCAAAAGTATTACCACCCATAGATAATAGAGTATTTTATATGAAAGAAGGTCTTGTGATATAATATAATTTGTGTTTAGATATTTTCTCCACAGTAATGGAAAATAGTGTTAGTCCATTTTCGGGTTTTTGGGGCTCGTACCACGTGGAAGGCAACCCGGCCATATATGGAAAAGCAAGATATCATGGACAGTTAAGGGGAGGATAGGTAAAACCAAGAAAATCATTTCACAATATTCCAATCTCGTGGCGTGATCATTTTCCACTTCCGCACATTTAGCTGCCACAAGCATATAGTTGTATACGGTTGCTGTCATGTACCCCCTTCCCCACCTTAAATATTAGATACTTGATTAATATAGAGAACAATTCATAAGTGATAATTGGAGAATTGATGATTACCTTATAGATGAATATTAGGATGGTCCTACATACTTAAACGGCCAGTCATGCTAACTTTAAACATGGTTACTATGAGGGAAGTTGCATTTTAAAACAAGAAATACAAACATTTGGATTTTGATTGATTTAGATTTGGGGGAACAAAGTAACATTTAAATCGATTTGCGGTGGTACACAAGTAGCAAGTACATATTCCCCTCTAAAGCGATCATCATGGCCGAGAATATGGATTTGTTGTTCAAGGCGTACCAACGCACACCCCTTTGGCTGGTTTAATCGTCGCTCACTAAACAAGTTAACAAGTTTGGTTAGGTAAGGCATATTGGAAATACGACTGATTTGTTGATGGACTGAGCTATGTAATGGAGCCATCCCATAGCATACGAGACGATGAGAGTAGAGAGGGAGGGGGTGTCTCACCTGCCCCCAGAAGGGTCCAGAAGCACCAGCCGAACGAGAACCTGAGCACCTGCACCTCGAAGTGGATGAGGAGCGGGATCTTGGGCAGCAGCAGGTAGTAGATTAAGTTGCTTGCCAATATAAGGAGGCCGGTCAGCACCATGGCGTAGGCGCCATACCTCGGCACCATGCACAGCAGGATGTTCATCACCATCCACATGGCGAAGGCCGTCCTGAGATACGTGGGAGAGATAAGCAGTTACGTTTCGATAGGCAACGTGGACAAGGAACTAGATACCATAGAGTAATGATACAAATAGAGGAATAAAAATGCTGATTTCCGTGTGTCCATCATTGAAACCACGTGATTTGTGGAAATGCCAATTCACTCATGCGCCAATATTACTTGGCAGGCCTTGGCGACTTTAAGAACTAAACGAGATCGAAGTATTGTAATATGGTTTTGTGTTTAATTTTGTATTTAAATATAGTTTTTTTTTTTAACGAGTGGCACAATTTAAGGGAGTTTAACAGATATATTAAATATATTTTTCTTACTTTGTACTTTTGAAATAATTGCGTTACGTTTTTATGTAAAAAATTTACCATAAGCGGAGTTCTTTCAATTGTTATTTTGTATAGTTCAATAAGAAAATATGAACAATAAAACCGGAGAAATATAAAGAGTTTCGTTTTTTCGAGTATTGAACACAAAGAAAATGATATTTTCGTTTCGTTAATGAAGAGGAAATATTTAGCGCAAATTGTTTGAAAATAAGTAAATACCTACATACATGTTAAGAAGTTGAATACGGACAGAACGCCTTATCACCAAAAAGAAGAAAGTGCGCCAAATTTGGAACTCCTGCAGATGTCTGAACGCCAAATGTGGCAGCGCTAAAACAACGTGATGTTGGTTTTCTTTTTCAATGTTGACACCGCGGCTTCACGAGAGTCTGGCATTGAAGGCGCTCTCTATTTAATATAACAACTCTTTGCTAGATACAGCGACATTCTAGGCCTCGGAGATGTACTCGTTCCCCCTAATGTACGGAACATGTCTGCGAATTTCTTCTGTATTGGTTGAGTTTTATCTCCGAGGCATTTTATCTACAAAAACCCCCTTCTTTCATAACCAAAGCCACTCTTAACCTGTGCAAAGTAAGCCACGGGGGTCCTTTAACCTGGTTTTCAGGTTTTTTTTGTATTGCCTAGACCACTTTTGCACTATTCTTCTAAGAAAAAAGGACATTGCATAAATTTTTATAGCAACAGATAAGAACTTTTATTTTGAAATTTTTTTAATTATAATATTTTTTTAATTAAAAATCCGTAGACTAATTTAAATAAAATTAAATTATACATAAAAAAACGAAGGGAAAGAGGTAAGAGCAAGAATGTCATCTCGTCAAATTGTATTGATAGGTTTGGTTTGTTTAAAAAATGTCGCACTAGAGCTGCACATTGGGCTATTGGCGACGGTTTGGGCCTATCTCGATGGAAAGACACGGGAACGATGCCACGTATTTGTGAACGATGGTCAGATGACGAGGACAATACCTGAGCTGGCACCCGATAGGCATCAGGACATTGAACCGTGGTGAGATTTATCGCGTACCAGCCCCGTATACACGCCAGTATAATTTGTTCGAAGTTTTGGACGACTTTCTAGTATTTTTGAGGCGAAGCTGATCGCAAGATCACTACTTTTTGTATTGGTAAGGATTGGCCACTAACAGAAAGATAAACATGCTATTCGCGTCTGACGCCCCCATCCTCGCCCCGTATGTGTTTGCTTTATACTATGATTTTATACGCATGGGTGCCAAACTTTCTATTGATTGAAGCGAAATCCATGTTTATTGTGCTATTCGTCACGGAGTTGTGTCGGAATGGGTGCCATACCGCCATTTCCAATAAAGTTTTCGACTACCCCCAGCCCAGGGGTACGCGTATCAGGGGTTGAAAACCGCTGGTGCAGACTGTAGAATGAGGGTTAGATTGCGCTGTTACTACAATAACGCACAAACAGTAGCTTTATCAGAGACCCAGGAAAGTATCAGTCTTCAAATTATCCCAATACGCTAAATTAAGACATTTTGTAAACATTCGCATGGTCAATAATAAAACACTGTCAATACGCCACCGCGGAATTAGTTCACATTTATCTTGCTTATTTGCATAGTTACACTCAAAGAAACGTGATAGTTGATAATAAAGATAACACTTCGAAAGAAAGTAGCGGTTGTCCCAGTCCCGATAAATAAAATTATATCAAGATTCTGTGTAACGTTTCTTCCGATATACCAGTTACCGTCCTGCCTCCTCCGCGCCATTAAGTTGTGAACTTGAAAGTCCGCCCAATCCAGTGTGAACGACCGTGACACAAAACAAGAAATCGAGTCACGCTTTTGTTTTCCGACGCGTTTCTTTTTCCGTTGTCACTTCTTCGAAAAACTCCGATTTCGCCTCCACTCGAATCACGCATTCATTTGGTGGAGGAGGTGGATAGTTCACGTATTTCGACCGACAATCGAACTCGTAAACTGTTTACGTTGTTGAAACGAATGCCCTCCTTTAGTTAGCTTGTTTTCTCTCTAACTTTAATAGAAATTAACACTTATTTTTTTTAGAACACTTATTTTTCAGCAATGAAGTAATTTAAAGAAAACACATTTTTAATGCAATTTTGTGTTTTGCTTATTGTTATAAGTTACGCAAGTAGTGCGAGTTTCAAATCGATTTAATGTATAGAAGGGGATTCAAATTAAAGGGATAAATGACACGACTAAAGAGAAAGTTATATAAAAGAATGTAAAATGAATTTTTTTTTCAAATAACAGGCACTTCATGAGTTTATAATAAAAGATAACAGATTAAAAGATAAGATTTATAATAATAATAATTGATAACTGTTAAAAACGTAAACAAGAGTGTTACCACAGCATGATGGACGTGTAGTACCCCGCTTTGCGGTACTTCCCTCCCCAAGAGAATCCTTCCAAATTTTGGCTCAAGTACTCCGCAATGGTGAGGATCGGAAACGGAAGACCTTTCACCAAGGCCTCTCGAAACTCCGTCTTGAGTTGGGTGGCTGGATAAAGGAGAAATATACAAGTAATAACGTCAGTGGCATGGACATGGGGTTCGATGGGTCATTAGTGGTTAGTTTCCGTGGGATTCACCTAAGTCAGGGTTACCATCGTGTCCAGCTTGTTCCAAGGTTGGTCATGGGCAAGTTGTGTAGCCGCTCCATCATTGGTGACGATTGTTAAATGTTGGAGAAGGTATTTTTTTTAAGCCCGAAGCTGACGCAACTTGTTCACTTAAAAAAAACACACGTCCCTCTGAATCAGTGGCGGCGATTCGGGGGAGCATGGGGTGGTGGTTCCTCCCGCACTTTTTCAGATGTTGCCCCAAGATTTTTTTCGGAAGTTGTCCCCTCACATTTTTAATATAGTTTAAAAATAAAATATAAATCAATTGTTTTACTGCATTGCTAAAACTAGGAAAAATTTCGTAACCACAACCCGCGATGTAGCTCGAGTTTTACCCCTATATTACAAATAATTCTTCAATTTTTTTTTATCAAATGAGTAAAATTAGTAAGTTACGTTTAATTAAAAAAAATTATATAAAAAAAACTTTGTAGGTCGCTGTACGCAGTCGTAAAATTTAATAATATTTAGCCTAATAATATTAGGACTACGAGCAATTTTTAAAATGACCTTTCAGCAACTCCTTGTCATTTTATTATGAGCTCTACCAGATACTCAAAGAGTATTTACAATGGGGCTAGTATGCCTCTGAAAAACTGAAGATACTGCTTTGTTATTAACTTTTAGGGTCGAAGAATTTGTTGTGTAGGTTGTTTTTAGTTGAAATTCTTCTCAAAAGCCGCGTTTGAGCTGCCCCGAAATATCTCTACACATTTTTTTCTAGATGTCGCCGCCAGAGGTGGCGCTACTGGGGGTGCTGGGGGGGGCTGTAGCCCCCCTGTCGGGCAAGGCAAGCCCCCCCGTCGGGCAAAATTATGAAGTTCGTCGGGGGAAAAGTGTTAGTTAAGACCAAATATTTTTAAAACATTGGATCAAATTTAATTTTTTTAATGAAATGGATATAGGTCATAATTCCAACAGATAAAATCCCGACACACCGAAATCTCGACACCAAAGGTCTATCGTGGTCGAATGTTTAGAGACTCGAACCGATAAGGACGAATTTGATACTGAACATTTTGGGAAGCGACATACAGCGATTTGGTTATCAGAGAGTTGTCAAATTCGTTCCTTTCGCAACCAAAAAAAAATATTGCCCATGTATAAGGGATTGGTGTACCTTAAATCTGATCGTGATCCAATGTCCTGATGCCTATTGAAATTGCGTCGGGTACCAGATTAGATGTGGAACTCGTCATCTGACCATGGTTCAGAAATACTGGGCAGTGTTCCTGGGTCTTTCTTTCAAAATGATCCCGAATCGTAATTAAAACATATATTACATCTAAATAAATTTCTTTGACGTTAATTTATTACTTTATTAATAAGTCAACTTATTTTATAGAGGATTGTATAGCTTGGGTTTTATTTTATTGTATAAAAAAAGCATTCTTGACTGTATAGACCAGTAGGGTCGTTTGGCACGTTAGCAAAATTAATATAATTTTTTAGTAGATATATTTAGAAAATACGATTTAGGAAAATTGGAGACCAAAATCAAGTTCGCTTGTGTCACAAAAATTCATTGAAAGGCCATTGAATACGGGGACGGCCTAAGAATATTTATAGCCAAAGTAGGCATAATTTTGCCGCCGATCTTCCTTTTACACAGAATAATATTTTGTAGATAATCTGGCAGCTTATTTTTTCAATGCTTTAAATCATACCCTTAAAAATAACATAATGGTTGAACATTACGGTAAGAAATTAATATATAAACTTAACATTATCTATGCAATGTACAAATGTGTAAAAAATTTAAATAGTCATCAGTAAAGTACAAACATTGTGTACTACAATTTGGCGCCCTCCTTAGTCTGGCGGGACTAAGCGGTCGCTTGGACCCATTGGACCACCAGATAAAGTTAAGCCGCCCCCCTTGTAAAAATTATTCCCGGGCCATCCCGCAGGCAAACGGTTTCCAGTTCTTTGTCAAGGTCCAGGAGAAAAGTGAAAGTTTTTCGCACACCGCAATACTCTTTTCTTTGTAATCTAGGGGATCAAAAAGGAACCCCACCATACTTCTTTTTTTATTGGTGGATGACATGTTTTGGAGAGTAGAGTGACCCCAGGCCATGAAGTGGACCCTAGGGGAGCGATAACCTGAACAAGACGCTTCTCCAAATATATTGCTTCGTCTCTGCCATTGTTCGATCACAACTTGTTCCATTGCGCGGGAAATGCAATTAGGCTCGTCCCCAACAAAACATGTTGAAGATGTCCACCCCTCACTTTCTGGGTGGTGTGGACCTTTGTCCGTGTCAAAAAAATTATCGCTCCAGTGCATTTTTTGCATATTATAGCGTAAACGAACATTTATCTTCGTGTATGTTAAATTTTTATGAGTCTAACTATAAAGTTTTTTCATTCACATCTTTTTTTTTAATTCTGCATATCTACCATATTGAAGTAAGTAAACTTTTCTATTTTCTTATAACGAGGAAATAAAATAAAACAGCAAGGTTGTATTTGTGATGGGATAAAAAAATCTATCGTGATCAGGTTTTGCTTGTTACAATGACGTCCTTATAATGGTAATCATTTCAATGAACTGTCCCAATTTCTAGTTCCGACCAAATGTGGTGGTTTTTTGTACTTTGTTTTTAATTTTTATAACTACCAACTAAAGTTATTGTATTAAGTAAAATAAAAATAATGAATTAAATATCTTGTTTGTGAAATTAGGTATGTAAGGTTTGAGTATTTTATCTGCAGAAGGTTTCAAAAAAATATTTTAATTTGGGTGAATTATATATTTTGTTATTTTTTTTCTCGATAAAATCTAAAAAAAGTCAAACCAAATTTAAATTAACTGTATTAAGTTTAATTCTTAATTAAATGAATTTTATATGTGTATATGTATATATCAGTAAGAATTTTGAAAAACTTTGCATTACAAAAGTCATACATACTTTAAAATATTTTATTTCCCAAATGTAAATATTATACTTTATTAGTAATTTTTTACTAAGCAAAATTATTACTACAGAGGATAATTTAACAGACTCATTAATTACAAATTTAATTATAATTTTTAAATAACAAAAATTTTAGTAATTAAAAAAAAATATTTCCAAAATACTGCAGTTTTTTTTATTACAATATAAAGCTTTTTTAAAACAAATAATCGTGCAATGCTTATAAAAAAATTTTTGCAGTGCCATTAAGTTAATTTTAACACGCATCGTTTGACTGTGGTACGATTTGTACAGTTTTTGTAACAATTATCTGCTTTCCACAATGCTTTAAGTTTATGAAAATACGTAAAATAGCGAGATTGAGTACTTCTTGATTTTAGCCCATAATAATAATAACAATAAAACTTTATTACTAACAAATTTAAGATATTTATTAATACTATATTTTTGAAGTAAAACGTCTTTAAAATCAACTACTTGGCGTATCTGGACAGAAAAACTATGTAGCGCTTTTAGAGTGATCCTATCTGACACTTTACTGTCAGACAAATATTACTATTTATTTAAATTAGTTCTCTCTTGTCCGATAAGAAATTAGGAGCCGATGCGTGTAAAATGTAGTTAAAGCAAATCACACATAGGGCGTGAATGGAGCCCTCTGCATCAGACGAAACAATTTGTCTTCCTTTTGCTTGAGATGTTTCTGTTGGCGGCCATTTCCTATTTCTTTATAATCTACTAAAATGACGTTTCACCTACAATAATTCTGGACGTGTTCCGATACAGTCACATCTGATTTTTTTTTACGATAAAATAATTTTATAAGCACTATTTACGTAGAGGATATTAGCCCCCCTGTCGGGGAATGCTAGCTCCCCCGTCGGGCAATTCCTGGCGCCACCACTGGTCGCCGCAGCGGCGATAACTTATATTACAATGTTGCCGCAGCGGCAGTAGGCGGTAAGCGGCGGTTTTAACATTATAATATAAGCGGACATTGTTATAGCGGTGTAACAACATTGTTAGCGGAGTATAAAGGGTTAAAAAAAATGAAAGACTAAAACGTTAAAGAGACTGGGATACATATTTACTCTTTGAAAGTTGGTTCGGGGTATTTATCAGGAGAAACTTGTCGAATGTTGACATAAAAATATCGAAAGTTTGAGAGTTTTTTGACATTTCTTTACGCTATTGAGAACGTTATTCTTTTTCTGAAAATTGCTGGAACTGAATTTAGTGAGTGTATAATAAGCAGAGTGCACAGATTTCGACTAGTACCTCCAGTAGTTTAAAGTTAAATGCTAGTTGACGGGCAACACTGTAGACACGATGTCAATTTTTTGAAAGTGCAAAACCTATTTCGTGTATACTAAGCCTTTGCACTCAGGCAGTACGGAAGATAGAGTTTCTAGATAGATTTTCTTTATTTGCAGAAATGCGGCGGAATGGGTATAAAAAAATAGGTGGAGGGGATATATGAATGTTTGCTTTTATTAAAAAATGATTTACATTACAAATGCTTGTCCATGACTTTTCATCATAAAGGATAAATATATTCCAAAATCCATTACAAATTCCGAGTGCTTTTACACTACGACGATTTATTACGCAAATATATTGAAATGAAATTTCAAATACAAAAGGAAAAGCTCTAACCTTCAACCCAGTTGAATCTTTCATTGTAGTTTATTTCGTCACAGTTCTTGTGAATAGGATTCGCTGGAAATATAGACAATGTTAAAAAACAGTTTCAGTTATATACATAAAAACACTATCATAGAAACTATTTTTTTTTAAGAATTTAACGATATTAATAAGCTTGTTAAAATTATTCTGAAAATTTATCAGAATAAAATTTAATGTAAATAGGCGTAGAGTATAACTTCTAGGAACAATATATTAGTTAAAAGCTAAAATACTGTTTTGTATTGCAAGTAATGTAACAATGCATACTGAATAGTTTTGAAATCTAATTTCGGGTTCTCCCTCTGAAGTTAAAAATCGTAAATTGAATCGACCGCATTGTAAACTATTAATTGCAATTTAAATTAGAAAAAGAAAATATATTGAGCTTAAGTGGTTACTAGTGTTGCATTGAGTTTTTATGGTGTACCTTTTTTATTTTCTACATGAATGACAATTAAATATTTGAGAATAAAGTATTTAGAAAAAAAAAATGTTTAATTGACGAGTAAAGTTTAATCTATTTTACTAATTTGAAATATTATAATAAAAAAAACTAAGTTGGAGTGAGAACATAGTAACATAATAAAATAAGCAATTGTTGTTTCGTTTATTCTTAAAAATTCTTACTTAAATATGACGAGAGTTTTCCGAAGCATGCTCCAATAAAATTTTTCGTAATTTTATTTTCATAGTGAATAGTTTAATTAAAATTAGTGAAAAGCAACTTATTTTATTATAACTAATTCACTATTATTATTACTAATAATAAGTTATTATAGCTAATTATATAAGGATTTTTTTTATAAATATTATTATAACTATTACTATAAGTAATTATTATAACTATTACTATAAATAATTATTATAACTATTACTATAAGTAATTATTATAACTATTACTATAAGTAATTATTATAACTATTACTATAAGTAATTATTATAACTATTACTATAAGTAATTATTATAACTATTACTATAAGTAATTATTATAACTATTACTATAAGTAAATATTATAACTATTACTATAAGTAATTATTATAACTATTACTATAAGTAATTATTATAACTATTACTATAAATAATTATTATAACTATTACTATAAATAATTATTATAACTAATTATAGGAAGGATATTTTTAAAACAACTTTTAGTTAGAAGCTTAATTGTGAACATATGTAGGAAAACTTTAGCTAATTTCGATAATCATTTAACACTAAAAAAAGAACCGAGCACAATGTTATAAATGGTTATTTAATTGGTTATTAAATTTATAAATGGTTATAAATTATTTCAAATAAAATTTTTGAATAAAATACCAAAATGAATTTTTACAAAAAACAGAAAATATTTCGTCAATGCGTAAATTTTGAGAAAAACACACGAAAATATTTCGTTTTATAATCAAATGCGGTAATACGAGGAAGCCTATTTAACAAAACTTTCATAAACTGCAAGTAACCATTTATAACAATGCATTTTACATATCGTCGGCTTAGAAATAAAACCACGTATATTTAATCTAAAGATTTAACAACCGTACTTGGGGACGAAATAAAAGCAATACACTTCGAAATGTTAATGACCTCGGTGCTGGCTTCTAGAGAGGGAAAAAAATATCGATCTTCGATTTCGTCACCAACTACGGATGGTAAAACTTTAGTTTAAATATACGTGGTTTAACTTCTAAGTTGATGACATATTTTCTATATATACTGTGACATCATTTTGCACATTGTAGGCAATATTTATAATTAGTTAACAAAAAGAAGTAAACAAAAATGACCATTTTATTTGGAATAGACATTTATCTTCATACAAGGTCCCATTCTTAATTTGGCGTGAAGGCAATCCTACGCATCCATTCCGTGTTTGGACATGTCGCTTTTGAGAAGATGTATGCGCGAGATATTTGCGAAATTGTGTTTTAGGTCAGTTGTGGAGGAGGCGTTGTACATCCACAAGTGGCAGCTTACGAAAAGGTTGTATTACAAAAAGGGGTTAAGGAAATGTTTTTAACGCAACACGTGGGAGGAGCTTAGTTGCCATGGGGACCACACATATTTCTAACATCAAGATGCCCATCGTCTTCAACAAGATGCAACTGGCAAAATGACGATTTATTATTTTTTGTTGTAGGGAAAATATTTCCAATTTAACCCTTTGCACTCGTAAGGCGCCTCTCAAGCACCAACATAACGACCAGCTATTTTGTTTCCCTGTTCTTTAAAATAAACGAGAACAGCAGGACATTGTGTTTAGAACATAAATCTGTTTTGCAACTTGTTTTCTTGCAAATACAAAACAGATTAGAATTTTTTTTTCTTTATGAGTATAAAAAAAAATCTGCGGAAAAGAACGTAAAGAGGAATAACTGTTCCATAGAAAGAACACAAATCGCAAAGTGTTCGCGGAGTGCAAAGTGTTAATGAAATATTAATCTGATTATTCATCACTAAATGTTCCCAGAATTTAAATTTATCTTATTTTGATGTTTTCCTTTTACATTCCATTGCTTTATGTTTTCGTTGTTGATTTTGAAAGTCCGCACTTAAATAACAAATAATTTAACCAATTGTCTCCGCTCAAGGAATAACATAACGGCCAGTTTTATTGGTTCCCTGTTCTTTAAATTTAACCCTTTGCACTCTAAGAACACTTTGCGATTTGTGTTCTTTCTATGGAACAGTTATTCCTCTTTACGTTCTTTTCCACAGATTTTTTTTTATACTCATAAAGGGAAAAAAATCCTAATCTGTTTTGTATTTGCAAGAGAACAAGTTGAATAAAAGGTTGATGTTCTAAACACAAGATCATCATGTTCTCGTTTATTTTAAAGAACAGGGAAACAAAAGAACTGGTCGTTATGTTGGCTCCTGAGAGGCCACATCGAAGTGTAAAGGGTTACATGAAAACATTATCTTGTGTTTACAAAACATGGATTTTTCTCAAATTGTTCTCTAGGATATCCCAAACAGTGATCCCCCCTCTATGAGCATAAAATATTCCGAGGAAAATAACAGATTGAGGAATAACTGTTCCATTAAAAGAACGTAAATATCAAAGTTGTTCTTGGAGAGAAAAGGGTTAAGTTCAATTATACGAAGGTACATCGTATCCCCTGCTTTACAACACTGCATTAGTAACAGTCGTCAAAATAACGGGTACTTGCAGTAAAATAACATTAACGGCAAGACGTTGTTACTAATGCAATGTTAAAATAAAGAGAAAAACTTTAAAAAAATTCCAAACAGTAAAAAAATCCGACGTTAAACGCGATTCTATGCTTTGAAGTTGGTGCTAATTTGTTATTAAAAATTAAATAATAAAAAAATGCAAGTGTTTTAAAAAAAAAATTTAAGTTAGAGTATTTGGGTCTCTAATGCCAATTGAAAATACAAATTTTTTTTTTTATAAAAAGAAATTTTGTTTGTACTACACAGTTAAATAATATAAATAGCTTTAAAAAAAAAAGAGGAAAAGTGCGATTGGTTGAATATTCATTACACTTTTCTAATTGGTTATTTATAAATTACATTTGCAATAAGATCGCTGATGTAATATATTGCTTGTGCTTGAAATACTAAAAAGTTTGAAAGTTCGCGTTCATCGTGGGTATATCACCCCTTAGGCTTGAAATTTGGTACTTTCCAGAAAAAAATGAACAATAAAAAATTTTGATTTCAATATTTTCAAATAAAAAACCGCGAAGAAGTATTTAATAAGACACTTTACAAATACAAATATTGACGACCAACAACCGACTCAAGTTCTAACAAGGTTGGCCCCCCCTTTATTTTATAAAGATAGAAGAAAGAGGTACTTAAACATTTGGAAGGACCCTACGAGTACTTAATTTATTTCGCAAATAACTATGTTTAAGTGTTCCGTAGAAAAGAAACGTCCTCAAATACATTTCTGGAACATTAACAATTGAATAGGTAGGTAGAGATTGCAGTTTAAAGTCACGGTCTGTCTTTTACTAACCTTCGGAATTGCCCAGAAGACCGTAACTGCGTTTACTGTAATCTGCATGCATGTCTGGCTTCAAATTGAAAAGCAACAGTTCAGCACTGAAGAGACTGAAATTTTATATGTAGTTTCTTAAAGACTTATTTACCGTTCCCTTTCTATCTCACTGCTAAAAATACTCATATTTGACAGGAGTTTTGCTAAATATGCTCTAATTGTATTTCGAGAGAGATATACATGTTGAGAGAGAGATATGTTACAAATACAAATATTGACGACCAACAACAGGCTCAAGGCCCAACAAGGTTGGTCCATCTAGTACCTCTTAACTATCCCTCAATACATATCTAACTTCTTCTTAAAATCCGTTACTCCTTTACAATTAACAATATTCACTGGCACGTTGTTCCATTTGTCTATTACCCTATTATAGAAATAGTGTTTTCTCCCTTCCCGATTAAAATAGGATTTGTTTAACTTAAACCTATGACCTCTCGTTCTATCACTCATATTAAAATCTAAACCCTCCACATCTCCTTGTTTGATAAATTTGAATAATTGAATCAAATCTCCCCTAACCCTTCTCTTCCAGAGTATACATATTCAAATTTCTCAATCTATCTTCATAATTCATGCCTGAAAACCCTTGAACCATTTTAGTAGCCCTGTGCTGAATTTTCTCTAACAATTCAATGTTTTTTTTAAAATATGGTGACCAAAACTGTACAGCATACTCAAGATGTGGCCTTACTAAACCTCTGTACAATGGCAAGATAATATCCTTAGATTTTGATGAAACACTTTTTCTGATGTACCCCAACATTCTGTTAGCTTTTTTGCTAGCCGCTGTACATTGATGACTCATTTTAAAATCCTCATTTACTAATACACCCAGATCACTTACAATCTCGCTATTTTTGATTTCTGCACCCTGTAAAACATATGCAGCCTTACTATTTTTGATACCCATGTGCAACACTTGACATTTACTGATATTAAAAGACATGCCCCATTTAACAGCCCATTCTGATATTTTTGTTAAATCACCTTGTAATTGCTCTATTTGTTCCCCAGAATTCACAGACCCCATAATTTTTAAATCATCTGCAAAGATGCTGACCTTGCTCCCAATATCCCAACTAATATCATCAATAAAAATAATAAATAAAAGTGGACCTAAGACAGAATCCTGTGGCACTCCACTTTTAACTTCTGCCCACTGAGAGTAATTACCTTTAATTTGTACCCGCTGACTCCTACCAATTAACCAGTTCCTTATCCATTGTAAAATTTCAATGGATAAGGAACTGGTTAATTGGTAGGAGTCAGAGAGAGATATATATATAGAGAGAGATGTTGAGAGAAAGAGCGAGATGTTGATGTAGAGAGAGAGAGAGATGTTGAGAGATACCTTGGAGGGAGACGTTGACGCTGTTGAGTCCGATCCTCACGCTTATGTCGGCGAACAACTTCTCTCTGGAGAACGCCCGGTAGGTGCTGCTGATGGCCGCTTCGGACACGTGCCAGTCGGTGCCATTGTTGGTCACTGGAAAGAAAAATGCATCGGTGCTGCTTGTACCAATAAAGTAGAGATAAAAATATAATATATTGTTTACAAACTATTATTTGTATGTCACAATCTATTGTTTGTGATCCTCTAGCTGAAGTACCCGTTCTTAACTTTTAAAAAAAAATATATCAACAGGACCTCGTTTTCGTAGCAAAATGAAAGTCCTCGCCTGTATCTGTTAGCAAATAAAATAACTTTTGTCAAATCGTACGAGGAAAAAAATAGTTTAGTTATTCAAATAACCTTTTAGAAGGAAATAATGCGTTCGGCAACTCTAATTTTAGACAAATTATATTTTTATGGATGTAAACCACATTTGTGTGGAACCATTCTCTATGACCACCTACATAGTGAATTTGACTAATTCAATTCTGTATTATAATTTTGTAATAAAGAAATGTATGAAGACTTTGAAATAAAGTTTACTCAATAAATTTATACTCGAATACACTATTGAGTTTGACGTTAGGGCTGTTACAAACGGACAGGTCCATTTCACAGATCCGTCACTTATCCATTTTTCATCCGTCATCTGTAACAGCCCTTACACGTCTGAAGGCCGCCTCGACAGACGCAGATTATCTGATATTATCTATACATTTATGTAAATACCCTATCAATGATACCGAAAGATCATTCTTGTATTTACATTTTAGCAATTCGAGTAAAATCTGAAACAAGCGCTTCGTCCCATTGCTCAGTTATCAGTCTCCAAAGAAAAATTAACAAAATATTGCAAGTTAAAATATCTTTTAAATACTTTAATAAATAATACTTAATTCCCAATTTAATATTCTATTCAATCAAGTGCATATCACACAAACTTTTATGACCCTTTAGAAAAATACAAGCATCGCGTTGCTTTTTTTATAATTTAATTTCCGGAACAAACCGCCAACAACTGTGGAAATTTCTCTTAACTTATATTTTCTGCATGATTTTTAACCGCGTTTTAGTAAATTGATTCAATTTGTAGAAAATAAGACAACTAAACATATTTAGCATTTTTATAACGGTTTGAGAAGGAAAAAACCCACACAAAATTTAGTTTGGGTAGCGTATAACTGCTTACAGTATGGCTTCAACCACGTCCATAGTAGGAACTGGTTACGAGCGTTCCAGAAGTAAGTTAGAGTTCAGTGCTAGGTTCTAATGTCTCAATGAGACAATTCGGGCTAGAAAATATGATGAGCCTATGACATGCCGCGTCAATCAAGAAGGGGTTAATGTGGTATAGATAGGATTTCTATAAATTCGAAACGTAGTACCTTACCCGAGAAAAAAGTTATTTATCTCGTAACATTTAACCCTTTATCTACTGACGGTATTTATAAGTACAACAGACTTTAATCGTTCATCCCGTAGCGAATGTTTCTAGTATTTTGAAGGAATTTTGCAGTAACAGTCTTTCAACACAACTTTTTCATCACGATAGATTGAAGCAGTAGTAGTTTTAGGTTGTATATTTTAGCGAGGAATGGCGTATGTTTCAATGAACCTTTGAAACAGATGTTTCTTGTGCTGACATTTTGTAGGGATTGTCACACTTTTTTTTTTTGTGCTTTGAACATAGTAAAAGACAGAAGGTAAGTGTTGTATTTTTTATGTGTTGGTTATGATCTTTGAATGTGATTTGACTAAATATTTTAAGTGACATTTAATGTAAATGGCATTAAGTTTACAGTTCCACTTAAATTAATTAGCTATAACGAATCAAATTTTACAAGGGTGAGTATTTTTTTATGTACTAAGGGGCAACGTCCCCTCCGTCGCTGACGCTCCGCTAATCCCCGGAGTTATGCTTTGCAATTCCGTTTGGTTTGCTTCACAAACCAATTCTCACTTCTCTTATTGTATGATAGAACTCAATGATAATGTGTCCTAGCAACAATCAATTTGTAGCTATATAAATCGATATTGGAAACTTTAAAAGCTAAAACTGACTAACTAAACCTATGTTCTAAACAAATAGAACATTGCTATTAGTTTAGAACATTGCTAACTAATAGCAATGTTCTAATCTAATAGCAATGTTCTAAAGTAATAGCCATGTTCTAAATATATGTAAAATTGGGGAAACCACAAGGTAGGGCTGTCATTACTTCCATTTTCATCGTTCCCCCATTCCGAAAGAATTTTTATTAGTTTACATAAATGGCTGTAACTAATTTAACCTTCAAGATAAAATTTTAATCTTGATACCATCCTAAAAAGGGGGATTTTGCAAATATTACTATATTTTTTAATGAAAATATATTTAAAAAAATATTTAGAACAGTTTTTAAGTTTTCGCTTTTGAAAAAACCTGCCGAAATTGCGAATTTTTTAAACATTTCTTTAATTTTTTTATTTATTTATGAATACAAAACAAAATTTAATTTTCAAAACCGTTATGGATCATTTATAGACAATAATTTAAACTATAGACTGTAAATATTTTAGAGTTCTGCGATACAAATTGCAGGAGGAGTATACGAAAATAGATTGTTTTCGAAATGTTATGAAATTATGACTGTAACAAAAAAAAAATAACATATAAAATACAGACTCTGCAAACTCACTTAACAAACTCACTTAATTTCATAATTTTAGAACATTTACTTTTTGAAATGCGTTGCAAAAAAGTTGCAAAATTAAAACTTGGGCCAAAATTCCGAAAAAAAACCACCTTCCTTCCTGTTTATAATCACCAGTTTAATAAGCAACATCTAATTTAATGGTGAAGATAAAAATGTAATCTTTATGACATCGGAAAAATGAAGTTTTAACGAACTATACTAAATATTTGTTTGAATAAGAAAATATGTTTAAATTGTTATTATCAGTTTAGAAATCGCGTTGCATAAATGAGAGTGAACACAATTCAGATGAATGTGGAGTGTTTAAATGTTTAAAAAATTTATACCTTCCAAACTAATTCGAATAAAAAATAATGCTCAGTTTTGTTTTACTTCAGATCTATTCTTGCATCCCGTAAATTTTGTTTTGGAGTTCTCTAAATATTTTGGGAGATACCCGAGGGACCAAATCACTTGCAAGGAAATTTTATTTAACGGCGACTATAATATTGAATAACTTTTAAACTAATAATTGTATTGAAATAGAAATATATATTTATCTTATTTTCAATACATTTCTTAACCAAATCACTTAATACCGTAAATTTAGGATTTATACTTTTTGAGATACGATCTATATAACAGCAAAAAGATTTGAAAATTTCCCTTGGTGCTTACTTTTTTTTAAATAGATAGCTATTTTACAATTTTCAGTGTATTATCTAAAAAAATTTACATGAAATAAATGCTGTAGATCATAATGCAGTAGATAAAGGGTTAAAAAAAATTACGTAATCTTTATTGATATAAATCTATAAGTATCTTGAAAAGTCTTTCGAATTTAACAAGTAACAATCAGATGCTGGTTTTTAGTGATTATAGAATATCCGCAAGAAATCAGAGAAAGTGATTTAATTCCGATGCAGATTGTAAATACTTTACATAATTCTCATCATTTCTCACCCAGTTGAAGTCTTAAGAAGTTAAACAGTTTGAGCCGAATCCCTGCTGACATAAGTGTTTAACTACCGTTAAGCATTTAACACACAAGGCTTAAAATAAAATCCTCGACCGAATCATCCAGGCATTTCGCTTTCATCTCCTAACCTTCGTAGTTTTGTTTTTTTCTTCTTTCGAATGAAACTCACTCATTCATGGAGATTGAGAAGATAGTTAATGAAGTCGCTAACTGTTACGAAACAGAATCGGAATGAATTTTTAAAAAAAATGCCTTCAAGCCAACCATTAGAACCGTGTGATTAATCAAAGTACTGATTTGTTTGGTAAATGAGGTTCGAAATGCGTGACATCTTGGAGATTGATTTCATGCCGCTTGAGCATTTATTTAGAATCTTGTTCGATTCCGATTAAGATATTCGAATGTTTTGTTTCAATTCCGTGATTACAATGAGAGGGTCACACTTTCAACAGACTATTTCGAAGGATTATTTTTACATAAATAATGAGTTGTTTACTTGAAAAAATAAATACTTGCTGTTTTTCCAGGTCGTGTGGTTGGGTTTAATCCAAGTTAAAAGTTGTACAACATTGGTCATCTTATTTTGAAAATATTCTTATAAATATTTTAATTCATTTTGGTTTGCTTAAATTATGTCAATAATTGTATCGTTTAGCGTTTTTGATTGTCTTGGGAAAATGGCGACAAGTTTTTATTTTATTGTCGTCGTAAAAAAAGAGTTCCAAAAACCAGTTGAATGTTTTAACGCGGGTGAATAAAGACGTTTAATATTTTATTTGAGTCAAAATTTTTGTTATGAAAATATCTGACAATCTTATAGTAGAGAACGATTAGAGGAATATTCCGGTAAAGTTTCGCAACACTAAGAATTATTTTACATGAACATTGATGTTTACTAGTAAAAATCACCGAGCTATAATAATATGAACACTGGAGTGAGGACTAAGCATGACGACTGATTTACTCCTTTTTTGAGCGAAAGTAGTAAAAAGAATCCTTTTTTGAATGGTGTTTGTCACAGGATGAAGGACCTGCAACCTAGTATTAAAACCACATTTGTGGCTTTCAAAAATAATTTAAATGTATTCATATACCACTAAATTAAGTCTTAAACTGTGCAATTATTATAGTACTTTCGATTTAGAATAGAACAAATGTAACATTATTATCTGTACTCGCATTCCATTTCGTAAGTTTTAATTTAAAGAGTTTATTGGTGCGTGAAGTTGCGAAAGACCACCTTTCGATAACCCACCCAACGTCAAGAATGGAATGATTGAATTTTAAAAATAATAAGGCCAAATAATTTATTCATTGTGTTTCACTTTGTATTGTATTCCACTTTAATTACTGCAAATGACGAGTATTTATATCGCCCTGACGAAAAGAACAGTTTTGTAGGGAAAGGGTCAAGGGAAAATAGAAACATTGCAAACGTTACTTCATACGAGTAGCCCAGGAGCAAAATGTATTTGTACCCAAAAAATTAGATTTTGGTAGCATTTACTATTTTATCATATTTTAAAATTGAAGCTAAAATTGTTTAGTAAAATCCATTTTTTAACCTACTGAAAAGTGCGCCAACCAAAACAGCAAAACACGCCAAAAGGAGAGAGGTTAAGGAGGTTATCGATTCGACTGTTATGTAATTTTTAATTATAGATGATCGCGCAAGATTTCTGTTTTAATTCAGATATTTGGAATTTTTTTTTGTCGGATATAATATTTCGTTGTCCGAACTATCCGAAATTCTCAATTAACCGGACCGTTAGAAAAAAAATATTGTCCCATTGCGAAAATTCTTTTGATAAATAAAATATACTTTTGTATTTTTTTTAAAATATCTGTTATCCGGTTGTTATACATCCCGAAATATCGATTTACTGGATTTTTTTTAATAAAACAATCTTATTAAGGGGGACCCGAGCCCCAAAATCCGGAAAAGTTGCTAATTTTTTTTTCTTCGTAAAACGATGATAAACGTACTTAAGGTGTGTACAAAATTTCAAAATGGTAAAAGAAACATAACATATGTTTGTTTAGATGTTTATATACCATTTATCCTCTCTCTACATACTTTTCGTCTGCAACAATCGTCATTTACTCAAAATATTTTTTTTAAATTTTGGTCACGTTTAAAATGCTAAGGCTTTGTTAATAATTAACTTAAAACTAAACTGTTAATAGTTTTTGAAGCTCTAATATTTGTTTTATAAACGTATGTATAGCTTTTTTAAATTAAGTTATAAATTATTTTTTTACAAATTATTAAACTTAAAAAATTGAATATTTTTTGTGTTTTGAACTTAAAATAAATTTTTGAAGACAATTAAAACACAAATCTGCAAAAGTCTATACATACGTTTATAGTATGTACCTTGACGTTATTTAATCAATTAAAAAAATTTAAAAACATTAAAAATTAAAAGAGGAGTAGTGTTTTAAAAAAAAATCTTTTTAAGCTTAAAAAATACAAAAAATAACAAAAATAATTTTTTTAAATATATTTTTGTTTTTGATTATTGTTTAGAAAAAGATGTTCTAATAATATAAAAAAATGGTATGCCTGAATTCATTAATAAACAAATTAGGATTTGGGGCTCGGGTCTCCCTTAAAATAAGGAAAACAGACAAAGAAAATGCACTAAAACGTAAAAATAATTTCTTGATTTTACGACCCAGTTGTAAAAAATGAATTATTTAATATCAATTTTATACTTATTAAAACTTTTCGAAATCGTTGCCAAAAATTGTGTACGATTTTTGTACATTGGTACCAACTTCTAAAAGTTGTAATAATGATAAAATTGATATTAAATAATTACATTTTTTCAACTTGATCGTAAAATTAATAAAAATTATTTTTTACATTTTAGAAAATTTTCTTTAAGTCGGTTTTCTTTTTTTTAGAAAGATTATTTTATTTTTAATTTTTTAATTTAGCAGGGGTCTTTGCCCCCTATTATTATTATTATTCACCAAGAAATTCATGTAGAAACTTGTGCTCAACAATGTATATTGTAAAACAATACCTATCAATGCCATATATGCTGTTTAAGCGAAATGTCAATGTTGTACAACATCTGTTAAACAATGAAAATATTTTGAAAGCGGATAAATTGTTTAAAAAAAAAAACTTCGGTTAATCGACATTTCCGGATATATAACAACCGAATACCGCCGATTATTTTTTTTTGTAGATTTTGCCTAAGTGAATTTTTCTCTATTCCATAAAAAAAAAAGAATTTTCTAAATCGGACTATATATTTTTTTCAAACGGTCCAGTTAATTAAGATTTCCGGATAGTTAAATGCCGGATTACAGGATATTTTTTCCTATTGCTCCCAAGTGAAACATTCCCTATCCACCAAAAAAAATTGTGCAAATAACCGATTTAGAACCGAAATAATGCTCGAACATACATAAAAAAAATACATAACAGTCAAATTGATAACCTCTCGACTTGGAGGCGACTTGCTATGATTTTTATAAATTGACATCAACTTCCAAAAGTTCTAATAAGTATAAAATTGATATTCAATAATTCAATTTTTTCAACTCATTCGTAATATTAAAAATTATTTTTTACTTTTTAGCGCTTTTTTCTTAAAGTCGGTTTTCCTTATTTTTAGAAATATTTTATTTTTCCCTTTTTAGTTTTTAATTTAGCAGGGAACTTCGCCCCCTATTCATCAAGAAATTCTAGTAGCAACTTGTGCTCAACAATGTATATTTTAAAACAATCCCTAACAAAGCCAATAAATGCATGTTAAAAACGAAATGTCATTGTTGTATAACTTCCGTTAAACAATGAAAATATAGGAAATCTGATAAATTGTATAAAAAAATCCGGTTAATCGACATTTCCGTATATATAACAGCCGGATAACCTATTATTATTTTGAAGATTTTGCCTAAGTGGATTTTTCTCCATCCAACAAAGAAAGAATTTTCGAAATCGAACAATATTTTTTTTTAAACGGTCCGGTTAATTGAGAAATTCGAATAGTTAAATACCGGATAACCGGATATTTTTTTCAAATTGCTCCCCTTTGAAGCATCCCCTATCCACCAAAAAAAAAAAAATTGTCCAAATATCTGAAGTAAAATCAAAATCCCGCGCGCACATACATAAAAAATAAAAATAAAGGTCGAATCTATAACCTCTCGACTTGGCGCGCGTTGGCGGTTTTAATTTAAAGTTTTTGGCGGTTTTATTTTGGAGTTTTGGTGGGCGAGCTGGGCAATCGGTTAAAAAACAAGATGGCGTCGCATGCATTTACAAAACGAAAGCAAGTTAGGCAAAAATTAAATTTGGATTATAACTTATTCAATAATCTGAAAACTTACACATTTTAGTAAAAAGTTTTATTAGTTTTTTTTTATTTTTACAAACAATTGAAGGGGCAAGTGGAAAAACGGGTTAACAGACAAAAATCACTTTCCAAGATAAACAGCTTTTTCACTGACAACAATCTAGAAGAAAAGGGTCGCTTTCCAATGAGCATCCACTATTTGTCTCCAAGGAAAAAATTAGCATTCGACTTTTTCCTATTCATTGACCGTGAGCGTGATTAGTGGTGGTAGGTTAACAAAATTGGCGCGTTTTCGCATATTTGGCATTTCGTTCGCTTACTGAAATTTAAATCATAGGTAAAATAGTCTTTTTACTACTCTGTAAGTGCATAAATAAATCAAGCAGAGCCATACAATTTTGACGGTAGACGTATATGTCCTTAAAACTTTCATCTACATCAAAATGAGATTTATTTTCAAAAATATTAGTTACCCCCGCCCCCACTTGCTCTTTAAATTATTTTATAATCAAGATGCAAGTTTTGATATTTTTTTACTATATCAAAATATAAAATGGCGTATATACCTGCTTTTTTATCTGGTTTAGCTTACTTTCAAACTTTAGCTTAAAATTTGTAATTTTTGAAAGTAAATTGTGAATTTAAATAGAATATCAATTTGAAGATCTTCAAAGAATGTTGCATTAAATAAAATAATTAAAATAAAATAATCTTTCTAAAAAAAAGGAAAACCGACTTTAAGAAAAATGCGCTAAAAAGTAAAAAATAATTTTTAATTTTACGAATGAGTTGAAAAAATTGAATTATTGAATATCAATTTTATACTTAGTACAGCTGTTTGAAATCGGCGCCAAAATTTAGGTTTGATTTTTGTAAATTGGCACCAACTTCCAAATGTTGTACCAAGTATAAAATTGATATTCAATAATTCAATTTTTTCAACTCATTCGTAAAATTAAAAATTATTTTTTACTTTTTAGCGCATTTTTCTTAAAGTCGGTTTTCCTTTTTTTTTTTTTTTTTAAGAAAGATTATTTTATTTTTTCCCTTTTTAGTTTTTAATTTAGCAGGGGGCTTCGCCCCCTATTCACCAAGAAATTCTAGTAGCAACTTGTGCTCAACAATGTATATTTTAAAACAATCCCTAACAAAGCCAATAAATACATGTTAAACGAAATGTCATTGTTGTACAACTTCCGTTAAACAATGAAAATATTTTGAATCGGATAAATTGTTTAAAAAAAATCCGATTAATCGACATTTCCGGATATATAACAGCCGGATAACCTATTATTATTTTGCAGATTTTGCCTAAGTGGATTTTTCTCTATCCAACAAAAAAAGAATTTTCGAAATCGGACGACATTTTTTTAAAAACGGTCCGGTTAATTGAGAAATCCGGATAGTTAAATGCCGGATAACCGGATATTTTTTTCAGATTGCTCCCCTTTGAAACATCCCCTATCCAACAAATTTTTTTTTTCCAAATATCTGAAGTAGAATCGAAATCCCGCGCGCACATACATAAAAAAAAATACATTAAGGTCGAATCTATAACCTCTCGACTTGGCGCGCGTTGGCGGTTTTAATTTAAAGTTTCCGGCAGTTTTATTTTGGAGTTTTTTTTTTGGAGTTTTAGTAGGCGCGCTGGGCAGTCGGTTAAAAAAGGAAAACCGACCTTAAGAACAACGCGCTAAAAAGTAATTTTTTTTTTAATTTTACGAACTAGTTGTAATAATGGAATTATTTAATATTAATTTTAATTTTATTTTATACTTATTTCAAAATTTTGAAATCTGTGTCAAAACTTACGTATGTTTTTTTAACCGTCTGCCGAGCGCGCCAACCAAAACTCCAAAATAAAACTGCCAGAAACTTTAAATTAAAACCGCGTTATTTTTTTTTCTTATTTTTTTTTATGCATGTTCGCGCGGAATTTTGGTTTTACTTCAGATATTTGTACAATATTTTATTGTTGGATAGGGGATGTTTCACTTGGGAGCAATTTGAAGAAAAATATCTGGTTATCCGACATTTAACTGTCCGAAATTCTCAATAACCGGACCGTTTGAAAAAAAAATATAGTCCGATTTCGAAAAATTCTTTTTTTGTTGGATAGAGAAAAATCCACTTAGGCAAAATCTGCAAAAAAAATAATCGCTTATCCGGCTGTCATATCCAGAAATGTCGATTAACTGGAGTTTTTTTTATACAATTTATCCGGTTTCATAATATTTTCATTGTTTAACAGAAGTTGTACAACAATGACATTTCGTTTAACCAGCATTAATTGGCATTGATAGGGATTGTTTTACAATATACGTTGTTGAGCACAAGTTGCTACTTGAATTTCTTGGTGAATAATAGGGGGCGAAGCCCCCTACTAAATTAAAAACAAAAAGAGGGAAAAATAAAATAATCTTTCTAGAAAAAAAGGAAAACCGACTTTAAGGAGAATGCGCTAAAAAGTAAAAAATAATTTTTAATTTTACGAATGAGTTGAAAAAAATTGAATTATTGAATATAAATTTTATACTTAGTACAACTTTTTGAAGTTGGTGCCAATTTACAAAAATCGTTCCTAAATTTTGGCACCGATTTCAAAAAGTTGTACTAAGTATAAAATTGATATTCAATAATTCAATTTTTTCAACTCATTCGTAAAATTAAAAATTATTTTACTTTTTAGCGCATTTTCCTTTATGTCGGTTTTTCTTTTTTCGAGAAAGATTATTTTATTGTAAATTAGCACCAACTTCAAAAAGTCGTAATAAATATAAAATTAATAAATAATTAAAAAAATTTAACTTTGTTTATAAAATTAAAAAAAATGACTTTAAAGCATTTTTCTTATAGTTGGGTTTCCATTTTTTTTAAAAGATTATTTTATTTTTCCCTTTTTAGCAAACAGTTTTATCCCCCTTCTTTTATTCACTAGGCAATTTAAATTGTTACTCACTTTTTCTCACACCACGGGTAGTATATTTTGAAAATATCCGGTTTAATAAATTCGGTAAACGAAATTTTATTTTAAAACAACGAGAAAATTTTGAATTCGGAGAAAATGTTAAAATAACAGTCCCGTTAAACCAAATTTCTAGGTAAATAAAAGGCGGATAAATTTTTTATTTTTTTTGCAGTTTTTGCCAAAGTGTTTTTTTTTCTGTATCCAACAAAAAAAGAATTTTCGAAATATCGTAATATTTGTTTTCAAACGGATCTGTAATTGAAAATTCCGTATAGGTAAATGTAGGATAAGAGGATATATTTTTTTTTAAAAAGGTGTTCAAGTGAAACATCTCCTACCCTATAAAAAAAATGTCCTTATCTATGAATTAGAACAGAAACCTTGCGCGAACATACATAAAAAAAAATACTTAACAGACGAATTGATAACCTCTCGACTTGGCGCGCGTTGGCGGTTTTAGTTTAAAGTTTCTGGTGGTTTTATTTTGGCGTTTTGGATGGTGCGCTTTTAAGTCTGTTAAAAAACGGTATATCTAAGACATTGAAAATCATTACAAATATTTGTTATTTGTTATCATTATTTAAATTCTAATTAGTCAGAAGTCACGCTACTTATCGTTGGTCATAACGCAAATGACTAATTTTATGTTAGGCCATACATATTTCGTAGAAAAAAGGTATTTAATTTTTTTTGGAAAACAGGTTAATAACACTAATTATAAAAAAAATAAGGCATGGGGAACAAAATTTCAAACGATGCAAACATTTAAACATATTTTGTAACATTTAAGATGATTCGCGGGAAAACTGAATTAGTTTCCTATGCATCGACTCTTAGATACATTTCAATTCTTGTAAATAAATTTGAATAAAAAAAAATGTGTTTTGAAAGAAGGAAATAGTTTAATCCATTAGAAATTAGCTGACGAATTAAGTGATGTATTAATTTTTTGAAAATGTGGACAAAATATGTTTTGAATGTTTGCATTTCATTTGTCAATGTCCAGGATTTTAAAATGTTTAAAAAGAATAGTTCGAAAATTCGATTGAAACTAAATGTTTATACAAAGAGTAGGGAAAAAGAGCTATAATGGCATAGACAAGGATTGAATAACATTTAACCAATTTATTAGAACTAATGAATGATAGTTTACTGAGAAAAGCCGGTAATATATCAAAGTTTGACGTAACTGAATATTTCATGTTCATTATAAATTTTTTTCAAAATTAAAAAAGGCATTTAAACACTTAAAAATTTTTACTAGAAAATAAGTAAATTGTACAAAATTTTGGTTGCATTCGATGCTTATCATAGCTCCGAATATACGAGTTTCAATTTTGAAAAAGACATGCACTTAAAAATGAGCAGATTACAATGATTAGATGTTTGCCTACATAACGTGCTTTCATAAATATCCAGAATTGCAACCAGTTCTCACTGGGAATCGGAACCCTTATCCTCAGTACCGCAGTCCATTGCCTTATCCGTGAAACTACTATTGCGACGTGAAGATGTTTTAAACAGAAGAAATGTTAAAAATGTGTGCCAAAAGAATGAGAAGTCAGATAATTGATTTGTAATATCTCAGTTTCTATTCAAGCAATCGACATCAAATAACGGGGAAAACCATCTTATGAACAGCTATTTTAAGTTTGTTAAGTTTCATTAAGATCGCTTGAACAGAGGATGAGATTAGAATATTAAATTACATTGCTGCTTTTTGAGAAAGTATGGTTATTTGCATTTGAATATGTTATAAGCCTATTTACAATGCAATTATGCTTAAAGAAAAGAGGGTAGGTTTAAATACTCATATTTAAGTAAATTTTTTTACAGTGGACTAATACAATTTAAAATCAGTAGCTTTACATACGATAGGTTAGGTTTGGTTAATTAACGTCGCACTAGAGCTGCACAGTGAACTATTGGAGACGGTTCGGGGCCTATCTCGAAGGAAAAGACCCGGGAACGATGCCTCGTATTTTTAAACCATGGTCAGATGACGAGGACAACACCTGAGCTGGCACTCAACGCCTTCAATACGTCGGGACTTTGGACCCCGATCAGATTTATAGTGCACCAGTCCCGTATACAAGCCGTTAATTGTTTTGTGTATGTTCTGGACGACATTATGGTATTTGGCAACCCTCGAACCCAACGAAGTTGGCAACCCTCCGATCGCAATATCACTATTTTTTACTATTCTTTAGTCTAGTCCATCGCAAGGTTTGAATCGGGGACTTTTGAATTCCCAGCTGACGCCTTAATCCACTCGGCCACGGATACGATAGGCTAGGAATTCTATTAGAATAATTAATGTTACAGTGTTTATTATAAGTATACGTTATGCACTGCTGACATAATTAACTGTGGTTTAACCAATAAATGTAGAAGAATCTTGGGTTACAAAATGCAAACATCTTGAAGGTTAAAGAAATCTGGACTCTGATCCACAGACTCATATTTTTAAAAATACTCTTCACAATTAAAATACAACCAATATTATTGCTTCATAGATAATTAAATTACTGCCGTCCACACACAGGCGCGTAATACGTTCTTCAAAGTAACATGAAAAAGGCAATAGTCGGTTTTCATCTTTTTAGACACCGGCTGTGAATAGTTCAAACATGTTTTAATAGTGTTGGCGGTGACAGTTGCCATCCGACTATTAATTCACATTAACTCTCTGTGAAACCGCCTTCAGAAAATATAGCAATGAGAATATCCTGTGCTATCCATCAAAATATATTTGTCGCTTATCACTATTTTGATTCCAGATCCATAATATTCTTCAACTCGGTATGATTTTTTTTATCTACTGCATTGATAACCTAGCAAAACAAAGCCAGCATAAAAACTTCAAAATTGTAAAATCGAATGTTTTTTTTCAAAGAAATTTATAAAGAAATTTAGAACTAAAAAAATAAATTAGGTTTACCGATTAAAGAAACTCCACGCCTAGGTTCAAACTTGGTTACTCACTGAATTATATCAATTGAAATAACCTTATTGAAATTTTATTATTTTAAGTTTCCGAGTAAATGTTAACCTGTGGTGATTGACGTCACACTGAAAAAACTATAAGAATTATTTCATTGATTCCAAAAAGACGATAATAAAAACTATTTACAATAAAAGAATAACTTTTATGTTTCTTCAACTTCAACTTTTAATCAATATAATCGTCTGGTATGGACGTGCTTTGTTCTTGAACTGAAAATTGTATATATTTGTTCTTTTGAAATTTAAATTAATATAAATTAAAAATGTATTAATGTTTAATTCGTTTATTTAAACATTCCTTTTAAAAAATAAAGTTATAATATGAGTCAATGTGTTTATTAATCAAGATCGTCAATGCACATTTTATCATAAATCCATTAATGTCGGATTTCCGAAAGCACTTTTTAAACAGATATTACGCAATTCGAAATCAACACAAGAAATTGATAGAAATTTTAAACAAATTGTAATGAAATTTTTACTCTGACCAAAATAAAGTTGATGGGATATCTTATCAATGTGCACAACTTTGAATCGGAAAAAAAAATTATTACAATAAACATTTTTTAAAAATTAAAATGAAATTGAATAATTAAAAAAAATTAAATATTTACATTACGTTTTTTTTAAAGTAATGATATACAAGTGAACATTCGAAAACTAATTTATGTATGAAACAAAATATTTGAAAATTATATTTCAAAACTAATCCAAAATCCTCGAAATAAAGCGTTTTGGATTTAATGCAAATTGTAGAGTTTTCAAAATGTAACTATTGCATTATGGTAAGGTTGGGTAAAATTAGTTATGGGTAAAATGTTGCAATGTTAATTTCGTGCTTCGATCTTGTTCTTTTTCAAAAAATTTATTTTGTTTAATGGAGTACATTTTACCAACAAATTACTTTGATTAAACAAATTGTGATAGTTTGATAATTGCAAATTTCTACATAAAAACTAAAAAAAAAAGTCGAATTATATACCAATATTACTGGGTCATGTACAGAAAAGCTTTTTAAAGCATTCCAATGAAAATATTAGGGAAAAAAATCAATTTTTTTTAATGTTTTGCAAAGTGGGAAACCTGAGTTTTCGAGTTAGTACTGCTAAAAGAACAAAACATTCGCAATTATTTAACGATCTTTAGTGAAAGTGCATCTATTCTACAGAAATATAAATTTCGAAGCTTTTAATTGACAAGAGTTAACTGCAATATAATTAATGATATATGTTAATACAATAGCTACATATCCTTTTTATTAATAAATTGTCAATAAATGAACATTAAAAAATGAACGTCATTTACTTGTTTTGTTAGAAGTTACACAGAATGTTTTAAAAGAAATAAAAAAAAATCGTCTGCGGAACAAATTAAAAATAACGGAAATACAGCACAGATTTCTGAATCAAAATAGAACAAATTATAATAGCGGGTGTTCGTTTTCGAATATAATAAATTATAAAAATAATTCGAATCTTCAAAATAGCGTATTATAAATCGCTTTCAGAACAGACTGTTATAAAACCATACCGTTAATAATCAAATATCTAGAGTTTTTAAAAGTAGAAGGTTGTTATTTATCTTATTTTAGTCAAGTTACTAATTTGACTAAAAACATTGTTTGAGTTGTTTTAATAATGCCTTTTACAGAATAAATTCCATGAATCCCACAAAAAAACAACAACTTTATCTATAAAAAAGGTAGGTGCTTTATAAAATTAATTAAATATATTAAAAAACCTCAGAACGAAATTAAAATATACGGTTATGTTTCCAATAACCTTTGTCAATTAACAAGTAATTTTAGTAGCTAATTAGCTTGCCTACATAGGCTGCCTTCATAAATCACTTTCAATAAATATAGACAATTACAACTTGCACTTATCGGGAATCGAACCCAGGTCTGCAGCACCGCTTTCCACAGTCTTAACGTTGCGAAAGTGCGATTACTTAAATTTGTGTAAGTCATTGCTCATTTACGATTAAATTCAGCAGATTTTACATTCAGCAGAGTATTGAATAGGATTTGATCGCCGACGTAAACCCTCGCCAACAGAAAGAATAAAAGATGTTACGTCTGATTACAAGAGCTCATCCAAGCCCCCGTACTTGTGCTGTGATTTATTTTAAGATGTTAAACGAATTATCGTGTAATATACTATTGAACAGGTTCAAATTTACGTCTATCGCTTTATTTGTTATGGTGTTTTAGTGTCGGAATGGATCACATTAAGAGACTAAGATGCTGTTTCTGTGCAATTCCGATACCCTTAATTTAGCTCATTTTAATCCTTTGCACTCCAAAAACTCTGAGTTTTCCGTTCTTTCTACGGAACAGTTATTTATCCTTATGTTCTTTTCCCGAGAATTTGTTATGCTTATAGAAAAAATAAACCTAATCTGTTTTGGATCTGCAAAAGAACGAGTTGAAAAAAATATCGATGTTTTTTAAACCCAAGATCATGTTGTTCTCATTTATTTTAAAGAACATGGAACCAAAAGAACGAGTCGTTATGTTGTCGCCTAAGCGGCGCCAACGGAGTGCAAAGGGTTAAAGACTTTTCAAAAATTAAACAACGTGTGTGATATCGCCGTCAAATTACGTAAAAAGATTAAAATTAAATTTTCCACGAGAAAAAATATCGAGAGATAATTACATCCCAAGACCTGTGTATATGACCAAACGTATATAAATCAGTTACAAAAAATGGGACACATACTTTAAAAAATAGCTCATTTTATTTTGAATCTAACGACACAAAACTTATATTTGTATGTTAAGTGCAACTAATTATTTTTGCGAATTTATATTAAGATTTAGTACTAGATTGCCTGAGTACGGAACTTTGAAGTCATATTTCATAGTCATGACTTTTTTTTTATGTTTGATCAAATTTAAATTGACATACTAAGTTCATATCTATTTGAAGAAACCGTTTCAAATTTGCTACAGTGTATTTTCAAATATATTACTTTAATTTGTCTTGATGGATTAGTAATGTATATTTTTTGTAATGTCTTTTAAAAAAATAGTTTGAACATTGAAATTAGCGATTCTTTTAAAATTATTTTTCAAAAAAATTATTTTGTAAATAACAAAAATCTGTGAAAACAGTTTATAAAAATGTAAAATTATAGTGCAAGTAATTATTTTCTTAACATATCAAAAATAAGGAATGTCCTCTTTTTTACAAATTTTTATTTTTATAAAAAAAAGTTATATTTTTTAAAAAAATGTTTGAACATGGGTTTATGTTAATATACTTTGCACACATGTGTAAAAGAAATTTATAGTGATATTTAAAAAATTAAAGAAACAAAGTAAAATGTCTTATACCCCAAGGAAATCAGAATAAAAAATTAATATTTATAAGCAAATTACCCCTTATCGATGAACATTAACACTTTCCAGAAATCCATAGAACAATACATTTATCGAATATACACACCGAGCATGAATCCTGCATAGTAGAGAAAACATGTTATAATCTCGCTAACATCAAAGTGAGGCTGGCCAACATGTTTGGCCTCGGACACGTGGTTAATTACGTCAATCCATTCATAAATTTTCACTGTGACACATTTCCCAATTCATCAGCCAATCGTGATTATTTTTTAATTCATAATTTTGAAAAGAAGTCACGTGTCTGAGGCCATTCGATCTGAGATGTTGGTTTCACGATTATGACGTCATATTCGCTCTACTACAGTATATTATTCATGCTCGAAGAATATACATGCTGGAAATCTCAAAGATATATAGGGTGTATGAGAATGATATTTACAACTTTGATACTTACTCAATATCTAAAAGATACAAGATTGTTATGTTTCTTAAGTTATGCAAGAGCAACACATGAAGTTATATTTGTACGCTGTTAAAAAAAGTTTTGTTTTTGTTTATAAATATTACGATGTGTTGCTGTTACATATACGTATAAGCAATCTAACTTAGCTATCTTATTTCTTTTAGGTTTTATTGAGTGTCAGAGTTGTAGAGATGGTTCTCATACAATCATCCTCAGGAGAAAGTTCACTGGGTTGATGGTTTATTATGCGTTAATGGTTTCGTAAAGAAAACACTTCGTACAGGTAAAACTTTATGCGTTGATCTTGCATGTACAGGCTACATAATTTAAACAATATTTTTTCTTTTAGGTTTTATTGCGTATCAAAGTTGTAAAGATAATTCTCGTACACCCTGTATAATAGTATACCCTTATGATGCATTCAATTTTTCTCGTCAATTACAAATGTGTATAGCTTTATAAAATTTGATTGAAATCGTTATTTCTTTAAAAATTCACGAAGACGACAGGATTATTATAAAGATGTCTTAATGCACAGATGTGACAAGTGGCAATTCGCTAATTTTTTTTAAAGAAAGCTACAATTTGAAAGTGTGTAGCGTTATAAGGAATGAAAAACAATAGTCAGGTAACAATTAAAATTATAAATTTTCTCTTACTACAATTTAGTACTATATAGATTATAATATATAGATTTAGTACTATATATATATATAATATAGATTTAGTACTATATATATATATATATATATATATATATAATATAGATTTAGTACTATATATATATATATATATATATATAATATAGATTTAGTACTATATATATATATATAATATAGATTTAGTACTATATATATATATACATATATATATATAATATAGATTTAGTACTAATATATATATATATATATATAATATAGATTTAGTACTATATATATATATATAATATAGATTTAGTACTATATATATATATATATATATATATATAATATAGATTTAGTACTAATATATATATATATATATATATATATAATATAGATTTAGTACTATATATATATATATAATATAGATTTAGTACTATATATATATATATATATATATATATAATATAGATTTAGTACTAATATATATATATATATATATATATATATAATATAGATTTAGTACTTATATATATATATATATATATATATATATAATATAGATTTAGTACTTATATATATATATATATATATATATATATAATATAGATTCAGTACTATATATATAATATATAATATAGATTCAGTACTATATATATAATATATAATATAGATTCAGTACTATATATATAATATATAATATAGATTCAGTACTATATATATAATATAGATTCAGTACTATATATATAATATATAATATAGATTCAGTACTATATATATAATATATAATATAGATTCAGTACTATATATATAATATATAATATAGATTCAGTACTATATATATAATATATAATATAGATTCAGTACTATATATATAATATATAATATAGATTCAGTACTATATATATAATATATAATATAGATTCAGTACTATATATATAATATATAATATAGATTCAGTACTATATATATAATATAGATTTAGTACTATATATATAATATAGATTTAGTACTATATATATAATATAGATTTAGTACTATATATATAATATAGATTTAGTACTATATATATAATATAGATTTAGTACTATATATATAATATAGATTTAGTACTATATATATAATATAGATTTAGTACTATATATATAATATAGATTTAGTACTATATATATAATATATAATATAGATTTAGTACTATATATATATATATATATATAATATAGATTTAGTACTATATATATATATATATATATATATATAATATAGATTTAGTACTATATATATATATATATATATATAATATAGATTTAGTACTATATATATATATATATAATATAGATTTAGTACTATATATATATATATAATATAGATTTAGTACTATATATATAATATATAATATAGATTCAGTACTATATATATAATATATAATATAGATTCAGTACTATATATATAATATATAATATAGATTCAGTACTATATATATAATATATAATATAGATTCAGTACTATATATATAATATATAATATAGATTCAGTACTATATATATAATATATAATATAGATTCAGTACTATATATATAATATATAATATAGATTCAGTACTATATATATAATATATAATATAGATTCAGTACTATATATATAATATAGATTTAGTACTATATATATAATATAGATTTAGTACTATATATATAATATAGATTTAGTACTATATATATAATATATAATATAGATTTAGTACTATATATATAATATATAATATAGATTTAGTACTATATATATAATATATAATATAGATTTAGTACTATATATATAATATATAATATAGATTTAGTACTATATATATAATATATAATATAGATTTAGTACTATATATATAATATATAATAGAGATTTAGTACTATATATATAATATATAATAGAGATTTAGTACTATATATATAATATATAATATAGATTTAGTACTATATATATAATATATAATATAGATTTAGTACTATATATATAATATATAGATTTAGTACTATATATATAATATATAGATTTAGTACTATATATATAATATAAAGATTTAGTACTATATAAATTATACTATATAGATTAGGTACTATATAAATTATACTATATAGATTAGGTACTATATAAATTATACTATATAGATTAGGTACTATATAAATTATACTATATAGATTAGGTACTATATAGATTAGGTACTACATAGATTAGGTACTATATAGATTAGGTACTATATAGATTAGGTACTATATAGATTAGGTACTATATAGATTAGGTACTATATAGATTAGGTACTATATAGATTAGGTACTATATAGATTAGGTACTATATAGATTAGGTACTATATAGATTAGGTACTATATAGATTAGGTACTATATAGATTAGGTACTATATAGCTGACAATTTAAAAATTCAAATAAGTCTTTAACCTTCAATTTCTCGAAGAATGCATGTAACATGTGTGAACCAACGTATCACTATGATGCTTGGGCAAGGTGGTATTTACATTGAGCTAAAATAATAAAAACCCTGGAGCGAGTACACCCATGGGGAGACAATGTACTTTACACACCGTGCCGCGCGGATGCAGCTATTTGGAAGAAAGGTTAAGAAAACATTCTACCTTCGGTTTGCGGGAGTCTTATGTGACGTCACAAAAATATTTAAAATTCATTTTTCTGTGCCTTATGTCTTATTTTTCTTGTGAGTAAGAAATTAAGCATCTTTAAACATGTAATGTATTTTTGAAAGCCAGAAATACATTTTTAAATGTACGCAAACCTAAAACCGCAAAAAGACTACTTTTTCTACTTTCGCTCAAAAAGGTGTAAAGCGGTCGCTTAGTCCTCACTCCAGTGTTTATTATATTAGCTCAATGGGTATTTCAAAAGACCTGAAAGAAATACAGAAAGCGGACAACAAGTCAGTTTTAAAAAGTTACCAAAGAAAACAGTTAATATGACAATAGACTGATGTAATGAAAAAGTAAGGTGTCAGTAAAGATCTTAACCCTTTCACGCTCCCGGTGGTCTCACACTCTATCCACCTATTTATAAATGTGTAGGATGAGATTTGATTTCCATGGTATTCACATTTGTGAATAGGAAGCGTAGAGCACAATCTGATGGCGAATAGCGAATATTTTAGATTTGTAAATAACAGTAAAAAATTCGGGACACTCAGAATTGTGCAAAAATAAATAAATGATTGTTTATTTCGATATGGTGATTTTTGTTAAAATATGTCAATCATTTACTTTTTTTTTTTGTTAATAAAGTAAATGTTTTTAGCCTTAAGTTTGGCGTTCAAAATAGAAATTGGATGATTCAAAGATTGGTTCTTCATGACTCTCCACTCATTTTTTTCATTGATTTTCTAAATGAATGATCCGAAAATTCCATAAAAAAAATTATGGGTCATTAAGACGACTAAAAAACACAATTTAAAAGAAAAAAAAATGTTTTTTACTACGATAAAAAGTTGGGAGTTAAATGGTTAAATCAGGTGGGAAAAGCAAGTGTCGAATAACTTTAACCCTTTGCACTCCAAGAACACTTTGCGATTTGTGTTCTTTCTATGGAACAGTTATTCCTTTTTACGTTCTTTTCCACAGATTATTTTTATACTCATAAAGGAAAAAAAAAATCCTAATCTGTTTTGTATTTGCAAGAGAACAAGTTGAAAAAAGATTGAGGTTCTAAACACAATATTCTGCTGTTCTCGTTTATTTTAAAGAACAGGGAAACAAAACAACGGGTCGTTACGTTGGCGCGCCTGAGAGGCGCCTTCGGAATGCAAAGGGTTAAAATAAACGAGAACAGCATGATCTTGTGTTTAGAAAAATCTTTTAAATTTTGTTCTCTTGCAAATACAAAACAGATTAGGAATTTTTTTCCCTTTATGAGTATAAAAAAAAATCTGTGAAAAAGAACGTAAAGAGGAATAACTGTTCCATAGAAAGAACACAAATCGCAAAGTGTTCGTGGAGTGCAAAGGGTTAAAAAAAATCATGGCAATGGTGAAGATTTAAAAATAAATTATTTGCCCTTTACAAGATTATTCCATATACCTTTGGTTCATTGATAGTCATCTCCTTATACTACAGATGTCAATTAAGAATGCGTTTATTTACCCCTTCTCCAACATCACAATAAATGTTTGCAGTTAGAGACTCATTAAAACTTCTCTTCTGTGCGTTTTACCAAACATCCCATTAAAAAAAATAGCGATTTCTATAAAAAAGTGACTTATATCAGTTTGTGAAAAAGTTCAGCATTTTTTTTCAATTAAATTTTTTAACGTCACACACACTGAGACCCTCTCCCCCATCTCATGCCACAGTCCTGAATAGCAGATCCCTTCCCCGAGGGTGGTGGACGAAATAAATGAGCAGCACTTAAATAAATTTTTAAATACACACATTAGCATTTGTAGAGCGAAACCGATAAAACTAATGAGAAAATCCTGCAAGTCGTGCTGTCCTTAGCAATGTAGCATACTAAAAACAAAAGCGCCACTAATAGAGTTTCATTGTCTGTGTACCGAACCCTAATTATTTTGTTTAGTATATTTTTAAATGCAAATTTATCAACCACTGTCATCAGAAAAGTTACATATTTTCTAACTAAATATTTAGGGTAAGATCTGAATTTATATAGTAAATTTATATCTAACATTCTGAAATTTCATTATTGCCAGTTATCATGAATATACAGAGATAGATAAACTTAATTCAATTCTTAATTTAATTTGACCCAAAAATGCATAATTTTTTTTAAATACAAAAATAATAATTCACGATATTTTTAAATTGCACAGGGTCTAAACTATTGTATACTAAAGCTGTTACCGTGATTTTTTAATGCCTTTGAACCGGACGCCCACAGATTCATACATTCTTCTAAATAATAAATTAATCTTTCTGAAAAAAAAAAAATGATTTTATGAGAAATGCGCTAAAAAGTAAAAAATAATTTTTAATTTTACGAACGAGTCGAAAAAATTTAATTATTTAATATCAATTTCAAAAAGTTGTAATAAGTATAAAATTGATATTAAATTATTCAATTTTTTCGACTCGTTCGTCAAATTAAAAATTATTTTTTACTTTTAGCGCATTTTTTTTAAGAAAGATTTTATTTTTCCCTTTTTAGTTTTTAATTTAGCAGGGGGTTTCTTCCCCTATTATTATTCACCAAGAAATTAAAGTAGCAGCTTGTGCTCAACTTTGTCTCCACAATGTATATTGTAAAGCAATCCCTATCGATGCCAATAAATGCTGGTTAAACGAAATGTCATTGTTTTACATCTTCTGTTAAACAATGAACATATTTTGAAATCCGATAAATTGTTAAAAAAAACTCCGGTTAATCGACATTTCTGGATATATAACAGCCGGATAACCGATTATTTTTTTGCAGATTTTGCCTAAGTTGATTTTTTTCTATCTAACAAAAAAAAAAAGAAGAATTTTCGAAATCCTACAATATTTTTTTTTTTCAAATAGATCCGCTTAATTGAGAATTCCGTATAGTCAAATGCCGGATAACCGGATATTTTTTTTCAAATTGCTCACAAATGAAACATCGCCTTTCCAACAAAAAAAATGGTACAAATATCTGAATTAGAACCGAAATCCCATGGGAACCTACATAAAAAAAAATACACAACGGTCGAATTGATAACCTCTCGACTTAGAGCGCGATTTGGCAGTTTTAAGTTAAAATTTCTGGCGGTTTTATTTTTTAGTTTGGTTGGCGCGCTGTTCAGTCGGTTAATAAGTGAAAGGCAATACCAGTCTTATATACTTTTAGAAATCGGCAGCGAACGCGATAAAGAGTTCAGTATTACACAGAAGAAAATGCGTTAAATATTTTAACGAAACTCAAAACCATTTTTAGGAATTCTTAATAAAAAATAACTTTCAATTTCATAATTTAAAAAGGGCGTATCAAAAGTAAACTCACTCAAAAAGTAATTGAAACATGAGGGATTGATTCTAAGTTAAAAGATACGTTGCTTTAAAAAGTAATAAAAAGTTATTTGTTTTGAATACTTCGAGACTTTTCAAAGTTTCAATATACGTAGTGGTGTTTGTTTTTGAAGCAATATATCAAATTGTAAATAGTCGCATAACCTTACAACAACCAACAAAAGCCTCCTTTCATTTTTTTAAATACCAAGTATACAAAACAACTTGTCAATACAAATCAGACGCCGAAACAAGATATTTTCAACATATCTAGTAAAGGCTAATCCAGTGGCGGCTCGCCCACTACAGCAAGTACAGCCGGGCTGCACCTAAATTCATCAAAAACTAAAATCAGATATTTTACTAATTTTCCTAAATGAAGATTATAATTGACAATGAAATTTCTACGGTAGTAAACAAAATCTCCGATAAATAGCAAACCTTTTTGCCGTAATGCACAATTTAGAAGGGAAAAAAACTTCAGTCAATGAAAATTGCAGCTAAAAAGCGAAGTCAGAAATCGGCTGCATCGTTGCCATGACAACCTTACGTGGTATGACTTCCCCTTCACGTTAAAATGAAGCTGTGACGTCACAAACGCAGCTCAAAAGGATTTTTTCAACTCGAGCTGTAGTTGGGAATTCTGTGAATTGATTGGCTCCCGTGTTTGAATCGGCGGGACGTGTGGGGAGGGGACCGAGTATTTTACTAGCATCTCTAGACCGCTTTGCCTGATGGAGGAAAAGCCCCTTGGCTCGATAATTGTTTCAGCTTTGGCGGTATTGATAAGTGCTGTTTCGCAACCCTGTGGAAGGAATGGCTGTTGAGAGAGTGAATGGGAGCAATTTGATGGACAAATGGATTTCTGAATTATTTTAATGATTTTGGATTCACACTTTTATCTTTAATTTTTGATTTTATTTTTCAACAAACAGATGTTTTATATGACATTCTTCAAAAAAAATCTTTAGATATAAATTATTGTCTTCAGCAAGTCAAGGTAATTCAGAACATTATAAGACAAAACCATAATGAGAACACGTTCAAACGTATTTTTGAAATTGCGAAATCGAAAACAGAAATTGTTTTCAAAAGACAAGATGACTTCCGAACTCACGAAAATGTGTTTAAGAAATTTAAAATGTTATATTTTGAAATTTTGGATATCATAATAATGGAATTTGACGTAAGATTTAAAGATAGCGAATGTCTGTAATTTTTTTGTCTCGCCGATTCCTCAAAGTTTGAGGATTTTTCGATAAATATCCCAGAAATGGCTTTTGAACGTTTGAAAAAGTTTTTTTTTTTTGGGGGGGGGGGGGGGGGGGGGGGGTCACATGATTTCGGCTTTACTAACATTTTCGACCACGGGCCGCCACTGGGCTAATCAATCAGAGATTGACAGAAAACTTTTATAAAAAAGATTTTAATTAACAATTAAAAAAATTTAAACTAGTTTGTTTTGAAGCATTCTCGATTTCATAAACAAGTATTTGTTGATAAACTGAATCACTGAATCGTATCGGTCGACCTTGCAAAGTTAAAAAAAAAAAAAAAAAAAAAAAAAAAAAAAAAAAAAACTTAAAATTGATCAATAACGAAAACTTTTGATTTGGCTGAACTTTCTATTTATGTTTTCACACAAATGGATTTTGTACTTAAAAACAATGAAAGATGCATATTTTATTGAAAAACATTACTATACATGTTCAGTGGATTTCCCTTTAGATTCCAACTCTTTTTTTCACATCCGTGCTTCTTCGAATCTATGACTCATTAGAAATTGTGAATATAATGGCTGTTTAGATAAATTAATCTTTCTAGTAAAAAAAAAACGACTTTAAGAAAAATGCGCTAAAAAGTAAAAAATAAAATCGGCGCCAAAATTTAGGTATGATTTTTGTAAATTGGCACCAACTTCAAAAAGTTGTACTAGTATAAAATTTATATTAAATAATTCAATTTTTTTAACTCATTCGCAATATTAAAAATATTTTACTTTTTAGCGCATTCTCCTTAAGTCTTTTTTTTTTTAGAAAGATTATTTTATTTTTCCCTTTTTAGTTTTTAATGCTTCGCCCTCTATTATTATTATTCACCAAGAAATTCAAGTAGCAACTTGTGCTCAATCACATATATTGTAAAACAATCCCTATCAATACCAGTAAAATACTGGTTAAACGAAATGTCATTGTTGTACGTACAACTACTGTTAAACAATGAAAATATGATATCAGATAAATTGTTTTAAAAACTCCGGTGAATCGACATTTCTGGATATATATATAACAGCCGGATAACCGATTATTTTTTTGGCAGATTTTGCCTTAGTGGATTTTTTTCCATCCAACAAAAAAAGAATTTTCGAAATCGGACAATATTTTTTTTCAAACGGTCCGGTTAATGGAGATTTCCGGATAGTTAAATGCCAGATAGACGGATATTTTTTTTCAAATTGCTCTCAAGTGAAACATACCCTATCCAACAACAACAACAACAACAAAAAATTGGGAAAATATCTGAATTAGAACCAAAATCCTGCGCGAGCATACATAAAAATAAATACAAAAAGGTCGAATTGATAACTTCTCGACTTGGCGTTTTTAATTTAAATTTCTGGCGGTTTTATTTTGGAGTTTTGGTTTGCGCGCTGTTCAGTCGGTTAAAAAAAAGCTTTTATCTAAACACTTTGCTTGAAAACAGTTTATTACAACAACTTATAATTTCATATCAAGAAAAAAAGCACATTCATAATCTATATTTTCTAATATCTGAAAATTTAATGAAAATCTGTCTAAGCCTTATTAAGAGTTAAGAGTCGAAAAACAGACAATAGGTAATCATTTAATTGAAATTTATTCTTTACTTAATTTGCTTATATTTGTAATAATTCCTTCCGCAATTATCATAAAAAGCTCGATTCATAAAGTGAAACAAGTATTTTAAACCACAAAATTTTAGGATAATCCCGTTATTTGTAACTTGGAAACCTTTGCATGAGTTTGACGAATCTATCACTTATAAAATAGATTTTATAAGTGATACAGATTCAGAATATAATTATTATATTTAACATTTATTAAAATTTTAAAATACAGGCAGGCTATTATTCTAAATGTTTATAGGTGTGCCTGTCATTGTGAACCCAAACTTTTCAATTTTCATTTTAAGGACATGAAACTAATGTAAATTAATCCTTTAGTTTTCAGTACCGACACAGTAACAAAAATAACCTTTCTCCCTGTTCTTCAAATTGAATGAGAACTGCATGTTCTTGAATATAAAAAACGCCATTCTTTCGTTACCCTGTTATTTATATAACTAATAAAGTTAGGACAGAATAAGAAAGTTTTAAATGGGTTAAAATATTGTCTGGTGGAAAAAATTAAAAATAACTTAAATGCAGTATCGATTCCTGGATCAAAATAAACCACGAAATTACACTAGCAGATGGTCTTTTTCATAAAAATCAATCTCTTCGTCATAATCAAATATATTTAGTTTTTAAGAATCGATAGTTGTTACTTGTTTTATTTCTGTTATTTATTTGACTAAAAAATGTGTTTTAATAAAGTTTTTAAATAAAAAAAAAATCCCCGATCCTCACTGATTACCCATTCCCCTTCAATAAAAAAAAGAATCGAACAGAAAATTCAAAATATTTATTAACCACGGATTTAAATACATATAAGTTATTTGTTTCCCAATGAAAGTAATTTTTTTTATAAAACAATTATAATTTTAAAAAACATTTTCGTAAGAGAAATTAGACTTCGAACGTAGAAAAATTGAGTTTTAATATCCATTCTTCCCTGCCGTAACCTAGTAATGAAGCTTACAATTAACGAAAATACAAATTCTTTGAACAAAGTGAATGAAGACGCAATAACAGAAATTACAATAAAACGCATTTTCTTTTTTTGCTAAGTCCAGCATTGTATATATTAGAGACTAACATATGCGATGTCTCATTTAATATTTTAAAATTTAAGATCAACTACTTTTTTTGTAATAAACTATAACTTAAAAAAATAAGTACACAAATGTTATTTCAATATTCAGTTGCTGAAACACCAATAATTTACTATAACCGTACAGGTTCTTCACAGGAAAGCAAAATATTTACCAATAATGCACCTTGTGTTTTGCTACCCAGATGAGAAATTATATAATAGTCTTATCTTATCGGATGTTACCTTCGAGCATGGATCCTTTGTAGTAGAGGAGTCATGACGTCACGCTCGCTAACATCAAAGTGAAGCCAACAGGTTGGCCTCAGGCACTTGGTTAATTACGTCATTCCATTCATAAATTTTCACTGTTACACATTTCTCAATTCATCAGCCAATCGCGAGTATTTTTTCATTCATAATTTTGAAGAGATGGCACGTGATATGGGCCTTTCGCTCTGAGATGTGGGCTTCACGATTATGACGTCATATTCTCTCTACTACAGACCATTCGTGCTCGAAGGATGATACAGAAAGTTTTCATGGGTTAGTAGCCAAAAAAAACTTATAAAATTCCCGATTTATTTTATTTTCTGAAATTATAGTTTGGACTTTTCTAAATATATGTATTTTCTGTAGTAAAATGATCATTTTTACGCCCCTTAAACGAAGCGAATTTTAACAAGAAAATTTATAAAAAGAAAGGGAATTTCATGGACTAGTGACGAATCGTACGTCATATCATCAAATCATCTCAAATGTCAACTTTAAAAAAAAAAAAATTAAATTATTTATTTTAATGTTTTTTTTAAACAAGCCGTTGATAATGCAGCCATCTGATAAGATCGTTAAACTTTTTATTTTTTATCAAAAAAGATTGGCTAATATTTTTCACCTGAACGATCGGGATTCATCATAATTATCGCACAGGATTCTTAGTGTTTGCAAAAGAAATTAAGATTTTATGTTGGATGATTTATGTTTTTCAAACAACGGAAACTTTAAATCAATTTTTTCCCATTGTTTGGATTTCCTTGTTGTTAAATATATAAATTTTTAAGCATATTGTAAAATGTATAGATTATAAATGAGCATGCGAATTAGCTCTTCGAGCAGTAGTTTTTTTTTAATTAATAAATTAAAAAAAAAAATGGAAATTTTAAAGAAAATATCCGTTAGGAGAAACTATTTATATAAAAATCAAGTACATATAGTATACAAAATATAAATGTCATATTTTATATAGTATAGTTCAAAGCAACCGAGAAAAAATTTTGGTAAAAAAAATATATATTTAAAAAGGCTTTATCGTTCCAAAAAAAAAGTTTCATTTTTGAAAAAATTAAAACTATAGAATTTGTGTTAAATATTGTTCTTATATAAATTTAATTAATATGCATTAAGCTTGGATTCCAAACGTTTAAAATAAAGTTTAGATAGAACCGCATCTCTTAAAGTAAAGTAAAAAGAATGATACTTGAACACTCGTTTATAATAAGGAAACTACATCACTGTCGAACGAAAGGTTAGACCTATTAATTGATAAAAAATACAATAACATTTTAAATAAACAAAAGTAAATGAACTGTGTAATTGAGCAACTAACAGCCTTATATTAAGAGAAGAGTTACAGTTTGAATTAAAAAATTTGAATATAAAAAATATATAGAAGAAACAGGACGTTTTATTATAATAAACATTTATTTAAAAAAAAAATTATAGCTAACGTCTCATAATGTTCATTATAAATAACTGGTTTGTATCTTAAAAAAAATTGAAATGTATAAAATAATCTTTCTAAAAAAAGGTAAACCGACTTTTAGAAAATGCCCTGAAAAGTAAAAATTTTTTAATTTTACGAACGCATTGAAAAAATGTATTATTTATTGTCAATTTTATACTTATTACAGCTGTTTGAAATCGGTGCCAAAATTTGGGTATGATGTGTAAATTGTCACCAACTTCAAAAAGTTGTAATAAGTATAAAATTGACATTAAATATTTAAATTGTTTCAATGCGTTCGTAAAATTAAAAATTATTTTTTACTTTTTAGCGCATTTTTCTTAAAGTCTGTTTTCCTTTTTTGTTTAGAAAGATTATTTTGTTTTTCCCTTTTTAGTTTTTAATTTCGCAGAATGCTTCACTCCCTATTCACCAAGAAATTCATGTAGCAATTTGTGCTCAACAATGTATATTGTAAAATTAATTGTTTAATTATTAATTTAATTATTGGTTAATTGAGAATTCCGGATAGTTAAATGCCGGATAACTGAATATTTTTTTCAAATTGCTCCCAAGTGAAACATTCCCTATCCAACAACAACAAAAAATTCTCCAAATATTTGAAGTAGAACCGGAATCCCGCGCGAACATACATAAAAAAAAATACATAACAGACGAATTGATAACCTCTCGATTTGGCGTGCGTTGGCGGTTTTAATTTAGTTTCTGGTGGTTTAATTTTGGAGTTTCAGTGGGCGCGCTGGGCAGTCGGTTAAAAAATAAAAAATATTTAACTATATTTCAACGAGAGAAAAAAAAAGTGTACAAAATGTGAAAAAAATATATTAGGATTTAGAAACTTAGATTTTAGAAATGTAGGTTTTGTCACATTTGAAGTCTAGAACAAAACATAGGCTGTATTTAACGTCAACTTTTGAACCCTCAAAAATGCAGTATATTTTTAGTTTGTTCTTTAAATGAATTTTTAACTCTAACAAAAGCATTCTTTAAAATTTCATCTAAAAAGCCATAATAAATGGTATGAGATGATACGAAGAAGTTGAAGTACTTTAACCTAAGTATTTTTTTTATGATGTTTTTGTATTTTTAACCGACTGAACAGCGCGCCAACCAAAACTAAAATTTTAAATTAAAAACGCCGAATCACGCGCCAAGTCGAGAGGTTATAAATTCGACTGCTATGTATTTTTTTTATGTATGTTCGCGCGGGATTTCGGTTCTAGTTTAGATATTTGAACAATTTTTTTGTTGGATAGGGGATGTTTCACTTGGGAGCATTTTGAAAAAATATCCGGTCATCCGGCATTTAACTATACAAAATCTCAATTAACCGGACGGTTTGAAAACCAATAATGTCCGATTTTGAAAATTCTTTTCTTGTTGAATAGAGAAAAATCCACTTAGGAAAAATATTCAAAAATAATTGGTTATCCGGCTGTTACATATCCAGAAATGTCGACTAACAGGAGTTTTTTTTTTAAATATTTATCCGATTAAAAAATATTTTCATTGTTTAACAGTAGTACAGCAATGGCATATCGTTTAACAAGTATTGATAGGGATTGTTTTACAATATACATTATTGAGCACAAGTTGCTACTTGAATTTATTGGTGAATAATAAAAGAGGGCGAAGCCCACTGCTAAATTAAAAACTAAAAAGGGAAAAATTAAATAATCTTTCAAAAAAAAAAAAAAAAAAAAAATGACTAAGAAAAATGCGCTAAACAGTAAAAAATAATTTTTAATTTTACGAACGCATTGAAAAATTGAATTATTTAATGTCAATTATACTTATTACAACTTTTTGAATTTGGTGCCAATTTACAAAAATCATACCAAAATTCGGCTCTGATTTCAAAAAGTTGCAATAAGTATAAAATTGACATTAAATAATTAAATTTTTTCAATGTGTTCGTAAAATTAAAAATTATGTATTACTTTTTAGCGCATTTTTCTTAAATATCGGTTTTTCTTCTTTTTAGAAATATTATTTTATTTTTAATTAATCTAATTTTTAAATAACTTTTTACTGTATAAATTAGTTTATCTAATTATTAAATCGTTATTATCGTTTAAATTAGTTGGGAAATACTACAATTTATTCATATTAAATATTTATGAAACAAATATTTCAATAACTTAAATTTGAATAAAATAACCTTTTTTAAAAATAAAGGAAACTGATTTTAAGAAAATGCACCGCACTAAAAAGTAAAATAGTTTTTAATTTTAAAAAGACTTGAAAAAATTTAATTATACAATATCAATTTTATACTTATTACAACTTTTTGAAATCGGTGCCAAAATTTAAATATGATTTGCACAAACTTCAAAAAGTTTTAATGAGCTTTAAATTGATATTAAATAATTAAATTTTTCCAACTTCTTAAAATTATAATTTTTTTTACTTTTTAGCGCAATTTCTTTAAAGTCAGTTTTCTTTTTTTTTTAATAAGATTTAATTTTTAAATTTTTAGTTTTCAATTTAGCAGGGGGCATTGTGCCGTGCTATTATTCACCAAGTATTTCAAGTAAATTGTGCTCGCATTTTTGTATGCGCATTTATTGCAATGGATAGGGATTGTTTTATGATATACACTGTCGAGACAAAATGTGAACACAAGTTGTTACTTGAATTTCTTGATGAACAATGGCAGGGGGCGGAGCCCCCCGATTAATTAAAAACTAAAAAGGAAAATATAAAATAATCTTTCTAAAAAAAAAGGAAAACTGACTTTAAGGAAAATGTGTTAAAAAGTAAAGAAAATAATTTTTAATTTTACGAACGAGTTGGAAAAATTTGAATTATTTAATATAAATTTTATATTTATTAGAACACTTTTAAGTTGGTGCCAATTTAAAAAAATCATACATAAATTTTGGCGCCGATTTTGAAAGTTTTGATAAGTATAAAATTTATATTAAATAATTAAATTTTTCAACTTGTTCGTAAAATTAAAAATTATTTTTTACTTTTTAGCGCATTTTCCTTAAAGTCAGTTTTCGTATTTTTTAGAAAGATTATTTTATTAAAAAAGGAAAACCGACTTAAAGAAAATGTGCTAAAAATTATTTTTTAAAAAAAATTTTACGACCAAGTTGAAAATATTTAGTATCAATTTTATACTTATCAAAACTTTTCGAAATCGGCGCCAAAATTTATGTATGATTTTTGTAAATTGGCACCAACTTCAAAACTTGTAATAAGTATAAAATTTATATTAAATAATTAAATTTTCTCAACTTGGTCGTAAAAATAAAAATAATTTTTTACTTTTTAGCGCATTTTCCTTAACTTTGCTGTGTTTTTTTCTTTAAAGATTATTTTATTTTTCCCTTTTAAATTTTTAATTTAGCAGGGGCTTCGCTTCCTATTATTATTCACCAAGAAATTCAAGTAGTAACTTGTACTAAACAACGTATATTGTAAAACAGTCCCTATCAATGGCAATAAATGCTGGTTAAACGATATGACGTTATTTTATAACTTCGGTTGAACATTGAAAATATTTTGAAATCGGATATATTGTTTAAAAAAAACTCCGGTTAATCGACATTTCCGGATATATAACAGCCGGACAACCGATTATTTTTTTTGTTGCAGATTTTGTTTAAGTGAACTTTTCTCTATTCAACATTTTTTTTTTTTAAATAGGACAATATTTTAAACGGTTCGGTCAATTGAGAATTCCGGATAGTTAAACGCCGGATAACAGGATATTTTTTTCAAATTGCTCCCAAGTGAAACATCTCCTATCCAACAAAAAAAATTGTGCAAATATTTGAATTAGAACCAAAATCAATCAAAAAATTGATAACCTCGACTAGGCGGTTTTATTTTGAAGTTTTGGTTGGCGCGCTATTCAGTCGGTTAAAAACTATAGTTTATCGATATTTCGGGATATATCAGATTATTTTTGTGCAGTTTTTGCTAAGCGAATTTTTCTCCGGATAATGGAATGGATAGTAATCCGGATAGTTAAATGTCGAAAATCGGATATTTTCAAAAAAGTGCGCAAGTGAAACATCCCCTATCAAACAAAAAAAAAATGTACAAATATTTGAATTAAAACAAAAAATTTGTGCGAACATACATAAAAAAAAAGTACATAACCCAGTCGAATTGATAACTTCCCTCCTTGGCGATTTTAATTTAAAGTTTCTGGCGGTTTTATTTTAAAGTTTTGGTTGGAGCGCTGTTCAGTCGGTTAAAATTAGTTCATGCCAACGGTAAAACTCTTTAAATTTAGTTGTCAATATTTATACATCAATCTTTTGTCCTGCAATGCGACGCGACCTATCCGTTAGCAAACATAACTTCTTTTAAATTATTTCTATGGAAGCTTCCCAAATTTAACACAAAGAATAATATCTCTGTTTCAGTTGCCGTGAAACAATTTAAAATTTAATTCTTTGTTTCTAAAAAGCATAAATTGGTGCTTTTTTTCTTAAAGATTTACTTAGAAGGTAGATGCAAGGTCGAGTTTAAGTAACCAAGTGTTGATTATATATATTAGTTACAATTCCTTACAAATCAAGAATGTTTGAATATCAATTTTAAAATACTTCATGAAACCTCAACAGTGAAGTATAAACCAATGTTTGCGATGCGATATATCATTTTATCTAGTTATTAATAAAGTTTTCTAGTTAATAATAGTATTAATAGGTTTCCGCTAGTTATTAATAAAAAAACTTGAACAATTAATTATATGTAGAAATACTGTGGAATAAACGGGTTATTTTAAATAGATTTTACTTTCAGCAGTTAAGAATAATCCCAATACGTCTCATATCTTGAATAACATAACTGAATTAAATAAATTATAATTTTTTTTCTCCAGTTTTTAACACTTTGACTGCCGCGAGTGTTATGTGCAACTTAGGTTACATTGTATTTTATATTTGGATTAACCCGCGTGCAGTCAAAGTGTTTTTAAAAAAATCTGAATATTTCAATTTGTTTAAGATTTTACCTTGGTTGTAGAAAGAAAAACAAATCAGTCCCCTTACAAAATCTTTTTATCCGATTGAATAGCGCGCCAACCAAAAATCCAAAATAAAACAGTCAGAAATTTTAAATTAAAACCGCCAAATCGCGCGCCAAGTCGAGAGGTTATAGATTCGACTGTTATGTACATTTTTTTTATGTATGTTCGCGCAGGAATTCGGTTCTAACTCAGATATTTGCAAAAAAAATTTATTCAATTATTTTTTCTCTTTTCTCAAGAAGTTTTTACATGCAACATATCTGAAATTAGTAAATTGCTGTCCATTTACTTTTAAGTCAGTAACATTAGGCGCTAATTTGTTTCGCTCGTGTGAGTCGTTATTTATCAAATCAGCCATCAAACTTATTTTCATTACTTTTTAGTCGACTGAACAGAGCGCCAACTAAATTATCAATTCGACTGTTTTTTTTTTTTGTATGTTAGCACAAGATTTCTGTTCTAATTCAGATATTTGGACAATTTTTTTTTGATGGATAGGGTATGCTTAACTTGGGCACTTTTGAAAATATATCCGGTTATCCGGCATTTAAATAACCGGAATTCCCAATTAACCGGACCGTTTGAGAAAAAATATTGTCCGATTTTGAAAATTCTTTTATTTTGGGTAGAGAAAAATCCACTTAGGTAAAAACAGCAAAAAAATAATCAGTTATCCGGCTGTTATATATCCGGAAATATCGATTACCCGGAGTTTTTTTAAAACCATTTATCCGAATTAAAAATATTTTCACTGTTGAATAAAGATTGTACAACAATGACATTTCATTCACCCAAAATTTATTGGCATGGATAAGGATTGTTTTACAATATACATTGTGCAGACAAAATGTAAACACAAGTTGTTACTTGAATTTCTTGGTGAATAATAGCAGGAACGAAGCCGTCCCCCGCTAAATTAAAAACTAAAGAGAAAAATAAAATAATCTTTCTAAAAAAAATAAACCGACTTTAAGAAAATGCGCTAAAAAGTACGGTACGTTCCTATACGGTATTAGTAAATTATCGGTGTTTCAGCAACTGAATATTGAAATAACATGTGTGTACTTATTTTTTAAGTTATAGTTTATTACAATTTATGTTACCTTAAGTACAAATAAAATAATCTTTCTAAAAAAATAAGGAAAACCGACTTTAAAGAAAATGCACTAAAAAGTAAAAAAAAATTTAATTTTACGAAAGAGTTGAAAAAATTGAATTATTTAATATAAATTTTATACTTATTAGAACTTTTTGATGTTGGTGCCAATTTACAAAAATCATAATTAAATTTTGTCGCCGATCTCAAAAAGTTGTAATAAGTATAAAATTGATATTAAATAATTAATTTTTCAACTCGTTCGTAAAATTAAAAATTCTTTTTTTACGTTTTAGCGGATTTTCTTAAAGTCGGTTTTCTTTTTTTCTTTTTCTTAGAAAGATTTTTTTTTATAAAGTACAAATCGTATAAGTATCCAAATAAGACTGTTTTGTTATTCGAATAGATGAAATTTTAAGTGTTTTTGGAAAATATTTCGTCAACTTATTAAGAGTTAAGTTCGTTGAGTTAAAACATATAAAGTTACTGTAAAATCACGAACTCCTGCCCCAAATCTTTTCATTTACAAGTTTATTCAGATTTAACTAAACCCTCCCCAGCTAAATTAAAAACTGAAAAGGGAAATATAAAATGTTTTTTTTTTAAAAGAGGAAAACCGACTTTATAAAAAAAATGCGCTAAAAAGCAAAAAATAATTTTTAATTTTACGAACAATTTGAAAAAATTGAATTATTTAATGTCAATTATACTTATTACAACTTTTTGAAATTGGTGCCAATTTACAAAAATCATACCTAAATTTTGGCGCCGATTTCAAAACGTTTTAATAAGTATAAAATTGCTAGGTATAAAGTATAAAATTTAAATATATTGTTACAAGAATGCTTTTACATATTGTAGCAAAAGAAAACAAATTGTTGAAACTTGAATCATATTTTCGATATCAAGACATAAATACTGTAACAATGTTTGTTAATGTTATCTTAAAACAATGCATTTTTATAATGTTCATTCTTTTGTTGAAATATTTCTTATTTGGACGCCATTTTGAAGAAGATTCGGATGCATCTTTGCAAGCATAAATTTATTTACGATTCCCTGCTTTCAAAATTGGATCGACAATTTTTCACTAAGTAACAATCTTTCATGCATATAAAATCCGATAAGTTTTGGCGTGTAAAAATTGAAATATTTCAATAAAATATTTAACACCGAGTTCCTTATCTGAAGTTATAAGTGACATATATTTTCGTTAATAATATCCCGTACGTTTACATATCCGTTTATTGTACTCTTTAATTATCTTGTAATAATATTTTACTGCAGATTTTGATTGATTTCAGTATTTTTTTTTATGACAACCATTTCTTTTTATGATTATGAAAACGTCCCTAAAACTGTTGAACTTTACTTTCAGTATCATTGAAATCGATTTAAACGATTCCTGACAATAAATCATTAAGTGCTAAACAAATATTCGATGTCCATTATAAAGTAGTTTTGTAAATTTATATATGATTTTGTAAGTAACGTTTTATAAAGAATAAATAGATGGAAGGATAATGAGAACTTTCTCTACTGCATAAAAATAAGAAGACGGGGCATTAAAAAATAATTCATTAATGGAAAAAAGTTTGAATAATTTTTTTTAATACAATTACTCTTAAGGCTATTATTTCTTATATCAAATAACATACTTTTATTTCAGGTCGAGACGGAGAGACGACTGCAGGAGAAGAAGTGAAATTTCTCATTTTAATGAGGCGAGAATGAGAAATTTCACTTCTTCACAATAAGATGACAGAACATCGAAAAGAAATTCTTGAATGGAAAATGCAAGTTTGAATGAGAATTCTTTTAACTGAACTAAAAAGTTCTTTCCCAACAAAGATTTCACGCTATTGTAATTGAAGTAGCAAATGAAAGATGGGGTCAACTGACAAAAATCACCTTCCAAGATAAAGATTTTTCACTGACAATTTTGAAGAAAAGGGTCGCTTTCCGTTGAGCATCCCACTTTTTGTCGCCAAGGGAAAAAATGGCACGTTTTTTCATATTCATGTATCGTAGGCGTTATTAGTGGTGTTTAGTTAACAAAATTGGCGTGGTTTTGCACATTTGGCATTTAGGTTCGCTTAAATAAATCGAATCATTATAAATGAAACACTTTTTACAGCTATGTATCTGCCTAAATAAATCAAGCAGAGCTAAATAATTTTGAGAGAAAATGCATACATACTTAAAGGTTTCATTTATATCAAAATTAGATTTTTTTCAAAAGTGTTAGTGGTTGAATTATTTAATTTGAAAACAATATTTTTTTTATATTTTTGTTTTTCACTCTCCAAGTGATAATCCAATTTTACATTATTCTCTGAATCAATCAAAGAAATAAACATGTTGTATATATGTATCTATTAAAAACATTTTTTTGCTTTGGTATTTTTTTAGTAATTTTTTTTTTTAAATAAAATAAAAAGTAATTTAATTTAAGTAACAGTAAAAGAACATTATTAAATCTTTTTAAAAAAAAAGTGTTTCTTGTTAGGGTGGGGACTTATCTAAAGCTCGAGGCCCTGTGAGGAGGCATCTATGGCACACCTGAGGGAGGCCAAGGTTTAATTCCGTCACTAACGCAGTTATAAATAGAACGATGGACACACATTTTGTTCAATAGGAAATTTGGCATCTGAAATAAAATCTTGAAATAATGCAAAGTATTTAAAGAACGTCGATGTCGTTTTCAGGGAAAAGGTTATCTTCCTTCGAAGAAACTCTAAAGTATATACAGAATAAGACTTTTTTAATCGAAAATAATTATTTGACCGTCATTTTAAAGTCACAGCAATCAGATAGTTATTAAAATAAAAATGCAATGTTAAAACCACGCAATAAAAATACATAAAATCGGAACATGTTTCGGGAGATACATCTCCCTTCATCAGAAATGAAAAAGTCCGTTTGCACAACAAAATGAAAATAAACGCAAAATTGAAAGTGTTGCCAAAGAACAAAAAACTATCTTAGTCGTTTGGAGTTAACTATTGGGTGCCAACAAGTTGGAAATACCGGAACAGCAAAGGTTGAATTAACAATCGAATCAATATTGCTAAAAATGTGAAACGTTTCCAGGAAGTTAAGTTCGACTAGAGATTTGGATTTTTGTAAATTAAATAATGCGAGTTAAAAAAAAATCATAAATATGCTTATGTTCCCAAGAGTGTTTGGCAATGGAGAACTTGCATACAATTCTCCGTCCAGTTCTACATACATTCTCATACAATTTATACATTGAATCACATGCAATAGATCATACAATACAGAATTACAGGCAATATCTTACACACACGGTTATATGCAAAATAACACACATTACTGTCGGTCACGTAGTCACAGTCAGTGATACGCAATCCTACAGTCTCATTCAACCATACGTAATAAGCCATGCAATTCACCGCAAATACATACTCATGCAATCTTGCATGCAATCCTATATTTAAAGTCGCATGCAATCCTATATTTACAGTCACATGCAATCCTATATTTACAGTCACATGCAATCTTACATTTACATTCACATGCAATCCTGCGGGTACAGTTACATTCAATTCTACATGCAGTTACGTGCAATCTTGTATACATTCATGCATCATCGGCTTGGTGAAGAAAGTCATAACATAACATTTTGAGATAATTTTTAGTTTGACGGTGCCATAGAAGACTTGTCTATATGCAACAATTTTACTTCATAACCACTTTTTATTAATTTCGGGATTTATCCTAGTAACAATTTACTTTAGCCCCATGAAAGCACATTAAAAAAAAGACCGAGTTTCTCCACCAAGACGACGATATCCAGTCATATGTAATCCACGATACACATTCAAATGCAATCCATAGTACTACACAATTTTATAAACATAGTCATTCAATATATTTATAGTCATTCAATCTATTAATAGTCACTCAATCCATTCATAGTCACTTAATCTCTTCATAGTCACTCAATCCATTCACTGTCACAAAATCCATTCATACTCAATCCATTCATAGTCACTCAATCCATTCATAGTCACTTAATCCATTCATAGTCACTTAATCTCTTCATAGTCACTCAATCCATTCACTGTCACTAAATCCATTCATACTCAATCCATTCATAGTCACTCAATCTACAGTCACTCAAATCTTAGTCACTTTATTCTGCATTCTTAATTATCTTTAATATAATTTAACACTCATTCTAAATTCATTTATATGCTCTTATTCTGACATTCTTCAAAATTTACAGTCACCCTGAATTCGAGATTTACATAGTCACATTCAATGCGTCATTTACATACACTCAACTCGACATTTACACAATCACACTTAATTCGTCATTTATACAGTCACACTCAATTCGACGTTAACAAATTAATTTTTAGTTTGACATTAAAATTAGTCAATTACACATTCAGTCATACTTTCAATTTAAAATTTAATCACTCAATGTTTTCCGACGCGCTAATCGGTATTAACTCATCTACAATTTGATAGTTATTAAAAACAAATTATGTTTATTACAAAAAATAAACTTGTTATATTCAATCGCAATATTTGTCATTTTTAGTGCAGTGTTAGAAAGCTCATCTTGCGGTGCTTTTCTCACGATACTGGCTGAATATATGATAAATTATAAAACAAATTTAACAAAAAATAAGTTATCCATTCATGCATTAACTGATATTTATATCTACACATCATGCATATATTCACATTCAGCTATAAAATCCCACATCTTTCAATTTAGACAAATATGGAGGATTGTGAATATAAAGAGACCAATAACTATTCTGTTTAGAGTTATCGAAATCCATGGGTACAACTTGATGAGCTTTATCACAATACAAATATAAAGACATGCAATCATTTCGACTATACAGAAATTCAATTAATCCCTCCAGGTAGATATAAAAACTTCTTCCAAGATAGACATGCAATATCTCTAGCAGACACGGAATCATTCTGAACAGACTTACAAGTAACCATTCTCACCAGACAGACATGCAACAATTCTCATCAGACATTCATTCTTCACATACAGACATCATTCCAAAAGTCATACAATAAATCTGCATGTGATCAATCTTTCATGACAGACATGCGATCATTATCCCCAGGCAGACATATAATAACGTTCTCGAGACAGACAATCAATTTCTGCATACACCTGTAATTATTTTTTGCACATGTTCATGCAATCAGTATTTCTGGAAAAACAGACAATTATTATGACTAGATATGCAATTATTTTTCTTTGGTCAGTAATGTAATGAATATCTAGAGACATATCTTCACTTATTCTGACCATACATGCAATCATTCCGACCATACAAGTAATCATTCTGACCATACAAGCAATCATTCTGACCATACAAGCAATCATTCTGACCATACATGCAAACATCTTGACCATACATGCAAACATTCTGACCATACATGCAATCATTTTCACAATATATGCAATCATTCTCAACATACATGCGAACATTCAGACCATACGTGCAATCATTCTCACTATAGACATGCAACCATTCTCACCACAGACATGCAACCATTTTCAGTACAGACACACAACCATTCTCACTACAGACATGCATAATTCTCACTACGGACATGCAACCATTCTCAATGCAGACACTCTCTAGACCCGTAGATCCGGACACGCAATCATTCTGATCATACATACAATCAATCTCACTAAAGACATGCAACTATTCTCACTACAGGCTTACTCTCCAGACACGTATACCCGGATATGCAATCATTCTGACCATAAATGCAATCATTTTGATCATACATGCAATCATTCTCAACATACATGCAAACATTCCGACTATACAGGCAATCTTTCTTCCCATACGTGCAACCATTCTCACTACAGACATGCAAATATTCTCACTAAAGACATGTATGTCTCAATACAGACATTCAACCATTCTTAATACAGACACTCTCCAGACCCGTAGATCCGGATACGCAATCATTTTGACCATTTATGCAATCATTCTCATCATACATGCAATCATTCTGACTATACATGCAACCATTCCGACCATACATGCAATCATTCATTCTCACTATAGACATGCAATCATTCAGACCATACATGCAATCATTCAGACCATACATGCAATCATTCAGACCATACATGCAATCATTCAGACCATACATGCAAACATCTTGACCATACATGCAAACATCTTGACCATACATGCAAACATCTTGACCATACATGCAAACATGTTGACCATACATGCAAACATTCTGACCATACATGCAATCATTTTCAAAATATATGCAATAATTCTCAACGTACATGCAAACATTCAGACCATACCGGCACTCATTCTCACTACAGACATGCAACCATTTTCACTACAGACATGCAGCCATTTTCACAACAGATATGCAACCATTTTCACTACAGACATGCAACCATTTTCACTACAGACATGCAACCATTCTCACTACAGACATGCATCATTCTCACTACAGACATGCATCATTCTCACTACAAACATGCAACCATTCTCAATGCAGACACTCTCGTAGATCCGGACACGCCACAATCATTCTGACCATACATACAATCATTATCACTAAACATGCAATCATTCAGACCATACATGCAATCATTCAGACCATACATGCAATCATTCAGACCATGCATGCAATCATTCTCACTAAAGACATGCAACCATTCTTACTACAGGCATACTCTCCAGACCCGTATACCAGGGTACGCAATCATTCTGACCATACATGCAATCGTTCTGACCATTCCTGCAATCATTTTCACCATACATGCAATCGTTCTGACCATACCTGCAATCATTTTCACCATACATGCAATCATTCAGACCATACAAGCAATCATTCAGACCATACAAGCAATCATTCTCCCTAAAGACATGGAACCATTCTCACTACAGACATGCAACCATTCTCACTACAGACATGCAACCATTCTCACTACAGACATGCAACCATTCTCACTACAGACATGTTCAATCATACTTACTAGACATACATTCTTACTAGAGATATACTCTCCACACCCATAGATCCGGACACGCAATCATTCTGATCATACATACAATAATTCTCACTAAACATGCAATAATTAAGACCATACATGCAATCAATCTCACTAAAGACATGCAACTATTCTCACTGCAGGCATACTCTCCAGACCCGTATACCAGGGTACGCAATCATTCTGACCATACATGCAATCGTTCTGACCATACCTGCAACCATTCCGACCATACATGCAATCATTCATTCTTACTATAGACATGCAATCATTCAGATTATACATGCAATCATTCAGACCATACATGCAAACATCTTGACCATACATGCAAACATTCTGACCATACATGCAATCATTTTCAAAATATATGCAATCATTCTCAACATACATGCGAACATTCAGATAATACGTGCAATCATTCTCACTATAGACATGCAACCATTCTCACCACAGACATGCAACCATTTTCACTACAGACATGCAACCATTCTTACTACAGGCATACTCTCCAGACCCGTATACCAGGGTACGCAATCATTCTGACCATACATGCAATCGTTCTGACCATACCTGCAATCATTTTCACCATACATGCAATCGTTCTGACCATACCTGCAATCATTTTCACCAACATGCAATCATTCTCAACATACATGCAATCATTCAGACCATACAAGCAATCATTCTCCCTAAAGACATGGAACCATTCTCACTACAGACAAGCAACCATTCTCACTACAGACAAGCAACCATTTTCACTACAAACATGCAACCATTCTCACTACAGACATGCCACCATTCTCACTACAGACATGCAACCATTCTCACTACAGACATGCAACCATTCTCACTACAGACATGCAACCATTCTCACTACAGACATGCAACCATTCTCACTACAGACATGCAACCATTCTCACTACAGACATGCAACCATTCTCACTACAGACATGTTCAATCATACTTACTAGACATACATTCTTACTAGAGATATACTCTCCACACCCATAGATCCGGACACGCAATCATTCTGATCATACATACAATAATTCTCACTAAACATGCAAACATTCAGACCATACAAGCAATCATTATCACTACAGACATGCAACCATTCTCACTACAGACATGCAACCATTCTCACTACAGACATGTTCAATCATACTTACTAGACATACATTCTTACTAGAGATATACTCTCCACACCCATAGATCCGGACACGCAATCATTCTGACCATACATACAATTCTCACTATACATGCAATAATTCAGACCATACATGCAATCAATCTCACTAAAGACATGCAACTATTCTCACTACAGGCTTACTCTCCAGACACAGACCGGATAGGCAATAATTCTGACCATAAATGCAATCCTTTTGATCATACATGCAATCATTCACAACATACATGCAAACATTCAGACTATACAGGCAATCTTTCTTACCATACGTGCAACCATTCTCACAACAGACGTGCAACCATTCCCACTACAGACATGCAACCATTCCCACTACAGACATGCAACCATTCCCACTACAGACATGCAACCATTCCCACTACAGACATGCAACCATTCCCACTACAGACATGCAAATATTCTCACTAAAGACATGCAAATATTCTCACTAAAGACATGTATGTCTCATTACAGACATTCAACCATTCTTAATACAGACACTCTCCAGAACCGTAGATCCGGATACGCAATCATTTTGACCATTTATGCAATCATTCTCACCATACATGCAATATTTTTCACCATACATGCAATCATTCTGACCATACATGCAATCATTCATTCTCAATATAGACATGCAATCAGCCTCAATACAGACATACTCTCCAGACCCGTAGATTCTAATATGCAATCATTCAAACCATACATGCAATCATTCAGACCGTACATGCAATCATTTTCACAATATATGCAATCATTCTCAACATGCATGCAAACATTCAGACCATACGTGCAATCATTCTCACTACAGACATGCAACCATTTTTAATACAGACGTGCAATCTTCACTAGACATACAATCTCACTAGACATACAATTTCTCACTAGACATACAATCTTACTGGAGACAAATTCTGCACACTTGTAGATCTTTACACGCAATCATTTACACGCTGACCATACATACAATCTCACTATACATGCAGCCATTCTTACTACAGACATGCAACCGTTTTCACTACAGATATGCAACCATTCTCACAACAGACATGAAACTATTCTCACAACAGACATGCAACCATTCTCACAACAGAATAGTTGCATGTTTGTTGTACCATGCAACCATTCTATACCATACATGCAATCCATACTTGTTCTGACCATACATGTTCTGATCATACAAGCAATCATTCTCAACGTACATACAAACATTCAGACAATCAATCTCACTACAGACATGCAACCATTCCCACTACAGACATGCAACCATTCTCACTACAGACATGCAACCATTCTCACTACAGACATGCAACCATTCCCACTACAGACATGCAACCATTCTCACTACAGACATGTAACCATTCCCACTACAGACATGCAACCATTCTCACTACAGACATGCCACCATTATCGCTACAGACATGCAACCATTCTCACTAGATATTCAATCATATTTACTATACATATATTCTTACTAGAGATATACATTCTCCACACCCGTAGATCCGGACAATCATTCTGACCAAGCAATCATTCTGACCATACATACAGTAATTCTCACTATACATGCAATAATTCAGACCATACATGCAATCAATCTCAAAAAAGACATGCAACTATTCTCACTACAGGCACACTCTTCAGACACGTATACCCGGATATGCAATCATTCTGATCATACACGCAATCAGTCTGACCATACATGTAATCATTCTGACCATACATGCAATCATTCTCAACATACATGCAAACATTCAGATTATTCAGGTAATCTTTTTTACCATACGTGCGACCATTCTCACTACAGACGTGCAAACATTCTCACTAGACATGCAACTATTATCACTACAGACATGCAACCATTCTCACTACAGACATGCAACAATTCCCACTACAGACATGCAACAATTCCCACTACAGACATGCCACCATTCCCACTACAGACCATGCAACCATTCTCACTAGACATTCGAATATTCTCACTAGACATACAATCAATCTTACTAGACATACATTACTAGAGGCATACTCTCCACACCCATAGATCCGGACACGCAATCATTGTAAACAGACATACAAGCATACTCACTATACATGCAATCATTCGGACCATACATGCAAACGTTCTGACCACGCGTGGAATCATTCTCAACATACATGCAAACATTCAGACTATACAGGCAATCTTTCTTACCATACATGCAACCATTCTCACTACAGACGTGCAAATATTCTCACTACAGACATGCAACCATTCTCACTACAGACATGCAACCATTTTCACTAGAGACGTACAACTTTCTTATTACAGACATGCAACCATTCTTACTACACACATGTAATCATTCTCTCTAAACATACAATCATTCTCACAAGACATACAATAATTCTCACTAGATATACAATCATTCTCACTAGACATACAATCATTCTCACTAGACATACAATCATTCTCAGTAGACATACAATCATTTTCAGTAGACATACAATCATTCTCAGTAGACATACAATCATTCTTACTATAGACTCTCCAGACCCGTAGACAGGACACGCAATCATTCTCACTAGACATATGCGACCATTCTCACTACAGACATGCAATCATTCTCACCATTCATGCAATCATTCTCACCATTCATGCAATCATTCTCACCATTCATGCAATCATTCTCACCATTCATGCAATCATTCTCACCATTCATGCAATCATTCTCACCATTCATGCAATCATTCTCACCATTCATGCAATCATTCTCACCATTCATGCAATCATTCTCACCATTCATGCAATCATTCTCACCATTCATTCAGACCACACATGCAATCATTCAGGCTATACATGCAATCATTCTCACAACAGATATGCAATCATTCTCACTACAGACATGCAATCATTCTTACTACATACATGCAATCATTCTTACTACATACATGCAATCATTATTACTACAGGCATGCAATCATTCTCACTACAAACATGCAATCATTCTCACTACAAACATGCAATCATTATCACTAGGCATATAACCGTTCTCACTACAGATGTGCAATCATTCTCATTACAGATGTGTAATCATTCTCACTAGACATACACTCATTCTTACTAGACATAAAATTATTCTTACTAGAGACACTCTCCAGACCCGTAGAGCGGATACGCAATCATTCTAACCATACGTAAAATTATTTTCTCACTATTTTATTATTATTTATTATTTATATTAATTATTTCTATTAATTATTTCTCGTCATTCTCACAACAGACATGCAATCATTCTCACTATAGACATGTAATCATTCTCACTACAGGCATGCAATCATTCTTACTACAAACATGCAACCATTCTCCTTACAGACAGAAATAAACCATTCTCACTACTGACACTCTTTACACCCGTAGATCCGGACACGCAATCATTCTGAACATAAATCCAATCATTCTCATCATATATGCAATCATTCTTACCGTTGATGCAATCATTTCACCATATATGCAATCATTCTCCCTACATGCAATCATTCTCACAACAGACGTGCAATCATTCTCACTAGACATACAATCATTCTCACTAAACATACAATCACTCTTTCTAGACAAACAATCATTCTTACTAGAGACACTCTCCAGGCCCGTAGACCGGACACGCAATCATTCTCAATATAGATATGCGACCATTCTCACTACAGACATGCAATCATTCTTACCATTCATGCAATCATTCAGACCATACATGCAATCATTCTCACTAAACATACTATCATTCTTCCTAGACATACAATCATTCTTACTAGACACTCTCCAGACCCGTAGACCGGACACGCAATCATTCTTACTAGACATGCAATCATTATCACTAGTCATTTAATCATTTTCACTACAGTCATGCAATCAATCTCACAACAGACATGCAACCATTCTCAAAACACTCTTTAGACCCGTAGATTTGGACACGCAATCATTCTGACTATAAATGCAATCATTCTTACCGTTGATACAATCATTTTCACCATGCATGCAACCATTCTGCCCATACATGCAGTCATTCTCCTTAAGTACAGCCGCGGAAAAAAAACCGAACCACCGATAATTATTTCATTAGTTTTTACAGTAGACCAGATGGTATATTAATATACCATTTTGTAGGGAATAAAGTCTACTATACATTGATATACAAAAAAATTTCATAGGGGACTATCTTCATACTCGAATCCGCACCAACTTTAAAATTTTCAATAGCAACACCTACTTTTGATAGCGCAGAAATGTTTCCCGCCCTCAAAATAATCTAAATATAAATTTTCGTTAATTTCCTACATTTATATGCAGATATATTAGACGATATGTATCGATCTTATTTGAGTGGCTACTTCCACATTGGACAAAGTATTAGTGAGACTTCGAAATGAAGTACGCGGTTAGAAAATGTTTTGTCGTTAGCAGTGTTTCTTCTTTTCGCGTGGTCATTCATTCCCCACTCCCGTATATGCCTCGCCTTTATATAAGAATTTAGAATTTTATGCCAACGCGATCACAGCGCTTTTAATTATCAAAATTAGTAGATTTCTGTTAAGTTCTGCAGATTTTAAATGTGTGTATGACCCCTTAAATGATCATTTGATGCACATTTTGATGTAGCCAAAAAACTACAAAGAGGAAATAAAGAAATTTTAGATATGCATATAAAACGTTTTTCTGAATCCACCACTATCAAAATATAGCATGGTTGCTATTCATAAATTTTATGAATATTAATATCCCAATTTAAATAAAATTAAAAAAATATGCATATAAGTAATGAAAGTTAGTGTATTTTTTTTGGGTAGTTTAGAAGTAACACAGATAAAAATATCAGCTTAATAAAATTATTATTTCGAAAGATATGATTAAAAGCTTAAGAAATTCATTTAACATTACGAGTTCTAAATTTTTGATATTCATAATTAAAAAACTACTTAACCAAATGACTTGCAAATTTATATAAATTTTGTCGTAGATTCTAAATATTGAATCAAACTTGGGTGTTGCTATTGGAAATTTTAAAGTTGGTGCGGAATTTAATATGAAGATAGTCCCCTATGCAAATTTTTTGTATATCAATGTGCAGTAGACTTTATTCCCTACAAAATGGTATATTAAGTTTAGCTCCTATATAGAAACTAACGAAATAATCATTGGTGGTTCGTTTTCTTTCCCCGGTTGTACATGCAATCTTTCTCACAACAGATGTGCAATCATTCTCACTAGATATACAATCATTCTTACTAGAGAAATACTCTCCAGACCGTAGACCGGACACGCAATCATTCTGACCATTCATACAATTATTATCACTATACATAGTCATTCTCACTACAGATATTCAACCATTCTCACCATACATGCAATAATTCAGACCATACATGCAATCATTCTGACTATACATGCAATCATTCCGAATATGCATGCAGTCATTCTAACTACAGTCATAAAATCATTCTCACTACATTCATGCAATCATTCCACAACAGACATGTAATCATTCTCCCTACGGACAAGCAACCATTCTCACTAGACACAATTTTTAGAACCGTAGATCCGGGCACGCAATCCTTCTGACCATACATGCAATCATTCTCATCATATATGCAATCATTCTTACCGTTGATGCAATCATTTTCACCATACATGCAATCATTCTCCCTACGTACATGCAATCATTCTCACTACAGATGTGCAATCGTTCTCACTAGACATACAATCATTCTTGGAACACTCTCCAGACCCGTAGACTGGACACGCAATAATTCTGACCATAGACAGTCATGCAATCATTCTCACTACAGTCATGCAATTATTCTCACTACAGACATGCAACCATTTTCACTACAGACATGGAAACATTTTCACTACAGACATGGAACCATTCTCACTACAGACATGCAACCATTCTCACTACAGACATGCAACCATTCTCACTACAGATATTCAACCATTCTTGCTATAGACATCAATCATTCCCCATAGACATCAATCATTCCCCCTAAACATGCAATCATTCGCACTACAGACATGCAATCACTTTTGTTACACATGCAATCACTTTTGTTACACATGCAATCAGTTTCACTAGAGACACTCACCAGACCCGCTGATCCGGACACGCAATCATTCTGACCATACATGCAATTCTCATTGTCAGCAGAGATGCTATCATTCTTGCTATACATGTAGTCATTATTACTGCAGATATGCAATAATTCTCGCTACAGACATGCAATCCTTCTCACAACATATATGCAATCATGCTCACTACAGACATTCAATCATTCTCACTATAGATGCAATCATAACTACAGACATGCAATAATTCTCACTACAGATATGCAATCATTCTTGCTAACGACATGCAATCATTCTCACTACACACATGCAATCATTATAATTAGGGACATGCAATTATTAGCACTGGAGACATGCACGATAGACATTCAATCATTCTTATTACAGACCGGCAATCACTCTACACAGACAAGCAACCTTTATTTCAAGATATTGATGCAAGCATTCTTTCTAGAACGACATGCAATCTTATTACATATATGCAATCATTATTTCAGAATGACATGCAATTCTTTTATGACGTAATCTTTCTCTCATGGGAGACTTGTAATTAGGTTTTCCAGACGGATGTGCGATAATTTTATTCCACATACATACAATTATTTTCTCCACAGATGCATACAATTATTCTTTCCGACTGACCTCGTACCTTGTTTCTAGACACATACATTGCTTTCGGACATGCATACTCTTTCCAAATAAATAAGTTTTTTCGACAAACATGCAATCATTCACACCCGACAGACATACAATCTACACAGGCATGCTGTCTCCGCAGTAATACAATCTGTCTTCCAGAAAGACATATAATCAATCTGAATACACATGCAATCATTCTTACACGACAAAAATACAATCATTCTCACATGACAAAAATGCAATCATTCTCACATGACAAAAATGCAATCATTCTCACAAGGTATATAAGCACATATTGTTACCAGGCAGACATGCAACTAGTCTTTCCAGAAAGCCATAAAATCAATATGACTAGACAGACATAATGCATGTCTGTCTGGTGTGAATTATTACATGTATGTTTAGTGATAATGAAAGTTTGCGTTGCGAGTACGTCTGTAAAGATATACAATCATTTTCATTACACAAACATTCAGTCATTCTCACTAGACAGACATTTAATAATTCACTCCAGACAGACATGAAATCTCTCGATACAGTCATGCAATCATTTTCTGCTTACAGACATGCAATAAAACTTTCCATACATGAAATCATGTCAAACGCACATCAATCATCCTGTCATGACAAACATTTACATATTCTAATTATATAGACATCCAACCATTCTTTTCAGACGGGTGTACAAGCATTCTCATAATAATTGCATGTCTGTGCGCACAGGCATGCCATTATTTTCTGCATACAGGCATACAATGAACCTTTTCTGATATGCAATCGTTTTCGTCAGATAGATATGCAATCATTTTCTGATGACAGACATGCAATTATTATCTAGACAGTCATGCAGTTCTGTCCAAAGAGACAAACAACCACTTTCCAGACAGACATACAATTACAGTAGAACTCCAATTAGAGAACCAAATAATTAAATACCGTATATACTCGCGTATAAGCCGATCCGCGTATAAGCCGACCCCCTAATTTTAGGACGATTTTTTGTCCAAAATCGGAAACTCGCGTATAAGCCGAGTTGTATTTTCGTACATGAAAAATTCCGATTAAAATCGGCAAATCCTCGACAAAAGAGTGAAATTTTAATTAGAAAAATAAATATTTAAGCCTAGAAATTAAAAGTTGAAAGAAAGTGGCTGGAGAAACGGCCTTCCTCGAAGTTCGTGACGATTCATCGAGCTTAAAAGTATGTACCACTCGCGATGTTTTAGTGTCTTTCAAACCTCCATCGGACTTCTTAAATTAAATCTCCCTTATTATCAAATAAAATATTTTAAACCACAAACTTAAATACCAAAATGTGCAATTTCTAATCCTTAACATCGTTTTGCAAAGATTTAAAAACTTAAAAAACGTCAACTATTTTCTGTCAACATCGTTGACTACTGTCGCTATTAAATACGGATGAGCATTTTTTTTATCTACCTCGGAAGGAAATACTACTACTTTATGGATGAATATATACTTCTTATTAAAATATTTAGTTTTTAATTACGAGATAAATGACTTGAAAGTAGAACTTGAATTCGACGATTATACCGCTTTAAAGCCAATTCCATCCAAAATACTAATGAAACAACTATTAATATCTGTACATAATATTATCAAGGAATAAAATCTGCATTGGGGAAATAAATTTTGTTTAATTATTGCAATTGAGCAAGAAAGACATTGACTTTAAAGTGGTGTCATTCGCTACGCACGATGTCAACTTCTTAGTCTTCCATCCAAAATTCTATTAAAGAAGCGTTTACTAGCTTCATAAATTCTACAAACCAATTAAATATTTATCAAAATATATACTTTTTTATTAAGTTAAACTGATTATTTATGGGAGTAGTTTAATTTTGCGTCACGATTACGCCGCGATGCGCAAAACTGTCTTCAGTCAGCACGTGACGCACATTCTTGATCTCGGAAATGTGTCGGCGCGTTTTCAGAAGAATCCGCTAATTTCTACTTCTCTCCTTTTCCCATTTTAGGCAAATTATATTAGAAATATAATTTGCTACTAATATAACCCCCCTACTTTTTGATGAACATTTTGACTTAAATTTCTCGGCTTATACGCGAGTATATACGGTATACGAATAATTGAATAATTCAGGAAAAAAAGGGTTATTTCTTATTTTAAAAAAAAATTAGTATTTTTTAGTATGTAATGTAATTTAATGACTATCAAAAATAATATTCACAGAAAAGAAACTGATTTTTTTCGATTTTTTTTCAAAACGACCCGGATCCGTATAATTGGCGATATATTTAGCTTATTTGATCGGATAACTGGTGTTCTACTGTATTCTGATCAGACAAACAAGCAATCCCTCTGAAGACATGCAAATTTTTCTCTCACGACAGGCAGGCATCATTCTCTCATGGCAGACATACAATCTAGACATATGCAATCATTCTCTTCAGACAGGCATGTAATCATTCTCACCAGGAAGACATGTGATGGACATGCAATCACACGACAGATATGTAATCATTTATACGCAAAAGACACGTAAACAAACACGACAAACATGCAAATATTGTTAGCAGACAAACATGTAACCAAATAGTCTTTCCAGAAAGTCATAATTATTCTGACTAGTCAGATATACAATCATTCTCACTAAAAAACATTTAATCGTTCTCACTAGACAGACAAACATGTAATGCATGCATGTCTGTTAAACATTTAACAGACATGCATTAATTCTCTCCAGACACATATATAATCTTTCGATACAATTATACAATCATTCTTTGCTAACATACGTACAAAGAAACTTTCCATACATGCAATCATTGTTGCCAGAAAGACATGCAATCAGTCCTCCAGAAAGACATGCAATCAGTCCTCCAGAAAGACATGCAATCAGTCCTCCAGAAAGACATGCAATCAGTCCTCCAGAAAGACATACAATCATTCTTATGAGTCAGATATACACACTTTCTCTCAAGATACATATACAAACCTTTCTAGACAGACATTCAAGCATTCTTTAAAGACACCTGCAATATTTTCTCCAGACAATCATTAATATCCAGATAGACATTCAATCATTCTGTCTAGAGATACGCAATCATTCTCACCTAGCAGACAGACATACAATCACTCGTTCCAGAGACATTTTATCACTCAGACATATAATTCCTCACAGATATACAGCAACTCCTTCCACGCAGACATACGCTTCCACACAGAAATGCAATCACTTTCTCTAGTCAGCCAGTTCAATGGCCAGTTCAGTCACTCACTCCAGACAATAATACAGCCATACAATTTATTTCGAAACATTTAATCACTCTTTACAGAAAATACAGTTTTTCAGGCTATACAGTCTTCCCAGGCAACATACAATCTGTTCCGACTATACATATTGTCTTCCCATACAGTAAAAATTTTAAAGTGCAATTAATCTTACAGACAATGCATACAATTATTTTAACAGACAATGACAATATCTTTACGTTGCCAAATCATGATATAAAAATCTAAATGTTACACATGCTATCCTATTAATGAAATTGTCTTTATTCAACAAGTAGCTTTTATATACCAATGCATAACTGAGAGTTAAATCTAAATAAAGTTGTAAATGAAAAGATTAGTGGCACGAGTTTTGATTTTACAGTAACTTTATAAGTTTCAACTCAACGAACTTAACTCTTAATAAGTTAACGAAATATTTTCCCAAAACACTTAAAATTTCAACTATTCGAATAACAAACAGAGTCTTATTTGGATACTTATACGATTTGTGTTTTATAAAAAGATAATTCATTTCAGTTGGAGCGCAGCAAAAATCAGTTACCTTTTTAAATAACACCAACACAAACTATTAGCACGAGGTTTATTAGAGGAAAAACACCAGTGAAAACAAAAATATTTTCTCAGTTTTATACATTTCTTTCTATGGTATCAATGTGCATCTTAAATTAAAAACATAAAATTGATTTTTAATAAATTTTAATAAAATAATCTTTAAAAAAAATGAAATGTAGTTTTAGGAATAAGTGGAAAATATTTAAATATTACTTTTATACTTATTAAAACTTTTTGAATTCGGCACCAAAATTTAAGTATGTTTTTTGCAAAATGGCATAAACTTCAAAAGTTGTAATAACTATAAAATTAATATTAAATATTTAAATTTTTTCCACTTGCTCCTAAAAATTAAAATATTTTTTCACTTTTTAATGCTTTTTTTTTAAAGTTGGTTTTCCTTTTAAAAAAAAAATTATTTTTTCTTTAGTTTTTAATTTAGTAGGTATCCTTGGCACCTGCTATTAATCATCAGGAAACCCAAGTGTTGCTTGCTGGCACCTACAAACGCTTAGAAAGCGTATTTCAGGGAGCTTCGCCCTATACTATTATTCACCAAAACTTTTTCCACGCCTCGTATATTATATTTTGAGAATATTATGTTTAATAAAATAATCTTTCTTAAAAAAAAAGAAAACCGACTTTAAGAAAATGCGCTAAAAAGTTTTTTTTTTTTAATTTTACGAACGAGTTGAAAAAAAAAATTGAATTATTTAATATCAATTTTATACTTATTAAAACTTTTTGAAATCGGCGCCAAAATTTAGGTATGATTTTTGTAAACTGGCACCAACTTCAAAAAGTTCTAACAAGTATAAAATTGCTTTTAAATAATTAAATTTTTTCAACTCGTTCGTAAAATTAAAAATTATGCTTTACTTTTTAACGCAATTTCCTTAAAGTCAGTTTTCCTTTTTTTTTTTTTTAGAAAGATTTTATTTTTTCCTTTAGTTTTTAATTGGGCTTCGTCCCTGCTATTATTCACCAAGAAATTCAAGTAACAGCATTTTGTGCTTACATTTTGTCTCAACAATGTATATCGTAAAACAATCCTTATCCATGGCAATAAATGCTGGGTAAATGAAATGTCATTGTTGTACAACTTCTGTTAAACAATGAAAATATCATGAAATCGGATAAATTGTTTATAAAAATTCCGGTTAATCGACATTTACGGATATATAACAGCCGGATAACCGATTATTTTTTGGCAGAATTTGTCTAAGTGGATTTTTCTCCATCCAACAAAAAAAGAATTTTCGAAATCGGACAATATTTGTTTTTTCAAACGGTAAGGTTAATTGAGAATTCCGGATAGTTAAATGCCGAATAACCGGATATTGTTTTCAAATTGCTACCAAGTGTAACATTCCCTATCCAACAATAAAAAAATGTGTGCAAATATATGAAGTAGAACCGAAATCCCGCGCGAACATATCCGCGCGATGATAAAAAAATACATTACAGACGAATTGATAACCTCTCGACTTGGCGCACGTTGGCGGTTTTAATTTAAAGTTTCTGGCGGTTTTATTTTGGAGTTTTGGTGGGCGCGCTGGACAGTTGGTTAATAAATGCCGGGAAACGAAATTTCATAGTTGGACAACTTCTATCCAATAACGAAAATACTTTTGAAATGGGAAAACGTATTAAAACGAAGTCCAGTTAATCGCTATTTCCGGATATATAAAAGCCGGATAACTAACTACACGTTTCTGTATGTACGGGACAAGTTATTTTTCCTCGAAACAACAAAAAGAAATAATTTTCGAAATTGAACACTTTTTATTTTTCAAACGGTCCGGTTAAGTGAGTATGCCGGATTGTTAAATGTCCGATAATAGGATATATTTTTAACAAGGTGCCAAGTGAAACATCCCTTTCCAACAAAAAGTTATCCAAATATCTTAAATATAACAGAAATCTTGCGCAAATATACATAAACAAAATTAAAGTCGAATTTTAACCACTTCCTTTATATGCTTTTCGATATTGGTTGGAGCGCTTAGGTTGGTTGAAAAAGAGCAGAAATATCCTATTATAATTTGGTTACTAAAACTGGAACGATTTCTTATACAATTATTTTTACACGCTTTCATTTAACTCGCTCAGTTATTGTAGCCTCAAATCTTGCAACTCCATTTTACACTCGCTTCCAAATGTATCAACTTAAAATTTATGTAATACAATTGACATTGACATAATAATTACTAATACATGACTAATAATTAATACTAATTTTATGTCGTGAATTGACGTGTACAAAGATAGAAATCGTGATCTAACTACCAAATTAGCCATTTTAATTCTGTCTATAAATCAACCTAGTTATGATTTGATTAGTCATTACACATTTGGTGACATTTTCTGCTAATCAAATTAGGGTTTTAATTATTTTATTAAACATAATATAAAAAAATATGAAAGCTTTGAAAAGCCTTCAAGTGAAGTAATTATCTTTTTAAAAAACACTCCAATTAGATATGTTCACTATTAAAGCTTGTTATAAAAATTTGCGTGTCAAAATGCAAGTTGACATTCACTAGCTTTACTTAAAGGAATAAAATAAATTATTGAAAGAAATTACTAAAGAAATGAATAAAGAAACTAACGAATAAAAACAATAAAATAAATCAATGAGAAATTAAAAAAAAAATGAATAAAAGAATTTAAAGAAAAAATGTATAAAAGAAAATAATAAGGTTAAAGAATGAAAGATAGTAATAAGATAAATTAATATAAGAAATGAAAAAATATATAATTTATTAAAATATAAAATAAATTAATAAAGGAAATTAACAAGACTAATTACTACCTTTACTACCGTTGTACTACCAGAGCGCGTGGAGAAGTTATAAACAGAAGTAATGTTGAAAAGGTGTGCCAAAAGAATGAGAAGTAAAATTATTGAGTTGTAATAACTCAGTTTCTATTTAAGTAATCGACATCAAATAATGTGGAAAACCATCTTCTGAACAAATTTGTCAGGTCGCTTTGTTAAGATGACTTGAACAGAAGCTGATATTGGAAATATTAAACCTTACTGGTCATTTTTGCGAAAGTACGATTACTTAAATTTGAGTAGGTTATCGCTCATTTACGATGCAATTGTATTCAAAGAAAAACAAGTTCGTCCTTTTACTCATTTGTAAGCATTTTTTTGATAGTGTGTAAACTATTTTAATCATCCGAAACATGTTTCTTTCAATTGTAATCAACTTGAAAATATTGGAATGTGTATACGAATCAATGCATTTAAGAAAAATCATCTGTTTCCACAAATCAGATCATTGCGAAAAAACACGTTTTGAATGTTTGCTTTTCAGATACGGATAATTTAATTTTTTTTAATACAACATCAATGCCGATGAGAGATTTACTAAATAACTTCATCAGATTTATCTTCTAAAAGAAAACTTTAGACATTAATTAACCACGGCGATTTTTCTTGCATCAGGTAACCTATTTCTCGCGTCCTTTCATAAACACGTCTACACAAGAATGCATTCTCACACTGTTTCGAGTCAAACACAGTATTCAAGGTTAGTTAATTAACCAGAAATTCCTCCTGCGATCTAGCTCAAGTTTGCACTTTAATATCACTTTCTCGTTTACAAAAGTTCGGCTGTGAGAAACTAAATTGGGTTAACGTATACTTGAATTCCCACACAACAACGTAGTATTGGTGCTATTACTGAATTATTTTACAGAACCGATTCACTTAGCTTTCGAAACGTGTGAATGTCCCTGAAGTTATACTGGAAACTGGTATTCTAAAAATCTTATTTTATATTATTTATTCCTCTTTAAGTAATTAAATCTAACCAAAAGAACAAGAATAACTTTCATTTCAGGAAAATAAATACACTTTTGTTTCATTGATTTCACAGAGTTAAAAAAAAAGTAGTGACGAAACATGAAAAAGGCAATGGTGAAATATAAACAAAATGGCGATGCATCAAAATGTAAAGAATCGAATTTTTTTTATTCCGAATGTTTTTCTATTCGTCAAACAAACATCTTTGGCTTTCGATTGAACAGAAATTATAATGAGTAAAACTGCATTTTTCACACTTTTTAGGTCTAAACAAATCTGAACAATGATGAATAGATGATCAAATGGAGGGGGAGGGGGGGGGGGGGGGGAATGGCCAATCTGGTTGACGCGGCCCGGATTCATTTCCTCCACGCGGTACAATGGTCAGAGGGGGTAATGGGTTAACAATCAACCTTGGCAACGCGTCCAACTTTACTCTACACAATGCTATGTTATTTCCCCATAGGATGATTTAGTTGTTTATATACTTAGAGGAAATGTCTGGCTGTTTGTAGTGTATGCATGGTACTACTACTACTACTCTATAATACAAGACACAGTTAAAAATGTAACTTTTATTATTTTATTTTTACTTTATTTCTAGATGGTTTCAAAGGAAAGTTTGACCCGGGTCAAATTACAATTTTAATATAAAAAGAAGGGCTACTTGATGCATTTAAAATTGATATCCTAATTGTAGAAAAATAGTTTTTCAATTTTTCAATTAGTATTTTTTTAATAATATATTTACAAAATAATCCAATTTTATGACATAAAATGGATGATGCCATACAATTTAAAATTATTCTATTTTACTTAATTATTTTAAAATAAACTTAAATCTACTGACGTGCATTATATGGGCAAGCGTATAACAATACATGTTTATTGTGTACATTTGCTAAGAAATCCCACCAACAAGTTCAAAATTAATTTATCTATGGTAAAGATGTTACATCAGTACCGTTCTAGTATGTTACTAAACTCCACATTTTATGACCATTAGTGGTACTTAAATAATTGCTTTAAAAAAATGAAATTTAGCCTTTCAAATGTTCAAAACCATAATTGATTTTTGTAAATGTAATTTACTAGATATTAATGAAATTTGTGTATAAATATATTCTAAAAGTTTTAATAAGTATAAATGAAAAATAGTTATTTCATTATTTAGCTAATATATTTAAGTTTACTAAGGGGCTCAGACAACCCTTAGTCTACACTCAAGTTAATGTTTAGCTCAAACTTTCGATGACGTAACACCTATGAGTTCATAATTTTTCGCGGCAGACGAAGTGATTGACGTGAGGACCTGAATTGAAGAACAAACATTTGTTTACATTCTGGTATACTTTGAACTTATTGTAACGTTTATTACCTTCCGAATTTCACCTAGAATCATTACAAGTAGTATCTGCCAATAATTTAAAGCGGTTTTGAGATTAAAAAAATAACGGACGGCAGTTGCGTACTAAGACTAACGTGGCGACGTTGCTGCTCATTAACGGACGACCTTATGTTGCCAAATCACGGAATGAAATACAACGTTTTATTTTTATCGGCGTGTAAAATAATTAGGTATAAAGAATACAGATTCGATTTTAATTTAACGGGTCAAATCTCCCTGAAGTGAAGATGTTTGACCTAGTTTATCCAAAAATAAAAAAAATTAAATGTATAAATGTTTAAAACTTCTAACGGGGAAAAATGACACCAGTTATTAAACTGGGATAAAACTGAAATTTGAGATTTTAAAATAATATGCAAAATAGTTTCTTAAAAAGTGGGTCAACCATCTTGTCTCCCTTACGATAATTTAAATATTACCGAATACAATATTTTTTTTAATAAACGGTTTGAAGATAAGTAGAGGCTATTAATTGTAATTAGTATTAAGTTTAAAACAATACAGAGAAAAAAAAAGTTTAAAACCGGATAACAATTGACACAGAAATGACCTATTGTACTTAATTTTAGAAAAAAAATATCGATTGTTCAATTTAAAATACACAATATGGATGTGTTTTTTTGTATTTTTATGTTTGCTTTAACTAATATTCAATCTGGTATAATTGAACAATTAAATAGCAAACAAATATTGAATACAGCTAAAACAATGAAGAGCCTTGTTATATTCAAACATTGACAGACTATTAAATCTGCATTAAAGAGCAGAAAGTGGAATGCTTTTAATTCATTATAATCTCCGAAAGTTAGTATTTCCGTTGAAGCATGATTGTCAGAAAGTTATCTCTCCAAAGCAATATTTGATTGCCAAATTTCAATTTTTTTAAAACATATATACATATATTTATACATATACATATATATATCATCAAAGCTTTCATTTAATTTGAGTAATTGTTCTTAACGGCGCTGGTTTTTACAATATTTACAAAGCTCAATATTTTTCCGGCATTTAAATATCCGGAATTCTCAATTAACCGGACCGTTTAGAAAAAAATATTGTCCTATTTCGAAAATTAATTTTTTGTTGGATAAAGAAAAATCCACTTAAACAAAATCTGTAAAAAAAAATAATCGGTTATCCGGCTGTTATATACCCGAAAATTTCTATTAACCGGAGTTTTTTTAAACAATTTATCCATTTCAAAATGTTTTCATTGTTTAACAGAAGTTGTACAACAATGACATTTTGTTTACCCAGCATTTATTGCCATGGATAGGGATTGTTTTACGATATACATTGTCGAGACAAAGTTACTTGAATTTCTTAGTGAATAATAGCAATGGGCGAAGCCCCCCGCTAAATTAAAAAGGGAAAAATAAAATAAACTTTCTAAAAAAAAAAGGAAAACAGACTTTAAGGAAAATGCGCTAAAAAGTAAAAAATAATTTAATTTTACGAACGAGTTGGAAAAATTGAATTATATAATATCAATTTTATACTTATTACAACTTTTTGAAGTTGGTGCCAATTTACAAAAATCATAAATAAATTTTGGCGCCGATTTCAAAAGTTTTAATAAGTATAAAATTGATATTAAATAATTCAATTTTTTTCGAACTCGTTCGTAAAATTAAAAATTATTTTTTATTTTTTAGCGCATTTTCCTTAAAGTCGGTTTTCTTTTTTTAGAAAGATTATTTTTATCTCGTATATCAACGGGTTTTTTTGAAAAAAAAATACATTTAAAATAATTTATTTTAACGGTTTTTTTTTAAACAAGCCATTATTAATGCTGCTAGCTATGGACAGACAGTTAAACATTAATGACGATAAAAGATTCGCTAATATCTTTCAGCCGAATGGGTGTGTGCGTGAGGGGGGGGGGGGGGGGTTAGTTATTGCGATAACTATTGCACGGGCATACTATTTTTATTTTAATATAAAATTAATGCGTTAACGGGTTTCAGGGTTAAATAGCTAGCAGAGAAAAAAGCTATACCATTGAATTGGCAAAAAGCTTCGAGAATATTTTTAAAAAGACGCAAAAAAAACTACCGGTTTGTCCGTGCGCAACTGTAGATGCATGATGTTTATCACATTGCATTGTGCGAATTAAAAGCGATAAATTTCGTACATAGCTCAAGAATGGGATCGGTTACATTGTGAAAGGGATTTGCAAAACGACCGATGCAATACTGGAAACGCTCCCTTTTCAATTGGAGCAAGGCCGATCAGTTATTTCGAATGCGGCTTTTCAACAGGTGAAACGAAAAATACAAGTTATCATTCCATTATTGTTAAAAAGCACTTTCTCTTATTGTTAACTTCGTCAGATTAATACGAAAGGTACATAACTTGATGAAATACGAATGTAATCCTGGAATATATATATATTTTTAATTCGGAGAAATGCAAATTCTGAACTTACGATGAAATCGAATAAATAAATTCTCTTGTATACATTAAAACTTCAGAATTTTCCTCTCATATGAATGATGACGAACTTGACCATTTGAATTAGAATGAGAAATGTTTTTTAAATAATGAGGCGCGATTATCAAGTTATCGCGATTATCAAGCGATTATCATTGTTAAAGAAAAGAGCGAAACTTTCGGTGAAGTTATAAAAAAAAATTAGATTTAAATTTGTAATAATGTAAAAAAAAACAGAAAGAAAAGATAAGATGGCGTAAGGGTAGAAAGTTTGAGAATCACTGAAATAAACCTTTATTTGTAGGCTGGGACAGTATCTGTCCCGTAGATTTTACAGGTCTAACGATGGGCTTTTACAGGTCTAACGATGGGTCTCAGACAAGTTTGACCAAAGACGGGAGAATTTTTAAAGCATGCGAGGTCTACAGTATGCTACTTTCAGCAGAACAGGTAATTACATGATTTTGGACATGTAACACTTGACTAAAGGTTTCTACATATAGTCTTCAGCTTTGCTTTATAGTTTTTCAACCCCTCAAGTAACCCTACCCCCATCTGCAAATATACCTTCTTTGAGGAAGAATTGTTAATGATACGTCCGTTATACAGTTACACGCCTTTCAATGTAAGGCAAGTTGTCCTTCCACAATGCTTTGAGAATTCTTTGTCCTACTTCCCAAAGCGACTTTTTCTTCCCCCGTTTATTAATTAGCCCACAGGCTTTTTTTTTAAAAAAATCAGCCCACATAAATAGGTTAAAGAAGGGAACAAACAAACTCGCAACGATTTTGGATAGATGGATTAAATATTTAAGAACTTTGAATTAATATATTTAAAAGGTTGCTAAATTGCGGAAAAATCATATTTTTTAAAAGTTTTCATATCACTATTCATTTTCCTGAATAAAACAAACCTCCAGTTTTGGGATGGGAGAAGGGGGGAAATAATTCATGTCGCCCAGGTAGTACAACGGATAAGGCCCTAGACTTCGGCGCGGACATCAGTTGAACGGACTGGGTTCGATTCCCAGCAAGTCCTGGTTGCAATTGTTTAAATTTATTGAAAGTGATTTAAGAAAGCAGCCCATGTTAAGCAAGCAACTGCTCTTTTTATTCCTTTTACTCATTTTTTAGTACACGTCTTTTTCAAAAATGAAACTTGCGTATTCGGAGCTATGATAATCATCGAATATAATCAAAAACGAGAACATTTTACTTATTTTAAAGAACCTATTTTTAACTATATGAGGATGACCCATTATATTTAATCCTTAAATTGAAAACAATCAAATGGTAAATATCATCCATGACCACTACCGGAACCCCAAAAGGGAAAATCGCATGCAAGACAATACCTCGCCAAACAAAACAAGCCAAAGCAACACCCAAACTGACAGCCTGGTTAATTTGACCACCCCTTCCCAATCAGTGGGCAGGGCGCCCCGAATATAGGTAAAGATGTCATCGGCGGAGACATCGATGGGAGATCTGACCAGAGAGAAGTTCGGCAACAGGAAGTGTTCAACGGGGACACACCCCGGGGGCATGCAGTAGCTCGATTTGATTGAACTCTGGATGCTCAATCACACGATTGTCACTGATTGCACATCAGTACTTTTGGCGTGGAGTGGCAGTCGCGGGTGTGTTTGTTGGGATTTAACATTAAGAGGTTATATAGATGAGCTGCCAGATTTGGCGATAAATCGATTCACTTTTAATGTTTATGCGTTATTACTTTGTAGAGGATTGTGTTTCCCAGCAAGAAAATATTAACATAGATAACTTAAATCGATTTCGTTAACTTGGAAGGTTACTATATACTCGGGGACAATCTAAGTTGAATCTTAAGTGGAAGCTATATGTATAAATATTCAATTGCTTTAGGTTCAACTTAGGTTGTCCCCGAGTATAGGTTTGGTTAATTAACGTCGCACTAGAGCTGCACAATGGGCTATTGGCGACGGTTCGGGGTCTATCTCGAAAAGGAAAGACCCGGGAACACACACACACATTCATACATGCACTTCGTTATTTTAGAACCATGGTCAGATGACAACCCCGAGTATAGGCCTTTAAAGCCTGCGTACAGGAACAAAACACTATTCCCACCTCTTTTTTAACGTTTACTCTTAACCTTCGAGAATGGATCCTTTGTAGTAGAGGAGTCATGACGTCACACTCGCTAACATCAAAGTGAAGCCAACATGCATGGCCTCAGACACGTGGTTAATTACGTAATTTCATTCATAAATCTTCACTGCTACACATTTCCCAATTCATCAGCCAATCGCGAGTATTTTTTAATTCATAATTTTGAAGAGATGGTACGTGATATGGGCCTTTCGCTCTGAGATGAGAGCTTCACGATTATGACGTCATATTCTCTCTACTACAGACCATTCATGCTCGAAGCTCTTAATTGCTCTAGTATCTCTCAAAAGGCTAGTTGGAACATGCCTCACTGGTCACAACTTGCATAGATTTAAATTCATGTATAAAATATGTTAAAAACAACGTGTGAATGTCAGAATTAACATCTTGCCTTTAACTACTTTTTTTTTCTTCTCCAGATTGAAATATTGGGTGTATGAGGAACAAAAGAATATTGGCGACTTTTTTTTTACCGAACTCTTTGACACAAGTAGCTTGTTCAGTGAAAGGCGTGGTCGTGTTTGAAAAACCTAGTTTTGAGCAATATGTCGGGGATTTTGATGCATCTCTTTAGTGCGAGGGGATTTTATCAATGGCTTTATTAGTATTTTTGTTGATCCCTTTAAAATGGGATTAGGGATAATTTATCATCGGTTTGGTGACAAAGTTCTAGCCTGTTCGAACGAATTGAGGAAATGACGTTTTACTGCAAGCTCAGTAAAAAAATCAGCATAACACCTTCACTAAAATTGTAGTTTTTTTTTTATAAAGGATAACAAAAAACTAGTTATTTTGAAGTTTTTAATTTTCCTGGATACAACCTTTAAAATATGTGCATCTTCCCTTCATTATTAAAAGTTGAAATTTTATGAAGTTTTTTTTTTATGACGGTTATTGAAACAAAAACTTTAATTTCATAAATCTTAACCCCTTGCACTCCAATCTCGCCTCTCAGGCGCCAACATAACGACTCGTTCTTTTGTTTCTTTAAAATAAACGGGAACAGCATGATCTTGTGTTTAGAACATCAATCATTTTCTCAAATTGTTCTCTTGCAAATACAAAACAGATTAGATTTTTTCCCTTTATGAGTAAAAAAATCTGTGGAAAAGAACGTAAAGAGGAATAACTGTTCCATAGAAAGAACACAAATCGCGAAGTGTTCTTGAAGTGCAAAGGGTTAACCCTTTGCACTCCAAGAACTCTTTGTATTTTCCGTTCTTTCTACGGAACAGTTATTCATCCTTATGTCCTTTTACCCTAGAATTTGTTTTGCTTATAGAAAAAAGAAACAATCTGTTTTGGATAATTAAAAGAACGAGTTGAAAAAAATATGGATGTTTTTTAAACACAAGATCATGCTGCTCTCGTTTATTTTAAAGAACAGGGAACCAAAAGTACGAGTCGTTATGTTGTTGCCTGAGCGGCGCCAACGGAGTGCAAAGGGTTAAAAAAAAATGTAGTTTTCCTGCATAAAACCTTCCATTTTGATGACGGTTTTTATGCTGACTTTTTTTAGCTGGGTATGTTGGTCGAGAAAAGTTAAGGAAGGCATACACGAGAGAGAAATGTATCGTCTAATAATCCGAAGAAACACGTCGAGCGTTTACATCAAAGACTTTACCTCACTATCAGTAAGTTGTTTTCATGATAAAAATATCCGTCAACAATTATCCGAGAATGAAAATACTTGTCCGTGTATACGAGCCTTTATTTGCAGACTTTCTTTTTCATTCGCCGTCGGGATTTTGGTGAACGATTTGCCCACTCATCCCAAAAAGTGAAAATAAATGGAAGATTTTCTTGTACATTCGATGGATTTAGATTATGCTAAAATAGGTCCGAAACACAGTAGAAGAGTTGCTGTCATCATTTAGTTTCTCCACTTCTATTGATTCGTTTTAGAGAGCATGGTCTTGTGTCTAGAACATCAATCTTTTTTTCAACTTGTTCTCTTGCAAATCCAACTCAACCAACTCGCATCCAACTAAAGACGACTTTTTTCCCTAAAGATCTGCAGCGTGTTAAAACAGTTAAAATTAACTATACGATAGAACTTCAATTATCCGGATCTAATTGCCTATTATTCGGATCCAGATCGCTTTGAGAGAAAAAAAAAGAAATCAGCAAAATCCACATTTTGTAAGTTTCTTATCGGTAAGTGACATTGTTCTTAATAGTCACCAAAAAAGATTTTTTTAGTAAAAAAAACGAATTTTGCTTTAGTGTGTAATGTAATTTAATGACAACTAAAAACGATATCAATCGCCGATAAGAAACTTTTAAAGTGTGGATTTTGCTGATTTCTTCTTTTCTCAAAGCGATCCAGATAATTGACGATACGTTTTTTTTTAATCCTGGTAACTGTAGTTCGGATAATTGGAGTCTTATTGTACTTTTAACATAGTCCTCCATAGGTCCCTTTCTATATTTAGGCCCGACGATATAAACGCACGCGAGCTTTTGTAGTTGTCTGTGATTGGATCATACAAACCACGAGGTATTTATCCACCAATCGCAGAACCCTTTGCAGAAGCTCACGCGCGTTTATCACGTCCATCTGGAATGGGTTTTATTGTTCTTTAATCACAAGAAATGTTTACGAGAACCGAAAGTGGAAATAACATGTGTACCAAGGTAGCAGCAAAAGCGAAATTTTTTTTTATCATCGACTTTCACAATCATTCAACCGCTACAATTTAATTACTAAAATCAAATATAACTTTAAAATACAAAAAATATTTCGAATTGTTGTAATTGTAAAGCTTTTTAAATTGTGTTTCGCCAGCGATTTGGTTTGCATTGCACGATCGATTTCGATTAAAAATATGACCTTTTAACCACCTCAGAAGAAGAATTTACAATATATATATATTTTGAATGGCAAGGAATTTTACTTGATGAGTTTTATATTTCATCTTTTCTACTTTTGTACTTCGATTTTATTTAAATAAAGCAAAGTATATGGGTTCATTGCTTTGCTTTTCAGAAAGCAAAATTTTAACGAGTTTACACAAAAATAAATTGCTCTGGCATAATTTAAAAACTATTTCTATAAACAGATTGCAGTACATGCATATTATTTCTTTTACTGAAATAATCATGCTTATAAAAGCTATTACTTATTTTTAAATTTAATTTCAAATATATTTTTGATCGTTATCATCTATACATCACTTAATAAAATAGTAAAGCTAAATAGAAATTGCACTTACACAGAATGACAGCGCCCACAAACAGGCTGGTAGTTACTGTTATCAAAGTAGAAAATCTCTGAAAAATAAAGAAATAAAACATAAGAAAGGCAAACAATAAAAAAATTACACACGCATCAACCCAAACTAATTTTATAAGGAGACTTTGGGGGGAAATAGGAACACTTGTAGGAAAATAGGAACACTAGTAGGAAGCAATTATAACTTTTCAACCCCTAGAATACCAACCATATTTGTTTACCAATGCCAATCAATGAGAGAAAAAGTTTACGTATGGTTGGTATTCCAGGGCTAATTGAATTTACAGTCAAGTCGCAGTTCCCTAGCGGTACGAAAAGGTTATCCAAGGGAAACCTTCACCGTACTTTTTGGTTATACAAATAAAGACAGCTAAATGTACACAAACCTCTTCGTATGTGTCTTCATAATAATGACAAAATATTATCTAGGGGTGTGACTTTCGATAAGGGATTTCCAGCTAGAAATTTTTTACAAAAAAATCTACAGAAAACTAAAATTCTGCAGATTTTCTATAAAAAAAATTCTGCACAATTGATGCGAATTTTGACTTTTAAAGTAATCTGAATTTTTTTTATAGATTTTTATAGATTAAGAAATTTGAAGGTTCTTGGCTTAGTTTTTTTTTTAAAAACATAAAATGTAGTTTTAATTCTGCAAATGTCTGTAGATTTCATAACTTTGAAATATTGGATTGAAAGTTGTAGGATTTGTGTATTTGAGAAATCTGATGCGCATAAAATATCTATTTTGAAATCCAAAATCATACGAGTGAGTCTATAAAATCCGGGAGGTCCGGTTAAAAAAAATCATTATCTTGAACTAATATAGGAAATATTAGTAAAATATTTATTTCCTAAACCAATAAATTAGATTGTGTAACTATAATTAATAAAATCTATTATATAGTATATTAATCACTATATGGCCACTATATTAATAATATCTTCATCCGGGCATTATCCGGCAGATTCTGTTTGTGATAAACAGCAAAATGATTGGAATAAAAAAAATTAAATAACTTTTATTAAAGCATTCAAATGTTTTGAATATTACCAAAATAATAAATTAAATTATTATAATTACTTAATTGTTTATCCAGCAATAACTTGGTGATTAATTTAAATTTTACATCTTGGCATAAATATCATAAAATTAAACGATTTTGGGGGGAAAAATATCACTGTTCAATCGGCCTATGCTTTTATTCTGAAGCTGTTAACAAGTTTCGTTAATTTTTTTGCTTATTAAATACATTTAATAAAAGCGAGTTAACTTTAAAAAAAAATTTAATGACGATTATATTGCGAAAAAAAAAGTACACCAAGATATTAACTCGGCATCCCAAAGGCGCAGTTGGTTAACTAATATTTATTAACCCGATTAATAATTAACACTATTTCAATAGAGAAGGTTTCTTCGAAAATATAAATAAATGGGAACGGTAACACGAACATTCGTGTACTTCAGGAGAACAATAACAAAATTACTAGATAAAACTTGAAAAGCAAACATGCAAAACGTGTTGTCTGAAATTTCTGAAAACTAGACTATTACATCTCTGAATTCTCGTTCGAATGTTCTATAGATCAAACCCATTTTGTCCCATTGAAACTGTTTAAAATAACGTCGAACTAGATCTGCATAGTAAGCCATTGTCTATCAAATACTGGAATCTGTATACATGTGTCAATGCATTTAGAAAAAGTTATTTTTGATTTACCACACGAATCACTTTAATACGACAAAACACGTTTTGAATGTTTCACTTATCAGGTAATTGCCGTATTATTTTCTTTACAAATGTTCGATTAGGAAATTCTTTAGCCACAAACGGGGCTGTCCTTAGGGATGTGCGACGCGTGACACCGCACTTTCTGGAGGGGCAACCGCGCTCATTAAAGAAAAACGCACAAAATAAGAATGTTACAGATAAAGTGATTTTTTTTCTTGCTTTTGACGTGAAACGTCTTAAAAATCAGCTACATGAAATATCTTGGTGATGGAACATACAATGTCCTTCCGGAAGTTCGGAGAGTACACTGCCGGTGGGATTCATCTTTACGATCATAGAGATTTTTTTCTCCCTTCTAGCAGGACGGCCGGTACTACCCACAGGAAAATTTAGAAAGCTTCGAGTTGGCGAAATAAACAGTTTAAAAATTTCAACTGTACAATGTGTTATATACAAAAGTGCTTCTCAGAAGAACTTTGGCCTGTATCGTTCTACCATTAATCTCTTAGAGGAATCCATTCCGTGTCAAATATAACACGACTGATATAAATTGGTATAGCTCAATAGAAAATTAGGCTGATATAAATAAAAATATTAAAAAAAAAAATCAAAATGTTGACTTTTTGTATGTAGCGAAGTTCTTGAATAAATATTCCATTCAAATGATATGTAGTCGCGACAAATATTTTAGTTAATAAAAAAAATACCATTGGCTTTTCAAAAAGCTGGAAATTTATTCATAAATTTATGTGGATGTTAAAAAGGGCCCGCTACTAAGTTCTCACCGGGTCCCGCGCCTGCTAAGAGGGGCCCTGGCCACATACGTAATATAATACAGCTAGTATAAAAATTATAGTGGTAACTATACTTTATATCGACATTGGTAGGGATTTAAAAATTGCACATCGAATCGAGTATTGCAACGTTTTTTAACATGGTTTCCCCAAATCGCTTACTCAGACTTTTTCATCGCTAATCTTTGGAATTTCCGCATTACCCTTTGAACCCCCGTAGCGCCATTCCTGCTTAAAAGCATTTTAAGCTTGGCGTGGAATGTTCTTGTCTTTTCAAGGGGAATTCCCACGTCAACTCCAGTTTTATTACAGGTAAAACACTTAACATATTCCGAAATATTTAACCAGTTCCTAGATTTGTGTTTTAGGAGAAAAAAAAATTCACAATGGGAGGGTAAAGGAATTTTTATGGTATAATCTAACAATTTTGGCAATCAAACTTTTATTTTTTGTTGTTGTAATTTTCGGCAACTTGGGAATTTTTTTCAATGTTGTTTCTAACTTTATCAACTAAAAAACCTACATTTCTTTTATTTTTAAGCGCCAGATTCTAAAACTGAAGACGTAGGTGCAAGAACCAGAATGAGACAGCTTCTCTAATTATAAAAATTGTTCAGGAAGAACGAAAAAAAAAAAATCTACGTTAGTAGCATCGTATAATACAGAAATACAGCTCCTTTCCGTTTCCTTTATATTTCTATAGCCATTGCTTAGAGCTGTCTGGTTCTTGCACCCATCAATAGAGGATATTTTTTCTTTATAAAAATAAGTAAAAAGTATAAATCAGAAAAAAACAGCAGTCTAGCTCTCCCACACTCCAATTTGGGAAAATCACTGGTCTGCAGTGTTAAAGGGCGCTTTGTTAAGGCAACAAAGTAATACACATCCTCTTTGAAATCATACAGATAATAAATAAGGTAACGATGTGTTTAAATAAATGTTTTAGGCGGAAACGGTACAAAGAATTTTTGTGGCACAAACGAACATGATATTGGCAAAAATATTTCCCTTTTCTGTATAAATCTCACTTTTCTGCAAAAATCTCACTTTTCTGCAAAAATCTCACTTTTCTTTGCTTTACATCTGGCAATGCAAGTGAGCTTAAGTATTCGTTTTTTTTAGATAAAAATACCGTCGTATAGTTTTAGAGTATTAGGTACACTCAATGAACTCTAACTGTAACTACTGGAAGGTTCAAACCTTGTTTCCTCTATGGGCGCGTTGAAGCCAATTGAAAGCAGCCATGCTGTGCCCCAATATTTCTTTTAAGTGACTTGGTGGTGCTCTTTACTACCATAGCATTGTATAAATATTAAATGAATATAAATATTATGTTTTCTTATAGAATTAATTTTTATATTATTAAACAAATAGTTTTTGCTCTTGCTTTTTATCTACTTCGTCTTGCAAATGACTTTCTATTTTAATAGCAGATTGCATTTAAAATGGGTTTAAAAAAAATAGAAAAAAACTCAGCCAAAAGTAATATACGCCGGCTTATTTTAACATGAAAAATATGCGAAATACTGCGGTAGCAAAGAAAGTGGGACACATCAAGGCTGACTCTACATCGGCTTCAAGTCAACAAAATGTCTTGCCCTATCCAGAAGTTACAGTTAGAGATTAGTGGGTACACTGTGTGGAACAAAATAAAACTTTACGTGTTCCGTACATATTTTGTGTGTATAGTGCACCGAATAATTCGATACTTACAACAGAGAGGCATCCAGAAACTTTCATTCATTCTAATTATGACAAATGATTCTGCAGTTCGCATTGAAAACGCCAGGAGGAAAGATCGGGACACATTTAAATCCTACGTTATACAATTTTTTTTTGTGTATGAAAAAACCGTTTTGATGCCGACGCGACGGGTGAAATTGCGGATATTTTTAGTTGTTAAAAATTAACATTGTACTATAGGTACTAGACTATACTTAACTACTAGTAGCATAGACTATAGGTAGCGGTATGGTTGCTTGAATTAACTTCGCAATCGCATAGAGCTGAATATCGGGCTATCGGAGACAGTTCGAGAATTACCTCGTAGGAAAGACTCGGGAATACTGCTTCGTTTTTATCCATGGTCATACGAGGAAACCACCTGAACTGGAATCCCATGTAACCTGAATAGGCGTGAGGACACTGGATGCCGAAGAATTTAATGTTCATAGCCTCTACTCTACACAGGTTATTTTTGGTGCTGCATACAAGAAGATAACATTTGAGCTACACCCTCTGGTGACGGTTTCGGATACATCCTAAAGTAAATACTTAGAACTACTGCCTCGTAATTTTGAACCATGGTCAGTTGACGAGAAAACCACCCATGCTGGAAACGACGATGATTAAAGTGAAGACATTTGAACCAGGAAAGGTCTTTAGTTAGCCTTATTAGCAATCTAACTCCCGACTCTGCAATCCCCAGTTTCGTGAAGTATCCACCAGGCCATCCCGACCTTGAACGGATGTAGGATAGTATACAATTTTAGACAACTTTTTCCGACGCACTAATCGGTATCACTTGCCAATCGTGTTAGAAGTAATTGCTCCATTTATAGCGCGCGCAACACATGGACCATTCGCAACCCCGCTTCAAGACCTAGCGTTAACGACCCAATTTGAAAACGAAATCAAAAACGGTATTGGACACGCTCGCTTCCAGAAATTCTTCCGAAGGACGGATTTTCGCAAACGGGTGAAAGTCTGTTTTAATAAAAAAAAAGGGTTTGCTAACGACTGGGAAAAAATAAGTGAAGGTCGCTACAACGCCGGTGTCACCAGATCATCCAGCGCTTCACCAACAGACCTTAACGACGGATTTTTTTTTTCTTTCTTCTCAAGTCTGGAAGAAAAGCAAGAGGGAAACTGATCCGTTTTAACCACGCTTTGGACACGCGCAATTGAACTCCTTCACGGAGATGTTATGGAAAGGGTGTTTCAGAAGCTATTTCCGAGAATGGGTGTTAATTGATAAAATGAGTTTGTTGAATAGGATTCCTGGCATAATGGTATTCGGGGTTTGCTTATGGATTTACATTTTTTACACTTTCTTAGCTTCCTTGGCCGTAACTTCGAAATCGGAAAGTAACAAATACTATTTGCCCTTGAATAACGTTGTGATGGCGACCATCGTATTCAATTGCTTCCGTCACAGAAGTATTAGTTTTGAAATTCGATTTTTTTAAAAACAATTACAGTAACTTGGTGTTACTTGGGAGGTTACTTGAACCCAAAATAAAAAATGCTTTAAATCACTTCTTTGTCTGCTTTTATGAAAATATAAACGTAATTCACCTTCTCTTCAAGAATCACATCTATATTTTCATTATAGCAGACTTAGGAATGATTTAACCCTTTGCACTCCGTTGGCGCCGCTCAGGTGACAACATAACGACACGTTCTTTTGGTTCCCTGTTCTTTAAAATAAACGAGAACAGAACGATCTTGTGTTTAAAAAACATCGATATTTTTTTCCAACTCGTTCTTTTGCAGATCCAAAACATATAGGGTTTCTTTTTTCTATAAGCATAACAAATTCTAGGGAAAAGAACATAAGGATGAATAACTGTTCAGTAGAAAGAACGGAAAACGCAAAGTGTTCTTGGAGTGCAAAGGGTTAAAACATTTCTATGCTTCGAGTTCAAGCAACCCCCATTTACGATATTTAAAAAAAAAACTTTACAAATTTAAAGAATCCATAAAAACAGACTTAAATCACATTCTTTTGCTTATTAAAATTGCAAAAATACAATTTCTTAAATATTTTCTTGTAAAAAAGAAAATGTTTTCGTAAATTAAATTAAATTATTTTTAAATGTTTGACCATGTTATTATGTTAATTTGCTTTACATACAGATGTGAAATCTCTATAATAATATTCGCAAATTAAAAAGGCTAATGGGTCCTCCTCCCCTTGTTAAAAGGATCACGATGTCGCAGAGTATTGCATGGACAGTTCACCCACCTCCTTTCGGATCCCGGGGAAGATGAGGAGGAAGGCGATGAAGAGCGTGGAGAAGGTGACGTAGATAAGGATGTTCCGGAGATCCTCCACTACGGGAGTCCTGTTGGGGTGGGAGTACAGAGTGGGCCCCCCATCCACCCTGAACGCATCGAACCACCCGCGGAGCATGGTTTACAGGAGGTTTTCAATGGACTACTCGACCACGAGGACTTTGTAAATTTCGAATTTTGTAGAGATCACTTCAAGATGGGATCATCTTCCTACAGAAAAGAAATGTCGAAAAGGTTAGGACAAATATGTATCCGAACAAGAAGCGGCAATAGGCACTAGTAAAATAAATATGGGTCTCTTGTTTATACTGCATTAAACATTTATAAAATTCTGTAAATTAAAATAATTATAACTATACTATACACACCACATAAAAGAACACGAGTAGTTTTAGTTATAAGTATCAAAAGTAAAGATCTATTTGAAGAAACTGCATCACATTTGTTACAGTGTGTTTTCAAATTTATTACTTCCATTTGTCTTTAGGGATAAGTAATATATAGGATTATTTTTAGGTTTTTTTCCTAGTAGCAGAAAATTTCTTAACAATCTGCGACAACATTTTAGTGAGTAAGATTTGTCTTCAATTAAATTTATTATATAACTATCGGTATACCTGTCATAAGCAAGTATAACAGCAATGATTAAAGATAGAAACTCGGCAAACATAAAATGAATCTGCCGAAATGTTCAAAAGTAGTGTAGATATAAAAAAATTCGTACGATAGATATACGTCTGCAAAAGATTTGTCTGCAGACATTTGAAAAAATCTGCGACGTACGACGCACGTCGCCGCGTTTCTGCTTCCTGTTTTTTTAAATAATTGTTTTTCCCAGTGAAATTTGTGATTTTTTAAAAATTACCGTAGCTTGGTGTTATTTGGACGCTGGAGAGGTAACTTGAACCCAAAACAAAAATGTTTTAAATCACTCCTTGAATCATGACCAATTTGTTATATGGATATGAAAAAAAAAGTTTTTTTTTAAATTGTAGTAGAGTAAAAACAATATCGTTTTAAATTGACTTTAAATAAAATCGTGAAACTTTCACTAAGAACTTTGAAACCGTTTACTTGAATGCCTCAAGGTTATTTTATTTATAATCAATTTAAAATGATTCTTTTTAAAAAGCATCATGAATTCCAGACCATTGTAATACTTTCCAAGTTAATTGTGATTAATTATACGATGTTCTAAATTAAATGGCTCTTTAGACATTGAAAGATCAGTCTTGCCGCCTTTTTTCAGTCTATTATAAAAGAAATCAAACTCAACCTTAAGGTCGAGGTTATATGTCCCATTAGACAATGATCAGTACTCATGAAAGTTCGATTAGAGCTAAAAAACCTGCAATGGCAGAACATTGAACTGAAACCTTGCAGGTGGCTGAGCGAAATGGCGAAATGGAAAGTATGCATAATGAAAACCATAAATTAAGGGAATCCTTTCGGTTTAGGAATCTTATCTAAATGAGGGTTTACATAGCTATTAACCTCAGAGTACAAGGTCCACAGACATCCATTCGTGAAGCAAAGCTCATGGTTAGTACAATGGGGCATACAGTAGGATATTTCATTCTTTGAGTCGTGGGGGTTGAGGCCTCGAGTTAGTAATAATTCTTTCGGTTGGTTTGTAAGTGATATTGATCTGACTTGAAGGAGTCGTCTTCAACAGGATGCATTGATAGGGATCCAAGGTTGAATTGATTTATTAGAAAATGAATATGGGAATCGTGAAATGCTCGAAATTTTTTTTACCCCTCAAAACTAGTTGCCGAATGACAAAGATTTAAAATTAGGTTTGGTTGGTTGGTTTGGTTAAATAACGTCGCACTAGAGCTGCACAATGGGCTATTGGCGACGGTTCGGGACCTATCTCGAAGAAAAGACCCGGGAACGATGCCTCGTATTTTTGAACCATGGTCAGATGACAAGGACAACATCTGAACTGTCACTCAACGCCTTCAATAGACGTCGGGACAAAATTATACTAGGATGAATATTTTTGCTGTGAGTGTAAACTTGAAATGTACAAGGTTCTCATTTTCGATTTATTATACCTTTTTTTGGTAGTTTTCTTCAAATTTCTTTTCAAAAAAGGTAATTTATTTTATTCTTGTTTGTTTGATTCTGAATTCTAATTGTTTATGTATATTCTGTTTCAAATCAACCCAGATCACTTAAAAAAACTACTTTTACTTGCACTTTTGAGGATATGGGAGCATTTTTCTTACGATAAGACCAATTTGCTATATGGATACTGAACAGTAAGATACACTGATTGGTTTCTCGATTTTTTTGTTAAATTTAAAACTAACCAAGTAGAAACTTTTGATTTTATCCCTTTAGTTTCTAAAATTTTGTTGAAGCATAACTAGTTGCATTAAAAAAAATAACTAGACACGTTAAGTAATCTATTAATACGACACAGTTTATATTACATTTTAGTTAACCCTTTGCACTCCAAGGACACTTTGTTATTTGTGTTCTTTCTATGGAACAGTTATTCCTCTTTACGTTCTTTTCCACGTATTATTTTTATACTTATAAAGGGAAAATAAATCCTAATCTGTTTTGTATTTACAAGAGAACAAGTTGCAAAAAAGATTGATGTTGTAAACACAATATCCTGCTGTTCTCGTTTATTTTAAAGAACAGGGAAACAAAAGAACTGGTCGTTATGTTGGCGCCTGAGAGGCGCCTTCGGAGTGCAAAGGGTTAATTTAAAATTAAGCAAGTAGAAACTTGTGATTTTAGCCCTTTGGTTTCTAAAATTTCGTTAAAGCATAATTAGTTGCTTTTTTAAATTTTAACTAGACTTGTTAAGTAATCTATTAATACGTCACAATCAGTTTATATTACATTTTAGTTCAGTACTCTTAATTTTATCTAACTGATATGTTTACTATTATTTAGTAAGTATTAAAATCGATTGCATCGATTAATTGTGATTTTAAATGACTTTTCATAAAAGTTTATATAAAATTGTTTTACTGTAAAAGTTTTAATAAATTATTTAAGCAGCTACTTTAATATATACCACCTACAAATTAAAAAAACTTCTTGAATATTATATTTTAGTACAACTACTTTTTAACTTAGATTTTAAGTGATATACTTGCGAACCCTTTTATGTTTATAGTTACCTAGAAGTGTAAATTATTTGCATAAAGTTATAAGCTTACCAGTCGCTTCAAGGGAAAAGGTACTATAAAATGTTAAAATATACTAACTTACACACGAGTCACTGATTTAAAAAAATAAATAGTTCAAGTTACTTAAAATTGTTTTGGTAATTGCAAGCAGAATTTTTTTTAAATGTGTATGAATTCAAAACGCTAAATGCACTAAAGTAATAATAACTGTGTAAGGAAAAATACTTCTAAATATTTAACAAATAAAATCCATAGTGGTATGCAAGAGATATTTTTGAACTTAACTTGAGTTGAGTTAGTAACACCCCATTTACTACATCCAGTTACTTATATTAAAATCAGTATGGGGGTTGTATTATGTTACTAATGCAGGGTTAAGCACTTTTTTTGCTGTCATCTTAACTTAATTTGTTTTTATAAATAACTTCCAAAAAAGAATAAAAAAAGAATAGGTGCATATTTTATATTTACTAATTTTTTTTTTAATAAAATAGATTTTTTAATTTAAAATTACTTAAATTTTTTAGAAAGTTGCTTTTTGTAAAAATTTCTTATGGTATTAACCTGTAACAACCATAAAGTACAATTTGCTCAAAAGTAAGTATATTAATACAGTCACTTAGAATATCTCGATATCTTTACAAGTGAATGGTAGCGGTTGGCCGTTCAGACGAACACTTAAGTCGTTAATTGACGAACCTCTCAACCTTTCGTTAATACATACATTTATTCTATAACTCTAAACAGAAAAAAAATAAGTTATTCACAATTTAGAACAGTTAAACACCCCAAATGTTCACCTAAGGAACTAGAAAAGGTAAACAATGCACGATTGAAGAGCTGAATATAGTTAAAAAGTAAATATCTTAGTGAATTTTAATGTGTATTTAATAATTATTTTTAAAATTTTAAATTAGTTTTTGTCTACCGACCTTAAGTAGAAAAATATTCAAAGATTAAAAAAAAATGAAAATATTGTTTGGGCAAACAAATTTCTTTACAATTCAGAATAGTATACCATAATGATTAACTGCATTCAATTTAAATGAAAAACTTTTAATAAATCATAGAAAAACGAATTGCTTGGCCACTTGGCGTAGATTTTAAAAATAGTTAATTTATTAAAAATAGTTGGATAATATTTCAAAAAAAGTTGGTAATATTTTAAAAATAGTTTATTAAAAACCTACATACCAGTATTTTAATGTACAGACTAAGAGGGACAAAAAGGACTACTGAACAAAGAGGGATTTTTAAAATATCAAATCTGTAAGTTTGTTTTCACTGTAGGAAAGAAAGTTATATTTGCAACATATACATTTTTTAAAATTTATTTTGGTAAAGAAGGATTTCAAAAGTACACCAATTCTTTAAATTTGACAAATGTGTTGTTGGCGATAGACTAAAGAATACATGTTCCAAATATAAGGAATACGTGTTTCAATATACAAGAGGATTCAAATATAACCAAGTAAGTACAATGTAATTTTTTTATGGGATGCTTTAAAAATATATATATATAAAATAAAAAATAAAAAAAAGCACCATCAATTATTTAAAATTAATCGCATGGCCAAACAAACATAAACCAAACGTACCTACAAACAAAACGATACCGCGATTCAGGAAGTCATCCACCAATCCGCGCTATTTATAGCGATCTCACAAACACACAACAACGTCCGGGGCAGCGGAGACTCAACAAAGACAGACACCATTAGCTGGATACCCTCAGCGCGGCTCAGGAATCGCCAATCTGTGCTCATCGAAGCAAGGAAAGTAGTCTGAGGTGAAGAACGTCAAACGGGTGAAAGTGAAAGTCCCGGCATCAAACAAACAAAAAACCCCAAACTTGAAACAGGAGGGGGGGGGGGGGGGGGGGGGAGATTTGTCACGTGGTCGGCAGTGGCCCACTTCCGAGAGGCGTGCATTTCCAGAAAGGGGGTCAAGGGCTCCTGGACAGCCTGCGTTAAATGACCCCTGACGCCACTGGTTGGATGCGAGAAGACCTTGCCGAATCTTGCCGGTGGAAGGTCGGACCCTCTTTGAAATTCGATAGAGGGGGGGGGGGGGATTTGCTACCTGTGTTAGGGTTGCGAAACTTGCAGGTCGAAGACCCCTTGATGCCCACCTTGACCGGGCAATGCGGTTTGCAACAGATTTTTTTACCCATTGATTTTTTTTTGGTGGGGGAAAGCTACTTAGGACTTTAAACCTGTCAGGATACGTAAAATGAATCAACAGGTAAGAGGTGGTTGGAAATAAAAGTCATAATAAAATATCGGATAATTGAGGGGGGTGATGGGTTTAAGGATCGCGTTCTCAATGCTGCGGTTGGAAACAATGTTCTCTTGCCGACTTGAACTGCAATGCTTGCAGATCTATTAATTGAAGAGGTTAACGGACTTTAGAAGCTACTGGAAATTTAATATTCACACCCCTTCGTCGCTCTAATGAGACCTGAATAGGGTGACTGTCTTTTTTCAAGTTCATTTCTGCGAAGGAGTCATTGCTTTGAAATTTAATAAGGTAGGTTTGTTAAAAACAAATACTTGTATTTGTTTTAGTAATGAAATTGTCTTTCATTTGAATGGTTTGGAGGTTGCTTTGTACAACTTTGAATTGTATGGGACGGCTGTTTGAATTGACATCGAAAAAGAGCTAAACAATTGTTTATTAATAACTGTTCCGGATCTATCCAAATGGAAAGACACGAGATTATTACCTCTTAATTTTGAGCCATAGATAGATGAGGGAAACATCTGAGCTAGAATCCTACTCTCCAAAGTTTTATACCACAACCGACCATGGGATTTGGATTTAACACTGATACCGTCCTCTACACTTGGAAGTTCACAGACCATGCAAGTTAAAAGTTAGATAAACTGTAGACTACCACTGTTTATTAACCCTTTGCACTCGTAAGGCGCCTCTCAGACACCAACATAACGACCAGTTCTTTTGTTTCCCTGTTCTTTAAAATAAACGAGAACAGCAGGATATTGTGTTTAGAACATTAATCTTTTTTGCAATTTGTTCTCTTGCAAATACTAAACAGATTAGGATTTTTTCCCTTTACGAGTATAAAAAAAAATCTGTGGAAAAGAACGTAAAGAGGAATAACTGTTCCATAGAAAGAACACAAATCGCAAAGTGTTCGCGGAGTGCAAAGTGTTAATACTAAATAAAATTCACTTGACCAATATTTTAATGCTAAGTAAAAATATCAGTATTAACTAATATTTTTTTTGCAAGTAAATTTATTATTAACTCAGACAATATTTCGTATTTAACTTAAATTACATTAAATATTTCAAATTGCAGGCGTTTATTTTAAAATAAAAGGATACGAGTGTGTGCTTGTTTCGCTAATTTCGTTACTTTTTAGTAAAAGTACACATAGAAATAAAAATTACACTTTCAAATCTGCAAGTGGAAAAATTCCATTTAAAAATGTCTTTACAAAGAGCTCTTCGAACCACTTTATACCTTCTCGTCAGGGCCCGATCAAGACATTGAAGCAAAGAAGAGCCCGCCTTTAAATGGGGGCCCAATTTCTCTCATATAAACTCTAGAACATCAAATCGAGCTTTTCCATGCACTAAAATCCTTGCCCCTGGCTAGCGACGAAACACATTATAAATAATATTTAATAAACATTAATAAGTAATTAAAATAATAATATTCTGTATGTTTTGATTATTTTTCCAATATTCGAACCCATTTAACACAAATGGTAACTTTTATTTTGTTAAAGTTAGTAATGCCACTTTTTTTAAGGTAAATTTAGTAGTATACTATGTTAGAAGTGTTAAATATTTATATAAAACGTGTGATTTGGTGATTTGGGGGCCTCTCAAAGTAAGCCTGAGCTTCCTGACCTATTCGGTAATCAGGCCCTGCTTTTCGTGGAACACCAGTGGAATCAAAGCTATGAAAGTCTGCTGGGAGGGAGAAAAAGAGGGGGGGGGGGGGGCTATTTAAGTGAAGAATCGACAAACCAGCATTTCGGTTCTTTGAAAGATACATTTAAATAATAAATTTACAGAAAACATTCCCGATTCTTCCCACACCGTTTTATACAAGTATATAAGAATTACGCTATAAACAAAGTTTAGAAAATCTTAAAATGGATCCCTTTTTCCGACCAGTTTACTCCTTTTTCAACAAAGGTAGAAAAAATAGTCATTTTGCAGGTTTGCATAGATTTAAAAACGCATTTCTGGTTTTCAAGAATACGTTAAATGTTACATGTTTAACCTTTCTCCATACTTACTCATAAGGAAGACAAAACGCACCAAATAAACCAGTTTTAAACATTTTTGTGACGGCAAGTAACACGTCATAGGAAAGGACAATAGTTTTCCTCAACCTTTCTTCCGAATTTTATGCATCCGCGCTCCACAGTCAAGTACATTGTTCCTCCATTGGGAGTCCTTACTCCAGTGTTTATAGTTATATTATATTCTAGCTCCGTGATTATGACAAGCTTTTTAAATGTTAGCGTACAAAATCCATTTTACAAGAACGTGTGAAACGCGCGTTGTACTTTCTTCAGTAACCCCTGCAATTACGTATACAAATCACGTGGCTTGAATGCACCAACCACAGAGGCTTCTGCAAAATGCAACTTGCTTTTTGCAAGTTGGCAACTTGCTTTTTTACGAGTAGTCCGTGTGGAATGGGCCTAATTACATATTAGGAAAATGTTTATTAAATTATCGAATAAAAGAGTAAAGGGAAATAATTCACGGGAGAACTTTTACTCTCTTGGATTATAGTTTAAAAAACATTGGATTTAATGTTTTCGTTCCTTGACAAATACCCGTCGTCCAGCATAAAATCTCAAATAATTAATTAATAAACATAGATACAGTTCTAGAATTTTGCAAGCATATTTAGAAGATTCAAAACTATACCTTTAACAAATAAAAAAAAATTAGAGAATTTTACAATTTTTGGGGTATCGATTCCCTATTTTCAACACAATTCCCTTTTAAACTCCTCTGCAGGTATTGTTGAAGTATTGTAAAGCTACATAATGATCAATTGGCGACGGTTTAGAATCTATTCCGAATAAAAAACCCTTCTAATGCGGAGAAAACAAACTTATATATTCGATATATTACTCTCAGAAATATAAATCGGATTAATTGAAAATTTAATTTGAACAGAAATTAACTTTAGTCTATTCATTTGAAAAAAAAAATAATAATAAACATTAAAAATTTTAGAGAATTTATGCGAAGCACAAACATATCACAAGCAAGTAATGGCGACAAATGCTCTCACATTTAAACTAGGTTACGGAAGAACGACATTTCAAAACAGGAGTTTTCTTCAATTCCTCGAAGAAAAAAAACGTACATATCACTTTCGAATTCTGAAAAACCGCAATTTAAAAAAAAATGTATTTGTTTATGAATCGCAAACAAAAACGATATTCCGATTTTCCTATACAGAGGATTTGTTCGCACGAAGCATATGCAAATGCATCGAGTTGCGAAGAATAAAAGTCCAGTTCGTCACCTTGACCAACATAAGTTTCGGAAGCAGAGAGAGCTTTTCCTTGAACCGCTTTTCTCGTTCGTTGACTCTATGCTAAATAATATTTTTCACAAAAGGGCTTTGACATTTGGAGAAATGAATTGTCGCATTCAACCTGCCAATGTCTGAAAACTGTCAATATACCTTTGTGAGATTTTAAAATAGTTTAATATTTGTGAATGCTTTTGATTAATAACTGAAGAACTAATATTGATGAGTATTAATCATGTTTCAATTGAATCAACAGTTTTTAAAAAGGAAACAAGACTCAAGAGCAATGGGAAAGCAATGGATTTGTTCCCTTCTTAAATCTGCTGATTTCTTTTTAAATCTTGCAATATTTGTCGTGGCGTTAAATATTGACTTAAAAAAATTTATGGTAACTACTAAAGAGGATGCAACTTGGGATTATTAGCACACAATTAGTCGATAGAGATTTTATATGATTTTCTCATTAACATCAGTTTAATTACAACGCACCATCGAACTATATCTTTAGAAAAAATTAATAGTCACATTTTGACATGACTTTTTTACAAAAACAAAAAAAACAGTGGCAAAATTTGGGTTGTTCCCAAGGTGATGAATTTACGAATTCGTAACTATAAAAACAATGCAAGCCTAAATAAAGCTGAGAATTAATCCCAATTTAAACGTGTAATTAAAAATAAAACAAATACTACACTAACGGATAACGCATAAAAATAAGGTAGAAATGGGAGGAAAAATAACTGATATTTTTTTTTATTTCAATCTAATTTAACAATTTTCCTCCTTAAGTTATGTATTAAACTTTTAGTTTTTTTTAAATTAGTGGAGCAAGAATCCATAAAAAAAAAATGACGGGAGAAGTGAAATTTTTCATTATGATGAAGTCAAAATGAGAGATTGCACTTCTTCGTTACTATAAGAAGACGGGACATCAATTCCTCTATTAAAAAGTATGTTTGACTAAGAGTTTGTTTTTAATACTACTATTTCTGACACCATATAACATTTTATTTGAGATCGAGCTAGAAAGACAAATGCAATAGAAGGGTAAATTCTCTTTGCGACGTAGCCAAATGAGATATTTCACTTATTCATCACAATAAGAAGACAGAACATAAAAAAAAAGTAATTTATCTATTCAAAAAGTATGTTTGACAAAGAATTTGTTTTTAATACTACTATTTAAATAACGTATTTTAATTTTAGGTAAATAGGTTTTAATTTAATAACATTTTTCGAGATGGAAAGACAAGTGCTCTGAAAGAAGTGAAATTTCTCATTGTGATGAAGCCAAAATGAGAAATGTCCCTTCATCACAAAAAGATAGGATATCAAAAAGTTTGTCATCAACGCAAAAAGTAATTAAAAATTTGTTTCCATAATAATTTTACAATTTTTCAAATAATATACTTTTATTTCAGGTCGAAAAGGGAAGACGATAGCAAGAGAAAACGTGTCATTTATTGAGTTGAAAGAAAAATTATAAATTTCACTTCGTCATCACAATAAAAGTACAAGAGATCAACCTGTAAATCATCAATTCCAAAATTAAGTTTGAATTAAAATTGTTTTAAAGTAACATTCCACTTTTTACACAAGAGTCAAACTGCTTTATTTAGAGTAGTTGAATTACATAATTTGAAACTACTGATTTCTAAATGTAACTTCTGGATAGGGCAAGACATTTTGTTGACTTTAAGCCGATGTAGAGGCAGCCATGATGTGCCCCACTTTCTTTGCTACCGCAATATTTCGTATATTTTCATGTTAAAATAAGCCGACGCGTATTGCTTTTGGCCGAGTTTTTTTTCTATTTTCTTTTTAAACCCATTTTAAATGCAATCTGCTATTAAAGTATATAATTATTTGCAAGTCGAATTAGATAAAAAACAAGAGCAAAAACTAATTGTTTGGCAATATAAAAATTAATTCTATAAGAAGAAAATATAATATTTATATAAAATTAATATTTCTACAATGCTATGGTAAAAAAACAACTAAATCACTTAAAAAAATATTGGAGCACAGCATGGCTGCTTTCAATTGGCTTCAACGCACTCACAGAGGAAACAAGGTTTGAGCCTTCCAGCGGTTACAGTTAAGTGTTTGAAACAAATGAATTTTATACACACCATTCTTTGTATCAATCGATGAAATTGCAACGTTGTGTAAATAAGCGGCCTATGGTAAACTTCTTTTTTTGCGTTTGTATTTTTTAAAATTATTCTGATCTAATAAAAAACATAGCCAAAGTAGTTTAATTTAAATAAAATTTACATAAAACCCTATTTTAAATTTATTATTTTTTATTCTCGTAATCGTGGGGTTCTCTTGAAACCTAAAGTGCGGAGGTACATGTGGCACACTCCTACGGACTCCCCGGCCGTTACTCATTGGAATTCAAATTTTAACTCGCTGGCTTTTAGAAAAGATGCTTCTCCGATTAACTTCCATTAAGGTCAAATGTGTGAAAATTTACAAAAAGTTGTTAACTTTTCACCTCATGTGGACTTGTAAATCGTGAAGGTTGGTATTTTCAACATGGATCAAATCAAACCGATTACGATCTATAAACTTTTCCAACTAGGCAAGTTGGAAAAGTTTATAGACTCTGCAGTGTGCAAGGCTCTGATGGATTAGTGTTGATTTTATTTATGTTCCTTCAGCTACACAATGGGCTATTAGTGACAGTTCAGTATATAACCAGATAAAGGTTTGGTTTGGTTAATTAACGTCCCACTAGAGCTGCACAGTGGGCTATTGGCGACGGTTCGGGGCCTATCTCGAAGGAAAGACCCGGGAACGATGCTTCGAATTTTTGAACCGTGGTCAGATGACGATCCAGACCAAGGAACACTGCATCTTAATTTTTAACTATTGACAAATGATATTTTGTTGGGTTGATTGAAGTTCTGGTGCATTAGAACTGCACAATGGGCTATTGGGAAATGTTTCAGGATTTATACCGTCAGTAAGACCCGGGAACACTGCCTCGTAGTTTTTTAACCTCTGATAAAGCCGCATCAGGTATGGTACAAATCGCACTTGTGTAGGCGTGTGAACGTTTGGACCGAGATAGATTTGACATGCATTATATTTGGTAGAAGACAAAACAAATCCGGCAATTCTCTTATTACCATATCGTTCAGGTGTTTCCTCGTCATCTGACCATGGTTCTAAAATAACGAGGTGCATGTGTGAATGTATGTGTGTGAATGTGTTCCCGGGTCTTTCCTTTGAGATAGACCCCGAACCGTTGCTAATAGACCAGAGGCTAAGACAAGTGAAAACATCGCCAAGAGCAAATTTACTTCAATATTTTTGGCACAAAGCGCTTCAGTTTAAACACAGACTCATAAGTAACAAAATGTCGAATCTCAAGCATATGGAAAGGCAGGCGTTAATTAGCATTCAATATCTTTCGGGCAATAGAATTCTCATAACCAGCTCATTAACAGCCGTGTCACGACGTTGCAGCAACCATTTTAATACATTCTTCAAGGTTGGTGGAAACGAATTCTAATTCCATTTATCAACAGTCTTCTTAACGTTTCCGCATTCGCCATGAGATTCTTTATCTTGTAACGTTATCTTTGAAAATGCATTGGTGAAACGGCTCCAAATTTTATTGATTTTTTTTCCTGTTTAATTTCTTTTACAATTCACCCTCAACAATTTGAATTTCATATAAAATGAAAGGAAATTGTCATTTACAAATGATCCAAGTACAAGAGATTAGAAAATAATCTCAATTTTGAAATGCTCCACAACCAAACTACTTACACCGCCATTCTATCATTGGGAGAAGAGCATTTGTTTGATGAGACATTGCTTATCATTTTGATCAAACTCTCTGCGTTTTTTTCTATGGGTGTGCATAAAATATAAAATATTCTTTAAGTGAATAAGTCTTTAAAATTGGCCATGTACAAAAACTTGAAGGACATAAAATGTTTGATACTTCAAACCCATATATCTGCAGGGGAAATCAGCCTATCGGAATAAATGATCTACCATCGTATTGATTCTGTCGTGTCGTCCAGGCTAGTTTTTAACCCTTCCCCCCCTTTGATATTTGTACAGTGTGGGTGGGAATTTCGCCCTTGGCTGTAGTATGGGATTCCGTTCCCATAACTCCAAGAGAAATCAGCCAATCGGGATACATGACCTACCATCTTGTACAGGAAGGTTAGCCGCGTCAACCCTGTTGATTGTATATCTACTCCTCCCATTGACTTTTGTACCGCGTGAATCACATTTCGGGCATACACTAGCCTGTATAACCGTTGTAACTTCATTTCTATTTGACAAGTCGTAGTGAATGCGTGCTTAAATCGAATTGAAAAACAAGTTCTACAAGTCCATTTGACTAGTTGGCAGTTTAAACCATTTGAGTTAAAATGTGTAGAGGAAAGTGACGATGTATCGAAGATTTCACTCTAAAGCCAAAATATCCCGTTGAAGACCAATTGCGACATAGAAAATTTAAGCAGGTTGAATTAGCAGTTCAGTCACTAATCTCTAACTGTAACTTTTGGATAAGGCAAGACATTTTGTTGACTTGAAGCCGATGTAGAGGCAGCCATGATGTGCCTCACTTTCTTTGCCACCGCAATATTTCCCATATTTTTCATGTTAAAAAAAGCCGACGTGCATTGCTTTTGGCTGAGTTTTTTTCTATTTTCTTTTGAAGCCCATTTTAAATGCAATCTGCTATTCAAATAGAAAGTCATTTGCCAGTCAAAGTCGAAGTAGATAAAAAGTAAGAGCAAAAACTATTTGTTTGGCAATATAAAAAGGAATGCTACAAGAAAATATAATATTTATATACATTTAATATTTCTACAATGCTATGGTAATAAAAAAAACCACTAAATAAGTTTTAAAAAATGTTGGGGCACAGCGTGACTGCTTTCAATTGGCTTCAACGCGCCCATGGAGGAAACAAGGTTTGAGCCTTCCAGCAGTTAGTGTTAGAGTTCAGTACGAACAAAATGACACCAAGAAGTCGAATCTTATGACAAGTACGGAAGGACTTGGAACTCACCAAAGACGCAAGGAATTGGTCGAGGAGAACCACTTTCAAATTATTCATGAATTATAACGGTACAGTGATGACTGGACCTAACGATTTTTCTACCACGCGGCGCTCCATGCTCACATTACCAATTGAACTCATAAAACCAACCAAACAGCCAACCAACCAATCCCTCTCATATTGACGAACTCAACCGAGAATAACTGCAGTCATTCAAAAAGTATGAGCGGACATGCTACAGAGAGTTTGGATGACGAGGAGATAGTGTTCGAGTTTCTCGTGGAGATCACGTTAAACTTTTGTGAATTTATTGTTTTTACAAGTTAAATATTTTCGAAATAATTGTCAATGTGGGTGGTGGAAAAAAATATTTTATCCATATAAATAACCGCAGGGGGTCAGAATGATCTAGCTATGACACGTTAGAGGCAATTCCCAGCAAAAAAAAAAGTCATCGTAAAACATTCATTAAAATTGTCAAATTGCAGGTTTCTTGACGGTTTTATAAAGGTTATTTAAACAAAAAATTGCAGTTTTGTTTTCCTGCATAAAAACCTTTAATTATAAGCATTTTCCATTCATGATTTAAAAATTGAAGTTTTTTTTTGCAAGATTTGTTTTGAAGAGTGATTTATAACAGATTTTTTTTAATAAAGGATATTCTAACAAACACCTTTAATTTCATGAATCTCCAAAGAAACTGCAGTTTTTCTGAATAAAATCTTCAATTAAAAAAAATATATATAAAGATTTTATACCGACTTTTTTTTGCCTCATCCGAGATTTTCTAATTTATGCTACATGGGATGGAAATCTTTTCGTTTTGGAAATATTTTTTTTTTAAAAATCTGATTACTCAACACAATTTTTGTTATAAAAAACTTCCCTTTTCTATATTTTGTTTTCTGAATAACTCGCTGCTATGTGAATATGTTCTAAAATAGAAAATACAATTAATGAGCGCCTTGAAATATTTTTCGTTTTGATCAATTGTAATATTTGTGTCACAATTATATAACTGGTAAATTTCCCTAGACGAGAGCGATTCTGTAAATTTTCGCCAAGGCTTTTGTGCAATCTCGCTAACAGTTTTAAGCGCAAGCACGTTCCGTGCGCTAATGTCAAGCTCCTAACGTCGATTTCTAGCTCCGAGCAATTGTCTCCGGTCTACGGCCTCCGACTACTAAAGATAACAGCTGGTACCTCCTTCGAGCAGTCGATTATGGTTCTTACAAAATATCATTATTGTACAATCGTTATTCAATAATAAAAATATTTTGAAACAGGAATAAATGTTTTTTCTTAAAGAGTCCGGTTAATTGATATTTCCGGATATATAATAATCGGATAACAAAATTTTCTTTGAATTTTTTTCCCAGAGTAGATTTTTCTCTATTAAACAAAAAAATAATTTTCGTAATCGGACAAAAAAGATTCCAAACCTTCCGAATAATTGAGAATTCCGGATAATAAAATGCCCGATAACCGGTTATTTGTTACAAAAAGTGCCGAAGTCCCTGATCAAACAATTAGGACGCTATAGACTAGTCAACCTTCAGAACGTCCCTCTCCCAATGATTCGTAGAATCAATTCGACCAAAAGCATTTTATGCACAATAAAGTAGTAACACCCAAACATGTAGAAGAGTGATATAGAATATCTAATATAAAATTTAAGTTACCACTTTAAATAACAGTAAAGTGCTAAATATTTTTTCGGAATATTTTGCGGCCTGTAGTTTAGTTATACAAATTAATAGAAAAAATAGCCTGCCCGTGCGATAACTATCGCATGAAAAACCCTCCCCCCTCACCCACATTCGTTGTTACTTACTCATAGATGGCATCATTACCAACGGCTCGTTTAAATATTTAAAAAAGGTCTTTTTCTCTTGACCTGGGGAAATTCTTATGTTAAGATCCATTGTGTGCGAGACCCGCAAAAGGGATTTTGATGCGTATTTTACACGAACGGTAAAAACGCGTTAGCTTTTCGGTAATTCGAGAATTCTTATAACTCTTGAGTTACTGAGAACTCCCGCGCGTACTCCTGTTGCATAATAAACAAACTGCCGGTCAGTGGGGCCGACTTCCGGGTAGAGGGTCCCTGGTAAAGGGTAAAATGAAGAGCTTGCATGCAAAAGCAATCGTCATAAATTCACAAATCGCGAAAAACCGCAAAACGTTGCATTTCTATGGACATCTGGATTGTCAAGTTTAAAAATGAAAGATGTATTTTAGGATTTTTTTTTTTTGCGAAACCGGATAGGGTGAATCTTTTTAAAAAAATTCACGATTCTCATTTTTTACAAATATTAATTTTACATGTTTGGTTTTGCATGCACGTTCCTCACATAGTCTGGCCACCCAGTGTCCGGGCCAGTGTTATTTCAATGCAAGTCCACGTCGTGACAAGTGTAACTAATAGAGTTAAGAAGCATGTTCTATTATTATCTGCTTATAGCAACAATTGTAACATAACTAGTGTTTGTAACAAATGCGATAATAGTGTTTGAAAACCGAATGTCGTCTATTGTACACTTAATGTTAGACGAGGTAATAAAAATTCGAATATCTATGCATTCAATTATCCATAAATCTAATGTTATTGGTCAGTATTAACACATTTGCTGCCAACTATGAGATATCTCGCAGTATTAGTATGGAGTTCTAAGACAGTGACAGTCAACGTGTTGACTAGTGTAAATATATATTTATGCATAGTTATGTCAAAATACAGGCAGTCATTAAAAAGTCATAATTTTGTCATTGAATCGAAAGAGTAAATATAGTGTGTTAATCTTGAACTAATTTTATAGTTACCGTTTCGTTACGATAGTTACCGTCTCGTTACGATAGTTACCGTCTCGTTACGATAGTTACCGTCTCGTTACGATAGTTACCGTCTCGTTACGATAGTTACCGTCTCGTTACGATAGTTACCGTCTCGTTACGATAGTTACCGTCTCGTTACGATAGTTACCGTCTCGTTCCGATAGTTACCGTCTCGTTACGATAGTTACTGTTTCATTACGACAGTACTAATAATCCTACATAATGCTATTCAAATTACAATGAACCAATTTATTGCAATACATAATATCGTTCAATATATCTTTCAGAATAAATTGAATATAAATTCTTTCAAATTGAAACTTACCTTGATCTTCTCCGACAACCTGTTGGACTTGCTTCAGTAGTATCTAAGTATCACTAAGCTGGTTCTTTAACTAGGATTACGTCATCAGAAGTGAGATAAAACACATCCTTTTTATTGACAGCTCACAAAGATCAACTTTTGTCTGGCTTAAAAGTGGAAAATAAGTACCAGTGTCACTTAAAAATAGATATCTGAAGTCTAAAGAAACAACGTGAAGTGAGAAAACCCCAAGCGTCAAAAATAATAGTACACCTTACAACACAGGTGAATGCATACAAAAGGAAACGAGAAGAAAGTTAGAAATAAAGTGTTTCACGACCGCAACTGTATATCTTAGTATTTTTCCCATTGTACGGCACTTTTGACAATGCGTCAATGGTTTTACAAAAACCCTTTCACATAAACTACGGTTTTTCCAGTTTGAATTATTAAACTAATTGCCTTTATTTCAGTTGTGTGGCCTTTCTTGTAACGGAGACCTTGACTGAGAACCGATGCATACCTGTGTAAACTGATCCCATAGATCACAGTGTCAATTCTGTTTTGGGGAGGACGATCGTAAATATTGTTAATTAAGTATGTAAATGAATGTGCATTTCTTTCAAATATTAAATTTAAAACTATCAGTGACTTTAAATTGTGATAGTTTAATGAGATGTAAATGATCGCGACACTTCAAAATCAATAAATTTCCTCACGGGCAGAATGTTTTGAATCACTAAGTGATTTATTCATGACATAATAGGAAAGTTCTAATGACATAAGATCAATTGATAAGATCTTTTTGTATGCGAAGCAGCAACCGCTATGCCGGAAATATAGGGTGTCAAGGCTTTCTCCGATGGACCTAGTCAACTTGATATTAAGTTTTATTCGTAACTCTTGTTGGGAAATGGACTAAATACATTTGTTTCTAATGAAATGCGACTATAAAATAAAATTGCGTAAGGGATACCTAAAAAAATGAAAGGGCCGTGATGCCCTGATGTGCATGGCACTAGACTTGGGTTTGGTTTGGTTAATTAACGTCGCACTACAGCTGCACAGTGGGCTATTGGCGACGGTTCGGAACCTATCTAGAGAGAAGGTTTGGTTTGGTTAATAAACGTCGCACCAGAGCTGCACTGTGGGCTATTGGGCTATTTACGTTCCTATGGTAGTGTGAGGAAGTTGGGGTTCAAATTTTTTCTTTTGTTAGGCAATGGAGTAAAACAATTGACTTGAAATTTAGTTTTAAAAAGTTCAATATAAAAAAGTTGCGGGGGCAACATACAAAAAAGTACGGAAGGCAACATCCGAAAAAAGTGCGGGGACAACCGCCCCCCCCCTTGCCCCCCGAATCGCCGCCACTGAGGGGGTCAACACCCCTCCCAACCTCTCCTATAGGATTTCAAGTGACAATTTTCTTCATTATCACAAATAAAATCTTATACACAAGTAAAAGTTTTAATCCAAATTTTAAATAATAATAAAGTTGTTAATTTCTTAAGGAATTTATGTAATTAAATAGGTCAAATTATTGATAATTAATAATCGCAAATTAACAACTATTTTCTAATAAATGGCTAATTACTAATTAGCATAACTTCTCAGCTGGGTATGGTTTATTTTTTTTATATTGGTAAATAATCTGGGCATAAAACTAGTGGAGCCCCTTCCCCATAATTTTGGGCCTTCGTAGCCCAGTGGATAAATTCGTCAGCTGGGAATCGGACGGTTCCTAGTTCGATCCTGTGCGACAGACTTGACTAAGAAAGGTAAAAAAAGTAGCAATCTTGTGATCGGAGGGTTTCCAACTTCGCTACAAAATACTAGGAATGTCGTCCAGAACATTCACAAAAATAATCGGCGTGTATACGGGACTGGTGCACGATAAATCTGATCGGGGTCCAAAGTTCTGATGTCTATTGAAGGCGTTAGGTGCCAGCTCAGGTGTTTCCTCGTCATCTGACCATGGTTTAAAAATACGATGCATCGTTCCCGGGTCTTTCCTTCGAGATAGACTCCGAACCGTTGCCATAGAAAAGTAAAAAAGTAGCGATCTTGCGATCGGAGGGTTGCCAGCTTCGCTACAAAAATACTAGAAAGTCGTCCAGAATATCCAACAAATTATACTGGCGTGTATACGGGACTGGTGCACGATAAATCTGATCGGGATCCAAAGTCCCGACGTCTATTGAAGGCGTTGGGTGCCAGTTCAGGTGTTTCCTCGTCATCTGACCATGGTTCTAAAATAACGAGGTGCATGTATGAATGTGTGTGTGTTCCCGGGTCTTTCCTTCGAGATTGACCCCGAACCGTCGCCAATAGCCCACTGTGCAGCTCTAGTGCGACGTTAATTAACAAACCAAACCAAACCGAACCGTTGCCAATAGCCCACTGTGCAGCTCAAGTGTAACTTTAATTAACCAAACCAAACCAACCCCCCCCAAAATTTTTAATTTCTAATTTGAAAAACGGTACATTATTTCGATAAATAATATATTTTTAATTATCTGGACAAAATAAATGCTTCTATATTTAAATTATGTTACATTTGAGAAACAAAGTCTCTTTAGATAAATTTTAATACAGAATTCCCTATTTTTCATCACATCTTTGTAGTCCATTTATAAACAATACCAAAGGAAAAACTATATTGGAAAATAAGCATACTAAAGAGATAAGATGTTTTTTTCGCCCAATCATTGAATGCCAATATTTGAATTCATTATCTTAGTAGACATTCATCACACGTTTTCCGTTTCACTTCCTTAGTACAAAAAGACCGATTAACAAAACGATTAAGTCATTTAAAGGCTATGTACTTATAATTATCATTTTTTCATACAACTCTTGTAATTTCACCTCTAGCAATGCACAAACTCGCGTTCGCCGAAGGTTCGTAAGCCTTCATTTGTTTGTTATGTGATTAATATTTTTTTTACAACACATCATAAAAACACTTGACACAAATCGTGGAGATTATAATTTTCGATCGTTCACAATAGGAAATTCTAATTATCATATTTGAATTCCATGATCTATGGATTAATATTACGTACATTATTAATTTTCGACACACATATTAATATTTACTTTAGTAGTTAATTATGGAATTAATAAAGATGTAAAAATGTTAATTTATAATTCTAATCCCGAAACACTTTTTAGGCCAGATGGATGATTATCTAATCACATAAGCAGTTTTTTCTATAAATTGAACTCTATTTTAATTATAAATTCACATTAGTCACTAAAAATATATGAGTTCCTACTTTTTAAATACACTGTAAAAAAAGGTACTTAAATTTGAGTACCTGAACGTACTCGTTTTTCTTAAAGTACAATTGTATCATAAATGAGATATGACGCACTCACATTTTAGAAACAGTACTTTCTCAAAAATGAGCAGTGTGATTCAATATTGCTAATTTAAGCTTCTGTTCAAGCCATCTTAATAAAGCGACCGGACAAACTTAAAATAGTTGTGCAGAAGGATAATTTTCCACATGATTTGATGTCGATTGCTTAAATGGAAACTGAGTTATTACAACTCAATTAACATACTTCCCAGTCTTTTGACACACCTTTTTAACATTTCTTCTGTTTATAAGTTCTTCAAGTCTTTCTGGAAGTTTAATGGGTAAGGCATTGGGCTGCAGTGTCTGAGGATCTGGGTTCTTTTGCCGTTAAGTCTTGGTAGTTATTGTTGATATTTATTTAAAGTGGTTTATGAAGGCAGCTTACGTAGGCAAGCAACTGTTCTTTTGACTTATTTTTACTAATTTTTGAGTACGTCTTTTTCAAAATTGAAACTTTTGTATTCGGAGCCATGATAAGAATCGAATGTATTAAAAAATGAGTACATTTTACTTATTTCCGAGTACCTATTTTTAACAGTGATACATGACATATAAATGAAAATGAAAGAATTGTTGTCGGGTAGAAAATGTAATATATTTTTTTGTTTCTACCCGATCAGACCATCCTGAATTTAAAAAAATATTTTTTTAATTATATTTTTATTAGAAGAAATATTTTATATTTAACACAATGACAAATAAATATATTGTTCAAAGTTAGTAATGTTCATGGAACGAAAAGTAACGAGACACATCGTAAGAAAGCATGCAGCGGGTGTATGGAATCCAGAAAGGTCGATTCGTTTGAATTAAAAAAAACAAAAACTTGTGATAGTATAATGCGTGAAAACTTCTATATATAAACTAAAAAATTCGAATTATTTATCAATATTTCTGTGGTTTGTATAGAAAAGAGACCTTTTAATATATGCAAATGAAAAAATTAGAAATAAATCTATTTTATTTGCCTTTTTGCAATGATGTGCAAAGTGGGGTAAAATGGTAATCGAATTATTAATGCTGAAGAATAGAAAACTCGAAAAATGTAACGATCATCTAAAAAACATGCAATATTCTACAAAAATATGATTTCGAAAGTTATAAATGATAAAATTATTTATAATATATTAAACACTGTTTATATATTAATATATTTAAGTTACATACCTGTTTAAAAAAAATTGCGAACAAAAACACGTTATGATCATAAAAAAACGCAATTTTCTCGTTTTGTTAGAGCAGAATTAAAAAGTTTAAAATGGATTAAAAAATCGTCTGCGGAATAAATTAAAAATAAAATAAGAAAAGAAAATATTCCATCATCAAAATAAACCAAAAATTTCAGAAACAACGTTTTATTTCGAAGAAAATAATATTTTGAAAAAGTACATTTTTAAAATGCGACTGATTAACTTTTTTTTAGAAAGTCTGTTAATGAGTTTACTGAGTTTTTATATATTGAGTTAAATATACTGAGTTTTTAAGAGTTGATGGCTGCTATTTATTCTATATTATTCAAGTTGCTAATTTGACTATAAAATTTGTTTTAATAATGCCTTTTCATACAAAAAATTTCATGATTTCCCTCTTACTACCCATTTACCCCATGGTTGAAAAATAATATAAAGAAACAAAAAAAGTTTTAGCAATTTAAAATTTAAAATAAAATATGGAACATATTCAAAGACGATACAAAAAAAACCATTACATAAATAAACCAAAAACAGTTTCAAATTAATAAACTTTTAAAAGTGAAAAATAGCTTTGAATGAAAAAAGGGCACTTTTCCAACAGATTTTACCACACCTTACTCCTATTTTATGAATTTATAACGAATTCACCTCACTTTATTACAGTAAAAAACACACACAAAAAAAACGAATATCGAGCTTGATTCAATTCAAAATTTGAAAGGAGCGTCAACTTTTTGGATTCCAAAAAAATAGGCCTAATTTTCAGCTTTTTTAATTCTAAATTCACTAATTTCAACTTTTTTATTTTCATAATTATGCACCCTAAACGATAAAAGAATACACTAAAGAATACATCTTAAAAAAAATAACAGAAACGGGAAATAACTGTTACATAAAAAAAACTTATATATGAAACATGTTCCTCATGTGCAAAGGGTTAAAATAAAAGTACACGGATTCCAAAGATAATATTTTGACTTTAAAGATGAAGTTGACGCCCGAATTTCGATTATGGCTTAAAAAGAAGTTACGAATTATACCTCATCTAAAGATATTTTGGTTTCTTATTCTCTTTGAATTCCCATTTTGAAATATGTTGCTTAAATAAAAGTTCAACTACGCATAGCATACGCTGTCATTAATCTAAAAAAATTAGCGCAATCCTTAACTACATACTCACATCTAGTCAATAAAGTAAATACTAGATTGAAAGATATAGCTAACATTTAATTTTACCTCAATTATTTGATCCTATCTACTCGTTCGGTACAAACCGACATTGTTGCATTAGAATTCGATTGTCTTTGTGGAGCGATTTCTCATAGCTGTCTATGACGTGTCAAAGCTGTCTATGACTATATCGAGGACGCTTTGGACGTGTAATTTAGTTTTTTTTAGACGGTTGGGCAATATAGAAGTAGACGTTCAATGCATGTGCTATACAAAAACCTGATATTGTTAGTTATTAGGCTGTTTTATTATTGTGAGTTGGTTATTTACAATTTAAAAGTGATTATTATCATTTATAAAATTTTAATTGCTTTAATTAATGTTTTAAGTATTGTTACTTAACTAGCATAAATACCCTTTCTTCGCAAGGGTTTAAATAAATTATATTAATTTCTATCATATATATTATTTATGTAGTAAAGATTCATTTTGTGTATATTAGACACAACGAATATTAACATATGGGATATAAAAAGAAAGAGAATTTCAAGGACCAGTGACGAATCGTACTTTTATCTCATAAATATCAACATGTTATTTTAAATGCGTTTAAAATAATTAATTTTAATTAGTTTTTTTTAAACAAGACGTAGATAATGTTGCTATCTATGAACAGACCGTTAAACTTTTTTCCCAAAAAGATTCGCTTCACCCTTATACAACGAATAGACGTGTGATATGTGTGGAAGGAGAAGGGGAGGGATGTCCATGCTATAATTATTAGGAATTAATAAGACAAAACTATTCTCTAAACCAATGTCTAGCAGTGCATATATTTATATTTTCACCTCTCCAGTTTCCATGAGTGTTTTAAAATTAAAGTGCAACCATTCTTGGTATGTAACGTAGTATAACTTAAAAATTAATACAAACATGTTTTTTCAATTATAGTTCCTAAAACACTTATTATTAAAATAAATTTTTTTTTTCATTTGTTTAAAGCAGCGATTCTCAACCTTTCAGTATTCGCGGCCCAGTTTTCAATCATAATTTTCATCGCGCCCCCCCCCCCCCTCCTTTCCCCCCCCTCCTCCCGCTTACAATAAAATGTTTACAACAATAATGTATATTGAGTATTTTGGATTCTGTTTTCAAATTATTTTTAACTAACTGCCAAAACAAGAGTAAAAGTAAGCCAACGTTGGTGAGAAACCACATCTGGCATTTTGCCAGGCGGGCGGTGAACAGATGAAGTGAATGAAAGCGGGGAAAATTTAAATATTATATTTGAAATGAAAGCCAAACAGGGAGATAACGTTAAAAGAATATGAAAGTAGAAAAATTCGTTATTGAAAGTTAACCTAGACGGGGTGAGCTAAATTTAGAAACTGGGAATACATTTTTTCGAATAATAAAAGAAAGTATTCAGAAGCATGACTGAACAAAAGAGAAAAAAATAAGTAATGTTTGTGGAAGGGAATCCACACGACCGATATCATCTCGAGCCAGTGGCGTACACAGGAAATTTATAGGGGGGGGGGGTTGATCGTCAGATTACTTTACACGTGTATAAATAAATATATATATATATATATATATATATATATATATACGCAGGGTGCGGCAAGTTAACTTCCTTTTTTGAAGTGAGTGCTCTGAAGCTTACAGCAGCCCCAGGCAGGTAGGCGTGGTATCGAATAGATTTTAAAGTTTTGTGACTTTGTGGTTCAGACGCCATCATACGTTGGAGTAACGAATAGCGTGCATTTGCCGTAGAGGCCTATTTTTCCAACGGAAGTTCAGTGGTTTCAACCCAGCGCGCTTTAAGAAATCGCTTCAATATTGAGCCTTTGGGACATATCCCGGACCGGAAATCTATTTTTTGGTGGGTGACAACGTTCAGGGAAACTGGTTGTGTGCAGAAAAAAAGAAGTGGGGACGCACGTCCCATCAGATCACCCATGGTTTTTCGAGGAAAATGAACAGACTATCACAGTCACTTCAGACCATTATGTAAACAAACATGCTCGAAGAGGTTTTTTTTGCTGATTGATTTAAATATATATATATATATATATATATATATATATATATATATATATATATATATATATATATATAATTTAAGAAATAAAATACTACAGAGTACAAAATTTTAATTTAGGGGCTAGTGGAAAAAAAATAATCATTTAGAATTAATTTTGTACTTTTTACCACTGTTTAAAAAATTTGTGCCAATTCACAAAAAAACCACATCTAAATTTTAGAGCCAATTTCAAAAAGTGATAATGACCATAAAATTAATACTTAAATATTTAAAAAAAATTCCACTTTTGTTCCTTAAATTAATAATTATTTTTAAAAAAACGTTTCAGAGCTTTTTTTAAAGCCGGCTTTTATTTTGAAAAAAAGATTATTTTATACTATATTTTATTCACATTAACTATTGATTATTATGCTTGAGTTTACTTGTCATTCGGGCACAATTAATTTTCATACTTACGAATCTGCCATTATTTTTCACATACATTAAAAAAAATTGCATATGTTTGCACAAAATATAAGTCATTTGTATTTTAGCAATTGAATTTAAAGTAAAAGCAGTACAAATGTTATAATTCTTCTAAATTAGTATGCATGGGAACCAGGGCCGGGGGGCTGAAACAAGAAATTTCTCAACTTAAAGATTCGAAATTCCCAACTATACATTTGCAAAATATTTCCAGTTGCAACTGGCCGACATTTTTCATCTTTTTTATAGATTAGAGGTAGGATTAAAGGCATTAAACAAACAGTAGAAAGCTACGATACATGTTTTTATATTGTTTTAATTCATTTCATTTATTGCAGTATACTTTATTTGAAAACAATATGTACGAAGATAATTTGTAATTTTCCTGACATAAAACTTTATATTAATTGAGAATTAATGCAAAAGCCTATATGAATTATATTTAAATGAACCTAAACTCTAAAAAAAATATGAAAAATTAATTTTCATTTAAGTAAACAGGAATACGTTGGATATTTTTATAAATTATTTATATATTTTATTATATTATACGGTGGATATTTTTATAAAATAATATCTACTTTTATACAGTTGGTATATTATAATAACTTTGTCTTAATATATCATTATGTACGGTCAGTGATATATAATAATGGTTACATATTCTACGCGTTGTGCCCAGGTGACCAATAAGGCTTTCTTAGTGAAAGAAAAAGTTACTATATTATTTTGAAAAAAAAGCAAACTAATACAAATTTAAAGTATTAACTTGATCACTCAAATTCAGTCTAAAAGAGGATGACTAATAAAGGGTACAAACCAATTAGGTAGAAGATTGACATAACTTCTGCACTGTAGATGGAATCGACACGGGAATACACGATACATTGGATTGGTCTGCTGTCCCTGCAGATAAGTTCATCAAGAAAAACACAAAGACTAAAACCAACCACTTTTGGAAGAGGGACGTTTTTGAAGATACGAAAGAGAGCATCAAAGGCCAGGCAGCGGATGTACAGGAGCAAAACTCTTAAATATCTCTTTGTCAAGAGCGTGATCAACTTGAACTCAGGACTGCTTATATTTTGTTAACTGGAATACATTTGTAGATGTACGAAGAAGAGTATAATAGAACAGTCAATAAAAAGTTCGTTCAGGATGATAACTTTTCCTCAAATAAACAGAAACCAAATTCGTAATAAAAAAAATAATTCAGTTCTCTTCATTAATCATAGAACATCACATGTATTCCAATAAATTTCGTTCTCGATGTATTTGACTGAAAGTCTCGACATAAAGACGCCAGTTGTTACTTAACAAAAAAAAAATCTGGAAGAAAAAGCATAGTAGAAATATTCAATTCCCAGGGATTCATAAAACAAATAATAGCATATGTGACGTAATGACCAATCATTGCAATCCCCGACAGGATGCATGAATCACTGAGAAAAAGCAACAAGGTGGTTGAAATTGAACAATATCTGTAAAAACAGAAAGAAGGGTCGGCAAGCATTTGCTTGATAAACTTGGTGTTTTCGCTTTCATTTGTTAAATATATTAATTTTCTTCAAACATACATTTTCCCAACTCGGGTATTTTCAAACCCCGAAATTCCCAACTCGGGTATTTTCAAATCCTGAAATTCCCAACTTATAGGGATTCCAAATTATTGCCCCCCCCCCTCCCCCGGCGCGACGTGCCTGACGGAAACTGACAATAGGAATGAAGTCTTTTAAAAACACATATGGAATAATCTCACCTTTCCTGATTAATCGTTGGGTTGTCTTTTCCTTCGCTTTTTTTAAAAGAAAAAAAAGCAACTAAACTGGATTGTTATTGCCTTAGCTTTCTTCTAGAAAATAATTTAACACAATCATCTGATACATGTTTCATCACATACATTAAAAGGCAAAACAAAGCACCATAACTTTCAGAAATACCAAACAAATAAAAGGCCTCAAAAACCAAAAAACCTCCAATTTTCAGGAGTACAAAAAGTAGAAACTGTTCAAAACATCTTTTCATTTGACCTTTATTTTTGACCTGACTATTTTAGTCATCCTTTACTTCTACACTACAAGACTTACAAGATATATTCTAAATGACCGGCGACAAATTTTTTGAAACAAAATATTCTAAACCAAAAAAAAATGTGATATTTTATTTAGCATTTAAAAAAAAAAAAAAATTCGTATTGACTTATTAAATTTTCAACGTGGACATATATAGGCGCCAAAATTGTTCCCGCCATCTAAAATCGAAATAGATTGTTTTTGTTTATTTTACATTTTCTTTTTATTTCCTGTCAAACGATGAATATTTTGTAATGACGGATATGGGAAGGCGCCTAAATGGCGGATAGCTGTCTGTCTGTTGGGAAAAGATGATACGCCATCCCCCCCCCCCCACACACTTTTAAATAAAAAAAAACGTTTGTATTTTTTCTAAACATTTTGTTTTGTTTTGGAAATGTTTATTAATTGGAGAAAAAAAGCATTATTTTTGTATTAATTTTTTTAAACTTCATACCGATGGGGGGGGGGCGAGCATGCGCAGCAGTCAGTTAATAAATTTTTTAAATAATATTTTCTCTTGGATATTCTCGCGCCCCCCTTCTAGTGTGCTCGCGCCCCCCTAGGGGGGCGCGCCCCACAGGTTGAGAATTGCTGGTTTAAAGCAATACACATATATTATTAATTTATTTTAAAGTATTTTATTATGGGCAACATCTTACGGTTTTATAACGATATGGATACTATTTCTTATTAAATGGACGTTTTAAAAAATGGCTTCTAAACCGTTATAAATTCATTTCTAAAACTAAACGGAATTTGAGAATTCCGAGTCGCAAGTGCACATTATAAGGATAAATCTTCGAGCATGAATGGACTGTAGTAGAGCGAATATGACATCATCATCGTGATGCAAACATCTCAGACCTGATGGCACCAGACCCGTGACTTTCTTTAAAAATTTATGAATGAAAAAACGTTCACGATTGACTTGTGATATGAAAATAAAGTAAATGTGTTACTTCATAAAGTACAGGATATTTTATGAATGAACTAGAATTTTTTAATGAATGGATGATGTAGTAAACCACGTGTCTGAGGCCATACATATTGGCATCACTTTGATGTTAGCAAGATTATAACCTTATGATTTCTTTACTATGAGGGATCCATGCTCGAAGGGATAAATAGTTATTATATATAAATAGTATTAGAAGTAAGTGTATTACGGTCACAAGCAAACAGATTTTTTTATTATTGTTTTATTATTATTAATGCGATAATTATCGCATGGGAATGCTAGTATTTGTTTAAATAATTGAGTCAAATATTTATTTAATATAATAATCGTGTGTTTTAGAAACCAAAATTGAAAGAACATTTAAATGCTTATTTTTGTATTAATTTTCATTACAAACCTAGAATGGTTATATTTTAATAGTAAAATACTTAAAACTTAATGAAACTTTAAAGATGAAAATCTAAGTTAATATATGCGTTTCTAGATATTTGCATAGAGAAGAAAAAATATTTAATCGTATATTACATCGTTTTGCTTATCCCAGTGCTACTTTCAGTCCCAGTTCTTAAAATAAAAGCAAAGTAGTTGGGTAAAAAATATTTTTTTATTATGCCAATACAGCTAAATGCGATCGATACCTTGCCTAAAAACGATAAACAATGTCCATCGCCAAACAATTGGCGACGACGCTGTATAGTTCTTATTGAAACATGTGATACTTTCTCCAGACCCCCTTCCGTGAGCGTGCAATGGGGCCCACTCCCAGCAATGTCTGGGTTCAAGCAGAGCAGATGCCGCAACTCCCGTACGTTCACCTGTCGGTCATTGCCATAACCTTCCGGTAGCAAAGCAAAAAAAGAACTGACTTTCTTAAATGTCGGATTCAAGGTGTGAATTTGAGTAACAGTTTCAAGGAAACCCGGTCAACGATTCCTTGGCGACCATGGCTCGAATTTTAGAAAGTCATTAGGTAAGAAATGAAGCTCTGCAAAACTCGAATGGAGTGTCGACTGGAACTTGTGTGTGGGTAGAGAAATATCATATTAAGAACATTAGTTTCTAAATTACCTATCTACCTGTAGGAAGATCCTCAATGGCAGTTTGTGGAACTCGTAAGGAAAATGTACATTGCTTTAAATGTCTTCAAAGTAAATTGCCTTTGATCTTACGAATTTAAACACATATACATCGGATTATTCATTATGGCCCGATTAATTTAAGTAATTGTACTTTCTCAAAAATGAGCAGTGCGATTTAATATTGCTATTCTCAGCTTCTGTTCAAAGCCATCTTAACAAAGCGACCTGGCAAACTTAAAATAGTTCTTCATAAAAAAATGTTTTTCCACATTATTTGATGTCGATTGCTGATACAGTCAAACCTCGGTATAACGAACCCGGGATATAACGATCCCTCGGTTGTAACGAACTTTTCAATTGGTCCCAACCGAACTCCTATGTCACTAATGTATTTTCAACGTCACGAAACGATCGTCAAAAGTAAGGAATTCGGATGTAGCGAACTAAAATTCACACTTTTCCAGTTTAGTTTCAGGTTTTTCCCAAAAATTTTACTCGCCCCGACCACATTCCTTACCCTTTGTTCCTTTGACAGAAGCCAGGTTCCTCAAAGGTGACAATAGACTCCACTGCTCAGCTCCTCCCCTCCCCCCGTTCAACTGGTTTAGCATACATTCTTTGCCTATTCCTTTCATTCTATTGCTGAAGATTATCGTTTAACTTGTGGACTTCGTGTAGGTTTAAAATCGCTCCTGTTTGCTAATGCCTTTTCCATTGAGGATAAAGCGAAAATTATTAAGAGAATAGAAAACGGTGATTATCGTTTATCTACAGATATTGCATTCGAAGGGGATGTTAGTTCAGATCCTTCAATTTCTGATGGTAAGGATAAGGCAGCTGTGGACATTTTGCATAATTTCTTTGCAACAGAAACTGTGGATAAGAATGTAATGAACTCTTTTGATGCTTTCAACAAAAAATCAAAGCTTCTTTTCATACTTTAGATAAATAAATTTAAGTAGTAGTAAAATTAATTTAATTGTTTTTTAAAAACAAATATTTCTTTTACTTTATTATTGCCCATTACTAATTGCAATTCAGTGTTCAGGGTAAGTAATTTGTTTCGCACAAAACGTGTTTAAGGACTTTAGGAAGTTTTTATATCGTCAATTTTGAAAATTCGGATATAGTGAACCCTCGGCTATAGCGAACTTCTGAACCAGTCCGTTGAAGGTTCGTTATAACGGGGTTTGACTGATGTCTATTGCTGATTGCTGAAATACTCAGTTATTACATATGTCAGCATAAAATTTTCATTCAATTGAAAGATTTTTGAAAGTTTTATAAAGGAATTTGGAACAAAAAAAAATTAAGTTTTTTTTTAACTTCCTGCATAAATCCTTTAAAAAATCTGCAATTTCCCTTCAATAATTTCCATGCTTCCAAAACTGATTTTTATTTTATTTTTTTTTAAATAATTTAAAACGAAAATCTTTATTTATTAAATCTTCAAAACAACAACTGCAGGTTTTCTGCATAAGATATTCAATTTTATAATTTTGATGATGGCTTTTTTTGGGTGGCGTGCCCTAAAATTTTCAATTTTGACATTTGTCTTTTTACAAAGGTACAGAGGAAATTTAGGGAGTTACATCAACATTTATTTTATGAATGAGTACGGTTATTAAAAGGCTAATGACGCAAAAAGTTCATATGTTACCGTTAAAGTATGAAATCCATTATTTCATAGAATACCTAGTTATTCCATGAAATAACTGATCGTGTCCGTTAAAGTGTAAAACTCTCTTGTATTTCATGGTTTAACTAGTTATTTCATAGAATAACGATCTGCAGCCCGTTAAAGTGTAAAATAATCTATATCATATATCTTTTTATCAAGATCACCTTACAAAGTTCGTGGTTTTAAGACCTCTTCAAACAAAGAGAGCAGAAGAAGTTGCAGGACAGTTGCTTGATATATTCCTGTTGTTTGGAGCCCCATGTATATTGCAGTCGGACAATGGAAGAGAATTTTGTAACAAACTTATTGATGACTTAAAAGTAACTTGGCTAGAGCTTAAGATCATGCATGGCAAACCAAGACATAGCCAAAGCAAGGCAGTGTTGAGAGAGCCAATCAGGACATAGAAAATATGTTGACGACTTGGATGCAAGACAACCAGTCAACTTCGTGGAGTAACGGGTTAAAATTTATCCAGTTTATGGAGAACAGAGCGTTCCGTTCTGGTATTAAAAGCAGTGGCGGCTCGCCCACTACAGCAAGTACAGCCGGGCTGCACCTAAATTCATTAATGTATTTTAAAACTAAAATCAGATATTTTACTAATTTTCTTAAATGAAGATTAGAATTGAAAATGAAATTTCTACGGTAGTAAACAAAATCTCCGATTCAGGAGAGGAAATTCAAGAAGGGAAAAAACTCCATTCAATAAAAACTGCAGCCAAAAAGCGAAATTCGAAATCGGCTGCATCGTTGCCATGGCAACCTCTACGTAGTATGGAGATTCCCCCATGCTAATGCACTTCATTTGTGAGAAGGTACAGCCGAAATGAATTTTCTTGTTTTAGCTGCACTTGAGGTTCGATATGCTAATTGGCCCGTGGATGAAACGAGAACTTACGAGAATATCTCCAAACGGAAATGATTTTTGTGATACATTTACTGTGTGCTGTTGTTTCAGGACATGGTCCTGCTGTTGTTTCGTTATTTAAATTAATATTAAAATTGACCAATTCGCATGTTTAAAAGAAAGCAGGATTGCTTTAATTTTCAAAAAATAAGGAAGTGTTTTCTATTTTTTTCGCATGTTATCATTTCGTAAAAATTGGAAGGAAACTTTGAGTAGTGAATAATAAAGAATTTCCGTTCATGTATGGTTTTTGGAAAATAGAGGGGGGGGGGGGAAGAGGGGGATTCACATGATTTCGGCTGCACTAACATTTTCGACCACGGGCCGCCACTGATTAAAAGGTCCCCCTACGAGGCTATGTTTGGTTGCGCAGCTAGAGTTGGACTGTCAATTTTTTTTTTGTTTTAGAAATAATGTTCTTTGTAATTCCAAGTGTCATTTTAGTAATCCTTGTTGTAACAAATGATTTTATAATACGTTTCCATAAATACCATTTATACGCTGCATAAATTAGATAAATTGCTTCTTTTTCATTTTAATTGTCTATCATTAGTTTAATTTCATTTTAGATAAATTGTTTATTTTACACTTTAACTGTCTCTCTGTCGTATTGCTACAACAGCTGTAAATCTTACACAGATAGAACAAAGGTACACAAAAAAAAAACAATCAATTTAGAACAATTTAATAATTAAAGTTTAGAATAATGTTCACAGTTTTTATGAACATGAGAGATTAAACTGGCCAAACGCATAAGTGAAGTAAAATGAATTATGAAAGGCAATAACACAAGTTCGAAATAAAAATACATCCAAATGATGTATCGCTAGAGCAAGAAGATCCAAGAGATAAAGAAAACACAACACAAAATTTAAATAATAAGTTTACTAAAAAAACTGTAATACCATAAGAAAGCATTTACAAAATTGATGGGTCGACAGAAAAGCATAATCTTATTCAGAGATAAGTGTATATATTTATGTGCCCTTTAGTGAAAAGAACTTATAGGGACTTCCAGAATATTAGAGTTCCATAATGGCTTGGAAAATCCCTCAGTAAAAATTATGCAGTATGATAAACAATGTAATAGTATATTGTACATAATGATATAATATAAAAATGTAAGTATTAAGGTCAGTAAGTAGCAGATGACTCTCTTGCAGCGCGATAAAAACACTAATTGAATATGAAAACATAAAACATTTAAAACACGAGCAATGTTAAGCATCGCATACGAAGAATTTATGAAAAAAGTAAAATAAGGCGCGAATGGTACCAAAATAAAAGTCTGATTAGTTCAGATTAATTAATAAAAGAAAAGGGGCTTAGCTGACATCCCATATTGCTGCAGAAGATCTTGATCGCTTTTATCATATTGGAGGAATTTTGTTGTCCGATGTTAGTGTGTCGTCTTGTTCTGGCCTGTTTTGGGAGTCGAGATTCTCCTGGTAACCGCCGATTTTTCTCAGCGTCTCTCGCTTTCTTCTCGTGGGTGGCTCTCCCTCTTCGGAAAAAGGGGTGCGTATCTCGCTCGCGTGGGCGGTTGTTTCCCCGAAAAACAAGGGGTCCGTCTTTCGCTCGCGTGGGTTGTAATCTGCCACGAAGAAAAGGGGGTCCGTTAGAGCATGTATTTCGGGGACCCATGTGATCCCTTTTCAGGATTTTAATTGGTTGGGGGGTGGTTGTGTGTGAGGGTTCATTTGAGTTCACTGTCACTTGTTGACGCGCTGTGAGAAAGGCATATTGAAAGTTTGGCAAAATGGCGGGTCTGTGGGAGATAGTTGAGCGTCAGTAAAAATCCATGGATCTTGTAGAGGATGCCGGTTGAAAGTAGATGGTCGATGTGAAAAAAGTTCTCAGGTGGATGAAAATTAACAGGGATAAAAATCGGGAATTAATTTAAAACAAAGCCTGAATAAAAATAATAAAAAAAAAATAAAAAAACAAAAACGCTAAAATAAATCCAATTTTGATTTTGGCAAGAGAGTTTCTGTGCAAGAGAGTTCAATCATTAAAATAAAAACTTAACTAAAGTGACATATTAAATCGTTGACATACATGAAGAATTTAAATTAATATAAAATGGGAAATTATATACAAATTAAGTAATATATAATAGAACACTATAAAAACGTCGTATACAGCGTTACGACATAACTTCTCGTGTTGGGCAAATTTTTTTGTGGAACACAAAAAAATTTAAGTTACAAAATTTTCAGTAGAACAAAAAATGAAATGTGAACAATACATTATCAAGGGAAATATGAGCTGGTAAGAGTAAGAATCAGGGAAAGGTGTGCGAGCTATAAAAACAGTTTGAGTGTTAGAGTTTGAAAGAAAATGTGACAAATTTCTTGTTGAAGCAGGCGCATAATGTAGTATGATTATGGCCTTTAGAGAAAGGGAGCATCCGGAAGGCATTGGGGTGTGATACTGCGTCTAGTATCACGGTCATTCAATTCCATCGTCTCCTTCTCATTGGTGCTTGCGGGAAGAAAATCTGTGTGTAGTTTTTGCTGAAAAAACCCTAAAAAAACTAACTGCAGCGCAATCTGATTCTGATATCTCTTTACAAAAGATATTTTAGTAAATAAAAAAAATATATATATGCGGTTATACAAAAAGGTTAAAATGCGATTATACGAAACAATCATAAAAAGGGAAACAGTACAATTATGCTCATAAAAAAATTACTTAAATTCCCAATCGTTTTATTTAACAAAGCCGAATTTATCTCTGGGCCTTAAACCATATTTATGGGCGTTGGGAGTCGAACTTCTCACTATCGGTGGAGGAACAGAGGTAATAGTAGGGGATTTCATAGGAGAGATATTCTGATCTAAAACAGACACCGGAGGCACAGAAAAATATGTAGAACAATCAAAGTTAGGGTCATACGTTGGAAAGAGAGGTGGGTATAAACTGTTTAATTGTTCATCTGTGAGTGGCACATAATCGTTTGGAGTAGAGTGGGTAGGATCATTTTCATCCAGAACGATTTCAGGAATGTTGTTGTCTTCCTGAGTAACAGGGAACGTGTCTCTAACCACCGCCTTTACCAATCTGTTAACGTGCACCTTTTCAGTTTTGGATGGCTCAGACAACAATGATATTTCAAACAAAACTGGAGAACATTTTTCTATAACTCTGTAAGGGCCATAATTCATCTTGGTGAGTTTCTTCGAAGTGTGGATCTTAGTTTTTGGAGTGTGTAGATACACAATATCTCTTAATTTGATGTCTTTGTAAGATCTATACTTTTCACTCACCTCAACCTGGTAATCAGCCGCTTTTTCTAAATTTTGTTTTATTGATTTGAAAGTTTTCTGTAGTTTTAAAACTAGATCTTGAGCGTATGTAGGGGTGTCATTGTATGTTTTGAACTTTTGAGAAAAAATTAGATCATAGGGAAGCATCAGATCTCTTCCATATGTTAAAAATGCAGGAGTTTCCTGTATTGTTCTATGAAAAGCAGTACGAAAGGCAAGTAGGGCTAGTGGTATGCATTCGCACCAATTTTCCTGTGTTTCATTTACTAAGTGGCTCAAAGAGTCTACCAAACTTTTATTTAGTCTTTCCACGAGACCATTTCCACCTGGGTTGTAGCTAACTGTGTGTTGCTTGTCAATACCCAATGTGTCATACACCTCTGTCATGGCCTGGGACAAAAAATTTGTGCCTCTGTCAGAATAGAGAATCTTCATAAGCCCATGACGAGAAATAAAATCTATCAGTACGGTTGCAACAGTGTGGCTTTGAATGTTTGGCACTGCGTAAGCTTCAGGGTACCTTGTAAAATAGTCAGTTATGACTAAAATAAATTTATTTCCATGTGTGGAAGTCAAAAGTGGACCAACAGCATCAATACTACATTTTTCAAAAGGACGGCTGGGAACTGGTATCTTCTGCAAAGGTGCCTTGGTTGGCTTGGCGAAACCTCTCCTTTCAATACAAGAGGAACATGAAGCTACATAATTCTTCACATTTTTATATAAACCATACCAAAAAAAATTTGTGTTCACTCTATGTAGAGTTCTCGAAAAGCCGGGATGGGCAACAGTGTTATTGTCATGGCATTCACTCAAAACAAGATGTATTAGTGACTGCGGTATTACTAATCTGTTGTTGTTTCTAGTTGATGGTGGTTTGGGACCACAAAGAAGAATTCCATTATGTAGAAAAAATTTAGGTGAAGTGGATGTAAAAGTCGTGTTGTTATTTATCTTCTGTATAATTTTTCTACAAGTGGGATCGCTTTGTTGTCTATCTTTGAGATCTTGTAAATTTATCGAATTTAGATGGCAGTGAGTTACATTTATGTTAAATACTTCTTCTGGTGTTTGTTGACTTACAGTGTTATTTTTGTTCTCAGGTAGTTTCAATCTGGAAAGGTAATCAGCCATCTGATTTAATTTTCCTGGCTTATGTATAATCTTGTGTGAGTATTCCTGGAGAGTAATGATCCATCTGGCAATTCGTGAAGTTGGATCTTTGAGTTTAAAAATCTGTGAGAGAGATTTTTGATCACAAAATACTGTAAATTCCTTCCCATATAAATACTGTTTGAATTGCATTATGCCAAATTAAACACCAAGAGCTTCTTTTTCAAAAACAGAGTAGTTTATCTCTGGGGGATTGAGTTTTCTTGAGGCAAAAGAAATAGGATGTTGAAAGCCATTAGCATCTTCTTGAATTAAAACCGCTCCTAATGCATATTTACTTGCATCAGTGCAAAAAGCAAAGGGTTTTGAAAAATTCGGCAGACTAAGGCACGGTTGAGAAATTAAACTATTTTTAAGTTTTGTAAAAGCATCATTTTCGATTGGTGTCCAAATGAAAGGGTTGGTGTCTTTGGTCAGGTTAGTGAGTGGAAGAGCTAGTTTCGAATATTGTGGGATGAATTTTCTGTAAAAACCAGTTAAACCCAAGAAAGCTCGAATTTGTTTCTTGGTCTTGGGAGGGAGAGCACACTTGATAGACTCTATGTTTTTGGGATCTGGTTCAACTTGACCTTCCCTGACGCGATGACCTAAGTATGAGATTTCACTATTTAAAAGGGAACACTTTTTGGGCTTAAGTTTTAAATTTGCCTTTTCGAGTCTCTCAAATACTACTTGCAGTTTTTTTAAATGCTCGTCTAAGGTTTTGCTGGCGATGATGATGTCGTCGATATAGACGGCTATTTGCAAGTGGGACAATCCAGTGAGTACTATGCTCATGAGGCGCTGAAAACTCGAGCTTGCGTTCTTCAGTCCAAATGGCATACGTTTGTACTCAAAGTGACCTATGTCCGTGGCAATAGCCGTCAAGTGAGCATCCTCTGGATGCATATGCATTTGATGGAAACCAGAGGTTAAATCCAAAGAGGAAAAATATTTTGCACCTGATAGTAAATCAATCATTTCCTGTAGATTTGGAATTGGAAAATTATCAGGAAGGGTCTTTTCATTTACCTTTCTTAGGTCTGCGCATAAACGATGAGTCCCATCAGATTTTTTTACCAATAAAACTGGTGCAGCATAAGGTGACGTAGATGGTTGGATTATGCCAGCATCAAGGAGTTCATTTAATTGTCGATTCATCTCTGGTTTCAAAGTGTATGGGACTCTATAGGCCTTTTGTCTGGTGGGGATGTTGTCAGTGAGGTGTATCCTGTGTTGAATAATATCACAGCTACCAAGTTCAGTGAGATTGTTGGCAAAAATGTGTTCATATCTTTTCAATAAATCAACAACTTTGATTCTGTCAGTCTCGTCTAAATGGTCAAGATTAAATTTATCTGTGATATCTTCATTACAAATGTTAATGTTATTAACTATGTTTTTTGTGTTTACATCATTTACTTGTAAGAGTGAAAGTGAAACTAATTTAGTATTCTTATTCAGTGTGAGCGTTTCGTCAGTTGTGTTTAGTATTTGTGCATGACATAAGTGTGTGTCTGAAACTTGTGTGATGGCATGCGCTATGAAATATGGTGTTTCACGCAGGTGATTGTTGGGCTCAACAATTAAAATATCACCTGGGTTAAGGTATTGATTGTTTTGTATCCTTAAGCTGACAACTTGTTGGCTGTGAGGTGGAATATTAACCCTCTTAGTAAGCATGCCAAAGTTAATATTGTCAAGAATAGTGTTTGGAGTGGTGTCATTCAAAGTCGTGTGGTTGGTCTGATTAACAGGTTCAGGTGTGTGTCCAGACCAATCCAAAGTTATATCTGTGTTTGAAAGAGTTTTGTGTTGAAAGTTAATGTTGAAGTTGTGTGCACATAAAAATTGAATACCTAAAATAATGTCAAAGGTGGAGGATAAAGTGGAATCTGTTACAAAAAAATTTGTTTGAAAAGGTGTGTTGTTTATGTTGACAGTGCATTGAATGTTTTTAGAAATGTTAATCTGAATGCCTGTCATAATACTAATTTTTGTGTCTGTGTTAGAAAGTGAAAATTTAGTTATTTTACTAAGTGCGGAAGCTGACATAACATTTATCGAAGCACCACAGTCCACAAGCGCCAACATTTGAATATCTTCAATGGTGATTTGAATTATAGGCAAATGGAATGAGTCGTCGGATGAAAAATTAAAAATAAATGGAATCGGATCGTGTGGGGCTTTGTATGAGCACAGTTGATCTGGAATATACTCACCCATGATTAGTTTGGGTAGTTTTGTCGTGGGAGGTGATGAGGAGATGGTGGAGGAGGATACGGAAACCTAGGGATTTGGTGATATGTGGGATTACTCATTTCCCTTTCCTGTCTTTTCCTTTTTCTGCAGACCTCAAAAATGTGTCCTTTAAAGCCACAGAATGAACAAGTGACATTTTGTCTTGTGGAATTGTTTGTGTTTGACAAACCTTCTAGGCGTTCCGTCAATGCGTCCATTCTGCGTGACAGAAGTTCGACAGACTTTAGCAGAGCTGAATTGTTTTCTCTCAATTGCACCGTTACCCTGTCTTCGAGATTTGAAGCTGAGGGCGTGGTTTGAATAGCGTTAATACTAGATGTCAGCTCCTGCTGTGCTTTTTCAATCCGTTTGGCCACTAGAACAGCGTCCTCAAAGGTCTCAGGGTTTTGAATGGCAAGTTGAGCCCTAGTATTGGGTTTTAACCCATTTGAAAATTGAGATTTTTTCAGCTGCAATTTGAATTCCTCCGGAGCAGCCATTTTTCCAGCCAACCCTTCTATTCTAATGGCAAAATCAGTGACAGATTCTGTAGAGCTCTGAACGGCTGATGTGAGCATAGTTATGATCTCTGCCACTGATGCCTTCGAAGAGAATTGTGTTTCAATGGCTGTTTTGAATGCCTGAAAAGTCAAGTCATCTCTGTTTTTAAGGGAACAGTTGTAATAAACCCTAGCAGGACCCTCTAGCTTAAGTTTGGTGATTACCAACATTTGTTCCTCAGACCAACCAGAGAGAGTTCCTAATGACTGTATATTTTCATAGAAGTCAGCAAAATTTTTTCCATTAAGGGGTGGGATAGAAGTTATGAAGAAAGCATTGTTTAGAACCTGACCATTGTTAATGGGAATATTGTTCCCAGGGGGGTTTAACGCCATGATTAAAATTAAAAATGAAAATTAAAACAACAATAAAATCCTACTCATTAACTGCTGAATCTTCACATTAACGAGGGTGCAAAATATGTATATATAAATATACACTAAAAAAAATTGTAAAAATATGAAAGTAAAATATTTTCCTCACTCAAGGATCTCTTGCTTTCGCAAAGGCTCACGGCACCAAAGATAACCTCTGTCGTATTGCTACAACAGCTGTAAATCTTACACAGATAGAACAGGGGTACACAAAAAAAAAACAATCAATTTAGAACAATTTAATAATTAAAGTTTAGAATAATGTTCACAGTTTTTATGAACATGAGAGATTAAACTGGCCAAACGCATAAGTGAAGTAAAATGAATTATGAAAGGCAATAACACAAGTTCGAAATAAAAATACATCCAAATGATGTATCGCTAGAGCAAGAAGATCCAAGAGATAAAGAAAACACAACACAAAATTTAAATAATAAGTTTACTAAAAAAACTGTAATACCATAAGAAAGCATTTACAAAATTGATGGGTCGACAGAAAAGCATAATCTTATTCAGAGATAAGTGTATATATTTATGTGCCCTTTAGTGAAAAGAACTTATAGGGACTTCCAGAATATTAGAGTTCCATAATGGCTTGGAAAATCCCTCAGTAAAAATTATGCAGTATGATAAACAATGTAATAGTATATTGTACATAATGATATAATATAAAAATGTAAGTATTAAGGTCAGTAAGTAGCAGATGACTCTCTTGCAGCGCGATAAAAACACTAATTGAATATGAAAACATAAAACATTTAAAACACGAGCAATGTTAAGCATCGCATACGAAGAATTTATGAAAAAAGTAAAATAAGGCGCGAATGGTACCAAAATAAAAGTCTGATTAGTTCAGATTAATTAATAAAAGAAAAGGGGCTTAGCTGACATCCCATATTGCTGCAGAAGATCTTGATCGCTTTTATCATATTGGAGGAATTTTGTTGTCCGATGTTAGTGTGTCGTCTTGTTCTGGCCTGTTTTGGGAGTCGAGATTCTCCTGGTAACCGCCGATTTTTCTCAGCGTCTCTCGCTTTCTTCTCGTGGGTGGCTCTCCCTCTTCGGAAAAAGGGGTGCGTATCTCGCTCGCGTGGGCGGTTGTTTCCCCGAAAAACAAGGGGTCCGTCTTTCGCTCGCGTGGGTTGTAATCTGCCACGAAGAAAAGGGGGTCCGTTAGAGCATGTATTTCGGGGACCCATGTGATCCCTTTTCAGGATTTTAATTGGTTGGGGGGTGGTTGTGTGTGAGGGTTCATTTGAGTTCACTGTCACTTGTTGACGCGCTGTGAGAAAGGCATATTGAAAGTTTGGCAAAATGGCGGGTCTGTGGGAGATAGTTGAGCGTCAGTAAAAATCCATGGATCTTGTAGAGGATGCCGGTTGAAAGTAGATGGTCGATGTGAAAAAAGTTCTCAGGTGGATGAAAATTAACAGGGATAAAAATCGGGAATTAATTTAAAACAAAGCCTGAATAAAAATAATTAAAAAAAAATAAAAAAACAAAAACGCTAAAATAAATCCAATTTTGATTTTGGCAAGAGAGTTTCTGTGCAAGAGAGTTCAATCATTAAAATAAAAACTTAACTAAAGTGACATATTAAATCGTTGACATACATGAAGAATTTAAATTAATATAAAATGGGAAATTATATACAAATTAAGTAATATATAATAGAACACTATAAAAACGTCGTATACAGCGTTACGACATCTCTCATTAGTTAATTTATAGAATACCTAGTTATTTCATAGAATAACTAGTTAAAGTGTCAAATTAATAATATATTACACACTTTAAAGGACACGATCAGTTATTTCATGCAATAACTAGGTATTCTATGAAATAACTGCATTATATACTTTAACGGTAACATATATACCGAGTACATTGTAAAAGAAATGGGGAAGACGATTTAAAACACATATTTTAAGGAAACACTTCTTGTATACTAAGTGGACAGGACAACAGAAAATAATTGACACCCTGGAGAAAAATTTAAATATTTTGTATATCTGTAGAGGACACTAAAACGTGGATAATTATATATCCTAAATTGCTATCAGGCATTAGCTGTGGCTTCTAATTGGTATATGACATTTCAGCGCACCGTTTAAACTACCTCTAAAACCACACAAACTGTAAGAAATCTTTTCTCAAATTTGACAAAAGTTTCGTTAAATAATTTTTTGTCAAAAATGAGAAAAATATTATCCTTCAAAAATAATAAAATATTCCGTCGTTTGTGAAAAACTAACAAAATATTTTGTGATATTTGACGAGAAATTTAATCGGAGCGTACACTGTTAAAATAGGTACTCAAATATAAGTAAAATGTACTCATTTTTTACTACATTCGATGCTTATCATGGATCCGAATACATGTTTCGATTTTTAAAAAAAGAGTACAATGAATAAAAAGAGCAGATGCTAATCTACTTAGGCTCCCTTCATAAATCGCTTTCAATAAATATCGACAATTACAACCAAGACTTACCAGGAATTGAACCCAGATTTTCAGGCATCACAGTCCAGAGCCTTTTCCGTTAAACTAGTAGGGCGACTTGAAGGAGTTATAAACATAAGACATGTTAATGATGTGTGCCAAAAGAATGGGAAGTCAGATATTTGAGTTTTAATAACTCAGTTTCCATTTAAGCAATCGACATCAAATAATGTAGAAAACCATCTTCTGAACAACTATTTTAAGTTTGTCAGGTCGCTTTGAAGATGGCTTGAACAGAAGCTGAGATTAGCAATATTAAATCACACGATTCACTTTTGCGAAAGTACGGTTACTTAAATTTGAGTATAATGGTTTGTTAAATGGTAGATATTTCGGAAAGTGCAACTCAAAACTTGGTCATTAATTATTTCCAGCAAGAAAAAATGGATAAAAACCGTAATTACGATTTAGTTAATCGATATTTTGAAAAGAAGTCCACCTCACTTTCTAGATGAACAGCATACACATACATACCGCCAGTATTTCGTATATCCACAGGAATTCAACAAGAAAACAATCCTATCCGAAAACCACACACAAAACGGACAAGGCCTCATTTCAATGTAATTGATCGAACCCTCTTCGGCGGCCAGCCTGCAATCCTTAATCTTACCAAACATCTCTTCGCACCTTGACCCTCTTTCCTTTAACCGTTGTGGAATATGCAAACTCGGAGTTTGGAACAAGTTCGACGATCCGCCTTGATTCGAACGAAATTCGTGGGCGTCGGAATAGCCGATGAGGAAGGCCGCCTTCAAGAAGAAGAAGCAACTGTGGGAAACTGGAATAGAACAAAAAAGAAAATGGCTTCTTTTCCCGAACGATGGCTAATGGAAGGTAATTGTCCAGTGGCGGAACTCTCGGACAGGTAGGCCGATCAGTCACCACCCTGATCGACCTTATGTAGATGACGGGTCGAGTTTCAGTTCTGTAAATTCTATCTTTACCTAACGGGTGCAGGTAACTGGTTTTCTTTAATTTTTTATACATACTAGTCCAAAGTTGGTTTGGAATTGGGTGAATTCTTCTTCAGAGACCCAAAGTTGACTTTGAAAAGTAGCCCAGAGGAATAATTAGAATGGGACGATGCTCCAAAGGGTATCTCGGATCATTAGTCTGTTCTTAAGGTTGGAGGAGTGGGTTGTACGGTATTTCTTGTATTTTCGGCACGGTTCAAGAATCTAATCGTGTAAGCAGGGCCGCCCTTAGCAGGCGAGGAGGGGGGGGGGGGGTGCGAACTTAGCAGCGGGCACTTTTTAACATGCACACAAATTCATGAATATGTTTTCAGATTTTTGAAAAAACTATCGGATTTCTTTATTAACCAAAAATATTTTATGTGGCAACATATAATTTGAATGGAATATTTATTCGAGATGTCTCTATTACATAAAACAACTGCATATTTTAAATTATATATATATATATATACATATATATATAGATATACATATATATACATATATATATACATATATATATATATATATACATATATATACATATATATATATACATATATATATATATATACATATATATATATATACATATATATATATATACATATATATACAAGCCTAATTATCTAACCAACGAGACCAAATTTATGTCACTCGTGATATTGGTCACGGAATGTATCCTTCTATGAGATTAATGATGGAAGGTACAGGCCAAAGTTCTTTCCGAAGCACTTTTGTGCATTTTATAATTGGAATTTTTAAACTGTTTTTTTTCGCCAACTCAGAGCTTTCTGAATTTTCTTTTAGTAGTACTGGCCGTCCTGCCAGAAGGAAGGAAAAACCTCTATATGATCGTGAAGAGGAATCTACCGACAGTACTCCCCGAACTTCCAGAAGAACATTATATGTTCTATCCCTAACACGATTATTCACGTCGCTGATTTTTACGATGTTTCATGTCAAAAGCAAGAAAAAAAATCATTTTATCTCATTCTTATTTTGATTATCGCGGGGGCCCTCCAGAAGTGCGGGGCCCTGTGCGGTGGTACGCCTTGCATGTAAGGTGATGTGTAAATATTTCATTGTAGATTACAATTTTATGATTCGACCTATTCGTTCTATACTATGATCATATTAGTCAATTACACTCCACTCCATTTGTGTAAAATAAGGGATAAGGACGTATGGAATAAAGGGAATTCTTATTATTATGAACAATCAAATCCAAATGTAAATAAATTGCTTTTGATATGTGAAAGGAGAGTGGTAACTTTCATCAGTAAATAATGACTTAGTTTATAAAATTATATAAATTAGGCTAGTCGCACTGCAACTATCGCTCGGCGACGATTAACTGAGTAACTTATAAAACATTCAGCAACTGCACGGCGATTATTTTAATTGCAATCGACTCAGTGCTGCTCCGTTTCAGGTTTCGAAATCGCCAAAGTAAAGAAGAAAAATTACCCAACTAATATTATCACCATCCATACAGAATCGGCAAATTGAAAATTTATGAATGGAATGACGTAGTTGATCACGTGACTTGAGCCATACATGTTGGTTTCACTTTGATGTTAGCGAGAGTGACGTCATGACTCATCTACTACAAAGGATCTATGCTCGAAGTTAATAAATAATACCTTAACAACCTTAACTGTCACCGGAATTCATTTCTTATGCAAACGTCACAGATAATTACGAAATTGTCTGGGCTGAGCCGATTGAACATTGATTATGAACCGATTAAACACTACAATGAACCAATTGAACGGTCACCTACTATTGAATGATCTATAGTCAGCTCAATATCTCCCCTCTGAACGCACCGATTTGAGTCCATATAAAGTAGAATTTGGCTCGTTATAGCAGGATTATGATTTCCCTTGGAAAATAGACTTTGATGTCTATGGTGGTCGAGTGGTTAGAGAGTCGAACCAGCATGTGATGGGACCGTGTTCGATCCACAGCATGTGTGTAACGATTGGTAACCGGATGGTTGTAAAATGTGTTCCTTTCGAGATAAAAAAAACATCCAAAATGTATAAGGAACCTATGCACGTTAAATCTGATGATATGATGTCCTGACGCCTCTTGAGGTTGCATCAGGTGTCAGCTCAATTGTTATCTTCGTCATCTGATCATAAATAAAAAATACGAGGCATTGTCCCCAGGTCTTTCCTTTGAAATGGATCCTAAACTGTTGCCAATAGGCCACTGGCGTTGTAATTTGCTGAATCTTCTGTGATTGGGGCATTGAAGTTACTTTGTTTATATGAACCAATCACAGAGGCTTCTACAAAATACAACTCGCACGTCATTGAACTCTAACTGTAACTTTTGGAACGCTCACAACCAGTTCCTTCTATGGGCGCGGCTGAAGCCGGACTTTAAGCAGCCATCCTGTACCCCAAATAATCTTTAAAAGTGATTTTGTAATCAATATCTATATTAACTTGAGTTTTTTCCGTATCAAACCGTTATAGAAATGTTAAATATGTATAGATATTTTATTTTTCTACTTATAGAATCAATTTGTATAATGCGAAAATATTTTTTTCTTCTGCTTATCCGCTTATTATTGGTTAAAATTCAAAGAATATGCATTCAAAGTAGATTTCAATAAAATTAAAAAAAATAGCCAAAAGCACTACAATTCGACATATTTTAGCATGAACAATATACGAAATATAGAGGTAGAAATGGAAATGGGGTACAGTTTTTTAACCTTCAATGGCTTCAAGTCAACAAACTGCCTTGCTCAGTCCAGAAGTTACAGTTAGAAATCAGTGGTGTAGAATGGGCCGAAAGGTAACGTTGTCTACACTTCTTAACTAGAACAGTGTGGCATAGTATAATTTTTTTTTTTTTAAAAATAAGTTCTTAATATTAAAAGGATTTATTTTGTGATAATAAATTTTCAATAACCTATTAAATCTAAACTACGTCCTTAACCCTATAGTGCATAGTGTAGCATATATGCTACACAACTTTAAAATGACTACTAATTGCATCTATTGAGTTTTATGTTAACTATTGTAGTATTGTCACGTAGGGAACCATGTACCTAGTTCATATAACCACCGATGGGTCCTTATCTTTATAAAATTATTGTGATAAATACAATCAATTACTTCGAAGTCTGTAGTTCTAAAACTAGCTCATGAAGGTTAAGTTTTCAAAGATAGTTTTATTACTTATAAGTATAATTTGGCTTTACAAAAAATCCTAGCTAATATCAAAGGTATGTAGATTGTATTTAACTACATTTTCATACTTTTTGAAAATTATTTTAGTAATTACGTCAACATTTACATGTGTTGCATATCTGCTACATCATGGGCTAAATGAACTTTTTAGCCGAACATTTTCAGGAGTGCTATTTTTTAGTTCTGTGCGTTTTTAGTGATTTTTTCGTTATTTATTTATTTTTGGGGATATTTTTTTGGTTGTTTTAGATGTCCAAAACATTTACATTTGTAGATAAAGATGGGAAAAAGGAGTATAAAAATTTCATAAGAAATCTCAGAACTTCTTTGTTCCCTTGGAAGTGAAGAAGACTATTCCTCTTCCAATGATGAGTTTGAAAGTTTGTTTCCTTTGCCGGACGATGTTCTCCTGTAGCGATTAGAAACTGTTCTAAATGATGACCAGCTTTGGTATCGAAAGAAGAGATTGTGGAAGAGTATGTACAAGCAGAAGTAGATGGGTTTGACGAGCAGCCCTCTACATCTCAATCTCCAAGTACTGGGGGTTCTTCTATGGTAAGAGGAGAGAGAAAGTAAAAGGTAGGAAGAAAAAACAACATCATTATTTGTGGAAAAAACAAACAAATTGCACCTAGAGGACAATGAAACAAAATTCTTAGGACATTTTGACATTCCTAATGAAGTACTCAGTTTGGAAACTCCATTTCAGTTCTTTTACTTTTTAGATGATACCTTTTATGACTGTGGTTCACTAGACTGTCATTTACAGCACCAAAAAAGATCATAACAAGATATTTAAAATTTTCAAATGGTATGCTGCAAAAATATCTTGAAATTTGTATTTTTCTTGACTTATGAACGGCCTGCTAAGGGATTTATGGAACCACTGCTGGGAAATGAACTTGTAAAAAGTACAATGGTAGTAAAAACCTATGAGAAAATCCGTGGCCTTTTGCATTTCAACAATAACGTAAATAATTTACCTCATGATCATACTGATTACAATCACCTTTTCAAACTTATACCTATTACAAAGTACATGAATAAAATATTTCTGACTATCTCAATGGAGGAATTTCTAAGTGTTGATGAGCAGATGTGCTTCCCGTAACTGGCTGTACTGACTGGTAACTGACCAGTATCCTCCATAATGTGGAAAGACAACAAGCTGGTTCATTTGATCTCTACATTATATGGAGTTGAGCCAACTACTACAATAAAGCGATACAACCAGAAAACTAAAAAACGTGACGAAGTTGAATGCCCTAAAATAATTAGAGCCTATAACAAACACATGGGTGAGGTAAATTTACTAGATAGTCACATTGGAAGATTTGAAATACTATGAATGTAAGGAGACATTGGTATCTAAGGCTGTTCTCTCATTTGGTGTATCTCGCAGTAATAAATAGTTAGATTATATACAACAGAGACGCCCAGAACAAAAAACAAAAGGGAATGAGCCAAAAAAAATTCAGAAAAGAAATTGCAACCACCCTGTGTCAAATTTGTAAAGAGGAAACACCGAAAAGGAGACGTCCAACACACTCTGACCAACAAGACAAAAAAAGGCCTGCTGTTTTTAGGCCTCTGACTGACGTCAGAAGAGATGCGTTTGACCACTGGCCCGAATGGGAAGACAAGAGAAACCGGTGTAAAAACACAGGCCGCAATGGTTTTACTTTTATAAAATATTCAAAATGTAAAAAAAATTGAAACTTTGCCTGAACAAACACAAAAACTGTTTCAAATCTTATCACAAATAAACTTTTTTTTTAATTATTTTTTTAAATTACTAATAGTTATTTTTATCTACCTTAGATATTTTTTTATTATAGATTTTGTTTAAGTTTGCATGTTTTCCTGCATGTTACAAAAGTATTTTCCTTGCAAAAAGTTAAAATTATCAGAGAGAAGTCTTAGAACAAATAAATCTTCGTTAGCGCATGATGTTGCATATATGCTACACAACGGTTTTAATTGATTATTTAATGAAATAAGCACTTCGGATTTTTTTGTATATTTTTCCAGTGGTCCAGAGGCAAAAAGTAAACCGAAAAATTTTATGTCATTAAAAAAGAAAAAATCATGCACTAGAGGGTTAAAGTAATGTTCTTATTCTGATCCAGAGATCGAAATGCAGTTTCTCAATAAAGTGAACATTTGCGCCTATATGTTATATATGTGCCTATATGTTACTTGTCCAAGTTACCTGTATTTTTATTCGCGACGAACAATAGTTCTATTTTCCAATTGTGATCTGGCCTTGATCAACTATTTGTTGACTGCTGTGACTTTTAACACAGATCGAGTAGTCACTTTTTGTTTTCCTTTTGACCCATTTAAAGAAACCCGCTACTTGAAAGTTAAAATAAAAATGTTAGTTGTTGATATTAAAAGCATTTTTGTTTTAAAACTTTTTTTTCAATTTTTTAATATATGTTAATTATTTTTAAGGGGACACCGTACCCAAGAACTTTGAAAATTTGTATTTTTTTTTATCTGCTGAAATGATAGTTTGGAATCTTCTAAATATGCTTAGAAAAATCTAGAACCGTATTTAGGGTTTTAAATTAATTATTTTATATTTTATACTGGATAATAGGTAAGTTTTTCAATATACGAAAACTTTAAATCAATTTTTTTCAGTTTTTGGTTGTCCTTGAAATTAAATCTTTGTTTTTATTATTAATGAAGACATACATACTATTATAAGCAAATTATAAAATATGTGTATATTATAAATTACTATGCGAATTATCTCTATGATTAGTAGATTTTTTTTAAATATTTAGATTTAAAGAAAGAAAAAATTGTTATTATGAATAATTATTTATATAAAAATCGAATATATGTAGCAAACAAAATTTTAACTGCCAATTCTTATGTATTATAGTTTAAAGGATCTAAGAAAAAAATTTGATTAAAAAATATAAATATTTAAGAAAAAAAACTTATCGTTCTGAAAAAAAAAGTTTACAAATTGAAAAAGTTAAAATTTTGAGAAAAAAAAATACAAACCAATATGGATTTTTTTTTGTAAAATATTGTTCTTTTACAAAAAATGAATAATTTGTGTTAAAACTGTTTAAAAAACTCAACAAAAAAAGTTTTTGATTTTCCGTGTCCGTTCCTAATCAATATCTATAAAAACTTGAAACAATGAATACAATACGTCTCGCTTGAGATACCGGGTTACTATTTATTCATATTTCGTTTCTCAATTCAAACTCTATGTTTGGGCAGTAGTATATTCGTTGTTTGTTAAGCAAAGTGCGTTATTGAAGCAAAGAAATTGACCATTCTAAAATAAATTCGGCGTCACCTAACATTAAATGGAAATGAAGGAGTTTCTCTTGAATTTAAATGAAGGCGATTGGCTACATTCAAGGGACTGAAACAAATAATATTCTTGAACTATTTACTATATGCAATCATTGTAGAGAATTGATTAGATTAGTTTGCACCATAATGCCAAACTAATTTTCGTTGTTTTGTTTGCAAAATCATACAGAACTTTAAAAAAACAGCTGTTCAAATTTAAATTTCTCTTGGTGGTTCGGAATATTTCAACAATTCTTAATGACGCATTTGAAAAGTTCTTAACTCTTTGAATAACTTTTATAAAAACTCTCATAATTTTTTTTTATCTTAATAAATATACAGTGGCTCCCATAAGTGTTCCTACACTTACGTATTTCAAAGAAATACTGCTCTATTTATTATAAAAAATAATATTTCAGAATGGGAATTTTTAATAAGATATATAAATTGATCTTAACAAAACTATATAAAATATTTTAAAAACATAGTAAAAGTTTTCTTTTGAAAAATCAATAATTAAAAAGTAACACAAAAATTATCTCACAAAAGTCTTCGTACACTTTAAAACAAAAAATGTCTACACATTAATAAATATTACAATATTTCTGTAAATTAGTACTTAATAGGATGTCCTGTAACATCCACAACAGCTTTTAAACGTTTGGGCATAAATTTCATTACTTTTTTTGTAATTTTTGTATCATTTTCTTCTATACTTCGATTATTACTTTTTTTAAGTTCGCTTTTCGTTTTAATGTCGTATCTTCGTATTCTAACCTATAGTTCTTTACATATGAGTTTTATTAGGTTTAAATTCAGCGGCTGATGTGTTTTTTCAGAACTTGTAGGCAGTTATAGAGACAACAGAAGCAAATATCAAGAGCAGTGTGCTAAAGATCGGTATCTTGATAATAAACAAAGTTGATTCCGATACCCAAATATTGAGCTTATAATTTGAAAATGTGTATTAAAATATTTAAATACACATACTGATTCATTATGTTATCATCAAATACCAAATTACCTAGTCCTGATGCTAATTTGCACCCTTGCACAAGGACACGTCCAAAGCATGCTTTACTGTTCTGACTAAGTTCTTGGTATTTGCGAAGGAAAGCCTAAGCTTTGTATATTTCGCAATAACAAGAAATTTTCGTCGGTAGGACGCTCATGTATTTCAGCTCATCTGAGCACTTGTCGAACAGTTTCGATTGACATTGAAGTAGAACATGTTTCATTAAATTCTGTAGATATTTTTACAACGCTCAAACGTGGATTTTTCATAAAATTTCTTACTATAAATCTCTGATCACGTTCAGTTAACTTTGCCGGATGACATTTTCTTACCTTGTTTTTGATCCGATTTTCTTCTTTAAAGCATTTTATCACATACTGCACGTATTGGATAAATTTATTAATTTAGAGATACTCCGAGATGATTTAATCATTATGATGATAAATTACCAATATTCGAATGCTATTCTTTGTTTTCTTACAACTATGATCCCTTTTTATATAATAAGTAGAATATTACGACGTAAACAAGCAAAAATTAATATCAAACGAATATTAAATGTCACCACAATGCAAAAATAAAAAAAAAGGGACAGACGATAATTTTATTTATGAATTTATTCGAAAATGTTTTGGTGTACGATCACTTTTGTGGCGTTTTTTTTCTCTGTTTCCTTGCATTTTCATTTTTATAAAAAGAAAATAATTCAATATTTAAAAAATATATATTAGGTTTTATTCAGAATAACATGGAGATGATGTAAAATAATATTGGACTTTATATTCGAATTCAATTCCAGACTACAGCGCTTTTTCTACAAATTTTTAAAGTGTACGAACATTTTTGGGAGCCACTGTAGATACTTATAAACTTTTGTGACGTCATAAGGGTCAATTTCATTGTAAAATATTTAAAAAATATATTATTCAGATCTTTGGAAGAATTTCATTTGATAAAAATGTATCATAGTTTTCAAACGATCTTAATTGTTAAAATATTTTTTATATAAATTAGGACAACTTTGAAATATATTTGGAACACTTAAAACACTTTGAAAAACTACTGTTTAATAAAAGTTCACTTTTATTCTGCTAAATCAATACATTAAAAAAAATTTAAAGAAATTTTATTCTAAAATAATTATAAAAAAAAATTAACAAATATGTTAATAGTTAAAAAAAAATATAAAACTTCTAAAAGTGCTTAGATACCGTACTTTAACCACTATATAAGAAAATAAGAAAATTACATATAATTGACTTTAATTGCAATACTTTTGTTCTTTAGTGTTTTTTCGTTCACCATAGTTTTATACCTATTTCAAATTTAGCACAAAATATTTGCACATACATTCTAAATGCTTCTACCACAACTATTTTGCAAACGACTAAAGAAAAAATAGTAAAGTTTTCAAATCCAAAAGACAATCAAACGATTCTTTAATAGTTCGATTTGACGTATAATTTTTTTTTACTTAAATAAAAAATTGTAATTTTAAAATAGCTGATTTGTTTAAACTTTATTTTAAAATTATGAATACTTTATCTAGGAACAAAACATTTAGAAGAATATTTACAATAACTATATGCATTACAAAAACAATTCGCTTTAATAAATATTAAAAAAAAAAAAAAAAAAAAAAAACTCGTAAATTTTAGAACTTAAAATTCATACAGGAAGCTTTGTTTTATTTTAAATATTCGTTTGCTATATTATGCAGGTTTTTTACTTTTTATTTTAATCTATTAATAATATTTAAGAGTAGTAATAATTTAAAAGAAAGTTATCGAAAGTTTTTGAAAGTTATAAGCTCAGTATTGAGTAATTTATTATTTTTATAGTGGCATAAAACCCTTCAAATATAATAATTATCGTGTAATTTCAAAAATTATGTTAGATAAGTTGTAAAGTATGATATAAATTATAAACACTTATATAATACAAAACATTAAAAAAAAGACTTTGAACAGCACTTGAATTATACGCAATCGACAGTCTCACTGTTCCACCAAATTAAATGTTCGCTTACGCATTTAGAACAAGACAGACTGATGAAAATTCTTATGGGTATAGAACAGTGACTATCTGTAAATTTTCCTCTTAAGGGCTACAAAAGTTTTATCTCCTCCTTTTCCAGTAAAGTAGAGTAATTACTCAAAAAGTGGCCATTTAAAAAAAAAAAAATTGTTTCGGGATAAGGTTTTAATAAAACCAGTTTTTATTAGTAAAAATATATGGTATTTTCCCTTTATTTAATATATGCTTATCATGGAAATGAAACTCATTAAAGAAAAATCTCACTTAAGAAAAATTACAATTCAAAAGAAAAAATAAATATTTTCGAATTTAATTATTTTTGTTGTGAATATTAATATTTAAACAAAATTGGTGGCCCTTTGTTTCGCTTTGGCCTATAGTACTCTAAGCCCCACTGTAAATATTTCACTGATGTTTAATGTTTTACAACCCAGAAGAGAAACGGTTGTCTCAAACTAACGTCATAGAAAAGCAATATTAACTGCTTAGTCGTGGCGCCATCTCTTTTTCAGAATCCCAACGAAAACGCTTACTTGGAAATTAAACCTAATTATGTGAAGACAAAAAGCGACGAGGAGTATTTGATTTTAAGAAGAAGTTAGATATTCATTGGGGAATAGTTAGGAGATACTAGCTGGATCAATTTTGTTGGGTCTTGAGCCTGTTGTTGGTCATAAATAATGGTATTACAATCCTATTTTTTTTAAATAAAATAAATAAACTGTGATATCTTGCAGCAATGTGTGCGGCCACTTTATTTTTTTTTAATCATATACAAATTGTTATAAAATTGGAAGATAGTAATTAAAATTAGAATATACTTTTTTTATATTGCAATGTTAGCAACAGAAAAAAAAGTAATTTTGGTCGGTAAAAAAGTAATTTTTAATATATATATATATATATATATATATATATATATATATATATATATATATATATATATATATAATCCTTCAATGACTAAATTTACATATACAAACGTATCTAAATCAATACCTATATTGCCTGTGAGTTTGCTTTTTATACGAATCTACAGTTTTATTCCGAGCTTGATAAAATTTTGCACATTTGACCTTCAAAACAAAGGAAGGTCATTGTCTACATGATATTTCGAAAAATCCCCCCATCTCCGTTCCCATTCCCACCCCTTAAAGCAGAAATGTCTTCTTACTAAAACAATATCTGCCCACTGAACTAGAATATAATATAACTATAAGCACTGGAACGGGGACTAAGCGTGGTCGACAACATTCCTCTTTTTTAGCTAAGGTAGAAAAACTTACACTTTTTTGAGCGAAGGTAGAAAAAGTAGTCCTTTCGCATAGGCTTGCGTAGATCTAAAAACGCATTTCTGGCTTTCCAAAATACATTAAATATTACACATTAACTTACTTACTAGATAAATAAGACAAAAGGCACCGAATTTTTTTTTAAAAAACATTTATGAGACGTCACATTAGTCAAGGACAAATGTTTCTTCAATCTTTCTTCCGAATTGTATGCATCCGCACGGCAAAGTACATTGTCGCTCTTTGGGAGTCCTCGCTCCAGTTATATTATATTCTAGCTCAGTGGAACAACCAGATGGCGCCACGGTGAGGAAATCGGCCAACACTCTGCTTAATGCCCAGACAACGCCGGATACTTCAGCTAGTTTGCCATAAAATTAAGTGGCAAAAAAATATATGTACAGATGTAGTATAGGACATTTGGCGCGCGAGGTTTTTTTGGCGTGTTTTATAGGAGCGATAAATTTATAGTATGGCAACCCGAACTGAAATTGTTGGTATTTTCAGATTCTTGCGGCGACTTTCAATCTGGCAACCCTATGCTATGTTTAACGGCAATTTTTCGGCGCCAAAAAAAAAAAAAAAAACTGCGCCAAATGTCCTATACTACATCTGTTCCAAAATATATATTTCATTACTACTGTATTTTATTACTATTAATCCTTTATTTTTAGTTTATTTTATGGAAGTTTTCCCAAGTCTTCAATCCCAAAACACCTCCTACACCTGTTACATATTATGTCAGCCGCTTATGCAATACGAGGACGAATGAATGACACCGGAGGTCAAGTGAGACGAGCGTGTATTCGTGACGTAACCACAAACTCTACCCTTTTTTATTATCTGACGTACGAGTTTTAAAGGAGAGCATACCTCCATTTTATTTTAGGAGTAGCTTTTGCCTACTTGGATGGGATCCAGGAACACTTTTTCATCCAAGGAACCCCTTTGGCATTTGATTGTTCGTACGCTCACTCCCTCATTAGGTGGGATTTTTTCGTGTGTTTAACCAATAAGAATATCGATTAATGAAAGTGTTATTTTGTAGGTTTTCAACGTTGTGGTTGTCTGAGTCCAGAAAGCTTGGTTTTGTGTTGTAGTTTGAATGGTTTATGTGTAAAATGTTTCAAGAATGGAACATCCCACACTGATGAAAATAGATAGTCAAAAATAAGTAAAATTTACTCATTTTTGAGTATTTTATCATGGATCCGAATACATAAGTTTCAAATTTGAAACAGACATGTACTCAAAAATGAATACAATAAGTTAAAATGAGTAGATGCTGGCCTACATAGGCTGTTTCCTAGCTAACTTTCAGTAAATATCGACAATTGCGACCAGGAACGGGAATCGAACCCATATCCTCAGGCACCACAATCCAGAGCCTTATTCGTTAACCAGTGGCGGCGATTGGGTGGTAAAAGTGGGGGGGCAAGATCAAGGTGAAACAAGTGTGTGTGGAGCGCGGGGGGGGGGGGGGGGGAGGGGGGTGTAATAAAAATATTGACCACCAAAACAATGAATATTGCATATTTATATTTACTCTTTGTTTTAAGTTATTTAAAGAAAGAATGCTATCTTAAAACAGGTCGATTATTAACCCATTTCCGATTATTCCCCCCCCCCCATTTTTTTTATGGAAGGATATGGACTGTTGCAAAGAATCTAATTAATATACTTGTTGACCGACCTCCAAAGGGATAGGTATCCTTTCCATTTGTGTTAGTTTTGAAAAAGAAATGAGAAAAATTTTATCTTCTCACCCTTCCAATTCCCTGAAAATTTCTTGCAGTATTTGCAATTCTGCATTTGTGGTGTAACTTTTGGAACCCTGAGAAAAATACTTACAGTTTCAGACTGTAAAATAGTGCAGGCAATTAGGTATAGATTTTATAGGGGTTCAGTGGAATCCTTAACCCCACAAAATCTTCACCCAACCCCCCACCAAATCTATAAAAAAAAAAATCTCAAAAAAATTGTTAATTTTTATTAGTAAAAAGAAATACGTTGGCATTTGAATGTCGAGGAAGCAACAGTTGTCACTGTCATTAACTACTTTTAATAGTTGTCAATAACTACGTATTCTTAAAATTAGTAAATCACCCCTAATTCTGAAATAAATTTAGAGAACAAATTTAAAGTTTGAGAATCCTTATAATATATGTGTGGGAACGATTAGTTAGATAATTTATAGTTATGGTAATTTAAAGATGCAATAAGCGTTTTAGTTAACCAAAAATGTAAAGAATAATATAAAGGTTACATGAGCTAAAGAAATGTGGGAGTCGAAAGACTCGACATTGCATGGTATTCTGCAACACAATCGACATTGCTGATTTTAAATTAATCATTAAATATACATAATTTAATTCAAAAGAAATTATTTACTTATTACCAATAAATATTAACTTCCATTAATTAACTTTAAATTATAAAGGTAATTTTAATTCAAAGATCTAAAATAAACAAGAAATTTACCAACTTAACGGCGCCAGGTGTTGTCCTCGTTATCTGACCATGGTTCAAATATATGAGGCATTGTTCACGGGTCTTTCCTTCAAGATGGGCCCCGAACCGTCGCCAATAGTCCAATATGCTGTAGTGCGGCGACGTCCAATGAGAGGTCCGTTCAGAGGTCTATTTTAAGTGTAAGGCAAGTTGGGCGATTTAACCTTCCCTCGCTTTCTTTTGCTATTTCTTTGAGCTTATATTTTCATAAATCAGGGATTTTTAAATGACGGATGACGAAATTCCTAACTTTTAAGGATTCCAGATAGGGAGGGGGGGGGGGGGAGAGAGAGAGGAAGTCGATCGAAACGAAGCCGCAAATCACATGCACAAACAGTAATAACACAAGATATATTACCCTTATAACGTCAAATGCTCAGACGTTCGGCGCCTATAGATTGCGCAATACTACATTTTAATGTAAGAAGTTTCATACAGTCGCTTGATAAAAAAAAGGGTGTCTGATATTGAACTATATTTAGAACTAAATAAAAAAAGGCGATATTAGCCGACTGGTCTGGGTTGATTCTATGGTCCTGGATTTTAGTCAAAGAGGACATTACAAAAAGTAAAATAAAAAAAATTACTAAGTTAGATAATAATCAAAGAGCAGGTGCTGGGTGTTTTCGCGGGCAAATAAATTTAAAACTATTATAGAAAACATGGGAGATGGTTTTGCTTTAGAATAAACTAGCAACTTATACTTAGTTACACAGAGGGGGTATCAAGACAAAATACCCCCCCCCCCCCACCAAAAAAAAAATCTATATTGTTATGATTTTCACAGAAATTCGGTTTTTAATTTTTTTTTTTACTTACAATGGGAGGAGTTTGCCCCCCCCCCCTCCCTTACTTACATGAATGTGGTAGTAGGAGGAAGTTGGGGTTCAAAATGTTTCCTTTGTTCGGAAATGCAGTAAAATAATTGACTTGTAACTTAGTTTTTAAAAGGTGCAATATTAAAAAAGTGCGGGGGCAACATCCAAAAAAAGTGCGGGGGCAACCGCCCCCCCCTTGCCCCCCCGAATCGCCGCCACTGTGTTAAACTACCAGGGCGACTTGAAGAAGTTATAAACAGAAGAAATGTTAAAAAGGTGGACCAAAAGAATGGGAAGTAAGATAATTGAGTTGTAATAGCTCAATTTCCATTTAAGCAATCGACATAAAATAATGTGGAAAACCATCTTCTGAACAACTATTTTAAGTGTGTCAGGTCGCTTTGTTAAGATGGCTCGAACAGAAGCTGAGATTAGCAATATTAAATTCCACTGCTCATTTTTGAGAAACTACAGTTATTTAAATTTGAATACGTCATCGTTCATTTACGATGCAATTGTACTCAAAGCAAAACGAGTAGGTTCAGGTACACATTTTTAAGTAATTGTTTTTTACAATGCAAAGAATATATAAAAGAAATAAATAGATTTTGTACGTATGGAGCTGTCCATAAATGATGTCACATTTTTTCTCAATATATTTTTGCCCCCAACCTGCCGTATGTCACACAAACTGTCACATTTCCCCATCCCCCCCCCCTCTCCCCCCTCTGTTACATGTCACGTTCTTCTAGCAGTGTAGAAAAAAGGTTCTGAGATTCAAGCCTTTTCTCATAGTCACAATTTGCTACCAAAAATTGTTAATATCTTATTAGTAATTAAATAATCGATAATAAACAACTTATTAATAATTAACAATTACTGATTAGCAACTACTGACTAATTAACAACTAATTGCTAATTGGCATCACTGTTAATAATAGTGACTAATTAATAATTAGCATAACTGCTTGTGAAATATTCTGGGAAAAGAACTAGTTGAACCCCCCCCCCCCCCCACCCCTCCTCTTTTTGAATAATTACGTAACCTATACATCTACTGGCAGTTCAGAAACAGATCACTAAGTTACAGATGGTATTCGAAATTTCATCTTACAATTTTATTATTCAACTGCAACTATATCGGCTCAAATAAACCAGAACCTAAACGATTTTTTTTTCTGAAATATTTGTGTGTGTTGATTTGGAATGAGTTTTAGGCGAGGCGTATGATATCACAATTCTCCCCCCACCCCCTTGTCACAAAGTGTCACAGCATGAACCCCCGCTCACCTCGTTCCAAGCGTGACATCATTTGTGAACGACCCCTATACAATATATTTCTTTTTCGCATTTGCATTGTTAAAGTGGTATTTTTAAAACGCTTTAAAACACTGCATACTTTTCTGTATCTAATATCATCAAAATTATTCATCTGCGTTATTTATAGCTTATTATTTTCAGCTCATATATTTTATACGGTATTTTTCGTACGTCCTTATATCAAAATCAAACTAAATTCTGCCCTATTTGTTGGAGTTAATAATAAAACCTACAACGTCCTTCGGGAAGGACCCGGCATACTTCCTTGTATCTCTACCTTCGGATAGGACTACTAATTCTAGCACTTGAAAGTTTTGACGTGGTTTAAAAAAAACTGTTAAAATATTACAACTGTAGCATTTTTTACGAGAATTTGAAAATTCGGAAATTCACCTACCACCCACCATAAATAAATTGAGCTTGTAAAACTTACTTTTGTATGCATCAGCACTTTTCTTTTCGACAACTTCGCTTTAAAATTCCCGATTTTAAGTTCAAAATGAATAAAAAAACAGACGTCCTGATGGCAAAAGGCAATGATTGGCGGGAGGCCGTGTACGAAAATGCTCCCAGAAAGTTCTTCTGAAGACAATTTATCGTTTGGGGTATTTTGTTCGATTTTTCTTTTCGATTTGTTTTTGCAGTAAAAAAATGTGCTAACTTTATTAAAACTATTGTATAATATATATTTTATTTTTCTATAATTAGGAAAAAACGAATTTTCTTGGCATAAAATAGGATTTTAAGTCACTCAAGGTTCTAAAATCATTTGTAAGAATAGAATAGAATGACATCTTCTAAGAAATGCCATCTTCTAAGAAATGCCATCTTCATTGTGCTCGGTCACAAATTGTGAAATATGATGCAGCGGTAATGCCGATGTAGTGGTAGTATCTCTATCTCTTTTCACAACCTTCAAATTCAATTTGCACTTCTACATTGGACAACGGGCAACTCTCCGTGTCGGATTTGTTCTTGTAAAAGGAACAAAAAAAAAGAAAGAACAAAAAGTCATTAACTTTCACTCTTTTTTTTATTATTTGCAATTGTAGGTTACTATATTTTAAATGGGTTGTGGAGTAATATGTTTTTTTATTAATAAATATAAGTTTCATTTTTATTTCTTTAATTTTCCGGTCTTTCCATTTTTTATAATTTACTTCAGTTTCAAATTAATTTTATTCTTATTTTTTTTCAGTAATAAAATCGTTTGGTTTGTGGTTCCTGTGGAACTTTGTTTCTTAGGAATTTCTGTAAATAAACCAACAAAGGCGAAATATTTTCCATGCGTTTTTGGTCAAAGACGTATTCTTAAATATATTTTGACGAAAAAAATTATAATTTTTTTAACTTGATTTATGTTTAATTCAGTATTTCGCAAAGTGAGGTAAATGGATATTCGAATTATAAATTTTAAAGTATAACACAAAAAGAAATTTACATATAAAACAAATGACATAACGATCTTTGGTAAATAATCTGATAACAAAACATTTGCAGTTTAAATAATTTATATTTCACATTGAAATAGGTTGAATAATTTTTGGTCATAATTTTTCATTTAAATTAATAAATCAAGTCAGAAAAGAATCAAGCAATATCATAAAAATAGAATATTATTACTTATGAAAATATCGTTTGATAAAAATTTCTATAAGACTTCCTGTTTTTTGTAGTAAATGGTTATCACATTTCTTTTCGAAATAATTGAGCAGCCGCATTTCCAACAAATATCAATCATTTCTAATAATGGAGTTTTTTTCTTCTTAAATATTCAACTTTCGGTAATATTATATCCCAATCCGTCATGTAGTCAATAACTTCGATATTTGGAGAAAATGGGATAAAGAGTTAACAGAAATACTTGCTGTCATTCGAAAGAATTTTATAAAACCAAAAGTAAAACTTTGCAGTAAACGACCAAATTTATCAACTGCGTCAAAGTTTTGATACTTTAAAATACTTTTATCGTCTAAAAATAATTGTTCGCATGTAAAAAAATATTAGTTTTTTTAGGGTTTTAATCTAAATTATCTGTGTAATAAATATTAAAATTACATGTTCCTTTATTTATTGAAAAATCAATCCGTTATTTTTATATTTCCTATATTTTTTACAATTATTTCACCAGTTTTGCCAGTAACACTCATAATTTTTAAATATATATAAATATTTTATTTTTCCGTATTTTTTTAATCTGTTTCATTTGGATATAAATTATAAGGGACCTCTTTAGCAGTAATCAATATATATATTTTTAATTTAAATACATTTTTAAAAAAATTTAACTTAAACCCTCTTGTAGGGAAAACAACTTTAGTTTTCGATCACTTTCTATAACCATAACCTAAATTGATTTTGATTAAACCTTCATTAATTTTTAATTTAAAATAAATAGAATTAAAAAAAATAGGGTGATTCACCAGGAACACCGTTATTTCTATATTGGGGCCCACGCGAATGAATTACATTACACTCCACGCCATTGTGACGTCACGCAGCCACGACGCCATCGATCCGGAGTGGTAACCATGGTGACGAGATCTCCTACTCCGGGCTTCTCTGTTACAGAAGCCGGCGTTTTTCTGACTTCACGTCACAGAATGAAGTTATTTTTAGATCGCCCAGACCGGAGTACTGTCTTCTTGGAAGACAAAAACGGGGTCTGAGTGGCTAATAGAAAGAGATGCTGAGTTTGATTTCATTACATTTAAGGATTGTCTCTGGTTTAAAAACACATTATTAGTCTTAAAATGTGTTTTCAATCGTTTCATTAAATTTCGTGCTATGAAGATCAATTTATTTGCCTACTAATAGATAATTTTTATTTTTGATAAAATATATTATAATTTGATTTATAATTTATTTTCTCACATTATGTTCAATGACTTTTAATGAAAAATTATCGCCATATTTTGTCTAAGTCTATTAAAATAAATGCGCCAAAATATCGACCTTTTTCAGCTATAGATGAATTTCACTTTTATTCTGAAAAGATTTTTTTAAACTTTTAACAACAATTTTTGTGATGCCTATATGTGGTTAATATATTTTATTTTAATTTGCATTTTTCTTACCTCAATATGTTTTTAATTATTATTGAAGAATTATAAACAACTTTTGTATTTTTTACCCTTTAGTTGGTATGACTTTCAACTGGTTTATTTTGTCTAAATAAAGCTATAAATAAATATTTACTACTGGTTGACTTTTTATTTTTTGTTATAATTAAATTTTTTTAAAGTTCTTACCTAGCTTCTTATCTTTTCATTTGCATCTTTCGCGATTTCAATTCTTAATTACTAATATTTTTCATTAATAATATTTGTTATTAGATATTCTTTACTGTATGTCGACATTTTTCTTTGATCTTTTAAAAATAATATAAATCAAATTTTGATCTAGAATAGTTTTACACTTATCTATAAAGAAATCTAAAGACACAACTTATAGAAACTAATTATATTATAATTAATTAATATATAAAATGACGTACTGCATAGCTATACATTGAAATGAATATTTTGATTGATTTTGTAATTATAATGTTTATAACCTTATATATGCGACGATAAAGATTACGATTAACAACTTAAGGAAAACGTGTGATGAATAGTATAAAATAATGAAATTTCTCTGTGGAAAGGGACATGAAGTCAATAGTATTGTCATAGTATATAGTCAATAGTATAGTCATAGAATATATATTCAATAGTATAGTAATAGAGTATATATTCAATAGTATAGTCAATAGTTTAATCATGTTGTGGTCAATTTTATTAAACATGGCAGTAGTCAATTCAGATATTCTATGTCATGAAATATCAAATATTCAATACCATTGCCTTACTTTAGAATTCTGGATTTACAAAAATAAACTTTGAAAATATAAAATTGTTTTTTTCAATTGATATTAATATTCCCCAAATTCTAAATGCCTTATCATGTTATTTCTCTGAACTAGAATAATACGACTATAAGAACTGGAACGAGGACTAAACGTTGCCGACCACTTTACTCCTTTTTCAGCGAAGGTAGAAAAATTTACATCTTTTGCTTACACCTTATATTTAAAAACGCATTTCTGGCTTTCAAAAATACATTTAATTGTTACATATTTAACGTTTTCCATACTTACTTACAAGAAAAAGAAGACAAAAGCACCGAAAACAACCAGTTTTAAACATTTCTGTGACGTCACGTGAGACGTCATAGCCAAGGACGAATGTTTTCTCAACCTTTCATTCGAATTGTATGCATCCGCGTGGCACAGTAAAATACATGGTCGCCCAATGGGAGTCCTCGCTCCAGTGCTTATAGTTATATTATATTCTAGCTCAGTCATCTATTCTAATGTTCATTTGTACATGTTAAGTACATAATTTCACTTTCAGATGGGTTTGAAAGAATTCAGCTTAAGAACCCAATTACTAAGTCAACTACTAAATGGAACTCTTTTTCGTGGGGAAAAATAACAGACAAATGTAATATCACAAGATTATTTATTCGCAAATCATTTCCTTACTCCTGACAAACACGTAACGCGTAAATGGCAGTCACATGATTCGAAGCAGAAATCAAAGTGCAAATTGTATCATCTATGAAACAATATACATCTATAACTCAACATGACTTCCTTTGATGACAAAAGAGATGTGTTGGGGGACTCCTGTAAACTAACTGAGAAACCATTCGAATTGTCCGCTGAACCTTGCCGCCTTTTGTCCGAAATCGAAGACTCGTGCACCATTTGCAGTTCGTTCGGAAGGTAAGTCCTGTCCATTCCAAACAGAACTTACACTCAGAAGGTAAGTCCTGCCCATTTTAAACCGAACTTACATTCGGAATGCGAAAAGTAGATGGTCTCCATCCTCGAACCAGTAAGAGTTGTTTTTATAAAAAAACAAACAATAAATATTTTCGATTGAATTAAAATATAAAATGGTCCTACCCGATCTAGCAGAAAATAAAATGTTCCAGATTGTCCGAATCGACTCGACAAGGCTGTTCCCAATATTGGAAAAAAAAACTACAATTTATAATATATTAATATTTTTTTTGCATCTTTTCAAAAGTGCCTAGAAGATTTTTTTTTTAAATAATTTAATACATAATTTATACGAGGAAATTCCTAATTTCGTCATAGAGGACCAGCACAAAGGCTCCTCCCGTGCCACGGATGACATTGGAAAGCGCCCCCTTGAAGAAAGCCCCGCTTCCTTCGGTCTTGGCGATCTTCATCCAGCAATCCAGGGTGTTCTTGTACAGCATGTCGGTCTTAGCACGCCCGCTCTGCATCATCATACGCCTACGCACCGTATCGAAGGGGTACGAGACGATCCCGGACACCACGGTCACGCACTGGGCGATCATCCACGACACGACGAGGGGCGTGTTCTTTGGATCGGACAGACTTCCTTTAGCCGTGTCGTACAGCCCGAAGTAGGACGCCCTGTAGATGATGATCCCCTGGACAGACACGCTGAAGCCTCTGTAGAGCCCCAACAGGCCGTCCGACTTGAAGATCTTGGTGAGGCAGTTGGCCAGCCCCGAGAATTCCCTGTTCTGCGCGCCTTTGCCGACGTCGGCCGCCAGCCGGGTCCTGGCGAAGTCCAACGGGTAGACGAAGCATAGGGATGTGGCTCCAGCGGCGCCACCGCTGGCCAGGTTTCCCAGGAAGTACCTCCAGAACTGGGTTCGCTTGTCGACACCGCCCAGGAAGACGGTCTTGTACTTGTCCTTGAAGGCGAAGTTGAGGGCCTGGGTGGGGAAGTAACGGATCACGTTGGCCAGGTTACCCCGCCAAAAGGACAAGAATCCCTGCTCCTTGGGGATGCGAACCAAGCAGTCGATAATACCTGAGGGGAGTAAAATATTTTGCATGAGAAACAGTAAAGGGAACATCATAATAGTAGGATGTACCGAGCAGGGTCCGATTAAGACATAGAAGCAAGGGAAGCCCTCCTTTAAATAGGGGGAGCCCCAGTTGCTCAGTTGGTAAGGCGTTCAGCTACTAATCAGAGGATTGGTGGTTCGAATCCGTGAAATGGACTTGACATAAGTAAAAAAGTAGTGATCTTGCGATCGGAGGGTTGCCAGCTTCGCTACAAAAATACTAGAAAGTCGTCCAGAATATCCAACAAATTATACTGGCGTGTATACGGGACTGGTGCACGATACATCTGATCGGGGTCCAAAGTCCCGACGTCTATTGAAGGCGTTGGGTGCCAGTTCAGGTGTTTCCTCGTCATCTGACCATGGTTCTAAAATAACGAGGTGCATGAATGTTGTGTGAATGAATGTGTGTGTGAATGTGTATGTGTTCCCGGGTCTTTCCTTCGAGATTGACCCCGAACCGTCACCAATAGCCCACTGTGCAGCTCTAGTGCGACGTTAATTAACAAAACCAAACCTTTAAATAGGGGCCCCATGGCTCTCAAATAGACTGTGGAACATCAAATCGAATTTTTACATGCACTAAAATCCCTGCCCTTAATAATATTAAAATGAAACACATCATAAATTATATAACAAAATAAATTAATAATTAATGAAAATTCCCAATATTTTGCATATTTTTGGATTTTTTTTCAATATTCGAACAAATTTAACACTAGTGGCAATTTTTTTTTTACTAAAGTTTGTAATGCAATTATTTAAAGATAAATTTAGTAGCAAACAATTAAATATTTATATAAAGTGTGTGATTTGGGGGGCCTCTTAAAAAGAAATAAAGTGTAAGCTTGGGCTTCACAGACCTATTCAGTAATCAGGCCCTGGTACCGGGACAAGTTACACGGGGCAGGTTTACACAATGGTCATAGTTCATATTCAGTTGGTCAGAGTGTTCTTCCTGTCGGGTCAGGATAAGCATTACAGCCACTATTTACCAATAACACCAGCATGGAGTCAGTTGTGTGAGTGGGAAGGGATCTCAAGAAGTTTTTCAGTATTTTCATAAGGAAAGTAAACTTTTTACTAATGTATTGGCCTTAACAAAATTTGTAATTTTAGATCTTCATAAATCATGATGGTTTATCCTACTTGAATATTCTTTTGTGGTTATTTTAGTCTGTTATAATAATTGATTACATCAAGATGAAACTTGGACGTTCAGTTACAAAACATGCCCAAGGGACAAGCTTACACAGAACACATGAGGCACAAATGTCATTGAAAAGCATACATGGTATAAATAAGATAAATGTAATGAGAAAAGCAAATGCAAGCTAATAAAAATTATTTTAACTGTAACTCTTTGGGTATGTACAAGCAATTGAAATTACGTCGATTGCTAGTTGGTTTTTAATAACTTAATCCTTAAAAGATTGATAAAGATTAAGAGGATTAAAATGCTTATACATTGCTGAGCTGAGCCAATACTTGACTTGAGAATTTAAGATTCGAAACTGACTTAATTTTTCAAAGAAATTCCATTGCATTGCAAATACAATTAATAAAAACTTTAAACAAATGTTTCAAGAATAAACCTTTCCTTTCATTTCAGTTTCAATGTTAGTCTCCGTAAATGGATTTTTAATACATTTTACAATTTATTTTTAGAGTCCAGTATGACAGGGAAAATCAATATTCAAGAAAGTAATCTTGTTTGAAGCTTGCGTGTGTGACAGTGCCGAAATAAGCATCAGCTGATTTGAGCTTACAAGTAGATGTTATAATAGAAAAATGGAGCGTTATATGAGTCGTCTAGTTTCAAAACCAGATAAATCCACAGTTTTTAACGCACTATATCATATTCCTGTCTAAAAAGGCTTTCAAAGTAAATAAACACAAAAATGGTCTCCTGAAAAATTTATGAAAATGGATATATCTAGTTTGAAACTAGACACAGAGTGGCAACAACATTCTGGAAAAAAAGTTCCCTGATATTTCTCTAATTTCCATGATGGTGTCACAAAAACTTCTCTGATTTTACAATTACATTAAGAAACGTTGCGATACATGGTTTGTTTAAACAAAGTATTCATGATACAATGATCCAATAAATATATTGCATAATAAATGAAAAATTATAAGCAATACTTATTGACAGTTAAAAGAAGAATTTATGAATACGACACAAATTATGCAATTGCAACAAGCATAGTAGTAATTAAATATGTTCTCTGGAAGCAGATAATGCACAAAAAAGCAATTTTTTCCAATTATTTCTTTTGGAAATAATTTTAAATGTTTTATGCTTTCTATTTCCTATTTCAATCTACAATAAATCGCAATATTCATTAGCCCCTCAAATGTTGCTTACAATCCAAAGTCCAACACACTTTGCTTTTGCTTCTCCCTCCAGCAATGATTAATGTTTGTTTGTTTTTTCAAAAATAAAACTGAAAATATGAAAACGCACATAACTATGTTTTTTTTTAAATTCTTTTTCAGAACTAAACGGAAATATTGAAAACTAAACTACCTAAAATAAAGGGCATAATAGACGATAATTGCCGTTTTAATGATCCAAATTTGAAAATTTCCCTGATTTTTTGTGAAATTTTGAAAAATTCCCTGATATTTCACAGAATTAAAAATTTCCATGATAATTCCCTCATTTCGCGGTTTTCCAGGTTATGTTACCACCCTGTAGACAGCTCCATATATCCATCTATACATCTGAGCGTCAGTTCAGTTCTCCAAATCAGTTAAAGAAAAGAAATAGGGGACACACCGCTAAGGCAAATTGATGTCTCCAAATATGATTTCAATACAAATTGGTTTGGTGGTGGCAACATTCATGATGAAAACGTTCATGTAATTACTCCTGTGTTGTCTCAGTGGGTCTGTAACATAGGCGTATACTTAAATGTTCTTTTTAAATAATTATTAACTTAGCTTGAACCTAAAATTTAAATATATTCAATATTATTTTGTCTACCCTCTTGTATTCAATCTCTGTGACAAAACAACATGTACTTATTTACTGTTAATTTCTTTATGATTTCTTTAAGCTGTCAAAAAGCCATATTGATATACTTTAAATATTTTTTAAAGATATAATGCTAAATTTTTAATAAAAAACGTTAACAAAAGTAAATGTTCTTGGGACGACAATAATTCAAATTATAACTATAAATTATACATATTTACAAAAATATGTTTCTTCATTTCAAAGAATATAAAAGAATGCGTCATATTTTAACACTATTTAAACATTTTTATTTATGTTATAAAATTTTCCACGAGAAAAATATTGTATGTGCTTATTTATGTATATTCATTGCAAATATAGCATATGCATATTTTTATGCATATGCTATATTTTCACACTTTTAAAACATGTTATATAAATAAGTAAAAAAAGAAGTATTACTGAAGTTATTAATCTTTACCATTTTAAAAAGTACGTATGTTGAAAAAAAAAAGTCACATTTAAAAATTTTTTTTAAAAATACATAAAAAAATATCAGATTTAACGTTTAAAAATTATATTTATGAATAAAAAAACAATTTATAAAATATACCATGAAAATTAAAATTTTCATATAAAAAATATATTAAGCAGATTGTAAACTTTTTTTTCCAGGGTGTAAATACTTTGAATTTTTTAACAAATTATTAAAAAAAGCTATCTATTATTTTTTAAAAATAACCATAATTCAAATTTTACATTTCTTTAAAACACTTCAAGGATAACTAACAACTTTGATTTAAACATTATAATCATTGGAGAAAATGAACGCTGATTTATTTCTGTTCAAATGATGGATGATCCACATAAACGTATAAAAATATATTCAGTAAAATTTTTTTAGGGCAATTTAATATTATATATATAAATAATGTATAGTTTAAAAGGTAAAAAACGTTTAAATAAAAATAAGAAGCACATATAACAATTACAATTCTTGTTTGAATATTAATAATTCTATGATAAATAATAAAAAAAAATTGTGAATAATAAATAATTTATTAAATTTCATACAAAGATCAAATATTAAAATTTTGCTATCATATTTACAAAAAAAATGAAAAATGTTTAACTAAAAAAAATAAAACTAATACCTTGTATAATTTTATAAATTTTGTAATATACTTTAAAAACTTATAAAAAACAATTAACAAATGCAAATTGAAATATACAAACATACATCAACAGCAGATCAATTTAAATATTTAAAACCATGCTTTTAAAGTAATATCGGAAACAAAAATAACGGAAAGCAAAAAACTTCACATAGAATAACAACCGTATCTGATTAATTAATTTAGTGTAGTTAACTTGTAACATAAATTTATAACTTTATTAAAATTATAATTTATAGAAACGAAAGAAACGATATTCACGATTTATTTAAAACAATATTTTTAACGCAATGAATAAAAAAAAATATTTAAATATCCAATATATGTAAATATATAGTTATATGTTTAGATTAAAGCGACGCAATATCCAAATATTATAAGATTCTTGATCTTTTATTACTTGCTAAAATAATAGTTTGTGATCTTCTAAATATGCTTGAAACTTAATAGAACTTAATGTATGTTTTTAATGAGTTATTAAAGATTTTATTCTGGGTAATGTATTCCGTTTTTGAATTAGCAGAAACTTAAAATTCTTTTTTCTCAATGTTTGTTTTTCTTGATATTAAGTTTTTCGAAACGCTAAAGCTTTGGTTATCACTAATGGAGAAATGTATAACATTTTTAAGCATATTATAAAGTATGTGTTTATTATAAATTAGTATGCAAATTAGCTCTATGACTAGTAGTTTTTAATTGAGTTATAAAGAAACAGTTTGTGTTATTCTGAATAATTATTGATAATAATTGTATTATTCTGAATGAATATTATAGTATATAAAATATTAATACCACTTCTTATGTAATATAGTTCAAAGCATATGAGAAAAAAATTGGTAAAAAATATAAATATTTAAAAAGTTTTAGAGTTTTGAAACAGAGCTTAAAAAACTGAAAGAGTTTACATTTTGAAAAAAAAAAAAAATACAAACAATTATGAATTTTTTTTATGTAAAATATTGTTCTTTTACATAAATTTAAATAATATACATGAAACTTTTGATTAAAAAAAGTCAAAAAAATAAATAAATTAAATGGTTTACCGTGTTCCCTTGAATAAAATTTTGTATTTTGCATATGTGATATAAGGAAATAGGGTAAGCTGGAAGAAAATGAGTCTTAAAACTCTATTTTTGACGTTCTAGGACGTTTATTTGATGAAATAATTGTAAAAATACAATTGTTTTACAAAAACGTTCACTTATTTGTTCGAAACATAATCGTGTATTTTTATTTAATTCTTAGGTTTATAAATATATTTAATAATTATTTTTCTAAAATAACCTATTATGATTCATAGATGGGGTAATTTGGTTCCCCAGTGAAAATCACGGAATTTTTCGTATAAAAACACATTATTAAAACAAATTTCAAGTCAAATTCGTAACTTGAATAAAATAAAATAGAATGAACAAAAACCTCCAACTTTTCAAAACTTAGTATATTTGACTATTAACTAAGTGTTTTCTAACAGTATATTAAACTATACAGTATATTAACTAAATGCAAGTTGTAATGCGCAATTTTGAAAAAAAAATCGCCTTTTTTTATTATCATTATATTCGAAAATGAACATGTGCTATTATAACTTGTTTTTATTCAGAAATCTATGCTGTATTTACGTTATTTTTAATTTGTTCCGCAGACGATTTTTTTTATTCCATTTAAAACATAATGTTTCACTTATTAATAAAATAAGCGAAGGCGGCAATTTTTTTTATCGAATTATATTCTTTTGTTGAGTTTATTTTGAAAGATTACAGGTATGTTACTTCATTATATTAACATATGAACAATGATAAATATATTGTTATTAATGAACTTCGAAATTCATAATTTTGTATAATGATTGCACTTTTGCCGAAGATTGTTAAGTTTTTATGAATTTTCTTTCTTTAACTATAACAATTCGAAAATCTAGTTTTCCTACTTTTCTTTTCAAAACATTGCAAAAAAAAGAGCGTAAATAAATTAGTATTTTTTTATTTATTTTTTGATTTTGGAATATATTTCTATTCTATACAAATACCAGGAATATTCGTAAATTATTCGATTTTTCTAGTATATACCGAAATTTTCATGTATCGAACACTGACATTTTTTTGTATTCTCAAACAAATCGATATTTGGACTTGAATTAAAACACCCAGAAATTCAATTTGGCTCAAATGTACTTCATTGACGAAGTAAATTAACAACAAAGAAAGAATGAGATCAAAACATAAGTTTAACATTGTGTAATTAAATTTTTATTTTAAAAGACACATTTTACCCCAGGACCTATTTTTATCCACCCTATCCAATGCATAAAATGTTATTTTTACAGACAAAATTAAACTACAAACAGAACTTTTGTACACAATGAAAATATTAATTTCGAACTTTTTTATACGAGAAAACAAATACTTATACAAAAATTGTAATACAAATTAATAAGGATTTATTGAGGAATGAAAAATTAACTTTATAAACAGAACGGTCCAATAGGGAGTACATCATTTTTATACGTTAAAGATACAAATCAATGCAAATTAAGAATTATTTTAAATAAGATATGGAATCATAAAATAACGATAAAATATGTCATAGTATTTTCAGAAAATTAAACATTTAAAATTGTATACGGCCACTTTAGATAAAAATAAGTGTTTCAGTTCTGATTAGGTTAGTTAAAAATATATATACCTGTAAGTAAATAAAATTATTGAAGAAGTTATCCCTAATTAAAAAACGGAGTTATTACTAATTGGGGATGAAAAATGATTATTCAAATTGTATTGTATATTTTAGTATTTCTTTACAATTTACATGTTATAATTTATATATTAATTTATATGTTCGAATTGTATAAGAATTTAATTTAATCATAGATATTAAAGAAACATAAATTCAAAATTTAATATAGTTAGTTCATTTATGGTCTATTTAATGTGAATTTCACACACTTTGAACTGTAGCTTCATTTACATGTAATTTTTATATAATATATTATTTTAAAAATAGTCTTTTAAAACATTTTTAAGTAGTCGTGTTTATTTAATGCCTTTTATATTATTTAACTTTGCTATTTTTTAACCTAATTTATATATTTGTTTTAATTTACATGTTAACATCATTTGCATTGAACTATAAAGATATAAATAAGAGTAATAATTATTTTAACATTCTGCATATGCTGCCATAACTAACACTATCAATTTTCTGAGTTCTTTCCAAAAGCATTCACTAATTTTATAATTTTCTTTAAGCATTGCAAATTAGCAGTGACGCAAGTACTTATTGTATTAAGTACTGTATGGCTAATTGTACAATAACGTATCATTATGGGTTCCTAACCATTCGAATTTTATAATATTGTAAAATTAATATTCTTTAATATTTTATGCTATTGAATTGTCTTACTAAATAGGTTCGTTTGAGATATTTTTAAACTTTTATTTTGTGTATTTTGCAATAAAAGAGCCGACATTAGAATCTCTTTGTTATGTATTAAAACATTGTTTTTCCATTTTGTAGGGTATAAAATGGTATCACTATCAGAGTATATTAAAAAAAATTAAATAATATGTTTATACTTATTTATATGATCCTTATATTTATGTTTCATGGAATTCATTTGTAATTTGTTTTAAGTTAATTTTTAAAGTACTGCTTATGAAAAAATTTCAAGTATCTAATTTCATCTATAATGGAGAGCGAACAACATATATTTTTAAAGTAACACTTTTGACTATAAACCCAATTAAATGGGATATATGTGCATTTATATATGTGCATAATAAAAACAATTAAATAGGATATGTGCATTTATTTCATTTGGAGAAAATCTAGAAATTTCAAAGGACAATGTTCTTCTCCATTGCATTTTAAACTTCTAATATTACTTAGCGAAGAAAACGTATAAAAATAATCATTGATACTAAATAAGGCACCAATCGGTATCAAATATTTAAAAACTATAGGGAGAGGGGGGGGGGGAAGGGAGGATTATATTTGTTAACACATATCACAAAATCTAATGATCCGAATTTAATTGGACTTGATAAAAGCGTAGTTTCGTTTCTGCTCAGAAGGAGATTTTTCAATTCTTTTGTGTCGATATGTTAAAAAGGAACTGAATTATTATAAATTACTACTTCTCTTACTTCCCATTTTTCGGAACACAGTTTTGAATGTGAACCTCATTTTGATAAAAAAAAAGGTTATTAGTGGGCTATTCCGTGATAGCCCCAACCTAATATTTTAATAAAATTGTGTTTTTCAGAAAAAATTAAAATTTTAAAAACCTCCGTTATCAGGTCTTTTGTAAGGTTAATCCAGTGTATTGTTGCCACTTTAAGAAATAAAAGCCCAGTATAAATGAAAGCTTTATCAATTGGCAAGTTGCCACAGACAAATTTATGATCAAAGATACTCAATTATGCAATATGTTGGCTAATGTTTATAATAGTCAGTGTCGAAATATGTACCTTCAAGAAACAAGTTATTCCACGTGCAATAGCTCTTTCCTCATCAGTGTCTATTTTGTATTTTCATCAAACTTCCTAATGATAATTTTATTTATAATATTAGCAGGATATATTCTGAATAAATATATATTTCTTTATGATTGAATTCATTCTTTTTGTAGAAAATGCACGGTTTATTACATATAAAATTTTTATATTGTGTATTTCCAGTAATCAGAAAAAATGCTATAAGCTGATATTTTTAATTATGGTTTAATTGCAAGTGTACAATTTCTTTTATCAGTTATCAGTTTTATTATTTAGTACATTTTTGTGTTTAGTAAAACTATTATAAATATTTTTAATTGAAAAGTAACTAATATTACATTTATTTTTAAACAAATTTAAGTTTAAAGAATGTGAAATGTTTTTAAATTAAATAATTTTAAAAAAATGAGGAGTATAAAAGAAATGATGAAGAGTATTATTAAAAAATGAAAAGTACAAAAATAAATGTTATTGGAACATTATGGAACATTATTTGGACAATATTCAATGCAACTAAATTTTTAAGATTTTTTTTTGAAAAAGAACAATTTCATACCTTATGTGCTTTAAATTGAAATTTAGTTAATGTGTATAAGAAGTTAATTAATAATTAGAGTGGTTAAAATGTAAGTATATAACGTAGTTTAAAACGGTTTTATATTATATTAAAAACTTAGGAGTTAACCCAATGAGAGACACTCAAACGATTTTTGCAATGTATTGTAAAATTGCTTTCACTGCATGGTGGCTGAAACAACTTTTTCTGTGCATGTTCTTTAATATTATTATTTTTTTTAATTTAAATTAATTGTAACGAGACAGCTTGTGAGTTGTATCTTAAACCATTGGATTTTAAGAACAGTGTCAAATGTGTGGGTTAATTTTATAATTTTAAAAATTATGTATAATGCTGGAAAACCTGGAAATACATGGACGTAACACCAAGTGCATGACCGCCAGTGGGTTAACTTAGAAACTTAAAGAATGCGAACTTAAAATATTTGCATTGAATTTAATATAAATACAGTCTGTGAAATTATTCTTCCTTACACATTATATAAATTTTCAAAGCCTATTTTTTCATTAAAAAAAGTTTTTACAGCAACTTAAAAAAATTGTTTTGAATGCTGTCTTAAGATCGTAACTTATGTTCATGGATTACGATGCATTCTGATAAATTCACACTTAATTTGGAAATAAGTGACTAAATATTAATGATTATTTTACAAATACATTTATCGCACTGTATTAGAGTTTTCTGTGTAAGGGATACTATCTTTTGACTAATGTTTGGAGAAATATTCAATAAGTATATATAACTAAAATATATACCCACATATGTATAAAATATCCAAATTTCCCAACGAATATCAAATATTCTTTCCTATAAATGTATATATTTTCATTCGTGATATATACAACGATAAAGTTCTATAACGTACATGAATTTTTCATTGACGGTCACGTGGCACATTCCATCTTTTGTTCCAATAGAACACGACATAGTTTCGTTCTTTTTATTCCTAAACAACTACCTTTTACATGTATCGGTCCTGTTCTCAACAAAGAGAGTCTTCACAGGGAAAATCCATAAAATTCTGTGATTCTTGCGATTGGTTCAATTACCGGGGTAAAGGTATTGATCTGGATGAGACGCCATGTTAGGCTTCGCTCACAAAACTCAGGTAGAGGTCGCGAAGGGTCATTTAAGCCGAACACATGTTCAGATGCCGGTAACGGGTTTTTAAGAAAGAAATAAACGTGCTATGTATATCATTGCAATCCGAACTTATTTCTTTAAATGATTTTAAACATTGAACATCTAATATCTTAATCTGAGGACTACAACGTTCTTTTACAATCTCTTATCAAGCATCGACATAATTATCACGAAATAATTTATGTATTTGACATTTATTCTAATTGTTTCATGAAGAACTTGGAAGATAATTTTAATATTTAAACTCGTTGTTTTAAATAATCATACACTCTATTACACCAATAAAATCTTCATATTAGAGAATTAGTAAGAAACGCCGATGCTTAAAATATCTGTTAGACAAATTCTAGAACTAAATGAGCTAATTTTTTTTTCATTTTAACGCTTTCCATTATTATTCTTAGGGGAGGGGGAGGGAAAAGTATTTTTTGAAAAAAAAATAATAAAATATCACCAAACTTCTTAAACTTATAGGGACGACACAGTAGTAATATAATAATTACAAAAAGTTCCATTATAACCTTTAGTGTCTGATTATTTAAATACATTTAAAATATGAGTAAACATATTTAAATCAATGAGCATTTGTCAAGAACATTTTTCTTATTAGATCAAATTACCCCTCAACTTTATTTAGATACAATCAAATATATTTTATCGCATAATCTTATACAATGAATATAACAGATGAAATCCAGTTGCCATCCTCTTTCTCTAGATGATGGTTAGAAATGGAAATCATAACCTTTACAAAGGTTAAAGAGTAACCGCTAAAATAAAGTACGCCCTTTAAAAGTTCATACGACAATATTCACACTAAAATGACGTCCTTTAAAAAGAATTGAATGTACCTTTATATTGTTTGTCGACCGAAATCTGTTTGGAGACGTGCTGCACTTGCAGAAGCAATTTGACTCTTTCAATGGGCGCGACGGCCGTTTTGGAGATGGCCGCTGAAATGCCGCCTGCCAAGAAATCCTTGGCGAAACTCATCACGTCGATAGGCATGGCTTCTGATTGAAGGGTTTTACTTGATTATCCGAAAAATTAAAAGTTCTCAGTTACAGTTTTCGCTGTTTTTGGTCGAAAGTCTTCCTGGTCGGCTGGGGACACGAACCGTCGGCTTACCGCAGTGCGCTGGGAAAGGACACGGCTAGGTGACAGGGTTGTCGGAGAGAGAGGATGGGGTTTGGCGCGGAGGATGCCAAGAGATATCGCCAAAAGGCTTGGGGAGTGAAAAATGGATGTTGGGGAGTTTATTTTTAAGTGAAAGCTTCGTTTTTCTTTCGGAAGAAAATACGGAAGTGTGAATAATAGAGGGTAGTGCCAATGCAAGCTAGTGGTCGCTTAATAGTTTGAATATTTGTATTTAATTTTTAATCTAGGCAAAGTGTTACATGGCTTTTTGACGTTAAAAGTCTTTGAAATCAGCTACATCAGGGTATCTTGATAGCTTAGCATTTTTTTACTTTTTAAAATAATACTTTGCGACTCTATAACTCAGTGACAAACAGGCCGATTGAGATAAATTTGGTGTTGTTCGATAGGAAACTAGGCGCCGATTAGTATACAATTTTTAAATAAAGGAAAATTCGTGGCGGTTTGTGTGTGTGAAGACTCGCAGCATCAGACAGGACACCTTGTTTATATTCTTTTTATTTGTGAGTTTTCTGTTGGCGACCAATTCATATTTCAATAATCTGCGGACATTACGTTTTACGTAAAATCCTTCTGGCCATGCAGAAACACATAAATATAGAAACACCCGATTTTTCCCTTTATTTCTGCCCCTATGCTTAATAATTTCGTACCCTTCACAAGTGAGACATTTTAAAAGCCAAATAATAATTTTGTATTATTATTAACTCTTTATTAAGAAAGTTATCAACTAAAAATATTTGGTTGCCCCCTTATTTCTTCATCTAGAAATATGGTTATTCCAGTCCTGGGGTTTGTCTTAATACCACTAATAAGAGTACCATTTATTTTTAAGTATGTTCATTGACTACTACTACTACTTCAGGTGAATAGAAGTGTAGTAAATGTCCGTTTGAGGCGCGAAATGAAAGAATGTGCAGAATATTCGTGAAAAAGAGGAAATATAGTTGGTTAAGGTAAAAACTTTCTGCTTTAGATTTAATTTTAACATATGTAACTTAATTTTATTAAATGTATTTGGTGCATTAATTATGCATTATTTTCTTATTTATTACATTATTTTTATCACTACATTGTTATTTTAGTTCTTTGATTATTGCTTCGGTGCCTGAAAATAGAAGACGGTTGGTTGTAAAACAATGGCTACCTCAAAAATTAAAAGCTAGCACCATGGAAATAATAGATATTTTAGTTGATATTTTAAATTTTAATATAAAAAAAAAATAGCTTGTCAAATCGCTTTCAAACCCGCTGATCTGCGAAAAATTGGACGCCGAAATAATGTTCATTGGTGTCACGCCCGGTTAAAATATTTTTTACATCTCCCCTGACTAAACATAAAAGAAATTGTTAATATTCCTCATAATACATTATTTGACTGCATAAGTGTATAGTCCAGAACATATTACAAAATAAATTCAATAATATTATAAATACAATGAATCGGACTTCCTTCTTTTCGATATGCGTTTACATTAATAAACATGGCTTATATATTTTATTGGGTGCCCCATGAACTGTTTGTGTTGATCACGTGGATAAATCGTTTATCGCATATATGTTTGTAACCACCTGAACAAATTATTATTTCAATTTGCAATACAATTTTTTTAAAAAATATTTCAAAAGTTAAGGAATATTATCGAAAATAAATACAACATTTAATACCTTGTAATAAGAATTTCCTCATTGTTATTATTTTGTCCTTAATATTTTTATGGAACAAATACCTATTTTGATATAGCAAAATTAAATGTTAAAATAATAATAAAAAAAATTATTTCGCTGCAAGAAATTTCAAAAATATTAAAAAAATTATTTAAAGTTAAAGACAAAAATATATATATATTGAGAGAAATAATATAAATATTTACACATAAAAAAATACATAACAGTCGAATTGATAATCTCTCTCCTCGGCGCGCGATTTGGCGGTTTTAATTTAAAGTTTCTTGCAGTTTTATTTTGGGGCTTTGGTTCGTGCGCTGTTCAGTCGGTTAAAATAAAAATGCAAAATATTTATATATACAAGGACAAGATATTATGCTGCCATTCTACGGATTACAAGGAAATATGTTTGTATTATTACAGAGAACTAACAAACAGATGTGTTATGAAATGATATTCCCAATTAACCGCGAAAATTCTATACACAACAACCATATTTTATTGATATTATTAAAGAATGAGGAAACAAAAATACAACTACTGAAATAAAATTAATAAAGAAACTAAAAATATTTTTTTCCCCCTAAATACGCTAATGAGTTGTTTTTATGGTAAAATTATCTATGGTTTTCATTACTTTTACATGTTTAGAAATAATCTGACTTTCAAAAAGTAAAACATTTCAAGTGTATCAATAATTGAACGACAAACAAATTATAGTACATAGGTTTCTTATTATCATGGATTGGGATAGAAAAGATAACTGAGAAGTTGAACATTCGAAAATAACTAATGTCGTATTCTATTCTTAAGTATTTTTCAAAAAACGGGACAATTGATTTCCTGGTTTTTCTTTGCCGATCATGAAAAGCTATGCAGAAATAAAAAATTAAAAATTACTGAGCACAGTTCAAAGATTGTGAATCATGAATTCGAATAAATAAAACGTTTTTGAGAGCAAAGTTTTGACTAAGAAGATAATAGAAAATGTGTGGGTTAGTTTTTTAATTCAGTTAAAAATTAATTTTCATAATAAATTTAAAGCGATGTGTTGTTATCAGTTTTTATTTTTCCACAGACCAAATATAAGCTTTTGAACCTGAACTGTGTTGCCATTTATAGATTAAGATACTTTACCCTTTAATATTTGGCGTGTTCGGTGTTGTCGCCAAAACAAGGATAAATGATCGCCAACGCTTCATCTTATTGAGTACGATCTTCGATGTGCTCAGACTGTGTCTCAGACATTTCAAAATCCGCCGGTCACGTTGAGTAAGAGTTAGTAATAGAAAATGGTTTAAGAGAATAACTAGGGGATCAAAAGTAATCACAATTATACAAAAACGTGCTTTCTTTGATCTGTTGAATCATAAATTTTCGGTTTTATAAATACTGCTGATATTGCTTTTCGTTTTCGATTCTAAAGAATAATTTATAGAAATGATCCATATTCTACATATCCATACTTTTATTGAGGTTTTTTTTGCAATGGGACGTGACTTTTAGCTATTATGATATTTTCTTCTTATTGTTATTTTATGATAACTTTTTTATTTCATGAACAATTAATACGAAATTATCTTTTGATGAGTCGAATTTTATACGAATAGTGATGATGAATGTAAATGTACTAGTATCTCAAGAAAATATTTTATTTACAAATCAATAATGCAAAATACATTGGATAGTTAAAGAAAGGAAGCCCAGATTCCGAAAAAAATTAATAAAATTGTATTTGTTTTTTGCATAAAAGAATGCTGTTCATATTTATGAAGTTGTACAAATTTTAAAAGCAGTAGACGAAATAGAACATGTGTTTTTACATGTTTATATATAATTTCTATCTGTCTACATACTTTTCGTCTGCAAGCATGCTCGATTTTTTAAATCGATTTTATGCTTAAATTTTGGTCTCGTTTAAAATGCTAAGGTTTTGTAAATAATTTACTTAAAAATAAACTGTTAATAGTTTTCAAAGCTTTAATATTTGTTTTATAAACGTATAAATAGCTTTTTAAATTAAGTTTATTAAGTTATTTTCAAACTAATGAATATAAAAATTTCAATATTTTTTTATGTTATGAATTTAAAATAAGTTTTGGAAAACACTTAAAACATAAATCTGCACAAATATCTTCACATGTCTGCAGAGTACACTTCGACGTTATTTAATAAAATAAAAATAAATTAAATATGAAAAATGTGGCTTAAACGAAACCGAGTTATTACAACTCAATTAACTTACTTCCAATTCTTTCGACACACTTTTTTAACATTTCTTCTGCATATAAATTCTCCAAGTCGCCCTGGTATTGTAACGGATAAGGCACTGGACTGCGGTATCTGAGGATTTGGGTTCGATACTTGGTTGCATATGTCGATATTTATTAAAAGTAAATTATGAAGGCAGCCTATGTAGGTTAGCAAATGCTCTTTTTACTCATTGTACTCATTTTTGAGTTAATTTCATTTTCAAAATTGAAACATGTATTCGGTGCCATGATAAGCATCGAATGTACACAACAATGAGTACATTTTACTTATTTTTGAGTACCTAGTTTTAACAGTGTATATACGATGAACAATGAACTATAATAACTACATTGTAATGCAGTTATTTTTCTATGCTGGGTTATTTTTTTCTTCAGTTTTTAAAGTAAAGTTTGCCTTCAAAGTGTCCTTCAAAACCACGTTTTCGTGAGAAATAATTGAGCCGGCGAAATGACCTTCGTCCACTCGAAATTGATGACGATTTTTTAAGGTCGTTGCTATAGAAACGCTTATCGATCTTTATATGGTTCTCTCCTCTTTTGGTCATCACTCTTTGAGGACGCAGTAATCGCGATACTTTTTTAGCTATATTTTCGATTGTTTTTACAACAATAAATATTTGATAATGTGGTTTTAATATATTTAACTTATTTAATAATGCCAGTTGTATTTCGAGTGGCCTGGTTGGAAAAGCGGCGAGATCGTAATTGGAGAGTTACAAGTTCATTTCTTGCCGTTTGACCGAACATTGTCGTGTGAAGGGAGCCGGTGTACATTAATTTTGTCGGGGTCCAATGTCTTTACAATGGTCGTGGTGTGGAAGTTTGGAAGCTCAGGTGTGTTTTTTTCAGCATTCAAAATTACGAGGCATTGTTCTTGGGTTTTTCCTTATAGATATATTATAAACCGTTGATAATACTCCATCCTGTATTTCAAATGAGATGGTATTGCAACATACTTTAATTAGCATTGGAATTATCGACCAATCCATTCAGTAACTATTTTCAATAAAAAAATCCAAATCATTATACATACTTAGAAGAAAACAACCACATATATTATTTCTGTAGTAAAGATCCCTTTTACGACCCTTAGACGCAACGTAGGTATAAAAAGAAAGAGAATTTCATGGACCAGTGACGTGCTTCTTTCATCTCATAAATATCAACGATTTTTTAATGCGTTTAATATAATTAATTTTAACGATTTTTTAAACAAGCCGTTGATAATGCTGCCATCTATGAACGAACTGTTAAACATTTTGATTTTTTGGCCAAAATGTTTCATATCTTTAACCAGAATAGGTGTGTTGTGGGGTGCATGGTATTTTATATAAAATTTTATAAACAAAAGCAGTGTATGACTGAAACCGTGTTATATCACACACTAAAATGTTAGTTATTTTTATAAAGCAAGAGTATTCTTCCTACATACACCCTGCTTTTTGTTCTTTATTATGCAGCATGTAAAATTATTATTTATTTTTTTGTAAATATTAGTTGGTTTTTCATGTTTTTCAATTTAATTAATAGAAGAAACTGGATATGGCTGTTAAAATGTTCTTTTTACAGTTATTTTAACAGATGGGTTAATAATAAACAATTGACAACCTTAAAATGGTACTTAATTCGAAAGAAGATGTTCCTATATATATTGTATCGATTCGTTAAAAAGTAACTGAGTTATTACAAAGTACTTATATTACTTTCTATTCTCTAGCATACTTCGATTTATGTTTATCTTGACAAAATAAAATTGTATGTCAATTTATTATTATATTTAACAAAAGGGCAGAGGGTGGTCCCATGGTGGTCCGGTTTTAAAGATTTTTGATGAAAATCTGGAATATTTCCAGAAAAAATGGATTAAAAAAAAGCTTTTCTATGTATTATTTTTCGTTCAATTAGGACAAGATTTCTCTGTTAAAAATAGGTACTCAAAAATAAGTAAAATGTACTTTTTTAGTACAATCGATGCTTATCATGGCTCCGAATACATAGTCTTAAATTTTGAAAAAGACATGTACTCAAAAAATGAGTACAATGAATAAAAAGGAGCAAACGCTTGCCAACATAGGCTACCTTCATAAATCACTTTCATTAAATATCAATAATTACAACCAAGACTTACAGGGAATTGAACCCAGATTATCAGGAACTGCAATACAGTGACTTATCCGTTAAAATACCAGAGCGAAGGTTGAAGATGTTATAAACAGAAAAATCTAAAAAAGGTGTGCCAAAGGAATGAGAAGTAAGATAATTGAGTTATAATAACTCAGTTTCCATAATTCAGTTTCCATTAAAGCGATCGCCATCAAATAATGTGGAAAACCATCTTCTAAGCAACTATTTTAAATTTGCCAGGTCACTTTGTTAAGATGGTTTGAACAGAAACTGAGATTAGGAATACTAAATCACACACCTCATTTTTGAGAAAGTACTGTTACTTGAATTTGAATACGTTTTCACTCATTTACGATTCAATTGCTTAATAAAACCGAGTAGGTTCAGGTACTCATTTTTAAGTACCTTAATTTTTACAGTGTTCTTTGTTCGGTTATTCCTTTAAACCTTGTTAAAGGGTGTATATTATTTTAAATTTTATTCAACCTATTTTAAATTTATAAAGCGAGAGTTTATCCAAACCACTTAACAATCAAAGCAACAGGCTTGGGTTGCATCGAATCGAAATTCACTTCCGTCGTTACGTAACGCAGAGAGGCACAAAACTGTGCCAAGTGCTGCTATTCTTGTCGCCTTTCGTCTGCCATTATGGCAGCCTGCTGAGGGGAAACAAAATACCACAAAATATAAATACTAAAGAGATTGTTGAAAGACCCGTCATTTCAAACTTTAAATTAAAAGTTAATTTTAATTTGATAATAACCAATACTCCACGAAATAAATTTAATAAAATGCAATGTGGAAAAAAAGTACTTAAAAATGAGTACTTGAATATACTCGCTTTTCTTTGAGTACAATTTCATAGTAAATGAGCGATGGCGTACTCAAATTTAAGTAACCGTACTTTCTCAAAAATGAACAGTATGATTTTAAATTGTTCATCTCAGCTTCTGGTCAAGCCCTCTGACAAACTAAAAATAGTAAAAAAAATAGTTAGTCACTGCGACCTGACAAACTCAAAATAGTTGTTTAGAATATGGTTTTCCGCATTATTTGATGTCGATTGCTTAAATGGAATTCAATGATCTTACTTCTCATTCTTTTGGCACACCTTTTTAATACTTTTTCTGCCTATAATTTCTTCAAATCGCCCTGGAAGTTAAACGGATAATGCTCTTAACTGCGGTGCAGGAGGATTTGGGTTCGATTCCCGGTCAGTTTTGGTTGTAGCTGTCGATATTTATTGAAAGTAGTTTATGAATGCAACTTATGTATGCTAGCATCTGCTCATTTTATTCATTGTACTAATTTTTAAGTACTTGTCTTTTTTTTAAAATTGAAACTTATGTATTTGGAGCCATGATAAGCATCGAATGTACTCAAAAATGAGTACATTTTACTTATATTTGAGTACCTATCTTTAACAAGTTGCAATTTTTTTTATACATCTGAGAGATATGAACTTATATATTCTTTCGTGTATCGAAAGTTTTCCCGGCATTACAGATAATTTAAAGTTAATAAATACGAAATTTAAAACATTTTTGCAATTTTAAAATAATGGTGGAAGAGTAGAAATCCTTTTCTAATTTTTTTTGCTTAATTATTAACCCACTGACGCTTAATGCATAATATCTCGTCCAGGGATCTCCAGAAATTTTTTAATAAGAACCCAATTTTAATATTCATAAAAATACTTCGCTTTACAATATATTTTTTAATTAAAAGGTTTAAGGTACAAAGTACAAGCTATTTCTTTTTAATTAATTAAAAAAAATTAAAAGTAATATAAAAGAGCGTACTCCCGGAAAAATTATTTAAATATCCAAGCAGAGAATACAACTTTACATTGGAAAAATCACAAGCGCGTCAGCAATACAAAGTATAGAAAATTAAAATGTATGGCTAAATATAATGTATAACTATATTAAAAACTAAAAAAGGAAAAATAAAATAATTTTGTTAAAAAAAACGAGTTAAGAAAATGCGCTAAAAAGTAAAAAATAATTTTTTATTTAACACACAAATTGAAAAATGTAATTATTTAATATAAATTTTATACTTATTACAACTTTTTGAAGTTGCTGCCAATTTTCAAAAAACATACCAAAATTTTGGCGTTAATTTAAAAAAAGTTCTAATAAGTATAAAATTTATATGAAATTATACTTCTTCAACTTGTTCTTAAAATTAAAAAGTATTTTTTACTTTTTAACATATTTTTCTTAAAGCCGGTTCTTCTATTTTTAAAAAAAGGTTATTTTATTTATATAATAGAGAGATTATCTAGTAACAGAGTGCTACAATAATGCTTTTTCATACTTTGGTGAAAGACAACAAATTAATTGTTAAGACCTCACTGTTATCAAGACTACAATAACTGCAACAATGTTTGGAACATGTTATCTTGAAACAATGAATTTTTATTTCTTTAAATTCTTTCTTGAAATTTCGCTCATTCGGTCGCCATTTTGAAGAAGTTTTGATAGCATCTTTGAAGGCATAAACTTATTCCGTTTCCCAGTATATCAAACTTGATGTGGACATCTTTTTCATTCTAAGTAAGTACCATTCTTTTACATCATAGAAAAATTCAGAAGATTCATCATGTAAATATTCAAAAACCTTGAAATAATCTAATTAACATTGAGTTTTTTTATGTGAGTTTTATATGTGAGTTTTACTTTCGTTAAATATATCTCGTGTTTATATTAATTATTCTCTTCACTGTAAAAAAGGTACTTAAAAATAAGTACATGAACGTACTTTTTTTAGTACAATTGTATCGTATATGAACGATGACGTACTCAAATTTAAGTAATCGTACTTTCGCAAAAATGAGCAGTGTGATTTAATATTGCTAATATCAGCTTCTGTTCCAGCCATCTTAACAAAGCAACCCGACAAACTTAAAATATTTGTTCAGAAGATGGTTTTCCACAATATTTGATGTCGAATGGTTAAATGGAAACTGAGTTATTACAATTCAATTATCTTACTTTTCATTCTTTTGGAACACCTTTTTAATATTTCTTCTGTTTATAACTTCGTTACATCGTCCTGATAGTACAACGGATAAGGTATAGAGCTAAGGTGCCTGCAGATCGGAGTTCGATTTCCGGTAATTTTTGTTGTAATTGTCGATATTTATTGTAAGTGATTTATGAAGGCAGCTTATATAGGCAAGAAACTGCTCCTTTTATTCTTTGTTACTCATTTTTTAGTACATGTCTTTTTTAAAAATGAAACTTATGTATTCGGAGCTATGATAAGCAACGAATGTAATCAAAAATTACTACATTTTACTTATTTTTAAATACATGCCTTTAACAGTGTTCTATTACAGTTAAAAAATATTTTAACGCTTATGTAATTTGTTATCGGTATATTTATGACAGCTATTTTATTTTATGATTATGAAAAAGTCTGTAAAATTGTTTATGAACTTTACTTTTATTTACCATTGAAATTAATTTAAACGCGTATCAGAAATAAACTTTTAAATTGCTCTTCGAAAAATTGATGTTTATTGTAAAGCAGTCAGTTGACGATCTTAATAACTGGGGCATATACAGTATTTTATGTCAATGTGGCATGTCATATATTGGTCAAACAAGGAGAGCATTAAGATTTCGTATCAAGGAGCACCAAGCACATACTGTTAAACAAGAAATAAAGAAGTCCTCCATTGCCAAGCACTCTTGGGAACATGGTCATATATTTAATTTTTCTAACTCACATTTAATTGGCAAACCTAAATCTCCAGTTGAACTTGACTTCCTGGAGGCGTTTCATATTTTTAGCAATATTGATTCGGTTGTCAATGAAACGTTTGCGGTCCCAATGTTTCCCGCTTGTTGGCACACAATAGTTAACTCCAACCGTTTGTAATAGTTTTTAGTTTTTTGGTCTTTGGCAACATTTTAGATTACTTGGGTTTATTTATATTTCATTACACACAGACTTTGCATTTTCCGCTGATGAAGGGTGATGTATCTCCCGAAACATGTCCGGATTATTACGGACTTTTATTGCGTATTTTAACGTTGCATTTGCATTTTAATATTTTAATAAGCAGTTTTGTAATTTTTTTTTGCAGAATATGATTTTGTTGGAAATTATTAAAATAATTTAAATAGAGTTACTACTGGACAAAATTAAGTAAGTAAAAAATGGATACATATAAAACATAAAATAATTGTTTAATAAATTCTAAGAAACAACCACTATTTCTATATTAAAAAGTATATTTATCTTTCAATCCGCAAATTTAAATAGAGTGAAAACATCCCAAAAATTGTTCATGAGTTTAACTTTCATTTAAAATTAAAATGATTAGAAAACATTTGTTGAATATCTGCTATTTTGGGATACAGAAAGATTTAACATTCATTCTAAAATGATTTTGTAATTTTTCGTAAAATATGATGTTTAGAAAAGGTTTTATAAAATTTAAATAGAGATACGTTTTTTTTTACATTATGTTAGTAAAACAATTCTTACATATGAAAATAATAAAAAGTTAAATATATTCTGAGCAATCTTCAAACATTTTGGTGATATTAAAATTTAGAGACGTTTCTATATTCCCGCTTATTTGAAGAAAATCATTTACATATTTCAGTTTAGCATGCATTTAGTAATTTGTTAGAAATACATTTGTTTGGGTTAATAAATCTAATCTGTGCCGAATAGGAAATTCAAGAATTTAAAGAACATATATTTGGTATATACATGTAGATTTGAACTAAAATCCTATTTTTAAAACAAATCATATTAAAAAAATTTATAGGTAAATACGTCTTTTAATTTATTTCCTAAGACATATTTTTGAACAACTTTTTGGTACAAATACTCTACTGTGTCAAGAAGTGTTAGTTATTTTGGTTATGATATTTTTATGTGGTGTATTTTTTTAATATCAAATACCATACATTTATTTCAGGTCGAGATGGGGAGACGATTGCAAAAGAAGAAATGAAATTTCTCATTGTGATGGTGGGGCAATGAGAAATTTCACTTCTTCATCACAGTAAGAAGACAGGACAGCTGAAATGAATTCATCAATGCAAAAAGTAAGTTTGAATAAGTATTTGTTTTTCATACTATTTTTTTTAATATTAAATACCATACATTTCAGGTCGAGATGGCGAGACGATTGCAAGAGAAGAAACGAAATTTCTCATTGTGATGGTGGGGCAATGAGAAATTTCACTTCTTCATCACAGTAAGAAGACGGGATAGCTGAAATGAATTCATCAATGCAAAAAGTAAGTTTGAATAAGTATTTGTTTTTCATACTATTTTTTTAATATTAAATACCATACATTTCAGGTCGAGATGGGGAGACGATTGCAAAAGAAGAAATGAAATTTCTCATTGTGATGGTGGGGCAATGAGAAATTTCACTTCTTCATCACAGAAGACGGGACAGCTGAAATGAATTCATCAATGCAAAAAGTAAGTTTGAATAAGTATTTGTTTTTCATACTATTTTTTTAATATTAAATACCATACATTTCAGGTCGAGATGGCGAGACGATTGCAAGAGAAAAAACGAAATTTCTAATTGTGATGGTGGGGCAATGAGAAATTTCACTTCTTCATCACAGTAAGAAGACGGGACAGCTGAAATGAATTCATCAATGCAAAAAGTAAGTTTGAATAAGTATTTGTTTTTCATACTATTTTTTTAATATTAAATACCATACATTTCAGGTCGAGATGGCGAGACGATTGCAAGAGAAGAAACGAAATTTCTCATTGTGATGGTGGGGCAATGAGAAATTTCACTTCTTCATCACAGTAAGAAGACGGGATAGCTGAAATGAATTCATCAATGCAAAAAGTAAGTTTGAATAAGTATTTGTTTTTCATACTATTTTTTTAATATTAAATACCATACATTTCAGGTCGAGATGGGGAGACGATTGCAAAAGAAGAAATGAAATTTCTCATTGTGATGGTGGGGCAATGAGAAATTTCACTTCTTCATCACAGTAAGAAGACGGGACAGCTGAAATGAATTCATGAATGCAAAAAGTAAGTTTGAATAAGTATTTGTTTTTCATATTTTTTTTAATATTAAATACCATACATTTCAGGTCGAGATGGCGAGACGATTGCAAGAGAAGAAACGAAATTTCTCATTGTGATGGTGGGGCAATGAGAAATTTCACTTCTTCATCACAGTAAGAAGACGGGACAGCTGAAATGAATTCATCAATGCAAAAAGTAAGTTTGAATAAGTATTTGTTTTTCATACTATTTTTTTAATATTAAATACCATACATTTCAGGTCGAGATGGCGAGACGATTGCAAGAGAAGAAACGAAATTTCTCATTGTGATGGTGGGGCAATGAGAAATTTCACTTCTTCATCACAGAAGACGGGACAGCTGAAATGAATTCATCAATGCAAAAAGTAAGTTTGAATAAGTATTTGTTTTTCATACTATTTTTTTTAATATTAAATACCATACATTTCAGGTCGAGATGGCGAGACGATTGCAAGAGAAGAAACGAAATTTCTCATTGTGATGGTGGGGCAATGAGAAATTTCACTTCTTCATCACAGTAAGAAGACGGGATAGCTGAAATGAATTCATCAATGCAAAAAGTAAGTTTGAATAAGTATTTGTTTTTCATACTATTTTTTTAATATCAAATACCATACATTTATTTCAGGTTACATTTATTTCATGGAGAGACGATTGCAAGAGAAGAAACGAAATTTTTCATTCTGGTGATGGGGCAAACAGAAATTTCAATCTTCATCACAGTAAACTGCGTGTGTACGTGTCTTGTCTTGCAATTATTTTACTACAGTAGAATGTGAAAAGTAGTACTGTGGAATTAAAAAATATCCTTCAATATTATGTTTGGTTTGGTTAATTAACGTCACACTAGAGCTGTACATTGGGCAATTGACGAAGGTTCAAGGCATATCTACAAGGAAAGACCTGGCAACAAAGACTCATACTTTTGAACCATGGTCACATGAGGATTACAACACCTGAGCCAGCATCCGACGCAACCTTAATAGGCGTCAGGACATTAGACCCCGATCAGATTTAACGTGCACCAGTCCCCTATACACACTGTAGAAATTGTAGATAAGATACTTCACAGCGAATCCTGAAAACCTCCTATCACAAGTTCACTGCATTTGAAACATTTTTGTCAAGTCTCTGGTTTCAGTTGTATTTGAACTAGCACCTCTCTGGTTGCTAGCCGACGCGGTACCCCTGGGGCAACAGACCCCTTCCTTCAAAAATATAAAATAATTATATTTATATATCATAATAGGCTAAACATAAAAAATAACTTTCATTTTCTAAATATTTTATATAAAATTCTTTTCCAGACAATTAGTGCATGATTTTTTTTTTTTTAATGAAATAATTTTTTTTTTTCGTTTTTTTTTTTTGCCCGTGGACCGCTAAAAAAATATATAAAAAAATCCCAAGTGTTTATTTTATTAAATAATAATTTAAAACTGTTATGTAAAATGTATTCAAAATCATTTGTAATTACTAAAATAATTTTCAAAAAGTATGAAAATACAGTTAAATACAATCTACACACCTCTGAAATTAGATAGGATTTTTTGTAGAGCCAGATTATACTTTTATAAGTAATAAAACAATCTTCGAAAACTTCGTCTTTACGAGCCAGTTTTAGAACAACAGACCTCGAAGCAATTGATTGCCTTTATCACAATCATTTTAGAAATATACGGGACCAAGCGGCGGTTATAAGAACTAGGCACATGGTTACCTATGTGACAATACTACAAAAGTTACCATAACACTCAGTAGGTGCAACTAGCGGTCATTTTAAAGTTGTATAGCACTATGTACTAAAGTATTAAACATTCTTTAAGATACAAATTTATAACTATTTTACACGTCAAATATTCCCCGAAGGTTTTGTTTATTATAAAGTTCCCAAAGCTGCTTTCAAGAAATTTGAGAGTAAGTTCTTCTTTCAAGTTCCAATACCCAAGAAGTGAAGCGTTCGTATGTGAGGAAGCGCATTTTACGGAAACAAAGGGACAATAAAAAAAAACCACCATCAATCCCCCAAAAAATCAACCACCAGCCCACGGAAGATGAAAGCGGATGACGTCATGCGTGACATTGCGTGACCTCCGGGAAAAGAGGCGCGACCTACATGCTCGAGATCAAACATTTGGCACTTTCCCTCGTCCTTCTGGCATCTCCGTCCTTTCCGATTGCTTCACAATCAACCGAACTTTTCCCTTTCATTTTTCGCCCCTACATTTTTAGCAAATTCGTATCGTCGATGTGATGCAAAGATTAGCATCGTAAGGACAGTTTAGATTTCAAGCTCACGTTCGCGCTAGTAGCGTGCGGAGCTTCAAAATGTCGGGATTTACGTCAGTGAATGCGGCGCGATATATATTTTTTTGTAATAGGAAAAATCTGATATATTCCACAAATTTGAAAAAATTCCATTGTTATACACTTGGTTTTACCTCTCTTCTATCAACATTGGGCATCCTCTAGAGGGTCCCCAAGATTGATGGGGTGCATCTCCTGATGGGGTCCATTTAGACAGCTGAGAGAGGGAGGCTGTACGTGCTAGTTGCGAAAGAACAATTGGACGTCAAATTGAATTAAGTTTTATCCTGTCTTAAATTCTGCGAAAAAATTAAAAGGTTATAAGACTTCACTGAATAAACTTATCTTATCTGAAAAGTATCTACCGAAAAATTAGATTGGAAAGGAAATGAACCTTCTTATCCAGAGCCCAGCTCAAACTAAAAATTATATATCCATCAATATAATGTAATCCGATTTGCGGCTTTCCTAACTGAACTTTTTATTTCTGTAAATGTGGCTTCACTATTTATATATTATTGACGCAGTGAAAAAAAGCTAACAACTTTACGATTATAATCGTTTTTAAACTAGTCTATTGTTAGACATACGTATGTAGCTTAATATTTTGTTTGAGCGTGATTCAAACTATATGAAATGAATGTCTTTATTATTATTATTTAAATATATTTTATAGAATTTATTATAATACGCCCATTGCACATAGCGTCAGGTCAGTACTACAACTGGACAACTACAAATCAGCCATCTATACAAATCCCCAAACAAACCCATATTATGCCAATTTTCAGTTATCCAGTTGTACTACTGACCCGACGATATAATTGCTGTTATTGATATTGTAGCTGCTTTTAATACCATTTAATTTAATTAAAAAAAAACATAGAAATTACTTATTTGTTTTGAAGCTGATTAAAATTTTGGAATTCAAGTCATTATATTTAATATGTGTATGAAACGTATATTTAAAAAAGTTATTAGGATTATTGTTTATGTATGCAAAAAGTATCTCAATTCACAATATACGTGTATGTCTATTGTTAGACATACGTATGTAGTTTAATACTTTGTTTAAGCGTGATTCAAATTATATAAAATATATGCTAAATATACTTAAGTTATTAAATATAACGTCTTGAATGAATAGAAATGACTTATTTTAAAATTACTTAAGACGTTATATTTCATTAGTTAAGTATATGAAACGTATATTAAAAAAAGTTATTTTTGTTGTTTATTTATATGGAAAGTACCTCATTTCAAAATATATGTGTACTAATGTTTCAAAAATTTCATTTAAAAATATTAATTTTAAATATGTGGATATTTTCAAACACGTTATCAAATGTTTAAACGTATTTGTGTGTAGGTTGTTTTTCCACAAAAATCCAAATAGCACAAGCAAGAAAAAAGAACTTTTGAATTAAAATAATACTTAGCTTCTGACATCTTTCAAAAGTAGTTTTATTTACTGAAGTTACAATTGTTAAATGAATAAATAAAAAGGGTGCGGATTTCAAAAACGTTCTTATTTAAATTCCCCAGTTTGAAATTAATTATAAGATTAAGCATTTATTTCTCAAATATACGATAGATGGCGACACCTATGCAAAACATCTACACATGGACACTGCTTGAAGTTTTGCCCAAATAGGGAAAAACTTTATTCAATAAATAAAAAAATCGTTTTATTTGTTCAACAAAAAAAAAATGACGGATATGTGTTTATTTTCTGACAAAGAAATTTAATCAAATGTTTATCTTAAAAATAAACAAAATTTAATAATATGGAACTCTATTTTAACGTTTTCGATGTTTGCTATGATTAATACAGAAATAAACCAGTGACAGGAATCCTTAATATTTTGTTGGAGAAAATATCTTTTTTGTTTTTAGTTCTGATGTCACCATTGTCACTTTACTGATATAAAATATGGATTTAAAGTCTCTTTTTAAAAAGAAAATGAATTGGAATTCAGCCATTTACAGCTTTAAATGAGTGTTATTTTTTGTTCCAGACATTCATTATTTGAAATTTTAACAGACATAATGACAAAAGCTTTACATGTAATCTTCTGTAATAATAATGATAATAATAATAATAATAAAGTATGTGTGTGTCTGTGGCAAACAAAACACTATCTTCCACTCCTCGGACATGGCTTAAAATATATATACTGTTCAACCTCTAATTTTTTCACCTAAAGGCTTAAAATTTTTAAATTCCGTTTAATTTTCTTTTTATGACGGTTTTAGAAGCCATTTTTTTAAATAGCCATTTAAAAAAATAGTATTTGCATTGTTAGAAAATTACATTGTTATAAACGCTTATATTGCTATAAACGTTTACATTATTAAATAATATGTTTACTAAGCAAATACTTTATTTAATATAGTTATCTCGGACATCTGAATTATATTAAGTAATTATATTTTATTAAGTGTTATTAAGAAGTTGGTGGTCCGCGTTTTATTAAATTTTGGAATAGGTGATCAATGCCCATCAGAAAGATCGAGCATCATTGTTCTAAATGATGAATCGTAATTAATTGAAGATTTTTTTATAATCAAAATCTAATATATAAATAAAACTATAAATCTATTGGAATGCCGGTCCTTACAAGAAATACAACGTACTACAAAATGTAGCTGTTTCAAAGTACTTTGTTAAAAAAATTCGGAAATTTAAAGGGACAATTTTTAACTTTGTATGATGTTCCATACGAATATTATAACTATATTAATGTATCTCATTAATTTAACATTGATAAAAATATCGTTTGCAATTTAAAAGAATTTCCTTTACGCTATAGTCATCATGTACATGACGTCATCGGTTTTGTTTGATTTGATAATTATTATCAAATTAATAATAATTATCATATAATAAAAAAAGCTACGTTTCCTAGTTACAGAGTTCGAATTGATTTACAGTTTTATATTTTAAATTTTCCTATTTCTTTGTTGATTACAAATGATATTACAGTTGCCATTTCGTGAAACAGCTGGGATAAACTAAAAAAAATTATAACGTTCGAACGAAACATGAAAATGGCCACGTTAAAATTCTAACTTTTCAAACGAATTATTCTGTAAATTTGAAAGTGTTGCGTTTTATAGTTACGGATCCGTTCTTGTACTTACAGTCGGACACACTTTTGGAGATTTTTCGTTCTATATATTAATGGGAATCAATAAAGGGACTTATGCCAATTATTTCTTTAACCGCCTCAAATTTGAAATGACCAGCCGTGAAAAACGATTTTTCTTATGAAATCTACCATTTACAAAATTATTGCAATTTATTGGGGCAGTCGTCAATTTTCTACGCAAATGGGTAATCGTAAATTATTCTTAGAATAGACCTTGGAATCGGTTAGGAAAGTCGCGACGGCAACTGCGTTACGGATCTAAAAACACGAAGAGAAATAAGATTCAAGTAGTGAACAACTTTCTCAATACGAGTTTCTTTTAAATATTCTATTTTGTCAAACAACCTCCACATTCATAATGCTTTCGTTCTAATATTCTTATACACCTTCGTGACATCTGAAACAAAGAGCAGGAAAATTATAGACGATGAATAACAGGTGTCTTCAAATAAAGGAGGAAAGAACTTTCGAATTCGGTTTGCATCAATGGATAAGGGTTAATGTCACACCTAGAAACGGGGGTGGACAGAAGGAGAGTTCGAGTACTTTCGAAAGACTGATCACGTGTGCTTTGTTTTTCGAAAATACCCATTGTTCTGTAGAAGAAAGTGCCATCGAGTTATTCAAATAATGATCGGAAGGTCAATTTCTGAAAAGGCAACGACATTCGATCTGCGGATATTCGCATCAAAGAAACGGTTCACACTCTTTGTTCAGGGTTCAGAAAAAAGTCACATTTCTAGTTTAACTGAATGTCTCTGTCTTTATGGTTAGAAATCGAATATCTATCGCAAAATTTTCTTGTCGTTGGTGCGTGCATGATGGTCCTTTTCTATCTAAAATAGAAGTAAACTTTAAAATGTGTAAAGACAACACCTAAACTAAAAATTAAATATATTTATATATTCATCAATATAATGTAATCCTGCATGCGGCTTTACTAATTAACCTTTTTGTTTCTGTAAATGTGGCTTCACTATTTATATATTATTGATGCAGTAAAAAAAACAGCTAACAACTTTACGATTATTATCATTTTTAAACTAGCCTAGTCTACTTTCCATAGTGCAGAAATGTTCGAGATATATATAAGCTAGATATAATATTTCATTAATTTTCTATTGTTACCAATTCCTTTTAAAAATTAGCACAATATTTCAATGTATCAAACTGATGAATATGGTTCAAATCCAGGAGTATTTTAAATATCCAAATTCATGGTGGTATGTAGTGGAGAATGGATAAAAAAAACATCTTACTTGTTCTTGCAATTTTTTTTCACGACCGCATTCTTAAAAAGTTCAGTCAACATCAAGCAACTTCCACATTATAGCAACAATCTGGTTATTTTTCTTAGCTTTGCGTGAAGTTAAATATCCTAAATTTCTCTCATGGACGTTTTAATTTCAAGAGCCAATCACAAGTAACAGAAGGCTTTGCACCTGGTGAGGCATTAGTGAAATTTCTTTTTTGAACTCTTCCTCACAACCGCATTTCTACCAAGTAAGTTGTGTAGCTTATCGAATCTCAATACATAAAAATAGCCAATGTTTTTCAAATAAAACATTTATTTACACATCACAAACTGCAAATAAAAATTTACAGTAATAACTTTACATTTGTGCTGCATCTTATATTGAGTTTGCTCTTGTAACTGGAACATTATCAATCTCAAATGAAGCAATGATGAATGATTATAAAAACAAAAGTAGTTTGAAGAAATACTATAGCATGTTTAATATTTTAAGAATTTTATAAGAAAGTTTTTTTTAAATTCTACTTCTTGTTTAAGAAAAAAATACAACATCAAGAAATATATTCAACTTATGAAACAAAAAATAAATACATCACAACATAAAAAAATAAATACATCACAATAATCTCTGAAAGCATAAATAATGAACATGAAATGATGAAATCTTCCAGCATGAAATATTTCATGAAGCTCTTTAACTTTGATTGTTTAATAGCACAGCTATTCCATACCTACTCATTAAATGTGGTACACCGAAAACTAACTTTTAAACTCTTGATGATATACTCTTTGGCAGAGAAAAATACAATTTAAATATTACATTCAAAGTCTTTTCAAACTAATTTCTTTGCCATATTCATCGAATAAGTATTATGTAGCGACATTTGGTTATTTTAATAGCATTTTCTGTTAAATAACTTTCACATAATAATAAAAAAAAAAGTTAAGATTTCAAACATCACAGTATCACATAACAGTTGTAATGGCGATGACTTTTTAAGTTTTCACAAATGTCTGTTCGTCAATACCTAGTTAATGGTACGGTTGCCAATTTACGAGATTTTCTTGCCAATAAGCAAACCTGGAAATCGTTAGACAGGTTGCTACTAAGTTTTCAAATCGTGACGAACAGTACGAATTAACCAGGATCAAATGCGAGGAACGAAAATGAACGACTAATTAACAAACACACACGACGACTTTCTCGTCGGCTTCAGCGATGAGAACCCATCACTTTCCACGCTCTCCAAAAGTTCGTTGCTGTCCGAATCGAACGAGTCGCTCATCTGTGGTAAATCGCACTCGGCATCGCTTAAATTGAACTCCTCGTCGTCCAACGTGTCCGTGATGGACTTTGAGGGCATCGCTGCCAGCTCCGGGGGGTCGATCCAGTTGTTCTCCCACTGCAGCTGACTGTTCAGCCGGCGTTCTTCTTCCGACAGCACCAAGCTGCTATCGGGATCCGTCACGTTATAGATCTCGGTAATCTTCACCGACTTGTCCTCGTCCACATAGCAGTAACTCATGATAGCTTCACTGTCCGGTCTTTCCAGCACCTGCCCCACCTTATCCTCGTTGTTGGAAGCCATGTACTGGCCGATGTACTGCCGCTCCATCTTGAGGGCCTTGTTGGCCAGCCGCATGATGTTGAGGTCGCTGTCCTCGTCCGCCAGCGACTTGAGCGACTGGAAGAAGTCCTTCTGCTTGTCCTCCGACTGGAGTCCCACCGTGAAGCCGAACTTCATGTTCCTGATGACGCGCTCGGGGCGACTGACTTCGCTGAAGGACTTGCGCCGGACGGGCTCTGGCACCAGTACCGGGGCGCTGTTGGCGAAGCCGGCGTACGACTTGCGCTGCATGCGGGGCTTGGGTGGCTCCAGGTTTCTGACGGAGAGCTTCCGAGTTCTCGGTTTGATCTCCTCTTCCGTCTTCACCGTGCAGGGCTGGGCGGTCTGGCTCAGCGGGGAGAATGAGGAGTCGATCTCTTCTTCTGGAGTGTAGTCGTACTCGGTGATGGCGAGCTCGCAAGAGAACCTATTTAGAGATATTTAGTGTGAGTTTGGAGAAGAAATGACATGGAATAAGTTACTAAAGATTTTAGACATATATTATAGAACAGAATATATCAGATTAACCCTTAGCAATCCGATGTCGCCTCTCAGGCGCGAACATAACGACTAGTTCTTTTGTTTCCGTGTTCTTTAAAATAAACGAGAACAGCATGCTCTTGTGTTTAGAACATCAATCTTTTTTTCAACTTGTTCTCTTGCAAATACAAAACAGATTAGGATTTTTTTCCCTTTATGACTATAAAAAACATCTGTGGAAAAAAATGTAAAGAGAGAGGAATAACTGTTCTATAGAAATAACACAAATCGCAAAGTGTTCTTGGAGTGCAAAGGGTTGAGGAACATGCTTGATAATTACGTTGTTCTTTTTATGGAACAGTTTACATCCCCCCCCCCCCCCCCAGTTCCATTTAAAAAGGTATTTATTAGCGTGTTCTTTTTACATTTAATGTGGATAATTAAAAAATGTTATGCATGAGCTGAATATTAATCTCCCTATACCAAACATATATTTCGTGGTGTATGACATTTGTCAAAAGTTTAAAAAAAAAAAAAAAAAACGCAGCTGTGAGGAATTTAAATTTAAAGAAAGTTTTAGATCACCAACATACTTCGTATTACTAGATGATAAAAATAATTTCTATTAAAATTTGTGAGATAATAATTTTATAAATTCAAGAATATGTCGTTCCCTTTCATTTTGGAGAACAGAGAAAAAAAAATAACGCATCGTTATTTTGGTGACTTAACCCTTTGCACTCCAAGAACTCTTTACGTTTTACGTTCTTTCTACGGAACAGCTATTCATCCTTATGTTCTTTTCCCTAGAATTTGTTATGCTTATAGAAAAAAGGTTTTGGATCTGCAAAAGAACGAGTTGAAAAACACATCGATGTTTTTTAAATACAAAATCATGCTGTTCTCGTTTATGTTAAAGAACAGGGAACCAAAAGAACGAGTCGTTATGTTGTCGCCTGAGCGGCGCCAAAGGAGTGCAAAGGAGGTTAAAGGCGACGCTCAAGTGAAAAGTATTAATAAAATATGCTGATACCCAAGTGATATTGCCCTTTTAAATAGAGTTAAGATAGAGAACAAGCTAATGAAAGAAAAGCGTTTTTATGTTCAAAACCATGCAGTTTGTGTTCACTTTGAAGAACAGGGAACAAAAGAACAGGTCGTTATTTCGGTGACAGGAGGATCGCCAATTCAACCCAATGATAAGTTAAAACATTTATGATAAAAATTAAAACATCTATAATTTTTACAAGTTCTATAATAAATATATCATATTCTTCAATTTTCGGAAAACTTCAAAGATGGTGCAGCAGGTGTATACAAATATGCCATTATTTGAAATCCCAATTCGATGTTTTTAATTGACTACCAATATCATAAACATATTACCCAAGAATCCATTAGCTCTCATAATTCGAATTTCAAATTATAAACATTTTAAATACAGTAAAAACCGCTTATAACGATGTTCATGGGACCGTCAAAATTTGATCATCGTTATATCCGAATTACGAAAAATACCTCTTAATAAGAAAGTATTATACTCATACATGACAGTTGAATATAGATATATTTTATGTACTTTATAATGATTTGATAGACTACATACTAGTTAGGTAAAGTTAGTTATATAAACATCTATTTTAATGAGGAATGGACAGTAATTTTTGTTTGCTTAAATTTAACATTGTAATAGTAAATTTTATAAAATTTCCTATTCTTGATAACGTTGTAGAAGAACCCGAGATCTCTTCGCAAATTTCGGGCATTCTTGTTCACGTGCTATTCGCCTGTCACTTGTTTATTGCACAAACACCCGTCCATCCCCTTCTTCTTCATTGTTATAAGCAGATTTTATCAGCATAAGACGAAGGAAATTCAATCGTTACTTGCGGATTATCGTTATAACCGGCATCGTAATATCCAGAAAAATTAACATGGACTGCTATAGCAATCCAAACTTTCTTTGCATTTTACAATGTTATATCCGGCGTATCGTTATACCCGGCATCGTTATAAACGGATTTTAATGTAATACATTTCGATCCTTTAAGATTGAATTTTTCTATAACTAAAAAACAACAGTTATTTTTTTTTTCAGCAATAAAAATGGCAGTTTAACAGCCGTTTGATGAGTCAAGGAAGTTGCTAAAAGAAAAAGAAAGCAATTATACAGAAGCACTATAAAACCGATTAAGAATTGAGGAAAACGACTTACATGGCTTTGTAGACTTTTTTTTCGGGGTCGAACTGCTTCAGCAGCAATTTTGTGAGATCCACAATGGCTTGGAATTTGGAGAGCATTTCTTTTCGTAAAGATGGCAGCTGGTTCCAAACTCTGGAATAAAAGTTACAGCTCAAAATTTCGATTTTGTATTCCATTAACATTTAAAATACATTTTAATAAACAAAAAGCATAGTCATTATTTTAATGTAATATTTTTGGGGAAACACAGACAAATGGAGTATATTCATTAAAAATTATAGAAAATATTCTTATAAAGTTTCTGTCATCTGCAGGTTTATTTCAATTTTAAAGTGTTTACCGTCAATTGTCTGGCTTGGTTACGATTTCACTGAAACATTTACGTAGTTATGTAAATTTTGCTGTTATATGTATGTGTTTTGTTCAGTATAATTATAATATTTCACATTTTCTACGATTTATTTCAACATTCAGTCAATTCGAACAATAAAAATCAGGTGTGCAGTAACATTAAGCTTTTTTTTAATCCCCATAATAATATAGGAGTAAAAATAGTTTTCCAGCCCAATCTTTCACTTAAACTGTGCGCATTTCTTTAAAATATCAGTTGCTATATACTTTTATGCATGATACGCGTGGCGAATCAGATACGATTTTAAAAAAGCTTGCATAAAATAATCTTTTTTTTTACTCCTTTAGACAATTTGTATGCACATTACATTGGTTTCAAATAAATTTTAAAATGTATTTACATGGCAATATTTAGAAGAGGGGAAAAAAAACACTTACTAAATATTATTAAAAAAAATTAAACAATTGCAATATATCTCCCTTTTTATATATTCGATTTTGACACGATAAATTTGATAGCCCATTATATGTAATCGAAATATCTTATTCAGATACACACAAGTCAATTTTTAGAAGATTTTTTTTTACTATACTCGGGGACAACCCAAGTTGAACCTGAAGCTATGATATGTGTAACTCTTCAATTGATTTAGGCTCAACTTAGGTTGTCACTGAGTATAGAACGTTTCTCAAAACAGGCAGAAACATTAAAAGTCCAATATTGCATACATTGCTTTACATTTTAAAAAGCAATCTTATCTTCATTAACTTGATCTCCTTCCCCCATGTACTAACCTCACCTATAAAGTATATGCAATGTTTAAACAGAGCCATTATCCTTTTCCAATATGCGTTTTTCTTTTTTGTCATTTAAGAACAGGAATAACTAAACAAGATATACCCCTTTACACACCTTATATATGAATAAATATATTGCGGATTTAAACTTTTTCTGGCGAATTTTAAATTTGTACTACTTACCAAAGAATTTGGCAATTACGATTAAATTTATTAAAAGTAAATATACTTGTCAATGAAACTCTGAACTGGTACCTTGCCCCCTTTGGAATGAGGATGTTTTTATTATAAACTTTTACTGCATTTTTTGTAGAAAAATGTAATTTATCATGGTTTTACGCAATTAAATAAATTTTGTTTCAACATTTAAAAAAGCGATCTTTACCACTACAACATTCATCTTTACTCCACGATTAAAGATGTATTTAACTATCATAGAAAGTTATTCCTAACGATCAAAATGTTTTTTTTTCTTTTTCATTTTAGCAACATATTACTAAACAAAAATTCTACGAAAACTTATTCTTCTATACCTGAATTAGAAAGAACGTTTAAGAATTTTGTTTTTAAGTTGTCAAGAGGTTTCAAAACTAACCAAAAGGTTCCTTCTGAATAGATTTCGACTGATAAGAGTGGGAGAAAGTTACCTGTTAAAGTTAGATTATGGTTTTACATTTACCTATTTGACCAAGTAAAACTTATCACATGTTTAACCCTACTTCTTTTCAGTTGCAATACAGTTCCAATTTCATTTGAAAGGTTGATTAAATGAGCTTTTAACATTTTAAAACTTGTACCCACATTAAATGATGATGAATTGGAGAGATTTTCACCCTTTTTAATAAATAATTTTTACACCTTATTTATTTTATAACACTTAAATTAATAAACTAATTCGAATTTTGCATATTTTCTTAAACGATTGATACTATTTTCTTTCCGACCTAAATATCAACTGCTGCTTTGTATTAATGTCAACTATTGCTTTTTAGTCAAACCACTCTTGTTGTTTGTACCAGTAGAAACAATTCCACAAGCTCATAAGCAACTCTATGGGCTATTGGTGATTAAAACTTAAATAATTCATTAATTATTCTTAGTGGATGCTAACTAGAAATTCTACTACTTTTTAATTAAATTATTCTAATATATAATTTAAAATTAATTTGCAATTTCAAAAGGAATATTTCTTTCTTTTAAATTTAAAAAGCATTTACTTTTATCATAGTTGCAGAATCATGAGTTGCTATTCCTAATTGTTATCAACCTTTCCGAGACTATTTTAACATGCCATTATGTGTACATATAAATAAAATATGATTAAAAAAGTTATTTAAACTTATTGCTGCTTTTACTCACTCAATTATGCAAAGGAAACAAACAGCATTTAAATTGTACAGGGTGTCCACAGGGAAAGCATTTTGAATTTCCCTGATAATTCCCTGATATTTCCCTGCAAGCCATACTTTTTTTTACGGCAATATTTTTTAAATGTATTATCTTGTTATTTCGCAAAAATATATTTATTTTTAATATGTAAGTTTACTAACTATTTCGCTTGATTTTCGAACTCCCAAAAAAGTGCAACTAAAGTTTAACATCCAAAAATCAATAATCAATGCATAAAAATTTAATGTACCCCAAATTCAAAATTCCAGAGCATTTACCAAATATCAATAATTCAAAATGCTACTTAAAAATCATAAAAGTCCAAGTAAGTGCAATATATCTCTTAGATTATTAGTGATAGTACTTTAAGATCAAAGACTAAAGTAACCTCAACATTAAAAAAAAATCCAATACACTCAAATAGTAGAAACCCAATGAATCCCTATCCCTAATAATAAAACTAATTTATTAAATCTAATCCAGTATCTTAAGATATACAGCTTAGTACACAAAATATATTTCCTAAGATCTAAAATGTACCCACAAAATAATAGAGGCAACAACAGTTTCGTTAATTTTAACAGAAAAAAAAATAATTTTAGGGATGTTCAAAAGACATTCGAATTTCACTAGGAACTTAGCAAGTTTAAACATTTGAAAGATCTATTTTTAAAATAAATTGAGTGGGCGGGCAAGTACAGCCGCGGAAGAAAAAAACGAACCACCGATGATTATTTCGTTAGTTTTTATAGTAGAGCTAAACTTAATATACCATTTTGTAGGGAATAAAGCCTACTACACATTGATATACAAAAAATTTGCATAGGGGACTATCCTCATATTAAAATCCGCACCAACTTTAAAATTTCCAATAGCAACACCCAATTTTGATTCAATATTTAAAATCTACGACAAAATTTATCGTTGAATATCAATTTGCAAGTCATTTGGTTAAGTAGTTTTTTAATTATGAATATCGAAAGTTTAGAACTCGTACGAATTTTGAGAATTAAAAGCGCTGTGATCGGGTTGGTATAAAATTATAAATTCTTATATAGAGGCGAAGGGTATACAGGAGTGGGGGAATGAATGACCACGGAAAAATAAGAACCACGGCTAACGCCAAAACATTTTCTACCAGCGTACTTTATTTCGAAGTCTCACTAATACTTTGTTCACTGTGAGAGTAGCCCCTCAAATAAGATCGATACATATTGTCTAATATCTCTGCATATAAATGTAGGAAATTAACGAAAATTTGTATTTAGATTATTTTGAGGGCGGGGAACATTTCTGCGCTATCAAAAGTAGGTGTTGCTATTGAAACTTTTAAAGTTGGTGCGGATTCGAGTATGAAGATAGTCCCCTATGCAAATTTTTTGTATATCAATGTATAGTAGACTTTATTTCCTACAAAATGATATATTAAGTTTAGCTCTACTATAAAAACTAACGAAATAATCATCGGTGGTTCGTTTTTTTTTTCCGCGGCTGTACCTAGTTATAGATAGCCAATTGGTTTGTCAAATTTTAGAAACATCAGCATTTTAGTGCGGTTTCTACGAGAAAATTTTCACTTTTACACACTTTTAAAAGTCCCATACGTAATTTCCCTCTTTTTGATTGCATTTAAAAAGTATTTGAATATTTACAACCAATCAACGATGTTTCACAGCCAGAAATCAAGTTAAAAATATTTTTTTTTTACCAATTCCCTGATTTTTTCTAAAAAATCCCAAATTCCCTGATATTTCCAGAATGGTCAAATTCCCTGATTTCCCGGTTTTCCCTGCTTGTGGACACCCTGTTGTAATATTTAAATTTTACATATAAATGATTTAAAAATTTAATGCATTTTTTACTGAATTTATGTAACAAAAAGTGAGAACAAAAAGTGAGTTTGAAAAATCAAACAATGTTTAAGTAATTTAGTATGGGGAAAGGCAAGAGATAACTGAAACAAGCATTTGTCTATCAGATTTTATATATTATCAGAAAGAAACTACAATTTCATTTGTTTATTTTTATGTTTCGTTCCGTTAACTTTAACTTTGAATAAATAAAAAGTTTATGAAACTTCCAATAAAAAAAAATCGTATAATTTTTTTTCATTTTTCCTTATTTTTATATGACAAAACAAAAAGACAACACAAACAGATAACACACACATATAAACAAACATAAACTTTATTATACATTATTTACAAGCATTATATGTTATCAATAGGATATTATATACAAAAATATTGAAGATAAAAAGTATTTAAAAAAAAAACATAAAGAAATTACGGGTTAATTTTTTTAAATAATTTTAAAGATAAAAATAAATATTTACATTAATTATTAAAAGCATGTACATAACCTTTAATGTTATTAGGTTAGAACAATCCAATATGTTATTTGTTTGATAACTTGGCAAAATCCGACCATTAAAAAAATGGCTAATACAACATAATTAAAAAGTATCAAAAAGATTTATTTTTAAATGTCTTGAAAATATGTGTAAGTTACCATTTATCTAATTTTCAAAACACGAAAAATAATAAAACATCTGATCTTTTAGAATAAGTAACAACATTTCATAAATGAAAAGACTAGTACCTGAATTCATTTATAAAATAAAAAGATAAAAATATGTGTTAGACAGAACAGAAATTTGTTAAAAGTTTTGTGGAGTGTTCATTTATTACATCATAACATTTTTATACCCAGTGTTCACTCTTGGCGTTTTTTGAAGGGCCGCCCTGCCCGCCCTTTTTAAATCACGTTAGCGCCCTCATCCCCCTTTTAAAAAAATGACGCCCCTCTTGCCCTTTTCACTCGAGCACAAGCGTCCTTGCTTCTTTAGATGTTTTTAAAAAAAGGCATCGATTTAAAAAAAAAATTGCGTGTAAGTTGGAATTAAGTTTTGGTTTTTGACTGGTTTGAAGGTTTTTTTTTAAAGAGAAGATTGTTTGGGACGAGGTTGCCATATTAGGCCTCTTACTACCAAATTTTAGATTTAAGTAGCCTTTTCATCAGTTTTGTAAATTATCTGATTAGGGCTACTTACAGATTTGTTTTTTAGCGAAGACATTAATTTTCAAATTTTTGATTTTATGTATTATATTCATAAAGAGACATCAATTTTGTACGGGCATTTCTTTCAAAATAAGCCCCGAACCATCACCAATAGCCGAATATGCAGCTCTATCGCAATATCAATCAACAAATCGGAAATTTTTTTATTTGGCCAATGGTCCGATGAATCAATGGGTGGCCACGCCCACCCTAATTTTTTTTTTAAAGTGCCTTTTCAAAAACGGGGTGCCCTTTTACTGCCAACAGCGCCCTGCCCCTTTTTATTTCTAGAGTGAATACTGTTATACCCTTTTATTTACCATTTCAAAGCCTCCTTACCAGATTCCCAATGTTACTTCACACACTTTTTTTACACAGTATTCGAAACCAAAATGTATCATTAATGTACAGGCTCCTTTGAGCAATTTGATTTTTTTTTACATAAGACATCTGCCACGTCTTGCAAATGTTATTTTCAGAAAATGTTAAGCTAAGCTATTTGTGTATTGTAACTCATACAATTATATTTAAACAGGTATAAAATCTTTACTATTTAACAATTAATCAAATTATCCTTATTTATTAAAATAACTTTATATCATTTCTTGCAAAGCTAAGAGCCCAATGGTTGTATGTCCATTTTTACAAAAAATATATATTGGTATCTATTTAAAGGTGGAATGTAGTTCTTCCACAAACATTATATGTCAATTCCAAATAATAATATTGTGTTGCCAGTTTAAAAAAAAATTCTTCATAGGCTTCCATTAAGTTCGTAGTTTCTTGTCTCGTTTTTCAAAGGTTTAACAAAAGTGGACATACAAAAATTGTACTTTTAGCTCTCAGTAAACCTCGGGAATTAAAATTTTTAATAATTTTTCTAAAAATTTGTACATTCTGCAAAAAAAAATAAAAAAAAATCATGTATCCTCAAATAATTTTTTTGTATTAAAAAATTTCCATTCTCCCTTACATAGACAAAACAAGACAGCACAAACAAATAACCTTAACTCCACAACAATAGACACCACAAACAATGGTCTACAATCAGACCCAAACGTCTCAAGAATAACTAGTTCCAGTTTCCAATAGAATTTACCATATGCAAAATAGTCGTTATTTATTTATCAGAGGGTTTAAAAAATTTACAACATTTATACAACACTTCTATAAAACTTTTAATAATAAATAATATCTCAAGATTGCCTTTAAGTAGATTAAAAATATTAATAATTTGCAATCATATCTTTAATTTAAAATACACATAAAACCTTTAGGTTACATCTATAGCAATATTTTTTGGTTTAATGGCTGAAAAATCCTAGAAGATATTAGGAAAATTTTCAGAAAACCCTCACAATTCTCTATTCAAATTATCGAAAAATTACACATTACACGCGTACAGGTCAACAGATAGGCCCAATTCCATAACGCAATAAATGAACGACCCCTTCCTAAAAGAATAAGTACTAAATGAAAGAGAGGACTAGTGCCTTCGTATTTCCTCCAAGAGAAGAAAAGTAATTCAACTCACTTGGCGAATATCACAATGGAAATGTCCAGAGGCAGAGTATAGGGGAGAGTGAGATAGGAAAAGAGCCGCACTGGCCGCCTTCTGTACAGCCAGTTTACGATGCCCTTATTGACCTGGTCACATGCGTCCTGGATGGCTAGAGAAGAGAGAAGGGAACATGAGGGCTAGTGGTATATCATAAAGGGTAGGTTCAGGGGAAGGGCGTAGGAAAGGCTTATTAGGTAGGAGATGAGTTTGGCGTTGTAGCGTAAGGGCGACCATTTTGAAGTGCCCTGGCCCCATGCGTCCTTCGTGGCTAGATAGGGGAAAATGTATGAGAGGTAAATGCACAAGTCTAATAATAGGTCTTCGAATGATTGGCCTAGTAAAGCAGCTTTCTTGTCCAGTTCGGCCGCTACTCGGAATGCTAAAATGAGAGAATGTTTTCATTAGGTGTGCTTTCGCAGGGATGAAAATAAATAAATGGAGTATTTATCCAGTATAAAAATATATCCTGGGAACACTACAAAAGAAAGTGATTTATTAAGAAGCAATTTTAATTTAAAGAAAAAGCTGCAGTAAATAAGCATGCAATATTTTAATGAAACTCTATGATATCCCATTTGAAATGTACTATACAATGACTTAACCTTTAGGTTACAAGCATTGTTAAATATAATCATCACTTGATAGTGCAAAAAGTCGGAAGTCTTAGCACTTTTCAGGACAGTAAAAAGAAGAATTAGTCCGTTATGATGATTTATGATAGCATTTTTATCATTTGGATTCATCTTTTTATTGGATTAACTGATGATATCAGGGATTTTGGCACCGGGTGGACATCACAAAATGCCACATACAGCAATAATAAATAGAATTTGTTGATTTACAACCTTTTAAACTGTCAACAATGTAACATTCTAGCGGTACAAATTTTGACAACACGTAACCAAATGCTTATATTTAAAACACGGAAAAAATGTATGTATACTTTTTAAACAGCACCAAAATTATAAAATATTATAAACAGTATCCAACTTTTCCAATAAACTGGCTCAATGGACAATTCCCACATTTTTTTTTTATTTTTTAATTCTATTCGGACAACCGAAAAAGAGTCATCCATCGCAAAATTTTCACTTTCCGATTCGTATTTATTTTTTTATACGACTTCAAAGTTGGTCTTTTTTAAAGTGCGCAAAATCAGGCCAAAAGCGCACGAAGAGGCTGTGACGTACCAATACCCTAAACACCTGCGGCGAAGGAGAAACCGAGATACCTGGTACCATGATCTTCGCTGGGTCTCGGGCGGAAGAAGCGAACCACACCGTCGCGAATTTGCATCATATCTTTCCTTATAGTCCAAAAACTGTGTAGAGATATTGGCTCAATAAAGACAAGTTGTAGCGATTTTGTACAAATAAATATAATATAACGGACACAATTTATCTTTGCAATTGGGGAGCCAAACAATCACTCATATCGTGTGGATATTTGAAATCAGCATGGTTTTCTCCTTTAAAAAAAGTAGTTTTTACTCATTTTTAGAAAATGTGGGAATTGTCCATTACTGTATTACATTATGTTATGTAATTTTAAATGAAGGACAACTCTATTGATAACAAAAAACTATGGTTAAAGTTTTGTGATTTTGTTTTAATCCTATTTAGGCCAATGATTATATTTGACATTGGACCAATTTACAAGAGAATTTTTTAGTATATATAAATATCCATAGTTAAGCACATGAAAATTATGCATGTGGAATGATAAATGAGAATTTGACTAATATACTTTTTGATTTAAACCAAATTAAAGTTATATATTTAATCTTGTAATATAATAAATAATAGAGAATTTCATTACTTTTAAAATAGAATATCCAATTTTCCTTTTAATAATCTGATCATAGTTAACCCTTTCTGCCCCACTGATTTTATTAAAGTCAATAACTAAGTCCAATTAAGTATAAGAATGACAATAAAATTTTCCAAGTGAAAATAAACAAGTGATCCTGTTTATTTTTTACATTTGGAAACTAAACAAGTGAACCTGTTTATTTTCCCAGTGAAAATAAACAAGTGAACCTGTTTATTTTTACATTTGGAAACTAAACAAGTGAACCAGTTTATTTTTACATTTGGAAACTAAACAAGTGAACCTGTTTATTTTTACATTTGGAAACTAAACAAGTGAACCTGTTTATTTTCCCAGTGAAAATAAACAAGGACTCGTTTAATGTCAATTAAAGTGAGATATCCCACAACAGACAACAAAGGGTTAACTTTTATAATAACATGTTATTTAATATTGATACATTCTACTTAAATACAATAATCAATGCAAGATTTAAATCAATATAAAACAATCTTAAAAAAAAAAAAACTCTCAAAGAAAAAGAACACAGAATGAAAAAATATAATTTTCTTCAAAACAGGAACATAAAAATATATTACCAAGATAAAATAAATTTTAAACAAAAAGATAATTACCATCAACAACAGCCTCAGGTAAACTCCCTAAACTCGCCATTTGCCTCTTGTAGCGGCAGTCGGCACAGTCGTCAAAGGTGTGCTTCAAATGCGTATCAAACTCAGGTTCTTGCAGTTGCACTACAGACTGAATACCTAGGCACCTGGTGCAAGTTATGATACCTATAAAATACCTAAAATGTCACACTTATTCAAAAACCCACCAAGAGTTCAAAGGGAAACGAGAAAGAGAAGCAAATAGAAAAAGTGAATGGATATTATAAGATAATTGAGAGTGAAACATTGAAACGAGATAGTTGTAATCAGGAAGGTGAGAATAGAAATGAATGTTAGGTAACAGAAGAAACTAATGCTTACACAGTGCGTTAAAGAATATAGATAAAAGGCTTATAACATTCCATTTGAAAAGGAAATTAACTTCAGGCATAAAAATTAATTAATATGTTCTGTAATTGATATGCAAAACATGCACTCACTTTTCCGCTGAAGAAACTTCAAAGCATCGTCGAAGCCTTGTTGGCACATTTGATTTAATATTTCAGGTTTAGGAGGAAATAAAATTCTATAAATTCTGTAGATATTGCCTGGAGAAACCTATAATGAAACAAACAATTTTACACAATCAAATTGATATTTACAGGATTTAATAATTAAAAATAACATTTTTAAAGCATTTCTTTGGTAGAGTCAGATATTCTTGTATCATCTCCCTGTACAGTCAATGCTAAATAAAGAATAATCTAATGTTTGCCTTGGGAATTTACAAATAAAAAATTATATGCAAAAGGGATTATATAGTGATAACATTAAAATTCTTTAACAAACAGTGTGTACAACTAAGATTATATGAAATTTCAGATAAGTTTGTTTCCTATTTCAACATTCTAAGCCATATAACAAGAAACATAGACATGCGTTCAAATATTTTCTTGGATGCTCCATAGACCACTTTCAAAGACCATGCAGACCACCTATGTTTCTCATAAGACTATAACTTAGGAAACACTATTTTAGATTAATAATTACCAAAAAAGATATCTAGTATATTTAATTATTAATCATTTTGATAGGAAGACTACACACAAAACAGCGTACTGCATAGAAACCACAATCCACATTTGCTCCACCACAGCCGATTAATCAAAAATATACCACTGCACTAAACATCAATTCAATGAATACTCACCGCAATGCTTGTGTTCGCCAAATTAACTTGCAGAATATTGCAGCTTTCATCTTGCGGACAAATATCATGTTCCCCCGCAAAAGGAGAAACTGTAACTGTATTTGCATCGAGGACAGGAAGGTTGTTGCTCATGCCTCCATCCACATACCTCTGAAAGAGACATTAATTGAAGATTTTATATTGAAAACACTTAAATTTGTTCCTCAGTCTAACTGAGGCAATACTAATTTCAAAATTAAGTCGCATTGTCTTAGCAATTTTTTTTTTTTTTTTGTAATTCGAATTAGACAAATCTAAAAAAATACCTATATATTTTTGTATTGTATTTCTTAATTTGTCAAGCAATGAAACAACAGGCTTAATTCGGCACATGACATAAATCTATAAGTAAATTTGGTATTCTTTAAACATACACGTATTTATTAAAATTGAATAAATTTAAAGAATAGAGCTTGATTATCTGCAAGCACACACACAGGCTGAAATTTAAATTGGCATACAGTAAGTTGTTATTAAATTTCAAGATTTCTTTTTGATTATGTTAAAAAAAATTTAATAAGAGAAAGATAAACTGTTGTAGCCATGAAGATGGCATTGGTACTTTTGTGCACAGATGTAGTAATTGAAAATTCACTTATTTTCCAGGAAATTCATTTGAAAGATTGTAGAGCGATTGTTAAGGAATAAGCTGTGGTTTCTACTAGTAAAAATATATGTGTTTTACCACAATTAAGTACTCTACAGATTAATTACAGTTTAAGGATATTCAAATATGGCTTTTACCTCAAATTCATGAACAATGCACTTGCCACATCTGTGCACAAAGACATCAATATATTAGATAAAGTTTTGGATTTAAAAAAATATATATATATATAAAAATAAATATTGTTTTCAATGTGCATATATAATAGAATGAACTATGTCATTATACTTTCATATATAATTCTACTCACTATTATATTTAATAATTCTTATATATTAGTATAAGAACAAACTGTGCCGTAGATAAATATTTCTGTAGAGCTAGGCATTCGTTTAAACAAATAAAAAAAATTATCCAATTCGACTTTTCTAAAACATGGTATGGTATGCCTATTTAAAAAAAAAATTCACTATTTCTTTAAAAACTAATGTTCAATCAATGGATGTTAAAAAAAAAATTACCTCTCCTTGAAAAGTAGGAACTGCTAAACCAGAGTACACAGGAATAAAACAACTACACAGAATAGCCTATTGAAAGAAAAATATTTTATTAGATTATACAATGCTAAACATTCATTTATAATTAAATTCAAAGGTAAAAAAATTGTCAAATTTAACAATCTGTTTACTTTTTAATATTGTGTAAATGTTACTGAAGATGGCTGTATCCCTAAAAGTTTCATTGCTTTAGAGCTTAATAAGAAATTGTATACAGTCAAGGTCTATTCTAACTGGCAGTCATAGCTAATTGGGCAGTCTTAAATTAAATAAAGATAGCCATAAATTAAAAATGGGTAGTTATAAACTAAAAATGGCAGTCAGGAAATTAAAGTCATTCTAGGGTGTGAACGGATAATTACAAAAATATATATATATATTACAAAATCATCAAAGTATGGCACTTTATAGTGAAGTGGACTAGCAAATAGATTCAATTGTAGATTTTGCTTAGAATAGACCCATGTAATATACAAATTAACTTACAAGATTAAAATGCTATGTTAATTTAAGCCTACAGGTACTAAGTTGAGTATTAACTATCTACTTAATGGTAATCCTCATTGGTGGATCCAAGGGAGGTGCCCATAACCTCCCATCCCGATAGGTCCACTTCTCTTTTTTCCTATGAAATCGTGGATGACTTATGTAGGTAAAAAAAATACCACGGTTTTTGTCCTGTTCCCCCCTACATGGTAGCAATGAGCATCAAGGTTTGGGGTAGGTAGGCCGAAATGCGCTAGTCACGTCTTTACAATTGGATAAATGGCCACTTTCACCTTGTATTTCTCTGGTGGTCCCCTTTATTTGACAAATGACTTACTAATTTCTGACTTACGTATTTCATCATCAATGTTAGTCATATACAAAGGCAAGATGGGGGTACAGGCGAAAAAAATTTAATAAAACCAAGCGCGGATCCAGGTGGGGGGTAAAAGGGAAATTACACCCCCCCCCCCCCTAACACCTAAGATTATATTTTCAAAAGTCACCTTAGGCAATGAAAAACTTCAAACTAAGGGGGTTAAATTTGGTGTTCATGATAACAATATACTGTATTACCCCCCCCCCCCCCCCCTAACAATAATCTCTGGATCTGCCCTTGAATAAAACCATTATATTATTAATTCAAATTAAAGTCGAAAATGTTAAGAAATTAGTGTTAATTAGTTAAGTATTTATACATATTGTTCACATAATGTAATAAATAATTATGAATATTATTGACTTAATTAAATCATTAGTGACCTAGTATTTATGAAAACAAAATGGTTTACATTTATATAGGGAGGGGTCCGGATCACATGTATTCCCCCCCTTGAGTACATCTTTGTATTATGCCCCTTCAACCCACAGAATTTTTTTGATTCGCCTATCGCAATCCTAATAAAAATCGGAATAGTTATCCTTAAATAAATTTTGTAGATCAAATGTATTCTAATGTATCTGCTAAGTTTTATGAAAGGTAGAAGACAGGCATTCTCTTTATCAAACCCATATTAGTTTTCTGTATTTGATCTTTCATAAATTTATTTTTGTGTATTTATTTAGGTCCTTACCCAATGACCCAATAATAATAATTTAAATTGTGTTGGAAAATGGAAGCTACAAAGTCTGCTTTTCAACCAAATAAGTTCTTTGCTTATGAGCTAAGTAGTTTTGGATCAATTTTCGTACATTCTTTTTCGTCGTTCAATTCTTACTAAAATTCAAAACAAATGTGTCATTTTGAAGAAATATCCAAAAGGAAATCCGCAACTGCGCACCCTACTCGGAAGAACAGCGGAAAATTTCATGGTCAAAAAACACCACCCTAGGAGAGGACCAATCAAAATCCGTTACGGAAGGGGAGTGTCTGAACCGGTTCTCATATGGTAAACACTACGCACTTTCAGTACGATCAAGGTTGTCGATGCGGACGTCACACTCGCATCAACAGCTGCGCCAAGATAAGTCCGTTTTGTTTTTTAAATATTTATTCCCCAGGAGATAAACTTCGGGATTGTAGACCGCTGGCCTTTTGATTAGTAAACACGTCTTCGGAATGATTAGTCTGCTTGTCACGGGTAGCGGTTACGCAACTGATAACACACGGTGTCTGAATTGCTTTTAATTCAAGCTGGGGAATATGCCCTCGCGCTTTTCTTCTGTAACGGCCGCGTCAGAAGAAAGAGAGTAACGTGAAGACATGCTCCCTGTTCTAAACTCTTTCATGGAACCTGAGTATTTTATTTAACACAACACTAAAGCCATGGCCACACTCGCTTCCAGCCTAGTTCAATACATTCCAATACGCCAAGTCATGGACGAGTAGTGCAGCCGCAAGTTAAAAGAGCCAAAGAACATTGAGACAGTGTATGCCGTTGGTTCTCCATTGCAGCAGGAAGAGGCAAACATTGGAAGCAAATATTGCCATTACCGAACTTAGTTCTGAAAGTCGCCAAGGCCTGCCAAGTAATACTGGCGCATGAGTGAATTGGCATTTCCACCTATCACGTGGTTTTAATGATGCACACACGAAAATCAGCATTTTTATTCCTCTATTTGTATCATTACTCTATGGTGTGGACACGAGTTTGGCCCTGGCCTTTCACCATTGTAAACAAGATTCCTAAAGCATGAAGTACCTGAATGAGCTCCTCTCTGGAGTTGAATTGTGACAGCAGCACATTCTGCTTGTCCGACCATCTGGTGACGGAGATGAAGAGGCGACCGCTGCACCTGATGTGCGCATCCTGCGGAAGCGCGTTCTCCAGACGCTCCTTCAGCAGGCTGTTCAGGTCGAACCTCGGACTGAGGGGGCCCAGGGTCTGAGATCTTGCCTTCACGGCGACGGCCAAGATGTCCGTTGTGGTTTGGCCTGAAAACAAAGGAAATACAGTCTCATTAAACCAGTGGCGAAGTCCTAAATAAATATATTATGGTTTGCGACATTTCTGCAATAACTCTTTGTGGTTTATTGTTTATTTTAGAGCGTTGGTGGCCATTTTAAGGTAATTTTAACTCTTTTCAATCCATCGATTTTGTTAGATAGCGGTGATAGACTGACCGAAATACCTCTATATAAGCATGGCAAAATAATCTGCTCACAACCAAACGCATAGGCAGCCTACACACGGGAGGTTGTGAGCCACTACAGACGTTGAACCTTCCATTGAATAACACATAGTGGCTCACGAAATCAAATTCCTCGTGTGAACGCGCTAATTGGATACAATGCTAAGTAAATCCCCTCGACCGCCTGTACCAGAGTCACATCCCCCCGTATGAAGACTCACAAGATGAGTTAAAAGTTATTACTAAAATATCTTCAGGGTTTTACATAAACAGCAATTACCAAGTTACAAGTTTTGTACAATTGTTATAGAGAAAGACAATAAGAATTAAAGTTGTTCAAACTTTCTGTGTTCTCTTCTCTTAATTCTTATTTGACAAGGCACATTTTCCCCCTTTTACTATGTAACGGAACGGGGAAAATCAAGGAATCTGGTCAATCGGCAACTAAAATCAGTGCAGCAATTTTTAGACAATTTTCGTGTTTGGTAGCAGCAGAATAAGATTTCAGAAATCAAGAATGCAAAAGCGCTTCTGGAAACTCACAAAAAAGAAATGCCAATGAATATCATGCTAATTTTTTTTTTAAATTGCAAAATAGGCTGAAAATTTTAATTAAACAATTTAAAATATAAAATAGGAAATAAGAAACAGAATTATAATCAATCTTAGCCCTATCAAAAAAATGTTAAATAAAAAAAATAATACAGTTCAAAGAGGAAAAAAATAAATGGAAAATACTCCAATGAACAGATAAACTTCTTTCTTGAAATTTGTAAATTATCTCCCCTTTACATGCTTCTTAAGGAATCTATCTTATATCTCTTGAAGAATCTATCTTCTTGAGGTACATTTCTATCTTAAGGAAGATGGGTGCACTGAAGATAGAAAGATGTCCATTGTTCTCAACTGACAGCAGACCAGATAACTCCGCCTCCCCCACTTAAACAGAATCATTTCTTAATTTCCCTTTCATTCTTCTTGAAGAATGTACGCGCTATCTCGGCAAGGTCCTGTGGAAGAGCCGAGATAAGGAGCCCTTCACCTGATTTCGATATTATGACGCAGAAGGCGGATTTTACGACGAGGCGAGATGTTACAAAGTGTAGCGTGATGTAGAAGCGTCATCACAAAAAGCACCCGTTTCGGAACAATAAATCACCTGATATCAGGTGGTGTACGGGATCGGTATGGAGATGGGTAACACATCATCTTTAATATGTACACCAGGGTGACGGAGCGGAGCGTCCATACCCTTTCAACAAACAAGTGTCGTTGGCGCCGAAAATGAATCTATCAAAAGCCCCGTTTACACGTCCAACAAAACGAACCGGTATTTACCCGGGTAATAGGGGAAAACTTTTCACCCGTTTACACGTCCCTTCATAATTTGCCGGTATTTAGGAAGTGACGTCACTCCAAACGTCACTTCCTAAAGAGCAGCAAACAGATTGCGTCTGTTTGCCTTTAAAACATTTTACTATTTTATGGCTTTTTTTCCAAAATATATTTCCTAAACCAATCGTCTCACATATTGTATTTGACAGATGAATAATTTTTGTACTTATTAGAGTAAAAAGATTAGCATTTTTTAATTTCGACTATTTTTTAAAAAGACTAAAAAGGAAAAATATAGTCAATTTGTTCGGTAAAAAATTATTAAATGAGATTTTGTTTCAGAGTGATTATTTTCTTAAATATGAAACCATCAGATTTATACTTTATTTTCTAAACAGATTATGCAAATGAATTTTCTTATTATTTAGAAAATTATATTATGTTAACGAAATTTAAATTGAAATAAATTCCTTCAAACAACCACTAATCTAAAAATCTGTACATTTATAAATTCATATTTCAGCTTACAATACAATTTTATGATTACTTATTGTTCTAAAGGTGTTCAACAAAAACGATTATTATTTTTTGATGGATCAACTCCCTATTATTTTAACTAAAAAAAATTACATCTTTTACATGAAGAAAATGTTCAGCCCCCCCTGAAAATAGCAAGTTTACTACGCCACTGATCACACAACTTGTTAGTTCAGTCTTTTTTTTTTATTTGTGTTTATTGGGTGTGAGGGAAATTTACTTTGTTTAATTTACAAATTTATATATTAATAATAAAATTAACTCACATATAATCTGAAATATATAAATAATTATTTAATATAACGTTTTCATTTTGAAAATTAGGAAACGTATATTGGAAGTAATTACGTTTTCATTTTAAAAAAATAGGGAACGTATCGCAAATAATGCTTTCATTTTGGAAAATTAGAAAACAATTGGAAAAATTATTTGTTGCACACATTGCTCATACATGCAATGTGTGCAACAAATAGTTTACTTAAAAGGAGAACCTTTTTAGGCACATCTCTTTACACATTTCTTTTAAAAAGCAATCACTTAAATTTCGGAAATTTTTTGTTTTATGTTTGAATTCGAAACTCACACTGGAAAAAAACCTATGTGCAACAAACAATTAAAAAAAAACCTTTTTAGGCAATTTCTATCCACATTGTTTTTAAAAAAAGCAATCCTATTAAATTTCGGGAATCCATGTTGCTTTTTAAACATCTCCCTATATTTCGGAAAAATCTTGTTTTATTATTAGTATTTGAATTTGAAACTCACACTGGTGTGCAACAAACAATTTACTGAAAAAAATATTTTTACGCATTTCCTCACATTGCTTTTATAAAGCAATCCCATTTAACGTATTTTAATAACTTTCGCCCGATTACTATTCAATTGCTTTTTAAAACTACCTATTTCTGAAAGTTTTCCACAAATCAGTAATGGTTTATACACACAAACACTGAATACAGCCGCCATTATTGAAATCTCGCAAAGGATCATGGGAATCACCCGGCATTTTCACCTAGTCAAGAGTAGGTGCGAAGTTTACCCCGGCAATTCTCCGAAATCTTCCCTCCTTGGGGAAAAATGCCGGGTTTACCCCGGCTTTTTAGCACGTGTAAACGGGGCTAAACATAACTGTTAGTCAGCTTAATAGAAGCGAAAATTATCCAGTCTAGGCTGACAAAAGTTTCCTTAAATAAAAGGGCCCAAGTGAGTATAGATAGTTGTACCAAAGGATGGCATGTCCATTCAAATGAGATACACATGGAATAGTATTGATATATACAAGGAATACAAATCGGATTTTTAATAACCTATTGATTGTATCGAAGTTGTAACAGGCCATCAAAATACATTTATACTTTTATACTGACAATACTTTCCTTGAAACCGTCTTTCTAAAAGGCGCATTGCTATGGCTCACGTAATCATAATATGATGTAGTAAACGCGAGTTAGGAACTTGCACTATAAAATAATACGATAAATATGCAGCGCCAGTTTTCCCCTGGTGGACACTTTCGGAACTAATTTATTTTAATCTCAGTTGAACGTATATCCACCAATTTTGGCTTCATTAGCCACAATATAGGCCTGTAATTCTAAACATCCGGTGTGTTGCTGATGGTTTGAGAGAAAAATCCAAAACTTTGTTACAATAGATTATTCACCAAGGTTAATATTTTTGCATTCTTTTCATATAAAAAAAGTCGTTTTCTAACTTTTGGCTCCTTAGACAATTACCGCACGAATAGCATTGGTATATCGATTTGCAGGGGAAATTTATTTTACTTTGTATATGTAATGTTAATAAACCATATAATGAGGCAAAAGAGCAGTAAGGTTAATGCTCAGATTGCTCTGATAAGTAAAGTTGAAACCGGATGGAATCGGTCTTGTTATCTTCTTCCGATAAATGACGGAATAACGGTGCTTTTACCTACACCTGGCAGTTGTATTAAGACACCGTTATTAAATATACCCACATTTAAATTGATTAATCAGGTAGACGTGATTAAAAAATATTAAAATATCTTGAAGATGTCAACGGACAGATCGCGATATTGGCTTCTTTTAGTACACATGAAAATACAAGGGTACAATTTACCGAAGGAAATTCGCGGTGTTCCTACTACTGCCCTGGCTATTACAACTCTGTGAAGTCCAATTTAGAGAGGTCAAATTTCGAAGAATGTCCTGTTTATAACATTTTGATATTGCTATCGCAGAATCGACAGCATTTATTCCTGATTGAGATTCAGCAATCCTAACTAAGCATTCATTCCTAGCTAAGAAAAGTCTTTAACACAATAAAAATTCGAATTCAGTGTATTTGGGTAACGATTACTATGAAGGTATTTTTAAAAGATTTTTTTCGTCATTTTGTATCATCCAAACTACTAAAAGTAAATAAACTCACCTTAGCCAATCAGAATCGAAAAATAGGCAACTATAATTTTTTTTGTGTTTTTAGAGTCTGGTAATTTACATGTTTTTCCCCGGTTGAATGGGGGGGGGGGGGGGGGAATTAGTTTTCAAATAGTTAATTGATAATTCGTCCAAAATTGAAATTTATAAAAATTTTGCTGTTTTTTTTACAATGATTTCCCTAACATTTTTCATGCCTACGCGGGTCGTAAGAATGTTGGTAAATTCCATTAGACTTGGCAAAATCACAAACCCAATTGAAAAACTTGTGAAACGCTTGACTTTTATTTTTAAAGTGAAACTTCTTAGTTCCATTTAAAAAAAAAAAAAAAAAGGCCAAATGTTTCACAAGTTCGTCAACTAACTACGCTTGTGATTTTGCCAAATCTACAGGAATTTACCAACATTTGAGGGGTGGTAGGACCTCTATATTGTCTTAAGTAAAATTTTTTTTTATAAAAACGTACTCCCGTACACTAGTCAGTTTCATGAATCTTTGTACATCAAAATGTGTCTATGACTTTGTCTAAGGCCCATTCTACATAAACGAGTAAAACGCGCGTGAGCATTTTCAGATGGCTCTGTGATTTGAGCATAAAAAGCACGTGGTTTGGATTCTCGAATCACAGAGCCACCCGACACTGCTCACGCGCGTTTTAGTCGTTCGTGTAGAATGGGCCTTTATCCGAGAGATGCGTCGATTGCGTTGCTGCTTGGGGTTGTTTATCAGTTACGTGTTTTCCTTTAGTTCCTTATCGCTGTAAACGCATAAATCAAGGTCTGAAGACTGGATGCGATTGTGAATATTTATTGAATTTGAGCACGATAAGAGAACAGAAACCAATTGAGAAATAAAAGACAACACATTCAATTCCTTAACAATATTGTAGGAAATGTACAGGAGAAATCCAATTATCCGAACTCCAGTTATCCGGATCGCTTTAGGGGGGGGGGGGGGGGGGGGGAAAGAAATCAGCAAAATCGCATTTTAAAAGTTTCTTATCCGTGATTGATAAAAAAAAAAGTGCTCTAATGTAGCGATAGCGGTGATATTTTCTTGGAATGATACATTTTCATACAGTATGCAAGTACAAAATGTAAACAAAATTGTTTAAATGGCCATTAAATTACATTACATACTAATGAAAATCGTTTATTTCCCCGTGTATTATCAAATTATCCGGATGGTGTCTGGTCCTAATTAATCCGGGTAATTATACTGGCGTGTATACAGGACTGGTAGACGATAAATCTGATCGGGGTTCAATGTCCTGACGCCACTGAGGTTGCGTTGGGTACCAGCTCAGGTGTTGCCCTCGTTACCTGACCACAGTTAAAAAATACGATAAATGTTCCCCGAGTCTTTCCCTCGAGATAAGCCCCGAACCGTAGCCAATAGCCCACTTTTCAGCTCTAGTACAATGTAATTAACTAAACCAAACCCAATTGATCCGGATAAATGGTATTTTACTTTACATGGTAACAGTGGCGGATCTAGGGTCATCCAAAGGGGAGGGCTAATTCTTCTTTTTTTGGTGGGGGGGGGGGGGGTATATATATATACAAATTCCTATTTTCGACGATTGCCGTTAAACGGTATGCGTAAATTCCGCCTGAAAAATCTTATTTTGATATCTTGGCGAGATAAATGCCTCCAATGTAAAGAAGCAACTTTGCTGTGTTTTATTCTGGTGCAATTTACTTTTTTTTGTATAGCATAAATGTTTGAGGTATTCCCACGAAGCCAGAGCATGATTTAGAGTTAGTGGACCCTAGGCTAAATATGTGGTGCGAGCCATCAACTACTTGGTGGTATGGAATACTTTTTCGTAAATCGAAATGGGTAGGGGTGATGGGGAGATCGGAATTTTGTTTAAATACAAGAATTGAAAATTTGCAAACTATATAACTTTTTAGTTTTAATAAAATTGTGATGCACTTTTTTTTTCTCTCGTAAATTTCCAATGCTATGTTGAACAATTCAAGGAATTTCAATGTTTCAATAATTTTGGAATTTATGAAAATTACAATAAAATATTGCACTTGTCTTTGTATTCTCAAATCACCATGAACGGAATAACGGTGTAGAATAAAAACAACTGATTTCCAAAAATAGTAATAAAATGTCATTTTAAATTATCACAAATTAAACGTATATTTTAAAAGAATATAAAAGTGTTATGTTATATTTGCATTGTACATATCCATTAAGAAAAATAGAATATTTCTGCATCATAAAAATGTTGTAGAACATTATTTTTATTAGAATTCAGTTTGATTTATTAGTTATTTAGAAACTTGTATAGTATCTTATATATTTTTGTCTAAGTGACTTATTTCCAAACAAGTCGTTGTCATAATTTTGAAGTGTTGAGACACCCCTAGACTGCACCGGAAATTCCTTATACCGATTTATTGAAAATATTTTTATTTCGTAAGCAAATGTAAAATACAATAAAAAATTAGTAGTACGACATAAAAAAAAACACCAAAAATAGTTTCATGTGAAAATGTACACGAAGAAAATAACAAATATTGAAAATTTTTTACTACCGTTTAAATATAAAATTAAATATTACAAAAATGATTGTTTAAGTTCAATTTGCTCTTATTTGAATCTTAAGAGGCCGTTTATTTATTACGACTCACACCCTTGGATAAGGGGGTCCATCATGCGTGACTGCGGTGTGTCATGAGGGAAAGGGGTCTCGGTGATTGCGTGACGTAGAAAAAGTTCCGAAACATTCCTTTCACAAACTTTGAGATAAGAAACTTTTCATAGAAATCACTATATCTTTCTAATGGGTTGAAATGTTTTGTTAAATGCACAGAATGAAAGTTTTAAATACTATTTTTTAACTACATAAATTTAAAATGAAGTAAGGAGGAGGGGGGGGGGGGGGGGGGGGGGACACAAAAAGGTGAAAAATATTATGACATAATAAAAGAATGCTCCCTAACAGTGCAATCAATTATTTTTATTTGAATTTTAATATAATAGAGATTTTAATTTCGGAAATATATATTCATTGATTTGTTCCAAACTTTTTTTTGTCCAGCCCATATGATTTTTTCTTTAATTAAAATTGAATTCGGCTCTACTTAAAATTATATGCAGCAGTCTTCTCCACCGATGAGTAATTTACTTCTATCAATTAATTAGTGTGGTTGTGGTAATCATGTAAATATAAATATTCATGGGTTAATTGACAGAGCAAGAGACAAACAATATCTCACCAAATCTCTCGAAGAATATTAAATTTCGTTGATTACGAAAATTTAAGTACAATGGTGATATGTGAAATATCGTCAAGAATAATGTGATTCCGGTATCACTACTTCATTAAAATACTTGAATAAAACCCAAAAGTATTTGCAACTGCAGTCTCGCATTTTGCATCGCTTAAAATATATAAAATTACACGAATAAAAACTATCTAACCCAGCTATTAATGAAGCAATAGCATAGAATTCGCATTTTCCGATGTTTTCGCTCATCAAAACTAACCATAGCGACACGAATTTTTATTTCCCTCCTTCACTCTCAGATCCACTGCCCCTCATTTCAACAGCGAATCTCTTGACTTTTAACGAATGACCGTACTCGGGTGATACAACAAAGGGTTTCAGTTTTGCTATTTCTGGGCATTTGCAGTGTCAAGGTCATCTTGATAAGGCGAAAAGACACGTAGCCCCTCACCCCCAAAGAGAAGGTCATAAAACTTCATCTTCCCCCAAGACTCCCTGGAAACTCAAACTGTGGGTCTCAAAGCGAAATCTCATAGCTATTATTTTGAAGAACAATTTTTAAAGAAAAAACATTATTTCTTGAATTTTTTTTTAGTTATAAGCTAAGGAGGGGGCTATACCCTCTTTTAGCCTCTATGTAAACCCGCCACTGCTCCAGGCAATGTGTTTCTGGGCAGTTGCAGTGTCCAAGGTCATCTTGATAGTGAACAAGACGCGTAGCACGCCACCGCCCTTTTCCCATCCCCAATGAGAACCATAAAACTTGGTCCTCTCCTCAACTCTTTGAAAACTCTAACTATATGAGGGGCTATAGCCCCTTTTAGCTCATATACATTATTTTCCAAAATAAAAAAATGTTTAAAAAAAACTTTTTTTCTTGATTTTTTTTTTAAATTGGTCACAGCCAAAGGGGAGGGCTATAGCCCCCTTTAGCCCCTATGTAAATCCGCCACTGCATGGTAATATTGATCAACATGAAACATCGAGAAAAATAACTTTGGAAAAGAAGGTACAAATATTTAACGTAATGTGATTTGACAACAAAAGTTGAAATACTAAACTCTCAGCCAAAAAAGAAAAAAAATATTGAAGCCAATAAAAAAGGGTACAATAGTAGGTACTTATATCCCAATAGAATCAGAATTTCGAAGCAAATGAACGAATAAGGAAAGCAATTTTGTAATTTTAGCACCACCTCATATCCAATATCGTTTAGCTTAGCTCTGAAGGAAAACCTAAGCACCACACCACACCCAGAGTCATTAAACTATACCGTAATTAAAAAGCATCAAACCAAACTAATTACAATTGCGGCAGTTCGCAAACGAACGCGATTCTCAACTACGTTAGACAAAAAGACAAACAGCGTCAATCCAGTGCCTAATCTGACTGGCACTTGCGGCTTGATTGTGCAGTCGTAAATAAAATATACATAAACCTAAAATAAAATTGGGCAGTGATTTATGGGAAATGGGTAGTTGTAAAAATCAAGGCATCGAAGGTGTGTTCGGATAATTGTAAAAAAAAAAAAATGTCGTCCATGTGGCTTCAAATGAAGGAAGACTTTCGTCAAATGGGCTGACTGACACGTACTTAGTTTTGCTTAAAATAGGCAATGCATCAATCCATATCATTGACAAGTAAACATCCAATGAAACATTCAGTGTTGTATTTTCTTATTTCCTATAGAACAATGTATCTGCAAATGATATAAATTATTTACAGAGAAAGTCACATGCCGGTGCAACCATAGATTTAAAACAACGTTCCTCTTTTCAGGAAGTTAAGAATGGATACTTTGTTCTGCTATTGATGTCTGATTCGTGCCCAATTTATGTACTGAATTGCTAAACAATCCAATATATTAAACCAACAAAATATTCACGAGTTCGAGCATAAACATCCATAAATAGTTTATCCATAAACAATATACCTTATGGATGAAAGCATTCGCATGATCTGAATTTCCAAAGTCATTGATTACAAAATCTTCTTCTTTAAACTTTCAGCTGACAAAAAAAAACCTAACTGTATACAAACAACCAAATTCGAAATATAAATATTTCTTCTGCATGCCCCAGCCCCAGACAAAAGCTCGACTTTCGAAAAATTCCTGGAAGTCCTGTCAAATCCCGCAACTCTCAAAAATCGATAATCATATCTTCGAAATAAGCAGCCCGCCCGTGTCCTATCAGCATTGTTTGAGTTCTGACATATCCCCTCCTCTTATCGCATTCAGACATAATTCCCGCTGATAATCCATAACATCGAGAGAAATGGAACATTTGAACGGACGTCACAAGTTTGGGATGTGCTGGGGACTCGTGAAGAGATATCGGTACATCCCATCCTGCAGGAACGATATCTATGTGCGCACTTCCGTTAAATCGGATCCCATGACAGAATTCCAGAAAGTTAGACACAATTTTTCAATGCTCGTGGCAGGGCAAGGGCAAGTTACAAATCCTGGAAACTCGTCCATCAGATATTTTTTTTACAGAATTTCGATATTTGTAAAATAACCCAATGGCTCTAAATATTTTGAAAAAAGTTTGCTAATTGAAATAACGCATTTTTCATGTTTAATATTGGTTTTAAATTTGATAGTACTACTCAGACATGAAGTGACTTTTGAAGTACATATTTAAGACCCCACTAAATCACAAACGGGCCGCTAATTTCGCCTCAAAAATCTTAAATCCAGTTCTGCCCTTGCAAAGTATCAACAGTAAAAAGCTTATTCCTAACCTGACTTTGCATGTATTTACAAAAAGCCTGAGTTTGCATGCATCACTTTATTAAAAAAAAATGGAAATATAATTGAATTGTAATAACTCAGTTTCCATTGAAGCATTTGACATCAAATAATTTGGAAAAGAATCTTCTGAACAACGCTTTTAAGTTTGTCAGGTCGCTTTGTTAAGATGGCTTGAACAGAAGCTGATATTAGCAATATTAAACTACACTGCTGATTTTTGAGAAAGTACGGTTGCTTAAATTTCAGTACGTCATCGCTCATTCTCGATGCAAGTGTAACCAAAGAAAAACGAGTACGTCCATGTGCTCATTTTTAAGCACATTTTTTTACAGTGTATGTAGTTCTTCTATTACTCCAACGCTTTGTGGCACAGTTGTGAGGAATGTCCAATGAATAAAAAAAACAACGGAAATTTAGAGTGCTTGGGGGGACGCTGGCAGTCCTGCATCTTAATATCAATTGTCGATTTGGGTCTTAAGAAGTAGTGAGAATTGAGAGTCGAATTCCTTTTCACTTCATTTGTAGGTTAGCAATTAAGCCAACACTTGCTCGTTCGCTTTCTCAAACTTTCTTTGGGCGTATTATGACATACTTTGCGGTCGGGTATTCAAATTCCATAAACAAATCCATTTTCCGAACCAAGTTCTGGTCCGTATTATACTATCTTCTAACAGCGATGAAAAAGTACGTGATCAAGAAATTTAAATTTTAGGTTAAGCGTTTGTGACATGTTTTATCGTTGTATATTGGGAACGAGTTTATTTATAAACCAGGATTTCATTTTAAGGTACATGACATATTTAGTATATTGAACGTACACAAGGTGAAATCAACATAAAATAAAAAAATGTAATTTAAAAATTAATTAATTAAAAAAAATATTTTGCATTGAATTATTTTAATGCAAAAAATGCTTTATAAACGATGAGTACAATCTATCTCAGTGTATGAAGTTATTATTTCTATATTGAAGAATTATTTAATGACAAAAAACTTAAAATTATAGTACAGGAACTGAAGTTCCATGCTAATCCTACGAAACTACTTCGGAGCGGCGGATTTTTATCCATGTTCGGTTGGAACAGCGGTCTTCTTCTTATCGGCGTGAAACTCCCCCATTTGCTTTGGTTTATTTAATTAACGTCGCACTAGAGCTGCACAGTGGGCTATTGGCGACGGTTCGGGGCCTATCGCGAAGGAAAGACCCGGGAACGATGCCTCGTATTTTAGAACCATGGTCAGATGACGAGAACAACACCTGAGCTGGCACCCGACGCAACCTCAATAGGCGTCAGGACATTGGACCCCGATCAGATTTATCGGGCACCAGTCCCGTATACACGCCAGTATAATTTGTTGGATGTTCTGGACGACTTCCTAGTATTTTTGTAGCGAAGCTGGTAACCTGGTTCAATTAGGACCACCAATTAGGATTCAGTTAGGATTGTGCCTCTCAGGCAAAGCGCCAGCTCTGCAGTGTTAAATGATTATGACATTGAAATTCGTTTTTCCAAAAATGGGACGTCATTTTCACTAATGAGATAAGGTGCACGTCAAGTCTTCTGTAAAATCTCAAAAAAAATGCTGCTTGTTCACCGGCACGGCAATTTTATCAAGGTCAATCTGATAAATTCACACCCACGTGAGACATTTTTTTAAAATGAATATGCAATATTTCAAGTGCCATGCACGTCAAAAAGTATTAATCACGTCCTCAGATAAAACAACTGAAACCCGGAAAGATAACTGCTGTCAAAACTTATCTCAGAACTGCATACCTGTCATTTCATATCTGCTGCTAGCAAAAAAATTATAATATATCTAGTAATTAAATAACGTTACCTAGCAATTGCCCAATTTATCGAAATTACACGCAACTTTGACAATATTAGTCATAAAACTGCATGTATTAATTTATTGTTAGAAATTTTGAATAATAGGGTAAAGATCACCCTCGGAAATAAACTATGTGCTTTAAATAGCAACTGATAAGATGCAAATGATCTGTAAGGATGCAATTATGAATCATGATTAAAAATAGGAAATGCAGTAGAAGCAACCAAGGCGAAAGTGCAAGGCCAACCATAATGACAATCTGGGGTATTTCTTAACAGTATTCAAGAGCATCCAAAGAGCTTTTTCCTTGTTACAGCCACTCGAGCCTCGATTATACGTGGCTCGTTTAACCGTCTGTATCTGTTAACAATCGCGAATTTGCAAAATTCCTCCCATTCGTCAAACAATTACCAAACGTTAAAGTAATTAAATATGCATTGTAAGTAAAGGTACACAAAATAATAATCAAGGTTATGTATATTTCCTTATTTTCCAGAAAAAATGTGAGAAAAGCCCAATTTGCTTAAGGGAAGTTTGTCCTTCTGTATCCATTTAATTCATTAGATTACCAAGAGTCCTGTTAATATTTTCATCAGCAATTACGATCATTGAATATACAAAGGAATATTGATAACAGAACCAGCTCGTTCTTTAATATGCGAAAATATTGAATACATCATTTATTTAATGAGATAAAAACGAAAAGAATTTTTTTTTAAAAAATGAAAATTTTAACTATATTCCCTTAAGTTTACATATATTTTTGGCAAAAAAAATAATAATACCTTACACCTTCAAATATAAGTTTCATTCTAAACCATCCTTAAAATTCCAAATTTCCACTAAATGTAAATTAAACACATAACAGAAAGAAATAAACATTTACTTTCAATACACTAGTCCAGTGGTTCTTAACCTTTTTCCTCTCGTGTACCCCTTCATAAAAATTTTCATTTATGAGTACCCCCTTTTTCTCATAACCCTTCTCACTCATCCATCTACGCAACAACAAAATTATCTTTGTTAGGCAGTATTGTTTTTAGGTCAGCTGGCAAATTTATCAAACGACTCAAATTGATATGACACTTAGGCTTTTATTTTAGATTTTACTTATTAGTTTTTTATTATTATTTTAGGTGTCTCACGCAATTACTAATATTTTTGCGTACCCCCACGTACCCGCAGGGGTACGCGTAACACAGGCTGAGAACCGCTGCTAGTACAACAAGTCACGTGAGAGGGTCGTTATATCGAGATTCCAATTTACAACTATTAGTTTACTACGTTCTCCGAGAACACGCCCGTGTATACGAGACCGGTGTACGTTAAATCTGCCATGGTCCAAAGTCCTCATACCTATATAGTGTGTAATGTGCCAGCTCAGATATTGTCTTCCTCATCTGAGCACGATTCAAAATTGCGAGGTATATCTAGTCTATCTTTAAGGCTGTTCGCTACACGCCACCTACATTTCGAATTCTCAATGTTAAAGTATAGGACATTCCCATTGTTCTATTTTCTCAAAAAGTTTTGAAAATATTCAAATTATTTTTTTAACATATAAAAGTTTGAAATGTTTTTTGTGCTTGGCCTTTTTCAGATTTTTAATCATTTGATTGGAAGAATTTATAATTTATTTTACAAAATTCCTTTTTTCTCGAATGTTTAAATTTAGACGCTAATAAATACCTTTAAAATTATCCCAATGAAAAAATAAAATAACCCAAAGTACAGATTTTTTCATTCTCTTTCTGAAGGTGCCACTTTTGAATTTTTAAAAGTTATAGAAATGTAATTATTAGAAATTGTGTAGCTCTAGTGCGCGACGTTAATGCAACCAACCGAGACTATATCAGATCTACGTTGTTTCCCGTCCAATAATAGGGGATGGGCGTATTTGTAAACAAACCGGCTTCTCGGAAAAGCTGAAGGCAGAAACGTCGTTCGCGGGTCAGCGTTTAACATGGGTTTAGCATGTTTGTTCGCGATCGACCAATGCGTTATTCGTTAATACTTCATTTAAGGATTACCTGAAACTAATTATACTGATTAAAATTATAACTTAAAAATAAAGTTATATATTTATTACTGTTTTTGTTTATTTTAAGGACATTTTAGTTATTTCTTGGGGTTTTCTGCTTATTTTAAATGTTAAGAAAAATGTGTATACAAGTTCAACGAAATTTTTTTAAATCAAAATTACTTAGTTTTAATTGTATATTTATACAATTAAAGTGTTTATACAATTAAAAAATAAATATTATCTGTTTTATTCGGCGTAAAATTCAAATTAAAAAAATACTTATATGTTAATAATATCCACATATTTAAATATAAATTAACAAATATTTTTCATTGTTTTGTTTTCTCTAAGAATGATTAAAACATTACCATAATTAGTATTTATATTAAAATATCAGGCAGATAATTGTAATTAATAATTTCTTTTAAAGACATCAAATTATTAAATGCATATATATTTATTATTATATGCATATATATTTATTATTATATGCATATATATATGTATTACAGCGGTTCAAGGGATGTTTGTGCACAAACGAAAATTATTTTGCTTCATAATTGAAGGTGAAGCAAAAACAATCACCATACAAATTTCAAGGCGCGAACTTGAAGGTTTTATGCAGCAAAACTCCAGTTTTAAATGCTATTAAAATCTAAAAATAACTGCATTTAATGAAGATTTTTGTTAAAAATTCCTTATACAACATGAAATAAAGCCTTTAAAACACCTTTTATTATAAAGTATTGAAATTATTAAAGGGAAATGCAGAATTTTTAAAGATTTAATTCATGAAAAAATTAAAAACTATAAAAAAAAGTGCAGTTTTTTCAAATTCCTTTATAAAACCTTCAATTTCACAAATTAATTATGTTTTATGCTAGTTTTATTTGCCGGGTAACAACATAAATATATATAGTTCTTTTATAGATGATTTGACAAATTTGTTTAAGAAAATCAGCATAAAGCCTTCATCAAAGTTGGAAAATTGAAGGTTTTTTGTAGGTTTTATAAAGGAATTCGGAACAAAAATCTTCAAAGCTACATTTTTTAAAGATTAGCCTGTTTAAAACCTTTAATTTCACAACTTCGATGAATTTTTATGCTAATTTTTGTTTTTGCTGTATTTTATTTTAAATACAGGAATTTTCTAACTTTGCATGTCATTTTTTTTTATTAGTTTCATGAAGACGCCAAATTTCAAAAAATTTGGGAGAAATTACTATATTATAAAGTGTCAAACATGCATTTTTCAAAACTAAATCCAAGCAATATATAGCCGTCTTAAAATAATACACGGATAATGTTGCGAACCTCAATATTATCAATTTACTCAAATGTAATGTACAATTAAAATAAAAAATATCAATCTAAAAACATCCTAATGTAGACTAAAATTTTTCGAATAAATCTTCTAATTTTTTCTTTTTCCACTGAAATTTTGCACCCTCCTTAGTCCATCACTCCATGAGACAACTTATTGTGTCATTTGGGCCTACTTTTACAAGAAAACATATTTGCAGAATCGAAGTCATTTTTTAATACATTTATGTGTAATATTTTTTGTGCTTAAAGTTTTTATGCATATATTTATTGGATTAGTATACAAGCAATTCAATATAAGTAATACGATTTATATATTTATACTATTAAATAATGATTTACAACTTCAGAAATCCAACAAAGTCGCCGATGGATTTCAAAAAATGTTTAAATATAGTTGTAACAACATTATTGTTAGGTTCAATTATTTGTGTTTAATGAACCTATGATGGCATCTCATAAACAAAACTTGACACAAAAACTTATAAGTTATTGCTACAAATATAAAATAATAGTGCACAATTAATGTATCATTAGTTTACGTTTCATTATCGTCTATTTTCAGTATTTTTTTTGTTCGAATATAAAAAATAAAATTATTGGAAATTTTTGTTTTTATAATCCTTATGTTACTAAAACTATAATTGGACTTGTATTTGTGCCTAATCGTGTGCTTTTATTTTGAGTTTAAAACAAAATACCGCCTTTTAACGCGACGCAAGCATAGCGAAAGGCAACGGAATTCTGTTTGTTTTGCCTTTAGATTTTCCTCGTTGCTCTGCGCGGCAGCCTGTGACGTTGCAGTGCCCATCACCTATAATAAGAGACGTATTCCATTTCTAAGGATTAGGGAAAGAACGTTCAAACAGGGAAAAAAATACAGAAGGAAAATCCGCGCATGCATCCCTACTGATGAAACCCTAACCCCATAAATAATAGAGTCTCATTTTGAAAGCAACTGAGACAATCGGGTGACGTAAAAAAGACGAGACAAGGAAGTTCACCTGAGAATAAGTCTCACCTTGAATACAGAAAGCACGACGCGGACAGGTAAAGGGGTGAAAAGGAGTCAGGTGCAACGTTTCGCCGTACGTGATTGCGACTTCTAAGGTTAGAAACCGGTTACATGACGGTTTGTGTGGAAGACAGATCATGCGGGTCTATGACATGCGAGATTTTTATAAAATATTGGGTTGATCCATTCTATTCTAAGACACTTTGACAGGTGAGTTTTGGGGGGCAGTCGTCATGATTTCGATATGCAGGTGATTGAAGAACCCATCTACATCGACGCTTTTAACGCGCGTAAGTTTCTGAAAATTACTCTCTAATTGGTCAATACAAACCACGTGATTTGTATACATCAGAGAGCCATTTGAAAAAAAAAACTGTATTAAAATTGTATTTAAACACAATAAAAAGATGAAACTATTCATGATATTCTGTATTTATTGAGTTGTTCCTTTTCTATTTTTCAAACAGATCCAATAACCTACTGTAAAAGGCAGCGTTTTTTATTACAAATGTATGTTTACGGAAGCTTTTAAAATAGTTCAATTTTCACTATAGTAGGAATATTAAATGTATAAAAGTTTGTGTCTTCATATAACGTGGCCTATTCAATAATAAGACAAACCAAGTGATTTGTATACTTCAGAGAGCCATTTGAAAAAACCCAACAGTATTAAAATTGCATTTAAACACAATAAAAAGATGAAACTATTCATGATATTCTGTATTTATTGAGTTGTTCTTTTTCTATTTTTCGAACAGATCCAATAAACTACTGTAAAAGACAGCGTTTTTAATTACAAATGTCTGTTCACATAAGTTTTTAATATAGTTGAATTTAACTATAGTAGGAATATTAAATGAAGTTTGTGTCATATATCCTGGCCTATTCAATAATAAGGCCTTGAACAACGGGAATTTCTGTTATTTATTATGCTATTCAAGCCAGAAAAAAAAAAGGGAAAGCAGAAAGATAATATTTTAAATACTACCGTATGATTTTAAAGACTTTTTTGTTCTACTTGTAGAACGGACTTTAAAAGAAAACATATTTTGTTAATACTTATTTTGAAAATATCAACCGATTTCGTTGTTTTTTTTTAAATGTTTTTATAAACATGTTTTGTTTAAAACAAAAATATTGAAATGTATCGCTAACTGGCATATCTAATTCTAATAAAACCTTTAAAACAGTTACCCGAACATATTGCTTGACAATTTTAGAACGAAATTGTGGTCATAAAAAACAAGATTGCTTTTGTAATGTTTAAGAACAAGAACTATTATCTTTGAATAATAGTAAGGGGGAAATATACAAGGAAAAACTAAACAGAAATCAGTGATGAATAACAGAATGGTAAACTGCTTTTTTTAAATAATATTAAAAGAATTTCCTCTTGTTTAAATCAGATATTTTGAGGACACAGTTCATTTATTAAGTCAAGAATAGTATGTTTTGAAAAGTTGTTTAGCAGACGATATTGAAATAAAGAAAAGGAAATGAGAACATGACAATTTTATAGTAATGGGACAACTTTTCTCAACTTAAGAATAAATTAGAATTAATAATTTAGATTTGAAATGGCCACTTATAACTACGGATAAATTTTCTTTGAAACATAATTTTCCTTATAAAATATATAATTGTAAGATATTAAAGTTTGTTGTTAAATAATTTTATTTTTAATTAGATTGTTTTGAATCAGTTCTTGTATTTTCCAAATATTTCCTGGTATTTTAACGAACACTAGTTAAATAACATAAAAATTATTTCTTCTGATATGTTAACACATTATGTGTTGAGAAATAAATAAAAAAACTATGACTATTAAATATGTTTTTTGACTCGGAACACCTGGCCAATTCAAATAGAGAAATAATAGCTCAATAATTAAATGTTTTTGTTCTTTCTGTTTCATACAATAAATTTGCGACATTAAGATACATGATTATTTTTTATTAAATATGATTAAAAAATGGTTGATTGAATAAACATTGCACTAGAGTTACACAATGGATTATTGGGGACAGTTCAGGATCTATCCCAAAGGAAAGACCAGGAAACACCGCAAAAACATTTTGTACCACAATCAGTTAATGAGGACAACACCTGACATGACACCTCCCTCCATATACTTCCACACTACAAACCAACATGAGGACATTTGAACCTTGACAGATTTAACGTGCACCATCTCCCTCTACGAGGCAGATGTTTGAAGGGCATAAAGTATCAATCTCACAACTCCATGAAAAGCGCATAAAATTAAAGCTACTAATAGTTATTAAGTTTTAAAATATTATTCATACATAGTGTTTCCCTACCATTGTAATACAATGTACAAAATAAGATATTGCAATTAAAACCGTGTGAAGAGGATATACATATATATTACAGCTTAAATGCTTTATTCATTGGTTAAATAACATTGTACTAGGGCTACACAATGTTTTGATGGTTCAGAATCTAACCCGAAGGAAAGGTCTGTGTGTATCGACTTGTAATTGTGAACTTCAGTCAAATAATGAATACCACACCTACCCTTTCACATGGCAAAGTCACCAAACACTAGTATTTTTTTCCCCTTGCAGAAAACTTTTCGGAAAACAAAATATAAATCAGAATGAAAAGTTTTCTATACACATTTAGTATTGTGAAAGAAAAATACCAATATTTGCTCAAAATGTACAACTTTTTAGAATAAAAATATTACTTTTAAACATAATTGCACTTTTTTTAGCAGACACCAAAACTAACGTAACCTAAGCAGCTCTAACTTTAATACCAAACAAATAGGTAATTTCCCAGTAAATTTTAGTCATTCTGCAGAATCGAATTGCATTCTGCGAAAGAAAATACCAGCATATTCTCAAAATATGATACATTTCCACATTTTGGAAACAAAATAATTGCTGCTTACAGAAATACTTATATAAAATGAAGTAATTATACAAGTATTTAATTTAAAAAATAGTTTTGGAATGGAAACAAATATTTTGGGCACCACCGTTTGAAAACCAACCAATATACTTCACATCATACAGAAGATAACGTGGCTACTTTAAATACATATAAACTTGTTACCTTTCAAAAATAAGCACATTGATTCACAATATCAACGACACATGTGCACTTGTATATGTATATACAAGTGCATTGAAAAAGTAATTTTACAGGCAATTTCTTAACATTTATATTTGAATAAATGTTCAGGTTCAATGATGTTATGATTTTATTAGAGATAGTGTTGAACAGAGCTGGCAAAAACCATGATTTAGAAATTTAAAATTTTTGGGTTTTGTCTTTGTGGTTTTTTCAAAGTTTTTTGTGGTTTTTGACTCATTTAAATTTAGGTATTTTTTTATGAGCATACTGGACCACAATTGGAATTTTAATGTTTTAGCTAATTAATAATAATAAGATACTGCAAATGCAAAAAAAATGCTTGTTAATTTTCTCAAAAACCAAAATTTGGGATTTTTTTACTCCTCAAAACAAAATTTTACCAGATCTGGTTATGAAAGTGTTGTTATGAATGTAAAAAGTGTTATGACGTTATTTACATAAAGTTTTGGTAACAAATATTGAATATTGTAAAGGAAACAAGGCATCAGTTATCATGAAAATTGCTCAAGTCAAAACGCTTATTATTTGTTTTCAATTTGTTTGTTTATCAATTATTTGTTGACCAATTATTTGTTTTCAATTTGTTTGTTTATCAATTATTTGTTGACCAATTATATGTTTACATTGTAAATAAACACCAATGAAATGCAAGGTAATTCAATAATTGTAAAGTATTTTTTATAAGAAAATTGAAAATATTGATAAACAACTATGACAATTTGCATTTCACTTTAACTTAATTATAATTTTAGTGTTAATATCTTAGTTTTATATCTATACGTACGACTTTAAACATATATTTTTAGAAAACATTGCATTTAAGGAGACCAAAATAAAATCCCACAAACTTACCTAAAGAAACATCACAGATCAAAGCTGCTGCAGCGACGGAACCAACAGAAGCCCCGGCGATTTTTGAGACCAATATATGGGGTGCATACTCACGGAAGCAGCTAGCAACCCCAACGTGGTATATCCCCAAAAAACCACAGCCAGCAAACGATAAATTAAGCATAGTTCTTCTAATTGTCAGAAATAAATATTTGGGGAGATGCAGCGCAACGAAACTACAACTTTCCAACAGATCGTTTGAAACTTTAGAACTTATCACATCATACAGATTCTAGAACTTGATTTAACTTAAAATATAACAAAGCAAAATAAATCGGAAAACGAAGAATAAAAAAATAGTTCGCTTTTGATGTATTTAGCAGTTACAGCATTCCGATTTAAATAATAATAATAACAAGGAACTTGTTTCGAAAAGGACTAAAAATAAAATGATGTTGCTCTGCCAATATGACAAGTTTTGTGCTTCATTCAAACTGGAGGGTTGCTTTAAGAAGTTTGGGCAGTCGCCAATATCTGTCAAATGTTACGCCAACTGATACTGATTACGCCAAATGATAATGGTATGGAGTTTTGTGATATCGCATCGGTTGTTACTGATTAAAAATGCATTTTATGGTTCAGTTTTACAAATAATTGTGCAATAAAATAAAATTAAAAAAAATTTAGGGGAAAAATTCTGATTCCCTTTTGGCCAACACTTATTCTGACTTTTAAAAAAATAATCATAAGATGGACAAAACGTCCATCTTATAATTATTTTTTTAAAAGTCAGAATAAAGTATTGGAATATTTTTTTGAAACTTTTTTTCCCGTTGGAAATCAAACTTTCGTTTAAAACGAATTTATTTTTTTTCTTTAATTTACGTAAATTTGAAAAATAAAATGGATTTTAAATTTAAATTATATTTTATAATATTTTGGCAAATGAGTTTCAAATTTATTTTTTTTAAATTTATTTTTTAAAAAAAATTATAAAGCGAATTTTCTCGGGTTTAAAGCCACTTTACACTAAAGAAACTTGAATATGTATTTTAGAGCGATTTTAATGCAACTGAATATACAGTAAATTTCTGTTCGATCCAATTACTGCTGCAATGGACAACTTTTGGAAATTAGGCAATTAAATTGGCCGTGGGGGGGGGGGGGGGGGGTACACTGTAAAAAAAAGTGTGGTACTTAACAATGAGTACCTGAACCTACTTTTGCGTGCAACTGCATAGTAAATGAGCGATGACGTACTCAAATTTAAGTAACTGTATTTCTTCAAAAATGAGCAGTGGGATTATATATTGCTAGTATCAGCTTCTGTTCGAGCCATCTTAACAAAGAGATCTGACAAACTTAAAATAGTTGTTCATGAGATGGTTTTCTACGTTATTTGATGTTGATTTCTTAAATGGAAACTGAGTGATTACAATTCAATTATTTTATTTCCCATTCTTTTGGCACACCTTTTTTAAAAAAAATTATGTTTATAATTTCTTCACGTCGTCCTGGTAGTACGGATAAGGCATTAGGCTGCGATCCCTGAGGACATGGGTTCGATTCCCGGTAAGTCTGAGTTGTAATTAATATTTATTAAAAAAAACCTGTGTGATAAATATTTATTAAATGGAAACCTGAGTGATTACAATTCAATTATTTTATTTCCCATTCTTTTGGCACACCTTTTTTAAAAAAAATTATGTTTATAATTTCTTCACGTCGTCCTGGTAGTACGGATAAGGCATTAGGCTGCGATCCCTGAGGACATGGGTTCGATTCCCGGTAAGTCTGAGTTGTAATTAATATTTATTAAAAAAAACCTGTGTGATAAATATTTATTAAATGGAAACCTGAGTGATTACAATTCAATTATTTTATTTCCCATTCTTTTGGCACACCTTTTTTAAAAAAAATTATGTTTATAATTTCTTCACGTCGTCCTGGTAGTACGGATAAGGCATTAGGCTGCGATCCCTGAGGACATGGGTTCGATTCCCGGTAAGTCTGAGTTGTAATTAATATTTATTAAAAAAAACCTGTGTGATAAATATTTATTAAATGGAAACCTGAGTGATTACAATTCAATTATTTTATTTCCCATTCTTTTGGCACACCTTTTTTAAAAAAAATTATGTTTATAATTTCTTCACGTCGTCCTGGTAGTACGGATAAGGCATTAGGCTGCGATCCCTGAGGACATGGGTTCGATTCCCGGTAAGTCTGAGTTGTAATTAATATTTATTAAAAAAAACCTGTGTGATAAATATTTATTAAATGGAAACCTGAGTGATTACAATTCAATTATTTTATTTCCCATTCTTTTGGCACACCTTTTTTAAAAAAAATTATGTTTATAATTTCTTCACGTCGTCCTGGTAGTACGGATAAGGCATTAGGCTGCGATCCCTGAGGACATGGGTTCGATTCCCGGTAAGTCTGAGTTGTAATTAATATTTATTAAAAAAAACCTGTGTGATAAATATTTATTAAATGGAAACCTGAGTGATTACAACTCAATTATTTTACTTCCCATTCGTTTGGCACACCTTTTTTAAAAAAATTCTGTTTATAACTTCTTCACGTCGTCCTGGTAGTACAACGGATAAGGCATTAGGCTGCGATCCCTGAGGACTTAGGTTTGATTCCTGGTAAGTCTTAGTTGTAATTAATATTTATTTAAATGTATGAAAAAGGATATATGAAGGCAGCCTATATAGGCTAACATTTGTTCTTGCACTCAAAGAAAAACGCGTAGGTTTAGGTAATCATTTATGAGTATCTTTTTTACAGTGTATGTTACAAGGTCTGGATTCGATCTCTCATTAAAAATTAGTTATCCATAAATTGATCTAGATAAAAGCATTGACAAAGATAAACCATTCTCTCAGGGTGAATACATCTTACACAGGATCACAGCTGCGCAGTATTACTAGGGCTGTTCAAAAAATTGTTTTGCTACAATTATTTTGCAAAACAATTTTGGATAACAATTGAAATAAATCACGTTGACCAATCCGAAGACATAGCCCACTGACGTTTCAGCTATTTTTGCAATTGTAAAGTTGCTTTAACTGTTTGGATATTTAAATATTTTTTCCTGGTCATGCAATTTTATACTAAAGTTTTTTTTTTTAATTAATTGTGAAGATATAACTTGTAAGTTGTACATCAACTCTGCACTGTAAAAAAAAAGATACTCATAAATGATTACCTAAACCTACGCGTTTTTCTTTGAGTGCAATTGCAGAATGACGTACTCAAATTTAAATAACCCTACTTTCTCAAAAATAAGCAGTGTGATTTAATATTGATAATATCAGCTTCTGTTCAAGCCATCTTAACAAAGCGGCCTGACGAACTTAAAATAGGTGTTCAGAAGATGTTTTTCCACATTATTTTATGTGGATTGCTTAAATAGAAACTGAGTTATTATAACTCAATTATCTTATTTTCCATTCTTTTGGCACGTCTTTTTAACATTTTTTCTGTTCATAACTTCTTCAATTCGTCCTGATAGTTTAAAGAATAAGGCTCTGAACCAGAGAATCTGTGTTCAATTCGCGGTAATCTTGGTTGTAATTGTTGATATTTATTGAAAGGGATTTATGAGGACAGCATATGTAGGCTAGCATCAGCTCTTTTTATTCATTTTTGAGTACATGTCTTTTTCAAAATTAAAACTTATGCATTCGGAGCCATGATAAGCATCGAATGTACTCAAAAATGAGTACATTTTACTTATTTTCGAGTACTTATTTTAACAGTGTAGCATTATTCGCACTATCTTCTCTCGAAGAAAAAAAAGTGAAAACTCTTCCACCTCTCAAAACTTATCTCTGCACAGAGATAAGTTATCCAGCGAGTTTGCATATATTTCACTGCTTATCCATTACCATTATATAATCGTCATTATCACGAGATTGCGATCTACGCATTGAAAATGCTCTACAATCGAATCGAACCCATATCTACACAAAAGCTGCTTCTTTCACTCGTATAACGTGATACAGTAACCCAAACCCAATTCGAACAAGATAATGGCGCTGAAGACATTTCTGTGGGTCTTCTGCAAAATACAATAGTTGTTTTGAAATTTATTATTCCCGTGTTGATAAGAGATGGGAATGCTAATTTTTATATCGACATTGAAATGAACGGCGTAGTAGAATAATCTTATACGGTGTGAGAATGTAAATTGTGATGTGATAAGACGTTGAGTTGACCTTAAAAAGACGGAAACTTGAAAGTGAATGAATGGGGAAATAAAGATAAGTTGAGGCTTGAAAGTGAAGAGTGTATGGAAATTTTATTGTGTCAAATGGGATATGTATATTGACACGGGCGTGATTTTTTATTTAAAAAATATTGTTGTTGCTGGGAAGTTGGAATAGATGATATTTTTCTTTTGGAAATACAATGACCTTAAGTTACACAACGGAATCGATGTTTTTCCTTAAACTGTGCCGTTTCCGCTAAAGACAGGAAATATTGCAACGCTCTCTCAGTGTTCTATAACATGTAATAACTACACTATTAAAAATAGGTACTCAAAAATAAATAAAATGTACTCGTTTTTTATTACATTCGATGCTTATCGCGGCTTCGAATACATAAGTTTAATTTTTTAAAAAGACATGCACTCAAAAATGAGCACAATAAGGTACAAATGAATTAAAAAGAGCAGTTGCTTGCCTTCAGAAATCACTTTCAAACTATCAACAATTACAATCAAGACTTACCGGGAATCGAACCCATGCCCTCATTCACCGCAGTCCAAGGCCTTTTCCGTTGTACTACCAGAGCGATGTGAAGAAGTTATAAACAGAAAAAAAATGAGAGCACATCAAATATCGTAATGTGGAAAACCACCTTCTGAACAAACAACTATTTTAAGTGTGTCACGTCGCTTTGTTAAAGATGGCATGAACAGAAGCTGAGATGAGCAATATTAAATCGCACTGCTCATTTTTGAGAAAATACGGTTACTTAAATTCGAGTACGTCATCTCTGATTAACGATGTAATTGTACTCAAAGAAATACGAATAGGTTTAGGTACTTATTTTTAAGCATTTTTTTTTGTACAGTGTACATAATTAACAGTTACCCTGCGTAAAGTATATATAATTGAGTACTCTGCGTGAAATATAGAGCTGAAATTATTTTTTTTTAAATCCCCCCCCCCCCCCCCCCCCCCCAGTTTTATGCAGTATGTTCGGGGGAAAGCTCCATAGCACAAACGATAAGTACACATGTATGTCTTAGATGTAGGTGTAAACACAATTTTTTTTATAAAAAAAAATTCTAATGGAGTTTTAAAAAATAGGAATTAATTTTCTTCTAAAGCACTTTTATCAGTTTATTTTAACCGGAAGGGGGCCGTGCACAAAATGAGATACTAAAATGATCAAAGAACGTGGCAGAAACAATGCCTGATTTACCATTAGGCACGTTAGGTCCTGACCTATGGCCCCCGGTTTTAGGTGGTCCCAATTTTAAATTAATTGTACATAAATTATACTAAAGTAGTCTATACTTTACAAAATATACTATTAATACTGAAATTTTTTACAATGATTAGAAAATTTTTCAAAAACCGTTATAAAATTTCATTGGTTTTAGATGAATTTTCAATTTAATTTTAATTCTTACAGACTAGTTTTACGAGAGGGGCCCCATATAGTACTGAACTTTTTTAATGAGGTCCTTGGCAGGGTTGAGAAAGAAAATAAAAATCGAAAATGGGGGGTTACCAATAGTTCTGGTATTTTCATTTTGGGTGTTGCTTATAAACACTGCTAAAAAAATGCTTTTTGGTTTCTTTCTTATATATTCTTTAAATTTTATATGGTTAAAGATGCTGAATCGCCCCGTTGACTATCAAACTAAGCAATTCAATCTATTGCGTATTATTTTCTGCCACTAGTTAGTGATGATTTTAAAGTTTGTTATCAAACTTATCTCAAAAATATTTAACAATCTCACTATACTATTTACTCACTTTCACTTGCACCACGTAGGGATTCACCTGAATTGTCGGATTGCGCAAGGAAATCTCATGTTTATTGCTTAACTTGCAATACGTTCCATTTTCGAAATGACAGAATTCATAAGGCTTGGAGCTATTCCTCAAACTATTGATGATTGTATACTTTCGTTAAAATATGCATGTTTATCAATGTTCAGTATTCGCAGAGTTGTTACGTTGCATCAAATAAAACTTTAGTATATCCTAAGGAGAGTAGATACTATATATTTAGTAATAGTTAGGTGTGCCGTCTCCAGAACTTTCCGACGGAGGGCGGGGCAGAACATATTTGACGTCACGCTGACGCAGCCACGCCTTACTCTGTGGATGTGTCTAATTTGTTAAATTTTACAAACTTTTTCTGGTTGACCATGCATTTTTCAGTCGTTCAAGACCTGTAAGGTTTTCAGAAGTTCTTAGATTATCTATTTTTTTAACCTGAAAAAATAAATAACTGATTCCACCGATACAGCAGCCAATGAGAATGGTCAGAAAACCAACAGAGTAAGGCGGGGCTAAGTTAATATGACGTCAAAAATGTTCACAGCACCGCCCTCCGTTAGCTGGAGACGGCACACCTTTCTATTACTAAAGTCTCCATTCTCCTTGCTTATATCTGTATCAATCTTTGGAACAAGGAAACATAATCAGTAAATTAAAAAAAATTTATTTATTATTATTAATTTCCGTATAAGTATAAAGATCGTATTTAATAATCATCACTAATTTTGTTGAAAACTTTGGCAAAGGGAATAATAAAATCAAATTTTCTGAGATTTCAACTTTAAATATTTATAATATTCAAGCCATGACATTCAAAAATTTTTATACACTTTTAATACCATATAAATATTTTATAGCCTGTCAAAAAACGTTTTTGAAAAGTTTAAAAAATTTCTTGGTTATTATTTTATTATTTTCATGCATCTTTTAAAGTTAATGATGGTCAAATGAAATTAACATAGTGTTTTCTTTTATATATTTTAGATGCAATCAGTTAATAAATACAATAGTTTAACACACCAATTCGTTCATAAGACGCCACCCAAAATTGTGTTACATTTATAATTTGTGTCATTACATTAATAATAAATTCATTAATTTTCCAAATCGGACATTTGAAGTATTATTTCGCAAGATAAGTCATTAATAATAATTTAACTCGACTTCGAATATAGTAAAAAAAATCTTTCTGCTTTAAACAAAGCTGCTAAAGTATCTAAAAATTTAAATTTTTCTTACAATGAACATATAAAATGTCGACTTGGAAAATTATTGGGGAGGGGGAGAACATCACCACAATTACTGTTGGCGACGGCCCTGACGACAGATTTAGCATTCGCCAGCCTCCTCTGCAAGGTGAGTCTTTGGTAGTTCGAACCTACACGGTTAAAAATATGTACTCAAAAATAAGTAAAATATACTCATGTACTCATTGTTGAGTACATTGGATGCTTATTATGGCTCCAAATACATGTCTCATTTTTGAAAAAGACATGTACTCAGAAATGAGTACAACGAGTAAAAATGAATAAAAAGAGTATAGGCTGCCTTCATATGTCACTTTTAATGCATATCAACAATTACAACCAAGACTTAAAGAGTATCGAACTCATATCTTCAGACACCTTAGTTCAAGTGCCTTATCCGTTGTACTACCAAGTCGATGTGAAGAAGTTATAAACAGACGAAGAAATGTTAAAAAGGTGTACCAAAAGAATGGGAATTAAGATGATTGAATTGTAATAATTCAGATAAGATAATAACTCAGATAAGTTGTAATAACTTTCCATTTAAACAATCGACATCTAATATTGTGGAAAGACATCTTCTAAGCAACTTTCTTAAAATTGCCAGGTCGCTTTGTTAAGATGGCTTGAACAGAAGCTGAGATCAGCAATATTAAATCACACTGCTCATTTTTGAGAAAGTACAATTACTTAAATTTGAGTACTTCTTTACTCATTTGCGATGCAATTGTACTCAAAGTAAAACGAATATATTCAGATACTCATTTTTAAGTACTTTTTATTACAGTGTGGACTCAAACTCGAGAACCTGCAGTTCGAGGTCCGGTGGGATGACCAGCAGGCCATCAAGTCCCCAAAGTTCTGTCTGGAGTGAATGATCAGTGTTTCCCAACGTACCTAACCACCCTAGCCCAACTTCGACACACAGATGTAAATAATCGTGTCATTGTTTATCTAAAAGATTCACCCATTTATTAACGCTTTTCCGCTATCTTCTTGTCCACATCGTACGATTTGGGGGCGGATAGATGCGTAAAATCTTGGTCCTATCACAGAACGTCCTTCACCTACTATCAGAATGGAACTTGAAAAATCCAAGGTTTTTCCGGTCCCATGGCTTTTAAGGGTTTTGTTTTCCACGGGTGCAAACCATCCCGGGCTCTTCACACGGTTATCGTGTGTAACAATCATGTGTAAAATCGCACGTTATCTGGGAACGGTAACATATCAAGCATATCGTAATGCTCAATAATAAGGAATTATCAATCTTTTGCTACAACATCGAAAAATAAGTAGGTCATGTTCAAGGTTAAATGAAGGGTGTTTTTATTTCGAATTTTGAAATTTTAAGATGGATTTCATTTTTACAAGGAAATATTTCTTACAAGTAAAAGGCCACTATATGTGATTCCCGCCGCACATTTTCAATCATTGTAAATTGATGGATGGATTCCACCGCGTGTCTTTAATTTAGGTTGAGTGCACACGAAGAAAAATATTTTGATGAGAGATTTACAAAATAACTGCCCGAAAAGGTTATGAGTTGACAAAAACGACTGCTCGGAAGGGAGGAGTCCCAAACGATTGTATCATGGGCAGTGGTGGCGTTAGATTGTGCGGCGAGTGTCATCGCACAGGGCCCCGCGCCCAATTAAGGGGCAACTCATAACTAAGGGGGCAAAAATCACTTTAGGGCCCAGCCAGGGCCTGATTATCGAATAGACCCAAGAAGCCCAGGCTTAACCTTTATATTTTTGAGGGCCCCCAAATCACACATTTTATATAAATATTTAACAATTTTAACATAGTTTGCCACTAAATTTACCTTAAAAAAAGTGGCATTACTAACTTTAACAAAAAATAAGTTATCACTTGTGTTAAATTTGTTCGAATATTGGAAAAATAATCAAAAGCATAAAGAATATTAGGAATATTTTCATTACTTATTAATGTTTATTAAATATTATTTATAATGTGTTTCGTTGTCATCCACGGATCAGGATATTTTAGTGCATGTAAAATCTAGGTTTGATTTTTCAGGGTTTACATGGGAACAATGGGGGCCCCATTTATAGGCGGGCTTCCCTTGCTTCAATGTCTTAATTGGACCATGGGCCCAACCCTAAAGGATTAAGACCCTATGTTTTAGCATCTATTTCGTTTATTTAATTTAGTGGTTTTTAAAAAAAATTAAAAACAGATGAAACATTTATACTTATAAAAGGCCGTATTTTTTCCAACTAAATCAGCTATTTGCTATGAAATTCTTTTCAGAGGATAGGGTTGTAGATAAATTATTGTTGAAAGTGAAACATTTTAAAAACAATTGTTTTTTTTCTATGACCATTTCTAAACAATATTATGATTGCCCGATTAAGATTACAATTTTAAAAGTCCACAAACGAAGGAGAAAGTGTCACACATTTTTTAAATAAATATTTTAATTTTTCGAATATATTTTGGATTTGTACTTGTTTTGAAAAATCTATATTTAAAAAGATTTTTTTTTAATTCTTAAATTCTTATGTAGTATATTAAAATCGATCCAATTCGTTATTCTAAACATTTCACTATGACTGTGATATTGATTTTATAAAACTTCTAAAGCGATTTCTTTCAATTTTAAAATTAATTTTTGTTTTTCTCAAAATTTTAATGTCATATGAGAAAGTGAATATGATAGGAAAGTTTTGTTACATAAGAGAAAAGTCGCTTTTAATATTTCATTCAGATCAAAATTAAGTAATGTTCAATAGACGATGGAATCGCCATCGTCTGTGCCTAATTCATAGAGAATGGATCTCAAATGTTGACTTTCGTTTAACCAGTGGCGGATTTAGCAGGTGGCAAATGGACAGTTGCCGCCTGGGCCCCCTTTCTTTAAGTTCATTTGGGGCCCCCCTTGACTCCAGAAATGAAAACAGAACAAGAAAATAAATAATTCTTCAATTTTTTTTGCATATTTTATTAAATATTTCACAGTTTTTTTCTGTATGGCTTCCCTTAACCTTTCTCATACGAATAGATGAGGGCCCTTCTTCAACTGACCGGGGCCCACTACTTTTTGCAGGTCCCGGTTACCGAAAAGTCCTGTGGAGACAGCTCTTAACTTCATATTTCTTAGAAGCCCTCACATCATATACAAGCAAACGCGGGGCCCTGCGCCTGGCGCCTTAGAAGACGCAGGGCCCTGTAGCAGCTGGAGACCATAAACTATAATATAAATTTAAGGTTTATAATATTTTTACTAGATTTTAAGATCTAAATAAAAATTAAATAATAAAAAATTATTTTAGAATTAAAAAAAAGGTAGTTTTTTCTTGTTGGAGCGTTGCTCCCACCCCTAATTGTGGTCATGATCCCATATATACTATAAAACCATTTAACTTCTCTAACGTGGTGTGCAAAAAATTTACATAAAACCTGTGTTAAAATCATCGCTTATGCCTTATTGCGTCGTTTAATCTGTTCGAAAGTTAGGAGGAGTTTACACATACAGAAATAAAAAGATTTGGAACATTCAGTTACTTTTTAATACTTTTCCAACACATTTTCTGTAATGCGGTTTTTTCTTCAAGTTATAAATTGGGCGCTGTCTCTTTAGATAATTTACAGCGCGTAATGAAACAATTGGTTAATCATTTAGCGTTTTTATCTGTATTTATCGATATCGCCGATTTTGCCTTATATCGCTCGGGGCCCAAGCAAATCTTGGAGTTAAAGACACTAAAAAGTTAAATATTTAAACTGACATCTCATACTACAAAACCTAGGGAAGTATTTCCTTTAAAGCTCATATGTACATTAAATGAAATCCCAAAGAGCATAAATAGATAAAAGTTCGACTTAGAATTTAACATTTATTTTTAAATATTTCATTGACGATCTTAAAACGTTTGGGACCCTAACAATGGGCTTTGTGGGCCTGTGTTGAAATTGTTTGTTTAAAAACTTAAGCTACAAACATTTTTTGGTTGTCTGTACTATATATTATATGTATGAAAAAATTTCTTGTAAATAAATGAGGCACCTGTTCTTAAATGTCTAAGCTCAAGTTTAAAAAAAAAAAGGTAAGGGATTCTTTTTATAATATTTATTATCATTTAGTGGTTGCGCGACCTTGTTCATTAAGTTAATCGCTTACGCGTAGGAAGAAGGGGGGGGGGGGGGGTAAATTAATATTATACTATTTGCCTTTTCTTTTAAAAAACAAATAAACTTAATTAAAATACAAATCGTAGAGAATTCCTACAAAGAGACCTTCGAAAGGAAGCGCTCCTTATTTTTTCTAAACGTGTTTTAAAGTGGAGAGGGGAGGGGGGGGGGGGAAGAGAGATTTTGCTTTGAAAGGTACAGGAGGACAAGGAGTTCCTTTCTCAACTGATTCCAATCGAAGACAACTTGTACATTAGTCAAATGACCCTATTCTTCCTATAACAGCCGTGCGTCTTTTGAAAAATGTCTACACCAGGTGTTAGTCGATCAACCATATCGGTAGCTAGCGCATCAAGACATCATCTGGCAAGGGCCACCAAAGCATTGACCAAAGCTGAGAATTCGTCACCATTTGTTTGTAATTTACTGGCTCCCTTTGGACAGTCGATTTTAGGTGATTGATGATCCCCCCATTGTGAATGACCCATGTAAGGACCCAGGGTAAGGACCACGGTAAAGACGGCTTAAAACTTGCCCTATAGGGGCCGAAGTTGAAAGGAAAGTTAGCCTGTGGGGGTCGGGCGGAAGTAGATGTACGCAGGAATTCTTATCTTAAAGTATTAGCAAATCAGTGCTTCGAAAGTACGAGGGGTGAAAAAAGGTGGGACGAGTGTCCACATCCACTGACAATTTTCCGACCCTCACCCATAACCAAAAGTAGCTCTTTATATGTTTGTAAAAACGATTTTCCATAAAGTTGTTCTTTTTTTAAAAAGGAACAAATTAATTATACTAATTAAGTAAGTAAACCTTTCTATTTTATTAAAACGTGAAAACAAATAAATAAACAACAACGATTTGACATAAAAAAAGCTATGGAGACTTTTCTTTGTTAATTATAAAACTGTTATTTCTTCATTTTATTTATGATTTTAGCTAAATATATTTAAAATGTTTCTGTTTTTAAAATAGATTTTTAAGTTTTGTTTTTAATTAATAAAATTCTGTATTTCACGGCGATAAAGGGCACAGCATAATGCCACACATGTCGCAAAAAGATGGTTTGAAAAGGCTGAAAATAATCAATTAAATTATACATAAATTCCTGTTGTTTTAAAAATGAAGTTGTGGAAAACTAGTAAGTAAATGCAATATTCATAAAAATATATGTTTTGCTTAATTCCGAATGATTTTTCGTGGGAAGAATGAGGAAGGAATCCAATCTAAACCTCTTATAGTGAATATTATATTTTATGTATTTTAAATGTAACATGCTGTTGTAGAAATTTTACAATTTAATTCTTGTATTAAACTGATAAAAAAATCCATTTGAAAACTATGTTAATTCAATTAGTAAAACGTTTTTACAAATTGCGGCCCGAAATAATGGTATTATAAATAGAATAATTTTCTTTTGCGAAATTAACTTAATCATACTTTTTTATTATTCATTTCTCTTGGGAAAATATAATTTTAAACTACGAGTTAAAGCTCAACCTTTAGGGTATGAATTTACTAGATAAAACTGAAAAAGAGAATTTCTAATAAAATAAATAATTATTTTACTGAAGAGGTATATTAGTTTATTTTATTTCAAAATTTTGTTTATTCGTCGACAATTTTTAGAAATATTTTCGTTTTATTATTAAGGAATACCGTTGTTCCACTATGGTTAACGATACTCGAAACAATTTTAGTATTCTAAATATTAAAAGATCATTTGCACATAAAATTAACCCCGAATCTACTACAATAGAAATTTTGCTGAACAAAAAGCAAGGCGATGTATCAGTATTAATTGTTTAACAAATGCTGTAAATTTTGTGTATAAATATTAGCAAATATATTCTTAGAGAGAGTTTATTTATTGCGTACCGCTATTTTTCCTTTTTTAATACATCCCCTTTCCCCGTGTCGCATCACACTAATTTTTTAGTTTTTTTAAAAAAACTTTTATTCCTGGTATTTTACCAAATATCCCATTAAAAAGATAGTGATTTTTATTAAAAAAATTAACTTATATCAAAGTTTTAAAAGGAATTTAAAAAAATGTCTACAGTTTTTCTACGTCACATAAACACTGAGACCTCCATCCTCATGTTACAATACAATTCCACGATAGAACCCCCCCCCCCCCACCCCTCAAGGATGCCTGAAGTAAATTGAAAACTGGGCCCCTCGAAAGTTTTGCCGCCTGGGCCCTTTCTCTTAAATCCGCCACTGCGTTTAACCTATTTTTAAGTAATTTAGGAAATTTAATAAAATTGTTAAAGAATCAGATTTCTCCAATCAATTCTATCATATATTTTTTTATTTTACCAACACAACATGTTTAATTTAATTAGTAAGATTAAGTAACAATTTTATTGATTTAAAGAGTGTCCATTTCTTTTTTACGACGGCCCACGACTGCACGTTAGAATGAGATAGATAACTTGTGAACTGATTTTTTTTTAATTTCTCAATAATTATTTTTAATGATCCCACAGTAAAAAGTCTCCTCCAATGATATTGCATTGATCAATTCCAAATAGCTTTATACATTACACAAAATTTACGGCAAGAATAGTTGAAATAAGGTTAATTAAACTTCACACAAAACAACATATTCTTAGAAAAAAGCTATTACATTAAATAGCAATGGGAATATAAAAACTACTGATTGTTCTTCGAGATGCAGGAAACACGAAAATCAACAAACGGTAGGACGCCTTTCTCAACAAAATTAATAAAATATTATTACGTTGTCAGGTACAAATAAAAAAAAATGTTTTTCTCGAAAATGTTTAAAACATCTCCCTTTTTTCGAATTGTCAATCGTTGTTTCGAAAGTTTGACGGTACTAGTTCCTAAAACCACAATTTGATAGTGGATACTTGACGATTGAGCCTTCACTACTCTCAATGCTGACTCTAAGCGACCTGCCGATTCGCGTGACCTCCCAGTTCTTGGAGAATTTAAACGCTAGTATAGTGATGCAATGCAACGCGATTCCCCCTATATGTCCTATCCTACACAACTCAAAGAAGAAGAAAAAGGTGTTCTTGAAATAAACTGTTCTCTCTTCTTTGTCAGCTCTTTTCTTCAGAGATAACAAGAGACATACGACATTGTTACTGCCTAAATTGCCAATCCCTCGGACGGTTGGGGATGAACGAAGATAATTTCAGCGTTGCATCGACGGCAGGTGTGTAGCAAACATCAAAATCGAACTCACGAATTTAAGTTTACTTTTACAAGTTGGGTAATTTTAAATCACAATTTGTAATAACAATGATAATTCAATTGCGAATGAAAATAATATACAACAATATTTTTATGATGGAGGAAAATTCTATTTTTCTTAACAGATTTATACAATTTAAATATATCTTAATACATTTTTGTTCTTTTAAAAAAATATGTTTAATTTGTGATAATTACAGGGGCATTGTTTATCTTTTTTTTTTAATTACAAATTTACAAACAAACAGTGTATGCCAATGTAATTTGTACACTTAAAAATGATTTAAATTGCAGTTGTGGAATACATACATGTATATAAATTTTAAATTCTGACCCTCTCCCTATTTTACTGGGGGTGTTCCATACCCTCCCCCACCCTCTCTGCAGTTGAGCGGGCCCGCACCTCATATTCAGCGTAGGGGCCCACTAACTCTATATCCGGCTCTGGGGCCTGCCTACATGTCATTTTTTTTTACCTGTCATGCCTTTTAAAACTAAGTTCCAGCACCACTGTAGATATCTGTAGTAACTTACATTTGGGAATGTCAAGCATTGGTTCTTTATGCAATTATCTGTATGGTACTTACAGAAAAATGCGTAGATTCAAGTTTAAACTTTGCTTTAGATAATATTTAACAATGATATTTCTCCAACTAATGTGTAGCTTGTTGCCAGCAAGAAATGCGTGATATTCTGCATTTAAAGCAAATGAAGTTCAAGGTCTTCATTATCATGTCATTTTTTTTTTAATAATCTTATTCATTATGAGTGTTTACGAGATATACATTTTTTTATAACCTTTGTTATCTATATATGACACAGCCTGGTCTATAAATAGGATGGTACTTTGCATTCCTGCTGCTGCTGCAATGCTGCCATCCCTTTCCCATATGATTCAATCCCAGGTGACGATGCCATTGGGTTCAATGATTCGGACCAGGCAGGATATGAAATATCGTCAACACAATGAGTAATGTTAATAATTAAACATCCCTCCCTACAGTTTACGAAATGATTCAAAACCAACATCCGGTTATTATTTCCGATACTTTAGGTTGAAAATGATTGGCAGTCGTAAATTTGAATCAGGCAGTCGTGAAATGTAGCACATTTTAGGCAAAAAAAGTAAATTGGGGAAAACTCAATCTTTTGTAAGTTTTATAAATTCCTTAACAGTTCTGGATTAAACCAGACAGGATATGAAATATCGTCAACACAATGAGTAATGTTAATAATTAAACATCCATCCCTACAGTTTACGAAATGATTCAAAATAAACATCCGGTTATTATTTCCGATGCTTTAGGTTGAAAATGATAAATTAACTTAAACAGACAGTAACTAAATAAAAAGGAACAGGGCTATTCTAACGGACCGTCATGGCTTAATTGGGCAGTCGTAAATTTGAATCAGGCAGTCGAGAAACGTAGCACATTTTAGCCAGAAAAAGTAAATTGGGGAAATCTCAATCTTTTGTAAATTTTATAAATTCCTTAACATATCTGGATTAAACCAGAAAGGTTATGAAATATCGTATATAAAACATTTGATCCTCTATACATGAGAGGCACACGATTATAGCGTTTATTGAATATTACTCCATTTTACATTATCCAAGTATGTAGAAAAGAAAAATACGAAATGAAATTAAAATGTAGTGAAGTTTTTAAAATATTCAATCCCATCAGTTAACGTGAGTTAGATAGATAGATAAATTTATTGTAGTGGGCCGTAGCCCATTTACAAAGGTTGGCACCATAATTTAACAAAGGCGGATACAAAATTAGATAACACAAAATACAAGATAATACATTTTTAAAAAATTTAAAACACAATTTGGACAAATATACAAACAAAAAAAATACATGAGCAATTAGAATTAGGGGTTTAATCTGTTATTCCGTCACAAGTTCACTGACCAAGTCCTTCCTAAATTTTAAAACAGAGATTGCGTAATTATAAAAACAAAAAATATTCTTGTATGTAAAATTTAAGGATGGTTGAAATGTTACTGGATTCAATTGATGATAAATATTTTCGCCTAAATGAATCGTAAATTGGACAGACTAAAAATACATGATCCCAGGTTTACTTTTTGTTGTATTACAAAATTTACAGGAATTAGTAGGGAAAATTTCGAAAACAACTCCTTAAAAAATATACGAGATTGATTGCAACGAATTTGTATAAAAATTCTTTTTTATAGTGATATCTATATTTGAAATTAAGTAGTCTTCGATTAAATGTGAGTTTTATATATAATTAACATGAATTGTTGTTGACATAGAATTGTATGGAGTTTCAGATATGTAGTAAACAAAGGAATAATGCCTTCGTACAGGAATTTAGCTTAGTGTACTTTGTTACAAATTTTAATTTAAAAAAAAATATTTTAAATAATAATAAGCAAAAAATGAAAAATTTGCGTTTTCGAATTCCATTTGATACAAACTGCTATAAAAATGAATTTAAAACACACAAAATGAAATTTTAACAAAAATGAGAAGATTGTAAAACCACTGATTTTTTTTTCCTCTTCTTTTTTAATTTTTATTCCTATATTTGTAAATATTCACCAATACTTCCATTTTTGCCAAATATGGCAAACGTACTTCAAGTTCTCTTCGATTGGTTGCTAAACATCGCCTGACCAGTGATGTCACAGTGTCTACGTCACAAGAGCAGCTGTCTCCGGAGAAGGGAACATCGTACGATGCTTTCTGTCGATTCTATTGGTCAACGGGTCAGTGATTTCAAGCGGGACACTTTTTTGGGGGGGTTCATTGAATGAGGTTGGGGGGCCGCATGTCTGGGTATTTTCTGCAACCAGTTGCGAAACTTCTAGAAGAAATAGATTTGTCTTTTGTTATCTATTTTTGATTTGTTTCAGTGTTAGTATGTGAAATACGAAACTACGTAAACAAAAAATACTTTCCCGTAGTTTGTCAAAGAGTTTTTTTTTTCTAAATATTCAAAATACTTTTTGAAAGCCAAATTATTAAAGAAAAAAAAAGATAAGGTGTCATTGTTTTTGCAAAGCGATATTTTATTTTCAAATGGAGAGATGCGCATTGAAGATTACGCGTTTTACTCGTCTAGTGTAGAATGGGCCTTGAAGTCTTTTATCACGTACATTTATAACACATATTTAAAATAATGAAAACAGCAACGGTAAATTTGGCGGAATCGTGAGAGGGGTCGTCCATACATTGCATAACGCAAATAAAAAAGAAGATATTTTCTGTCCTGCATGGATTTATATTTAATTCCTAACTTACGATACATCTTTTTCGCGATTTTCAATTAATATATGTCTTTAAACTAGACCAGCACGTAAAATTGATTACTGTTCAAAATTTGTGTTGATTTTTTTTTAAAGTTAAAGTGTATTAAGTACATTATTCAAGTTTGTTTTTAATTACATACTATGTTTGAATAAAAAAAATTAAAGGGCATTTTTTGCAGATTTAATTTCCAACCCCCTAATTTGAAACTCTTTACAAAAAGTTTATTATATGAAAAAACATATTTTATGTAAATTTGTAAGAATTTTTTTTAGTCATACCAGCAAATTAAAAATCAATAAAATGTGTCCAAATATATTTCAATAGCCGATAGGAATTCGATTAAATTAAACTTTCAAATAGGTATTAGTTTAGTTCGTGGTGCCATCTATTGTTTTATGGGAGGTTCATAACTTTGATTGACGAAATGAAACTATATTTTAAAAAACTTCCTTTTTTCCCCCTATCTTTACTTTAATTTACTTGATTTTATTAAAATAAACATTTTCAAGGGGTCTAAGTGAAAAAAAAATAGTAATTGATTTCAAAAAAAGTTTTGGCCTTAGAAGTCTTAAATTTTTTTATTTGCAAACTTTTTTTTTTTAAATTATTTTGGTTTTTATAGGTGACTTAAAAAATCCTGAACAAATATCTGTGAAACCTGATAGTTCAAACATTGATACTGAAGTTAATATGAAGATGAAGTATTTAAAAAAAAACATCTTTTCGGATAAGGTACAGGCTATAAAAGCAAAAAAAATCAGAAAGAAAAATGGGTATTTTCAAATATATAAGAATTATAAACTTAATAAGTATAAACCTAATCATACCATATAGTTTTAACAAAAAAAATGATATTCCAGTATAAAGTTTTTTAAGATTATTAGTTCAACAAACCCTGGAAAAGCAACTAGAATCCATACCTAGCCATTAAAAATTCAACTTAATTATTCTTACATTTTATCATCCCAAAGTTTAACCACATATACAGGGCCGGATTTAGGTATATAGGCTACAGCTACATAGGTTACAGCCTACACTCCAAAATAAAACAGAGTCAACTTGCAGAAAAAAATATTTGGAAGGATGACAATCCAAATCCTAATAAAAATAGTATACTGGAATCTTTTCATGTGTTCTTTTAAAAAAATATATTTTATTTGTGATAATTACAATGGCATTTTTTGAGGGGAAATCAATTGTTTTTATATTGCTTAGAGACAAGTTTTGCAAGGATATTTTTATTTTAGGTTTAAACCCCTAAACTAAGAACTATGAATGTCATAACTACCAACAAGGAAAGAAATTCAATTATTTTAGTGTATACTTTTTCAGTGAAAAGAAAATTTCATTTATCAAAGAGAGAAGGACATCACAGAATCCGGCACATTAAATCTTTGGATAAGAATTCCCGCTTTTACAGAAAAATTGAAATAGTTTTCAGGTTCCTTGTTGCATGGATTCTGATATTTTGTGGTATGTATCTGGAGATGCTTTTATTGTGCGTGGCGAACTTCAAACGAGGATATGGCTTTTCCCCTGCATGTAAATAGAGGTAGATTTTAAGAGTTTCTTAATGATGAAATGACCCATCTGGGTACATCCACAAATGGTGTCACACTTGGACAGGGGGTTCATGAAGCTGTGACACTTTGCGACAAAGGGTTACAAGTGTGGTATCACACACATCACATAAAAAACATTGCAAAACAGCAGAATTTAATGCATTTTAATTTGGTAGTTTCCAATATAAATTTTTTCTTTTGCCCAGTAATGGATTAATATGTTTTAACTATAAAGTGAATCTAGTGCAGTGTATTTTACTTTGTTTTTGGTTAATGATGTTGTGTGTGCAATAAAATAATCATTATCACTTTCAAGCAAAACATCAAGTTTAATTCCTATTGTGGTTATGCTTAGCATGTTAATATTTGTTTTATAATTATTCTACTTAATCGAGAAATAAGTAAGGTTATTGTTGGTTTTTATTGTTTGTTACAGGTCTGATCTTTGTCACTTTTAAAACAGCTTAATTTCGAGACAGCAAAGTTGTCATCCCCACATTCACTCTTGATGGTCAACCAAGGAAAGTTGTAAAATAAAATTTCAGATGCCATCCTATAACTTAGTTCTTTGTTTCTGAACTGCCAGTAAATATAATTTATAATGTGCTATAGAACGTGACAGAGAGGGCGCAGGAGAATGGTGACACATGACAAGTAGGTGGAAGGGAGCCAAGGGTCTCCAGTTGCCCAGTCAATAAAGGTGTTCAGCTGGTAATCAGAGGATTAATAGTTCGAGCCCATGCAATGGACTTAACAAGGAAAAGTAGTGATATTGAAATCTGAGAGTTGCTAGATTCGTTGCAAAAGTAACAGAAAGTCGTCCAGAACATCCAAAAAATTATACAGGACTGGTGCACGATAATTCTGATTGGGGTCCAATGTCCAGACAGCTATTGAGGTTACGTTGGGAGCCAGCTTAGGTGTTTTCTCGTCATCTAACATTGGTTCTAAAAAATAATGAGATGCATGTATGAATGTGTGTGAGATAAGTCTCAGTTAGAGGATAGAAATACTCAGCCGGAAAACATATAAATCAACTAAATCACTCAAAGGGAGTAAAAAATATTGAGTAGAATGGCAACATCATTTATGGACAGCCATGTTGCACACATTCGGTTAAATGTTTGTGTGAATAAGCAGATGTCTTTTAAAGGTTCGATTACCATAAAATGGTCCATTGCATACTTTAAACGTGTGGCTTTTCGTCTGTGTGTATGCGGAAGTGTGTTTCAAGATTTCGTTTAAGCAGGAATCTCTTGTTGCACACTTCACATGCAAATTGCTTAGGTCCTGGATGGGTTGCAAGGTGCCTCTTGAGTGCTTTCTTTAAATCGAACGCCTTGTTGCATACTTCACATATATATTCTTCAAGTGCATGTTGCTCATTCCTTGTGTGGATACGAAGGTGTCTGTTGAAGCTCACCTTGTTATGAAACGACCGATTGCACACCTCACACGAGTGCGGCTTTTCCCCCGTGTGAATGAGAAGATGCGTTTTCAGACTCGAGCTCTGCGAGAATGCCTTGTTGCACAGTTCGCATGAGTGTGGCTTTTCTCCCGTATGGGTTAGGAGATGCAGCCTGAGAGGAGTCTTGTCTCCGAATGCCTTATTGCATATTTGGCACACATGCTTTTTTTCTCTCTGTGTGTGAACAGCAAGGTGTCTTTTGAGGTGATACTTTGTAATAAAAGCCCTGCTGCAGAGTTCACACGCGTGTTGCCTTTCCCCAGTGTGAACAAGAAGATGAATCATCAGTGTCGAATTGCGAGCGAATGCCTTGCTGCAGACTTTGCACGCGTGCGGTTTTCCTCTGTTGTGAACGAGGAGATGCGTTTCGAGATTCGACTTTTGGTAAAGTTCTTTGTTGCCCGTTTGGCAAACAAATTCTTTTTTAACGGTGTCAACAGAAAGGTTACTTTTGAGGGATTCCATTGCACTAAGCACGTTGCAGGAGATGCCAAAAGTGACTGATATTCCGAGTAGTTAATGCAATTATGTATTCTACTTCTTCTTCACAGGAAATCTGTTGGTTAATCTGTCTTTTAAGGTCGCCCTGATTTTTCGGGGGGATTATGGTTCATGGGGTTGCGCCAAATTCTCCTCGCCAAACGCTCCGCGAAGAACTGGTTTCGTTTCTACCTTCTCCTTTCACCTCAAAGCTGCTCGACTGGTTTTAGCGCTGCCTGATTGGACGAAGCAGAGATTTCGTGACCGAAAAGATCGTTTGGTTAGTATTGGAATTCCTAGGTTCACCTCCTCTCTGCTTTCGACGGTCGAGTGGCCGGGGGTGAAGCCGATCGGATATGCTTAGCGCTCGGCATAGGGGCTTCGGTACGACCGCAACCCCAGTAACCATAATGCTCGCTTGCTCCCTGCTTTCGACGGTCGGGTGGCCGGTGGTGAAGCCGATCGGATATGCTTAGCGCTCGGCATAGGGGCTTCGGTACGACCGCAACCCCAGTAACCATAATGCTCGCTTGCTCCCTGCTTTCGACGGTGGGGTGGCCGGGGGTGAAGCCGATCGGATATGCTTAGCGCTCGGCATAGGGGCTTCGGTACGACCGCAACCCCAGTAACCATAATGCTCGCTTGCTCCCTGCTTTCGACGGTCGGGTGGCCGGGCGTGAAGCCGATCGGATATCAATAGCGCTCGGCATGTGAGATTAGGTTCGACCGCAACCCCAGTAACCATAATGCTGGGTCTCCTCCCTGCTTTTGACGCTCGGGTCGGATGGTAAAGCCGTTCGGACAACGATAGCGTTCGGATATGGAGAGCGCATATTTTCATAGAATAATAGACGCACTTATTATTTTAGCAAATGCTCAAAAATTAATCCATCCTTATTCAATATATTAGTTGAATAAGATTAGAATGTTATTTTTTACATTTAATTTCCAAGATGTTTTTTTTTATTATACATGGAAAAAGCAATTATTTTTGGTAATTGAATAAAATTAAGAATTTTATACATGAATTTTTTCATCTCTTTTTTTTTTAATGACAGTTTATAGTAATTAAATAAGATTACAAAATTATTAAATTTTATTTATAATGAGCCTTTTCAGCTTTTTTTTTATTATTATTATTATTATACATCTAAAAAGTAATCTGTCACTTAATAAAAACTTGAATAAGTTTAAGAACGATATATTTTTGTATTTAATTTTCCAGACATTATTTATATAATATATCTAAAACGTAATAAATCAGTCAATTGAATAAGATTTTTTTTTTTAAATTACATTAATTTTTCCAGATTTTTTTTTATACATTTTAAAATTAATCAATATTTCAATTTATAGACATTTAATAAGATAAGAATTTTTTATTAAATTTATTTTTTACATTAATTTATATTTCAGCTTTTTTTTTATCATACATCTAAATATTAATCTATGATTCGATTTTTGAAATTTGAAAAATGTTAATGAATCCTCTCTTTTTACATTTAATTTATAGCCATTTTTTTTTTATTATCCAAAAATTCATTAGTTGATATCAATTTCAGGTTAGTTTATATCAATAGAATAAGATTTAAGAAGTTTATTTTAATTTTCAACTTTTTAAACATTTATACATCTAAGTTTAACATCATACATCTAAAGTTTTATTATAATTAATCAGACTGTGTTTACTACAAATTTATCGTTCGTAACCCGAAAGCTTAAGTTTAATATTTAAAAAATATTTTTTAGGTTTCTAAACAAAAATTAAAAATTGTAAATATATCCATTTAGAAATAATGTTTATTATTATTACGTTCTAAACAATATCACACAATCACTGCACATATTTATCTAAATTAGTTGTTTTGTTTAGACAATATTTCTATTCCCAAATAGCTTATTATAAAGAAGAAATTGTATTAAAAAAAGAAGAAAGCTTTGGAAATAAAAAGATTTTTTCAAAATAAAATTATTATTTTATATATATATTTAGTTTATTTTGTGTCACTCTTTTTACATTTAAATGAAATTCCTATCTTCAAAAGGACAAACTATTTATAATTTTTTTGTGTGTCTTTTTAGGCAGTCAATTTTCCTTTTTAAAATAAACATTTCAGAAACATTAGTCGGTATTAAATATTAGTATAATATTATTAAATGATAGTTATATAAAAGCTGTTTTTTAAGTAAATTACAAGACAACCATCTCAAAAAAAAAATCTAAAATTTTATTCAATCGAGTTTTTAAATATTATTTTTAATTATTTCGATTACATGTATATTTCTTGCAATAAAAAAATCATATTAAATTTTACTGATATCAAGGAAGCTCAATATATCGTATATAAATATGTTCTAATACAACGCCAGCTCGTTATTGATTACTGACAAGAGAAACATATTTCACTATTTTATTTCCACCTTTTCACAGATATACAAAGAAAAAAAATTGCTAGATTTTTTTTAAAACTTTTATGTCTTACTTTTTTTTTAAACTATGTGACATTGCGATTCGCTACAGTAACTAAAAGCTCTTAAATAGCTAAAAAGAAAAAAGTATAACCAGTATTAAAATATGAAAGAAAAGATATTAAGAAGTAAAAACTGTATGTAAACTATTCGCGATATCACAGTTTGAAAATGACGTAAAAGTAAAGGGTATAGCAATTTTTTCTTTGTATGTATGTGGAAAGGTAGAAATAATAGTGAAATCTGTCACCAGAGTCAGAAATCGCACTACGTATTCGACATAAGAGTTAGTGCCCCATTCAATACGGCATTCTTATTATGGCATGTAAAAACGTACTTAAATTATACATATTTTTATTCAAGTTCAGTGACAATGTGAAATTAACTATATTTTAATCCTTTCTTTTAAACTCCCTGCTCTCACCTCGTAAAGCGAGCCGTTTGTTACACAAGTATACGTCAATATAAAATAACTCAATATGGCTATTATTTTTTTTTTTAATCTGGAAATACGTTTCCAATTGCCATGACCCGGTTCATAAAATAACGTACTCATAATTGGCGTTTGTGAATTCGAAAATTCTAAATACTCAAACCAAGGTTTCGGTTTTGGTAAATAACGTCGCACTACAGTACAGTGGGCTATTGGCGACGGTTCCAGACCTATCTCGAAAGAAAGACCTGGGAACGACATCTCGTATTTTTAAACGACGAGGATAACATCTGAGCTGGCACCCACGCCTTCAATAGGCGTCAGAACTTTGGACCCCGATCTGATTTATCGTGCACCAGTCCCGTATACACGCCGGTATAATTTGTTGGATGTTCTTGACGACTTTCTAGTATTTTTGTAGCGAAGCTGGCAACCCTCCAATCGCAAGATCACTACTTTTTTCTTTGTCAAGTCCATCGCATAGTCTCGAACTAGCAATCCTCTGATTTCCAGATGAGCGCCTTTATCCACTGGGATACCGGGGTCCCTCAAAGAAAGGGATAGTTAAAAAATAAAAGTGTTCTCGGATCATTTGCTTCCGAATAGTCACCAACTACTGTGATCAGCTCTAGTGCGACGTTAACCAACCAACCGGGTCTTTCCGTCCACATAGACCCCGAACCGTCGCCAATAGCCCAATGTGCAACTCTTGGTTTGGTTTGGTTTGGTTAATTAACGTCGCACTAGAGCTGCACAATGGGCTATTGGCGACGGTTCGGGGTCAATCTCGAAGGAAAGACCCGGGAACACATTCATACATGCACCTCGTTATTTTAGAACCATGGTCAAATGACGAGGAAACACCTGAACTGGCACCCAACGCCTTCAATAGACGTCGGGACTTTGGACCCCGATCAGATTTATCGTGCACCAGTCTCGTATACACGCCAGTATAATTTGTTGGATATTCTGGACGACTTTCTAGAATTTTTGTAGCGAAGCTGGCAACCCTCCGATCGCAAGATCACTACTTTTTTACTTTTCTATGTCAAGTTCATTTCACGGATTCGAACCACCAATCCTCTGATTAGTAGCTGAACGCCTTACCAACTGAGCAAATGGGGCTCAATGTTCAACTCTAGTGCGACGTTAATTAACTAAACCAATGTAAAAACTCGTAAAAGCTGATTTGGTATAAATGTCCCCACGTTGTAGTTCGGAGAGTGGGGTGCCATATTAGGTAGTTAAGCTCACCTCCTCATAGTTCGAATTATCAGGTGTCATCGCACTGATACTGCTTTGTGGATTTGCAAACCCAGCTTTAGCTGCCCTTGAACATTAGATAAATTCACACAAGGTTTGGTTTGGTTGGTCTTGTTTAATAGATCCCCGATTCGTTGTGTAGCTCTACTGCTACGTTAATTAAAACCAACGAATTGAGTTTTCCAACATTTTGCGTCAGTTGGTAAGTTGAATAAACGTCGCACTGAAACTACACAATGGACTATTGGAGATGGCTTAGCATCTACCTTGAAGGATAGACCCGGGAACACTACCCTAAACCATGGTCATATGACAATGACAACACCTGAACTGGCACCCCACAAACCTGATGGGTTGCCAGATCATTTGCTTGCTTTGGTCATTTTAAACCATGATAAGGTGAGCACAACTACCTAATCTGGCACCCAACCCTACGAACTTGAACTAAACGACAGTTGGACCAAATCATGAGGACATTTGGAACACGTCAGATTTAACGTACATCAGTCTATAGTGCATGGCGAATGTCTGGGCGAACGACGAAGATCAAACTTGCAATCCCCCTCTTTAAAAAAAGGCTTCCGTGGCCGAGTGGATAAAGGCGTTAGCTGGGAATCAGAGGATTCTTGGTTCGATAATGTGCGACGGACTTGACTAAGAAAAGTAAAAAAGTAGTGATATTGTAATCAGAGGGTTGCCAGCTTCGCTACAATGTCGAATCTACAATATCTACTAGAAATGTCCTCCAGAACATCCACAAAAATTATCGGCGTGTATACGGGACAGGTGCACGATAAATCTGATTGGGGTCCAAAATCTCGACGTCTATTGAAGGCGTTGGGTGCCAGTTCAGGTGCTTCCTCGTCATCTGACCATGGTTCAAAAATACGAGGCATCGTTCCCGGGTTTTTCCTTCGAGGTAGGCCCCTAACCGTCGTCAATAGCCCACCGTGCAGCTCTAGTGTGAAGTTAATTAACCAAACCTCATTAAAAAAATGCATTTCATACTAAAAAATTATTAAAAAGTATTGAATTTTCGTATTTTTTGTTGAGATTTTTTTTACAAAAGTCTGTTAAGGCAAGTTTGTTTTATAAAGAAAATTTATTAACAAATTATGTTATATATTATTGAAGCGTGTTAAACATAATTAAATTTTGAATCTAGTGGACATCTCAAAATTTTAAAGTGTAAATCGAGGCTTTATGGGCCAGTTCAGGAATTGGGTCTGGTACCAACTTTTTGGGGGTCCCCCATTTGCCCAGTGGGTAAAGGCGTTCGGCTAGTAATCAGAGGATTGTGAGTTCGAGTCCGACTAATGGACTTGATCGTTGTGATCGTAGGGTTTCCAGCTTCGCTACTAAAATACTAGGAAGTCGCCTAAAAAACATATCCAACAAATTATACTAGCGTATATACGAAAATATTGTACGATAAACCTGATTGGGGTTAATGTCCTGACGCCTGTCGAGGTTGCATTGAGTACCAGCTCAGGAGTCGTCCTCGTTGTCTGACCAAGGTTAAAAAATACGAGGTATTGTTCCCGGGTCTTTCCTTCGAGATATAAACCGAATCGTCGCCAATAGCCCATTGTGCAACGTTAATTAACCAAACCAACGTTTTGGGATTCTAAATTTAAAAAACGATCACAAATGAGCAATATAAATAATTTTAAGGAAAACACACTTTTGAATTATTATTACGTATATCTTCTGAAAAAATCCGGGACACACACCAAAGTGAAATATTAAAACAATGTCGAATATAACAATGCATTTTAACTGTAATTATAGCCAAGTAGTATACAAAACTAATTTGGTACACATAATGCAAAATGCTCATCAGGTACCAATGGCTGATAGTACAAATCTATGATATAATTTTTAAAAGCTAATCAACACAAAAACATAATTTATAAAACCTAATCAACACAAAAACATAATTTATAAAAGAATGGGAATGAAATAATTTCACGCACTGTCAAACTGCAAATTTGATATTTAAAGAAAGTGCTTCAGAATAGTTTAAAAATGACACACTTAAATATTGTTGACTAAAAATAAAAGACACGAGATGAAGCTGTTACCTACCATGAAGCTGTTTGTTTAAACGACCCAAACTTTTATTTTTAGTCAAATAACAAAAGTTGTCCAGACTTTGAATAATACCGTTTTTTTTTTTAACTATTTCATATACAAGGCCTAACTTATCTTTTTTAGTAACATATATTAATGGTAAAAACTACTTTTAAACTTAATATTTAAATATTTACGAATTTTCGTTTAGTGCACATGATTAAACCATACTTGCTAATCCTGCAGGTCTGAATCACTTTTCTTTCAATACTTAATTACAAAATTATAATCATTATAAATTAATGATAAGTAGTAATTACTAATTATTGTGATTAAATATTGTATTGTAACAGGATTACCAAAAAATTCCAAGTTTTAAGACGCTATGACTTAAATTACCATCAAAATGACGATTTCAATTCATTAAAAAAAAATTGACAAATATCCTGACACAAATTGGCAGAATTTTAAAATCGGGTAGGAATTCGGTAAATAATAACCTACAATTTTATATTACTTTTTACCAAAATTCATGCATAGGAACAATAATCAAACGTTTTTGTATGCGATATCCCATTCAAAATTAAGCATGTCATTTCTAAAAATTTATTAGGGTTTGTTTCAAGGACGTTTGGGGAAGGTTCGAATAATAGGAAAATAATTTTATAAGGAACCAGGGTCTAAAATCTTGAATATATTTTTTTAATAAGTAACGAAAAATTTAATGAAATCATCACTAATATTTATAAAAACTAATAGAACATTTAATCAAAAAGTTGTCGATTAATTACAAGTATTCTGCAATAAAGCGCTTAGATAAATATAATGTTCACTTAAATTTTATTTGAAGGTGTTTATATTCGATTTGTTATTCAGGTAAACCAACCACTTTTAAAATCAGATATATCAGAACTATAAAGACAATAAATTACACTCAACTGCAACATAGGCCAAATGATCGAGTGATTAAATCATAATGCTACATCGTTTAAATAAAAAAAGTTTTCGAAAAGCGTTTAGCATAAATAGAAATTGACTGCAAACTGGATTGCATGAATTATCGTCATACAAATGGACCACGACAGATTTAACATCCGCCAGTTCCCTTAAGACGTTATTGTTCGGTTAAACGACGGTGATTGAACTAGCAATCCTCCGATTACGAGCATGCTGGTTTTTTAACCATGTCACATTAACCCTAACTGTACAACCTCCGTTGGTTGGATCAATGTCGCTCTAAAATTATCAATAAAAATAAAAAATTACACATTCTACTCGACAATAACTTAAAAAAAAAAAAAAAAAAATTCAAAAAAACACATGCTGATTATTTAAGGAACACTTGAATTCGTCGAAATTATTAGTATAATCAAAATTGTAAAGTCAGTAACGGAAAAAAACTTTTAGAAAATGATTACTTGATTGAAAATGTGAATGCAATTGCAAATATTATATTCTAAACATTAAAAAAAAAATTGACTACATTGTTCAGTTTTAATTTTCAAAGCAATTGGAATAATTTATTTCAGAATCAAAATTTATTGGAAATCTCTGAAAAATTGTTTTAAAAAGCAACTTTATTCGTTTCAAAATCAAATGTGCAACAACAAATCCACGGGGAAAGTTAACCAGACATTTTCCACATCCCCTCTCCGTTCTTGGAAACAAAGAGCGACGACGTCGGGGCGGGCTGAAAGGTTGCAAGGACAAACCAAAATTATTCAATTTGGCGATATTTAAACTTTTAAATAGTCAAAATCCGGATTTTTTAAAATTATAAACTGCTTCAAAACTTTCACAATTTTTAAATATTTTGTTACAAATATATATTTATAAAAATGTAAGCGATATTTCGCTATTTGTCGGACTATTTTATTTAGAGTTGGGCGAAATGTTTTCACTAATTTGGCGATTTCCCGATATTTTAGCTGGCAGTCCTATCTTTTTGTGACCTCCCAAGGCGCGGACCCCACTGACGGACCCTTATCAGATAAAAACTTGTTCTCGGAAATTCTCCCTCTCTTGTCTCCCCCCCCCCCCCTCCTAACCCCCCAAACACACGGTCAACTGTCCAGTAAAATGTCTTCCCGCCAAACGTCCTCTTTGTCGCCCACCGTCTACCGTCACTAAACAATGAACTAGAAAAACTGCTAGATTTGGCAAAACAATCGCCAAATCTGGCTGTTTCTAATATTTTATAAGATTTCAATGGATAAGTTTGAAAGTATAAAATTAATTAATTTTTGGATTCAAACTTAATAACTATTTTTTTTTTTTAAATACGTGTTTAATTAAAAAAAAATTGGAATATAAGGTATTTTTTGTAAAAAAATTATATTTTTTTTCTTTATTTGGCGAAAAAGTTTTTCTAAATTTTCAGCCAAATATTTAGGAAAAGCTGCCAATTTATAACCCATAACATATGCTTTCATTTGAGCGCGCAAAAGAGAGCACAGAGATGCTGCTTTTCATAGCTTCTTTCTAACATTATTGTGTCTTGCTTAAGTATTAATTTGTAGTTTTAACGCTTAAATGTAATTTATTTTATATTTCTTTCATTATTATGGATAAATCCCAATGTATATAATGAAGTTTATTTATTATTGGTAAGAATTTAAAAGGTATACTTTTTTTGCAGTTCATTAATTAGCGGTCCATAACATTTTAAAACGTAATCTGACCTAATCTTTGAAAAAAATCCATTTCCAATGTGAATTGTTTACATTTTTATATTTAACCGATATTTTTCTTTGATTATTGAATATTTCATGAAACTATTTTTAATTAAAAATTTTAAACATGCAAAAAGATAGTTCAAAAATTTTCATGGAGACAAGGATTAATTTGTCCCTTTTACATATTTAATGTTTGAATTTCAAAATATCAGAATTTACCTCTGTTTCCCCCCCCCCCCCCCCTTAAAAAAATACTATTTGAAATAACTATTGTTAATTAAGTATAATTAGTTACACTCAAAAAGAATATGCATCACTTGTACACTATGATGTATTTTTTCTTCAGCAAGTTTTTTACTCCCTCCTTGAAAATGTTTTTTAAAGTATTTAACGTTTTAAAAATAATCACTCAATACTTATTTAAAAAAAAAATAGATACTTTTTTAATTTATGAAAAAGATAACTAATTAAAATAACGGATATCATGAATGCTTTTAATAAATTATACGCCATACAACAAGTTTTTTTTTTTTAATATTAAAAATTTATTTATGACTAAAATTTTATTTTGTATTTATTAAATTCGGAAAAGATTTTTTTTTAAACTTAAAAAAACAGTACCATTATACAATTGGTTTATACTATTTGAAATTAGGTAGCAAAATCGTTAAAAACATTTAAAAAATATTCACATTTACTATTTTATATCACAAATTTGTTTTTCATAAGAAATCAATGTTTCATTAAAAATAAAAAGTTTCAGTTTTGGAAAATATTTTTTTTTAAATTTATCAAAAAGAAAACTAAATTAAAATAACGGATATCATGAATGCTTTTAATAAATTATACGCCATATATAAAGTTTTTTTTTTAATATTAAAAATTTATTTGACTCATATTTTATTAAATTCGGAAACAATTTTTTTTTAAACTTAAAAAAACAGTACCATTATACAATTGGTTTATACTATTTAAAATTAGGTAGCAAAATCGTTTAAACTTTTTAAAAATATTCACATTTACTATTTTATATCACAAATTTGTTTTTCAAAGAAATCAATATTTCCTTAAAAATATAAAGTTTTGAGTTTTGGAAAATAATTGGTTTTTTTAATTTCTCAAAAGAAAAACCAAATTAAAATTATGCATATCATGACTATTTCATCATGCATAATAATTTGTGTGCTATATTAAAAAAAAATATTGTTAAAAACTTTTTTATTTAAAAAATTATATTTTTTTTATTAAAAAAAATTTAAAACACATTTTCGGCATAATTATTAAATTTGCGAAATAATCCTAGTTTATACTAAATAGATTTTAAAACATGCGAGGTAATTATGATTTTGTATTTTCAAAACTGTTGAATTTCAGTCAAGTTATTCGAGGTAAAAATCGTCGACCAGATGTCAAAAGTGCTATAATTTTAAGTTTTAGTCTTTAAATAATACCTTAGTATAGAAATATTTACTACATACACTGAGACTGATATCTCATAATAGCAACCGTAGCGACTAAACAAACAAAAGCAGAGTTGTCTGCTGTAAGGAAGAAATCGAAACTACTAGTACTTTTCCCTCTTGATATGTCACGTAAAACTCCCGCATAAAATCTGTTTTGGCTTCATTGTACGAAAACTTAGAGGAAGAGTGGGGTGTTGAAAGTCAACCGGTTCGACCCAACTACCCGTTGAATACAGCGCAGGATTCTAATTGATAATAAGACATCAAGTTCATAACAAGAATTTATTCTTCCTTGGGACGGACAGAAAGGCACAGAGATACACACACTTCATACTTTCACAAGATCTCAAGAGCTACTAAAAAATATACAACTACGCTACTCCGTGACGTAACCGCAGCGGCCTCTGATTGGCCCGCTATTACGTCACGGGTTAATATGAATTCATGGTGTCGCAACATCCTCCCACCTTTTTTAGTGAAATACCTTATCACTCAAAAACAAATAATTGCTGATTAAATAAATCCAACCTTTTAGGGGCTTAATCAACCTCCCGGACCTTGTAAACTGATTTTTTACTTTTTCCTCATCTTTGGTTGGGATAGACGCTGCAACACCATTGAATTTTACAAATTTCTCAACACATTCATCTTCTGATTGAATTTCTAGAGGATAAATTCGCTGCACTGGTCTCATGAAGACCCCAGACAGTGTTTTTACTTTGACAGTACGCACCTTATTATCGCGACCTGCAATTAATTCCGTGACTATTGCTAGCGGCCAATTTAACCGCTTCTTATTATCGTCTCCAATTAATACCACTTCACCAATTTTTGGCTCACGAACATTTTTAATGTCGCCTTTCTTCTGTATTACTCTCGCCTAAAACGACTCCTCAACTCATCCAAAAGTTTAGCTCTATACCTTATCCTTTTATGTAAACTTTTACTCTCCAATACGTTTATGTCTATGGTATCAGAGTTTCGATTTTCCATGAGAAACATAGAAGGAGTAAGTGAAATTAATTCTTTCGAGTTTTCTGCCATGTAGGTAAGTGGACGCGAATTTATGACAGCCTCACAATCACATAACACAGTCCCGAGTTCTTCATGAGATAAGACCGACTTCCGAGTGTTCGCCTTAACAACTCTTTGATGACACGCACCAACCTCTCCCACCAACCGCCCCACCAGGCGGCAGTAGGGGGATTGAACTTCCAAATTATTCTCTGAATTTTGAATTCCCTTAAAATTTTATCCCAATCTAATCTAGAAAGTTCATTATAGGCACCTCTAAAGTTACTCCCATTATCTGAATATATAGTCTTAGGCCTACCCCTTCTGGCAATGAATCGACGAACCGCTAGAAGAAAAGAATCTGTCGATAGAGAAGCCACAAGTTCCAAATGAATAGCCCTGTAAACAGCACATGTGAATAATACAATCCAAACCTTTGTTCCATTCTTCAGAAATAATGGGCCCGCCAAATCTACACCTATAACCTCGAAGACTACAGCGTCGGAAACTCGATCTCCAGGCAACGGACAAGGTTCACAAGACATAGGTTTTACTTTGAAACGTTTACATTGCATACAATTATAAATGACATTTGTACAACTTTTCTAAATTTAAGAATCCAATAATTTTCCCGCAATATTCCCATAAGAATCTATGTTCCAGCATGACAGTTCTTTTTATGAAGGGATTCAATCAACAATTTGGTAAATACACATTTTCCTGGTAGTAATATGGGTGACAGAAATGATTGATCATCATCCCTATTAGTAATTTTAGTTTTTACCCTGAGAATATTGTTACTATCTTTATATACATCTATACCGTTAAGCATTTTAACATCACTTAAATAACACTTTTGAACTATGCGAATTAAGGATTTTTCAGCATTTTCAATTTCACAAAGAGAAAGAGTAGAATCTTTACATAAGTTACCTTTTTTCATACAATTATTTACAAAACGTAAAACATAGGCAAATACATGAATAATTTTATCATAATCAGATATTCTTAGAGCATACCAAGGTACAGTTTCATGTTCTAAATTTAAATTGACCAATTCTGTCTTTTTCTTTTCAGAATTTACATCTATTGGTTCACAACAAATTTCACTAATAGGCCAATGCTCACAACTATTTTTTAACCACAGTGGCCCCTCCCACCATTTAGACTCCAACATTTGTTTGGGAGAACACGATCGGGATAACAAGTCAGCTACATTCATGTTACCCGGAACATGTCTCCAAGATTGGAATTGAGTTAATTCTTTAATTTCCTTAACTCGGTTGGCAACAAACACAGACCAATTACCATGTTCCTTTATCCACCAAAGTGCCACAGCCGAATCAGACCAAAATATAACTTTAATATCTGGTAAATTAAGTGCATGGATAATAGAATTACAGAGCCTAGCTCCAATGCAACATGCCATTAATTCTAATCGAGGGATACTTAATGGTTTTAAGGGAGCCACTTTGGTCTTAGCACGTATAAGGGTAACTTTAACCTCTGATTCCTCTACTGACCTAACAAACACACAGGCAGCATAAGATGTTTTACAAGCATCAACAAAAACATGCAACTCAGAAGTTTCATTAAATAATGTGTAACGAGGTAAAGTTACCTCTTTTAGCAAATGTATTTCTCTAAACCACTTCAGAAACTTACGCACTATATCGTTTGGCAGTTCAGAATCCCAAGGCAGTTTTAACTTCCAAGTGTCTTGCAACAACAATTTGGGAGGCAAAGTTGCCGGAGATAACATACCTGTTACATCAAAAATTGTATGTACTGTTGACAAAATTAATCTTTTAGTAATTTTAGTCTCGCATGTTAAGGCTTTAAAATCAATGTTACACCTTAAAGTATCATTGTCTAAATTCCATATCATTCCCAGAAGTGAAGCATCTCCACTATGTTGAGTAGTATATTTACATGCTACATTGCTTTGCCAACCTCGTAAGTCAAAACAACCTTTTGACATTATCAATTCTGCCTTTTCAATGAAATTCTCTTCATCATTTACATTATTTACACCAGTAAGACAATTATCTACATAAAAAGAACTTTTTAACTTTTGAGCAACATCTTTAAATTCAGGAAGAGAATTATCTAGAAGATGCATTAGTGATGCACTTAATAAAAAGGGCGAAGCATTCAACCCGAAAACTACTCGACAATGTCTATAAATTAATTCACCTTCCTCACTAGGGAAAAAAAATCTCAAATAGTCTCTATCCTTTGGTGCAACGGATAACATTAAAAAGGCTTTCTCAATGTCAGCACTCAATCCAATCGGGAATAATCTAAATCTATCTATTATATCAGGTATTAATTCAATAAGGTTAATTCCTTTAATTAAACACTGATTAAGAGAAATTTTCCCTTTCTCACACGCAGATCCATCAAATCCCAAGTAGCACAAGACGTCGTAACGACGTTGAAAACAGGTAGTAAACGTCGCAATTTGGTCGGCGTCGCAAAAAGACCGTGAAAACAACGCCTTTTAGCGGCAATAAATGCGACGTCGTTTTCTGGATGCCATTTTTAGGTGTAAAAACGTGGTTTCAGCGTCGTAAAAAAAACCCATAGAAAATCCTGTCTTAGTAAAATATTCAAAGGAGATCGTTACTATAAGAAAGGTTTATTGTAATGAAAGTCATTTTCATTTTATTCCACACATTTTTAAAAAATAAATTATGATTTTTTTAATATTTTTTAAGACTAAAATTTATAGATATTTTTATTAAATGTAACATAGAGAAATAATTATTAATATAAAACAATTAATTATTAATTAAAAAGATAATTATTAATTAAAAAGATAATTATTAATTAAAAAGATAATTATTAATTAAAAAGATAATTATTAATTAAAAAGATAATTATTAATTAAAAAGATAATTATTAATTAAAAATAAGTAAATATTAATTAAAATAATTTACCAACTCTGTATTTTCATTATTTTAACTATCATTAGAAATCACTAAATTTTAAAATGATTGATTATTATTAATTTTAAAATAATTTGGTTATACTTTAATTTATTATTAATTTTAAAATAATTTGGTTATACTTTAATTTATTATTAATTTTAAAATAATTTGGTTATACTTTAATTTATTATTAACAATAAAGTATTTTTAGTTTTAAATATTAATTATTAGTTTAAAATATTCTAACTTAGTTTTTAGACAAACCTACATTACAAATATATTTTTTATTCCCGTTCCCTACAAGAAAATAAATGAAAGCTTAATAAATGAATTTTTAAAACATATTTCTTTATTTTAAAGCGAATTAATTTAGAAGTTTGGATAAAAACATGAAATAAAAATTAATAGAAAATATTTTTGAATAATAAAGTAATTTTTGATGAATAATAATATTGTTAAAGAATATTTAGAATAACAGAAAGTAATGTTTAATAAATAGTATTAGAAATATATTTTTTTCTTCCCCCCCCCCCCCCCCAAATAAATAATAGTAATGCTAAATAATTGAATTTTTTAACAATGAATTAATTTTAACATTTGGCTAAACGTTATTTTAATAAATAATAATAGAAATTGTTTTTTAATAATAAAAAGTAATTTTCGGTAAAAAATAATAATATTATTAAAAATTTCTTAGAGTAACAAAAATTAATTTTTAATAAATAATTAAAAAAAAAATTATTTGTAAAACGAATTAATTTTGAAATTCAGTTAATTTTTTTTAATAAATCATTAAAGATGTTGCTTTTTTAACAATAGAAAGAAATGTTTTTAATAAATATTTTTTTTTAATTATTTTTCTCACTTGTGAAAAGCAATAATTTTGCAAGCAACTTTAAAAATATTTTTAAAGAAATATTAATAGAAATATTTTTATCCCCCCCCCCCCCCAATAATAATAATGCTTCTTTAAATGAATGTTTGAAACATATTACCCACTTGTAAAAATAATTAAATTTGAAATTTAGCACAAAATTTTAACAAAATAACACTTTTTCGAAAAAAAGAACCCTTCTTATCGTTCTTGTGATGTCAAAAGAAACTAGTTTCGTCTCTGTGGTTCTGGCAACATCTACCTCGGCGGCATTTTCTGTTGTGAAAAAGTCACGTCCTCACGTCTCCTCATGGCATGGCGGAAAACTAAGTGCATTATATGCTTCTTCGAATTTATACGATGAAAAATTATCTGCCATTAAGCGTAATGGAAAAAAGGTAAATATGCATGCCTACATACAAACTACACATCAAATTGTTGTCTATTTATGAACAATGTTGTTCTCCTAAAACTGGCACGATGACACTCGTTTCTAAAAAGCGTCATTCTAAAGTGCTTGAAATGACAATATTAGTACTGCTTATTTCTGAGAATTTCATACATATTATCAAGGAAATTTGATCATTTTACGAGTTATTTTTAAAAAGGTATGAACTCTTAAAATATTTCTTTGACGATTGAGATTGATAGTTGAGATGTTAATGTATTTAAATTAACCCTCACGTGGAGACGTGTTGTAATGCTACATGCTAGCGGTCTCTTTAGACTACGTCTCTCCTGAAGTTGTATAAAGTAAAATCTGCTATTCGTGGTTAACTAAATGCTTTTCCATAAATAAGCTTATAAATCTGTAGATATCCCATAAGTAATTTTTTTCGTCAACGCAATTTAAATTTTAAAAAATTCGTGGAACAAATTTATTTCAAATTTAATTTTGATACTTTTAGAAAAATGAAATTGATTTTTATTTCAGGAACTTTTTGTGTCCCTTTTAAAAAATTTTAGAACAAGGCCAAACATATAGTGCTCAATATTTAATTCAGTCATTGATTCATTATTACACAGGGTTCCCACGTACCTGGAAAACAAGAAAAACCTGTAATTGTCAAGGAATAGTTTTAAAAATTCTTAACATTTCTGGAAAAGTCCAGGAATTTTTCTAAATTTTGACTGTGAAAGTGCCTTGTATTCTTTTCCTTGCTATCCGATGAAATGTTCTTTTTATTATAAAAATGATATACTTTGACAAGTTATTATTTGCTGGCACTTAATTTTTATGGGTCACAACATTAATCTTTACTTTTTTTTAAACATATATTACATTTCATGTATTTCTAATTATGTAATTTCGTTTGAAAACTTTAATTGTCAAGGATTCTTAATGTCAAGAGGCAAACCTGATTAGAAACAGTTAATTCCTAGTGTACGGTGTGACAATTGGTGGGGATAAATTTTATATTTTGGCAACCCTATTTCATGACATTTCTTGCAATATCATGATGTACCCTACTTTTTTTTCCCGCACCGTTTTACGTTTTTTGCCACGGCCTTGACGCCGAGGAGGCACCATACACTAGGAATTTACCAAAGTGGCAATTTCGGTATGGCCATTTTTTTTCTGTTTTTCAAATCACTTTCCGGTTAATCTGCCTTTCCGAGTCGCCCTGATTTTTTGCCAAATCCCATTACTTGGCTCCAAATGGTGATGCAGGGAGAAAATAGAGGAATTCTTTGATTGGTATGCTAGTGTCACGAATGTAAGATCTTCACAAAAGTTGTCAAGGGTTACCCAATTAGAAAAAATTAACTCATTTAAACAGCTCACAAATTTTGTAATGTGTAACTGTATATAGAATTTTCTCAATATTAAACTTGATTTAATTTACATAAACCCATTTTTTTTTTTTAAAGGTTTATACTTTTGAGATGAAGTTTATCCATCAACCTGAGTACTATGAATAGAATTATAAATGGTTAGTAATTTTAGTAATTTTATTGTTATATTTATAAAAATCTTGGTCATTACATAATTTTATTTTTAGTGTATTTGTTAAAAAGCTTGATAGTTTTTTTTACTATAAATCCAAGAATTATTTGGAGTGTGCAAAAAAAAAATTAAAAAAAAAATGATATTTTAACTATTAAGTATATAACTTGTAAGTAAAAATCTTGGTCATTACATAATTTTTATTTTTAGTGTATTTGTTAAAAAGCTTGATAGTTTTTTTACTATAAATCTAAGAATTATTTGGAGTGTGCAAAAAATAAATTAAAAAAAACACAAAATGATATTTTAACTATTAAGTATATAAACTTTAGCGTACTGCCACACAGTATTTTTTTTATTTCGGTTTGAATACTTTTTAAAATTTATGCTTGGACCAATTCATTAATTTTTAGAAGTGTAGTACATCGTTGCATACAACACTTTTAATTTATTAAACAAAGTACCACTGGTAAAAAATCAAAATGACATGCAATATATGGTGCTAGGGTTTGCAACACAATTATAAAATTCTGACATGAAAAGTGTAAACAATTTGAAGGAAATTTCATCAAAGTTAAAAAAGTAAATTCAAATATGTTTAATAACAGATTAACAATAAAATTTTAAATATCATAGTGTTAAAATTTTTAATGATAAAGTAAATTCTTGAAATAACAATATGATTGGATTTTTTTTTAATTACAGTACTTTTTTGTTTAAACATTTAAAAAGAATATGATATTTTTAAATAATCATAAAGGTTTATAAAGAAAATTGGTTATTTGCAAAGAGCAGAATGTTTTAGTTACAATTCTCAATATGTAATATTTGCATTTAACTGTGATATTTATCACTTGGTGATGTTTCATAATTAGTGATAAGCATTAAGACTTTAGAAAACAATAGTTAACTGATATTTTAACTATTATTTTTAGTTGCATATTGATAAAACCAGGACCTATTCAGAGGGGCATCGTAACTTGATTTGGCAGAATATGGGCATACGTAAATTAAAATTGAGCAGTAATATATTCTAAATGGGTAGTTGTAAAAATCAAGGCACTGGAGGTGATAATTGCATAATTTGTTTAAAATAGCCACTGAAGAGAACCTTGATCGTAATTTAGCTTTCAGAGTAAATGTGAAAATAATATTTGTCTTTTTTCTAGCTATTAACTACCGAAATTTGATTGTTCAAAAACGTACTTTCCCTTTTGTGTTCTAAACATTCCCAATTCTACGTAATTTAGCATTTTTATTATTCTTTTTTTTAAATAATTTTTTTGCATAAAACTGGGATTGATTGCAGTCCTCGCAACAAGTCCCTTTTTTCTCTAAAAGTTCTTTTTGTTACTTGAAGTACTAAAGTCCTTTTTTTTTCCGAATGTGGTCCCTTAATTCAGGAAAAATAGTTTGTTTCCCTTTATGGTTACGATAACACATTTCTGGCACTTTTTCGTCCCCTATTCAACCAAAAATTAAATTTTTTTTATTTTGTAATGGCCATTACAAATATTAACATTCATGTTCGTATTTATGTTGAGTCTGCTAATAGAGCGTTGCAATTCTCAAAATATCATTAAACTAGGATCAGACTTGCTGTTTTTGTCTTTACAAATGTAATTAATCACATTTTTGTAGAATTTTAGCCTATTAGTAAACAATTTCTGTCCTTCCAGGACCACCAAATATCATTTGTGCATTGTGTCAAAAACAAAATTTAAATTAAGACCTTGTTCTTGGGAAGAATGATAAATAACAGGTGGAAGTGTAACTTGTAATTATATATATTTACAGTATCTCGTATTGTAATGAGAAAAATACTTGTCTATTTTACAAGTAAAATGTAAATCGAAATCGCAAAGCTCCCAATGCAGCCAAATCATATTATAGCTTTTAAAACAGAAGAAAAAATGGTAATATAATAGAATAGAGCACCTTTCCTTTGTGAATTAAATGTAATATAAACCAATATTAGTGCTTTAATGAAAAGAAAATACATTCTTTGGGCAAAACTATGGATATGTAATTTTGTTTTTTGATTACTGTGAAGACAAACAGCAATTGACAAGTATATTTAATTTTGTTTTCGACACATAAAGAAACAAATTGTACAAATTTAAGTCTTTCAATATTGTGATTTAAATTATGACAACTCTTTTGAGGTTAAAATGCACGCAATTTTGACATTGAAAGTCTTCATTTGTTATAGATTTTTAAAAAAATATTTTGATTTAAATTCGTTAGTGTAAAGTGTTTTATTTATCTGACTTATTGCCGCCTTCCTTACTTAGTTACTTTCTGTATTTTAACTTATTACTGTTAAAGTGGTAATATTTTTTTTAAAGTTAGAACACACTTTCTCTAATTATATGTATTTTTATAGTTACGTGCAATTTTACATTTACTATCTTGTCCTTAATTGGTGCATTTTTATGAAGAACATATAACTAGAATTTAATGTACTAATGCATTTTAGATGTTATTCAGCAATAAAACGAGAGTGTTGTATTATTTTCCTCATAGGTCAAGTGAAATAAGTCCTTACATTACTTAATTGAAAAGTTACCCATGCATTTCTTATTTGTACTAGTAAAGTAAATTCATTTAAATACATATATATATATATATAAACCAGCCAATAATTTTTCTTTTTCAGATTCCATTCATCAAAACCCAAAGTATAAAGGTGCTGCAGATAAAGATATAGAAGCAGCCGTGAAGGCGTATTTAAAATATGCCCTGGTCAAAACTGAAAAAGAATGTTTAAAAAAATTGTTATGTAAAATTATGATTTAAAAAAATATATTGGTTTCATTTTAATAAATATTAAACTGCAAACAGTTTTTCCTTTATATTTGTAATAATTTATTTTCACTTCAAGTTTACTCTTATTTCAATAACAACATTTTTAATAAAATGTAACATTTCCAAAATATACACATATATAAAAATTTGTTTTAAATGTTGATTTGTTTTGCACAATTTCAATGATATATTTTAGAATATCAATATAGTTGGAAAATTATTAATATATTTTAATTGTATAATTAAAAATCTTCTATAAAGGCTACCTGATTAAAAAAAAAAAACTTCTTAAATGTGATTTTCTGTAACTACTAATTGAAAAAATTACAATAGTTAGTTGAAATGTCAAGTGACTTTTCTTCAATTGTTCGATAACAAACTGAAAATAATTTTTCGAAAGTATATAAAAGATTTTTGTAGTTAATTTATTTTCCAAATTATAATCTAATTATTAATGAAGGGACAGATTATAAATTGGAAATTAAATTAACTACAAAAATCTTTGCATACTTTGTTGTTTTTACGATAATCGTGGCGTAAAAACAGCCACATTTATAAATTACACAAAAAAGACGCAATTGCGACGTTAATATTAAGAAAGTTCGTTTTATTACGACGAAAAAATCGCGTAACTATGACGCTTTTATATGTCGCTTACTATTTTTGCGACGGAAAAAAGACGCAACCGCAACGATTTTCTACGACGCCTCTTATTTACGACGCAGAAATTGCGTAACTGCGACGCCATTAAATGTCGCTTCCCTTTTTGCGACACAAGAAAGACGCAATCGCGACGTTTTTTCTACAATACTCTTTTTTAAAACGAAAAAAAGACGCCACCGCGACGGCTTTCTACGACATTTCTTATTTACGACGGAAAAATTGCGCTATTTCGACGTATATCTATTTCCCTATATATTTTGGCGACGTCTATACGACCCGAATTGCAACCAGTTCTCGACGTCAAAAAGACGGCAACCAGTTGGGACACATTTGCGTCTTTTTTGCTGCTTTTCTCTGACGGCTTTTCGACGACATGCCGTTGCGGCGAAGACGTTGTTGCGACATTTTTTCGACGCGTTTGTGCTACTTGGGATACTGGTCTTATTTTACAAGTCTGGCTTTGCATTTTAATTACAGGTCTGTGAGCCAAATAATGACCTTTGTTATTTAACTCTGCTTCCGGTACGCGCTCAATAACCTTTAAATTTTCCCAATCACTGAAAACCTTCTGATAATCATTAAGAAAATCGTTACATTTCGCACGCTTAATCATTTTCTCATGCCTCATCTTTGTTAATCCTTTATTATCAGGTAGGTTACCTGATGCGTAATTCCAGGGAAGTTCTAACTCATATCTTCCATCTGACATAATTGTTAATTTATCTCGAAAATCATCTAAATGTTCTTTGAAAGAACTCTTTTCACTATCTACTTGAGTTGGATCCATTATTCCAAGATTTTCGAGGCCCCATAACTCAGTCAAATGAATGCTATTAACATGCATTGCAAGACTAGTCGAAACGTTATCAATTCGACATATATCATTTTGCTTTCCTATTACCGTATTTCCTAACTTAGTTTCAAGGACGGTCAAACCCGAGTCTAATACAACAGTTTTTCCAGTTAATAAATGTCCAAAAACATTTGCTCCCACTAACAAATCAATTTCAGATTCTTCACAGAAGGAATCTGTTACCTCAATATCTAATTTCCTTAAATCATCTAAAATTTTACGATCCGTTAGTTTAGGAACAAACCCACATATCTTTTCCTCCGAAAGAGCTTCCAAACAGACAGAAAACACGCCCTTCAAATCGCGCAATTCAATCGAATAAACCCCGTGATTTTTCGGATCGGTTTCCTGACCTCCAAATAAAGAGTGAATTAGGGTTTCAGTTCTATGAGGAGCTAATCCTAAGTGCGCAATTACTTTCTCGCTGACGTGGCAGTTCTGACTTGCAGAGTCGAAAAGAATTCGTATGCGCTTCTCGCGGCCTTGACCCCTTATAAGTGCGCACAGAGTTTGTAAATAGACAACTTGATTTGTACTGACATTGGAAAGAGAAATTTCTGAAAAGGGTGCACTTATTGAGTTTACATTTGCCGTTGTTTCTTGTTTCTTACACATAATATTATAATGAGAAAGATTACAAAATGTACATTTTAAATGAACTTTTAAATTACAAAATTTACTCAAATGATTGGCTTTAGTTAAACAGGTAAAGCATGCACCTTTTTTTGACAATATTTTTAATCTTTCATCCAAAGCCATTTTCTTCGCAGCAAAACATTTATGACTTGGATGCGATTTATCACAAAATATGCAAATTGGTCGCTTACCTGGATTGTCTAAACTTACTAATGCTGCTGCTGTAGAGAATTCATTTAATTTATCGTTTGAGGTGGACGGCAGGGGTTCTTTTTTCCGGGAATTGTGACTCGCAAATCCGGTACGAGCCAGGTGAACCATTTCTTCACCTTGCACTTCTTGTCGGAGGAAAATCATTAAGTTCTCTAGGGAACGAGTGTTCTTGTTTTCACCAAGTTCGTGGTGGTTTCTGCTGCGTTCCCAAGAAATAAGAACGTCCTCGGGGAGACTGCTCTCCACTAACGGTGTCAGGAAGTCGCCATATTTCTCTTGCGTGCGTCCGAGGCTCTCCAGGGCTCGAAGTTTCCCTTCCAGCTCATCGTACAAGCTCGGAAGGTCAGTCTTTGCTCGTCCGGTAGATGCATTTTTCATGACTAATGTTAGCAGATCCCGAACATAGACCTGAACAAGCAAATCCTCTCTCCCAAACCTGTCCTTTAACTGTTCTATTGCCTTCGGATAATTTTCGGCTGTTGCCGGGAAACTCTGCACAAGTCTCTCAGCCTTGGACTTCGGCTCCACGGCTTGCAATAAGTATTGCATCTTGTCTTCATTCGGAAGGCTCTGGTCATCATGGATTTTCTGGAATTGGCTCCAGAATGCCAAATATTCCTTGGCCTCACCATTAAATCGTTTCAGTTCGATTTGAGGTAAGGTAAACTTTCTCTGCTTCTCCACTCTCTCTATTGGCACACTACTTTGAAGTTCCTTTTCTATCAGGGACGTAACTTCCAAGTACTTATCCCGATAGTTTTCTGCTTCTTCAAAGTCCTCAGAAAAGGTTTTTCCATCGTCCTCCTTTTTGAGAAGCATATCACTAACACCTTCTTGAGATGTTTCTAGGCGTTGGAATTTGTCTTTCAGTTGCTCTTTCAAGACAGTAATCTTCTTTAGCTCATTAATAAGAAAGGAGGTGGTGTGTTGATTTATGTAAGAGAAAATTTAAATTTTTCGGAAGTAACTTTTGAAGGTAAATCTCAATGTATTGAATCAGTTTGGATAAAACTAACAGATCATAAAGGTAAGAATTTGGTTGTGGGAAATGTTTATAGACCCCCGAATAGCACTGTTGAACAGGATGAAATTCTATTTAATCATATAAATGAAGCTTGTAAGAAAGGAGAAATAATTTTAATGGGAGATTTTAATTTTCCTAACATTGACTGGAAGGGTAACCTAGTTAACATTGGAAGAGGGGCAGAATTCTTGGACACGATTCAAGATTGCTTTTTAGAGCAATTGGTTCATGATAATACAAGGGGTAATGCATTATTGGATTTGGTGTTTAGCAGTTGTGAAAATAGGGTACACAATTTAACAGTGAGCGAGCATCTAGGGGAAAGTGACCACAATAGCATTAGATTTAACATTATGTTTCAGACAACTGTAGATAAAAATAATAGGTTAATTCCAAATTTTAGAGATGTTAATTTTCATAAGTTACGAGCTGAGGTAACTAATGTTTTTAAGGATGGGTTGGAGCATTCTCATATAGTAGATCAATGGAAGGAATTTAAAGATAAATTAAATGTAGCTGTTAATAAGCATATTTCGTTTAGGCAGAAAGATGTAGTTCGAAAGCTTTCTCCTATGTGGTTTTCAAAGGAAACAAAACGAGCTCTTAAGTTAAAACAAAAGACGTATAAAATATTTAAAGAAACAGGTAGGGACACTGATGGTAAGGAGTATAAAAAAGCTAGAAGGGAGTTTAAGTATATCAGTAGAAAACAGAAATTAGCATTGGAGGAAAAACTTGCTAGGGATATCAACAATAATCCAAAGGGATTTTTTGCTTACGCCAGTGGAAACAATAAAGGAAATAATCATTTGGGACCACTCGAAGATTATCAAGGCAAATTAATTCAAGATGATGTAGGAATGGCTAATATTTTAAATGAATTTTTCATGGGAGTTTTTAATAAGGACTTCAAATCTGATTTCATGCAAATAGAGGATAATATGCGTCCGGTTATTAAGGAATGCAATTTTACTAGAGAAGAAGTAGTTTATCACTTAAGAAGTATTAAACCTTTTAAAGCACCAGGACCAGATGAAATTTACCCAAAAGTACTAGTGGAGTGTGCGGAAGAACTGGGAGATGTTGTACTAACTATTTTCAAATCGACGTATAATTCGGGTAATGTACCAATAGACTGGAAATTAGCAAATGTCACTCCGCTTTTTAAAAAAGGGGCAAAATGTGAACCTGGTAATTACAGACCGGTTAGTTTAACATCAGTGTTATGCAAGATTTTTGAAACATTAATAAAAAACAGCATCATATCATTTTTGGAATCAGAGAGCTTGCTGTCAGATAATCAGTATGGATTTAGGAAAGGAAGATCTTGTACAACAAATCTTTTAAAATTCTACGATAGGGTTACTGAAGAATTAGATAAAAGGAACAGTGTAGATGTAGTATACATTGATTTCCAGAAAGCATTTGATAAAGTTCCCCACGAGGCATTGCTGTTCAAGTTGGAAAGGTTAGGGATTGGGGGTGAAATTTTACAATGGATAAGGAATTGGTTAATTGGTAGGAGTCAGCGGGTGCAAATTAAAGGTAATTACTCTCAGTGGGCAGAAGTTAAAAGTGGAGTACCACAGGGTTCTGTGTTAGGTCCACTTTTATTTATTATTTTTAATGATGATATCAGTTGGGAGATTGGGAGCAAGGTCAGCATCTTTGCAGATGATTTAAAAATTATGAGGACTGTGAATTCTGGGGAACAAATAGAGCAATTACAAGGTGATTTAACAAAAATATCAGAATGGGCTGTTAAATGGGGTATGTCTTTTAATATCAGTAAATGTCAAGTGTTGCACATGGGTATCAAAAATAGTAAGGCTGCATATGTTTTACAGGGTGCAGAAATCAAAAATAGTGAGATTGTAAGCGATCTGGGTGTGTTGGTAAATGAGGATTTTAAAATGAGTCATCAATGTACAGTGGCTAGCAAAAAAGCTAATAGAATGTTGGGGTACATCAGGAAAAGTGTTTCATCAAAATCTAAGGATATTATCTTGCCATTGTACAGAGGTTTAGTAAGGCCACATCTTGAGTATGCTGTACAGTTCTGGTCACCATATCTTAAAAAAGACATTGCATTGTTAGAGAAAATTCAGCACAGGGCTACTAAAATGGTTCAAGGGTTCTCAGGCATGAATTATGAAGATAGATTAAGAAATTTGAATATGTATACTCTGGAAGAAAGAAGGGTTAGGGGAGATTTGATTCAACTATTCAAATTTATCAAACAAGGAGATGTGGAGGGTTTAGATTTTAATATGAGTGATAGAACGAGAGGTCATGGGTTGAAGTTAAACAAATCCCATTTTAATCGGGAAGGGAGAAAACACTATTTCTATAATAGGGTAATAGACAAATGGAACAACTTGCCAGTGAATATTGTTAATTGTAAAGGAGTAACGGATTTTAAGAAGAAGTTAGATATGCATTGGGGATAGTTAAGAGGTACTAGATGGACCAACCTTGTTGGGCCTTGAGCCTGTTGTTGGTCGTCAATATTTGTATTTGTATTGTATTTGTATATCTTTTTCAAATTCCGAATCTATCTTCTTTACATTTATAGTAAAAGAAGTCCTAAGAACTCTTCTCTGAGCCTTCAGTTTCTGTATGTCGTCCATCGTCCTGCACTGTCCTGTCGCGGACGCCACTTATGTTGAAAGTCAACCGGTTCGACCCAACTACCCGTTGAATACAGCGCAGGATTCTAATTGATAATAAGACATCAAGTTCATAACAAGAATTTATTCTTCCTTGGGACGGACAGAAAGGCACAGAGATACACACACTTCATACTTTCACAAGATCTCAAGAGCTACTAAAAAATATACAACTACGCTACTCCGTGACGTAACCGCAGCGGCCTTTGATTGGCCCGCTATTACGTCACGGGTTAATATGAATTCATGGTGTCGCAACATGGGGTGCGTGTTCAGATATTTTTTCTCTCACCATTTGTCCATAGTTAAAATTCATCATGTAACATTCCTAGGTTTTTCTAGAAAGTTGTCCAAAACACTCCACCAATTACCCAGGTCTTTCCTTCGAGATAGGCCTAGAACCGTCGTCAAAAGCCCACTATGAAGCTCCAATGCTATGTTCATTAACCAAACCAAATAGCAATCGCATATTCACTGTAGCACAAGTTCCTTGTATGTTTTGTATATTTCTACTGACAAACGATAAACTTGGAAACATTTGTTGGATTATTTCGTTTGAATTGTCACTCCAAAAAATCTTAACTAAACATTTGGTGGGAATTTTATCGAACGGAGGGATATTTCTGGTAATATGTCTAGAGAAAAGAAAACTCTCAAAAGAAACCTGTCCGACAGCACCGGAGACAAAATATTTAAATGCGAAACGTGCAACAAAGAATTCTCCCGAAAAGAAAATCTCAAAAGGCATCTAGTCGTCCACTCATTACAGAAACCCCACAGATGTAAAGCATGCAGCAAGGCATTTTCCTTTGGTGAATCTCTCAAAAGACATCAAATTGCATACCATGCAGAAAAAGACAAAATTCATGTGTGTCTTATGTGTAACAAATCATTTGTGAGCAATAATGAGCTCAAACAGCACCTCCTAACCTATACAGGAGAAAAACCACACACGTGTGAAGTGTGCCACAAGGCATTCGCCCAGAGTTCGACTCTGAAGGCGCATCTTCTTGTTCACACTGGCGAAAAGCCACATACTTGTGAAGTGTGCAATAAGGCTTTCACTAGAAAGGGGGTTCTCAGCAGACACCTTCGTACCCATGCAAGAGAACAGCAACTAGTACAAAGAGAATACATATGTGAAGTGTGTAACAAGGCATTTATTAGAAAGGACAGCCTTGAATCTCATCTTGTCACCCATACAGGTTATAAGCCATTTGTATGTGCAGTGTGTGACAAATCATTTGCTGAGAAAAAGCGTCTCAACAGGCATCTCAAGCTCATTCATACAAAACAAGGGCATAAAGAATATGTATGTGAAGTGTGTAATAAGGCATTTAATAGAAATGATGCCCTTAAAGCCCACCTTGCCATTCACACTACAAGAGATAAGACATTTGTGTGTGAATTGTGCAACAAAGTATTCGGGGAGAAAAAAGTACTCAAAAGACACCTGCTTATTCACAACAGGAAAAACCAACTAAAAGAATATGGGTGTGAAGTGTTATAATAAGATATTTCATATTCAGAATACTACTCTAGAATCCATCTATTTTTTTTTTTTTAATATTTGTTGTATTAACTATATGGAGATGAAACGAATATTAAGTTATCTGGATTACTGTTTTTAATTATACATGTGTGGAATTTTTTTAATGTGTCAATTTGAACTAAATAAAAAAAATATTTGAATATGGGAGTTTCACGTGACACAAAAAATGCTTCATATACCATGGGTATAATCTATCTCAGTGTATGAAGTAAATATTGAGGTATTACAGGGTGCGTTCCATAAGTAATGCGACCAAATTCATAATAAATCATATATTGGACATATTCGTACAATTAGTTAAAAATCTTCAAAATAACATCCTTCTGCGTCGATAAATTTATGGAGGAGGTTTTTACAGGCCTGGAAAGCCTTCTTCGGGAGGTCCTTTAGAGTCGATGTAACATGAGCCTGGATGTTTTCAATTGTGTTCCAATGTTTCCCTTTCAGGGCTCCTTTTAAGCGGGGAAACAAAAACAAAGTCTGGCGGAGCCAGGTCAGGCTTGTAGGAGGCTGACGAACCAGTGGGGTATGCGTCCTGGCCAGAAAATCGTTGACAACGAAGGAGCTGTGGCTTGGCGCGTTATCGTGATGAAGTTTCCATGCGTCCTTGATGTCACTTCGGCAGCACGCAACCCTCCTTTCTAGCCAGTACCCATACCCCACTGGTTCCCAGCGTCCCTACAGTCCTGACCTGGCTCCCCCAGAATTTTTTTTTTGTTTCCTTGCTTAAAAGGAGCCCTGAAAGGGAAACATTGGGACACGATTGAAAACATCCTGGCTCATGTTACATCGGCTCTAAAGGACCTCACGGAGGCCTTCCTGAATGCCTTCCAGGCCTGGAAACACCGTCTCCATAAATGTATCGACGCAGGAGGGTGCTATTTTGAGGATTTTTAACTAATTGTACGAATATGTCCAATAAATTATTTTTTATGAATTTAGTCGCATTACTTATGGAACGCACCCTGTATTTAATGACGAAAACTTAATATTATAATACAGGAACTGAAGTTCCATGCTAATCCTATGGAACTTCTTGGACTTCGCAGTTTGGTTGGAAAAGCAGTCTTCTTTTTCTCGGCGTCAGGGAGTGTTTAAACAAAATATTAATAGATAATGTCATGAAAATTTTATTACGCTCATTTATTTAAAATGTTTTCTTGTATTTTTGGCATAATTAAAAAAAATGTGCATCAATATACGGGTTTGGTGTTGTTTAAATATCTAGAGCTAGATATTGGGCTATTAGCAACGGTTCAGGGCCTATCCTGAAGGAAGGACCCGGGAACAATGCCTCTTATTTTTTACCCATAGTCATGATGACGTGGAATAGTTCTGTTGCTGATAACTCATTGTCTTAACACTAGTATACCAACTGACCCGGAAACACTAGTGTACTAGGGGAGGATATACACTAGTGTTGTCAGATCATTCTTTTATCTGGTTAAAAAATATGGGGCATCGTTCCCGTGTATTTCCTTCGAGATAGGCCCTGAACCATCGCCAATAGCCCACTGTACAGCTCTAGTGCTATGTTAATTAACCAAACCAAACTAGTCATTAATTCATACAACCAATCTGAACTGTCACTAATAGCCCATTATAAAGCTGAAGTATGACATTTTTAATATTAAACAGTTCTCTCACAAGCATTGATTTGTTGCACCCATATTCCAATGAAGTGTCTGTTCTGAGGTCTAATTTAAATGTAATCATAAAAGTTGGACAATTTCTAATTTTCCCTAACTTTCATTTTCTAATAATATTAATTTTTGTCAGGCCGGCCTGTGCGTTTAGTCGCTATGCTTGCAATTATGTGAAAGTTTGTTTACAATATTTGTTTTTGCCAAATAAGAAATATTTTTATTCTATATATGAATAAATTTAAATACAGAAATGCTTATATTTTATCTGTATATAAATTTCTTATAATTAGAATTAAAACAATATACAGAAAAATACTTTTATTTCAATACAAAAAATGTTTCTTAAACGATGTGTACAATCTAATACTTTTAATTTGGTGGTCCATAGCCAATTAAAGGTTAAAGAACCACTGTTCACATTTTAAATAGAACCTGTTAATGTTATCAAGGCATCCTTAAATTTGATCCTGATCAGATTTATCCTGCACCAGTCCTGTACACTTGGCAGTATAATTTTTTTTCATATTTTTAGACGACTTCCTAGAATTTTAGTAGCGAAGCTGGAAACCCTCCAACCTCAAGATCACTACATTTTTAGTTTTCTTTGTCGACTTCCTCAGTCGGGATCGAACTCGCAATCTTTTGATTACTATAGCGGAACTCTTTATCCGCTAGGCAACTGGAAGCCCAGCGTGTATATGGGACTGGTGCACCATAAATCTGATCAGGGTTCATTGTTCTTATGCCTTTTGAGGTTGCGTTGGGTACCAGCTCAGGTGCTGGGTTTAAAAATAATTGTTCCTGAGTCTTTTCTTCGGGATAGGCTCCGAACCGTTGCCTATAGCCCAATGTGCAGCTCTAGTGCAACGTAAACCAAACTCGTATACACGTCATTAATTTTTTTTTATTGTATTATAAACAGAATCATGATGCAATTTTTAAAAAAAATTATGCTACAAATATAAGAAAACATTAAAAAAATATGTGTTATAAAATTTTTATGAAATTATCTATTAATATTTTGTTTAAACACTCCCTAATAAAAAAAAATGTAAATTCAAATATTTTTATTTAGTTCAAATTAAAACATTAAAAAAATTTCACACATGTAGAATTAAAAATAGTAATACAGATAACATGTGTGCAAAAAATTGAAAAGTGACTTGACATAGATATGGCTAATATGAATTATGAAGGAGTGTAAACATAAGAGAAGGGGGCATATAAAAATAAAAAAAGGAAATATATTAAATGAATACTCTCCATTTAAGAGTTACTGAAGTAAGAAAGAAACTTGCTTGTGGGCCCTCACATACAGGTATATATCAATATTATGCAGCTATAGCTAAATAAAGTTAAACCAAGAAGTTTGGCTTAAATATGATTTGAAAATAGGTTTCAACTCAAATTAATTTGACACATTTAATAAATTTATTATATAAATTAACACGCTTGTAATTTCGTACCATGGCCAAAGGAGAAGGACTACATTTGAACTTTGTACTCTTCAAACTTTCACGTCGTGACCAATTTGAAGACATTCGAGCAACAACAGATACAATTTAAAGTAAAAATGATAAGAATAAGACTGATATTTTGTAAAGCTAATGTTCAGATGTTTTTTTAACATGTTTTTGATTGTTTTTTTTTCCTCAATCAAATTTCCTTTACATTGATCTTCAAGAATAGAAATATGGGTTCTGTTCTGAATTTCAAATGCTTAGCCCGTAGGTCTGTATTTCTTCTATTCTGTTAATCCATCTGATTTAGCTACTAGCCCATACAGTATTTTGAATACCATATTGGCCATTTAATATTAGACACTGACCAAGAGGTTAGTAATAGAGATTTTATCGAACACTCGACTGAGTATTTGACAGCTGAATAACGTCTTATATCAAATTGGCCACTTTCCTATTCACACAAACATAATTTATGACTGTAGTCATAATACTTTATTAAACCAGTCTAGGTCCATTTTTTAACTATTAATAACAAAGAAAAGGATGTAAGAATTCAAGTTGGTATCTGGCAACACTGTTCTATAGTGATATCCTTTCACCTCTATTATTCATAGTGAAAAAAGTTGCATATTTCTGAAAGTAATTAAAAATAGTATATTTCACAAAAACATTTTAAATCAGCTAGATTTTTTACTAATTATAAGCAAAAACTTTTATAATTTGATTTTTTTTCTTCCAAATTCTGTTTTTACACGTTATTTCTATGACAGATATTCAGCTAATGATGGTCCGAATACCAACTGAATATTCGTTCCATCCCTTAGTTAATACGATAAATATTTAAAACAATTAAATAGATAATAATTTTAATTCAACAATGTATGTATTGTATAAACACATGATTCAATATTATAATGCTGTTAATACTTTAAATAAATTTTTAAATCATTATCAAATCCAATATTCAATCAATGTCCTTATTTGCAGAAATTTCTACAAGACTTTCTTTAATGCTGCCCGTCTACAATAAGGCTGATATTTAAAAGAAAGACTATTTATAAAAAGCTCAAAGGTAAAATTATTAACATATTTATTAACCAAATCTTGAATTTTTTTTTTTTATATTTCCACAGTGAAAAGAAGGGCAATTTATAATAGCAAGGAAGAAAAAAAAATTTAATGGAGAAACTTTAATTATCAGAAATAATTTTCAGGGAAACTTGAAATAATCTTCAGCTTTATTGTTAACCAGTTGCATGGCTCCTCTAAATTTCCAGAGCCCCAGTTGCTCAGTTGGTAAGGCGTTCAGCTACTAATCAGAGGATTGGTGGTTCGAATCCGTGAAATGGACTAGACTAAGAATAGTAAAAAAGTAGTGATCTTGCGATCGGAGGGTTACCAACTTCGCTACAAAAATACTAGAAAGTCATCCAGAATATCCAACAAATTATACTGGCGTGTATACGGGACTGGTGCACGATAAATCTGATCGGGGTCCAAAGTCCCGACGTCTATTGAAGGCGTTGGGTGCCAGTTCAGGTGTTTCCTCGTCATCTGACCATGGTTCTAAAATAACGAGGTGCATGTATGAATGTGTGTTTGAATGTATGCGTTCCCGGGTCTTTCCTTCGAGATTGACCCCGAACCGTCGCCAATAGCCCACTGTGCAGCTCTAGTGCGACGTTAAATAACAAAACCAAACCTCTAAATTTCCATAGCATGAATTCGGAGATGTGTTTTGAGTGTCCCTTTGAGAGCAAATGCCTCGAGGATTACTTCACAAATATGTGGCTTTTCCCTTATGTGTGCGACAGTTTGCTTAAAGATTGCTATAGATGTGTTATAGGACATTTAGCAAGGTTTTTTTGGGTGATAAATGCATGTCACGGCAATCCCACCATGACTTTTCTAAAAAGCATTCAATTTTCTGTTGGTTACATTACAGATATTTTGGTACTTCTCTTCTAAACGGCCTCAAATAGTCGCCAAGCGAAAGTTTGTCGCCGTATTGATTATTTACAATTTTAATGTTGCCACTCACAAAATAAAATGTTAAAAACAGTCGTAAATGATTTACGATTAGATGACGTCAAAAAATACATTCTAAATTATAGACAATAAGTCGCACTTAACCTGTGCAATGGGCTATTAGTTACGGTTCGAGGTAAAGACTCGCTTGTCAGCGGATCTGGATGTATTTTCAAGTGAACATCAAACGACCGGATGCGTTGCGCATGCGTTTTTTTTTCTGATCTTTATGGTTACTTAAGGAGAAATGCACAATTACGGTTAATTACTCAAACGCTGTGTCTTATTTTCGAACCACGGTGGATGACGTTCACTGCGTAATGGGCTAGCGGAGACGGTTCAAAATTATTTCCGAAGGATTTCTTTAAGGTCTGCACGATTGAATAAAATAACGTCGCACTTGAGCTCCACAATGGGCTAATGTCGACGGTTTAGAATTCATCTCGAAGCTTTGATTTGGTTAATTAACATCGCACTAGAGCTTCACATTCGGCTGTTGGCGGCAGTTCGGCGCCTATCTCGAAGGGAACAATGTCTCGTATTTTTGAACCACGGTCAGATGGCGAGAACATCACCTGAGCTGGCAATCCTTCCGGCATTCGTTTGGGGCATTTCTATGGCGCTCTTAAGCGCACACGCGTTCCGCGCGCTTAAAGTCACAGGCTCCTGCCGTCGATTTTGTGGTCTCCGGCCTGCGGCCTCCGACTACTCAGGATTACATCTATGACCCCCTCCGGGCAGTCTATCATGGTGCTTACAGGCAATCCTTCGGGCAGTCGTTTGGGGCATTGCGACAGCACTCTTAAGCGCATTCTAAACAAATTTATTTTAATAGCTATCCTAACAATCAAACATCTTTCCAAAATTATAAAAAATATTCAAATCAGCTTTATGGTATGAAAACTCCTTTTCTTAAATTTATGTTATTAAGTTTTTTTACTCTGTATTTTAAGTTGGTATACTTCAAATAACACATAATAGTGAGTAAATACAAGTGTGCAATACCATAGCTTTTTTTATAGCAATATAATAGCACATTTTTTTTAGTCCACCTTCCCCCCCCCCCCCCTTCCCATTTGGGGGACTTCTTGTTTCCCCTTTACCTTGCCCCCCCACTTTCAGCACCCAATCGCCGCCACTGTGTGACAGTACATGCGTAAGATTGCCAGTCCATAATTATAAACATCAGGAAAGTCTAATAACTGCTTCTGTTTCATAACACTTGAGACGCTACTTATTATTACAATCAAGACAGAAGTCTAAAGTAGCTAATATTAAAGATTTATTGGGCTGTAAAATATAAAAACAGACAAACAAACACGTACGCAGATTGACCATGTACACAGTGGGGACTACCTGAGGGTCACCGTAGCCGGGTGGCCAAGACGTGCGGGCACTGGGATCCCTCCAGAGTTGGCAAGCTGAACAGAGCACCGAGCAATCCTCCTTCGCAGCTGAGATATCATCTGTATCGGAGCCGGAACACGAACACCACCCGAGCCTTGGTGAACCACGAAGTACACACTACGGCACCAAGGAGCTTCCTGTGCTCTGACTGAGCGCACTTAAAAAACGTAGACCGACTGACACTATACGAGACTGTGAGACCCCGAGACTGACGAGAGATGCGAACGATCCCGCTTATAAGGTAACTCCGCGCATGGGCACTGGCCGGCTGTCGCGATTACCATATCAGAACTTCTTCTTTGCTAGACATAACGGCGGTCGCGCCGAAACCAACCAACCAGGCCACGCAAAACCTCGATTCAACGATGGGGAAAACAGGACCGTCACATCTCCCCTCCTCTCTCCAGTCGAAATCTTACCAAAAATATTTCGAAAAATAGGGCAATTTAGGATGGTCAATCGCAATAATAAAATACATCAAAAAGGTTTTACAGATCCAGCATAGTACTTTAGACGAAAGACAAGGCCAAAAATTCAAACATACGATCACAATAAAGGTAAACTTAATAATAACTAACATAAGCAAAATAGAATAAATAAACAGTAAAACTTAATACAATTTGCTCGAATATCGTACACCTATCTTCCGCAAAGATACACCTAGCTAGCATAAGTGCATAAACTTTCAAAATATTTTAATCTTATTCCCAAAAATTTATAAAAATTACTTGATGATTCATACGAACTTCATATGCTAAAACTTTACTATATTCCATCACAAAGCTTAAATCTTCTACTTATAAAAATTACTGAATCCGCCAGAAAAATACTTTCTAACCATAAACACTATCACATTAAATTAGTAAAAACACAATTCCAACATTTTAATAATAAATTAGTAAAAGCCTAAAAATTCCTCAGTCTCTACGTCCACTCATCGCCAAACAAGTACATGCAACCATCCCAGACAGATCTCCAATAACAAATAACCTATAAATATCAAATTTTTAAGAGTAGCATACCATACTTCAATAATAAATATCAGTCATCAAAAATCACAATATATTAAAGTTCTACAGACTCTGTTGTAAGTCAAAATATCCAGCATCACAAAGAGTTCTGGTGATTACACTCTTGCAGGTCGACGGATCCAAGGAGTAGGTCTCTTCTGTATATAGCCACTGAATCCTCCCCCTCTCCCACAACTGCGGTGAAGCCCAAAACTAATGATCAAATTAAACAACTCGCAAATCCAAACACTTTCATACAAAATTTATAGTATAACAACTCATTCTTACATACCAAAATTCAAACTTATCACCAAATAATTCCAACAACAATAAATAAACACTCAAAACTCACAAATCTTCACAACATCCCAGACCCAACAAAAACTTTTCACTCACAAATCACAACAAACTTTAATCTATAACTACTCATTAAATACTCAAACTGCAAAAACTAATCTACAAATACTGAACCACAATTTAACTATAAACAACACCCCAGAAAAGAATTCCAAACTCCCTAATATATAACAATTTTAACTGCCATCAAGAAAAGAACTTCAAACTTACAAGATTCATAACTGTAAAACAATTAATCTACAACACACATCACCCATTCATAATGTCAACAACCAAAACATCGCATTCCCTGTCAAACTTAATACAATCAACAAACTACCCAAATGCCATCACCAAAAATACAATTTCAAAAACTTTATACCCTAAGACAAATGAAATACCCATCCCACAAAAATATGTTATACCCCAAACCAAATCCTTATTCCACACAAAAATCCAAAAATCAAATTTTCTGAAACCCATCTGTTCTATTCCGCTGTAGCTCTGCCAATCTTTCAAAATTTATACGAGGACGACTGTTTGACCAAACTCGACTATAATCAGTTGGAGCTTTTATACAAATTTCATCAACCTCCAAATCATAAACCGGAACATCAACAGAATTTCCCTCTGAATCACTCGACTCGTAACCACAAGCAATAATCTCATTCAAATCATTCCAACCTAATCCTGAATCCTTCACTGGCGGTTGTTCTATCTTATCACAGGCCGATACGAAACCACACCAAAAATTTTCAGGCACAGGATTCGAGGTTTTCGATGATTGGGAAGCAATTACTAGGCTCGACGATTTCTCCTGCTTACTATCCACGTGGTCGATCCGAGATTTAGGTTGCGTATTGATCAAACCTCTAGAAACACCTGTTTCGACACTATCTTGTAGGTCAGCATTGGGACGATCATTTGCAATTCGCCGATATTGATCAAAAGCAGGTTGGGGTCTATAAAACGATCTACCGGCCTTCCGAATATCGCACCTCTGACCGTGGATATACTGTCGGGGACACCTGCAAACTTTTCCCATAGTGACCTCCTCCCGAAAAATTACGAAGCAAAACCACCGTCGCTGGCCTGTAAATCGGTCAAGCGGGAGCTCGATATCCTCTACCTTCCCAAACTGTTCGAAATGCTGGCAGATATCAACCTTAGGCATACTTGGTCGGACACCTCCCACAAAAATTTTTCGTGCGTCGCGCCGAATGATAGCTCTTTTCGCTTCAACATTCCGGTTCCCAATCGTATGATTATTACCACCTTTCAAAACTGCGTCAACAGTACTGCCACTAATAAAGGTTACGAATGCGAAGCCTCGACATCTACCACTAACGGGGTCGGTCACAATTTTTACATGGGACACCTTTCCGAATTTAGAAAAGTAATTCTTGATTTCCCAATATCCAAGATTTCCGATACCACCAATAAAAATTTTACTGTCCTCAAAACATGATTTTGTAAAAGCAGGGACTTTTCGCTCAAAACGAGGTTTGTCAAAAACAGCGGCAACAGGTTTACGGTCGGCAACCAATCCTACCTCTGACCTATCGAATCCCAAATACTTTGGTATAGGTACTGACAAAGGTCTAAAATTCTTCCTGATCCAGCCACATAAAAAGAGAAAGACGGGTAAACACATAAACATAACCAAACCCTCATCCCCTAATAAATTCATACTAAAAACTTCCGCAGTCATGGAATCAGGAAAGTGACTCAGCCCTATTGCTCCAGGTATGGCGGGTGGCTGCAGCTTGACTTCGAGATTGTTCTTGCTGAAGCGTCAGACAAGTTCAGAAAAACTCTCCCCCTCACTCCGAAAAAGGTAAATGCCCACGTGGTCAACCAACGCAAATGCTTGTTGTCTCAAAAACAAAAATATTATTTTTAAAGGTTCGGAAATAGGTCGCGGACGCCACTTGGAACGCCCCTGTCGCGGACGCCACTTGAGACGCTACTTATTATTACAATCAAGACAGAAGTCTAAAGTAGCTAATATTAAAGATTTATTGGGCTGTAAAATATAAAAACAGACAAACAAACACGTACGCAGATTGACCATGTACACAGTGGGGACTACCTGAGGGTCACCGTAGCCGGGTGGCCAAGACGTGCGGGCACTGGGATCCCTCCAGAGTTGGCAAGCTGAACAGAGCACCGAGCAATCCTCCTTCGCAGCTGAGATATCATCTGTATCGGAGCCGGAACACGAACACCACCCGAGCCTTGGTGAACCACGAAGTACACACTACGGCACCAAGGAGCTTCCTGTGCTCTGACTGAGCGCACTTAAAAAACGTAGACCGACTGACACTATACGAGACTGTGAGACCCCGAGACTGACGAGAGATGCGAACGATCCCGCTTATAAGGTAACTCCGCGCATGGGCACTGGCCGGCTGTCGCGATTACCATATCAGAACTTCTTCTTTGCTAGACATAACGGCGGTCGCGCCGAAACCAACCAACCAGGCCACGCAAAACCTCGATTCAACGATGGGGAAAACAGGACCGTCACATCTCCCCTCCTCTCTCCAGTCGAAATCTTACCAAAAATATTTCGAAAAATAGGGCAATTTAGGATGGTCAATCGCAATAATAAAATACATCAAAAAGGTTTTACAGATCCAGCATAGTACTTTAGACGAAAGACAAGGCCAAAAATTCAAACATACGATCACAATAAAGGTAAACTTAATAATAACTAACATAAGCAAAATAGAATAAATAAACAGTAAAACTTAATACAATTTGCTCGAATATCGTACACCTATCTTCCGCAAAGATACACCTAGCTAGCATAAGTGCATAAACTTTCAAAATATTTTAATCTTATTCCCAAAAATTTATAAAAATTACTTGATGATTCATACGAACTTCATATGCTAAAACTTTACTATATTCCATCACAAAGCTTAAATCTTCTACTTATAAAAATTACTGAATCCGCCAGAAAAATACTTTCTAACCATAAACACTATCACATTAAATTAGTAAAAACACAATTCCAACATTTTAATAATAAATTAGTAAAAGCCTAAAAATTCCTCAGTCTCTACGTCCACTCATCGCCAAACAAGTACATGCAACCATCCCAGACAGATCTCCAATAACAAATAACCTATAAATATCAAATTTTTAAGAGTAGCATACCATACTTCAATAATAAATATCAGTCATCAAAAATCACAATATATTAAAGTTCTACAGACTCTGTTGTAAGTCAAAATATCCAGCATCACAAAGAGTTCTGGTGATTACACTCTTGCAGGTCGACGGATCCAAGGAGTAGGTCTCTTCTGTATATAGCCACTGAATCCTCCCCCTCTCCCACAACTGCGGTGAAGCCCAAAACTAATGATCAAATTAAACAACTCGCAAATCCAAACACTTTCATACAAAATTTATAGTATAACAACTCATTCTTACATACCAAAATTCAAACTTATCACCAAATAATTCCAACAACAATAAATAAACACTCAAAACTCACAAATCTTCACAACATCCCAGACCCAACAAAAACTTTTCACTCACAAATCACAACAAACTTTAATCTATAACTACTCATTAAATACTCAAACTGCAAAAACTAATCTACAAATACTGAACCACAATTTAACTATAAACAACACCCCAGAAAAGAATTCCAAACTCCCTAATATATAACAATTTTAACTGCCATCAAGAAAAGAACTTCAAACTTACAAGATTCATAACTGTAAAACAATTAATCTACAACACACATCACCCATTCATAATGTCAACAACCAAAACATCGCATTCCCTGTCAAACTTAATACAATCAACAAACTACCCAAATGCCATCACCAAAAATACAATTTCAAAAACTTTATACCCTAAGACAAATGAAATACCCATCCCACAAAAATATGTTATACCCCAAACCAAATCCTTATTCCACACAAAAATCCAAAAATCAAATTTTCTGAAACCCATCTGTTCTATTCCGCTGTAGCTCTGCCAATCTTTCAAAATTTATACGAGGACGACTGTTTGACCAAACTCGACTATAATCAGTTGGAGCTTTTATACAAATTTCATCAACCTCCAAATCATAAACCGGAACATCAACAGAATTTCCCTCTGAATCACTCGACTCGTAACCACAAGCAATAATCTCATTCAAATCATTCCAACCTAATCCTGAATCCTTCACTGGCGGTTGTTCTATCTTATCACAGGCCGATACGAAACCACACCAAAAATTTTCAGGCACAGGATTCGAGGTTTTCGATGATTGGGAAGCAATTACTAGGCTCGACGATTTCTCCTGCTTACTATCCACGTGGTCGATCCGAGATTTAGGTTGCGTATTGATCAAACCTCTAGAAACACCTGTTTCGACACTATCTTGTAGGTCAGCATTGGGACGATCATTTGCAATTCGCCGATATTGATCAAAAGCAGGTTGGGGTCTATAAAACGATCTACCGGCCTTCCGAATATCGCACCTCTGACCGTGGATATACTGTCGGGGACACCTGCAAACTTTTCCCATAGTGACCTCCTCCCGAAAAATTACGAAGCAAAACCACCGTCGCTGGCCTGTAAATCGGTCAAGCGGGAGCTCGATATCCTCTACCTTCCCAAACTGTTCGAAATGCTGGCAGATATCAACCTTAGGCATACTTGGTCGGACACCTCCCACAAAAATTTTTCGTGCGTCGCGCCGAATGATAGCTCTTTTCGCTTCAACATTCCGGTTCCCAATCGTATGATTATTACCACCTTTCAAAACTGCGTCAACAGTACTGCCACTAATAAAGGTTACGAATGCGAAGCCTCGACATCTACCACTAACGGGGTCGGTCACAATTTTTACATGGGACACCTTTCCGAATTTAGAAAAGTAATTCTTGATTTCCCAATATCCAAGATTTCCGATACCACCAATAAAAATTTTACTGTCCTCAAAACATGATTTTGTAAAAGCAGGGACTTTTCGCTCAAAACGAGGTTTGTCAAAAACAGCGGCAACAGGTTTACGGTCGGCAACCAATCCTACCTCTGACCTATCGAATCCCAAATACTTTGGTATAGGTACTGACAAAGGTCTAAAATTCTTCCTGATCCAGCCACATAAAAAGAGAAAGACGGGTAAACACATAAACATAACCAAACCCTCATCCCCTAATAAATTCATACTAAAAACTTCCGCAGTCATGGAATCAGGAAAGTGACTCAGCCCTATTGCTCCAGGTATGGCGGGTGGCTGCAGCTTGACTTCGAGATTGTTCTTGCTGAAGCGTCAGACAAGTTCAGAAAAACTCTCCCCCTCACTCCGAAAAAGGTAAATGCCCACGTGGTCAACCAACGCAAATGCTTGTTGTCTCAAAAACAAAAATATTATTTTTAAAGGTTCGGAAATAGGTCGCGGACGCCACTTGGAACGCCCCTGTCGCGGACGCCACTTGAGACGCTACTTATTATTACAATCAAGACAGAAGTCTAAAGTAGCTAATATTAAAGATTTATTGGGCTGTAAAATATAAAAACAGACAAACAAACACGTACGCAGATTGACCATGTACACAGTGGGGACTACCTGAGGGTCACCGTAGCCGGGTGGCCAAGACGTGCGGGCACTGGGATCCCTCCAGAGTTGGCAAGCTGAACAGAGCACCGAGCAATCCTCCTTCGCAGCTGAGATATCATCTGTATCGGAGCCGGAACACGAACACCACCCGAGCCTTGGTGAACCACGAAGTACACACTACGGCACCAAGGAGCTTCCTGTGCTCTGACTGAGCGCACTTAAAAAACGTAGACCGACTGACACTATACGAGACTGTGAGACCCCGAGACTGACGAGAGATGCGAACGATCCCGCTTATAAGGTAACTCCGCGCATGGGCACTGGCCGGCTGTCGCGATTACCATATCAGAACTTCTTCTTTGCTAGACATAACGGCGGTCGCGCCGAAACCAACCAACCAGGCCACGCAAAACCTCGATTCAACGATGGGGAAAACAGGACCGTCACATCTCCCCTCCTCTCTCCAGTCGAAATCTTACCAAAAATATTTCGAAAAATAGGGCAATTTAGGATGGTCAATCGCAATAATAAAATACATCAAAAAGGTTTTACAGATCCAGCATAGTACTTTAGACGAAAGACAAGGCCAAAAATTCAAACATACGATCACAATAAAGGTAAACTTAATAATAACTAACATAAGCAAAATAGAATAAATAAACAGTAAAACTTAATACAATTTGCTCGAATATCGTACACCTATCTTCCGCAAAGATACACCTAGCTAGCATAAGTGCATAAACTTTCAAAATATTTTAATCTTATTCCCAAAAATTTATAAAAATTACTTGATGATTCATACGAACTTCATATGCTAAAACTTTACTATATTCCATCACAAAGCTTAAATCTTCTACTTATAAAAATTACTGAATCCGCCAGAAAAATACTTTCTAACCATAAACACTATCACATTAAATTAGTAAAAACACAATTCCAACATTTTAATAATAAATTAGTAAAAGCCTAAAAATTCCTCAGTCTCTACGTCCACTCATCGCCAAACAAGTACATGCAACCATCCCAGACAGATCTCCAATAACAAATAACCTATAAATATCAAATTTTTAAGAGTAGCATACCATACTTCAATAATAAATATCAGTCATCAAAAATCACAATATATTAAAGTTCTACAGACTCTGTTGTAAGTCAAAATATCCAGCATCACAAAGAGTTCTGGTGATTACACTCTTGCAGGTCGACGGATCCAAGGAGTAGGTCTCTTCTGTATATAGCCACTGAATCCTCCCCCTCTCCCACAACTGCGGTGAAGCCCAAAACTAATGATCAAATTAAACAACTCGCAAATCCAAACACTTTCATACAAAATTTATAGTATAACAACTCATTCTTACATACCAAAATTCAAACTTATCACCAAATAATTCCAACAACAATAAATAAACACTCAAAACTCACAAATCTTCACAACATCCCAGACCCAACAAAAACTTTTCACTCACAAATCACAACAAACTTTAATCTATAACTACTCATTAAATACTCAAACTGCAAAAACTAATCTACAAATACTGAACCACAATTTAACTATAAACAACACCCCAGAAAAGAATTCCAAACTCCCTAATATATAACAATTTTAACTGCCATCAAGAAAAGAACTTCAAACTTACAAGATTCATAACTGTAAAACAATTAATCTACAACACACATCACCCATTCATAATGTCAACAACCAAAACATCGCATTCCCTGTCAAACTTAATACAATCAACAAACTACCCAAATGCCATCACCAAAAATACAATTTCAAAAACTTTATACCCTAAGACAAATGAAATACCCATCCCACAAAAATATGTTATACCCCAAACCAAATCCTTATTCCACACAAAAATCCAAAAATCAAATTTTCTGAAACCCATCTGTTCTATTCCGCTGTAGCTCTGCCAATCTTTCAAAATTTATACGAGGACGACTGTTTGACCAAACTCGACTATAATCAGTTGGAGCTTTTATACAAATTTCATCAACCTCCAAATCATAAACCGGAACATCAACAGAATTTCCCTCTGAATCATTCGACTCGTAACCACAAGCAATAATCTCATTCAAATCATTCCAACCTAATCCTGAATCCTTCACTGGCGGTTGTTCTATCTTATCACAGGCCGATACGAAACCACACCAAAAATTTTCAGGCACAGGATTCGAGGTTTTCGATGATTGGGAAGCAATTACTAGGCTCGACGATTTCTCCTGCTTACTATCCACGTGGTCGATCCGAGATTTAGGTTGCGTATTGATCAAACCTCTAGAAACACCTGTTTCGACACTATCTTGTAGGTCAGCATTGGGACGATCATTTGCAATTCGCCGATATTGATCAAAAGCAGGTTGGGGTCTATAAAACGATCTACCGGCCTTCCGAATATCGCACCTCTGACCGTGGATATACTGTCGGGGACACCTGCAAACTTTTCCCATAGTGACCTCCTCCCGAAAAATTACGAAGCAAAACCACCGTCGCTGGCCTGTAAATCGGTCAAGCGGGAGCTCGATATCCTCTACCTTCCCAAACTGTTCGAAATGCTGGCAGATATCAACCTTAGGCATACTTGGTCGGACACCTCCCACAAAAATTTTTCGTGCGTCGCGCCGAATGATAGCTCTTTTCGCTTCAACATTCCGGTTCCCAATCGTATGATTATTACCACCTTTCAAAACTGCGTCAACAGTACTGCCACTAATAAAGGTTACGAATGCGAAGCCTCGACATCTACCACTAACGGGGTCGGTCACAATTTTTACATGGGACACCTTTCCGAATTTAGAAAAGTAATTCTTGATTTCCCAATATCCAAGATTTCCGATACCACCAATAAAAATTTTACTGTCCTCAAAACATGATTTTGTAAAAGCAGGGACTTTTCGCTCAAAACGAGGTTTGTCAAAAACAGCGGCAACAGGTTTACGGTCGGCAACCAATCCTACCTCTGACCTATCGAATCCCAAATACTTTGGTATAGGTACTGACAAAGGTCTAAAATTCTTCCTGATCCAGCCACATAAAAAGAGAAAGACGGGTAAACACATAAACATAACCAAACCCTCATCCCCTAATAAATTCATACTAAAAACTTCCGCAGTCATGGAATCAGGAAAGTGACTCAGCCCTATTGCTCCAGGTATGGCGGGTGGCTGCAGCTTGACTTCGAGATTGTTCTTGCTGAAGCGTCAGACAAGTTCAGAAAAACTCTCCCCCTCACTCCGAAAAAGGTAAATGCCCACGTGGTCAACCAACGCAAATGCTTGTTGTCTCAAAAACAAAAATATTATTTTTAAAGGTTCGGAAATAGGTCGCGGACGCCACTTGGAACGCCCCTGTCGCGGACGCCACTTGAGACGCTACTTATTATTACAATCAAGACAGAAGTCTAAAGTAGCTAATATTAAAGATTTATTGGGCTGTAAAATATAAAAACAGACAAACAAACACGTACGCAGATTGACCATGTACACAGTGGGGACTACCTGAGGGTCACCGTAGCCGGGTGGCCAAGACGTGCGGGCACTGGGATCCCTCCAGAGTTGGCAAGCTGAACAGAGCACCGAGCAATCCTCCTTCGCAGCTGAGATATCATCTGTATCGGAGCCGGAACACGAACACCACCCGAGCCTTGGTGAACCACGAAGTACACACTACGGCACCAAGGAGCTTCCTGTGCTCTGACTGAGCGCACTTAAAAAACGTAGACCGACTGACACTATACGAGACTGTGAGACCCCGAGACTGACGAGAGATGCGAACGATCCCGCTTATAAGGTAACTCCGCGCATGGGCACTGGCCGGCTGTCGCGATTACCATATCAGAACTTCTTCTTTGCTAGACATAACGGCGGTCGCGCCGAAACCAACCAACCAGGCCACGCAAAACCTCGATTCAACGATGGGGAAAACAGGACCGTCACACACTTGATACTAAATTCTAACATGTAATGTGCAAAACTAAAAACCCTTTTCACGACTTTTTGTCACCAACAAAAAAAACCTGCCAAATGTCCTATAACACATCTGTTCCTTAGGATTTCTTATAAGAAGGAATCATTTGTTGCACACACAAATGACTTTTCTCTAGTATGGATGGCAAGGGGGGATTCTAAAGTATTCTGAATATGGAATATCTTATTGCATACTACAATACAGCCCTATTCTTTTTGTTGTTTTTCTCTGCTGTGAATAAGCAGGTGTCTTTTGAGTACCTTTTTCTCAATGAACGCTTTGCTGCACAATTCACACACAAATGTCCTATCTCTTGTAGTGTGAATGGTAAGGTGGGCTTTAAGGACATCCTTTCTGTGAAATGCCTTATTACACACTTCACATACATATTCTTTATGCCCTTGTTTTGTATGAATGCGTCTCAGATGTCTGTTGAGACATATTTTCTCAGCAAATGGCTTATTACACACTTCACATACAAATAGCTTATATTCTGTATGGGTGACAAGATGAGAATTAAGGTGGTCTTTTCTAATAAACGCCTTGTCACACACTGCACATACAAGTGGATTATATTCTGTATGGGTGGCAAGATGAGATTTAAGGCAGTCTTTTCTAATAAATGCCTTGTTACACACTTCACATATGTATTCTCTTTGTACTAGTTGCTGTTCTCTTGCATGGGTACGAAGGTGTCTGCTGAGAACCCCCTTTCTAGTGAATGCCTTATTGCACACTTCACAAGTATGTGGCTTTTCGCCAGTGTGAACAAGAAGATGCGCCTTCAGGGTCGAACGCTGAGCGAATGCCTTGTTGCACACTTCACACGTGTGTGGTTTTTCACCTGTGTAGGTGAGAAGGTGCTCTTTGAACTCATAATTGCTCACAAATGATTTGTTACACATAAGACACACATACTTTTTGTCTTTTTCTGCATGGTATGCAATTTGGTGTCTTTTGAGAGACACCAAAAAAGAAAATGTCTTGTTGCATGCTTTACATCTGTGGGGTTTCTCTAATGAGTGGACGACAAGATGCGTTTTGAGAGTTTCTTTTTGGGAGAATTCTTTGTTGCACGTTTCGCATTTAAATATTTTGTCTCCGGTGTTTCTTTTGAGAGTTTTCTTTTCTCCAGACATATTACCAGAAATATCCCTCCGTTCGATTGTTCGGTAAAATTTCCAACAAATGTTTAATTAAGACTTTATGGAATGACAATTGAAAATGAAATAATCCAACAAATGTTCCCACGTTTGTCTGTCGTTTGATTGATTGTAAAGATTTTGAGATCTTTGCTCGCCATAGAATCTACTTTATCTCCTTCCGTCGTTTCGTTTGTCAATAGAAAATTTTATGCAAAGTTTTTTTTTGTTTTTGTTTTGTTTAGTTAACGTCGCACTAAAGCTGTACAGTAGGCTATTGGCGACGGTTCGGGGCCTATCTCGAAGGAAAGACCCGGGAACGATGCCTCGTATTTTTGAAACATGGTCAGATGACGAAGACAACACCTGAGCTGGCACCCTGCGCAACCTCAATAGGCGTCAGGACATTGGATCCCGTTCAGATTTATCGTGCACCAGCCCCGTATATACGCCAGTATAATTTGTGGGATGTTCTGGACGACTTTCTAGTATTTTTGTAGCAAAGCTGTCAACCCTCCGATCGCAAGATCACTACTTTTTTACTTTCTTTGTCAAGTCCATCGCACGGATTCGAACCACTAATCCTCTGATTAGTAGCTGAACGCCTTTATCCACTGAGCAACTAGGGCTCGTATCTCGAAAGAAAGACCCCGGGAACGATGCCTCTTATTTTTGAACCATATGGTCAAATGATGTGGACAACACCTGAGCTAGCACCCGACGCATCCTCAATAAGCGTCAGGTCATTTGACCCCCATCAGATTTATAGATTATCAGTCCCGTATACACGCCAGCCAGTATAATTTGTTGGGTGTTCTGGACGACTTTCTAGTATTTTTTCTGGCAAACTTCCGATCGCAAGATCACTTCATTTTTACTTTTCTTTGTCAAATCCATCAGTCGGACTCGAACTAGCAAACCTCTGATTAACAGCTGAATGCACTTATTCACTGGGGTACTGGAGGCCCTAGGGGTGCTGAAAGGCTGATAGCCAGTTTTGGCAATATGGGAATTGAAGGTATAACAGTTTTTAACAACCGTTCTACAAAATGTTTCGGGAGATGTAAGTTTCAAATCTAAAATCGCTTTATTTAAAAATTTATTACGGTTTAAATATAACATTTGTGAAAATGTTGATAATTACAAAAAACAAACATGGAAATACTGTTGATTGTGAGAAAAAATGTGGTCTGTTGTTTTGAGAGGAAAATATATATATATTTTTTTTTTGAAGTATTATACGCAGTCACGTGAGCGGCCACTTTTAACGATATTTTTTTTTTTTTTTATGGCTTCATGCCTTAAATATTGATGTAATTAATTTGGTTTAATTAATATTAATTATTATTCTAATAATTCGCAAAATAATTTAAATAACTTTAATAACTAAATAATTACTATTATTTAACCGACTGCCCTGTGCGCAAACCAAAACTCCAAAATTAAACCTCCAGAAACTTTAAATTAAAACTGCCAACGCGCGCCAAATCGAGAGGTTATCAATTCGTCTGTTATGAATTTTTTTTATGTATGTTCGCACGGGATTTCGGTTCTATTTAAAATATTTAGACAATTCATTTTTTGTTGGACAGGGAATGTTTCACTTGGGAGCAATTTGAAAAAAAAAATATTCAGTTATCCGGCATTTAACTATCCGGAATTCCCAATTAACCGGACCGTTTGAAAACAAATATGGTCCGATTTCGCAAATTCTTTTTTTGTTGGATAGAAAAAAATCCCCTTAGACAAAATCTGTAAAAAATTAATCGGTTATTCGGCTGTTATATACCCGGAAATGTCGATTAACTGGAGTTTTTTAATACAATTTATCTGTTTCAAAATGTTTTCATTGTTTAACAGGAGTTGTACAACAATGACACTCGTTTACCCAGCATTTATTGCCATGGATAGGGATTGTTTTACGATATACATTTTTGAGAAAAAATTTAAGCACAAGTTGTTATTTTAATTTCTTGGTGAATAATAGTAGGAACGAAGCTCCCCATCTTTCTAAAAAAAAAGGAAAACCTACTTTAAGGAAAATGCTCTTAAAATTAAAAAAAAATAAAATAATTTTACGAACGAGTTGGAAAAAATTAAATTATTGAATATCAATTTTATACTTATTAGAACTTTTTGAAGTTGGTGCCAATTTAAAAAAATCATACCTAAATTTTGGCGCCAATTTCAAAAAGTTCTAATAAATATAAAATTGATATTAAATAATTCAATTTTTTCCACCTCGTTCTTAAAATTAATAATTAATTTTAAATTTTTAGCGCATTTTCCTTAAAGTCGGTTTTCCTTTTTTGTAGAAAGATTATTTATAATTATTTAATTGTTATTAATTAGTTTGTCTGTTAGTACTTCGCGAATGACGTTGCCATGACGACGGGAGAGGGGGGGGGGGGGGGGGTCACCATTGTATCAATAAATACTAATTGTTAATAAATATAATAATTATTTTTAATTTAAAGTATGGTACCCTTTAACAATATAAAAAAAAATAGATCGCCTTTACGACGGAATTCCTTTGCTTTCTTCACACGTACAGCACTTTTCATCCGTATGTATGAAGCAATGTGTTTTAATTATGTTTTAATCCCTTTAGCCTGACTTGCAGAGTATCGGCATATCATGCAGAAGGTTTTCAGTTCGATGCCAAAAAGTGCATAGAGATACAAATCAAACAAGCACGTAAATTAAACAATCTGCTTTGGTAGTAATCCTGAACTCTCGTTAAGGGGAACAGTGATTCGGTAATTTTATAATTAGTTAACAATTATAGAAACACTGCGACATAGATTTACACGCACTTGAAGTAGAAAAATATATCTTTTTTCAGAATCCGCCCTTTAACATTCATTCGTGATATTCAAGTGTGTAGTGGGGCAGGTACTGTGTAACTTTTTTCTGAGCCGGTAAGGCTTATCTTATTTGTAATGATTTTATTTTACTACTATCATAATATTTATTGTATTTTTTTTTGTCATACAAGAGATTTCATGCTCTTTTCTGTAAGACACAAAAACTTTAATTTACAATTAAGAGGTGAATAAATATCAACAGACTTCAGCAATGCAGGTCATTTTTTACTACATTTTACTAATAGTAGTAAACTAATAAATCGCATTGGTTTAATCTTCCAAACAAGTAACCCTGAATAGGTTTTATCTTCCAAACAAGTACCCTTGAATAGGTTTTATCTTCCAAACAAGTAATCCTGAATACGTTTTATCTTCTAAAGAAGTACCCTTGAATAGGTTTTATCTGCCAAACAAGTAACCCTGAATAGGTTTTATCTTCCAAACAAGTACCCTTGAATAGGTTTTATCTTCCAAACAAGTAACCCTGAATACGTTTTATCTTCTAAAGAAGTACCCTTGAATAGGTTTTATCTGCCAAACAAGTAACCCTGAATAGGTTTTATCTTCTAAACAAGTAACCTTGATTAGGTTTTATCTTCCAAACAAGTTACCCTGAATAGGTTTTATCTTTTAAACAAGTACATTTGAATAGGTTTTATCTTCCAAAGTAATCAAGTAATCGTACTATCTTAAAACTAATCAGCGTGATTTAATATTGCCAATTTTAGCTTCTGATCAAGCCATCTTAACAAAGCGACCTGACACACTTAAAATAGATGTTCAGAAGAAGGTTTTCGAAATTATTTTATGCCGATTACTTAAATGTAAACTGAGTTATTACAACTTCATTATCTTACTTACCATTCTTTCGGCACATCTTTTTAACATGTCTTCTGTTTATAACTTCTACACATCGCCCTGGTAGTACAACGGATAAGGCATAGGGCTGCAGAGCATGAGGATCAGAGTTCGATTCCTGGTAAGTCTTAATTGCAGCTGTTGATAGTTATTGAAAGTGATTTATGAAGAAGCCTACGTAGACAAGCACCGGCTCGTTTTCCTCATTTTTGAGTATATGTCTTTTTCAAAAATAAAACTTATGTAATCGGAGCTATGATAAGCACAGAATGTACTCAAAAATGAGCATATTTTGCTTATTCTTGAGTAGCTATTTTTAACAGTGAATTTGGATGAGTTGTGCACGAAAATATGTGTTTACCATATGAGATTCTGATTTCGTAAAAAAAAAAAAATATTTGGACACGTTTTTGAAATAAACTATTCAACAAACTATTTTTTGAAATAAACTATTCTATGAAGACGTGGGTGCAATAACAAGTCAGCTCCACTTTTTTTCTTCTGATTTATACTTTTACTCTTATTCCTATAAAGAAAATAAAAACCTCTATGGATTGGTGCAAGAAGCAGAGAGCTCTAAGCAATGACTAAAGGAAAGGAGCTGTACTTGTGTATCATACGATGCAAGAAAAGTTCAGTGTTTTTCGTCATTCCTGAAAATACTTTTTTTGTAATGAAATTCGTTAATAATTAACGTATTACTTTGCGTAGAATTCAATCTTATCCCCCTGTTTGCTATGCATGTTTTTCATTCGGTGCGGTTGGTAATTTAATTAATTGAAACTTTTAATCAACGAAAGAGTATTAGGAAACGCCGGAAAGAACATTTTATTTGAACGAAACAAAGATGATTTAATATCTTTAATTAATTTCGGTAAATAAATCATTGAAATAAATTAATTCCATCAAAAGATTGTGAAAGGATTCTGGAGCCAGTTTTTGAGGCTGATTTTTAAAAAAATATATTTTAATGAGATATCACGCATAAATTCAATAGGTGAAATTCAATTTGTTTCAGTCATTATGAACTATGATGTTACTCAAAGGTCTTATACAAACGGGACACATTTACGCTGATTCTTTTAAGCGAAAAAATTCTTTTAAGCTGATTCTTTTAAGCGCGCCAAACAAACGCCAAAGCTCGCCTAACGAGATCGGTTATCAATTTGACTATTAAGTCTTTTTTTATGTATGTTCGTACAAAATTTCTGTTTTAATTCAGATATTTGGAAAATTTTGTTTTTGTTATATAGTGGATGTCTCACTTGGGCGCCTTTTGAAAATAAAATATCGGTTATCCGACACTTAACTATCCGGAATTCCCAATTAACCGGACCGATTGAAAAGAATAAGGTCCGATTTCGAAAATTCTTTATGTTAAATACAGAAAAATCCACTTTTGCATTTTTTTAAATCATCGGTTATTCGGCAGTAATATATCAGGAAATACCGATTGAACGGACTTTTTCTCCAACAATTTCTCCGATTTCAAACTATTTTTATTGTTGAATAAAGATTGTAGAACAATGACATTTCGTTCATCCGGCATTTATTAGCATGGATAGATGGATTTTTTTTACAATATACATTGTTGAGACAAAATAGTTTTGTTACCCGGCATTTATTAAACCCTATCCGAGACGTGGTAAAATGTGAGCAGCAACTTGAATTACTTGGTGAATTATAGCAGGGGGCGAAGCTTCCCGCTAAATAAAAATCTTTTAAAGGAAAAAATAAAATAATCTTTTAAAAAAATGAGAACTGACTTTAAGAAAAATGCACTAAAAAGTAAAAAATAATTTTTAATTTTACGCACAAGTTGAAGAAACTGAATTATTTAATATTAATTTTACATTTTTTACAACTTTTTGAAGTTGGTGCCACTTTTACAAAAAAGTAAACTTTAGCGCCGATTTAAAAAAAAAAAGTTGAAATAAGTATGAAATTGATATTAAATAATTCAAATTCTTCGACTTGTTCGTAGAAATAAAAATTATTATTTACTTTTTAGCGCATTTTTCTTAAAGTCGGTTTTCATTTTTTTTTGTACGGATTATTTTATTAAATATTTTGTTGTAAAAACTACGATTTGGAAACTATAAACGTATTTAAACCTTTCAAAATAAAATAGTAGTTAAATGAAACATATTTAGTAAATAATTTGTTTCCTATTATTAATGAAATATTTCTATTATAATTTTAACAAAGTATTACACGTTTAGAATTCAAGTTATATAATTATTTAATTAAATTTAATTATAATTTTAATTAAATAATTCAAGGTAACATTTTAAAGTGATTTGTATAAACATTTAATTTATTAATCGAAGTTGAATTAATTTGTTTGTTAACTAAAATTATTAATTACTTATTTTATTCAGTAATACTATGGCATTTTTATTTATTTCTCATAAAATTACCTGAAAAATTAATTATTTTAAAAATAAAAAAGTATTCATATTTCATTTATATATAGCTATTAACATTTTATTTGAAATATAGTATAGTTTCTTATATAATATAATTATGATACCTTAAATACAGTTTATCTTGTCAAAATAGTTTATTTTAAAATTCTTATAACCATATTATAGCAATATATTTGTGGTTCCAAATAAGAGCTGTCTATTTTCAAAACCAAATAGATCCACATTTTTAGCAAAATAATTATATTTAAACATATTTTTCAGAAGTTATCAATCCATTACATCGCATTGCAAAGCGATATTGCTCAATTGTGTTTTAATACTGTATAAAAACGCAATCAAAGTTATTGGTATAGATCCAAAAGTACATGGCTGTCAATTGCTTTAGGCGCCCCCTTTAAAATTTACGAAAATGGATTTATCTTGCTTTGAAACTACACTCCTCATATAATATTTTGACTTATGAAGACTCATTACAAACTTAACAAACATATCTAATTGAAAATTATCTCAAATTAATAAATAAAATATCATAATCTTGACACTAGTAAAATAATGTTTAAAGTGAAGTAGTAATACCAATATAAATTCGTGAAAACACTTCACCTAACTTTAAAACATCGCACAGCATAGACGGGAATCTACATATTGAAGCAGCTCTATCTTTTAAGCACAGTTATTGGATATAAATCTTTTCTATGCAAAATGACATAGGGAAGAATTCGTTCTTGTAGGTTCTTCTTTCTTTCAATACACCTACTGAATAATAATAGCTACTCTACAACAGAATCTTTAAGACTGATAAGAATTTTAATATTTTATACTTCGAGATGCAGGCAACTGACTCCACTGGAGACTTTCGATAGAAATTGTGGAATTTAAAAATCTTATATTCTGTTCAATGTATATTTTTCAGTAATGTGTAGATGATATGTATTTTTACTACAAACTTTAGTTTGTGTCTTCGTATGCGTTTTTTAATTATGTATTTTTATGCAAATTTTGTAATAAATATCGTTAATATCTTTAAAGGTAATATTGTTAATACATTTCAAAGTTTTATTGCAAGCGTCTAGTTATTACTATACTAGTTTTCATATTAACTACTACAATCAAACGAAGTTCTAAATTGTAAAGATAAAAAAAAATTAAAGTCAGAGGGGAAGGAGTGGATTATGTGCCAACCTTGTCGACGGAGCTTATCTTCCTGGACACGATGGTATGTTATTTATCCCAATAGACTGGTTCTCCTTGGAATTATGCGGCTTTGAGATATCGACATATTTGAATGAATTAAACAAATCAACATTTGGGAATGAATCAAACAACGGACATACACTGGCCTGTTTAGCCACAGTAACTTCAGAGTTCGCTAATAAAATAAAGATTTTTTTGCCTGTATTGTAAAAATTAAACAACGTGAAATTTATTAAGTTTTTGTGAGGAAACATTGAAATATGATATGATTCTCTTTTTGCTTAAACGAATTTGATTGTTCACTTCAAATTGGTTTGAAGCTAAACCCTCAATTATTATGTCAGATGAAGGAACATTTTTATCACATTATTTCACTATACCTAAACTAACATAATTTTAAATAAAATAAGTTTTTTAAATTGAAGTTTTCATGCAAGATTTGTTGAAATTAAAAAAGTTAATATATTTACAAAAAATATATATCTGACCTTTATTTTTGCTTATTATACATTTCAAATACAAGTCAAATATGATTCCATTAATTCAGCATTTTTGTTTTTCTGTTTTGTTCAACATGAGCATGTGGCTCATGTAAAATAGGTTTTGGTAAACTGTAGCAAATCCGACCATTTATAATAAAGCTAAAAGTTTGTAAATATTTTTATTAATCCTAAAATCCAAAACATACGCAATTTAATCTTCACCGAATGTAATTTCGAATGTCTATTTTTACCATCACCATTTCTGACACATCATGTATTTATACAAAAAGAGTTTTGGTTAACTGTCGCAAATCTTACCATTTTATTATAAAGCTAAAGGTTTGTAAATATTTTAATTAATCCTAAAATCCACAACATACGCAATCTAATATTCACCGAACGTAATTTCGAATGTCTATTTTTACCATCACCATTTAGTAATTTGAATGTAAAATTCGGTTATTAACTCATGCTTTAATCTCGTTATTATTTTATATTATAGTACATTTTAGCAAAAAATTACATTTCTGGGTGATTTAATTGACGTCCAACAGTCGATTCGTTTGAGTAACCCAAACAAATTGTGATTGTTTGATTATGAAACCTTCTATACAAACACAAGACAAAGTCGATTTTTTTGTACCAATATTCTTGTTTTGTATAAAACAAAAACCTTTTTAATACAATTTAACGTTAAAATTAAAAAAAAAAATATTTAACTTTTTTTCAATGTTTTTGAAAAGTGGGAAAAATGTTTTTTTGAATTATTAATGCTAAAGTATAGAAAATTCGTAAACATTTAACGAACTTTGGTAAAAGTGCAATTATTCTACAAAAGTATGAATTTCGAAACTTTTAAATGAGAAGAGTTAAGTGCAAGATTTGTAACACCATATATATATATATATATATATATATATATATATATATATATATATATATATATATATACAAAACCACATATTTCAATTAAAAAGAACGCCAATTGTTTTTTAGAAGTTACACACAATGTTTTGATTGAAATAAAAAATCGTCTGCGGAAAAAAATAAATATAACGTTAATACAACATTGACCTCTGAATATAAATTAAACAAATTATAATTGCAGTTGATCATTTTCGAATATAATAAATAATAAACAAGTCGATTTTTCAAAATGGCTTATTACAACTTGCTTTCAGAACAGACTGTTACAAAACCACTCCTTTAATAACTACATATACTGAGTTTTTATAAGTTGAAAGTTGTTATTTATTTTATTTTATTCAAGTTACTAACTTGACTAATAAATGTCTTATAAGAATGTCTTTCACACTATAAATTTCATGAAAAGCCTATTTTATTCCCTCTATGAATCGAAATAAGATACCTTAAAAAATTAATTATTAATTTTAAAAAAAAATTTAGAATTGAATAAAAATAAACTATTACGTTTCCAACAGATAAGTAAACGCTTTTATAAAACAAATTTAATATTACAACTTTTATTAGAGAGAAATTGGACTTCGAACGTCAAAAATCGAGTTTTTAAAAACGTATATCTCTTTGACATCATTAGCAACCATCACCCGGATTCATACGATAAATTAATATTTAATTTTTACCCGACCCCCTTTCCAAACCGCAAAACGAAGAACAGCGCTGCTCCCTAACGAAGCGACTGAGAAAACTACTCAGTCTGCGTTCAGCCGGACTGACACGCGGTCACGTTCTATCCGGCTCAAAAAAGGACATGTCCGGGACGGTGTTTCTCACGTGCATTCTCGTGCTCGTGTCCGGCTTCGGGACGTCCGGTTTTGGATATTACAACAGTAACGGGGACGGGAGAAATAAGCTGTTGTTGATTCTGGTGGACGGTTGCCGGTGGGATTATCCGGATCAGGAAGGTCTTCCCGGATTCAGGAAACTTGAGGAAAACGGAGTCCGGGCGCCCTATGTCACCCCCATATTCCCGTCGAATTCGTACCCGAATTGGTACACTATTGTCACAGGTAAGATAATTAAATTAATTATTTCTATTACCATTAAAAAACGTTTCGTAACTACCGAAATGAATACGTTGTGGTATTTGGTTTGATATGGGAATTGTTGTCGATTTAATTTTGAGCATAACTATCAAACACATTATTGAGAATATACATAAAAAATTAAAGTGAAATTGATCATTGGCGGAAAACCCTAACAATAAATATCGAAAAAGTTTATCGTACAAATCTAAAAGATTGAGTTATTACCTTGACGTTTTATATTTCTGGTCTATGTATAGTTTTATGAATATAATATTTTTTAAAAACCTAAATATAAAATTAGTTATTAAGTAATTGTATTGATTAAAATATTAACATCTTAATTAATTGATTAAAACATTGACATCTTATCACAAACTTTAAATGGGTTCTGTTATTTTAAGTATGGTATTTTACAAACATAAAGGGTACATACATATATAAAATTTTATGATTTTAAATCTATAATATTTTTTGAGTTTTACTTTAATCGTGAAAAATTATTGGGAACTGTATGTTTTGCAAAGATTTTATTATCTAAAAAACAGAATGCAATTCAGAATGAATAATGTTTCAATTATAAAAAAAATTGAAATGTTATTGCATACTTTTTATTTAATTGTAAATATGTTATTTTGATAGGGTACAGTTTAACTTTATACGCAGTATTAGAGTTTTGTAAGAATTTTTTTTTACTTCTGTATCGAGGATCCTTGAGAGATAAACGGTTTAGGGCCATACTACCGATATTTCACTTTCGATTTCTCTTAAATTATTAATTGTCGATAGTGATGGTTAATTTATAGATTGTTATTCATTCTATACTTAGCAAACAGAATCAGAATACTAGATTACTTTATTTCTATATGTGTATCCATATTAATATAGCCTTTTAAATTTGAGGTATTTATCACTTACTTATAAAAAAATATATAAAATTTTCTAATTTTTTTATTGGACTATATTAAAAGGATTCTTTTTTTATACAAAACCCAGGAATATGGAATATTGGTAAATAACTCGACTTTACTAGTTTTTATATAAAAATTTTCATAAAAACTTCTATATAATCACTAGAAAAGACGGATAAAGGGAGAACTATCCTAAGTTTTCTGTTTAGTGGAGACCGGAGCTGCTTAACGTAAAGGGTAGGTTGGCCATCAGCTTCTGGTTCTCGAAAAAAACTTCTCATGGGAGAGGAGAGGGGGGAGGGGGGGGGGGCTAGTGTTAACTCACGTGACCATTACTACCAGCCATCCCCAGGTGTTTTTAGTGCCATCCCAGTTGCGATGGTGAAACTGTGCCAACATTTCTGTTTTTAGATTTGGAAAGTTAATTTTTCGCTGTTCCACAATTTTTTTTTGTGGTAAACGTATGGGGGTGATATTGCTACTCCCGTTAGCACAGGCGAAACTTGTAACCAAGCGCTTGATTTTCGTGTATTAGGTTCTACAATTGGAAATACCTGGTTACCTCTACCGCCATTTTTATTTGAAAATCCTGTTTGGGGTTGGTTGACTAGCTTTAAGGCGGGAAGGTTGGCCATGTTTCAACGTTTCTAACCAACATGCCATCAATATCAGCAGCTGGGGAGAGTTCAGCTGATAAAGTTCCCGCTTCGTTGGAGGAACCTGATTTACCTACATGACATTTTAATGGAAGAAATACTAAGCAAGTCTACCTAGTAGGGCTATCACTAGGTGAATATGTTATCTGCCTTATACTAAGAAAAAAATATACTCTTTAATGAGTCGCTGTGTTGGATAAAGATGATCTCCTGGTTATCACGATGGAGAAAAGGAGGAGATACTGAACTTGACCCAAAACTAAAATTGAAGTTTGGTATAAATTATCGAATGTAATCAATAAAATTGCTTCGCCAAAGTTCTTTTTTTCATCTAACGGCGAAAAGTAATTCTTAGTGGACATGAAATGTCATTAAATTTGTTACCTACTTAGGATACCAACGTAGTAGTTTGAAATGCTATTATTAACAATAGGTAAATTGTAAAAAAAAAATGTTTAAAAATGAGTACATGAACATACTTGTTTTTTTAAAACTAAAATTGCATCGTAAATGAGCGATGACTTACTCAAATCTAAGTAATCGTACTTTTGGAGAAATGAACAATGTGATTTAGTATTGATCATTTCGGATTCTGTTCAAGCCATCTTAACAAAGCGATCTGACAAAATTAAAATAGTTGTTCAGAAGATGGTTTTCCACATTATTGGATGTCGATGGCTTAAATGGAAACTGAGTTATTACAACTCAATTATATTACTTCTCATTCTTTTGGCACACCTTTTTAACATTATTTCTGTTTATAACTTTTTCACATCGCCCTGGTAGTACAACGGGTAAGGCGCTGGACTGCGGTGCTTGAAGATCTGTGTTCGATTCGGGTAAGTCTTGGTTGTAATTGTTGATATATATTGAAAGTGATTTATGAAGTCAGCCTATGTAGGCTAGCCACTGCTCTTTTCATTCAATTTACTCATTTTTGAATACATGTCTTTCAAAAATAAAGCTTATGTATTCGGAGCTATGATAAACATCGAATGTACTCAAAAATTAGTACATTTTATATATTTTGAGTACCTATTTTTAACTGTGTAATAATGTGTAACTTAATATTTAATTTCAAAATAATACCCTTAAATAACTTAATATTAAATTTCATTTTACCCCATTACCCATCGCCCCGCCCCCCCCTTACCATATCTTTTTTGACGATTAAATACGGAGAATTCATATGTAAAACAATAATGCTATATAATAAAAAATATTTATTGTTTACTAAGTTCTAATAATAAAAAAATTAGTTTCGACTGATGAAAAGTTAATTAAATGTTGTCTTTACTTAAGCTGGTTTAGTACGGATTATACAACATTTTTATATCTTCTGAGAGATTCATAATATGCAGTAGTAGTATCACATAGATTTATTCGAATTTACTTTAATTTTTCTTTGAAAAAGTTAAGGTTATTTATTTGATTTAATGGAAAATGCAATTCATTTTATGTAAAATGTAAAGCATATTTTACCTTCGTAACTAAATCTGTGGAAGTTATAGTGTGAAAATAGGTTTTTAAATATACAAAATATACAATAACATTAAATTTAAATACAATATACAAGTAATTGGTATTCATTATACAGATTTGAATTGTTCCCGTAAAATAAGAATCGCTATATAGTTAAAAAAAATTATTTTGTGTTACGGGAATATTATTATGTATTTATAGGTTAATTTTTTCACGTCTAGTTTGTTTTTAAATTGAATATATTGTCTATAAAATGAAAATTCTTGAAACACGTATGCCTTAGAGCATTTCCATGAATTCTACAAAACTCGAAATGTATTCCAAAGACAATATTATGAATTTTTGATGAGTTTTGAATATTTTATTATAATACGAAGAAGGAACGTGAATTGAAAATTATTAATATATTGAGGTATTAAGTAGGTAAATATGCAAACATTTCTTTCTCTATCCAGCTATCTTTCTCTTTGTTGCTTTAGGTTGGTTATAAAGGTCGTTTTTTTAATTAACTTTCTAATATATCACCAAAATGTTCTCAATTTGAAACTAAATAAACTTCATGCATATTATTAATAGGGAATAAATTGTTAATGGTACTAAAATTTTGAACGAACTATTTTTTGCCAGTTGAAAATTATTATTAAAATCAAAATGGGCCTTCGTTAGTTTAATCTTATTTTATATAATTTACACTGTTAAAAATAGGTATTTTAAAATAAGTAAAATGTACTCATTTTTGAATACATTCTATGCTTATCATGGCTCCGAATACATAAGTTTCAATTTTGAAAGAGACTTGTATTTAAAAATGAGTACAATGGGTAAAAATGAATAAAAAGATGTGATGCTAGCCGCTTTTATAAATCACTTTCAATAAATATCAACAATTACAACCAAGACTTACTGGGAATCGAACCCAATCTGTAGGCACCGCTATCCAGAGCCTTATCCGTTAAGCTACCAGGGCGACGTGAAGAAGTTATAAACAGAAGAAATGTTCAAAAGATGTGCCAAAAGAATGGGAAGTAAGATAATTGAATTTTAAAGACTTACTTTTCATTTAAGGAATTGACATAAAATAATGTGGAAAAAAATCTTCTGAACAATTATTTTAAGCCTCTCAGGTCAATTGTTAAGATAGAATGAACATAAGCTGAGATTAGCAATATTAAAACACACTGCTCCTTTACTTAAAATTGAGTACGTTTACTTAAATTTGAGTACGTTTACTTAAATTTGAGTACGTTTACTTAAATTTGAGTACGTTATCTCACATTCACGATGCAATTGTACTCAAAGAAAACGAGTAGGTCTACTCATTTTTAAGTACTTTTTTTACCTTGAAATATTAAAAGTTGGTTTTAAACGGATTTTATGTGAAAGATTATTTTAGCAGATTATTGAAATCGGTATTTGTCGCCAATTAAAAATCGGTATTTGTCGCCAATTCCCTGAAGCCAAAGCACAAGTTTAACAATGTGTAATTTATATTTAATTTCAAAATACCCATTTTATATCAATACCCATTTCCCAACTCCTTTCCGTAGTAGCTGATCTCAAAACTAACAATAATGAGCCTTTGTCTTAAAACGTGTAATGTATCCAAATTTGCAAACGTTGATTAACGTATTTTTATTCGTCGCTTCTACAAAGCCTGTACACAAAACAATATGAAGCTGATAAAACTGGATCAAAGTCCTACATTCTCGGTGGATTTAGAATTGAATCAAGACAAAATATTCCAGAACCGATCAATGCACTAAATATCAAACGATATCCGTATCATATTTTCAACATTAATTATATTCTAGAAGATATAGCATTAAATTGGCAAAACAAACTTATGAGAGTATTGGTTGGGAGGAAACATGTTCTAACCCCAAATGAGAACATCAAAGGTTCCAAACATCAAACATTTCTATGAATATGCAATTAATTATTCAATAGTTAATTCGTTAACCTAAACCATGGTTTTAACCAAACATGATTAAAATTGGGTCTTAAAATAATTGGAGAATTTATTTTTTAAATTTTTATTTGAAAAATAATATTTGTATAATTATTAGCATAAATTACTAAAAATGCGGTCGTTTGCATGATTTTTAAAATTTATTTCAATTTATAAATTTTGTAGTTCTTTATTTATTTGTATACACAGATAAAATTGCAGAATTTTTATAGATAGAATTGCAAAATTATTATAGATAAAATTGCAGAATTATTATAGATAAAATTGCAGAATAATTTAATGGCATATACAATTTGTGTGTATTTAATATTTTCTGTTTTAAAGATATTTAAAAAAATAGTTTTATGTATCGCCTATTTAAAATGGCGACGAGAGCAGAAAAAGAACATCGTTAAAAATAAAACGCTATTTTTTATAAATTGTGTTATTCAATTTGCACAGTACTTACTTTTTATGTACCGAAACTATTGAAAAATAAAAATTGAAATATCGTTTTGTTGTAAATAAATTTAATACACACACTATAATTATTGAAAATTTTCTAAGTTAAAAAAAATGTTTTAGTAGTTGTTTAAAATCACCCAAAGGTACTTAAATCTCAATAGATTCCAGCAGTAAACATTGAGGTATCCAAACCAACTTTTATTTAATGTACATTTGAAACGATTTTGCTTTTTTATCAAATCGTTTTTTAACCAAACATATAAACAGACACTCTATGTTTAAAGATGATAAAAAACTATTTAAAATGTTATTAGTTTATTCATTTTAACATACCTGAAAACGTTGTAATGTAGAATACGTTTAGAATTTCACAGCAAAAAATATAAGTGTTCTTTTACAAAGTTAATTCAAAATACATTTACTAAACTCTAAAAAAATTAATATAATACAAATAGTTCAAAAAAAGAATTTTTAAAAGTATATATTTTTGTGTTTGTTACTAGGAAACACTTTGAGTGTTATTTATAATGAATTCTACCACATGAAGAAAAAGCAAACGATAATATTAAAATTTCAGAAGTAATTTTCTTCATTTCACTTTGTACGAATACAATTCCTTGCATGCGAAAGATACCTTTTCTAATCAGAGAAGCATTCGAAATAAATTCATTCCTTATTATCTGAAATACAAAAATGTTCCATGTTTGGAAATTGCCATTACGGCAAGCGAGCATAATAATATGACACATGTAAAATATTAATGCGGTAAGACTTTAAACAAAGCTTTTCTTTTAGATTTCGAGCGCATTCAAACAAACTTTTCTGTATACGATTACGATTATTTACGAAATACGATTATTTTAATGAAGTAGTTCTAGCATTCCTTTAATCTAAAATATCAATTAACTATTAAACCTTAAGGGCTTACTTAATTAAGTTGTCATGGAAATTGAGAATTCTCAAAGACAACTTAGATGTGTTTTTAACGTTTTATGCTGTGAATTACTTTTTTTAATAGAATGTGATATCAAAATTTTAGAATGAATATTTGACGCTCATAAATATAAATGAAATGCAATAAATTCATAAATAACATCAATTTAAAAAGAAAATATATTCTAAAAGTATTCTTTAAATGTGTGAATTAAAAGAGCAATAGATAGCTATTGATATTAAGGTTAATACTGAATTCTAATTAGGTAAAGCGTGCACTGTAATAAAATTTTTGAGTAAACTTATTTAAGTACTAGCAAAATTACCCGTTCTTCGCACGAGGATAAATAAAATAACGACAAATGAAAAAAGAATATGCATTTCCTCTCCTCCAGGGATTATCGCATATACCAGTTTAGAATTTCTACTAAAAAAATGTTTCTTTCATAAATTGAAATTTAAAATATCTTTATTTTTAATAAATTAGAAGTTAAGAAAGTAAAAATATCTCAATACTATTTGATTGCTAATACATCGATAAAAATCAAATAATTTCTTGATTATCTGTCATGAGGAATGGAGTTTTAAAAATTAAATATTCCTGCACAAAAATATTTTTAGAAATTAATAGGAATTTTCTTTTTGTGGGGATATCCCAAAATAAAAAACGAAATTTGTAAAATCATTAACTCCAAGTGGAATCAGCCTATGAGTATAAATAATATGCTATCGTGTAAACGAAAGACAAACGTTTCGAACGTGCCGATTTTTAACCCATTCCCCCTCTTACATTTGTACCATATGGGAAGGACTGTACCAGTATACGTTTCCGGCTACCATAACTCAACATAGAATCACCCTTATTGGATAAATAGCATACCATCGAGTTAGCAAAAGTAAACCGTTTCAACCATCTAGATCATTTATCCTCTCCTTCTCTGAACATTGTACCGAGTAGGGCCCAATACAGCAGCGCGGTCACAATTTAATCAATCGGGACATGACTATAATATTTTAGTTTTCAATGATTACTTTAATTGATGAAATTTTAATTATTAATATCATCATTATTGAAGGATAATGTGTATTATAGTAGTTTGTTTTATATAAGAATAAGTTTTTACGTACAACTACTAATAACTACGAATTATTTTTATAAAATAAAAAATTATTAAATTAAATTATTAACAAAACGCTTTGATCCTAATTTTTCTATTAGTTTTAAAAAAATAGCTTCAAAAAGAGTTTTATTAAATTGTAGTTTTTAAAGCATTACCTTCAAGCGTGATTTTTAATGAAACTTCTAAATCAATCACGATATTGAAATGTTCTTAAGCCGTATGGAAGTAAAAAAGGCAGCAAAATCCGAAAACAGAAGTTTTTAAAGATGGCTTAATTAGGAAATTTGATCTTGAACTTCAATGATTTAACTTTCAAAACAATCAGAATTTCCCGTTTCCCAATATTGCAATTTTGATTTGACTATTTCCAAATACCTGTTCCAATGTATCAATTTGGCTACTTCTTTGCAATCTCTTCGACCAGCTACTTGTGTATCTAATTTGTAGTTTGCATTTTTGTCTTTTGGAATACAGAACATAAAAATGTACATTGCATGCAGAATAAACCTAAACGTTTTTTGCAAATAAACTGCCTAAAATTCTTAATAAAAAAATCTTAACTACCTGGCATAAATACAAAAAAAATAGCATGTTTTAAAATACTACACAACTTTCTTCTGCTAAGTCCAAATACCCATGTATTAAAAAATTCCAATGAATACTATTATTACAGAAGAATAGCCACCTATTTTAATTTTGAGTAAATTTTTTTTATTTCCCGAACAATGTAATAAAAATTCTGTATTTACTTCATTTTATTAAAAAAAATATATAAAATTTTTATCTGGTGATACTATTGTTATTGCATTTGAAACGAAAAATACCTGTTATGTAAATACTTAGTAAGTTTCCACAGTAAATTAAAGCCAAAACGCAATTTATCCAAAGAATAAACTTTTATAACTTGGCGACATAATTATTTAGCAAACGGTTAAATATTATAATCTCACCATGTACGTTAAATAATTCTAAATGTCATTCTTAATGTTCGCCATTTAATGTTTTAAAAGGAAATATTACTTTGAAAATTAAATTAAAAAAATGTCAATTAGCAGTTGGTATCTGCGGAATTTTATTCGTTTAATAATATTAAAAAGTCATATAGAGTTGAAAATTCAAAGTGAAACTAAGCTTCGTGCATTAAAAAAAAATACTTGCATAACATATTTTTCAAATAAATTAAATTGACGTTCATACACAAATTACTCGCATTTTGGAAGTATTGTTCTAAATTTCCGATCTTAGACATTCAAATATAGTTAGAATTAACTTGCATTCACACAAAATGAAGGACACAAAACAACTATAAACCATTTCCGTACGGTAAAAGTCTAGTAATTTTAATTTTTGCAATAATCCGTATTGTAGCAAAAAGCCCAATGTGCGGATATTTTCAGTAATTATTAAATCAAACCAAACTTATGACGTCATTTTTATACTGAAGATAACGAAAAGAAAATTCTTTAAAATCGCAAACGATGTCATCATCTATGTTAAGTCAATTGAATACATTAAAATAGTTATAATAAACGAATGGAACATCGTACAAACTTAAAAATTATCACAAAAAACGTCTAATTTTTCAAGTAAAGTTCTCTGTAAATTTCATAAATCTAAGTTGTGTAATTATGGAGTATTTCGTGTAAATATCGGTATTCCAATTGATTCATAATTATTTTATATTATATTTTCGCTTTTCTTCGTTGATTTTAACTGATTTTACTGTTGCCACTTCGAGAAACTTTGCTGACGTACGCTAAGAAATGTCATAACATTCGAATGGAACATCGTAGAGACTTGAAAATAGTCACGTTAAAATTCTTATTTTTTGAACTAACTATTCTGTGAATTTCAAAGCTCTGCGTTGTGTAGTTAAGGAGCTTATTTTGTACTGACAAACAAACAAACAAACCAACAAACAAACCAACATCCGGACAGATTTTGGAGATTTCAGCTTTATATATAAGATTAACTGAATAATTAAAAAAAAATATTATAAATTACAAAAAAGTATTTATAAAAAAATTAAATTAAATTAACTAATGATTAAAGATAAATAACAACTTTTAGCTTTTTGTTAGAATATTAAAAAACAATATCTGTTTCCATCTTTAAAGAATATAACTGGAAATTTCTTTTAAAAAAAACATTATCTAAAGATTTTATGTAACAACAAAGAAAGTCTGTACCATAATAGGGTACGGGATTTCACTTGGAAGCAATTTGAAAAAAATATCCTGTTATCTGGTTTTTAACTATACGGAATTCTCAATTAACCGAATCGTTTGAAAAAAATATTGTCCGATTTCGAAATTTTTTTTTTGTTGGATAGAGAAAAATACATTTAAGCAAAATCTGCAAAAAATAATCGGTTTGTACGGCTTTTATATATCTGGAAATGTCGATTAACCGGAGTTTTTTTAAAAAAAATTATACGATTTTGAAATATTTTTATTGTTTAACAGAAGTTGTTCAACAATGACATTTCGTTTAACCAGCATTTATTGGCATTGATATGGGTTGTTTTACAATATACATTGTTGAGCACATGTTGCTACTTGAATTAAACTGGTCAATAATAATAGGGGGCGAAACCCCTTGCTACTTTCAAAATTAAAAAAGGAAAAATAAAATAACCTTTTAAAAAAAAAGAAAACCGACTTAAAGAAATTGCGCTAAGAAGTTAAAAATAATTTTTTTTTTACGACCAATTTGAAAAAGTTAAATTATTTAATATCAATTTATACTTATTATAACTTTTTGAAGTTGGTGCCAATTTACAAAAATCATACATAAATTTTGGCGCCGATTTCGAAAAGTTTTAATAAGTATAAAATTGATATTAAATAATTTAATTTTTTCAACTTGGTCGTAAAATTTATTATTTTATCAACATTATGTAAACAGAACTTTAACATTGATAATAAAAAAAGCTTAATTAGCTCTTAGAATCATTCTAAATGGGAATTTTTATTTATCTTATTTAGTAACGTAATTCTCATAAACAGTCGTACTCGTTAATCAATGTAAACCATAGAGTAATGATACAAATAGAGGAATAAAAATGCCGATTTTCGTGTGTCCATCATTGAAACCACGTGATATGGGGAAATTCCAATTCATTCATGCGCCAATATTACTTGGCAGGCCTTGGCGGCTTTAAGAACTAAACGAGATCGAAGTATTGTAATATGGTTTTGTGTTTAATTTTGTATTTAAATATAGTTTTTTTTTAACGAGTGGCACAATTTAAGCGAGTTTAACAGATATATTAAAGAGATTTTTCTTACTTTGTAGTTTTGAAATAATTGCATTACGTTTTTATGTAAAAAAAATTACCATAAGCGAAGTTCTTTCAATTGTTATTTTGTATACTTCAATAAGAAAATATGAACAATAAAACATGAGCAATATAAAGAGTTTCGCTTCTTCGGGTATTGAACACAAATAAAATATTTTCGTTTCGTTAATGAAGTGGAAATATTTAGCGCATATTGTTTGAAAATAAGTAAATACGTACATATATGTTAAGAAGTTGAATACAGACAGAACTCATTATCAACAAAAAAGAAGAAAGTGCGCCAAATTTGAAACTCCTGCAGATGTCTGTACGACAAATGTGGCAGTGCTATAAAAACGTGATGTTGGTTTTTCTTTTCAATGTTGACACCGCGGCCTTACGAGAGTCTGGTATTGAAGGTGCTCTCTATTTAATATTACAACTCTCTAATGTAAACATGTCATTGTGTAAACTAGATTGATATATTTAAAAACACCCATCTTGAACTTTGGCAGAAAAATCTGAGCAACCGCGAATGAATATCAATTACAAAGGACTGAATTGTGAAAATAAGCAACGATGGACATACCTTTTTTCTGACATCTTTCTCATTAACACCGTCTTCGTCGATACGAAATTGCATACAAATGAATTATATAAACACTTCATCGGTAAAACCATTAATTTAATTTCAGATGGCGTTGTTCAAAGACTTTAACATAATTAGTTTTTATGTGCTTAAGCACTTAACTGATTTGTTTAGTGAATTAAAATCATTGACACGCAATTCATTTTGTTAGTTTTAATTTTAGTCACTGATAAACTTCGCCGTAAATTATGGGTTTTTATACCTTGATGTATTAGAGAATAGAGGAAAGTTGTTTGATTTTTAATGAATGAAAATGTTCTATTCAAAATAATTGTTTTATCATAGTGTGCTTTTCAGGATATTTTTTTTATGGAGAATTTAATTAAAAACGGATTTTGTTACAGTTTTCGTTTTACTGATTATATTTTTCCTCCTAAATCAAAACAACCCTATAATAATACCATAAAAAATATTCTCGTATTTTCTCGTATATTCTCGTATTTTCTAAAAATAAAGTACCACACACAAAATAAATTATTCCTTGAATTTGCAATCCTTCTTTACATTATTACTCGCTGTTCGCTTTGAACGATGGCAGCCAAGGAAAAGTTATAGAAACTAATTTTTTTATAGATATGTGTATTCGTTTCCATCACTGGGAAGAAAATGCTAAATATTTTTGGAAATAACTGAAAATATGCCATTTTAAAGGAATATTAAGAAAACGGAAGTTTAAAAAATTTACTAGCATTGTGATTCTAATGCAATTTCTATCTTATGATTTACTTGATTGAAATTTTAATATTTAAATATCCCAGAGTAATATTTAAACTGCATGTTTTAAGTCATAAAGAGTTAATAAATTGTTAGTTGTATTTTAGTTCATAACTATTAAATATGATAGTTAAATGCAATATGTAATTACACTGTTAAAAATAGGTATTCAAAAATAAGTAAAAGTACTCGTTTTTGAATATATTCGATGCTTATCATATACATAAGTTTCATTTTTGAAAGATTACATAAGTTTCATTTTGATGTATTCAAAATGAGTACTATGAAGAAAAGGAGCAGTTGCTTGCCTATATAGGGTCCTTCATAAATCAATTTCAATAAATATTGATAATTGAAACAATGACTTACCTGGAATACCCAGATCCTCAGATACCACAGTCTAGATCCTTACAAACTGTAGAGTGTCAATGGTAGAATTTTAAGTATTATTAAAATTTTAACGATACATGTTCAATATCTATAAACTTTTCAATGTAGAAGAAAAGGTACTTAAAAATGAGGACCTGAACATACTGGTTTTCTTTAAATACAATTGCATGACATACATTGATGACGCACTCAAATTTAAGTAGCTGAACTTTCTCAAAAATGAGCAGTGTGATTTAATATTACTAATTTCAGCCTCTGTTTAAAACTAAAATAGTTGTTCAGAAGATGATTTTCTTCATTATTTGATGTCGATTGCTTAAATGGAAACTGAATAATTACAACTCAATTATCTTGCTTCCTATTCTTTTGACACACTTTTTTTTAAACATTTCTTCAGTTTATAACTTCTTCACGTCACTCTGGTAGTTTAGCGGACAAGGCTCTGGACTGCGGTGCCTGAAGACCTGGGTTCGATTCACCGTAAGTCTTATTTGTAATTGTCGATATTTATTGAAAGTGATTTATGAATGTGCAGCCTATGTAGTCTATCATCTGCTTTTTTTACTCATTGTACTCATTTTTGAGTGTATGACTTTTTCAAAATTGAAACTTATGTATTCCAAACCATGATAAGCATCTAATATACTCTAAATTGAGTACATTTTACTTATTATTTAGTACCTTTTTATAACAGTGTTAATATGGTGTTTAACCGAAAGATGTCAACCGATTATTATTTTTTTACATCGTTTTATTTCTTCTTATTATTAATATAGGAAGCAATTTTTACGGACTATAGCGGTTCGAAAATAAAATCTTAATATTTTATCTCCCCTCCCTAATCCTATTGTCCAATTAGCATAGAATAAGGGAAGAAAAAGACATAGCCTACCATACCTTGAACCAAAAACTCATGGCACGCCACTGGTACAGCCCCTTAATTAGATCAACATCAGCAAACGAAAGAAAACTACCACCGGTAAAGGATCGTCACAATTACTGGAAAAATGTTAGGCCTTGTTCACCGTGACGGGTCATACATCCATTCGAGACACGACAACCAATCAAACGAGGGAGAAAAAGTCATCGACCAATAACCGCTCGACCACTTTTTCCACGTAACCAATATCTCAACGAATCCATTAAGATGGAACATCGAAGCGAATACAAGTGTCATTAAATGGGAGTGGTACCATTATCGGCATAATAGGCATTAACAGGTGCAGAAGGGATAAAAAGGGAAAAAAGAAAGGGAATAAAGATATTAATAGAAAGACTTAATTTGTCATCGATTGTTGTTTGGAATGTGATCGAATGGATGCTGGAATTTGTAAATGGGTTATTTTTGTTAAAAAAGATGGCTGTATAGAAATTTTAAAAGTAAAGTGAATCATATTTTCTATTAAGAATTCTTTAAGGCGTGGTTTTAACGTGCAACTTCTTCAAAATCCGTTTCACGGATATCATGATAGAAATACCGATACCGTGTTAACCCTTTGCACTCCGATGTCGCCTCTCAGGCGCCAACATAACAACCAGTTCTTTTATTTCCCTGTTCTTTAAAATAAACGAGAACAGCATGATCTTGTGTTTAGAACATCAATTTTTTTTCAACTTGTTCTCTTGCAAATTTATAACAGATTAGGATTTTTTTCCCTTTATGAGTATAAAAAAAATCTGTGGAAAAGAACGTAAATGGGAATAACTGTTCCGTAGAAAGAACACAAATCTAAAAGTGTTCTTGGAGTGCAAACGGTTTAGGAGTTTGACTCTATGAATCCGTGAAAAATAGCACGATTGTCATAAGTTTGGTTTCGTTCGATACAACATTAGGCACCATTGTGTTTAACAGGTTTAAATAACATATAAAGGGTGTAAATGGGAGTCTGCAGAACAGTTTGTTGATCTTCCTAGGCCAGACAGAAAAGTTTGTTTATTTATTATTGGCGAAGTTTTCGTTGGTTATCAATCCCTCTTTCTTTAATCTGCTGAAATGGTGTTTCATGTAAAACCATTCTATATAGGCTACAATAAAGCTATATCCGATTTTTTTCATAGAGTTTAGTTTTATGGTATTGGTTAATTAACGTCGCACTAGAGCTGCACAGTAGGCTATTGGCGACGGTTCGGGGTCTATCTCGAAGTAAAGCCCCGGGAACACATACACATTCACACGCACATTCATACATGCACCTCGTTATTTTAGAATCATGGTCAGATGACGAGGAAACACCTGAACTGGTACTCAACGCCTTCAATAGACGTCTGGACTATGGACCCCGATCAGATTTATCATGCACCTGTCCCGTATACACGCCGTTAATTTTTGAGGATGTTCTGGACGACTTTTCTAGTATTTTGTAACGAAGCTGGCAATCCTTCGATCACAAGATCACTACTTTTTTTACTTTTCTTTGTCAAGTCCATCGCCTAGGATCGAACCAGGAATCCTCAGATTCCCAGCTGACGCCTTTAACCGTTTAGCCACGGAGGTCTCTTTTTCATAGGGAATCGTATGGACTTACGAACTTCAATCACTATGTTTTAGTTTATTAGATATTTTTTTTACAATACATAAGCTTTACAGAGATCCATTTACAAGCTTCTTTTCCTAGTCAAATCACAGCCCATTCCACTCTTAAAAATAAGTACTCAAAAATAAGTAAAATGTACTCATTTTTGATTACTTTCGATGCTTATCATGGCACCGAATATATCAGTTTCAATTTTGAAAACTTTTTAAGATCAACATTTTAACAAAAAGTGGACCTTTATCGTTTTTCTTTGGATCTTTAATATATATATATATAACATATTTTCAGCATTTATGCATTTTGCTTTACTTAGTTATCTCATCCGTGTAAAGAAAATTACTTATCTAACTTTCACGGATATCCTGTATTTTTAATAAAGATACCCTAAATTTAAAAATTTCCGGATAAAATGAAATTTTGACATGATCAGACAAGTATAACTAACTCAATACATTTATATTTATTATCTGAGAAAAGTTAACTATATTTTAGCTGTTCTCTCTATAAAAATGCTTAATTGTTTTCTAAAAATTATACTCTTTCTTTTCACCAAACAAATATCTTTATTTTTTATTTAAGCTAATTACTCGACTGCCTTGATGTGATCACCAACTCTTTTCGGTCGCCATTTTTAGTAACTTTATTCTTAAATGGAATTTATTAATATTTATGGCCACTAGAAAGGGGGCCAAATGAATATCAATGAACTCGAAGTCCGATTACAGGAATATTAAAAGTTAATGCCATCTGGCTCTTCTTCAAATATTCTAAAAATAGTTCAAATATTCTAAAAATAGTTCAAATATTCTAAAAATAGTTCAAATATTCTAAAAATAGTTCAATTATTCTAAAAATAGTTCAAATATTCTAAAAATAGTTCAAATATTCTAAAAATAGTTCAAATATTCTAAAAATAGTTCAAATATTCTAAAAATAGTTAAAATATTCTAAAAATAGTTCAATTATTATTCGGAAGATAAAAACTTTTCTTTATTTAAATGGAACGATATTTCACTCTTATTTATATTCTTTTAAATTATGTTTGGAAAAAAGATCAAATTATAAGGTGAATATTTCATATGAATTATGAGTTGTTTTGTTCAAATTGTTATTTTGATTTGTTAGGAAGCAAAATAATATTAAATGCAAATAAATATTTAATATTCATTTTAAACCAAAATTCCATACTTTTAGATAAATGACAATAAAACAGTATTCTAATAATTTCAACCCTATTTTGATTTGTGGAACTGAATGTATGTGTGTGTGTGTGTGCGTGTGTGTGTGTGTATGTGTATGTATGTATGTATTTAGCAAATATGTATGTATTTTATTGTGTATGTAGTTTTTAAAATGTATGTATTTTATTGTATATGTAGATTTATTGTATAAGTAGATTTATTGTATATGTGCTTATTGCGTTGTCCGGACGGGCGTTGGGGCTCCTTGAGAACATTGTGTGTCTAATAAATAATAAAGTTTAATAAACATAAAGTTAAAAAAGTTTAAAGTCATTTCTTATTGGGTGGGAAGATAATGGGGGGGGGGGGGGGAGGGGTTCGAAATCTTATGTACTATGTTTTGAAGTTCGGAATAAAATTGTATATTTGTTGTATAAACAACAAAGCCATTGACACGCTTCTTATAGATAAGATAACGTATATAGATATAGATAACATACAAAAATATAATATAACATGTATAGAAAAAAATGTATAAGCACTGTCAAAAATAAGTACCCAAAAATACGTAAAATGTACTTATTTTTTAATACATTCAATGGTTATCATAGCTCCGAACGCATAAGATCTATTTTTGAAAAAAGCATGTACTCATAAATGAATACAATGAGTAAAAAGAGCAGTTGCTTGCTGACATAGGCTGCCTTCATAAATCGTTTTCAATAAATATCAACAATTACAACCAAGACTTATTGGGAGTCGAACCCAGATCCTGAGGCACTGCACACCAGTGCTGTATCCGTTTAACTACGAGGGTGACTTGAAGAAGTTATAAACAAGATAAATGTTAAAAGGGTTAGGCAAAAGAAGGGGAAGTAAGAAAATTTGTGTTAATAACTCGGTTTCCATTTAAGCAATCGACATCAAATCCCGTGGAAAACCATCTTCTGAACAACAATTTTAAGTTTGTCAGGTCGCTTTGTTAATATGGCTCGAACAGAAGCTGATATTAGCGATATCAAATCAGACTGCTCATTTTTGAGAAAGTACGATTGCTTAAATTTGAGTATGTCATCAATTATTTACGATGCAATTGTACTTATAAAGGAGTTGGTTCAGGTATTCATTTTTAAGTACCTTTTATACAGTATAGAATATAACATAGTGGTAGTATCACAAACAAATAAAAAGTTAAGGTGATACTCGCAGTGCCGTCACACACAAAACAAAGGGGTAGAAACAACAAATTTTCCAACTTAACGATTCGAAATTCCCAATTGAACGATTCGAACTTCCCAACCTCGACATCAGGTGCGCTAGCGCAGGTGTTGTCCGTTATCTGACCATAGTTTTAAAAATACGAGGCACTGTTCCCGGATATTTTTTTTTCGAGATATTTCCCAAACTGTCGTCAATATCTTGATGTGCAGCTCTAGTGCGACGTGGTTTAACCAAACGAAACTTAACGATTCTAAATTCCCAACTGAACAGTACTAAAAATTCCCAGTTCCAACTTATCGTCATTTATCAACTTTTTCTTATAGATTAGGTAATATTAAAATGTTCTCTCAAACGTATTGATTTGTTATACGCATGTTCACATGAAGTGTCCGTCCTGAGGTTTAATTTAAGTTTAATCTTAAAAAATGGACAATTTTAATCTTTCCTCGCTTTTATTTGCTAATAATATTAATTTCCTACAGGTGTACATTTTCCCAACTATAAATTCCTAACTTTTAAGGTCTCCAGATTATTGGGGGGAACCCCCCTTTGCGATGGTCCTGGATACTCTGAATCTGCGTATCCTAATTCATACAAAAAACTCAAAATGAGTGGTTTTGTTCGAATCGACAGAATATTCCATTCTTATACATATGTAGTTGCTCCTTAGCCGTTGCCAAAACCGTTGTGGTTTTTTTAGACAGAAAATTTCTAGTTGTTCTCACTCATCGTCATACAGAAAAGCGTTTTAATCAATAATTCTAGAGATTCTTTAGGAGTGTTCTGTCGTTGACTAATGATAACATGAAAGTAAAGTTTAAAAATAAACACTGTCTTTTCTGATGAATTTTTGTAACTTTTCTGGATTCGGATAGATCTCTGAAATGAGATTATGCTACGAACGAAATAAACCGAACACAGAAAAATAATGGAATATTTTCTTTTTTTCGCTTAAGTATTGATTTTGCATTTGACTCTGGCTTTAAAAAAGGCGTTGTTGTTTTATCAGTCATGGGCATGAATTTCTGGTTAATATTTTTTTTATCTCTGCATCTGAATAAAAAATAGGTCAATAGGAAATTTGTGAAAATAGTTTTAACAAATGAAACAAATTATGAATGAGAATCAGATAACAATGAGGTTCGCTTTGTACGATCAATGGGCTATTACTCTAGTTCTATTAACGTATTCTTCTATTAAACGTAGATCAATAACACAGCTTTTATTTTAACTTCAACAATATTTTGTTGTATCTGATTTGATTATCATTAAAGTTGCACTAGCCCTCTAACGAAGCTATAGACTCCTACGTAATTCTAGTTTTTCTAGCAAATGCACTTAAACTTTAAATATTCAAAAAAAATATTCGATGTTCAAATATTTTTTTAATCTAGAGCGTCGGAAATCTAATAAAATATATAAATAAATAGATAGAATAGGATAGGATATAGAGTTAGAGTTAGAGTTAGAGATAGAGATAGAGACAGACAGACAGACAGACAGACAGACAGACAGACAGACAGACAGACAGACAGACAGACAGACAGACAGACAGACAGACAGACAGACAGACAGACAGACAGACAGACAGACAGACAGATAGACAGACAGACAGACAGACAGACGGACGGACGGACGGACGGACAGACAGACAGACAGACGGACGGACAGACAGACGGACAGACAGACAGACGGACAGACAGACGGACAGACAGACAGACTGACGGACAGACAGACGGACAGACAGACGGACAGATAGATAGATAGATAGATAGACGGACAGACATACAGATAGATAGATAAGATAGATAAGATAGACAGATAGATAAGATAGATAAGAGAGATAAGATAGATAGATTATAGACAGATAGACATACGCACAGATATAATAGTATTATAGCTTAGTATTACAGGTGTTGATTTTGCAAGACCATTATTCTACTTATATGAAGATTTTTTTTTAATCTATTCAAATCAGTGCAATTTGTTTAGATAACTGTCCTATTTTTACACATTTAGGCTACCGAATAACTCAGCTGGGTTGGACCAATCCGCAAGGAGTATTTTTAATAATATAAGCTTGTACAAATATTACGATTTAGAATAAATTTAAGACACCAAAAAACATATAATAAACTAAAACACCAATTAAGATTTTCTATCATATATGATCCATTTCAAGATAACACCAGAACGATTTTTTCATTAATTAGACGGCATGTTATTCAAATGCAGGTATGCTATGTAGATATGAATGCATTTCCTAATTAAAAATATTTGGCCCTTAACTACCCTTCTTAAACTTTCAGAACAATTTTAATCAAAAACCTTTTTTGTTTAGAAAAAAAAATCCACAACTAGGAAGTAATAAAAGTAGATGTAGTTATGTTTATGATTTTTTTTAGGGCTAAGAAACGTACAATAAATTAACTTATTTACTTTGAAATCCCTCTTTTCGCTGCGTTGTAATCTGGTTTAATTAATTGGAATCTGGTTTTTTGCATTAATATTCTAGTGACTTGTTTAAGGAGTTTTTATATTTATTTTCTCAACATGTGTGCACATTAATTTTTTTATCTTATTTTTTTAAAGAAAAATATATGCCTATTTTTATTGCGCTTATAATCTTTTGGTTATTTTATATATATTATTTTGTATGATCTTGTATATCTAATTATTAACTGTATGATGTACCATACGTCTTTAACGTTGCCTTGTAGGATTGCAACAGATAAATTTATTTACTATTTAATGGAAAGAATAAGTATTAAACATAATAAATAATATTTTTACCGGTTTAAATTGATATATTTGATTATTTTTAAATAATAAATAAGATATTTTTGCAAGGCACAAAAGTTTTCGGCGAAAAAAATGTAAGCATTTGTGAAACAGCGGGTAACACCTAGGATGAAATAATAATCTTAATTAATAAACAATACTCTTGATAGAAAATAGATCGTATAACTGCTCAAAAAGATAAGATTAGAAATTTAATCTCGGAAAAAGCAGAATAAAATTATTATATATTAATTATATCAATACAATTATACACATGTCTGATTTTTAAATAGAACTACAATTTTGAAGTAGGAGGCATAACATAAAATTTAACACACTATTGTTTCAGTACAGTTATAGTTTAGAGAATAACGCCCCTAAAATTGAAAATGAAGTAAATTACTTGGCGTTATTTCTTCTTCTTTTAAATAAAGGACATTTGACTTCGATGTCGCAAAGCTATGTTTTTATTATGATTCAACTTCATTTTCAAATAGAAATGAAATGAAAAAACTCACAATAAAAATATGTAATATTCATATTTCCCCCACCTCTAATGAAAAATGATTAAATATACAATTTTTTAAATAAATACAAAATTTCAGACTCGTCATTCAAGTGTCAAGCATGATTTAACTCACGTAGTTCCAGCTCCTAATGAAAATTTACTTTTTTTCATTCAGAAAGAAACTTAGAATAATTCAATTTTTTGATTTGGATAAAGTGAAAATTAATTTGAGATTTTTAATTAAGGTGAAATGGGGTAAGTGCAAACGGGTAATTTTTTTTTAATTTTTAAACTGTTACTGTGAAATAACTGTAAGGAATACAGAAACAAAACTTAACATACACCATTTGAAAATATTTAGCTACGAGAACTTACAATTATTATTTTTTTACCATCTATCATTGATTTTCTACATTTTTTTTCTTTTTCAATGTCCACTTGTTACACTTGACCCGGAAAAACGGGGCAAGTGCAACTTCTTCCCTCAATAAATATTTTATAAAATTTTATATATTAATAAATATTTTATGCTTTGTTATACTTTGAATTGTAATAATTCTGCCAGTTTTTTTTATATTGTATTTTTATGCCAAATCGTTTGGGAATTACGAAGTGATAATTTTATGCATAAAATTATCTAAATAATGAAATACAGTAACAAAGGAATTTTTCAATATTGTTACAATGTAACATATCTTACATAGTTAGCTATCAGGATGGATGAACGATGCATTCTGATTGGCTGATGAGTAAATACCGCCAATTTTTTACCGCCAATTGCCAAATGAGTAAAAAAATCGCCAAATGAATAAAAAATTCGCCAAATGAACAAAAATGTAGAAATGAATAAAAAATGTAGTAAATGAATAAAAATGTAGCCAAATTGAATAAACATATGTTCTTATATGTAAAAAACTTAATGGCCGGATTAGTGTCAAAATGATAAAAATTCATATTAAAATTCATAAAATATAGTAATTGGTGGAATTAGTAGCAAAAGAGTAAAAATTATATTTAAATTATTAAATATGATAGGTAATGAGAAAATATTATTGCAAATTTTACGAATACTTTTTGAGGTTCCACCCCCACGCAACATGTTTCAAGAACAAACTGCCTAATTTCAACTTGATTGCCACGCATAAAAAAGACAGTATATATATATATATATATATATATATATATATATATATATATATATATATATATATATATATATGAAGTTTTATACACTTGACATTCAGAACAACAGGAATGTCGCTGATGAAACGAAGTTTCGAAAAACTATGCAACGTAACATTTATTCTAAAACCGATGATTTTGAAATCACACTTTAACTGCTACCATATAGATATAAAAAACATTTACCCTTTTATAGAAAATACAGAATTAAATATTTCTTCAAATTTTATAGATAAGAAAAATGAGGTTTCGGATTTTTAAATTACATCCCATATCGGGCAAAAGTTCGCAAAGCAGAAATAAAAAAAATCTAATTATTTTGCCAGACTACCATACTGGGGAAAACAAATTAACAATTCTAACATGCAAGCAGAAGGAAATTAAATATTTTTTTTTGTTTAAAGAAGAAACTAAGTCCAGAAACTAGAATAGTTATGCAAATAAACATCCCCTGATTAATTGCGAAAGTATGGATTAAAAAATAAAAGCTGGTTTTATTATAGGCTTAACTTCTAAAAGAAATTACGTAGTTGTACGTCCAGCTGTAACTCTTCTGAGTTACTAATAATGAATATTCAAAAAGAGAATATTTTTTAATTAAAACTTTTATCAAATAGTTTCAAAAGTACTAAAAATTTTTTAATGCTGCAGTAATATATATACATTTTAATTAGGAGTTGCTTAATTTTATACGGATGGAATTTAATAGGAGTTACTCAATTTCATACGGAGGGAGTTTAATAGGAGTTACTAAATTTTATATGGAGATAATTAAATTGGATTTACTAAATTTTACACAGACGGAATTTAATAGGAGTTACTGAATATTATACCGATGGAATTATATAGGAGTTATTAAATTTTATACGGAGATAATTTAATACGAGTTACTCAATTTCATACGGAGGGAGTTTAATAGGAGTTACTCAATTTCATACGGATGGAATTTAATCGGAGTTACTCAATTTTAAACGGAGGGAATTTAATAAGAGTTAATACATTTTATACGGAGGGAATTTAATAAGAGTTACTCAATTTTAAACGGAGGGAATTTTATAGGAGTTATTCAATTTCATACGGAGGGAGTTTAATAGGAGTTACTAAATTTTATACGGATATAATTAAATATGAGTTACTTAATTTTATACTTAGGTAATTTAATAGGAGTTACTCCATTTTATACAGAGGGAATTTAATAGGAGTTACTACATTTTATACGGAGAGAATTTAATAAGAGTTACTCAATTTCATGCGGAGGGAGTTTAATAGGAATTATTTTACATTTATACGGAGATCATTTTATAGGAATTATCTCATATTTATACGAAGGGAATCAAATTGGAGTTACTCAATTTTATATGGACAGTTATTCATTATATACATTTTAGCCATTCTAAAAATTGTTAGTTTTATTTGCAAGAAAATCTTGTATTTTAAATATATGTTTTTATATTAAAAAAGTGTAATATTATAATTCATATTCGTAATAAGTTATAACAATCTGTTTCATTACAAATAAAGTAAATTATAATCAAAATAATGTAAAAATGCATTTCTAATTTTGGATTAGTAGTAATTTTACTTATAACGACTGTAAAGTAACGACGCAGATTATATTTAAGAACCTTATTTTAGTTCTTTATAATTAAAAATTACAATTCAAACGGTAATTATAGTTACAATTTCGCCTTTTGTTTATTTAAAAATAGAAAAGTGCATCAATCTCAACTGAATTTACACCATACTTAAAATAAATAATAGACATAAAATAATTATAAATATCTATCTAATATTATGATATACGTAATTTTAAGAAGAACACTTTAAGAAGACACCAAATACACTTTAAGAAGACAGGGACAAAAAGCGCCATCTATGGAGAAATTTGTAAGTAATTTTTTTATTTGCTTAATAAAAATACCGGCCTACTAACGCCAATTACTTGATTTTAATTTTAAAATATGTCAGAATATGCCAAATATGTTTTAACATACTTTTCTATTAAGAAATATTTAATACCCGAGTTATTATATCTTACAATAGAAAATATCCACACGCCTCGATCATTCCCATTCTGTGCAATTCACTAAAATTCCTCGAAACTTCCAATTTAAATCCCAACTTCCCCATAAATAATCCGAAATCACAATAACGCCCAGACCTTCCCCGACTCAATCGCTCCTCCAAACAGGACTCTCGCCTTTTGTAAGACGTTCTAATCACGCCGTTAAAATAACTTCAGAAAGCTCAGACGTTACAATTCAATTAAAAAAAAAAGGGGTGCGTTAGTTCTCATCAATTACGAAACGCGTCAAATCCAGTAATCGCCGACACTGGAATCCAATTAGACTTCCTAATGGCACAATAGAAGAGCTTTCGCTCCAACGAAGAATAGAGAAAGAGAACTCTCTGCTCTGCGAGTAGATTAACACGAACAATCGGCTTGGAAGTGTATAGAAATGGATGGAAGGAACTTTTGGCATTTGTATTCGGATCACCGCCATCTGAGCATCTGTATTTGTTTGTGGGGGGGATGTTGTCTACTTTGGGTGGATGTTCGTTGGTGATGTGTTTGCGGTGATTATGTGTTGATTTAGGGTTGGATTAACTGAAGTGGTGAACGCTGGTTTGTAAAAGTGGTTGATGGTTCTAAGTATCCGGGCCACCATTGAGGTGACTTGGTACAAGTATTTAATTAATTAGTTCCTTGATGTTTTCGCGGTGAATATGTGTTGTTTTTGGGTTGGATTAGTTGAAGTGGTGAACGCTGGTTTGTAGAAGTGGTTGATGGTTCTATGTATCCGGGCCACCATTGAGGTGACTTGGTACAAGTATTTAATTAATTAGTTCCTTGATGTGTTCGCGGTAATTATGTGTTGATTTTGGGTTGGATTAGTTGAAGTGGTGAACGCTGGTTTGTAGAAGTGGTTAATGGTTCTGCGTATCCGGGCCACCATTGAGGTGACTTGGGTCAAGTATTCAATAAGTTCGTTGGTGATCTGTTCGTGGTGATTATGTGTTGATTTAGGCGTGGATTAACTGAAGTGGTGAACGCTGGTTTGTAGAAGTGGTTAATGGTTCTAAGTATCTGGGCCACCATTGAGGTGACTTGGGTCAAGTATTCAATAAGTTCGTTGGTGATCTGTTCGTGGTGATTATGTGTTGATTTAGGCGTGGATTAACTGAAGTGGTGAACGCTGGTTTGTAGAAGTGGTTAATAGTTCTGCGTATCCGGGCCACCATTGAGGTGACTTGGTCAAGTATTCAATAAGTTCGTTGGTGATCTGTTCGTGGTGATTATGTGTTGATTTAGGCGTGGATTAACTGAAGTGGTGAACGCTGGTTTGTAGAAGTGGTTAATGGTTCTGCGTATCCGGGCCACCATTGAGGTGACTTGGGTCAAGTATTCAATAAGTTCGTTGGTGATCTGTTCGTGGTGATTATGTGTTGATTTAGGCGTGGATTAACTGAAGTGGTGAACGCTGGTTTGTAGAAGTGGTTAATGGTTCTAAGTATCTGGGCCACCATTGAGGTGACTTGGGTCAAGTATTCAATAAGTTCGTTGGTGATCTGTTCGTGGTGATATGTGTTGATTTAGGCGTGGATTAACTGAAGTGGTGAACGCTGGTTTGTAAAAGTGGTTAATGGTTCTAAGTATCTGGGCCACCATTGAGGTGACTTGGGTCAAGTATTCAATAAGTTCGTTGGTGATCTGTTCGTGGTGATATGTGTTGATTTAGGCGTGGATTAACTGAAGTGGTGAACGCTGGTTTGTAAAAGTGGTTAATGGTTCTAAGTATCTGGACCACCATTGAGGTGACTTGGGTCAAGTATTCAATAAGTTCGTTGGTGATCTATTCGTGGTGATTATGTGTTGATTTAGGCGTGGATTAACTGAAGTGGTGAACGCTGGTTTGTAGAAGTGGTTGATGGTTCTAAGTATCCGGGCCACCATTGAGGTGACTTGGGTCAAGTATTCAATAAGTTCGTTGGTGATCTGTTCGTGGTGATTATGTGTTGATTTAGGCGTGGATTAACTGAAGTGGTGAACGCTGGTTTGTAAAAGTGGTTAATGGTTCTAAGTATCTGGGCCACCATTGAGGTGACTTGGGTCAAGTATTCAATAAGTTCGTTGGTGATCTGTTCGTGGTGATTATGTGTTGATTTAGGCGTGGATTAACTGAAGTGGTGAACGCTGGTTTGTAGAAGTGGTTGATCGTTCTGGTTCATGGTTCTACGTATCCGGGCTACCATTGAGGTGACTTGGTTCAAGTATTTAATTAACCAGTTCGTTGGTGATGTGTTTGCGGTGATTATGTGTTGATTTAGGGTTGGATTAACTGAAGTGGTGAACGCTGGTTTGTAGAAGTGGTTGATGGTTCTAAGTATCCGGTCCACCATTGAGGAGACTTGGTTCAAGTATTTAATTAATCAGTTCATTAATGATGTGTTCGCGGTGATTATGTGTTGATTTAGGGTTAGATTAACTAAAGTAGTGAACGCTGGTTTGTAGGACTGGTTAATGGTTCTACGTATCTAAACCACCATTGAGGTGACTTGGTTCCAAGTGTTTAATTAATCGGTTCCTTAGTGATATATTCACGGTGATTATGTGTTGATTTAGGGTTGGATTAACTGAAGTGGTGAGCGCTGGTTTGTAGAAGTGGTTGATGGTTTTATGTATCCGGGCCACCATTGAGGTGACTTGGTTCAAGTATTTAATTGGTTTGCTGGTGATGCGTTTTCGGTGATTATCTACTGATTTAAGGTTGGATTAACTGAAGTGATGAACGCTGGTTTGTAGAAGTGGTTGATGGTTCTGAGGTGATAGTTCTACATATCCGGGCTACTATTGAGGTGACATGGTTCAAGTATTTAATTAATCAGTTCGATGGTGATGTGTTTGCGATGTTATACGTATCTGAACTGAATTGATTAACTGAAGTGGTGAACGCTGGTTTGTAGAAGTGGTTGATGGTTCTATGTATCCGGGCCACCATTGAGGTGACTTGGTTCAAGTATTTAATTAATCGGATATTTCAGTTATAATATATTTGACTACTATAGCTTCGCGTTGCGTGCGTCATTGTACAACGCTCAACCAGCAATGGTATCTGTTTTTCACAAACACTCGTATACATATTATGACACGTACTTTGAAGCTATCCAAAAGTATATAATTGAAAGTATCCCGTTTGGGGCGTGAAATACTCGTTATCATACTCAGAAAGCATCATTATTACTAAATATGCATATAATAATAACTAATTCAATTATTTATTTATGGTTACTTTATATTTTGAAATGAAAGAAAACATATTTCATGTTAGAAAAAAATCCGTTATTTAATTTCCATGTCTAAAAATATTTAGTCCTTTTAATTATACTTTTTGTATATTTTAATTTTATTTAAATAAATTTTCGAAATTAATACCTTTTAGCCAATCGATGTATTCAATTATATTAATAATTTAATGAATTGCATTCTAATATAAGAAATACATTTCTTTGCGTGCAGAGTAGTATTGAGACTCGTACTAATAAACACTTTTCGTTTTAATACAGTTGCAGTTAGTAATATAGTTTCAGCCATTGTTATTTGAGCAATTTTTAAATGTAACAAATTACACACACAATAAATAAAAACATTTTATATACATATTACATATTTAAATAGTTTATAAGAAGTTATTTGCACATAGCCTATTTGCGCATCTTTAAAAATAATTATTTAATAACTAGGCATTATTTCCAAAATTAATCGTATGCAATAAAAAAAAATTCAACGATCCCCTTGACAGTATCTGTTTACAATACAATTTAACATTTTCATTGTTTCTAAAAATGTTTGCTTAATTAGATGAATAAAATAAAGCGGATATTATATATAATAGTTATTTTAATTGCGTACTTCCAAAAGTATTTAATTACCGAATCACTAACTTTGTAGCGCTTTCTCTTTTTGTTGTTGTTGTTCATTAACTTTCATTTTCAAAAATTATTTCAATAATAAACACTTTGAATGTTTATTAAATTCTTCAAAGAAAACCCGCTCCAGAATTCCACAGAAAATCAAACTAGGTTCAGACGCAAAATAATTTGTATTTTGCGTTCTTTTTAAATCAATCTCGATGCACGAACACAAGGTTTCAAAACTCACTTTGTCGTCTGCATTTTTTTTATAACTAATTTGTATTAAAATAAATGTTGCGAAGCGAAAGTTAATGTAATTATTCTTTGTATTGTTCGCTTGGAATTTTATTTGTCGTGGAAAAATCAACGAATCGCATAATTTGTTTAAGAGTAATATTTAATAATTATGAAACTTGTCGTAAGGGATTACTATTGTTATATTTTTTCATTGTTTTCATCCGCACTGCGAGGAATATGATAAAAATCGTTTGCTGCTTGTTCGAATATAAGAATCTTATGTAATACAATAAATTTAGAATATTCATTTGAAGAAAAAGAACAATAAAATAACGGTAAATAAGTTTATATAGTTTTCCTTTGTCTATAACAAAACTCGTAATTTATTAAGAAAGGAAATGGTAATTATTTTGCACATAAACTTTGTTTGTTTTTAAAAATAATTCTTAATTTTCAGAACAATGCAAATTGATATAATGTTTTAGAAAATAAAGACATGAAAATAAAGAAGTAGATTGTAATAGTTAAAAATTAAAATTAAAAAAAATAATTTAATTTTAATCTTAAGTGTAATTTTGTAATTAAATAACGTAAGTCTTTATTTATCAATTAGAACTAGAAAATGGCTATTCACTGCGTAGGGAGGCCTTTTGTATGTTAGAACTGTTAATTATAGAATGTACAACGTCCTTCCAGAATCATGCAACGTATTGCCTGTAGTACACTATTAAAAATAGGTACTAAAAATCAGTAAAATATACCTATTTTTGATTACATTCTATTCTTATCATAGCTCAAAATACATAAGTTTATTTTTTTTTAAAGACGTGTACTCAAAAAATGTGCGAAAATTTATAAAAAGTGCAATAGCTTGCATACCAAGGCTGCCTTCATAAATCACTTAAAAAATATTGAAAATTACAACCAAGACTTACGGGGAATCGAAACCATATCTTCAGGCGCCGCAGTCCAGTGTCTTATCCGTTGTGCTACCAGGACGACGTTAAGATGTTTTAAACAGAATAAAGGTTACAAAAGGTGTGCTAAAAGAATGGGAAGCAAGATAATTGAATTGTAATAACTCAATAACCAATAACGTAAAAACCAATCGACGTCAAAAAATGTGGAAAACCATCTTCTGAACAAATATTTTAAGTTTTTCAGGTGGCTTTGCTAAGATGACTTGAACAGAAGCTGAAACCAACAATATTAAATCACACTGCTACATTTTTAGAAAGTACCGTTGCTTAAATTTGAGAACGGCATCGTTCATTTACGATGCAATTTTATTCAAAGAAAAACGGGTAGGTTCAGGTACTAATTTTTAAGTACTTTTTTTTACAGTGTACTTTAACGCAACGTACTTCACGATCGAATACAGGTTTTTCCTTTCTTCTGACAGAACGGCCGGTACTACCAACAGAAAAAATCTGATTTTTCACAAAAAAAAAAGTTTAAAAATTCCAACTGTAAAATATTTTACGATAATTTGAAAATTACGAAGTTTGCAATCAAACAAAAGTAAAGTGAGCTTGCAAACCCACTTTGTGTAAATCGGCACTGGTGTTTTCGACAACTTTTGTTTTTTAATTTACGATTCTAAGTTCAAAATGGACCTAAGTTCAGAATGGGAAAAGTTTGATTCAAAGCCATGTACAAAAGTTCTTCTGGAAGGTTCTTCTGGCCGGACTTTGGCTTGTATGTTGTATTATTACGTTTTAAAGTAACTCTCGCAATTCGCAGTATGGTATTTCGGAGTGTTTGGTGCCAGCTCAGGTATTGTCCACGTCATCTGATAATGTTTCCAAATTACAAGGCACTTTGGGATAAATCTCCAAAGGGTAAATTATTACCATTGTGTAACAAAAAATGTTAATTCGTTACACTAACTTTTGTGTCCCTTTTGTTTTATTTGAAGTAGTTAATATATATTCAAAGTTTACGTTCATACGAATAGCCATTAAAGGAATCATATAATTTCATACGAATCGCCATTAAAGGAATCATATAATTTCATGCGAATCGCCATTAAAGGCATCATATAATTTCATACGAATCGCCATTAAAGGAATCATATAATTTCATACGAATCGAAATTAAAGGAATCATATAATTTCATACGAATCGCCATTAAAGGAATCATATAATTTCATGCGAATCGCCATTAAAGGAATCATATAATATCATATGAATCGCCATTACAGGAATTATATAATTTCATACGAATCGCCATTAAAGGAATCATATAATATCATGCGAATCGCCATTAAAGGAATCATATAATATCATACGAATCGCCATTAAAGGAATCATATAATATCATACGAATCGCCATTAAAGGAATCATATAATATCATACGAATCGCCATTAAAGGAATCATATAATATCATACGAATCGCCATTAAAGGAATCATATAATATCATACGAATCGCCATTAAAGGAATCATATAATATCATACGAATCGCCATTAAAGGAATTCATTATAAACATGGAAGTAGTATATCACATTAGTACAAACTGCTACTAATTAATAATGTCTGTCAATTACAAAACTGCAACTGCAACATTATCGTCTCATTATGAATCCTCATTAGTAAACAACCTAAAATTAGAGTTCGCTTATGATCTCTACACCCAATTCAAATTAAATCACACCACCGATTTCTCATTTATGGCAACCCTAATACGAATTACTGGGAATCGTTCAATCGTAAACTCAAACTGAATTCCCATTTATTCAGGCTCACTTGACTGCGAGTTCAGCAATAGCCTTGGCATCAACTCCTTTAAGGACCGTGGATAACTATTCAAGGGTGACAGTGGATAAACACCATTGAATCAGACTGGATAGCAATTGATTCAACTCCAAGATATTATTGTGTCAGATTAATTGATTTCAGTGTGGCTGATTCTGGAAGTTTGATTTAGACGTGGAAATGGGCTATGCTAGGAAAGCTTATTACGATCTCGCACACTGTAAAAAAATGTGTTTAAAAATGAGTACATGGACGTACTCGTTTTTCTTTTAGTACAATTGCATCGCAAATGAGCGATGACGTACTCAAATTTAAGTAATCGTAGTTTCGCAAAAATTAACAGTATTATTTAATAAGATAAAAAAACTCGTCATATAGAACATCGCGTTAAGAATATTAAAATACAAATACAACGTTAAAATACGCAATAAAAGTCCATACAAATCTGGACATGTTTCGGGAGATACATCTCCCTTCATCAGCAGAAAATGAAAAGTCTGTGTGTAGTAAAATATAAATTAACCCAGAATTGAAAGTGTTGCCAAAGAACAAAAAAGTTAGAAGTCCTCCATTGCCAAGCACTCTTGGGAACATGGTCACATATTTGATTTTTCTAACCCACATTTAATTTGCAAACCCAAATCTCCATTTGAACTTGACTTCCTGGAGGCATTTCATATTTTTAGCAATATTGATTCGATTGTCAATGAAACATTTGCGGTCTCAGTATTCCCCGCCTGTTGACACACAATAGTTAACTCCAACCGATTTAAATAGTCTTTTGTTCTTTGGCAACACTTTCAATTCTGGGTTCATTTATATTTTACTACACACAGACTTTTCATTTTCTGCTGATGAAGGGAGATGTATCTCCCGAAACATGTCCAGATTTGTTTGGACTTTTATTGCGTATTTTAACGTTGTATTTGTATTTTAGTATTATTTAATATTGCTGATATCAGCTTCTGTTCAAGCCATCATAACAAAGCGACCTGGCAAACTTAAAATATTTGTTCAGGAGTGGATTTTCCACGTTATTTGATGTCGATTGCTCAAATGGACACTGAGTTATTACAATTTAATTATCTTACTTCTCATTCTTTTGGCACTCCTTTTTAACATTTCTTCTGTTTATAACTTCTTCAAATCGCCCTGACAGTTTAATAGATAATGCTCTGGACAGCGGTGCCTAAAGATTTGAGTTCGATTCCTGGTAAGTCTTGGTTGTAATTGTCGATATTTATTGAAAGTAATGTATGAAGGCAGCCCATGTAGACCAGCATCTGCTCTTTTTATTCATTGTACTCATTTATGGGTAATGACTATTTCAAAATTTAAACTTATGTATTTGGAGCCATGGTAAGCATTAAATCTACTCAAAAAACAGTACATTTTACTTATTTTTGAGTAATTTTAAATAGTGTATCTAGTTTCTTCGAAAACTGCAGAAGAATCTTTCGAATCGAATATTTGATAATTTAGTTTCTGATTGGGCGATATCCTAAAGAAAAGCAACCCTAAATTAAATTATCTAGGAATATTTAAAACAACACTTAATTCCTGAAGTGGAAGAATACAAATTTCAAGGAGTGCCTTTAGCAAAGATCAACATACAGTAAATTTCACAACTTAATTAAGACTGGGTAAACAAAGGCTCTCTAAGTGAAAGATCTTTTAAATAATTTTTTTAAACAGATGTCATAGCAGAGCCTTCCACACAGAAAAGTCATGCTTCTCAAGAAGATTTTCTTAGAATTGTATTAGTACTTTAAGTCCCATACCATGCATTTTAATGGGGACTTTCCCGGAGTTTTATTAACCATTTAAGTCCCGGACTGACTGTATCCTGTAAAAGTTAAAGATACAAAAATATATACTCAAAAATAAGTAAAATGTACTTATTTTTTATTACATTCAATGCTTATAATGGATCCGAATATATGTTTCAATTTTGATACAGACGTACTAAAAAATAAGCACAATGAATAAAAGAGTAGATGCTAAGCTGTCTTCATAAATCACTTTCAATAAATATCAACAATTACAACCGACTTACCGGGAATCGAACCCAGATCCTTAGACACCGTAGGCCAAATCCTTATCCATTGTACTACCAGAGCGACGGGAAAAAAATTGTAAACTGAAGAATTGTTAAACATGTGTTCCAAAATAATGGAAAGTAATATAATTGAGTTGTAATAACTCAGTTTCCATTCAAACAATCGACATCAAATAATGTGTAAAGCATCTTCAGGACAACTATTTTAAGTGCGTCAGAGGTCACTTTGTTAAGATGGTTTGAAGAGATGCTGAAATTAGCATTTGAAATCACACTGCTCATTTTTGAGAAAGTACGGTTGCGTAAATTTGAGTGCGTCGTCGGTCTTACGAAGCAATTGTACTCAAAGAAAAACGGGTATGTTCAGGTACTTATTTTTAAGTACCTTTTTTACAGTGTAAATTATAAACAAATGCCAAACGAACAACAATGTGCCAAGCTAAATAAACCTTTCACCATGTATCGCGGAAATCATTATAACGATTTGTAAGTTAAAAGAGTTTTAGTTAGTTAAAAATAACCGTACTACTAGAATTATACACTGTAAAAAGGGAACTTAAAAATGAGTTCCTGAACCTACTCGTTTTTGTTTGAAGTCAGTTGCATGGTCAATGAGCGATGAGGTACTCAAATTTAAGTAACCGTACTTTCTCAAAAATGGGCATTGTGATTTAATATTGCTAATCCCAGCTTCAACGCAAGCCACCTTAACAGAGCGACTTGACAAATTTAAAATAGTTGTTTAGAAGTTGGTTTTCCACATTATTTTTATCTCGATTACTTAATAGGAAACTGAGTTATTATAACTCAATTACCTTACTTCCCATTCTTTTAGCACACTTGTTTAACATTTCTTCTGTTTATAACTTCTTCACGTCGTCTTGGTAGTTTAACGTATAAGACTCTGGACTATCTAAGATCTATCCAAAGGATTAACATATTGTCTCATAATTTCAAATCATGTCAGTTGGTTGAGCATTGTCAGTTGGTCACATTAGAGCTAAACAATTATATATATACCGATAGTTTTGAATCTATTCCGAAGGAAAGACCCGGGAACACTGCCTTTTAATTTTGAACCAAGGTCAGATAACGAAGACACCGTGCCATTATTTTCACCTTACATAGTCGTTAGGACTTTGGTTCATTACAGATTTAATGTGCACTATTACCCTTTACGCAATAGATGTTTTCTAGCGCGTTAGACGTTTCTAAAACTGGGTACCCAAAGTCGTCTAATCTACCCTCTCTTCCACCGTCGTGTATACATACGGAACTGGTGCAATTTAAATCTTACTGAGGTGTGATGTCGACGCATATTGAGGTTGTTTTGAGTGCCAACTCAGGTGCTGGTCTCATCATCTGACTATGTTTCAAAACTACCAGGCAGTGTTCCCGAGCCTTTCTTTCGTAGCCAATATTGTACAGCTCTAGTGCGACGTTTATTCAATCAACCAAAATGACGATGCAGCGTTCCAGGTCTTTTTTTTAGAATATATCCTTAACAGCCGCCAATAAATTTGTTGTGTAGTACTAGTGCAATGTTAAATTCAAACAACTGGTTTACCATTATCTTAAAAGTAAAGGGAGAAAAGGGCATGTTACCGCCTTACTTCTTTTTCTCTCCATCCATTAAGAGAGATAACCATCATCGTCATTGTAATTCAACCAACTGTTCAATCAGAAACTGTATTTAATGTTTTTCAACTTGTTCAATAGAAGTTGCAAATTTTTAACACTAAAAAAGGATACAAAGTAATTTAATACATATTTGTCGCATACGAAAAAGTCCCCTTGAAGGTTGGCATTTCCTTTACTAGCCTACTACCGTTATAAAAACACATGTACAGAACAGATAAGTTTCAGAGGAGAAACTAGCTCCACGAACTACTCCAATATATATATTTTAATATTTTGTCTAATATACTCATTTACTAATTGTAAAAATCACATGACAAACAATATTTAGTTACAGTAATGAAGTTATTTTAAATAAAATAAAATAAAATGAGACCAAATGAAATGAAACGAAATAAAGTAAAACGAAATAGAGTAAAACGAAATGGAACGAAACGTACTTAAATTAAATTAAATTAAATTACACGAAACGAAATTAAATAAAACGAAATGGAATGAAAGGTAATGAAATAAAATTAAACGAAACGAAACAAAATTTAATTTAATTAAATGAAACGAAATTAAATGAAATTACACGAAACGAAATGGAATGAAAGGTAATGAAATAAAATTAAACGAAACGAAACAAAATGAAATGAAATAAAGCGAAATTGTACGAAATAAAATTAAACTAAATAAAATAAAATGAGACCAAATGATATAAAATAACAAATCAAATAAAAGGAAATTAAGTAAAATACAATGAAATAATTTAATTTTGTTTAAATGAAATGAATTCCAAAATCACAGCTACTTTTTCTGAATACTTAGTCATAACATAACCTGCTGTATCTTTATTTCATTACTTATTTATGAAACAAAGTAAAATACCTTTTTACACAGAATGGAGAAACAAACTTTTGTGTATTAATCTATCTTACCATGAACATAAATATAAATGAAATATAACACTTATTCCTAGAAAATGAGTCTCCATGCTAATTTCTTTAATCATTCCCCCTCAAAATATATTTTTTTGTAAGTATACATGTATTTTATATTTATTTATGTTAATAACAATACACATAAAAGTACATTTATTAAACTAATAACACACAACGTAACTTGTAACTTTCCGCACTAAAACATAGTAACTTTCCGCACTAAAGCATACTAAAGCATCAACATGAGATAGCATGCACGGTATTATCAACAAGAGAGAGAGAGATCATATCTGTTCTGTCTCATATTGCCTGGTTTCTGGAATAACGTTAGTAGAGAGATTAAAATCCTTTCTGGCTACTCTCGCTCCAACAGGTTTCTTTCCGCCGACTGCACAGCAGTTAAGTTAAGTATGGTTAATCTGATGAGAAAGGAAAAGGGTTGGGAAACAGAGGGAATTCTGCGCATTAGATCATATCTAGGAATAAAGTTATTAAGGTTTAGAGGTACTTTTATAAACATTACATTAGATACTTTCTCTTTTGATGTGTATTGTATTCCTATATCGATGCCTCAGTGAACTGATGGCATATATATATATATATATATATATATATATATATATATATATATATATATATATATATATATATATATATATATATATATATATATATATATATATATATATAGTGCCTGATTGCGGTGGATGAAAAACAATTGTTTTAATTGGTGGGAACTCTACTGATGTTTTTTTTTAATTATTTATAACATCGCTAAAAACTTTCAAAATGCAGTTCTGAAAAATTAGTTAAAATTCATTTACCTCATATCTATCTGAACTAAGACATTTATTTTAATCTGGTTTGTATATGATGAGTCAACTTTTATAGGATTGCAAGGTTTTTTTTAAAGCAAGATAACTATGTATTTAAATTAAATTCTTACTAATGTTGGTATCCTGTGTTTCAAGATGTGAACGGTTTTTACAGATAATTTTATAGATAAAGATACACTGTTAAAAATAGGTACTTTAAAATAAGTAAAATGTACTAATTTTTTATTATATTCGATGCTTAATATGGCTCAAAATGCATAAGTTTAAGTAAGTAAATGGTTGATTACATATGCTTTATCTCATTTTACGAACTTTTCATCGATATATAATATTACATAAATCGTTTTCAATCAATATACAATACATATATAAATATTACCAAGGTAGGATTTTTTTTCAAAAATCTTCGAAAGAAAGTCTACAGAAATCTGTAGTTATTTGAAACTAAATATTATTTTCTGTAGATTAATATCTATAGAAAATTTTCAGATTTGTTTCTTCAAATAGCAGATTTTTTTTCAGTCACAGATAACTACACATTTTTAAAGAAATTGGACCATTTGTGGGAAAATTGTATAGAGTGGAAAATGACAATTTGGCAAAGATTTCACAATGAATCTAAAATATCATTCTAAACTTCAATTACGGCATGGAAAACTTTAACTGGCTGAAAACCCAGTTCAATTCTAACAAAATAATACCAAGAAGTCTAAACTTGTGACAAGTGCTGAGAGATCTAAAGTTTACAGAAGGTGCAGGAAGGAGCAGGCCGAGAAGGGTGATGACGTCACAGTGATGAGCTCTACTTACTCAATTTTTAATCAGTTATCTTAGCAATCTAAACTATCTTCGAAATCAGTGCAAGGATTATAGCGCGAATGACAAAAAACATATAAACGAATTAAAAGAAAAACTAAACTATAACTTCCTACTTAAAAACAAAACAATATATTTTGTATACAATTTTAAAAATTTGTTAATTACTGTGAGGACATGGCTTTGAACATTTTCATTGCATATTCAGATTATCAAACAACTGTAATTCATTCAATGACAAAAGAGAAAATGGGTTTTAATAGTAATTTAATACCAATTAACTATTTATATAAAAAAAAACATCTGTTTAACAATGCAAAGTTATTACTTTTAAATTCCCACAAACCTGAAACATTTGCAAATAACTTATATAATATTTTTAAGTATTTCAACTGATAAGTTATTTCCTATTAGTAAAACTATAATACAGATATTCAAACTAACTTAATTATTTTATTCCGATAAACTATTATGCAGGGTTTAATGGAACTTATCTAAACATAAAACATTTTAGTTTACCATATGACAATTCCACTTTTCTTTGGGGACATGGGAGGTTTCAGAATATTTCTAAATTGATTCCCATTTTTATCGTCTGCCGGATAACTTACTTATTTGTTAGATACAGTGAATGTTGTAAAGGACATATATTTCGATACTATTTGTTTCCTATTATCGAATTACCATTCTTTGTTACGAATACTTCACTAGCCCATCAACATGCCCAAATTTATTATGGTGATTTCGAATTTTATTTGTAAACATTAAGTTTATATTTAGGCGCACTTGGTGATTTTCGCGGTTAAGAATAATGAATTTTCTGCTTATTATTATAGATCGCATGTAATAATGTAAAACAATTTTTTTTAACGAAAATTGTAACTGCAGTTAATATTCATTTAATTTTGTGTTGATTTACTTAATCATAATTTAGGAATTTAAAGTGTATTTTTAATCGATTGAAAAGCATGCCAACTAAAACAGCCAAAACGCGCCAAAAGCATAGATTTTATCAATTGGACTGTTATTTTTTTAATGTGTGTTCGCGCAAGATTTCTGTCTGAATTTAGATATTTTGAAAATTCTTTTTTTGTTGGATAGAGGATGTCTCATTTAGGCACCTTTGAAAAAAAATATCCGGTTTTCCGGCATTAACTATCCGGAATTCTCAATTAACCGGACTGTTTAAAAAAATATTGTCCGATTTCAAAAATTATTTTTTTGTTTAAAAAAATCCGTATTCGCAGTTTCTTTTTTTAAATTGGTTATTTTGGTTGTATATATCCTAAAATATCGATTAATCGGTTATTTTTTTTAAGAGTTTTTCCAATTTTAATATATTTTCATTGTTGAATAAAGATTGTTCATTTCGTTCAAACGGTATTTATTAGCATGGATAGGGATTGTTTTACAATATACAATGTTGAGACAATATAGTTTTGTTTACCCGGGCATTTATTAAACCGGATCCGAGACGTGGAAAAATGTGAGCAACAACTTGAATTTCTTGGTGAATAATAACAAGGGATGAAGTCCTCTGCTAAATTAAAAACTAAATAGGGAAAAGTAAAATATTTTTTTTAAATAAAATAAATAAAATAATAGTAAAAGTAAGCTTACTGTAAAAAAATGCGCTAAAACGCAAAAAAAAATAATTTAATTTTCGAACCTGTTGAAAAAATGTAATTATTTAATATCAATTTTACACTTATTACAACTTTTTGAATTTGGTGCCAATTTACAAAACTTATATCTCAATTTTGGTGCCAATTTAAAAAAGTTGATGTAAGTATAAAATTGATATTAAATAATTTAATTTTTTAACTAGTTCGTAAAATTAAAAATTATATTTTACTTTTTTGCGCATTTTTCTTAAAGTCGGTTTCCTTTTTTTTTTTTTTTTTTTTAAATATTATTTTCCCTTCTCTACAATCTACAAGGTAAAAAAACATTGTTAATTTTAGTGTCTAGAATTTTAATATGTTTTACTCCCTTTCACCGCTCCAAATAAAAAAAATGATAGACTATTTTTTATGTACTGCTCGCAAGTAAAGCCAGACGTGTGTCATTGTATTTTTAAGTACTGCTAAAAATACAATGAACCCTTTGGCTGACGAACACATTTTCGAATCTGTAAACTTATTTTCTTTGCAGGAGAATGCTATTTCTATTTCTAACACGTTTTTTTTTAATAATTTTTTTTTAATTGTTTTTATAGAGAAAGTGTTCGAAATTGCCCCAATCCTAGATTCAATAGATACTATTCAACCTCTAATGGTGCGCCTGAGGCTTGATATTTAAACATTTCCGTTTAGTTCTTCGTTTATAATGGAATCAGAAGTTATTTGTTTTTGAAATGGCCATTTAAAAAAATAGCATCTACATTGTTAAAAAATCATAAGAATCATAAGACTCAATCAAATATGGAGGCCTGCGTGGCCGAGTGGATTAAGGCGTCAGCTGGGAATCCAAGGGTCCCCGGCTCAAAACCTTGCGATGAACTAGACTAAAGAATAGTAAAAAGTAGTGATATTGCACTCGGATTGTTGCCAACTTCGCTACAAAAATACTAGAATGTCGTCCAGAACATCCACAAAAAATTAACGGCGTGTATACGGGACTTGTGCACGATAAATCTGATCGATGTCCAAAGTCCCGATGTCTATTGAAGGCGTTGGGTGCGAGCTCAGGTGTTGTCCTCGTCATCTAACCATGGTTCAAAAATACGAGGCATCGTTCCCGGGCCTTTCCTTCGAGATATACCCCGAACCGTCGCCAATAGCACACTGTGCAGCTCTAGTGCGACGTTGATTAACCAAACCAAACCAATCAATCAAATACTTTAAAATAAATTAATACATATTTATTGTTTTAAACAATTGAATTTTTCTTACACATTTCTTATATTTTTTTACAGCTTTTGTTGAGCCTTTGATAATATTGTTGGTCGGTCTTTCGATTGCCCAAAAACCCTTCACCACGAAGTGCCGTTTGCTTGGGAAGAGCGTTTGATAATTGCTTTAATATGGAAAGTTTGGCATCGGCTTCTTCCCTCCCGACGGGTATTTAAACCGCTGCTTCTGTCGGTGTGGTGTGATTTGGGGTTCCCAGCAAAAAAAGTCAGCATAAAACCTTCATCAAAATTTTGAAATTGAAGGTTTTATGCAGAAAAACTGCAGGTTTTTTGAAGATTAATAAAATTAAAGGTTTTTGTTTCAATGTCCTTCATAAAAACTGTAAAAAACCTTCATAAAAACCTGCAAAAAACCTTCAATTTTTATTCATGAAGGGAAACTGCAGTTATTTTACAGGTTTTATGCAGGAAAATTAAAAACTTCAAAAAAACTGCAGTTTTTGTTTCAATATCCTTTATAAAACCTTCAGAAAACCTTCAATTTGACAATTTTGATGAAGGTTTCTTGCTGACATTTTTTGCTGGGTTTTACTTCGTGTTCTCCTGTTTATTGTGGACGTTCGTTGATTTCTATTTAATTTGATATTAAGAAATTAAGAATGAATTCCTATTTAATAAAAAGATGATTCTTTAACTCAAGTCTCCTGATTTGGATTTTGCAAACATGTACAAAGCGGTACAGTTTTCTTATATTTTTCTTACTTTGTTTTTATCATCAACTCGATAGGTGACACTCGGTTATCAAATATGTAGAAAATAGTCTCGAGTTGCTGGTTTGCCCGAGCGTAAAAGACCGTGACCCCAAAATGTTTATGTACCAACAAATTTAAAAGTATATACATTTTATTTAGACAATAATTTTGAAAATATTTTTGTATCTAGAAATTTATATTACACTTTACAGGATGAGAACAATAAGTGCTACTATAGAGTGTGTCATGCATATATTTTAGAGAAACAAATTAAAATTTATCCATTTCTTATAATCCATACATAAAAACGAAAACACAGAGAAAATATATTTTAGTATATCTTATCTATTTTAGGTTGATAAATTACTTTTAAAAAATGTATAAATATCTTCAATAATAAATTAAAAAAGCATTAAGCAAAACTAAATTTGTTTTTATTATAAATAAACGAGATAAAATTTGAAAGAATGGTAAATACGAAAGAAATTATATCTACAGAAAAGATATGCATGTAATTTTCACTACTTCAATCTGTTCATATTGCAAGATTATATTTTTTTATGTTATTAAAAATAACGAATGCAGTTATAATAAAAAGTTTCGCGTTTATTAAATTAATTCAAATATATTTTAAGGTTTTTAAATCACATATTATATTTGTATAAAAAAATCTTTGGAAAAAGTGGGATTATAAAACGCTTTTTTAAATGAATGTATGAAAAGCATATTGTATGGTTTATATTTTTTAATCAAAATGTTCGAGATCTATTATTCAGTTTTTACATGCATAAAAATTGCACACTTTTTATAATCTAATAATAATGATATTTTTAAAAAACGTTTTCATAATCTTGGGTATATTATTTACATTTTAAATTCGTGTTTTTTTTCTATTCTCTTACAAATATATTTATAGAAAACGAAATAAAGTTTCAAAATAAAAGATTTTTTTTAAAAATTGAGTGCAGTTTGTTTTGATATTTTTCCGTTTGGAGTTTTATAGAAACAATATTAATTTTAATTAAACGTGGATATTTGAATTTTAAAATAATTATTTCGACTACTCATCAGATTATACGAATCTCTTTCGCTATCTCTAAAATGGATTAAGCAAAATATCACGAAATGATTGGTTTTCATTTACATTTATCTTTTTTAGAAAATAAAAATTCTTAAAGTTCTTTCTATAAATGTTTACTTTTATTCGTTATTTTATCAATATTCAGTTTATAAAATGTGGGTCCTATTTGAATGTGTTACATTATTTTTCAACTTATATAATGCTGAGATTTGTTTAATTAAAATAACAGAAATAACAAAAGTCTTAAAAGCATTTTTAACGAATTTGAGGTTATGAGCTCTTAAAATGCTCACATTGTAATCTATATATCCTAGCAGGGCCGTCCTTAGGGATCTCTGGGCCCTCTGCAGGCATAGTAGCAGGGCCCCTTTTATCCTTCACACAAACTTATGAAAAGTTTCAATAAAACTTATGAATTATGGAAATTACAAATAAGTTTTTTTGATTTTTGTCTACTACAAGTGAAGTTACAAAAGTTTGATACTACATTTCATTTGCATATAGTATTTATTACATAATATTGTCACTAAAAAATTTGCATTATTTTGTTCTTTTTTATTGAAAATTATAAATAAGCCTAATTTAATATAAACAGAACGAGACAACATTTATGTCAGTCGTGCTGTTTGTCACGGAGTTAGTTAGTTTGTCAAAATGGATCACCCTGAAAGCGTGACATAATGTTTCTATTCTAATACCCCATTTGCTAATTTTAAAGACGTATTCAGTAAAAAAAAATGCAAAAGACATTAATTTTATCTGTAGCATAATTATTTTGCGCATTTTTCGCTAATAAACGCGGGGCCTTTACAGAAGCGAGGGGCCCTTCCAGGAGCGAGGGGCCCTGTGCGATGGAACGCATCGCACCCCCCCCCCCCCCTATTCTCCCAAGGGCGGTTCTGGTATCTAGTAGTGATAGTGAAAAAGTAATTGCATCATTTGGCAGAAACCCTTGAATATAGTTATTCATTTTAATGACGTACTGTAAAGAAAGGTACTTAAAAATGAGTACCTGAACCTACTCGTTTCTCTTTGAGTACAATTGCATCGTAAATCAGCGATGACTTACTCAAATTTAAGTAATAGTACTTTCTCAAAAATGGGCAGTGTTATTTAATATTGCACATCTTTACTTCTGTTCAAGCCAGCTTAACAAAGCGCCCTGACAAACATAAAATAGTTGTTCAGAAGGTGGTTTTCCATATCTTTTGATGTCGAGTGCTTAATCCTCTAGTGCATGATTTTTCTTCTTTTTTTTTAGTGAAATATTTTTTTTTTCGTTTTCTTTTTGCCCTTGGACCACTGAAAAAATATACAAAAAAATTCTAAGTGTCTATTTAATTAAATAATTAATTAAAACTGTTGGGTAGCGTATATGCACATCATGTGCAATTACTAAAATACTTTTCAAAAAAGTATAAAAATATAGTTAAATACAATCTACATACCTCGAGTATTAGCTAGGATTTTTTGTAGAGCCAAATTATACTTATAAGTAATAAAACAATTTTCGAAAACTCCACTTTCACGAGCCAGTTTTAGAACAACAGACCTCAAAGCAACTGATTGCCTTTATCATAATCATTTTCATAAAAAAAAATAAGGAACCTAAGGTGGCGGTTAAAAGAACTATTCACATGGTTCCCTGCACGACAATACTGTAATAGTTAACGTAAAACTCAATAGATGCAACTTAGTGGTCATTTTAAAGTTGTGTAGCATATATGCTACACTAAGCTCTAGAGGGTTAAATGGAAACGTCAGAAGGTCATAATATTCTGCAAACTCAGTGTTAACGAAACTTTCGACATATTTGAGAAAAAAATTTAACAATTACAAATCTAGTAAAAAAATTATTTGTTTTGCTTGAGTTCCCCATTAAGAAATGATACTACATTAACTTTAATATTTATTTACGCACTAGATTTCCCAATAAGCAAACAAAAATGTATTTTCCATGTCGCATATACACGCTTCATAGCTTAAACTGCGAGTTACACAACATTGCACATGAGCTCAATCTAGCTGAAAATTGGATCGTTTATTGATTCGTTACCCGAAATCGCCTTCTCATAAGAAATTCAAGTAATTTATTTCTTCTTTGACACATGCTTCACGCTCCGTATGTGTACATTATATAGAAAAATGTATTCCAACGTAAAAGGGCAGAAAATATTCTATGACGCGAAAACTGTCGTAAGAATACTACAGTTCCGTTCAAGCACCATAAAATAGAGCATATTTAAACTATTTTACCAATCCTGTTTGATTCGTATTGTAGAATGTGAGTACAGATAATGCTTCTCAGACTGTTAAACAGGATTCATGTTAGGGAACTTTTTATATGTGTAACATATTTTGAATGTTGTTTTAAAATATATTTTTGATGCATTCTTTTTACACTCAAATAATTCTGTCAGGGATTTTCGATCAGTCGCGTAACATTTTGTAAGTATTAAAAATTGTATGGTTGTGAAAATGGGAGAAAAAAAAATGGAGTAACAGAGAAAAATCAGAGTAAGGAATATAAGCAAGAATATCAAATGCCAAAATATTTGTTAGAATTATAATATATATATATATATATATATATATATATATATATATATATATATATATATATATATATATATATATATATATATATATATATATATATATATATATATATATATATATATATATATATATATATATATATATATATAATCTTGTTATGTGCTCTATGTCTCAAAATATACACAATAAGATATTTCGATTGTACACTATTAAAAATAGGTACTCAAAAATAAGTAAAATGTACGCATTTATGCGTATATTCGATGCTTACCATAGCACTAAATACATAAGTTTCATTTTTGAAAAAGAAATGCTTTTAGAAATGAGTACAATGAGTAAAAAGGAATAATAAAAAGCAGTTTTTCTTGCCTACGTAGGATGCCTTCATAAACCACTTTCAATAAATATCAATAATTACAACTAATACTTACCGGGAATCAAACCAATATTCTAAGGCACCGCTGTCCAGTGCCTTATTCGTTGTATTACTACGACGTAAAGAATTTATAAACAGAAGAAATGTTAAAAAGGTGTGCCAAAAGAATGGAAAGTAAGATAATTGAGTTGTAAAAACTCATTTTCTGTTTAAGTAATCGACATCAAATAATGTGGAAAACTATCGTCTGAACAACTATTTTAAGTGTGTCATGTCGCTTGATTAAGATGGCTTAAACAGAAGCAATATTAAATCACAATGTTCATGTTTGAGAAAATACGGTTACTTAAATTTGAGTACGTCAACGATTATTGTACTCAAAGAAAAACGAGTATGTTCAGGTACCTATTTTTAAGTACTTTTTTTACAGTGTAGTTTATTAAAAAATTTAGCGATGACTCAAAACGAAACATCTATTTCAAGAATTAATTTAATTAATTTTCACATACTTTTAAATAAGTCCTGTTAGCGATTTAAAAAAAAGCATCGTTTACATTTATCCCTTACGTTGATATTCTTACTTCATTCTAATAAATTAAATAAAAGTTCAACAGTAATTTAAACAATAAATATCTTTTCAGAACAGAAAATTAAAAAAGTGGCTTTCAAATATTTACGCCTTTTTTATGATTAAATTCATTGGTTTAATAAAAAAGTTCTTTAGTTGTCTTTCCTTTCGAATGAATTCAAAACCAGCAATAGCTGAATGTTAATGAAGTAAAATAAATTCAAACTTCCGAATTCAAAACTTGAAAGTAATTTTTTTTAAAAATTTAAACCGGTTTTATTTCAGGATTAACTATTAACCAATACCCAATAACTAGTAGGGCAGCTGCGAAAGTAATAGAATAGAATAAAAATAAACACAGAAAGTTTTCAATGAAAATAAATCAAACATTCAAATTAAGTTAAGAGCAGCACTCAAAAGTTTATTAGAATCAAAAGTATATTCATTTAAGGTTATATTCTAAACTATTTCCAATTTCCATTGAGCAGCTATACTGCAACATTTTTAATTAATAAAATTGTTTTATCGACGATCAAAAAGTCTAATTTTTACAAATTAGTGAACAAAAGCCACATTTTTAGGTTTCATAGACTAAGATAGTAAATTTTTTAAAAAGTTTTATTTAAAAAAATTTTAAAAGGGAATATTGGCAATTTCGTTTTCTTTAATTTGTCTAAACTTAGAAAAGGTTCTTATATATTTGTTAAACATGTTACGACAAATTATATAAAATAAAATTAATTATTTTTAGATATTCAAAATAAATTTTTAAAAAAATCATTATAAATCTGTAACAATTGTAAACTTTTGTATTCATATAATATTAAGTTAACTAAAAATATTAAATATTTTCCCCAACATTTTTTTTACTTTATAATAACTCTTAAAAATATGGATTCAATGTGCCACTATACTTCTCTACGTCTATGAGTTTAAATACATTTATAATATCTAGAAATGTTTTTATAAACCAAATTAGTTTACATAAACAAACATGATAACTTATAAATTTATATTTATCAACAACAAATTATTTATATTAACTAAAAATTTTATTATGGTAATTAATGAACTGCAATTTTTTACTCCAATAACCTACTTAATAGAATCATGAAAGTGATGAATGATTACTCGAAATTTTTAAAAGCCATTACTAACTTCATGGCTACCGTCCAGTTTTATAATTTGAATAATCGTGGCGCTCTTAGAAACTGCGCATTTAGAGTCACGGACACGGTTATATCCCCATAAAGTGCAACATTCCAATGCCATTTCGAAGTTAACTATCCCAACGAGTTGGACCATTTCATATCTCATAACAACCTCATTAATATCCTTAACCCTCATTAAATAATCGACATTCTTCATACCACAACTTCCTTATGGGGGGGGTCATTTAATGACCAATAAGCATATAAAAATATACACCGTGTCGAAATTCAGAATTGTTTTAATTCTGAATTTCGACACGGTGTACAATATTTAAATTTGAACAAACATGAATAATGCATTTTTAATGATTATATTTTATTATTTGTTTTTGGATATCACAATAATTATAATTTGTTTCTTGACAGTGATTTATTAATCAGTGTTCCTTTAATTTGTTAATCAGTGTTCGTTTGCCAATCTTTTTTTAAAGAACTGATTCTTTTTTGCTTTCTAATTGGAATTGATTAAAATAGATAGAGCGTCTTCATTCTATTTTGCAACTAAGATTAAAACATCCATTTGTTGAATTCATCACTTGTCCACTTTATTTAAATTTATAAAACGTTATGATAAAGAAACTTATATGTATCAGAATAAGGGAATATTTTATTTCGAAATGTTAAATTAATTTCAATTTGTCAATCTTTTTTAAAGAACTTATTCTATTTTGCTTTCTAATTGGAATTGGTTACAATAGATAGTTCGCCTTTATTCTATTTTGAAACTAAAGTTTAAACTTCCATTTTGAAACAACATTTTTGTTACCAAAGCAGTATATCTCAAAGGTAGCCGCAAAGACAGAATACACTTATATTAATGAAAACATAAGAGAGTATTTTGCGAACAGATGTAAAGATGCGACTTGTTTTACAGAAGCATAACGTATATTTTTTATGATACAATTGTACTTTTATAAAAGCAGTAATTTTAAAATACTATTGAAGCAAAGTATGTATAACACTGACTACAGTAACATCGTTATTATTATTATTATAATTATAAACATTAAAAATAGATTATAACTAAAAAATTTGTATAGCTCGTTATAGTATATTTTTTTTAGTGTATTTTCGTGTAACACTTTGCAATTTTATGCATTTAAAGTTAACGAATGTCGATGAATGCCAAATGAATACATATCCCACTGTTAAAAATATGTACTCTAAAACGAGTAAAATGTATTTAATTTTGAGTATATTCGATGCTTATTATGGCTCCGAATGCAAAAGTTTCAATTTTGAAAAAGACATGTACTCAAAAATTAGTACAATGAGTAAAAAGGAATAAAAAGAGCAGCTGCTTGCCTACATAAGTTGCTTTTGTAAACCACTTTCAATAAATATCATCAATTACAACCAAGACTTACCGGGAATCGCATTCAGATCCCTGGCACCCCAATGCATTACCAGTAAATTACCAGGGCAACTTGAAAAAGTTGCAAACGGAAGATATATTAAAAAGGTGATCCTAAAGAATGGAAGTAAGATAATTGAGTTGTAATAACTCGATTTCCACTTAAGCCATCGACATCAAATAATGTGGAAAACCATCTTCTGAACAACTTTTTTAATTTTGTCAGGTCGCTTTGTTAGGATGGCTTGAACAGAAGCTGAGATTAGCAATATTAAATAACACTGCTCATTTTTGAGAGAGTACGGATACTTAAATTTGAGTTCGTCATCGCTTATTTACGATGCAATTGTACACAAAAGAAAACGACTATGTTCAGGTACTCATTTTTAAATACCTTTTATTTTACAATATAGAATGTTTTTTTGTAACTCGTTATAGTGTACTTTTGTATAGTGTCTTTTCGTGTAACACTTTAAATATTTCAGCATTTAAAATTAATGAATGTCAATGAACGTCAAATGAATCCATACCAATTTTACTAATCACTACAATATTTTCCCGCTTTACAAACGCTACCGACTTGTGTGTTTAGGAAACATTTCCACAGACGAGAAATCTCGAATGAGAAGCACTCTTCTGTAAATACCAGAATCAATACCAAGATTCCGACTGATTTCCGCCATTCGCTCCATCCGTACCAATTTTCCACGGATTGTTTTTGAATGAGGGTAAGAATGTCCATTTCCGCATTTGCGGGGACTTCCCTTTCGATAAACGCTATTTGAAATAAAAGGGGTCCACAAGAGCGGTATTTATTGATAACGTGTAACACTTTTAAGCGTAACTAATTTCGAATATTTTTCTTAAGTATCGATACTTTCCAGTTTCGTCCCGAGAGTTTCAGATTTCTGATTGTGCTGTTTGTGTTGAAATGGAAAGCAATTGTAATATGGGTTTTAATAATTGTTTTGAATTGCGGCTCATTTAAATAAATGATAATAATAAGTAAGAATTTTAATGTATGTAAAAGTTTATTTTTATGTCTATTCGAGAAGAATTGACATCCCTTTCACAGTGGCGGCTCGTCCACTACAGCAAGTGCAGCCGGGCTGCAGTTAAATTCAGTATTTTAAAACTAAAATCAGATATATTTTATTAGTAAACAAAATCTCCGATAAATAGCAAGCCTGTTACCGTAAGGTACAATTCAGGAGGGGAAAAAACTCCATTCAATCAAAACTGCAGCCAAAAAGCGGAATTCGAAATCAACTGCATCGTTGACATGGCAACCTCTTCGTAGTATGGAGATTCCTCCCCATGCTAATGCACTGCATTTGTGAGAAGGTGCAGCCGAAATGAATTTTCTTGTTTTAGCTGCACTTGATATTTGATATGCTGATTGGCTCGTCCGTGAAACGCTGGGTTGGGTGGGTGAAACGATAACTTACGAGAATATCTCCAAACGGAAATGGTTTTCGTGATAAATTTACTGTGTGCTGTTGTTTCATGACATGGTCCTGCTGTTGTTTTGTTATTTAAGTTAATATTAAAATTGACTGATTCGCATGTTTAAAAGAATGGAGGATCACTTTAATTTTTTAAAAATAAGTAAGTGTTTTCTATTTTTTTCGCATGTTATCATTTCGTAAAAATTGAAAGGAAACTTTGACTTGAGTAGTAAATAATAAAGAATTTCCGTTCATGTATGGGTTGTGGAAAATAAGGGGGGTGGGATTCACATGATTTCGGCTGCACTAACATTTTCACTCCAGGGCCGCCACTGACCTTTCAAAGGCCGGCTTCCTTTGCATCGAGTTCATAATCTTGATTGAATTGCTATTATAAAAGAAATAATTAGACGTTTGAGTTCAATGCATTACATAATTTCTCACGGAGACTGTGATTTGTTACAGAGAATTAGAGTTGTTTACGTGACAATGTATGAAACAAGCGAGTTCACAAGTAAAATTGTCAACCTATATCATTTAATGAAAGGTGGATGTGTAAATAGACATCTTTAGTGGGATGTTCCGCATAAAGGTTGCCTTTTTATGTTTGTTTAAATCCCTTTATCATTTTACATTAAACATAAAAGAAGCCATTTCTAAAAATAGTTATATCACTTCCAGTATATGAAACAGCAAAAATCTTATATATATATATATATATATCCTAATTAATACCAGAACTGATATAGTTAACAAACATGAACGTATTTAATACACTGTTAAAAATATGTACTTAAAATAAGTAAAATGTACTCATTTTTGATTTCATTCTATGCTTATCATAGCTCCGAATACATAAGTTTCATTTTTGAAAAATACATGTACATATTAAATATACCTTTTTACTTTCCACATTTTTTACAGTGAAGCAAGATCAGTAAAATGAATATTTATAAGACAACGTATAAAACAATTAAAACAACGTAAATGTGGCGCATATTAATTTGAAGAAAGCTTAATTCGAATGTTGAAGGCTTTTTTCTTCATGCCATGTGAAGGATCTCCTAGCAAGAAAAAAGAGAAAGATGTCAACTATGTAAGTTTGGGGTGGGGGTCAAGAAATCAAACAATAACAGATAAAAGTCGAAGCACTTATTTCATTAGTACCGTAACTCGGTGACTTAGGGTTATTGGACCCTCGGGAACTACTTGAACCCTTATCCCCCCAAAATGTTTTAATTAACTCTGTCTGTCTGTCTCTCTCCTAGTTCCGCTGTCATGAAAATAATTAAAATATAGACCTGATTATTGGAGAGAGCTGATTATTGGAGAGATGAATTATCTTACTTCCCATTCTTTTGGCACATCTTTTTAGCACTTCTGTTTATGACGTCTTCAAGTCGCCCTGATAGTTTAATGGATAAGTCATTGAGATGCAATGCCTGAGGACCTGAGTTCGATTTCCGGTATAAATCTTGGTTCTAATTGTTGATATTTATTGAAAGTGGTTCATGTAGGCAGTCTATGTAGGCAACCATCTGCTCTTTTTATTTATTTTTACGCATTGCACTCATTTTTGAGTACCATGTGTTTTTCAAAATTGAAACTTTTGTATTCAAAAATGAGTAAATTTTACTTACTTTTGAATACCTATTTTTAACAGTATAACGAAAATATTTTCGAAATAAAAATTATTTAGCAATAACACACGGATCTGTACAGTCCAATACATAACAACTATTCTCCTTAACTTCATGTCATAAATTACGATGTTTCAAAAAGATTCACTTCCAATTCCACATTTTCATACGTCAGCGTGTTCAATACCAAAGCCTTAACTTTTATACTTTACACTGTTAAAAATAGGTACTCAAAAATAAGTAACATTTACTCATTTTTGATTACATTCGATACTTATCATAGCTTCGAATGCATAAGTTTCATTTTTGAAAAAAACATGTACTCAAATTAGTGCAAAAGAGCAAATTCTTGCCTACATAGACTACCTTTATAAATCACTTTCAATAAATATCAAAAGTTACAACCAAGACTTACAAGGGATCGAACCTATATCCTCAGACACCGAAGCCCAGTCCGTTTCACTACCAGGGCGACAGTAATAAATCATAAACAGAAGGAATGTTAAAAAGAGATGCTCCAAAGAAATGGGAATTCAGATAAATGAGTTGTTATAACTCTATTTCTATTCAAGAAATCGATATCAAATAATGTAGTATACCTTCTTCTGAACAACTATTTTAAGTTTGTCGGGTCGCTTTTTGAGATGGCTTTAATAGAAGCTGAGATGAGCAATATTAAATCACAGTGCTTCTTTTTTGAGAAAGTACGATTACTTAAATTTGAGTACGTCATCGCTCAATTACGTTGAAATTGTGCTCAAAGAAAAACAAGTATGTTCATGTGCTCATTTTTAAACACCTTTTTTTACATTGCATGCTCAAAACGAAAATATTTTCATAATAAAATAAATTATTTAGCAATAACACAGGACTTGTACAATCCAATAAATAAATAACAACTGTTCTCCAGAACTTCACGTCATAAATTTCGATGCTTCAAATAGATGCTCTTGCAATTCCAAATTATCATACCTAAGAACGTTCAATACCAAAATCGTAACTTTTATTCCTTATAAAGTTTACTCTTTTCTAAAAAAAGAGTTTCATTGTATTTGGAAAGATGAACCATAAACTTCTCCATTTAATTCGCCGTTCTTTTTTCGATCGGATAAACTGCTTTCAAGGATAGTGCTGATGTATAGGAATTTCTACTCTTTATACCCCAAGCTTAGGTGCTCAAACCATCCATCAGAAACAGTTAGAGAAGAAAAACAGGGGGAAAATTTATTTCTGCCAGCTTTTTTTTGTTCTTGCGAGCATTTGGACACAATTTTTGGTAATAGAAGTAAGCCTTTTTTCAACAATTGGAGAGCAAAAAATAACAGATAAGAAGGGTATTAGGAAAGCAAGAGAGAGAGAAAAACTTCCGGAGTTGGTGTAAGGCCAGTTTTCCGGTTGTTTGAACTGTCGTTGCTTGTCGTTAGAGCGTTTTTTCGCGATGGTAAATTAGCTTGCTGACTTGAAAATAAAACGTTGTAATGCGTTGAGCCAATCATAGAAGAGATGAGAATTGTATTTCTTCTCTGAAATTTGAAAGGTACACAGTAAAAGAAAAAGGTGCTTAAAAATGGTAAAATGATTTGGCTCGGTATGGTAAATGGCTCGTTTTTCTTTGAGTACAATTGCATCGTAAATGAGCAATAACGTACTCAAATTTAAGTAAGCGACCTGACAAACTTAAATTAGTTATTCAGAAGATGCATTAAATCAGATAATTTCCACATTATTTGATGTCGATTGCTTAAACGAAAACTGAGTTATTTCAACTAAATTACCTTATTTCACATTCTTTTGGGAAACCTTTTTTTAACATTTCTTCTGTTTATAACTTCTTCGCGTCGCCCTGGTAGTACAACGGATAAGGCACTGGAATGCTTCGGCTTGAAGTTCTGGGTTCGATTCTCGGTAAGTTTTGGTTGTTATTGTCGGTATTTATTGAAAGTGATTTATGACGGCAGCCTATGTAGGCAAGAAACTGCTCCTTTTACTCATTTTTGAGTACATAGCTTATTCAAAAATGAAACTTATGTATTTGGAGCTATGATAAGCATCGAATGTTCTCAAAAATAAGTACATTTTACTTATTTTTGAGTACCTATTTTAAACAGCCCATTTTTTTTAATAGTTACCACAATATAAATGAGTGTTGCGTTACAAATTAAGATATTCGTTCTGACCTTTTATATATTTATTTTAACTCTTTCTTAATCGGATTATTTTTTTCGAATATCCGTTACATTCTTTATAAGATTTCTAAAAAAATCATTTATGTATGTTCCATCCGAAATACTCTAATTGTCAGGTTTCTATATGTTCGATTCTGCACTGCTAAAAAGAAGTACTCGAAAATCAGTAAAATGTACTATTTTTTTGTACATTCGATGCTTATCATGGCTCTGAATACATAAGTTTCATTTTTGAAAAACACATGCGCTCAAAAATGAGTACAATGAGTAAAAATGAACATATGCTTGACTACATAGGCTGCCTTCATAAATCACTTTCAATTAATATAGATAATTGCAACAAAGTGTTACTGGAAATCTTACTTAATCTCTATTCAAACCATCTTAAGAAATTTAAATATTTGTTCAGAAGATGATGGTTTTCCACTTTATTTGATGTCGATTGCATAAATGGAAACCGAGTTATTACAACTCAATTATTTTACTTTCCATTCTATTGGCACACCTTTTTAATATTTCTTCTGTTTATGACGTCTTCAAGTCGCTCTGATAGTTTAACGGATAAGTAATTGGGCTGCGGTTCCTGAGGACCTGGGTTCGAATCCCTGTGTAAGTGTTGGTTCTAATTGTTGATATTTACTGAAAATGGTTTATGAAGGCAGTTTATCTAGGCAACCATCTGCTCTTTTTATTTGTTTTTACTCATCTTTGAGTACATGTGTTTTTCAAAATTGAAACTTTTGTGTTCGGAGCCATGCTAATTCACTGCTTCTACCCGATACTCCCGCTTAGGCGAGAGTGATCACTTTAGCCTGACTGGCAGAGTATCTGCGCAGCAAGCCGAAGTTCCACGTTAAAAAAAATTATATATTTTATTTATATACGGGGACGTCATTGTACAATTGACACTACAATATTTTTTAACTTAATATAACATTTAAAAAAAGTTTAAACACACTCCCGGATAAAAATTAAATTATTTAGTTTCTTCACGACGGGGGGCTTTCGATTCCTTTTCAATTAACTTTTAAAAGCAAATTAAAAAGTTCTGTTTTAAAAGAAAAATGTTTAGCAATAGTTATAAACTAAAACATAATTTATTCAAATAACTATTCCAACTTTAAGAGGACGCGTCCACGTTAACGTTTGCAATCTAACTTCGAATTTGCAGCCACATTTTTCTTCCTTCGTGTTTTATGTGTCTGCTTTTAAGTACACATGTTCTTTGCATCTAATATATTAAAATGGCTATGTGGAAAAACACGAGGCTGAAACGTGACATCCTGATTTATTTCCGCTAAAAGAGTAGTATGGAGTCTATTTAATTTTTCATGTTGGAATTGTTTATGTTTCAAAGTCTGTTGTATAGTTAAGGATTTTATGGAAATAACTAGTACACGAAAGTAAAAACGTAAAAACTTTTCAACTTTAAAATCATTCCAAAGTCGGGTAAAAAACTAAAGGGACATGATCTGCAATGTTATCTATTAAAAATTCTTTAGAAAATAGAAACAGATCCTTGTTTCGAAAGCAATGAGAAAAATGTAGACTTCGCCAACTGGACTGAACGTGGTTACCTGATGAATCAAGGTGTGCTTTACCGATATGCACCAGACTCGGACAGTGATGAAGCACAGCTGGTCATACCGGCTCATGAAGTAAACTCCATCCTTAAAGATCACCACGATGCTCCAACAGCTGGCCACTATGGGGCCGAAGGAACATTCGATCGCATAGCAAAGCGCTATTATTAGACAGGTATGCGGAAGTTCATCACAGACTATGTGAAAAACTGCATAGAGTGCAACAGATACAAAGCCTCTAACCAAAAACCTGCTGGTTTACTCCAAACTCCTGTTCCTGCCCAAAGATTTGAAACCATAGCAATTGATCTTTTTGGTCCTCTACCAGAAAGCAATGAAGGTATGAAATGGATTTTCATCATTGAAGATGTTGCAACCCGATGGGTCGAGATATTCGCTATGCCAGAAGCTACAGCAAAGGAATGTGCTACTACTCTTGTGGAGGAGGTATTCTTGAGGTATGGCATACCTCGTCGTATAATCAGCGACGACGGAACCCAATTCGTCTCTGCAGTAATGCAGCAACTCTGCTTTTTGTTAGACATAAAACAGTCCCTCACCCCAGTTTACCATCCACAAGCCAATCCTGTTGAAAGAAAGAATCGAGATCTAAAACCTCGCCTTGCGATCTTGGTACAAGACAAGCATGAGTCCTGGTCTCAGAAGCTTCCAGCCATCCGTTTTGCCCTGAATACCGCCAAGTGTCAATCAACTGGACAAACCGTAGCATTTTTCAATTTAGGTCGAGAACTTCGAACAGTCGACGATGTGACCAACGACTTAAGAAGCATTATAGAAAATGATAACTTCGCGCCCAAGATTACCCCATATCTCAAGAAATTCTCAAAATTCACAGCACAAATCAAAGAAGTCATCGAAACCCAACAATATAAAAGAAAAATCTACGCAGACAAATGGTACATCCGATTCCACCATATGCTCCAGGTGATAAAGTGTATGTGACCCTGCATCCCGTCAGCAAAGCTGCCACTGGACGATCCAAAAAGTTTATGCCCAGACGAGATGGGCCCTATGTCATCCTTACACAAAGATCACCATCCACATTCGAAATTGCCAGCCTGGACAATCCCCAAGTGCCCCTGGGCGTGTACCACACTTCTGCCCTGAAGGCCTACACCCAGGACCCCATCGAACGTCCTTGCAATCCGTTGCAAAAGCGAGGACGGCCACCAAACTCACCCAAAAGAACTGGTTCTGGCCCCTCGTTGGGACGTCGTCGGAGCCAGAGGGTTGTAACAGACCTTTTACTGGTACCCGTCACACACCTTTAGACTTGTTGCGGGTTCCCGTCATCAATCCTTAATCGTACCCATAGCGAGCCTACTATCAGCGCCCTATACACGTTTTCAAGTGTAAACAGTCAGTCTTGTAACTGCTTTCTTACGGTGAATGCGTATTAAGGTTCGTCCCTCCCCGAGTTTTCTATTGTAACGTTAGGCTTATGTGATTAAAAATGTTTATATATATATATATATATATATATATATATATATATATCATTGTTGTGGTAATGCTAGGTATCGTTGTTGTGGTGTATTTTAGAATAGCGAAAAAAGAAAAAAAAATTAAACCACAAATTTAATTCAGTATTAAACAGTTACAACTCACACAGAAAAAGTAAAACCCGTAATTTGTAGAGGGAAGAAATTGGGTTGAGTTGCAGAATTAGTTTAACATTAACGCGTTCGTTACGGTTCGGGGTCAATTGACCCCTTATTCAACTATCCCCTAGCGCTGTGCATGTGGGAGGTAAACTTTCAAAATTTTCTATTTTAACTTATAACTTAGAGTTGGGAACAGTATGGCTGTGTGTTATAAAGTCCAATAATCTCTAAAAATTCAATAATTCTCAAAATTCGGGACCATTGACCCCGTACCGCAAGGAAAGCTTAAGTTAATAAATCTTAAGATGAATCGATTCGTGACCTGCCGCCACCAGTATTCCACGCCGCGCCGTGGAAAACTGGTTTATATCTATTGAGTGGGAAAACGTATGATTTCTATCAAATTGTCCATTTTCAGGATATTTTTTAATTTTTTTTTATTGAAAACAACATGTAATAAAAATCCCCGTGCACCACAAAGTATCACACTGGGCTTATATATGTAAGTACATAGGTTCTAATACATATGACAATCGTTAATAAGAATAAATCATATAGAAAACAAGTAAAAGAAAGTTTTTTAAAAAATACTATATTACAAAGTATTGGTTAATAAAATTACAGTAATAATTGAAAATACACTTTTGTTTAAAAAATTGGTGACATTGAGGAAGCCAATAAACGTTTTTCAGTTTAAGTTCCCTTTTGAGAACATCTCTCTCTCTCTCTCTCTCTCTCTTTTAAGCATTGTGCATTCAAACAAAATATGTTTATCATTATGAATTTTTTCCTGAGTTGCATTTACATATATTTGATGGAGATAAGGGAAATTTAAATAAATATGATTTAAAGTTACCATGACCTGTTAAAAATTTAGTGATTTTATAATTTGTGGAAAAGGGATTACATTTAATTCTATTTTTAATTGATGGAAAATATTGTATAGTTATCCTTGCATTAGGAGACTGCATATATGTAGTGTTCCACAGCTCGACGACCTGTTTTACAGATATTTTTTTAATGCGATTTTGGAATATTTGGATACATTTTAACTAAGGAAAGAGATCGAGACCGATTGACCCCGAGTTGTGCTTGTGTATAAAGCACTGAGTTAGAATAAGATATAACTATAAGCACTGGAGCAAGAATTAAACGTTGCCGACCACTTTACTCCTTTTTGAGCGAAGGTAGTAAAAATAGTCCTTCCGCATAGGTTTGCGTAGATTTGAAAACGCATTTCTGGCTTATAAAAATGCATTAAACGTTACACATTTTATGTATTTCTACACTGTAAAAAATATGCTTAAAAATGAGTACATGGACGTACTCGTTTATCTTTGGGTATAATTACATTCCAAATGAGCGATGACGTACTCAAATTTAAGTAATCGTACTTAAAATCGTAATAAAAATGAGTAGTAACATTTAATATTGCTAATCTCAGCTTCTGTTCAAGCCAAATTAACAAAGCGATCTGGCAAAATTAAAATAGTTGTTCAGAAGATGGTTTTCCAAGTTATTTGGTGTCGATTGCTTAAATAGAAACTGAGTTATTACGACTCAATTACCTTACTTTTGATTCTTCTGCCACAGCATTTTAACATTACTTCTGCTTATAACTTTTTCATGTCGCTTTGATCACGGTTCTGGTAGTACGGGTAAAACTCTGGACTTCGGTGCGGACGACATCAAGTAGACGGAATGATTTCGATTCTCGATAATTCTTAGTTGTAATTGTTGAAAGCGATTTTATGAATGCAACTTATGTAGGCAAGCAACTGCTCTTTTTTTAATTTTTTTTAATTTTTGAGTACTTTTTTTTCATAAATGAAACTTATGTATTCGGAGCTATGATAAGCATCGAATGTATTCAAAATTGAGTACATTTTACTAATTTTTAAGTACCTATTTTTAACAGTGTATATTTACAAGGAAAATAAGACAAAAGGCACAAATAACTGTTTAAAACATTTCTGTGACGTCACGTGATATTCCCGCATATCCGAAGGACGAATGATGTGTCAACCTTTCTTCCGAATTGAATTCATCCGCGAGGCACTCTATAGTACATTGTGGCTCAATGGGTGTTCTCGCTCCAGTTCTAATGGTTATATTATTCTAGCTCATTGGGATAAATACGGATTTGATCGTCCGCACGGAACGTATTAAATTACTTGCAATGACTAAAATTTTCCCCATAAAAGAATTTGATAATTATTTAAAAACACTCAATGCCAAAAACAAATTTACAAATCTTTTCTTTGAGGTTGATAATCGTCGCCAATTCATTCTCCATTTGTACTCTCTATTGCTACAAATCAAAACACTATTATTTTTTCATTAAATCAAAAAGGATTGCGAACCTTTTGTTCATATTTAACCAGTAAAGATATAATTAGTAATTCATTTCAATTATAATACACGTCATTATTTTAAACTGTAGTTCTGTTATTATAGAGAAAGCTGGTATTTAAGATTTTTTAATTATTTCAGCCATTTTATTCTATCAGAAAGTGCTTCAACTGAAAAATACTTTGTTAAGAAATGTTTCTGAAATGGTTAGCTTGTTCATGTTTCGTAGAAATTATTTTTATTTTAAATTATTTTCATGAGAATTGCACATATTTTATGTACTACACTGTTAAAAATTATTACGATTTTGCACCAAAATTTGGTACCCATTTACCTGCAACCAACATTTGGTGTTTAGTTTCACCATTTTACGGTGCTACCACGGATACCATTTAGTGGTGAAACGTTGCACCAAAACTCATATTTTCGATTCATCATTTTATGGTGAAACATTGAACAAAAATTCGAGTTTTCTTAGTATTTTAGTAGTAGTATTTTTGTAGCGAGGCTGGCAACACTCCGATCGCAAGATCACAACTTTTTACTTTTCCTTGTCAAGTCCACCGATCGAGATCGAACTAGATATTTTATGATTCATAGATGAACGCCTTTATACACTGAACCACGGAGGCCCTTGTTCGTCGTAGTCTTTATTGGAGTATATTTCTAAGTTTGTTGATGTATCGACAGCGAAAAAAAGCAGTTAAAGAGGTTAAACCAATTATCGGTGAAACCTCCGCTTTTTTCCGATAAAGGATTTTTGGTTCAGCATAGATTCCACTTTAACATGGTTTAATTTGACGCAGACCTCTGTTTTGTACCACGATACGGGGCATCGTTAAACTGAAATTTTTAACAGGATAGAAGTATATATTTGTTAACTTATTTTTACATTGTTTTTATTTAAAATTACATGCTGTCTCCATTAAATTTACATGTTGTCGTCAACAAATAGCCTTTTATTATTGCTTAGTTATCTTCAACGATATATATTTAACGGAAATTGGGCGTTTGTTTTCATTTGCGCTGCAAACAAAACATATATCTGCGTCCGTGTAATGCATTTTTCATTCTCCCAAATTTTGCATGTTTACTTGATTATGAAATTGCTTGGAAACTTCACCATCGTTAAAAAAATGAATTTTTAAATTATCGAAAAATTAGAATTTTAAAATTATTCTCAACCAAAAAAAAATTGAAGAAGAATAAATTTTTAACCGACTGAACAGCGCCCCAACCAACCGCGAGAGCTTAACTAATATTTACATAGAATTGTGATATTTCCTTAGAAAATGCAGGAAAAAAGCACAATTTATACTTTATGCGTTTCTTCTTAGAAAGTTTTTTTAAATAAAAAGAAAATTAAGTTAAAGTTTTTAAGATAAAAACGTATCTTTTGAATAATATTCATTTTTTTTTAAAATTCTTTCAAACCCTCGCGTATTCCTTAATGTAGCACATTAGATCCTTTACTACACTTTTCTCTAAGGGTAGTTGTGGGCATCTTCTCCATTTTCCCACAAGAAAAGTAGCAACATAAAACAATTTTAATGCTCGCCTTGCAATCATATAAAACCTCATTACAAATAACGCTCACGTAACGCCTTCATTATTTTAAGATGAAGTGAAGTAAAAAGCATTTCAAGCCCAGCCACGTACCTACAATTTTTTTCTGCCAAGATTACCCAAAGCATTTTAAATGGATATTTTAGCTTCTTTAGGGTCAAATAACATATTCCTAAAAAGATACGTGGAACATTTCACTATTTTCATTCTAAAGTGATTTTTTTTTGCACCGTGCATTTTTTTAATCATTTTCTACTTTAAATTGAATTAAATATTATTCCAAAAACCATTCTTGAATATGCATTTTACGTCACGTTTTTAACTTTCGTTTAACTATTTTGTATTTTCACTCATACTGCTTATGCTTAAGTAATATCTGTAGTAAAGAGCACATTATACGGAAATTATAGTTGAAGTTGATACCCCAAACTTTTTGTATTGTTTGTGTTTTTCATTTTGTGCATATTTTAGCAGTTTTATAATGCATTAAACCATTTATTTTTGTATATTATCTTACTTTATAATCTAAATTATTTAATGGTTTGTTTTAATTTGTGATTACATAGGTTCTAACTAAAGAGTTATATTTTATTTGATACTAGCTATTACCCGCGGTTTCATTCGCATTAAATTTTTTTACCCCATTAGTTCGTACTCAACGTTAATTCCTTCTCTTTTATTTTCTCGAAGGCAAAATAACTGGTCTATTGATCAGACATCTCCAGATACATCTCCGAATGTGAACTTTTTCGTTAGTTTTCCTGTTAAAGCCTAATGGACAGAAAGAGATATTTCGCCAAAGTAATTTTTGATCGCCAACTTTTAAATGTTTAAGACGATAAATATATATTAATTTGAGTATTTCATTGTTGTCAAGAAGTTATGATTTTATAACAATGCAGATACTATTTTTTTATATGGTTATTTTTTAAAATAGCTTCTAAAACCGTTTAAAACGGAAAACTAAACAGAATTTTATTTCAAGCCTCAGGTGCATAATTAGAGGTCGAATAGTATCTATATATAAATTTTCAGAAATGTCCGAGCGGAGGAAGGTAGTGTTTTGCGTGCCAAAGACAGACTCTTTATTTTATTCTTATACATTTAATAAATTCTTTGCACAATTGCAAATATAAGCGGAACAAAGGCTCTATTTATTCAAAGCCTTTTCTTAATGTATTGAATATATATTTATAAGTAAATAAACTGCATTAGTAGTAGTTTAAAAAACGAAATTTCTTTTAAAACTTCATAGTTCTTACAAAATAAAGTTAATATATTGTATTAAATTGAACGCGTTATATATGTAAACTATCCAAATGAACCACCATAAATTCTTTCCCGATAAATTGCAATATTTAAACATAAAATATTTAAGAAATATTCCTCTATTATTATTTCTTTTCGAACATCAACGGAGCAATTTATTTGTCATAATCACTTTTAGTAAAGGCATAAATATTTTTTTAGTTTCTGAACATAACATCAATTGGCAGTTTTCTAACACCTGAAATGTGAAAAATACGAAAATGATAAAACTCCAATAGCCGAAAATAAATGGCTGTTTCTTATCTTTATGAATCGCCATTTCGGACCATTTTCACTATCGTTCGCAACAGTTCTGAGGAATTAATGAATAAAATCTTGGATGCGCTAGATCGGAAGATTTTTCAAAATATTTCTCTTTAAACAATAAAACACACACATTATTTTGTACAAAAATTCTTTATAATGTGTTTTATAACTTTTTATAAAACAAAAACATTAACAACACAATCAGCAACACGGAGTATCAGGTAGATTTATTATGCTAAGCCTTTGGAGGGATCTATTCCGACAATATGACTCAGTGACGAATAGCTCGATTAACATAAATTTTGTCTCGTAAAATAGAAAATAAGTCTCTACACTGTAAATAAAAAGGTATTTAAAAATAAGTATCTGAACCTATTCGTTTTTCTTTGAGTACAATTTCATCGTAAATGAGCGTTGGCGTACTCAAATTTAAGTAACCGTACTTTCTCAAAACTGAGCAGTGCGATTTAATATTTCTAATCTCAGCTTCTGTTCAAGCCATCTTAAGAAAGCGACCTGACACACTTAAAATAGTTGTTCGGAAGATGGATTTCCACATTATTTTATATCGATTGCTTAAATTGAAAGTGAATTATTACAACTCGTTTATCTTAGTTTCCATTCTTTTAGCCCACCTTTTAACATTTCTTCTGCTTATAACTTCTTCAAGTCTCCCTGGTAGTACTACGTATAAGGAACTGGACTGTTGGGCCTTAGGTTCTGGGTTCGATTCACGGTAAGTCTTGGTTGCAATTGTTGATATTTATTGAAAGGTATTTTGGGAGGCAGCCTATGTATTCAAGCATCTTTTTATTAATTTTAACTCATTTTTGAGTACATGTCTTCTTCCAAATTGAAACTTATGTATTCGGAGACATGATAAGAATCGAATGTACTATAAATTAGTACATTTTCCTTATTTTTGAGTACCTATTTCTAACAGTGTAATGTGTGTAAAATCTTAAAATAGAGAAAAAAACGTAAGGGACGCTGTTAAGGGTCAACAGGTTCAGACGTAACAATTTCTGCATTTTAATACTGTTGGCATTTTTTTCCGTTTGTGACTAATTCATATTTTAAAATCTGCTAAAATGAAGTACATAGATCTTTGTGGCCGTACTACGAAACAGTCACACCCGATTTTTTTTTGTAAATCGACTCATTTATGAAATAATTTTCAAACAATAAATAAATATTTCTTCTAATTCGGTTTGTTTTATTGTATGGTTTTGCTGAATGATGCGAATTTTATAAATATTTTGCACACTTTTCTTTCGAAATATTGATATCTTCTATATTTCGTTCTTTCTATAAATATGAAATTTTCATCTATAAAAGTGCAGCATCAGAACCAATATTTTCCTTTCTTGTAAACTTATGAAAATCTTTTGAAAATATTAAAGTTTAAGAAGGTAAATATTACAAGATAAATATTACAAGATAAATTGATTTCAATGTTGGCTCAAGTGAAGAATTTGTTGTGTTATATTTTTCTCTGCGCTTTATTTTAAACTGATAAAATAACTCATTATTCTTCTGAATGATTTATAAACAAAGATAATAATCATAGTTTTTTATATTTGATTTAATTGCATTTTCATGCTTTACTATTTTAGTTTACTGACTGCGTTTGTTTTTTAACCGAGTGCAAAGCGCGCCAAGAGAAAAGAGGTTTTCAATTCGACTGTTATGTATTTAAAACAATTTTTTTTGTATGTTCACGCAAGATTTCTGTTCTAATTAAGATATTTTAAAAATTCTTTTTTTGTTGGATAGTGGATGTTTCACTCGGCAATATTTTAAATATATATATCCAGTTATCCGGCATTTAACTATCTGTAATTCTCAATTAACCGGATCCTTTCAAAAAAATATTGCCAAAATTTATTTTTTTTGTTGGATAGAGAAAAAATGCAAAAAATAATCGGTTATTTTGGCTATTATATATCCGGAAATATCGATTAACCGAACGTTTTTCCCCCTTTTTTTTATAAAGTTTATTTTATTGATATTCGATTTAATATACCTAAAACCTTAAAAATTCATTACTTTCATAAATTTACGGATCATTAAAATTTTATATTTGTTTGGTTATCGTGAAATCTTAATGATTGATCCTTAAGATTTATTGATTTTGATTTACTGATCGTCAATTTATTGATAATTGAAATTTAATATTAGATTTGATCATGAAATTTAATATATTTCACCTCACAGACGACAAAATAAGGCCTTATTATAATTATTCCTTCGCTTTAAAAGGAATAAGAACATCAGGTTCTTAAGCTCGGAAAACGCAGTTTTTCGTTAGTTTGTATTATCTCTATATATGAAAATGTTATTAACAAAATTTTAAAATTAATAAACATACAAATTTATTGAAATGGAAAGATAAGCAACTGTTGCGTTAAATGAACGTATTCCAAAAACGTGTTCGACTGCAAAAGTTAAAAATACTAAAATATAATAATTTTAATAAACTGTCAACTGCCTTGCTTATGCTCAGACACACAAAGATTTTCAACTGCAACATTTAATAATAGTTTATTCAATTGCTCAAACAACTGTAAACATTTTAACGATCTAAGCTTTCGGGACTTTTATATAGTTCGGTTTCGGCAAAAAGACCTCTGTGACGTCACTTTATTTACATAGTTTGTATTACCCGATTGGTCAACTCACTAAAACTCGTTTGTTGATTCGCTAATTCAATTAGCGATGGGCGTTACCCATTTTATCCCTTAACCCACCGATGCTCAAGCGATTTTATGGAATTGTAAAGTTGTATTAGTATTTGGATATTTAAATAATTTTTCTTATTCAAGATATTTTATATTTTTATATTTTTTTTAAAATTAATTGTGAAGAGATAACTTGTAAGTTGAACCTCAAAAACTCAAATTCGAATTAAAAGATTTTGTAATATGAAGTAGTTTTATGAAATTAATAATTTGGTGAATAACTAGAAAAACTGGAGATTAAGATTAGGGTTTTTTTTATTGTAAATGGAGAAATGTATATATATATTTTTAAGAATATTGTAAAATATGTGTATATTAGAAATTGGTATGTGAATTATGAGTAGTAGTTATTAAAATACAAATGCAACGTTAAAATACGCAATAAAATATAATAGTCCGTAATAATCCGGACATGTTTCGGGAGATACATCACCCTTCATCAGCGGAAAATGCAAAGTCTGTGTGTAATGAAATATAAATAAACCCCAAGCAATCTAAAATGTTGCCAAAAGCCAAAAAACTAAAAACTATTACAAACGGTTGGAGTTAACTATTATGTGCCAACAAGCGGGAAACATTGGGACCGCAAACGTTTCATTGACAACCGAATCAATATTGCTAAAAATATTAATAAAAATATTAAAATAAATAATTTTTAGCAATATTGATTCGGTTGTCAATGAAACGTTTGCGGTCCCAATGTTTCCCGCTTGTTGGCACATAATAGTTAACTCCAACCGTTTGTAATAGTTTTTAGTTTTTTGGCTTTTGGCAACATTTTAGATTGCTAGGGGTTTATTTATATTTCATTACACACAGACTTTGCATTTTCCGCTGATGAAGGGTGATGTATCTCCCGAAACATGTCCGGATTATTACGGACTTTTATTGCGTATTTTAACGTTGCATTTGTATTTTAATATTCTTAACGCAATGCTCTATAAGACGACTTTTTATCTTATGAGTAGTAGTGTTTGATAAAACAATTACCAAAGTAAAAAAATGAGTTTTAAGAAAACAATTTGTGTTGCTAAGAATAATTATTTATATAAAAACCAAATACATGCAGTATACAACATTTGAATGCCAATTTTTATGTATTATAATTCAAAGCATCTGAAAAAAAATTTGGTGAAAAAATATAAATATTTAAAAAAAGCCGTAACGTTTTTTTTTTTTAAAAGCTTTCAAAATTTAAATAGTTTAAATTTTAGAGGGAAAAAAATACAAACATTAATGGAATTTTTTATGTGAAATATTGTTTTTTTATATAAATTTAAAAATTTAAATAATATAGATAAAAATTTTGATTCAAAAAGTTAAAAAAAAGTTGAAATGGCAACGTGTCCTATCAAAGATATTCAGAAAGTGAATGGTGATTATAAGTGATGGAATAACGAAAAATAAAAGAAATTCTGAAAGATTTTTTTTTTGCCGTGTTCCATTTAAGTCATATTAATCATGTAGCAGCTGCAAGTGAAACTCTCCGTGTCAGACAGCTGCTTTCCAGCCCATGAGATGACAAAACATGAAATCTCCGACAAAAACATGACTTTATACAAAAACTTGGCTGATGTAAACATATTAAAGGATTTGAAATGTATACTTTGTTTTGAATTTACAACAAAAATAAATTAATTTTTAAATAATTGTATAATTTTTCATTGAATCTGAAAATGCAATGCTCTAGCATTTTTTTTCATTATATAAGAGTATTTGCTTTATCAAATATATCAAAACCGTATTTAACCTAGCGCTATTTCAATTGAATTCAAATATAGTATTTTTAATAAAAATAACTCTTAAGTTAATCTGTTGTCAATCACGCATATTTTAAAAAGAATTGTCTCGATATGTCTCTTATATTCGCACTGAGCTAGAATATGATATACTAACTGTAACTTCGAGAATGAATGGACTGTAGTAGAGCGAATATGACGTCACAGTCGTGAAACCAACATCTCAGACCGAATGGCCTCAAACATGTGACTTCTTTTCAAAATTATGAATTAAAAAATACTCGCTATTGGCTGATGAATTGGGACATGTGTAACAGTGAAAATTTATGAATGGAATGACGTAATTAACCACGTGTCTGAGGACATACTTGTTGGCCTCACTTTGATGTTAGCGAGATTATAACATTATGTTTTCTCTACTATGAAGGATCCACGCTCGAAGAACTGTAAGCAGTGGAGCGAGTACTCCGTTTGAGCGACAATGCACTTTACCGTGCCACGCGGTTTCATACAATTCCGATGGAAGATCAGAAAACATTCATCCTTGGATATGCGGGAGTCCCACATGACGTCACCAAAATGTTTAAAACTGGGGTTTTTTTCGGTTCCTTTTGTCTCCTTTTTCTTATAAGTATGGAAAAACATTAAATATTAAATATGTAACATTTAATGTATTTTTGAGAGCCAGAAATTCGTTTTTAAATCTACGCAAACCTATGTGAAAGGACTTTTTTTTCTACCTTCGCTGATAAGGAGTAAAGTGGTCGGCAGTTTTTAATAGTCTTGAGATTTTTTACCGTTCCAATTTTAACAGTCTCACAAAGAAAATATATAGAAATGTGTTAACATTGCAATCTATTTTCATTGTTATGTTATTTTTTTATCGATATATTATTAAAAGTTGGTAACTCAGTTGGTAACATTAAGATTTTCCGAATTACTTTAGTACTCCAAAGTACTAACATCTTAATTATTATTTATTGGCGCATAAATATAATAAATTTCATACAATGAATTAGGCTTTTCGAACTGCTCACAAAATTCGCTTCGTAAATATTCTTAATAAATAGTTATGCCTGAGAATTATTTATAGATTGACAAGCATGTAAATCAAAGCTTAAAATTATTTTTCAGAATTCGGATTTTTTAATTTGTAGCTTATGTAAAAGATTAAATAAATTCCTAAAAAGCAGAAGTTTTTCGGTTAAAAACGCAAATTATTTATAGGCAAAAGTTCTAAAAATATCGTTTGTTTTGTAATATTTCAAAAAAGCGAAATATTCTGATGATGAACCCTTTAGCGATAAATTCTTCAAACGCTTTTACGCAAAAATAATTTTAATTAATTATTAAAACGTATCTAAAATGCACCCTAATTCAAAATGTAATGTTTTATTCATAAAAAAAATACGGAAACAATTCCATGGAAGTAAAATTAACTCTCATAATGTATTTAATTAAATAACTCCATAGGAAAAATCTGTGTACGATAATTTTCGTGTTTACTTTTATATCAGAAAAAATCTGTTTAATTAAATGATGTGTTTTTTATATGAATAGAAACTAAAACATTTAAAATAATCTTGTTTTCCTTATATAAATTAATTGATGATTAAATCCATTATTTAACATATTATAGAGATTATTAAGAGATAGATTTTAAAGTATCAGTTAGTGTATTATATACATTTTATAGGATTAACTATTGATAATTCAGAGAATATCAAGGTTATAGTCCAAAAATACTAAATGGGTATAAATATAATTATGAGAGTATGCTAAATTTATTGATTTAAATGGTATTCTTACTACTTATTGGGAGAAATGGGTTAGACACTCGATTTTTTTAAAGTAAAGTTCAAAACCCAATTTTTCTCTGGAAAAAACTATAAAATTACAAAATAAAAATTATGAAAATGTTTCCGTTTCATTGTGAACACAATCTATTATTTTTATTTAATTCTAAGGTTTATAAATATTTTTAATATTTATTTTTTTTTAAATCTTTTTTTATTCAATTGTGGGGCAAATGTTTTTTTTATTCGTGGAATTTTTTTTGCAAAATACATTATTAAAAGTTTTAGTCAATTTAGTCACTGGAATAAAACAGAACAAATAACAACCATCATATTTTAAAAACTCAGTATCTTTGATTATTATCGGACTGCTTTGGTAACAGTCTGTACTAAAACAGGTTGTGGTACGAAATTTTGAAAAATCGACTTTTTTTTTATCGTTTATTGCATTAGAAAGAAAACACATGATATTATAATTTGGTTTACTTTGATTCAGAAATTTGTGCAATATTTACGTTATTTTTAATTTGTTCCACAGACGACTTTTTTATTTCATTTAAAACTCTGTTTATCTTTTAACGGACAAGCAAATAGAATCCAATTTCTTATCAAAATATGTTCTTCTTGTTGTCATATTGTTTAAAAAAACATGTAAATTAATTATATTAATATATAAACAGTGATAAATATATTATAATTAATTCTTGTCATTTATAAGCTTCCAAATTCCTATTTTTGAAGAATATTTGCAATTTTCCGAAGATTGTTATATTTTTCGAATTTCATATTTTTAGCATTTATAATTCGTTTAGCCATTTTCTCCAGTTTGCAAATCATTAAAAAAAAAAAAGGAGATTTTTTTTCTAAATTTTTCATTTTAATGTATTAAAATAATTCCTTTGTATACAAAACATAGGAATATCGGTAAATAATTCAACTTTTCCAGTTTATACATAGAATTTTTCTTGCCTTAAACTATCACAAGTTCTTTTTGTTACTCAAGCAATTGACATTTGGACTTGAATTAAGTCACCCGGAAAGGTAGTTTTTTTGATGCTCAATTAAACGAAGTAAATTTTGAAAAGAAAAAAAAACGATATCAAAGAATAAGTTTAATAATGTGTAATTTATATTCAATTTCAAAATGCCTAAAATAATAGAAAAAGTTAGGGAAGAAATATTAATATTTTTAAAAAAAAAACTTAATGTTTAAAGAAATTTAATTGAAAAAGTTTTAATTTTGAAAAGAAATACATTTTATTATTGAAAAGAAATACATTTTATTATTGAATGTGACAAACATTCAATACTTGAAAGTGTGTGTGAAATATTGATCTCTTATTTAAATTTAAACTAGCAATACTGTGCGATAATTATCGTATGAACAACCCCTCTCCCCCCCACACACACCCTATTTTTATGACAAAAAAAAATATAAAAAAATCTAACGGTCTGCTCACAGATGGCAGCATTATCAACGGCTTGTTAAAAGAACGTTAAAAAAAGAACGTTTAAATGCATTTGAAAAAAACGTTGATATTTATGAGGTGGAAAGTACAATTCGTCATTGCTCCATGAAATTCTCTTTCTTTTGACACCTCATATGTGTTACGCAAAGAACTACTTGGCTACGCTCGGTATCGAACCGAGGAACTTCGGCTTGCTACGCCGATACTCTGCCAGTCCACTCTCGCCTAAGCGGGAGTATTAGATAGATGAAGTGAACCCCACAGTACCCCCCTCTCAGTAAGTCGGAAGGAGGAACGAATGATTGAGATGCCCGTGAAGTGTTATCACGTGGGCAGTGGTTGTTGCCGTGAAGTGTTATCACGTGGCAGTGGTTGATTCGATGTGGGGTCCCAAGGTCACCATTTGTAACGCAAAGAACTACTTGGCTACGATCGGTATCGAACCGCGGAACTTCGGCTTGCTACGCCGATACTCTGCCAGTCCACTCTCGCCTAAGCGGGAGTATTAGATAGATGAAATGAACCCCACAGTACCCCCCTCTCAGTAAGTCGGAAGGAGGAACGAATGATTGAGATGCCCGTGAAGTGTTATCACGTGGGCAGTGGTTGTTGCCGTGAAGTGTTATCACGTGGCAGTGGTTGATTCGATGTGGGGTCCCAAGGTCACCATTTGTAACGCAAAGAACTACTTGGCTACGATCGGTATCGAACCGCGGAACTTCTGCTCGCTACGCCGATACTCTGACAGTTAGGCCAAAGTGATCACTCTCGCCTAAACGGGAGTATGAGGTAGATGAAGCGAACCCAGCAATTGTTAAGATCCGTTGCTTCTAAAGGATATTTACTACATAAATAATATATATGATAATATACATTAAAACTTTTATTTATAAATTCAAAAATAAAAGTTTTGACTGTACCGCGACCCTTAACAAGATTTTCTATTATGAATATTTGCGTTTCGATAACTAATATTGTTTTAAAACGAAAAACAAAAACTAGGAACCCAAAACTACAGTTTTATATCAAAAGATATTTTTGTTGGTATTTCAACAGGATTACCAGTTAGGTTATGAAGATTAATAGACTAGTTTATGGGAAATTAGATTATTTTAATTAAAAGGAGAGCAAGACTTAGTTTCCAACTACAATAGCTGCTTAAAATTAGCTATGAAAGTTAATGAGCCTTGCTTCTTAAAACTCACCATCTTCTCAAATGACATGCAAATAAATGCAAATTGAACACGTTTCGTGTTTGGTGCCGAAAATACTCAAAGTTGCGTTGCCAATTAGAAAACAAGAGCTGGAGTGGTTACAGTTAAACAAAGCTTAGACATCCCCTTGTTCTACTGCAGCCTTTTTATGAAAACATGTTTCGGAGTTTAGTAAAAGGCAACGTAGAGTGCATTAAGAATTTTTTATTAAGAGTTTCAGAAACAACTAAGGGTTTAGAGTGTGACTAAAATAAATTTTTATTTCATTCTAATGCATTTAAGCACGAATCGAAAGCGGCTTTGGGTTTGGGGAAGGAAAATTGAGATGCGCTGTGAAGAGAATAAAGTCGGATTCGAAGCGTTAAGGATGCTTTAAGTTTAAATTATTCGGAACACGTTTCGAGATGAAAAGATAATGCTGTTCTGGGACTTAATGGAAGGAAATAATGAAATGAAATCTCTATTTGAAGACTTGAAATTCACCGGTTGGTTATGCTTTATTTTGAAGCAAATAAATTCCTATTTGTGAAATAAATTGCTTTAATACTAGCAGTCAATTGTATACAACAACTGTTGCTGGCTTGTATAGGACTCTATAAACACCCAGTTTGTGAAACATTTATTAAATTCTGTTTACCATTATACATTGCTGTGTATCGATAAGGAATTTATTATTTTTTGTAGGATTTTCATCTAAAATACATTTAATATAAAAACTCATATTATGAAACATTTTGTTAAGATTTTTTTCGATTTAACTATGATTTTGAATTACATTTCAATTTACATTATACACTTATATTGTATTAAAATTTACATTGTATTGCAATCTACGTAGTATTACAATCTACATTGTATTACAATCTACATTGTATTACAATCTACATTGTATTACAATTTACGTGGTATTACAATTTACTTATATTACAATCTACATTGTATTACAATTTACGTTGTATTACAATTTACGTTGTATTACAATTTACGTTGTATTACAATTTACATTGTATTACAATTTACATTGTATTACAATTTACATTGTATTACAATTTACATGGTATTACAATTTACATTGTATTACAATTTAAAAAGACATTTACATTGTATATCCTCAGAAACAATTTTCTGTCTAAAACTATTTTCTGCCTTTTTCGTTCCGTTAACAGTTATGAGCATGTTATAGATCGATTTTAATTAGGTATACTAGCTGAAATGCCCGGCGTTTACCGAGAAATAACTGTTGCCTCGAAATGAAAATGTATATTTGTATGTAAAACTAATTCACAGACACTCTTTTTTATATGTATATAGCGTTACGTAGAGTGTTGACCGATTTCTACACCGTGGCGCCATATCATCTGGTGGTTTTAATAAGAAGACATTTCTGCTTTAAGGAGAGAATGCATTTCTGCTTTAAAAATTTAATAACACTATTAATTTTTTTAATTAATGAATTTTACGAAATTAATGCTAATTAGATAATTAATTATGCATATTATTGACTTAATTAAATAATTAATTATACATATTATTGACTTAAAGTAAGTAATTTATGACCTAATATTTATGAAAAGAACATTGTTTACATTAATTCAGTAGAGAAGTCTGGATCACCTTCATATGTACTCCCCCCCCCACCCCCACACACATACTTCAGTACGTCATTGTACCGCCCGCCCCCCCCCCCCCCCAATTTTTTTTATGATTCCGCCAATCGTGCCAAACTAGAAAAAAATTAAATGTTAACAAAACAAAAGAATCCAAAAATTAACAAGACTTTTAAAATTTTCATTTACTACTGTGTGTCAAATGCTATAGGTATACTGGCATTGAAACTTTCCTCTTCTAATGTGTCAAATTAATAATTTTTCTAAAATTTATGTTTGCCAATCGCTGAAAAAAATCCCTTTTATACTTTGAATAAAATCGTTTACGGTGAAAATCGTATTTCGAGTTACGGATTCAAATTTAATAAGTATATAAACATGTAGATCAACTGTCTTTGCCAAGCTCTTTTGAATAGCATTATTCTTATTGCTTTAAAATTTAGTAAGGTTCGTTAAATTGTAATAAAAAAATGACAACTTTACTCTACTCCTTTACTTTATAAAATAATTCGAAAATCGAGCATTTTGGGGTAGAGGGCGCCACAATCAAGCCTGCCTGTGGTTATAAAGTTTTATCCGCCCCCCCCCCCCCCTCCCCCTCTACTGCTTTGAACCACTCAGCTAGTATTTATTTTAAAGATTAAAATAAATTATATATTATATCTTCTGAAGAGGTAAAGAACGCCATTCAAAACGAACGTCCTTTTATTTTTCTTACAACCATATTTATCGATCACAACAACAGTGAAATCTAAAAAGTAAATGACACTACATAAAACTACGTAAAACAAACTTCCCGCATGATAACGGAACGGTAACTTATCAATAAAACTCACATTTGCAAATGAAAACCTCCATTTCGGTGTCGTAATGGCACACCTATCTACACTTTGATCTACTTCAGAAGACTCAACTGTCAAACTACTTTTTGGAAGATTGCGAATTAAAAGCGGGCGACGACAAGGCGCCATTCACGTTGCCTGCAGATTTATCTTTGCTTAGAATCGGTGTTTAATATTGACTTTAACAGAACATCGATAACGCATTTACAAAGATTTGTTTTCGGAACCATGTGAGGATGTTTCCAAATTTAGAAATGTCAATATTTGAATCCCTGTTATATGTGTTAGAAGTTATTGACGTGTAACATCTTTAAAACCGATTCCGGGTATATAGTTAAAAATAGGTACTCAAAAATATATAAAATGTACTCATTTTTGAGTATATTTGAAGCTTATCATTGCTCAGAATGCATAAGTTAAATTTTTAAAAAGAAATGTACTCAAAAATGAGTACAATGAATAAGAGACCCTACATAAACTGCCTTCAAAAATTACTCTCAATAAATATTGATAGTTACAACCAAGATCCGTTTAGGGCGACTTGAAGAAGTTATAAATAGAAAAAATTTTAAAAAGGTGGGCCAAAAGAATGGGAAGTAAGATAATTGAGTTGTACTAACTCAGTTTCCATTTAAGCAATCGATATCAAATAATGTGGAAAACCATGTTCTGAACAACTATTTTAAGTTTGCCAGGTCGCCTTGTTAAGATGGCTTGAACAGAAACTGAGATGAGCAATATTAAATCGCACCGCTCATTTTTGAGAAAGTGCAATTACTTCAATTTGTATACGTCATCTGTCATTTACGATGCATTGTACTTAAAGAAAAACGAGTAGATTCATGCCCTCAATTTTAAGTACCTTTTTTGCAGTGTAAAGCGTGCATGTAAAACAAATTGGACTGTAACAGAAACAGACGCCCTAAAACAGTTTCGGCACGGTTACATATATTTTACCAGCGCCTGATAATCGCAAACTTCGTTATAGGAATAAGATACGACGTAGAAACCATGTAAAGGTAGAATCTAAAAAGGTGCCAATCACTTGATTTTGACGATACACGCCATTAAGCACCTTCTTTTTATAGTGTAAATAGACCTCCAGGAAACCAAACCCAATGCTAACTCGATTTGCAATATTTTTAACTGAGCCCGTTTTAGCATTAACCGATCCACTTATCTTCATAGCACTACTAAACTTTATAAATAAATAGATTAAAATCTAAAAGATAGAAAGTGAGAAAATTTCAACAAGCAAAACTTCCGGAATGTACCCATTATTCTTTAAATTCCATTTTTAATATGCGAACCTTTTAGCACCTCGCTACAGAAATTGAGTCCTAGTTGGATAATTTAGAACTACAATCCTAAGAATAAAAAATAATATGTAATCAGCTAATGGAAGGAATATCAGTTACAGTTGCAGTGAGGTAATGAGAGTCGTATTTTTATTCTGATGATTTCTTTTTGAAAATGAGCCTGGATTAGAAACCCAATAAAATCATCGCGCAATTTAAAACACTGTGTTAAATATCAGGAACATTGGAATTCTTCGAACTAGCATAAAGCAGATTTTTTTACAGTGGTTTACAGTTTGCTTAACGTTGCTTAAATTTTACAGAGGTAATTATTCTAAATGCGTATATTAATTTTTGCAAATTGTTTGTGACAAAGAGAGAAACTTTACAAAAGAATGTTCTATTATTTAAAACAAAAGTATGTATTTTGATATTTACAATATTAATTTGTATTATTATCATGCATATTTCATGTAACTAACTTTATGGATGAAATTATAAAAAATAATTGTATAGTGTTTTACACGGTAAATAAATATTAAACAAAAATTTGCAGTAAATTTTTCAAAAACTTAGTATGGAACTGTAGGCACTGACATCGTCAACTCTATTAGCTGTAAACGGAAAACCCGATTTTTTGAAGGTCTGTAACTGCGCTGTTCCCTTAAGAGCAAACGATTTTTTCCCCTTTATCAATAAGTAAAGAAGTAAAACATCTTAATTTTAAGACTTAAAAAATATTTTTTAACCATAAAATAAAAATATTTTAACACATAAATCTTTAAAAAACTTAAACGAATAACATGTAGTTCCTACTCGAAAACACACAAATTCACAAGATAAAAAACAAGAACATATTTTAGAACAAATGCTTAATTTAATAACTAAGCCAACCACTTCCCCTGAACAATCGACCAACCAGCCTATCTTAATTTCATTATCCATCTAATCAGTTTACACAAATGGTTGATCGATTCGAAGATACAGTACTCGTAATTTCCGTATCACTAGCATCAATCAGCTCCAATCTAATAACTGGATAGCTGGAGTATGCACTTTTGCCGAATTCCGTGCAGCAAAGTAGATTATAGAATGTGTCCAAGAAATTGAAAATGCTTCGGTTAATTGATCTCGATGCATCATGCCCGTTATTAAGGGATTCAATTGCTTGTTGTCTTTTTAAAGTGGGTGTTCAGTTTAAATCGTGGGAATTGGAAACGGAATACGGGTTGGTTTTGTTTTGTTAAATAACGTCGCACTAGAGCTGCAGTGTGGGCTATTGGCGACGGTTCGGGGTCAATCTCGAAGTAAAGACCCGGGAACACATACACATTCACACACACATTCATACATGCACCTCGTTATTTTAGAACTATGGTCAGATGACGAGGAAACACCTGACCTGGCACCCAACGCCTTCAATAGACGTCGGGACTTTGGACCCGATCAGATTTATCGTGCACCAGTCCCGTATACTCGCCAGTATAATTTGTTGGATATTCTGGACGACTTTCTAGTATTTTTGTAGCGAAGCTGGCAACCCTCTGATCGCCAGATCACTACTTTTTTACTTATCTATGTCAAGTCCATTTCACAGATTCGAACCACCAATCCTCTGATTAGTAGCTGAACGCCTTACCAACTTAGCAACTGGGGCTCAACGGAATACTGGAATTTTCAATATAGTTATAAACTAATATTTGCAATATGGTTGGTTGAAAAACACAAATTAAACACTTATTAGGACTTTAACTAGCATGCCACAGCGATAATTACCGTATGACCAACCCCCCCCCCCCTAATAACGTCCCACTAGAGCTATTATAGACGAGACGGTTCAGGGTCTATATCAAAGGAAAAACCCGAGAATAACACCTCGTAGTTTTGAGCCATAGTCAGATGATGAGGACAACACCTGAGCTGGCACACGAATCAAACTCTACATTCTACCCTGATCTAATTTAACTTGCACCAGTCCAATATACACGCAGGTGGTGATTGAGGATATTTTTTGAACGACTTTTATAATTTAGGAATGAATCTGACAATTACAATATCGATTGCAAGATTTTGTTCCGATTGCAAGATCGCTCCAACTTAACTTTTGTTAAATCCGCTTCGATTCGAACTCCCAGTCCTCTGATTGCTAGCCTGATACTGTTCATCGGGACCACCGGAACCCTTTTTAGGCCAACAGCATACGGTGTTCCCAGGTGGTTGATGTGCACAGGATATTGGTGCACGTTAAATCTGCCGTGGTCCAAGCGTCATCACGCCAATTTAGGTGCAGGAGTGCCTGCTTAGTTGTTGTCCTTGTCATCTGACCATGGTTGAAAATTATGAGACGGTATTCAATGATCTTTCCTTCAGGGTAGATCTCGTACCGACGTCAATAGCCCACTGTGAGCTCTAGAGCGACGTTATTCAATGGCCGAGTGGTTAAAGGCGTCAACTGGAAATCCGAGGATTCATAGTTGACAGAGAACAGTAACTTGACAGAGAACAGTAAAAAAAGTAGTGTTCTTGTGATCGGAGGGTTGCCAGCTTCGCTACAAATTACTAGAAAAGTCGTCCAGAACGTCCGCAAAAATTAACGGCGAGTATACGGGACTGGTGCACGATAAATCTGATCGGGGTCCGAAGTCCCAACTTCTATTGATGGCGTTGGGTGCCAGTTCAGGTATTTCCTCGTCATCTGACCATGGTTCTAAAATAACGAGGTGTATGTATGAATGTATATGTGCATGTGTTCCCGGGTCTTTCCTTCGGGATAGACCCCGAACCGTCACCAATAGCACACTGTGCAGCTCTAGTGCAATGTTAATTAACCACACCAAACCAAACTAGTGCGACGTTAATATAACCAAATAGGCTACACATGTTAGCCAAGTAATCATAGATTGTGACAACAGCGTGTAAAGCATGAATTCTACATTTTATACCTCTGAAGGAAAACCCATTTATTAAATGATAATTTTACAATATACTCTGTATTGTAACAATATACAATGTGTTTGAAATCTCATTATTTCGCAAGAGTAATAATTGTTTGTATATCTCAGTTCATATATATTTAAATCAATGTGATTTAATTTACAATCCCATCACAAATATATTCTCTCTGTGTTTATTATCAGGCTTTTCTGTAATGGTGCGACATGTTTAATTTTCTAGAAATGTCATTCATTACTAGGAGGAATGTGTGGAAGTGCATTTGTCTAAATAGATTCCTAATTATTTAGATGCGTTTGTGATTCCTAAAATGTGACGTGGCGTGAAATTTAATCTGATTGTCATCGTACTGTGAAATTTAGTTGCATGTTTATAAACATTTAATTATTAACTGGGATTACGCATTTCTAGTTTGTATCATATAGTTTTCTGTTTAAAAAAGAATAAATATTCGAATTTTACATATCATTTAAAAGCAAGAGGAATCAAAGAGGTTAGGAATATATTTGAAATAAAATTATATGCATTAGAATAAGTTATTATAAATTGGTTGCAAATATGACAATGAAATTACATATTTCTTCAAAAACTATCCCTTATTTTGATTTTGATTATATTTGAAAGCAGTGTTCATATTATTTGATATTCAGTATTCTAAATGAGAAACCCAGCTGCAAAAGCAGATACATGCTGTAAACAAATATATTCAACATAAAATTAATCTAATACTTATAATTTTAGAGTTCGAGAACTTACGTTATCCATGTCATTTATTTTTTCTAATAACACATAGAATGTTGTTATTATTGTTATTATTTTATGTCAAACAAATTTTGGAAGTGCACTCGTCATTTAACAAAATTAGAATATTTTTTGGGGAATCGACATACACTATTCCAGTTCTAATTTTTCTAATTTCGTCCCACCTTTAAATCATTTCGCTTGGATTGTATCACTTGGATACAGCGCGGGCTCTGCAAAGTTAAAACATTCGATTGAATTCTAATAAGATTCAAATTGTTATTAAGCTATACACTGAATTCCCATTTGTATTTAAATAGTGAAATAGAGTGATCCCAAAGTAATTAAAAAAGTATAGACACTAGCACGATGCGATTTGTACACATATACTCATGGAATTTTTAACAAAAAAAAAATTATAGTTGCATTTTCCGCCGGTAGTTGGCGCTTTAATTGTGTTTATATCAGTACACATATGTCTTCAAATAGTTTTACACTACAAGTAAACTTTATAACGTAAAAAAAATGCTTCTTCTTGGTAGAATGCTTACGTTCAGTAATATACTTTACTTACTGGCTGTTAGGCGATTTGAAGTAGATCTGAGACAACTACAGCGCCACCTATCATCGGTAACAAATTTAACTATTTTAGCACTATTTTTTTTTGTAAAAAATCCCATGTCGTTCTGCGCATTTCTGTGGAAACGTGCTACTTTGTATACTCTTTAAATTATTATTTTTTTGTTTATTATGGATCACCTTATATGTTTTTATCAGATTATCAAAATTGTGAATAAGACATTTTTAAATTGCACTCCTCAATTATTGATGGGGGTGACCCAAGAAATTTCATTTGAAAATCACGATGTCCATTTTTCCTCAGCGGGAAATATTTGGTTAACATCCAACTAACAGTGTATCTAACATAAAATACTCATGATAAAATACAATTACACTTGTGTAAATGATCCACCATTAAATATTTTAAGTTCCTCATTTGATACAGCAAATATTATTAAAATATTTTCCGTTTGTAGATGCATACGAAGAACACAATAAGTAAAAATAAGCACAAAAGATGTATAAGAGAACCCTTCAACTCTTTTTATTTATTTAAATTTAATCTTAGCTCTGGGCTACAAATGTGTAACTCATAAACTGAAAGCAACTAAATATGTAATGCCTTGAAGGGAGAACCATTTTTATATTTGAAATGACACTTTGTTCAGTTATATTTTGGTGAAATGGTAATGATTAGTAATTTTTTTTGTATTTTAAATACCCTAGTGGAATTCTTTGATGTTTCATTTCGAATTGAGGGCATTAAATGAATGCTCGCTTTTGTAGTAAATAAAACAATGAAATGTTTTTATTTTTCTTAAATGCCTCATTTTCTTGACATTTGTATCTCATTCGCAAGTTCAAGTTATAAAGTTTATTTTGTTATATTGATGGGGGGAGGGAGGAACTTAATCGTTCCTGTTTACTACTTTTAATTACTCTTACGCAGTTTCTGTTATTTTTCAAATATTTAAAAACATTTTTTTTTAAATAAACACTACGTATTTATGAAATTAATTAGCAAAAATTAAAATGTCACAGATTTTTATATTTTATGAATAATTTAATGCAATTTTAATTTTTGTACCTCTGATTATGGTTTTCATAAATAACATAAAATTGTAGTTTTATAAAACTTAATTCTTAAACATTAGATAATTTATTTTTTTATTATATGTCTATCATCGGACATATTGCATTATATTAATTTGTAATTATTAAAATTAATCTTTTTGTTCTGTACATCTATCTCGACATATTTTGACAATTTATATCAAATTAAAAGAGAATGATAAATTTTAAATTCTTCATTTACAATATTTCCAAATCTATTGTGCTATTGTTTAGTTTGAAAACAATCTCCACTGAAATAATTAAGTAATTAAACGTATGCTATAAATAAATGGAAAAGTTGGTTATTGATACTTCATAAACTTTTACTTTTGTTGTGCTTAAATTACAAACTAAAAAAAATTTAACTAAAAATACTATTCTGAAAACTAAAAAAATATTCTGAACTCTCTGTAAAACTTTCCTCTCATATTATCCATTATTATTCATTATTAGTATATATTTCTTAAAAAAAATTTTAAAAATAAAAGTATGGTAGAAAACCATTTAATGCATTCTCATCAATTGGGCCTTTATATCCTGTCACCTGGTCATGCTGAACCAATCTTTATTATGGTTCGAGAAATGTTGTAATTGCTACTATTAAATTAATAATTCAACGGAGTAAACTATAATTAACTAGAAATATATTGAATATTAACTTTATTACACAGTTACACATAAGAACATGATATGAAACCAAATGAAAGAGTTGAAAAACAAATTTTACGTGCACTGTAAAAAAAAATATTGTGCTTAAAAATTAGTACATGGACATACTCGTTTTTCTTTGAGTTGAATTTCAAAAATGAAACTTATGTATTTGGAGTTATGATAAGCATCGAATGTACTCAATTACATCCAAGGCTAACCGGAAATAGAACCTATATTCTAAGGCACCGCAATCTAGTTCCTTATCCGTTGTATTACCACGGTGACGTGAAGAAGTTATAAATAGAAGAAAAAAATTTACATTTAACTTTTTTTTTTAGTTCCTATTTTTAACAGCATTCTTGCATATTATCTTCACTGAAAAAAATCAAATCGGCATAAAATGGTTAAACAAAGTAAAATTTTAAAAATCAGGATTTGATAAAGTATGCATAATAACGTAAAATAATAAATCATTTATAAATTATTTTTTCTTGCCCTAAACATTATTTGCATATCATGCTTAAATATATTTAATCATATTTCCATGAATCACTCCTCCCATCGCTACAGTGTATCAACAAAGTAATGCTTTCTGCTTCAGTTTCTGTATACTCAAATGTAGATTGACGCCATTTTTCTTCAATTAAAGGTAATTAACAAAACTAATCAATTATAATGACTCCCCCCGAAAGGTTTCGTGTCAACATCATCATTATCTATTCCAGTATAACTAGGTCGCATCATTAATTACCCTTTCTTCATTTGATGTATAACATCTTTTGGCGGATGTAATTGACTGGCGGACGAAGACCCTCTACCACAGGAAGAAAACTTTCGGAAACAATTTTTCACTTTTCCTCTGCTTAACTGGTTTAATTTTCTTAGGAACAAGTTGGGTGAAAAGTTCTTTTACTAGCGTAAACTTCGAGCATGGATTCTTTGTAGTACAGGAGTCATGGCGACACTCTCGCTGACATCAGAGTGAAGCCTCATGTATGGCCTCAGACACGTGGTTAATTACGTCATTCCATTAATAAATGTTCACTGTTACCCATTTTCCAATCGCGAGTATTTTTTAATTCATAATTTTGAAGAGATGTCACGTGATACGGGCCTTTCGCTCTGAGATGTGGGCTTCACGATTATGACGTCATATTCTCTCTACTACAGACCATTCATGCTCGAAGATCGTAAATAATGTGCACGTGTTTGATGAACACAGAAAATAGTCTTATAATGGTAATTCGTTCTCCTCTTATCCGCTTGTTTGATTTAATTGGGTTTTATTCATTGCAAGTGTGTACTAAGTTCTGAGGTTCACTTATTTTTAAATGCTCAAAATATATAACACCCTAATCATCTAAATCTTTTCATTAACCATAACAACATGTATAAAGTAACTGACAAATCTACCCGTTCTTTGAACAGGGTAAATTAACCAGTTCAAAAATAGAATACAGCAGTGATTTCCTAATTTAAAAAAATAAAAAACTTTTTAGTTTTTAGGGGCTAACATAGAACGACATTTGCCATTTTTTAATAATTTACTTAATTTTTATTAATTAAACAATTTATTTTGGTTAATTGCTTAATTTCTCTTGTTGTACAAAGGTTCTAAAGAAGTCACTATATGACAGAAGGCAGAACAGTAATAGAATGCTGGGGTACATCAGAAAAAATGTTTCATCAAAACCTAAGGGTATTATCTTGCCATTGTACAGAGGTTTGGTAAGGCCACATCTTGAGTATGCTGTACAGTTTTGGTGACCATATCTTAAAAAAGACATTGAATTGTTAGAGAAAATTGAGCACAGGGCTACTAAAATGGTCCAATGATTTTCAGGCATGAATTATGAAGATTGATTATGAAATTTGAATATGTATACTCTGGAAGAGAGAAGGGTTAGGGGAGATTTGATTCAACTGTTCAAATTTATCAAACAAGGGGATGTGGAGGGTTTAGATTTTAATATGAGTAATAGAATAAGAGGTCATGAGTTTAAGTTAGACAAATCCTATATTAATCGGGAAGGGAATAAACACTATTTCTATAATAGGGTAATAGACAAATGGAACAACTTGCCAGTGAATATTGTTAATTGTAAAGGGATTTTAAGAAGAAGTTAGATATGCATTGGGGGATAGTTAGGAGGTACTAGATGGACCAACCTTGTTGAGCCTTGAAACTGTTGTTGGTCGTCAATATTTATATTTGTATTATTTTATTTAAATATTAGAGAATAAAAATAAGTGTACTCTGGAGTGTTCATTGGGGACGGGAGGGTTAAGACTACACACTATAATAATCTAATAAAGCAAATTAAATTTAACCCATAATTGAATATAAAAAGTACTTAATAAAAGCGTCTTTTATTTAAAAAAATTTTTAGAAAAACTTGCATTTTCAGGAAAAAAATATGGAATGACGGTACCTCTATCAGATCACTCTTCATCGTTTTATCGAAATAGATGAAGAACATTAAAAATATAATATAAAAAAGATGTGGTAAAAGAATAAAAAGTCAGAGAAGTTGTCATAATTCAGTTCCTTTTCGATATACCGACGAAAAATAAAGTGGAAAACCTAGTTAACACTTTTTAAAACTAATCAAGTTTATAAATAACCGTTCAACCAACACCCTGGCGCAAAGAAATTAGATTTTTATCTCAGTTGGAAAATACACATAGGAAAGCATAGTATAGTTATAGTTATAAATAAGAAATTAAAGCCAGGCTATAAAATATCCTATTATTTTAAACAATGGCTTTACCAAGTCTCATTACAATCGAAAAATTATTTTCCAAAATTTCAGTAATCAAACTCAGACCCCTTTGTAGTTCTATAGGTAAGAAAGCAATTCGCTCTAAATCAGTGCTTTTTGTTCAAAATTTTCGATTCAATTTCAAGATTCCTTACGGAAGTCTATTTTTAAACTTTTATCCTTCAAAATCTCAAAATTCACTTCATTTTTTTAAATCAATTTTAGAAGGAAAAATAAATCTTAAAAAGGTTTGTTATTTAATAAAAAGCATTCCTAAAAGTTTCTGGATTGTAAAGAAACAATAAATATACCTCCGTGGTAGTCAAAAAATATCTTCCGACCAAATCGTATTAGAAATAAAAAAAATTATGTTTTTGTACTCAAATTTCATATTTATTTTTAAATTAAAATTGTAATGTTTTTAATAACTGTAAGTAAAATGGTGTTACATTATGCACCAAAACGTTCTATAACACAATAACAATATTTTTTCCAACATCATGATCAAGCTTATTATCAAAAACGATTTAAGATAACTCAAGTAATGTTGGGGGAAATGAGTCTTAAAATTCGATTTTTGACGTTCAAATTCTTTCAGGAAAAAAATTTGTAAAATTAAATTTTTTTATAAAACGTCCACTTATTTATTGGAAACATAATCGTAATTTTTTTTTTAATTCTGATGTACAGTGGCTCCCATAAGTGTTCGTACACTTACGAATTTCAAAGAAATACTGCTCTATTTATTATAGAAAATAATATTTCTGAATGAGAATTTTTTTTAATAAGATATAAAAATTGTAAAATTACAATTTTTTATAAAAACGTCCACTTATTCATTGGAAACATAACCATAATTTTTTTTTTTAATTCTGAGGTACAGTGGCTCCCATAAGTGTTCGTACACTTACGAATTTCAAAGAAATACTGCTCTATTTATTATAGAAAATAATATTTCTGAATGAGAATTTTTTAATAAGATATAAAAATTGTTTTTAAAAAAACTATACAAAATATTTTTAAAACATAGTAAAACTTTTTTGGGGGAAAATCAATAATTAAAAAGTAACAAAAAAATTATCTCACAAAAGTCTTCGTACACTTTAAAAAAATCTCTACACATTAAAATATATAGCAATATTTCAGTAAATTAGTACTTAGTATGGTGTCCTGTAACATATACAACAGCTTTTAAATGTCTGAGCATAAATTTCATTATTTTTTTTTGTAATTTTTGTATCATTTTCCTCTATACTTTGGTTATTACTTTTTTAAGTTCGCTTTTCGTTTTAATGTCGTATCTTCGCACTCTAACCTCTAGTTCTTTATATATGTGTTTTATTAGGTTTAAATTTAACGACTGAGATGTTTTTTCAGAACTCGTGGACAATTATAGAGACCACAGAGGCAAATGTTGAAAGCCGTGTGCTAAAGATCGTTTTCTTAATAAGAAACAAAGTTGATTCCGATTCCCAAATGTTGAGCTTATAATTTGAAATTGTGTGTTAAAATATTTAAATAAACATACTGATTCATTATGTTATCATCAAATACCAAATTACCTAGTCCTGATGCTAATTTGCATCCTTGCACAAGGACACGTCCAAAGCATGCTTTACTGTTCCGACTAAGTTCTTGGTATTTGCGAAGGAAAGCCTTAGCTTTGTATTTTTCGCATTAACAAGAAATTTTCTTCGGCAGAACGCTCATGTAATACAGCAGATCTGAGCACTTGTCGAACAGTTTTGATTGAAATTGAAGTAGAACATGTTTCATTAAACTCTGTAGATATTTTTACAACACTCAAACGTGGATTTTTCATAAATTTTCTAATTATAAATATTTGATCACGTTTAGTTAACTTTGCCGGATGACATTTTCTTACCTTCTTTTTGATCCGATTTTCTTATTTAAAGCGTTTTATCACATACTGCACGTAGAATTGGATAAATTTATTAATTTAGAGATACTCCGAGATAATTTACCACCATTATGATGAGAAATTATGAATATTCGAATGCGATTCTTTGTTTCCTTACGACTACGATCCATTTTTAAATAAAAAATAAAATATTATAAAGTAAACAAGCAAAAATTAATACCAAACGAATATTAAATGTCACCACAATACAAAATATAAAAAAAAGGCAGACGATAATTTTATTTATGAATTTATTCAAAAGTGTTTTGGTGTACGATCACTTTTGTGGCGTTTTTTCCTCTGTTTCCTTGCATTTTCATTTTTTTAAAGAAAATAATTCAATATTTAAAGAATATAAATTAGGTTTTATTCAAAATAACATGGAGGAAAAAATATTGGACTTTATATTCGAATTCAATTAAAGACTACAGCGCTTTTCTACAAATTTTTAAAGTGTACGAACACTTTTGGGAGCCACTGTATATAAATATTTTTAATAATTATTTTTCTAAGATAATCTATTACAATTCATAGCTGAGGTAATTTGGGTCCCCAGTGAAAATTGTGGAATTTTTCATTATAACTCGTTTGATTTTATTCAAAAATCTATGCTGTATTTACATTATTTTTAATTTGTTCCGCAGACGATTTTTTTTATTTCATTTAGAACATTCTGTTTCACTTAATAATAAATCCAGCAAAAGCGTCCATTTTTTTTACGAAATATATTCTTTTGTTGACAGCTTATTTGGAAAAAATACAGGTATGTTACTTTATTATATTAATATATAAACAGTGTTAAATATATTACTGTTAATTCTTGTCATTCATAAGCTTCGAACTTTTATGTTTTTGTTAAATGATTGCACTTTTGCCGAAGATTGTTACAATTATACGAATTTCTTATTCTTTAACGTTAATAATTCGAAAACGCAGTTTCCTCACGTTGCAAAACATTGAAAAAAAACACAAATAAATTAGAATTTTTTCTAATTTGTTTATTGGAATGTATTAAAAAGGATTCTATTCTAGTAATATTCGCAAATAATTTGACTTTTCTAGTTTATATGCAGAAGTTTTCATGTATCAAACTATCAAAAAAAATTCGTATACCCAAAACAAATCGACATTTATACTTGAATTAAAATAACTATGAATGTAATTTTGCTAAAATGTACTTCATTAAGGAAGTAAATTAACAAAAAAAAAATAACCAGACCAAAATATAAGTTTAACTTTGTGTAATTTAATATTTAATTTAAATAACCCATTTTCCCTAACAGTTCCCTACTCTTGCTAATTGCAGTGCTAAATTAAACTTCATGTATTTTAACATTTGAATAGCCATTTAATCGCGCGCATAATGTTTTACAATATTATAAACTACCTTAATTATATAAAAAAACAAATAGTCAAATTATTTGTATTATATGTAATAAGCATAATCAAAATAACAATTCCAAGATTTTTTCTGTCTGAAAATTATTCCATTTGTAGTAAATACTTAATAACCATTCACAAAGAATTCTAAGAAATTTTCTGGGGTTTAATTACACTAAACTACAAATATCAAGGGCAATACCGGGAAAAATTTGTGTATTTAATTATAGAAATTAGTCTCTTTGAAAAAGTGATAAATACTTAATATTCTAAAGCAAAGTAATATACCTAATTTGCATAATTGGAATATGTCAAAAAAAATTACACAATGAGATCGTTCATTTATCAGATTTCTAGAAGCGAACAAAATAAAAACAAAACCAGCATACCCGAGAGATAATAGTAATCGCATGAACAACCTCCCCTCCATAGATGGCAGCACTATGAACGGCTCGTTTAAAAACTTCTTGGAAACTAATTATTTTTAAACACATTTTTTAAAATGTTAATATTCATGTGAAGGTACGATTCGTCACTGCTCCGGGAAATTACATTTTAAGATCCATAAAAGGGATCTGTACTACTAAAATAATATATACTAGCAATACTACTTTTTGTGAAAGGCGAAATATATTAGCGTATTTCTTATAGCCAAAAAATCATGACAGTTTAACGCTACTGCTAATTCATAGATGGCAGCATTATTAATGGTTTCTTAAAAAAAAAACTTTTAAATGTAGTTTTTTAAACGTATTTTTTTTAAAAAAAATTCATATTTATGAGATGAACGTACGATTCGTCACTGCTAATGAAATATTCTCTTTGTTTTGATACCTCATGCGTTTAGATCCATTGAGTAAAAGGGCCGTAAGAGGGATCTAGACAGAAATTATATATATGATGATTAAGCCTAAAAAGTTTCATTTTATAAAAAACCGCCTGGGATATTTTGTGGTGTGTTAAGTGGAGTGGCCTGATTACTTTAGAAAAAGTTTCACTTTCTTTTTAATTATATTCGCATTGTGTCCTTTTTTTTACTCATTTACATAATATGCTGAAATGACGATCTACGTTAAAACCTTGCAGCCGTGTTCCAACACAGCCAAACGTCACTTTTTTTAAGTCTTTGGATTCCAATGATATTCTACACAAAACTATTGATTTTCTACCTGATTTTGTATTTTTATTTTTGCAGGCCTCTATGCAGAAAACCATGGTTTTGTTCAGAACATGCTGTACGACCCCATTTACGGCGACTTTTTCCTGATGGCTCCAAATGACACAGCTAATGTTCCCCATTGGTGGAACAGCGCAGAACCCCTTTGGATAACGGCTGAAAAGAGAGGAATTCGCAGCGCTCTCTATTGGTGGGACGGATGCCAGGTAATTCAAATGTGACCAATCACAATGGCCATCAAGTTGAATGAAGTCAATCAACATACCGTTCAGTATGCATAATTAATGTACAAATAAATTATACACTGTTAAAATACGTACTTAAAAATAAAAGTGTACTCGTTTTTGATTACATTCGATTATTATCATAGCCCCGAATACATGTTTTATTTTTGAAAAAGACATGTATTCAAATAGGAGACAAAATTAATTAAAAGGGCGTTTGTTTCCCTACATAGGTTGCCTTCACGAATCACTTTCAACAATTACAACCAGGACTTACCACCGGGAATCGAACCCAATACGTTTACCTGATGTCGTCCGCACCGAAGTCCAGGGGCTTATCTGTTGTACTAAGAGAGCTATGTGAAGAAGTTATATAAACAGAAGTAATGTTAAAAAGGCGTGGCAAAAGAATGAGAAGTAAGATAATTGAGTCGTAATAACTCAGTTTCCATTTAAGCAATCAACATCAAATAATGTGGAAAACCATTTTCTGAAAAAATATTTTAAGTTTGCCAGGTCGCTTTGTTAAGATGGCTTGAACAGAAGCTGAAATTAGCAATATTAAATCCCACTGATCGTTTTTTAGAAAGTACGGTGGCTTAAATTTGAGTACGTCATCGCTCATTTACGATGCAATTGTACTCAAAGAAACACGTGTATCTTCAGGTACTCACTTTTAGTATATTTTTTTTTACAATGTACAGAGGGTCTACTGCACATGTATAATTTTAGAAATGTTTATTAATTACTTTGTATAACTATAAACTTTGTAAAGAAATAAGGTGTTCCTTTTAATCATGGATTATAAGTTTGGATTATACAACACTCTGTCTTAATACGCTAACTATTCTGTAATGTTATACAGACGCAAATAATGGAAAGGCGTTGCTTGCAGGACAATCAGCTCACAATTGTAGCAAACACTTCACTTTATTACATTCATAATATTCGTCCAGATATTCATCAAACTTCATTGATTTCATGTCAATGGATACGTGAGTCAAATGGTCATCCAAATGTCCTTACGTTAGTTGTGGTGTAGAATTTCCATTCATGTTTCAAGTTTAGGTTTCTAGATCTATTATCAGGATAAATGCTAACTTCAATAGTCTATTTGTATAATTCTAATTCAACGTGAATTTAAACAAGTAATATTTTGACACGTTGTACACAAATTACATATACCCTTGAAAATGTATTCAATTTCGTCGCTGAGAAGTTTTAATTTATTTATGATAACGTCATTTAGGATTTAAAGTAATTTACGATTTTGTAAAAGCCCTACTGAATGACAAGTAGCTGTTAGTGCTACACCTATTTGAGCATAACCATGTATTCTTATATGTTTATCCATTTATCTTACTAATAAGACATTTACACACACAGGGCCGCCCTTTGCAGCCCTGGGTGCGGTGAGAACTAAGAAACGTATAATGAAACATACAAGTTGAATAAGTTTTCAGATTTTTTAAAAGTCAATCGGATTTTTTTTATCAACTACAAATATTTAATGCGACTACATAAGTTTTGGTTGGTCACCAATTTCCGTTTCTACACTGTTAAAAATAGGTACTTAAAAATAAGTAAAATGTACTCATTTTTGATTACATTCTATGCTTATCATAGCTCCGAATACATTGATTTCATTCTTGAAAAAAACATGTACTCAAAAATGAGGAAAGTGAATAAAAAGAGCAGTTGCATGCCTACATAGGCTGAATTCATAAATCACTTTAAAATCATTTCAACAATTAAAAACAGAACTTATCAGGAACCGAACCTAATCCGTCTACATGATGTCGTCCGCACCGAAGTTCAGGGTCTTATCAGTAGTAGTACACGAGCGACCTGAAGACGTTATAAACAGAAGTAATGTTAAAAAGGCAGGGCAAAAAAAGGGGAAATAAAATAAATGAATATTAATAACTCGGTTTCCATTTAAACAATCGACATCAAATAATGTGGAAAACCATCTTCTGAACAAATATTTTAAGTTTGTGAAGTCGATTTGTTATGATGGTTTGAACAGAAGCTGAGATCAGCAATATTAAACCATACTGCTCATTTTTGCGAAAGAACGATTAGTTAAATTTGAGTACGTCATCCCTCATTTACGATGCAATTGTACTCATAGAAAAACAAGTATGTCCATATACTCATTTTTCAGCACATTTTTTACTGTGTATATGAACTGCTCAAATAACGTTTAAGGTAAAACCCTTCTTGTGATGCTCCGACACAGCCACACCTAATTTTTTTTTAGTTCGACTCCATGTTTTTGAACTTACTATTACAATTATATCTATTTTTATAAATTTTTTGAGTAATTCTAGATTTCATAAATATAATCTATGGAACGTTTCAAAGACGATTGAAGTATTGCAAAATCTTGAGGTTTGTTGATACGCTCATGCAAACGATAGGAATTTGACATAAATGTATTGTTTACCCAGCTTCGTGTTATACTTAGGACGAATTTTAATATAAAAGATATTGTAAGATGTTGTAAAGATAAATCAATGTTCATGCTCTCAAATTTAAAAAAAATACTAAGAGATTGATAAAATGGTATAATTTATACAATAACGAAGTTCAAAGTATTCAAAATGCCAAACTGTCAACTGTGCTTTAGTATTAAACAATTCAAGATCTAATCCCAACTAAAAAATATGCAAAAAAAGTTATATAAAACTGCAGTTTTTCTAGCAAATTCCTTCACTTACATAATACCTCTAAACTTTTAGCAGAAAAAAACAAATACAGTATTTAAGCAGTTTTAGACTTTCTGCATAAAACCTTTAGGTGCTTTAAACATATTATTTGAAATTATTAGCATTTATATTCTACCTTTTCTGGTCTCTAAATTGCTCACATTTATAATAAGAAAATAAAGAGTCTGTCCGTAGCTCGTTAATATTTAAAGTTTCCATCCAATATGAATCATACGGCCGTAGTGAAGGAAAACTGCGCATGCGTTATGTAGAGATTAAGAAACGAACGGACTCGAAAGGAAACGATAGCCAAGCTTCTGCAGCTTAGTAGATAGAGTGTTGCAACGAAGAACAAATGGTCGAGGGTTCCACTGCAAAAAAAAGTGCTTAAAATGAGTACATGAACGTACTTGTGTTTTTTAAGTACAATTGCTTCGTAAATGAGCGATGACGTACTGAAATGTAAGTAAACGTACTTTAGTAAAAATGAACAGTGTGATTTAATATTGCTCATGTCAGCTTCTGTTTAAGCCTTCTTAACAAAGCGACCTGACAAAATTGAAAATATTTGTTAAGAAGTGGTTTTCCACATTATTTGTTGTCGATTGCTGAAATGGAAACTGAGTTATTACAACTTAATTATCTTACCATTTTTAACATTGCTTCTGTTTATAACTTCTGCGCGTCGCCTTGATAGCTTAACGGATAAGACTGTCGACAGTTGTGGTGCAGACCTGGGTTTGATTCCCGGTAAGTCTAAGTTGTAGTTGTGGATATTTATTAAAAGTGATTTATGAAGGCAAGCTTCTTCTCTTTTTATTAATTTTTACACATTTTTGATTAAATTTATTTTTTAAGTATGAAACTTATTTATTCAAAGCTATGATAAGCATCGAATGTAATCAAAAATTAGTATATTTTACTTATTTTTGAATACCTATTATTAACACTGTCAAATCTCGACGGAGGTAATTATTTTTTTAACGTATATGCCGTAAAGGGTTTCCAGCAAAGCGGAACCAAACAGCTAGTTTAAAATATTTCTAACATCCAACATTAAAAAATACGACTTAACATACTCACTGTTGAAAACGTTCAGTTCCTTACAGAATATTCTTTGAGTATTTTCTACAGTTGTCATATAAAATATTATTATTTTGCTCTCCTTATCAGAAAGTCGACAGAAAACGCAACTGTAACACAAAAGGACAATAATCCAAATAAATAAATTTCCTGAAAATTAAAGTACCATAGAATGTTAAAAGTTCCCGGGTTTTTATTTATGAAAAATTCCAATCCCAAACAGTATATTTTCATGCACAACAACCAAAATAGCTTTCTTTAATTTATTGTTCAGTTGGCTTAAAGGAATTGGCTAGTTTTCGAACTAGTGTAAACAAAAATACCTTGCTTTCAAGCTCCGATATTCGTCGGATTATGGTCTTTGCGATCAATATACAAAAATTTATTGAAAATTCACCTCTCTACTAGAGGCTTAATGGATTCTGTAGTGATATTTCAAATAAATCCGGTTGATTTTGAATCTGGAAAGTTTATCTGTCTAAAAAGAAAAATTTGGATTAGTTGAAATACGTTCAACTGCCTTTATTGCCAGTACAATTTAATTTTAAAATGCTGTTATTTTGAACAATTATTGTATTTTTCGCGCTTTATATTAAGTCAGAATTGTTTAGAACTGTAATATACCATTTTGGAATTATATCTTTTTTATTGATTGATTGTTTGAGTTGACGTCCAACTAGAGGACCGCATGGCCTCATTCTTAGAAATAATACTATCTCATTTTTGAGAATTCTTTTATCGTCAAAGCTACTTTCGTCCTATTTGGAAATAATTTCGTCATCGAATCTCTTGACTTTTGATGAAACAAAAATCCTCTCCTCAAAAATGGTAAATAATTGGACCGAAGTATTTAATTGAAATCGTCCTTATTTTTGACGAAATAAATTTCGTTAAAAAAAACAACAAAACAAATTTTCTCAGTTTTGACTAAATATTTAATCGGAGTCTGTTAGCATGCGTCTGTTTCGTCGCAAATGACGAAAGTTTCTTCAAAAATAAGCATGCGTCTGTTACTGTGCTATTGGCGACAGTTCAGGATCTATCTCGAAAGAAAGACCCGAGAATACAATCTTTATAACATCGAACAATTGTTAAATGACGTTGACAACATATGAACTGGCACGCTGATCACTTCCTCGTCAATATCAGAATGAAAACAGTTACTCAGACCACGGGAAATATAATTTATACCAACCTGCTCTAATATCTACACTACTAAAAATAGGTATTTAAAAATGAGTAAAACGAACTCATTTTTGATTACATTCGAATCTTATCATAGCTCCAAATACATAAATTTCATTTTTGAAAAACACATGTTCTCAGAAATGAGTAAAAAGAGCAGTTGCTTGCCTACATAGGGGGCCTTCATAAATCACTTTAAACAAATATTGACAATTACAATCAGGACTTACAGGGAATCGAATCCAATCCGTCTACCTGACGTCGTCCGCACAGAGGCCCAGGGCCAAATCCATTGTACTACGGGAGCTACATGAAGAAGCTATATATAAACAGAAGCAATGTTAAAAAGGCGTGGCAAAAGAATGGGAAGTAAGATAATTGTTATCGTAATAACTCAGTTTCCATTTAAGTAATCGGCATCAAATAATGTTGAAAACCATCTTCTGAACACCTAACTTAAGTTTGCAAGGTCGCTTTGTTAAGACGGCTTAAACAGTAGCTGATATTAGCAATATTAAACCCTACTGCTCATTTTTTTTAAAGTAGTTCGATTACTTAAATTTGAGTACGTCATCGTTCGTTTACGATGCAATAGTATTCAAAGAAAAACGAGTACGTCCATGTACTCATTTTAAGCACATTTTTTTTACAGTGTACATAGTGATATTCTGTAACGAGAATCAAACTGACAAACGTCCGACTAACAAGCTCGGTGCTATACTGACCCTTGCATAACCTAATGAACATCGCTTACCCTTTGCGGTTAACTGTTCAATAGTAACTTGGACACATTTCGTTTCCATTTACATACATTGAATAGGTACACTGAAGAAATTTTATTAGTATACTTATATACGTACTTAAACCCAGTAGTTGCTTTGAACCTGACTCAAATAAAATCAATAAACCGGAATTTGTTAATTCTTTGCACTCGAAGAACATGTTTTATGATTACGTTCTTTTTATGGAACAGTTCCTGTTCTTTTATAATAGGTATTCTTCAGTATGCTCTTTTTACGTTTAGGGTAATTACGGTTATACGGTGGATAATTATAAAAGTTGAATATTAACCTCAGTATGCCATTTTTAGTATGCAGTATTTAGTGATTTATGACATTTATCAAATGTTTAAAAAAAAAACAGGGGTTGTGAGAACTTTCAATCCGTAAAAAGTTTAAAATCAACAACATTTGGTGCTTTAAATGAAATTTTTTTTTATTTATATTAAAATTTGTGGAAGAATAACTATTTAAACTTAAGAATAGGTTGTTCTCTTTCATTTTAAAGAACAGAGAATAAAAATAACGTATCGTTATTTTGGTAACTTAAAGGCGACACTCGAGTGCAAATGGTTAATAAAATAAGTTGATATTCAAGTGGTATCATACTTTTAAATGCAGTTAGATAAACAACAGTCTAACGAAAGAAAGGCGTTTCTTATGTTCCAGATCGTTCAGTTCTCGTTCAATTTGAAGAACATGAAGTAAAATAACTCGTTGTTATTTTGGTAACTGCACTCTTAAAAATATGTACTCAAAAATAATTAAAATTTACTCATTTTTGAGTACATTTGATGCCTACATGGCTCCGAATACATAAGTATCATTTTTGAAAAAGTCATGTACTCAAAAATGTGTACAATGATTAAAAATGAATAAAAAGAGCAATTGCTTGCCTAAGACTGCCTTCATAAATCACTTTCAATAAATATCAACAATTACAACCGACCCTTACCGGGAATCGAACCCATCTCCTGAGGCACCGCAGTCCAGTGCCTTATCTGTTGTACTACCAGGGCGACGTGAAGAAGTTATAAACAGAAGAAATGTTAAAGAATATTTGCCAAAAGAATCAGAAGATAATTGAGTTCTAATAACTCAGTTTCTATTTAAGCAATCGACATGTCGAAAACCGTCTTCTGAACATCTGTTTTAAATTTGCCATGTCGCTTTGTTAAGATGACTTGAACAGAAGCTGAGATTAACAATATTAAATAACATTTCTCATTTTTGGGAAAGTACGGTTACTTAAATCGGAGTATGCCGTCGTTCGTTTACGATACAAATATACTTAAAGACAAACTAGTAGGTTAAGGTACTCATTTTTAGTACCTTTTTTTACAGTGTATATGAGTCGCCACTCGACCTCAAAGAGTTCAAACCCTGCTTTATCGTTTTGATGATGTTTCTCAGTGGATAAAGGCGTTCAGCTACTAATCAGAGGATTGGTGGTTCGAATGCGTGCGATGGACTTGACAAAGAAAAGTAAAAAAGTAGTGATCTTGCGATCGGAGGGTTACCAGCTTCGCTACAAAAATACTAGAAAGTCGTCCAGAACATCCAACAAATTATACTGGCGTGTATACGGGACTGGTGCACGATAAATCGGATCGGGGTCCAATGTCCGGACGCCTATTGAGGTTGCGTCGGGTGCCAGCTCAGGTGTTGTCCTCGACATCTGACAATGGTTCAAAAATACGAGGCATCGTTCCCGGGTCTTTCCTACGAGATAGGCCCCGAACCATCGCCAATAGCCCACTGTGCAGCTCTAGTGCGACGTTAATTAAACAAACCAAACCAAACGTTTCGATGATGCATTTGAAACTAACGCTGCTTTGTGTATGTTCCCAGGTAGAAATCAGAGGCAGGCGACCGACCTTCTGCCGCAAGTACAAGTACGTGGGGTACTCGTGGCCGAATGTGAATGACGACACGAGGGAAGCGATACTTTCGTCTCTGCAACTACTGGAGAAGAACGAGATTCAGTTGGCGCAGATCTATTATGAGCCGGTCGACTTCTACGGTAGGTGTTGAAAACATAGAGTAATGATACAAATAGAGGAATAATAAAATATATATATAAAAAAAACTTTTTAAAGCAAATGCTTTTATCAAATGTACTAAAATGCAAAAAATAACCATTCTATACTTCTTGAAAACAATGCCAATTCACTCATGCGCCAATATTACTTGAGGCCTTGGCGACTTTCAGAACTAAACGAGATCGAAGTATTGTAATAAGGTTTTGTGTTTAATTTTGTATTTAAATATATTTTTGAACGAGTGGCACAATTTAAGGGAGTTTAACAGATATATTAAGGAGATTTTTCTTACTTTGTAGTTTTGAAATAATTGCATTACGTTTTTATGTAAAAAATTTACCATAAGCGAAGTTCTTTCAATTGTTATTTTGTATACTTCAATAAGAAAATAGGAACAATAAAACCTGGGAAATACAAAGAGTTTCGCTTCTTCGAGTATTGAACACAAATAAAATATTTTCGTTTCGTTAATGAAGAGGAAATATTTAGCGCATATTGTTTGAAAATAAGTAAATACGTACATATATGTTAATAAGTTGAATACGGACAGAACGCCTTATCACCAAAAGAGAAGAAAGTCCGCCAAATTTGAAACTCCTGCAGATGTCTGAACGCCAATAGTGGCAGCGCTATAACCACGTGATGTGAGTTTTTCTTTTCAATGTTGACACCGCAGCCTTACGAGAGTCTGGTATTGAAGGCGCTCTCTATTTAATTTTACAACTCTCTGGTTGAAAATCCTTTTAATCCAACTGAAGAGACAAGTTATCAATTCGATGTTATGTGTTTTTTTAAATGTATGTTCGCGCAAGAGTTATTTTTTTCCTTGGATAGGAGGATGTCTCACTTGGGCACCTTTTGAAAAAAATATTCGGTTATCCGGCATTTAACTATCCGTATTTCTTACTTAACCGGGCCGTTTGAAAAAAACTATTGTTCGATTTCGAAAATTCTTTTTTTGTTAAATGGTGAAAAATTCACTTTTGCAAAAAGTTTAATTGATTATCCGGCTGTTATATATTCGGAAATATCAATTAACCGGACTTTTTAACAGTTTCTCCGATTTTAAAATATTTTCATTGCTGAATAAAAATTGTACAACAACGACATTTCGTTTACCCGGCATTTATTAGCATGGATTGGGATTGTTTTACAATATACTTGAGACAATATAGTTTTGTTTACCCGGAATTTATTAGCATGGATTGGGATTGTTTTACAATATACTTGAGACAATATAGTTTTGTTTACCCGGCATTTATTAGCATGGATTGGGATTGTTTTACAATATACTTGAGACAATATAGTTTTGTTTACCCGGAATTTATTAGCATGGATTGGGATTGTTTTACAATATACTTGAGACAATATAGTTTTGTTTACCCGGCATTTATTAGCATGGATTGGGATTGTTTTACAATATACTTGAGACAATATAGTTTTGTTTACCCGGCATTTATTAGCATGGATTGGGATTGTTTTACAATATACTTGAGACAATATAGTTTTGTTTACCCGGAATTTATTAGCATGGATTTGGATTATTTTACAATATACTTGAGACAATATAGTTTTGTTTACCCGGAATTTATTAATCCGAATCCGAACTAAATTAAAATGGGAAAATTAAAATAATTTTTCTCAAAAAAAAGGAAAACCAAGTTTAAGAAAAATGTACTAAACAGTAAAAAATATTTTTTAATTTTACGAACAAGTTGTAAAAATTGAATTGTTTAATATCAATTTTATACTTATTACAACTTTTTTAAGTTGGTGCCAATTTACAAAAAACATACATACATTTTGGCACCGATTTAAAAAAAAATGTGTAGTAAGTATAAAATGTATATTAAATAATTCAATTTTTCTTTTTTGGCCCTGTGCAATGGCACACGTCGCACGCCCTTAAAGGCGGCCCTGATTCATGTCTTAATGTTATCTAGTTCTTAGAATGTTCCTAGAATTTCTAACAACAATAGTAGAAAAAAATATAGAATATCTTTAAAATGGCAAATGTTTTTAAAGGATTAATTTAGAATTTCTAATTTTGATAAAATAACAGTTACCGCTTGTTACATTGACGAAATAATTTTAATTCAATAGGCTAATTTGTTCAAACATATATTTAGATATTAATCCATCCTAAGTTTTCTCTACAATAAATTAACTTAATATGTAATCAGAACAAAGTTCATAATATGGACTACCAAACAACTAAAATATTTAAATCTACTGCATATAATAACAAAATGCGCATATAAAACATATTAATTCTACTAACAATAAACATTCTCTGCTAATTCTTATTCATGCTAAAACAAATTATTCATGAGATAAAGTCAAACAATCCTTTGTGAGAATGCATACTAAATGCATTGGGCGTATCTTTATCTCTCTCGTAGAGTTATCCAAACAAGTTAAGAAATGCAAGCACGCGAGCTACATTTCCCTGTCCAATCCAAATGCGTGTTTCTTGCGAGATTCGAATGTTTTTCTTGATTGGTGGGACAATTGGCTGTCTTCCATTTAGGGGTATTATCCTGTGAACTCCTAAGGAATTTCAAATGTTGACATTTCCCTGCAAAGTTATTCGAATTTGGGTGGGATTGTTACGATGGATAGCTTGATAAAATGAGCTGACATTCGAATTGCGATTATAAATGTAATGCCTTAAATGCACAGAGGTCAAGTTCTCATTTGAATCCTAATGTGGAATGTACAGCTGCGGAAAAAAAAAACGAACCACCAATGATTATTTCGTTAGTTTTCATAGTAGAGCTAAACTTAATATACCTTTTTGTAGGGAATAAAGTCTACTATACAACAATATAAAAAAAAATTGCATAGGGGACTATCTTCATACTCGAATCCGTACCAACTTTAAAATTTTCAATAGCAACACCTACTTTTGATAGCGCAGAAATGTTCCCCGCCCTCAAAATAATCTAAATATAAATTTTCGTTAATTTCCTACATTTATATGCAGAGATATTATACAATATGTATCGATCTTATTTGAGGGGCTACCTCCACATTGAACAAAGTTGAACTAAGAAATGAATGAAGCGGGTAGAAAACGTTTTGGCGTTAGCCGTGGTTCTTCCGTTCGTGGTCAGGGGCTCGGGAATGACCCAGTTGCGGCCGAAGGGAGCCGGGTTACCATATTTTTTGAAAAAAGAAAAACAATGCGATTTTTCCTTCCCCCTTGTACGATATTGAAAAGAAAGTGTACGCAAGGTCGAAAGACAGCCATCTTTGGACACAATGAGTTAACCTTCATTTGTAACACAAATGAGTTTACGCAATCTTTGAAAGTTTCATGCATATCAAATAGTAAAATAAATAAATAACTTTTCCCAAGAGAGCGATAAAGTAAAATATTGAATTGCATTTATGAAAGTTGAAGACAAAATAAAACGTTTGTCTGACATAGATCTTTAAGATTTATACTAGGTTCTCAGAAGTATAAAAAATTAATCTGACTTTAAGTGACAAAATGTACCTTAAAAACTTTTAAGCACTTTATTGGTTATTTATTATATAAGAGTAAAATATAACAAAAATAATAAAAAAAATATTTTGTGGATAATTAATTGGACTATGCTTTAGGTTTATGCAGTAAGTAGTTGGGATAGTACTAAAATATCAAAACATATAAAAATCATACTTATTGATTTTGAACAACACTAATTTAAAAAAATTCATCCTGAAATACTAACTATGTGTATAATTCCTATACAAAGTACTACTATTCATCACTCAATGCATATAAATAACATAAAATATTATAGATATTTATTCTCAAACGGCATTAAATAATTTATAATTTGTATTAATAATTAATTTTTTGACGTGAAACACATTTAAAATCACCTAATACTTGGAGCATCAGATTGAACACCATATATTACTCTTTTAGGATTATCCATTCCAACACTTTTATTCCCTGAAAAATATAACTATGTATTTACATAAATTTGTTTTTGTTCAAAAGGAAATTAGCCGCCAATGCGTGTAAAATGTGGTAACAATGTAAAGCGTGTACGGAACGTGGATGGGCGTGGATAGTTTGTTTATCTTCATTTATTGGATATGTTTTGGTTGGCGACTATTTCCTATTTTTGATGATATTTGCTAAAATTACGTTTAACGTATAATCCTTCTGAAAGTGCTTCAACAAAGCCACATCGTAATTTTTTAGGATGAAATAATTTTATATGTACAATTTATGTCGAGGAGACTAGCACCCCCGTCGGCGGAAGTCAGCCTCCGTGCCCACCGTTGAATTTCTGGCGCCACCACTGTCCGAGCAGTCGTTTTTGCCTCTTAACCCCATTTCGGATAGTCGTTTTGAGAGTCTTCTATAAGATAAATTTTTTTTCACTGAAATTACACCTAAATTAAATCCAAATTAAATTCTGCAAATAATATAGAAAAAAAAACATGCATAAATTCAATAAAACCTCCCGAAAAACGCATTTACAACTTTGTTACATATTCCCTTGTAAAAGGAAATATATTTAAAAGATAAATTTAGTGTGTCCAAAAATGGCCGCATTTCGACCGTGCAAAAATTTTCCTTCCAAAATAAATTATTTTCACTACAAGGGGGAAGGAAAAACAGGTGTTTTTTATCGCTCAGGAAAAAGGTTGCCAATAGCCGCAACTGGAAGTTTCCGAGGGGCTCTAGCATCATCTCGAGATATCAAGACTTTCTGTTGGAATCGAAAGGTCACGCGATATTTCCTTTGAGATGCCGACCGAAAGAGTTGGGATTGTAAAGTGACTTCGAATGCGAGATCGTTTTCGCGCGCTTTTCTTATCGCAATCTCAATAAAAGGCCTTTCACGATAGGTCAAGTGTTTCATGACGACCGGAAATGCGTCACTTTCTTTCACTGCGCATGGTCAATACGATGTCTCGGTTGAGATAGATCCCACGATTCAATGACTATGTGGGATCTTTTCCAACAGTAGGTGGGATCGTTTCCAACAGATTTCTGACTAGGTGGGATCGAGATTCGAGAAAATCCAAGAGATTTCCATCGAGATTTCAAGCTAAAAGCTATCTTTTGTAGTTTTCATTATTCTGTTCATTTTTAAATGAATCATTTTCAACTTAGTCATGTAGCCCGGCGTTGCCGATGACCTAAGTTTGAAATATATATATATTTTTTATTTTGTGGCATAAAATGCCTCTTTTTATGCATTGAGAAGAAATACATTTTAATCAGGAAGATATAACATAGTTAATAAATTTAATATTTAGCTATGTACAAGGTACAATAAAAGTATTGAAGTTTGTATAATAATTTTATGATATTTGTTACAGAAGCAATAAAATTATGTTTTTAGTGTGCAATATGTTTAAGCGTAATGAGTAAATACGATACATTATAAATAGTTAAAATATTATTACAGAACATCGTACAAAAGTGAAAATGATCACACAATTTGTAATGTTTTCGAACAAAATAGTGTGTACCATATGCAACAGGTTTCAGTTTTAAATATTAGATAATAATTTTTGTACTAAAATTTGGGTCACGATACAACCGGATTTCGTCCGAACAGTTTTTATTTTAAGTTCACGTCTGAGCTCACTCAAACTCCGTGCTTGTTTTAGGAAAGAGGGTAGTTAGTAAGGAATTATTACACTTTCCGAATTTTCCTAAAATAAATTATGGTAAACCTAACTATAATATAATATGCCGCAACTTCATTCTGACTATCTTCTTTGTATCGAAATAACTGATCATCATTCGACCATGGTTCAAAAATACGAAGCATAGGCCCCGAACCGTCGCCAATAGCCCATAATATAGCTCTAGCGCGACGTTAACTAACCAAACCAACCAAATATCTGTAACACCCCGCTCCGTAGTGTTCGAGTGGACAGAACGTCAAGGTCACAGTTATGGATTCCCATCAAAACTTTTGGATAAAGTTTAGCTAGTAATCAGAGGATTGCTAGTTCGAACGCGTGCGATGGACTTAACAAAGAAAAGTAAAGAAGTAGTGAGATGCGATCGGTGAATTGCCAGCTTCGCTACAAAAATACTAGAAAGTCATCCACAGCATCCTGCAAATTATACTGGCGAGTATACGGGACTGTTACACGATAAATCTGATCGGGGGTCCGATGTCCTGACGCCAATTGAGGTTGCGTCGGGTGCCATCTCAGGTGTTAGCCTCGTCATCTGACCATGGTTAAAAAATACGAGGGCATCGTTCACTGGTCTTTCCTTCGAGATAGGCCCCGAACCGTCACAAATAGCCCACTGTACAGCTCTAGTGCAATGTTTTTTAAACAACCAACCATTCCGCCAAAACCGAAGGATTTTTTGGTTTTTATTTGTTAATTAACGTCGCACTAGAGCTAAACAGTGGGCTATTGGCGACGGTTCGGGGTCTATCTCGAAGGAAAGACCTGGGAACATATACACATTCATACATGCAACTCGCTATTTTAGAACGTGGTCAGATGACGAGGAAACACCTGAACTGGCACCCAACGCCTTCAATAGATGTCGAAACTTTGGATCCCGATCAGATTTATCGTGCACCAGTCCCGTATACACGCCGTTAATTTTTACGGATGTTCTGGACGACTTTTCTAGTATTTTGTAGTGAAGCTGGCAATCCTACGATCACAAGTTCACTACTTTTTACTTTTCTTTGTCAAGTCCATCGCTAAGGTTCGAACCAGACCAGGAATATTCGAATTCCCAGCTGACGCCTTTAACCGCTCGGCCACGGAGACCTAGGAAAACTAAAAAAAAAAAAAAATTGACTAGGGTAACCATACAAAACTGTCTGGCAGAAGACATTCCTTAGTTTATTAATATCTAAATATATAAACGATAAATAACAATTTTTTTGTTATAGATATTTATAAAAAACTATAATTGCATTATATATTTATAAAAAACTATATTTAACTATCTAATGTGTAATATTGTATTTTTTTTCACTTGTAAATTATAAAAGAATGTGTTTATTCATCAGAACTGCCACTGCACATCCTCGTCATCTGACCATGGTTCAAAAATACGAGGCATCGTTCCCTGGTCTTTCCTTCGAGATAGACCTAGAACAGTCCCAATGGCCCAATTTGCAGCTGTAATGCGACGTAAATCCAACCAATTGACCGAAACCACTACAAAACGATTCCACAATACAATCCCAAGAGCCAATCCCACAACCAACCACGAGCCGCGTAAGATCTCACTCTTGGGATTGATATCGTCAAACGTCACTTCCTGTGAGATCGATCCCAACGCGGAACGATTCCGCCGAGATGATGTTAGGGCCCCAGATCAGAGATAAGATAAGGCTAGCATATAAATTGTTCAAATAATATGATGCAGTATGTATTATTCTTACAGATATGTTACTACTTCAATGTGATTGATCATATTTAACGTGCACCACTCCCGTACACCCCTCGCCTTTATATAAGAATTTATAATTTTATGCCAACGCGATCACAGCGCTTTTAATTCTCAAAATTAGTAAAGATTTCTGTTAATTTCTGCTGATTTTAAATTTGTGTATGACCCCTGAAATGATCATTTGTTACACATTTGAATATAGCCAAAAAACTACAAAGGGGAAAATCACGAAATTTTAGATATGGATATAAAGCGTTTTTCTGAATCCATCGCTATCAAAATATAGCATGGTTGCTATTCATAAATTTTATGAATATTAATATCCTAATTTAAATAAAATTAAAAAATATACATATAAGTAATGAAAGTTAGTGTATTTTATTTGGGTCGTTTAGAAGTAACACGGATAAAAATTTAAGCTTAATAAAATTATTATTTCGAAAGATATGATTAAAAGTTTAAGAAATTCATTTAACATTACGATTTCTAAACTTTCGAAATTCATAATTAAAAAACTACTTAACCAAATGACTTTCAAATTGATTTTCAGCGATAAATTTTGTCATAGATTCTAAATATTGAATCAATATTGGGTGTTGCTATTGGAAATTTTAAAGTTGGTGCGTATTTTAATATGAAGATAGTCCCCTATGCAAATTTTTGTATACCAATGTGTAGTAGACTTTATTCTATACAAAATGGTATATTAAGTTTAGCTCTACTATAAAAATTAACGAAATAATCATTGGTGGTTCGTTTTTTTTTTCCGCAGCTGTACATAGTACCTAATTGTGGAAGGTGAAAAGCAGTTACTTTTAATTGGCAGACGATTGTTGTTTGCCATTCATTATAATAACACTGCAAACTTCGGATATTCTGAAAAATTAGGGAATTTTATTAATTACATCTGTGTGTTTTTATTGTTATTTAGATCATTTTATTTACCTATATTATATTAGTATTTTATGATTTGCATTGCTGCTTAGCTGATCGTTCGATCTTTTTTAACAAAATCCTATTAAAAAAAGTCATATCAAATATTATATTAATAATTTTAAATTCAATTTATATTGAAAGGATTAAATTCAATTTATATTAATTAGGTTAAATAAATTAAATTCAATTTATATTAATTAGGTTAAATAGGTTAAATTCAATTTATATTAATTACTTTAAATAGTTTAAATTCAATTTATATTAATTACTTTAAATAGATTAAATTCAATTTATATTAATTAGGTTAAATATATTCAATTCATTTTGTATTAATAAGGTTAAATAGATTAAATTCAATTTATATTAATTAGGTTAAATAGATTAAATTCAATTTATATTATTAATATATAAAACATCAAATTTAATTTATATTATTAATATTCAAAACATCAAATTTAATTTATATTAAAAAGATTAAATTCAATTTATATTAATAAGATTAAATTAAATTTATTTTAATAAGGTTAAATTCTATTTATTTTAATAAGGTTAAATTCAGTTTATCTTAAAGTTTATTTTAATAAGATTAAATAAATTGAATTTAATATTTTAATCAATTTATATTAATGATATTAAATTAAATTTATATTAACGATATTAATTCAATTTGTCTTAATAAGATTGAGTTCAATTTATATTAATAAGATTGAATTCAATTTATATTAATGAGATTAAACTAAATTTATATTAATAAGATAAAGTAGATTAAATTAAATGTATATTAATAAGATAAAGTAGATTAAATTAAATTTATATTAATAAAATTAAGTAGATTAAATTAAATTTATATTAATAAAATTAAGTAGATTAAATTCAATTTTTATTATTGAGATTAAATATACTAATTTAATTTATATTAATAAGATTAAATTCTATTTATATTAATAAGATTAAATTCAATTTATATTAATAAGTTTAAATTAAATTTATATTAATAAGTTTAAATTCCATTTATATTAATAAAATGAAATACAATTTATGTTCATAAGATGAAATTCAATTTATTGACATAATAAAATTGTACATCTAAATATAATATACTTGAAAATAAAAACTTAAAAAAAGACAACAGCTATCTCTTTATTGTTATAGGTTATTATATATAGTTTTTTTATAGGTCTCATTTTTGAATATATTTATATCGTCGTTAATAGTTCAAAACATAATAAAATTTTTGCATATCCAATGTACGTTTATAAAAATGGTAAGGTATATAATTACATACATCCCCATCTGAAAGCAAATTATTCTGGATGATATATGTTTTGTCAAAATTTTCAAGAAAATAATGAATTATGTTTTGAATTATTTAAAAATAATAAACTGCTCTTGTACGGTGATATCGAAATTTACCTCATTAACTCTACACGTTCTTTCCCCGATAAAATAGTTAAGGACAATGTTTTAATAACAAAGAACAATATACAACACTCCCTCGAGAACTGACCTTCGCAAGAAGAAGATAAACAATGACGTAACAAGATCTTATCTGTTATCCAAAATTACCGTGAAACAGAATTTACTCCGAAACACATCTCCTCCTGTCCTGCCATAACAGCATCTCTGCATAATTTACGGCAAATCTCTTTAAGAGGTGGTTCTGTGCTAAAGGGACTATGGGACTTTGCGATGGCTGTTCTTTCTGAGAAGAAAGCAGTTATGATTGTCATGGATATATCACTACGAAAAGGTGATGTTTAGATTGGAAATACTGTAATATGTCGATAATAAACGTTGGATTTAATATAATTGGTGGCTAAAGTTTTATGTTAATTTCTTAAAACAGTGTTTCCCAAACAGGCACGTAGGTAAGGGATGGGAAGTTCTGAGAATTCGAATCCCCTACTCCCATTAAAAGTCAAGTAAAAATAAATACTCTAAAAATCATTAAAAAAATTAGAAGAAAAAATGGGGGGGGGGACAGAATACCTGAATTCCTGCCTTTTGAGAATGGTTATGAGGATATTGAGTACGTCCAGTCAGACATACGATGAAGTTATATTTGGTTTAGTTTGAGATATATATATAAATGACCTCATAACACGTTTTTGAAGCCTTTTGAAAACATTTTCCGCCAACCCTTGATAATAGTTTTCAAAATGTTTTAAGGTCATTTGTATTCCAAACTCACAATGCTACATTTTCTAGCATTTTGACTTCGGTGACAAAGGGTAACAGATCGCCAAACAGGGCCGTATAAAAAAGAAGCTCCAAACCATGCTATGGAAACATATATTATTCTAAACAAGAATTCTCAAAATTTAAATCATAATGAATGACTGATTTTCTAATTTTAAAAATAGTTAATGACCATGTATGTTAAAAAATACTGGTAAGTATTTCATGAAAAAACAATAATAGCTGTTGCTGTTTGGATATTTTTCTGCCAAAGTATTGCTGTTTACACTTGAATGAAAATTAATAAGTTTTTAAAGAAATGCGTGGGGGGGAGGGTTAAAAAAAGTTGAGAGCTTTGTTAATTGGCGGGTTGGACACCCCCCCCCTTTATGAGGGGGGAAATAGGATACTTAAAGAAATCCATTTCTCAGTCACTGAACACCCACCCATAAAAAAATCTATACCTACGTGCCTATTCCCAATTTCTAAGTGGATACAGACCACTTATATACGGACCATCGAGTCCAATACTTGACAAGTCGTGAACCACTACGTTGAATATTACTACAGCATACTTAGATACTTACTGAATATAATTCAGGTGCTAAATATAAAATAGGTATTTACGTATTTATTTTTTAAATAAATGTATTAGTTACAAAATTAAATTAAAATTTATTATAGTTACAATTAATTTTAAAATAAGTTTTCAACTTTAAACTTCAAATTATTGGGAATGTGCATATATATCGTACTTATAATATTAATATGATATTTGGATTTGCTATTTGTTCACCAAGGAACACTCCTTTCCAAGCTTCAAATTGAAGGATTCCGTTCGCATTTTTTTTTTTTTCGAAAACACATTTTTCATTCACAAAGTATATATCAGTACACTGGCAATGGTGACATTCGAAAGAAACGTCATACTTTCTTAAACAAAATACATTGAATTCATTTTTTAATCCATTGATAATTCAGGAAAACATATGAGGCAATTAAAATTGAGATACCAATTTTGTTTATTTTGTAGAATATAAATTTTCTTTAACAATTTAGATTTGATTATTAATAAGAAAAATTTTTTTCTTTAATAAGAAATATTTTTTTCTTTAATAAAACTATTTCTTTTTTTATTAAAACACATTTTTTGGAATTGGTCATAAAGTTCCACATCCCACTTTGGACCACCGTGGACCACGGGCTGGAAATCACTGGTTTTAATTTACAAAATTTTATGAAATTAATATTACTACTTTTATTAAATTAGTTTACTATATTTGAATAATGTTCATAAATGAAAATGAAAAAAATAATAAAATACATTAATAATCATATATAATGAAGTAGTTTTTTACTTTTATTAAAAATATTAGAAAACGTACAAGTTATTATTAATTTGTATTAAAAAATCCATGTAGTGTGCAGTACAATACAAGATGTGCCATTTCATTTCCTTTTTTACAACCTTTTCTCTTAAGAATAAGCAAGCTTCTTTAAAAATAAATGCCGAAATGATATAAGATGCTGTTGTGAGGTCAATACTCAACAAGAATTTTCAACAGAGATCGTAATTTTAAGAACTCACGCAATCGCGTTTTCACGAGTATTTTATGTCATAACGTTTCAAATTACAGGATGTTTACAATTATTTATTTATAGATAATAACACTTTCCCGTAATTCTTTTATGTATAGGCCTATCATTAAGAGTTGAGTTCTGTCTCTCATCTTTAAAAGCACCTTTAATTTTTACTAACTTGCACATAAGCTGAAACGATACTCGTAAGAAATTTTACTCAAGTTTCTTGGCTTTTATAGTAACGTAATCCATAGGCTATTTCGTGTCTTTTATGCAGACTTGTATTTTAAATAACAATTATTGGTTGCAATTATTTATTTATAGATAATAACACTTTCTCGTAATTCTTTTAGGTATAGACCTATTATTAAGAGTTGAGTTCTGTCTCTCATCTCTAAAAGCACCTGTAATTTTTACTAACTTGCACATAAGCTGAAACGATACTCTTAAGAAATTTTACTCAAGTTTCTTGGCTTTTATAGTAACGCAATCAAAGTAGGCTATTTCGTGTCTTTTATTCAGACTTGTATTTTAAATAATGAGACACTGAGCTAAAATAACATAACTATAAGCACTGGAGCATGGACTAAGCGTGGCCGACTACTTTACTCCTTTTCGAGGAGCTGAGGTAGAAAATTAGACCTTTCGTATAGGTTTGCGTAGATTTAAAAACGCATTATGGGTTTCAAAATGCATTAAATGTTGTACATACAATGTTTTTCCATACTTACTTTCTTACAAACGCAAAAGAAGAAGAAAAAAGAGAGAGAAAAGAAGACACGTGCACCGAAAAAAACAGTTTTAAACATTTCTGTGACGTCACGTGAAACGTCACAGCCAAGGACGAATATTTTTTCAACCTTTCTTCCGAATTGTACGCATCTGCGCGGCACGGTAAAGTACATTGTCGCTCAATGGGAGTCCTCAATCCAGTGCTTATAGTTATATTTTATAATAGTTCAGTGGTTGAGATTAATCTTCAAAATTTTATATTTTTATGTAAGAAATAGTAGCGTTCAGATTGAGAAACCTAAGAATAAATTTTAAGAAATACCTAAGAAGCGTTAAAAGTATTATTTTTAATGTTCTTATTTTTTGATTAGCTGGAGTCAATTGTCTTTTATGTCAATTTTAAATGGCGATGTTTACCGAGATTTTGAAATGTCACGAAATATTATAATCGAAATTTACAATTACCGATATTTCATACAAAAAGTAACTTTAACTTTTTTGATGATAAGAAAAGACATAAAGAATTTTTATCAACTATATCCACAGACAACAAATTATGGCTGGCTGAAAACTAAAACATTCTTGACCACCTCAAACCAAGAAAGACTACAAATTAGAACTAGAAAGAGAGACACTCCAATATGTCTTTTCTTTCTCTTACTATATATATATCAACTTTCTTTCCATGTGCCATCCATTCTCATGCTTCCTTATTTCCCATGTGGTTTCAGGACACAAGTACGGCCCCAATTCGCCCGAGCGCAGACAAGCTGTGAAAGAAATCGACAATCTTCTGAATTTAGCGCAGGTGGAAATGTTCAATCGGGGACTCCAGAATAAGGTATCTTGAATTACATTTTTTCATCCAATGAAGACGGTAGTCGAAACAAATGGTTCAATTATTTTTTTTTAATTAAAGAAGGATCGGTCAGTTTGATTTTTTAGGCTTCACTGAACTGAAAAAAAGTACTTAAAAATGAGTACCTGAGCCTATTTGTTTTTCTTTGAGTACAATTGCTTCGTAAATGAGCAACGATGTACTCAAATTTAAGTAATTGTACTTTCTCAAAAATGAGCAGTGTGATTTAATATTGCTAATATCAGCTTCTGTTCAAGCCATCTTAACAAAGCGAACTGACGAACTTAAAATATTTGTTCAAATGATGATTTTCCACATTATTTGATGCCGATTTCTTAAATGGAAACTGAGTTATTACAACTCAAATATCTTACTTGCCATTCTTTTGGCATATCCTCTTTAACTTTTCTTCTGTTTAAAACTTCCTCAAGTCGCCCTATGTATGCAATCGCAGCCTATGTATGCAATCGCAGCCTATGTATGCAATCGCAGCCTATGTATGCAATCGAGTTTTCTTTTATTCATTGTACTCGTTTGTCTTCTTCAAAAATGAAACTTATGTATTCGGAGCTATAATAGCATCAAATGTACTCAAAAAGGAGTACATTTGACTTATTTTTTAGTATTTATTTTTAACAGTGTGGCTTTCAGAAATATTCTATTATTAGTTTTTGTTCAAAAATCTATAAGATAAGTATAACATTTTATAGTAAATGACAGTATTTCAAAATTTCCGAAATTCTGCAAATTTTACATTGATATTATTTTTTATAGTAGCTGAAACAAACGTACTGTTTTGGAGGATGGTCACAATTTTTTTTTGGTTGATGGTCTGACTGTTTCACGTTTAGCTGTATTGGCATAATAGATAATTATTTTTGGCCAGATACTTTGCATATATTTTAAACAAGTCGCTTAGCTTTAGTAGCAACAAACAAAGTAGTTAAAGTATGGCAAAAAGAATAGTTTGTTATGTGCAATTTAACAGCCAAACAATGCCAAATTCTCATCAAAATAGCAGTTTATATAACAAACTTCATCTAACAAGTAGCCGGTCGGGTTCGCAACGCTAAGCCAAAAAAGAAGCAATAACGCCACCTCGTCAAAGCAGCCAACAAGAAACGAACGCCCGACAGGACTTAAGCTTATATACTCTGCACAACACTTAATGTTAAGTCGCGTCCGTAAAACTAATTCCAGAATCCGAACTACATTTCGTAAAAAAATAAAACCAGTATTGGTGGAACCGTATATAACTAACTTCATCTAACAAGTAGTATAACTAGTATCTAACTGTAGTCGATAAAATCATTATAAAGTACATAAAATATATCTATATTCAACTGTCATGTATGTATGGGTATTATACTTTCTTATTAAGTGATATTTTTTGAGATTCGGATATAACGATTTCCGTATATAACGATCAAATTATGACGGTTCCTTGAACATCGCAATAACCGGTTTTTACTATATGTAAAAAAGAATAGTACCAAAAAAATTTGATTTATCATGTTTTTTACGAAATGGACAAGAAACATTTTAAGAATTTGGCGACTGAATTGCACTATTTACCACGTAATTATCATTTGGAAGTGAATCGCTCATGAAGCAATTTTATTTAGCATTATGCATTTCACCCGAAGCGCTACGATTTATCTGGTACTAGTTTACATTTTACAAAAAGAAAGAAAATTCAAGTTTTTACTCAAAAATTTCTGAACCGTCGGCGTCGTCAATTATCCCCTTTTTATAGCTTTATGTTAATCAAATAAATTAAAATTAATTATTTAATTTTATTCAATATCATTTTTTTTCAGTAAATACATTTAAATATTTAGTATATTTTAATGGCATATGTGTTATTAACCAGTAATATTTAAGCTTAGTTATGTTTTGCACGTTCAACTATATTTAAATGAATTATGTTTATAAGCGGAAATATTATTGGTCGATAAGTTTAATGGCACGAGATGTATTACTACGTGCAATATTGTAGCTCAGGAAAATTCCATTTTCTATCATTTCAATTTATGATTCACTGATTTATGCGTCGTCAATTTCCGTTAAAATTAATCTAAAAGTTACTATTTGAACAGGAATAAAAATCTTTATTTAAAACCGAAGCAAATCTTTAATACGATGGATAAACATTTCGTTGTCGCAAAAAATCTGACTACTCCTCAGCCAAAAATGGCTATCGAAGGTCTCGTTGGAAACCTTCAGAACAAGAAAGGATTTGCCGCCAGAGACATCAGAAATCTCGCCGTTCCTGGAGCTGTCAATGATACCGGTCTCAAGGTCCTCCTGAGTAAAGCCGCCAACCAAGGTCTTCTGGAATTGAATGGAGCCAACTACATGGTGAAGGGACACGCCAAGGCAGGACAATCCAAAGCAAGGAGCCAGTCCAAGGTCCAGAAGAAAGGACTTGGAAAGAAGGCATCCAAGTGCAAAGTAAATAAGAAGTCTGCAGGTCCCAAGAAGTCAAAGTCTCCTGGTTCCAAGAAGTCCAAGTCTGCCGGTCCCAAGAAGTCGAAGTCTCCTGGTTCCAAGAAGTCCAAGTCTGCAGGTCCCAAAAGAGCGAAGTCAGCTTCCAAGAAGGCCAAGAAAGGAGAAGAACCTAACACCATGTACACCTAAGCCGTCTTCTGACCTTCTGATAAACATACAGCCAAGTAAATTGAACAGTGACTCTGCGTTTAAAAGTCTTCATTTTGTAACTATTCAAGTAGCTTTCAAATTTAACTAAACAAATCATGTATTAAAAGTAACAGAAATAAAATGTCTATAAAGCTTTTGGAATGTGATGTTTATTTCTGACTATTTGTATAAAAATCTGACTCAAGAAATATATAAAGTACAAATGAATGTATAGAACATTTGGCCTATGTTGGTATTTTCAGATTCTTATGGCGACTTTCAATCTGGCAATCCTATGACGTCATCGTGAAGCGTAATCGCTTTTGTGCGTTACCGGAACTATTTTTAACGGTAATTTCTAATGAAAGCGGAAGAATACAACAAAATAGTTAACAGTTGCATAAACTTCAGAATAAATTCTGCAATTTAGCGGCACAAATCGAAAAAACCGTTTTGGCGACTTTTTCGTCGCCAACAAAAAAAAGGGCTAAACGTCCTATTCTACATCTGTTCCTTATATAAATTCTTAAAAGGTTAGTTTAATAACTAGCAATTAATATAAAATAATTTATTCTAAAACTTCAGTGATTGCAATCGTTAGGTTTAGAAACTAAATAATTATTTTTGTCATTGCATTCAAATACTAAACTTTCATAAAAGAAACTTGAATCCACCTTTTAAATTAATGTATAATTTTTAATCTATATTAAAGTAGTTTAACTAAGTTTTCTGCTTTTTTATTGCAAATTAATAGATCTGGGCAGGAAAAATTATACTTATTTTTGAATTTTAACTTTACAGACTTCAACTAAAATGCACATAATATAAATTGGCGAAGAAAGATCGGTCGTTATCAGAAATGATAAAATATATATTGAAGCAATTCAGCATCTTGTCTATAATGTAAGACTTTCAAATAATTCAAAAAGTGAAAATAATATTAAACTTAACATTTTTTTAAAGATAATTCTGGAATATACGGCGTCGTTATTCCCTTTGTTGAATAATGGTTAGGAGGAGATAATTTAGTATAAGTACAGAACATAATGACTCTCTGTAAATTGGCGACTATATTAATCTGTTATAAATGTAAATATAATTTTTTTTTAAAAGAAAAAAACTCTAAGATGTTAATAGATACTGGTTATTAAATAGAGACTAGTGGAAGACAGCTATTTAAGATTTGGCAATAATCGAAATATATGTTTTATCACTAAGTATCTTGAAAATATGAAACAGGAGGAAGACTGTCCTAGGAATTCTTGCCAATTGAATACAGCTTGTTAAAAACCTAATAGGTGGACACTACATCAAAACATTTTTTTAACGTTGGCCAAATGTTTGAAGTTACAATTTCCAACCATTAAATGATTGTTCTTTTAAAGAGCCATAGTAGCAATTGCGGCGAACTTGATATGATACTATAATTACTTTTAGAACCTGATTAGTTACTATAATTACTCATAGATTCGGTTCTCTTAGCGTTTATAATTGTCTACTTTGGTTAAGTCCAAGGAATTTATAGGTTATATGATATTGTTATTATTAAACTACCATGACCGTGCGATACTTATCGCATGACAAAAACTACCCTCACCACCACCGTCGCCCACAAACACACTCATTCGTTGCATAAGGGTGAAAGTTAGTAGCGAATCTTTTATGACCAAAAATTCAAAAAGTTTAACTGTCTGCTCACAGATGACAACATTATCAACGGCATGTTTAAAATTAAACAATTAAAATTAATTATCTGAAACGCATTTTTTTTAAAACCGGTGATATTTATGAAATGAAAGTACAATTCGTCACTGGTCCATGACATTCTCTTTCTTTTGAGACTTCATGTGTAAAGATTCGTTGCGTCCAAGGGGCACAAAAGATATCTTTACTACAGAAATAATATATTTGAAAAATAAAAAGGTATATTAATTTATAATGATCAACAAAAAGAGTTATTCTCATAGAATGATAAAATGATGAATATGCAAAACAAATTAACGTATATAAATAATTTATTCTATAAGCTTCAGTTTTTTTAATTGAAATTTACAAACCGTCTTTCGTTTGGGCTTTTTTAATTGTCTTTGGTTAAAAATTTTAAGCATAGTTTTTATATAATTATTTTAAGCATAAATAAAAAAATATTTATTAATCACTAAATCTGTAAAAAAATAATAATTAATATATGTACTAAGAATTTGTATTTCAAAAGTATATTGCTATATGCCATACACAAAAAATATGTTTAAACCCGATTATTCTTTATTAATGTATCCACATATGTAAAAAAGAGTGTATGTGTGTTTGTTTGTTTGTTTTTTATACAAATATACAGTTTTATTCCGATCTTGATAAAATTGTACACACTTGACCTTCAAACCAGGAGTAAGGTCACTCACTGTCTACACGAAATTTCGAACAACCACTAGCATCCTCCTTTCCCACCCTTTAACTCGCTTAACCCCATTGACTTCTTACTAAAATCTAATTGGAATAATGTTAACAATGGAATATTTTAACATTGTATTATATGTATGGATAAACGATTCATTCCGATTCTCTGATTAAGAAATATTGCCAATATACTGTCAAAATGTCGCCAAATAAATAAAAATATCGCCAAATAAATAAAAATGTCGCTAAATTAATACAAAATGTTGCCAAATGAATACAAATGTCGCCAAAAGAAATCAAATATGGCCATATATGTAAAAAAAAATGGCGAAATTATTCTCAAGATGATAAAATTAATATTATTTTCACACTTGACCTTTAAAACAAGAAGAAGGACACCGTCTACATGAGATTTTGAAAAGCTACCCTCATCCCTCTCCTTAATTAGCAGAAATTATTTATTACTAAAACCACCAAATGGCGCCACGGTGAAGTAATCGGTCAACACTCTACGTAAAACTACATATATATATAAAGAAAAGTGTGGTATGGGTTTGTTTTTTATACAAATCTACTGTTTCGTTGAATTGCAGCAGTTTTTCCCGGGAACTTCAGCTAGTGTTGTTATAAAAATATAACATAACCAAATTCAATAATCTTGTGATTGAATTGTGTAAAATATTAGTTTTGGATTCAATTTTCCTAAACTTTTTTTGCTGATGATGCTTCAGAAACTACGTAGGGGAATATTTAAAAATTGATTTTGGTGCGTTTTGATAATCCATGGAATAGTCCGTATTTCATGGATCTTTGTGGTAATGACTCCCTTGGCTCTCATTCAGACCGTCGTGGAACTACTTTACTTTATTGATGATATGGCCGCAAAATTAATTGAGAACACTGGAGCTTAACTAATGCATTGCAGTTAAACTATCCGAGTCGGGACTAAAAAAAGAAACTGCATAACATCACATATTATCTCCCCCAGCATCAAAATTCACGAAGAGGTTTTGTTCGAAATTTGTTCCTGAAACAATATTTTTTATATCTTATCGAAATCTACTGAGTTATTTTGTCTCAAATTCAGTATTTAGATGGGTAAATGTAAAGAATAAGGGAGCCGAAATTAATGTCGCCAAATCTGTCTTCAGTTTAAAATTGAAGCCCTTCATAATTACAATCGTAATTTCGAATCGAATCCAAATCGTAATTCCGTTAGTTTTTCAATCGCCATTTTGTGAGTAGGTATTACGCTAATTTGACCATTCGTTATTTCGTAATTACTTATTACTTCGCATATTAAGTAATAGTTTCGTTTAAGTTATAAATCATCGCAAAATTCACGTCTGGTAAGTTTTCCGTTCCTCGTATCTCATTGGTTTAATCTAAGTAGTTCCGCCCACTTGTTTACTTGACATCGATATCTCAGTGTTGGAAATGGAAACTATAAGTCTTCCACGCCAAAGTTATCGCTGAAAATTAATTTGGCGAAATACCCCTGAAGTCATCCTATGTAAGCAAGCAACTGCTCTTTTTACTCATTTTTAAGTACATGTCTTTTTCAAAAATGATTTGGTTTGGTTTGGTTAATTAACGTCGCACTAGAGGTTCACAGTGGGCTATTGGCGACGGTTCGGGGTCTATCTCGAAGGAAAGACCGGGGAACACATACACATTCACACACACATTCATGCATGCACCTCGTTATTTTAGAACCATTGTCAGATGACGAGGAAACACCTGAACTGGCACCCAAAGCCTTCAATAAACGTCGGGACTTTGGACCCCGATCAGATTTATCGTGCTCCAGTCCCGTATACACGCCGTTAATTTTTGCGGATGTTCTGGACGACTTTTCTAGTATTTTGTAGCGAAGCTGGCAACCCTCCGATCAAAAGATCACTATTTTTTGCTTTTCTTTGTCAAGTCCATCGCCTAGGATCGAACCAGGAATCCTCGGAACCTGACGCCTTTAACCGCTCGGCCACGGAGGCCTTTCAAAAATGAAACTTATGTATTCGGAACTATGATAAGCATCGAATGTAATCAAAAATTAGTATACTTTACTTATTTTAAGTATCTATTTTTAACAGTGTGCTTTCAATGTACTAAACATTCTTTCAAAAATTACAAATACTTAATAAAATTCTAACAATTGGCTAACTCTTTTTTCAGAATTTAATTTAATTGCATCTGTGTTTAAAGGTTTTAGATTATGCTCTCTTTTTAATAAAGGATTCTGTATTTTTCGGCACATAAGCTCTTGACATTGAAACCGAATTAATAAAGTTTGTTCTATTTTGAAGAAAATGACTTTTTCTTTGTTTTATTATTTAATATCCCTGAGGGGTTAATTCAGAAATAGAAGAGAATATCTTGTTAGGGAGCTCCATCATTATCGTTTATTGAACAATATTTTCACTGATGCGTGTACGATGCATCTAAAATCTTGTTAAGCAACTTGATAAAACTTGCATTAACCTAACAAATACAGCAAATTACAAAGTATTTCAATTTAGAATATAATATCCGAATATTTTCAGAAAGGTCTTGTTTTTATGTTTTTGCAGTGAAACATCTTTCAAATTAGGTACTACAATAGTTAAGCAACACATTGTTCTGAGTTTTGGCTGATCCATTAAAAAGCGAAAAATAACATTGAAAATAGGAGGATTGATGTATTATTGGTATAGTTTGATAAAAAAATTAAGCGCCAACGCATGTAAAACCTTGAAATAAAGCACAGTACGTACGGAGCGTGGTTGGAAGCTCCGCGGAGACAGACGTATTAGTTTTTTTTTTTCTTCTATCGAAGAGCAATTCCTAGTTCTATTATATGTTGAAATTAAATTTCACATAAAACTCTTCTAGCCGTGGTCGTGACATATCCACTTTTTTGTAGTATACATTATATAATTTTTAGTTACAGTAACATATTAGAACAAGTGACTTCGGTTACCTTTTTAATGCATTTTTGTTGCCCATTAACTTTACCACACACATAAGAAATCAGTTCACCTTTGAATAATATTTAGTTATTATCGTCGGCTTTTAGAAGTAAAACCGAGTATATTTAAACCAAATATTTAACAGCCGTTGGTGGCGACGAAATCTTAGAGATAAAATTCTAAATGTGAATGACCTTGGTACTGCGCTCCAGAGAGGGAAAAACATTGATTAGATTTCGTCGGCAACAGTGGCTGCTAAATCTTCAGCCTAAATATACGTGGTTTTACCTCTAAGCTGACGGTATATTCCAAATTCTAAATCATTTTTTTTTACATCGGTAGATTAGTCTTTAATATTTAATCACTGTTTTTATGACTATTTATAACTATTTTATAACTATGTTTTTTATAACTTGCTTAGAGCTCAGTTGTACTTGTTCTTCATATATTTTGTACCTTTTTATTGATACAATGAGTCATCAGTGTACAGTTCCTAGCAAGAAAGCTAATAGAATGTTGGGGTATATCAGGAAAAGTGTTTCATCAAAATCTAATGATATAATCTTGCCATTGTATAGAGGTTTGGTAACGCCTTATCTTGAGTATGCTGTACAGTTTTGGTAAACATATCTTAAAAAATAATTAATTTGTTAGATAAAATTCAGCACAGGGCTTCTAAAATGTTCCAAGGGTTTTCATGCATATATTATGAAGATAGATTAAGAAATTTGAATATGTATACTCTGGAAGAGAGAAGGGTTAGTGGAGATTTGATACAACTGCTCAAATTAATAAACAAAGGGATGCGGAGAGTTTAGATTTTAATATGAGTGATAGAACGAGAGATTATGGGTTTAAATTAAACAAATTCACATTTTAATCGGGAAAGGAGAACATACTATTTCTCTAATAGGATAATAGACGAATGGAACAACTTTCCAGTGAATAGTGTTAATTGTACAGGAGTAAATAATTGTAAAAAGAAGTTAGGTATTCATTGGGGGGATAGTTAAGAGATACTAGCTGTATCAACCTTGTTGGGCCTTAAGTCTATTGTTGGTCGTCAATATTTGTGTAAAACATATTACTATTTTTTAGACATTTAAAATTCGATTTCGAAATGATGATTGAAGAATCAAAACATGCAAGAATATCAACATTTTTATATATAATGACATTTTTCAAAATAATCTTTAAATTAAGATAGGAAAAGAAATTATATTCCTTTAAAATTTTGTATATATTCGACAGGTGAATATGGTAGTGGTCTCAGACCACGGTATGACGTCGTCCGATACGAAGGGACTGGGCATTATCAATTTACAACAGCTAATAGACATATCAGACATCAAGTACATGGTGTACTACGGTGCGACAAGCATGCTCTTGCCTCAAGATGGAAAGATACAAAAAGTAAGTGAATATAATTGTGATAACTTGGCGCTAACCGTTTGGGGCAAAGTGGTGTCAAATGCCACCACTGCATTTAAAATTTTTTTCATTAAAACCTAAATTCCCGTAATTTCTATTTGGAACCATTTAAATGGTGCCTATACACACGAGTATTTTTTTTTATTTTTAATAGAAAATGGCACCACTATAATTGGGAAATTAATTTTTAATAGGAACACACTCTGAAACAAAAAGTGAAAATAATTAATACTTCTACATTTTCGGTTACCGTGGTTCTAGTGTTTTGTATTGAATAACCTTTTTTCTTAAGGATAGTGAAGACTATATATATATATATATATATATATATATATATATATATATATATATATATATATATATATATATATATATATATATATAACATATATATAAGGTGTGCTCTTCTTGCGCTTTCTGACGGAAGGCGGGGAAAGCATATTTTTGACGTCATAGTGACGCCTACCTCCGCCTTCTGTGGGCGTGTCTAATGCTCTCGTTTGTACAGTCGTTTTAGGAGTCTACAGAGCAAACTTCATTTAACAAGAATTCTTGTTTTTAACTAATCGTGAATTTATTTAAAAGAAAACAGTTAAAATTTGCTTCAAAAAACAATTTGAATCGATTTGCAGAGTGGTTTAGTTATTAAAATATTCCGAAATTAATTTCAGCCAATTTGAACCAATGGTTCGTGACGTGCTGCAATCTATTCGTTTTTTTTTTGTGAACTATTTAAAAGTGATATTCGCTAATTTTATTTAGAATTTGATGAATTTTAAGAGTTTAAATTATATTTTAAGGATTGCATTTAGTATGTAAAAATTGAAAAAGCTTTGCTTAATAAATTAATAAGCGTATTAAAATAATATTAGCTGCCACGAGAGCATGTCCATGAATTTTGAAAGAGTAAAATGTGGTTCGGAACCATCAGGTCAATGCATTTGTATTGGACATATTAAATTAGTTACAATTTCAATCAAGTAAAATACGGGGACATAACAAAACAAGGACGGATTAGTAGTGAAGCTACCTAAACACAATTATTTTCATATATTTACATTATTTTGCTAGTTAAAAATTAAATCACCAGTTGTTACCCAACCGGGGATCGAACCTAAGTAGCAATGCTTGAAACACACGGCCAATGAGAATAATCAAAAACCCATAGTAAGGCTGAGCAATAATGACGTCAAAAATGTGCTTTTCTTGCCCACTTTCAAAATCGCGAGAACGAGCACACCTTCTATTATTATATATCCATTATCCTTGCTTTTTTCTTTCCAAGACTTTAAATTCCAGTGATGCCCATTAAAATTTAATTTCAAAATTAAAATATATTTTTTAGTGAATATTTATGTTAATTTAGACTAAAAAATAGGCATATTTCCTGTAAATAAAATTTTGCTACTGATAAATAAAAATAGGGGTCAAGGGTTAATATTTAAATTAGAAATAGATAGGCATTTCTAATACATACGGTTAAAAAACTCATTTGTTTAACTACAGCCAATTACACTAGCTATTTTCTAGTCTTTATAAGAACTACGCTTTCATAGTTACTCTAAAAACTAATGAAATGATTTTTTGTAATTTTTATATTGAAAATATATGTGCTAAATGCCATTGAAATCTCGCTTGTTTCTTTAATTTTACACGAAGATATTATTGACCGAGTGTTAGCGAGGTCCTATTTTAACTCGACCTTTCGGCATTTTGTTTATTTGTCTGTCTGTATTTTTAACCGACTGAACAGCGCGCCAACCAAAACTCCAAAATAAAACCGTCAGAAAATTTAAATTGAAACCGCCAAATCGCGCGCCAAGTCGAGAGGTTATAGATTCGACCTTTATATATTTAAAAATAAAAAATTATGTATGTTCGTGCGGGATTTTGGTTCTACTTCAGATGTTTGTAAAATGTTGTTGGTTTTTTTTGGATAGGGGCTTTTTCACTTGGGAGCAATTTGAAAAAAATATCCGGTTATCCGGCATTTAACTATCTGGAATTCTCAATCAACCGGACCGTTTAAAAAAAATATTGTCCGATTTCGATTTTTTTTTGTTGGATAAAGAAAAATTCACTTAGGCAGAAAAATTTGCAAAAAATAATCGGTTATCCGGCTGTTATATATCCGGAAATGTCGATTTTCGGGAGGTTTTTTATACAATTAATCCGATTTCATAATATTTTCATTGTTTAACAGAAGTTGTACAACAATGACATTTCATTTAACCAGCATTTATTGGCATTTATGATTGTTTTACAATATACATTGTTGAGCAGAAGTTACTACTTGAATTTCTTGTTGAATAATAAGAGGGGGCGATGCCACCTGCTAAATTAAAAACTAAAAAGGGAAAAATAAAATAATCTTTCTATAAAAAAAAGAAAACCGACTTTAAGGAAAATGCGCTATGAAGTAAAAAATTATTTTTAATTCTACGATAAGTTGAACAACTTAATTATTGAATATCAATTTTAAACTTAGTACAACTTTTTGAAGTTGGTGCCAATTTACAGAAATCATACCTAAATTTTGGCGTCGATTTCAAAAAGTTGCACTAAGTATAAATTAAAAATAATTTTTTACTTTTTAGCGCATTTTCCTTAAAGTCGGTTTTCCTTTTTTCTAGAAAGATTATTTTATTATAACTAACTGACTGTGCTGATAATCATTAATAGTTTTATTGTTATACAGCAGCAAGTACAGTCAACCTAGATAACTTAATTGGGGCTGCTACTAAAAACACCCTGGCTCTTTTTATTCTTGAAAACCTACTGTCACTCACGCTATTTATACAATTCTAAGCTTTTCTTTCAATGCTTGGAAATGTAAATAACCTTTTTAAAGCCATTCTATTTTATATTATTTAATTTTTTTAATCAATTTCAAAGAGATATAGCTTGTAAAATGCGTTTTTTACTTTAAACTGATTTTTATTGTCATGTTCTCAGAATTTATTATTTCTTTTAAATTTACTTTATTTTCAATAAAAAATCCCTTTAATAACCTTTTTTCAAATTCTTGTCAAACTAATGAGCGTACCTGAGGCTAAAGGAGAACAATATTTTCTATCGTTTGCACCGAACGTCAGACAAATGAAAAAACTCTTTAGAATGAAAAGCAAACGTTGTAAACTTTATATATTCTTAACATTTATTCTTTTTCTTTTTAATGATTTTATTCAAGTAAATAAAGAATGAATATTTTTTCCTTTGTTTCGTTCCCTAACTATGAAATAGCATAAAACTTCGTCTAAAATACAACCACGCATTTTTAAAATATATATATAATGAAGATAAAGAAGTTTTGGATGTTTGCACTACATTGTCATTTTATGACTTTTTTTTTGTTTAAAATAATTCTAAAAAAGGTTATTTTTATTCTAAGCGAAGTATTCGCTTCTTTCTCATAATCCACATTTCCACACAATTAAATTTATTTTTATTATTAGTAGTAGAAAATTAATTACAAACAGATATTCTCTGACCGAATAATCTTCAACCTGAATTCGAATTTTTAAATAAATTTAAAACTCAGCAAAACTCGATTGTATCTCTATTTAAAATATAGGAATATATTCAAATACATGTCTTTCTTATAGTTTTTTTTAAGAATATCAGTTATCCAAAGTGTCCCGAAATCACAAAAATTTGAAGTACTGAAATGAGCTGTGTATGATCGTTTTGCCCATGTACATAGATTTAAGGATATTTAAACAAATTCTTTAATGTTTTCACTATTTTTGACATTACATCACTTGACCTGCTCAATTAAAAGTACTCGAAAAAAATAATTGTATAAATACTAAAATTTTATTGATTATAAAACACCATAAAACATTTGGATGCTAAAATTAAAAATTAATAACTAAACTCAAAACTTTTTATTAAAAGTGCTTATGCAAGTTTTATTTTTTCTCTTGTCTATTGTCTCATTTATTTATAGATTATTAAAAACAATTTTATTCTATCAAACTCGACTCTGTTTTAATTTGTTGTTTCAAGCCAATTTAAATCTGACTTCCATATTCGAATTAAAATTCAATTTCATCACAAAATATCCTGAGATTAAAAAAAAAATATTTTAACAACGAATTTCGAATAAAAGTTTTAAAATGTTATTTGTGGTTAATCCTCTTCTTGGAAATACAATAAAAAAAATGTTAGAATCGTTTCTTAGAAAAGAACATTTTATCATCGAAGCCGTTTTTTTTTCTAAAATAAAAAAAAAAACTGACGCCATAGCTTTTTTTTACAGCTATGTATCTCGAAAAAGATTATTTTTAAAGTTTTCATGTTATTTTTATCGATAATTAGCATATTATTTTGGAACGATGAGCACTTTAACAAGCTATCTAAATCCCTTCAGTAAAATGGATCCAAAATCGTAAAATATTCTTTCGCGAAATGAAAAGTACTAGAATAATCTTTAGTAATTTTTCTTAAGCCGATTTCGTGCCCAATTAAAGTCCTTTAAAAAAGCTTTGTATTAGTATGTGAGGAACTCTAAAAGTTAGTAATATCATTTTGAAACTCATCGCTCTTTTTTCTTTATTTATTTTAGAAAAAATTTCAAAAGTCAAGAATTTTTATTTTTATAATTAACTAGCTGAAATACCCGTTCTACGCACGGGAAAGAAATAAGTTACAAAATAGATACAAATACAATAATTATTAGCTAAATAAATAATATTCTTAATTTGTCCCATATCAGATGGAACCAAAGAATTAAAAGTTCCAATATGTAACGAAATTTTATTAGCAAGGTCCCGCAAGAACTTGAAAAATTGATAATATGGAGAAGTTGGCTGTAAAATACTGTGGATATACATACTGCACTCCAGTTGATTAACATCCATATTTTTACCTACAGTAACAGCTCAGAAGTTTAAAGATAAACAACTCTTGTAATTCATAATAATAACTATCTCCAAAAAAATTTATTAGACACCTACGTCAAAATTTGTAATTTCGTTATTGAAATTGGCAGGAATATTAAGAAGAAAAAAACGAAAATGATTTTAAAAGGTTCCTTTACCAAAATCTAGATTTTCAGATTTTTTCCCTTGTTTTTATAGTAAACCATATCAGTACGCAAAATTTTAAGATTCTAAAGAATTTCGAAGTTTTAAAAACTAATGTTCCGTTAAAAACATTCTCAGCCAATTTGTAATCTCAGCCAATAAATGCGAAAAACCCACTCATCACTAATTCTCCAACTTCCCGTATACCTATGAAGATGAAATTTGGCAAATTTGTTCCTTATACCTTAAATAGGAAAAGTAAGCTATTTTTGTTTCTCCTTTTTCACTTCACAGTTAACGCGATAATTAACATGATATAAATAAATTCGTTTGTCAAGAAAGTAATTCATTGAGAAGTAATTCCCGCTTTTCCAACCAGGCCACGCCCGAGGCCCGCCAGTAGATAGAAGAAGACGCTTACTCACTGGGAACGTGAACACTGGTTCAGTTTTGAATTTTAAGTTCTATGCACGGGAAGAAAATAACTCGCAAAAGAGGTACAAGTAAAACATATTTAAGCGGATGAAAAATAATCTTAATTCCTCACCCATCAGAAGATAAATAAAATAACGAACCCAAACAAATTAAATAAATTTTATTAGCAAGTTCTAGCTGGAACTGAAAACTTTATAACACGGAGAAGTTGGCGATAAAACAATGCTGACAAATAAATGATATTCCCGTTGATTAACATTCGAGAAGTTTTACTTTGTTCGGTAAACCCTATCAGTATGTGGAGTTTAACAATTCTAAAACTATCCAAATTGTCCAAAACTAACGGTCCGTACAAAAAATCCCACTGTCTCATTGAACACTCCCTTAAATACGTTAGATCGGTACAAAAATAGCTTACTTTTCCTATTTAAGGTATAAGTAACAAATTTGCCATAGGTATACAGAAAATAAAAGAAATAGTAATGAGTCAGTGGATAAGTGGCGAGGATTTTTACTTTTGGCATTTACAGTTCGAATTTTTGAAAATCATTTTTTAGTGAGCAAATTTGGCTTAAAGTGTACCTCCACGCCAAATTTAATTTTCATAGCTGATGTAGTACGGAATATCCTGTTACCCAATCATATTTTCACCATTTTGACATACATTTTATCATTTTTTGACACTAATTTCGCCATTTTTATGGTATTTTTACATATGTGTTCATATTTTAGTTCATTTGGCGATGTTTTTATATATATAGATTACAGAACTTCACTCACAGGTAGAGTGGTAACATAACTGGCCTCTCGGCAGGTAAACTAATAAATAATGGATAACACAAAACTAACTGAGTGCACGGAGGATAAATTACAAACTTTTATTTAGCGATGGGCTTCCTGTCTTGAACCTTTATATTATTCATACTGTATACTTCTCTTCAGTTTGATAATATATTTTTCGTATGGCTTGCACTTTTGGTCGTAGCATTTTTCGTTTTGTTTTCTTTTTCACAGTTAAATCCCCCCCGGTGCGACGGGCCGGTTTTTATATTATTTTTACATATATGATCATATTTTAGTTCATTTGGCGATATTTTATTAATTTGGCGAAATGTTTTATTCATTCGGTGAAATTTTAATTTATTTGGCGAAGTTTATTAATTTGGCGACAGTTTTTAGTTATTTGGCGACATTTTGGCGATATTTAGTCATCAGCCAATCAGAATGCTCCTCGTACGTTACATAAAATTAAAAATTTCCATTGTTTAATTTTTTTATTTTGCATTGTTACATGTTCTCCATGTTAATCCTATGGAGAAGTTTCGAAAAAGGGGTTTTACAACCCCTTAAATCCGTTCGATCGGAACAAAAATAGCTTACTTTTCCTATTTAAGGTATAAGGAACAAATTTGCCAAATTTCATCTTCATAGGTATACGGGAAGTTGGAGAATTAGTGATGAGTGGGTTTTTCGCATTTATATATATAGATTTCTACTTTTGTTTAAAAAGAAAATGAGACAGATTCCATAAACAATTAGGAAAGTTTTTACTTGTATTTTTATTTCGAATGTTCACATTTATTGCAACTAGTACATAAAAAAGATATTTAAATTTGTCTTCATTGTGTCTTCATACATAATAACATAAAATTATTCATCTAAATATATGTTACCGGCGAAGTACGAAATTCAGGCTTTCTACAGAATGTCTCGCATGTTTCAGACGAAGTATGGAATAAAATAATTCTTTTAATCTTTATATACTTCGTCTAGACATACTTTCGATTACCTAATGCTTCTTAGGTAAAGTACGAAATAATTTCTTGAAGCTCGTAATTATTATATAAAACTCAATTTATGCTTTTAGGCTGTTAAATTCCTGCAATATAATTCTGTATCAAATAACACGATTGAAGTAAAGTTTTTTTGGCGATTTTCTTACGAATGGCAATTTGTACCCCCCCCCCCCCCTTTTTTTTTTTTAAGGGGACTTTTTCAAAAATCTTGAAAGTCCTCCTTCGAGCAGTCGTTTGAGGTTAATCATCCCCTCCGAGCTGTCGATTTATCATCGAAGGAGGTACCTGCTGTTTTTAAAAGCAATGATCCATTGTCCGGTTCGAAAATCGACTGATCGGAGAGAATGAGTAGCCCCAAACGACTGCTCTAAGGGGGGGACATTAACCTTGTTTCCACATAAAACATGTTACCATATAAAACAGTTTTAATATAAAATATGTTGAATATATATATATATATATATATATATATATATATATATATATATATATATATATATATATATATATATATATATATATATATATATATATATATATAACATAAAACTTGTTTCCACATAAAACATGTTATCATATAAAACAGTTCTCATATCAAATATATTGTCACACAAAACATGCTATCAAGTAAAACTTTATCCACATTACATTTTTGAGAACGTGTTTAAGCTGAAACGAGCTATTCATTTATTTTTCATAAAATGGAGTCCCCGGAAATGTTAAATAATGCAAATTCTGCATTCATTAAAAAAATTCTTAATAGAAATGAAAATTTTAATAAATATTTACATCAAATGTTCATAAAATCCATTTATTTAACAATTGCTATTTGAATGAAATTTCTTAAATTCCAATTTATTTATAATCAAATATGCAAATCTAATTGAAATGTGAGATTTAAATTGTGACAAATTAAGATTATATTTTTCTCTTGTGGTCATTTTTATAAAACGAATTACAAAATGTCGTTACAAACGTACAAAATAATCTACTTTTATCCTAAATGAAGATTAACTCAAATTGGTATTTTCGCCAACGCACTGACTGTAAATTTATTTATTTCTAAATAGTTTTCAAAGTACCACTGCATTGCATTCCTTGCATAAAATTTTAATTAATATTTTTTAAGATTAAAATAAAACTCAAAAATTTAATATAATATGCTAATGTGTATCATGATAAAAAATAATGTGGAATTATAAAGTATTAAAACCACTGATCTCTAACTGTAACTTCTGGATTGGGCAAGACATTTTGTTGACTTTGAAGCCAATTGAATGGGTAACAACTAAACCCCAATTTCATCTGTACCGCAATATTTTGCATATTTTTTACGTTAAAATAAGCCGAATAGAACCATTTCTATTGTTATTTTTCTGTGCGTTAAGATAAAAGTATTTAAAGTAGTTTCTATATATATATTTGTAGGCATTGCAGATATTATTCTTGATTCAGTAAATATTCATATTTCCGTATTTTATATTTATATTAGCTAAAATAACCGTTTTGTGTACCGGAAGAAAATAACATGATACTTATAGATACCAATACAATATATAAAAGCAAAAGAGATGATAATATAAATTTACAAGATTTTGTCCAATTTTTAACCAACTTTAAAGCGCGCCAACCAATTACAGAAACGCGCCAAAAGGAAAGAGGTTCGTTATCAATTCGACTGTTTTGCATTTTTTTTATGTATGTTCGTGCAAAATTCTTAATCAAATTCAAGTATTTGAACAATTTTTATTTTGTTGGATAGGAGATATTTCAGTTGAAAAACCTTTTGCTAAAAATATCCAGTTATCCGGCATTTAACTATCCGGAATTCTCAATTAATCAAACCATTGGAAAACAAATATCGTCCGATTTCGAAAATTATTCTTTGGTTGGATAGAGAAAAATCCAGTTTGGCAAAAACTGTAAAAAATTATTCGTTATCTGGCTGTTATATCCGGAAATATCGTTTAACCGGACATATTTTTAACAGTTTCTCCAAATTCAAAATACTTTCATTGTTGAATAAAGATTTTACAACAATGACATTTCGTGCACCCGGCATTTATTAGCCTATATAGGAATTGTTATACAATATACAGTTTTGAGACAGTATAGTTTTGTTTACCCGGCATTTATTAAACCGAATCCAAGGCGTGGAAAAATGTGAGCAACAACTTGAATTTCTTGGTGAATAATAGCATGGTGAATAATAGCATGGTGAATAATAGCATGATGAATATGCTAACTAAAAACTAAAAAGGGGAAAACAAAATAATCTTTTTTAAAAAAAGTAAAACCGGCTTTATAAAAAAAAGGGCTAAAAAGTCAAAAATGCTTTTAAATTTAAGAACAACTTGAAAAATTTAATTTTTTAACATCATTTTTATACTTATTGTAACTTTTTGAAGTTGGTGCCAATTTACAAAAACATACCTAAATTTTAGGCGCCGATTTAAAAAAGTTGTAATAAGTATAAAATTTATATTGAATAATTAAAAAATTTCAACTCGTTCGTAAAATTGAAAATTATATTTTACTTTTTAGCGCATTTTTCTTTTAAAGTCGGTTTCCTTTTTTAACCGACTGAACAGCGCGCCAACCAAAACTCCAAAATAAAGCCTCCAGAAATTTTAAATTCAAACCGCCAAGTCGAGAGGTTATAGATTCGACTGTTATGTATTTTTTTTAAGTATGTGCGCGCAGGATTTCGGTTCTAATTCAGATATTTGCACAATTATTTTTTTGTTGGATAGGAGATGTTTCACTTGGGAGCAATTTGAAAAATATTCGGTTATCCGGAATTCTCAATTAACCGGACCGTTTGAGAAAAAAATATTGTCCAATTTCGAAAATTCTTTTTTTGTTGAACAGAGAAAAATCCACTTAGGCAAACTCTGCAAAAAAATATAATCGGTAATCCGGCTGTTATATATCAAGAAATGTCGATAAATCGGAGTTTTTTTAAACAATTTATCCGATTAAAAAATACAGTCAAACCTCTGTATAACGAACCCGGGATATAACGATCCCCCGGTTGTAGCGGACTTTTCAAATGGTCCCAGCCGAACTCCTATGTCACTAATGTATTTTCAAATGCTTATAACGATCTTCAAAAGTAAGGAATTCGGATGTAGCGAACTAAAATTCACACTTTTCAAGGTTTTCACGGCAAATTTGACTCGCCCCGACCACATTCCTCACCCTTTGTTCCTTTGACAGAAACCAGTTTCCTCAAAGGTGACAATAGACTCTCCTGCTCAGCTCCTCCCCTTCCCTAATCAACTGGTCAGCATACATGCTTCAGTCTATTGCCGATTATCGTTTGACTAGTAGACTTCGCGTTTGTTTAAAGTCACTCCTGTTAGTAAGCAAAAAGCTTTTTCCATGGAGAATAAAGCGAAAATTATTAAGAAAACAGAAAATGGTGATTAGCGTTTATCTTCAGATATTGAATACGAAGGTGATGTAAGTTCAGGTCCTCCAATTTCTGATGCTAAGGCAGCTGTGAACATGTTGCATAATTTCTTTGCAAAAGAAACTGTGGATAAGAATGTAATGGCTTCTTTTGATGCCTTCAACAAAAAATCACAACTATTTTCATACTTCAAATAAATTAATTTAAGTAGTAGTATAATTAATTTAATTGTTTTTTAAGAACAAATATTTCACTTTATTATTGCCCATTACAAATTGTAATACAGTGTAATTAATTTATTTCGCACAGAAATGTGAGGACTTTATAATTTTTTTTATATCGTCAATATTGGAAAATTCGGATATAGTGAACCCTCGGCTATAGCGAACTTCTGAACCAGTCCGTTGAGGGTTCGTTATAACGGGGTTTGACTGTATTTGTTCTTAAAAAACAATTAAATAATTAAATTAATTATACTACTACTTAAATTAATTTATTTGAAGTATGAAAATAGTTGTGATTTTTTGTTGAAGGCATCAAAAGAAGCCATTACATTCTTATCCACAGTTTCTTTTGCAAAGAAATTATGCAACATGTTCACAGCTGCCTTAGCATCAGAAATTGGAGGACCTGAACTAACATCACCTTCGTATTCAATATCTGAAGATAAACGCTAATCACCATTTTCTGTTTTCACTGTTAAAAAAAATCAGACTGAAAACAGCACACTGTCCGGGTAAAAATTGTGCCATGACAGTGTGTTGTAAAACTTAAAACTTCAATGTGTTTATTTCAATTAACAGCATGTGATTTTATTTTACAACATGTGCTGCTAACATATTTACAGCAAATGTGCCTAAATTTAACAGCATGTGATGTTTTATTACAACATGTGCTGATTACGTATTTATAGCAAATGTGCCTAAACATTACAGCAAGTGACGTTTTTTTACAACATGTGCGGATTACGTATTTACAGCAAAAATTGTCAAAAAAATTACTGGTTGGGTTTGGCAATTTTTTAAGATACTTTAATTTTAATCATAGATAAAAAAAGCATATTTCTGAAAGTGATTACAAAGTAGTACATTTCACACACTTATTTTAATTCAGTTAAATTTTTTTTCTAATTTCAAGCAAACAATTTTTTAAATCTGATATATTTTTTCTTAAAAACAGGATTTGGAAGAAACAAAAATAAGATTTGAAAAATTGTTTGCTTGTAATTAGTCAAAAAAAAATTTAGCTGAATTTAAATAAGTCTGTGAAATGTATTATTTTTTAATCACTTTCAGAAATATGCTGCTTTTTTTATCTGTGATTAAAATTAAAGTATCTTAAAAAAAATTACCAAACCTAACCATTAATTATTTTTTATTTTCATTAGTCATAAATTATACTTATGTGTATTTTAAGTTCAAATTTAATTGAACATATAGATTTTTATATTTATTATCAGATTTCATAGTTTTACTATTTTATAGTCAAAACAAATACTATACTACACATATGATAATTTTAAGTCCTAAACCTTTACCTTGGGTACTTGTTATTCGACTGCCGAGTTCTGGGTGTGAAGTTTGGTCGTGAAATTTTTCTCGTAATTGAAAAGATAGGCAATCTAATATTTCCCGATTTTTAAATATATATATATATATATTACTTACACCAGCAGCTCTTATAAGTTAGCAGACGACCTTGCATGAATTAACTTGGTTAATATGCCCTAAAAGGACTGCGTAATTCAGAGAACGTTTGGCGCAGCATGGCCAATTTGGCTCTTGTGCCATAAAACCCAAACCAACCAACCAACCAACTAAAAGGACTGCCAGGGTGATCGCAAACTGATTAAAAAATTCATGAAAACTGCAGATATTCACTTAAAACTATATTAAAACCATGTTATTAAAGCAATTAAAATTCAGAATCACAATTACTCCTGGTAATAGCTATATTTGGTGTTCAAATAAGAACGGTACAAAAAATTATTTTTATACCAAATGAAATATGCCAGATATGTTTTCATAAATACTTTATTCAGGCCTGGCAATTATGTATTGAATAATAACATATGTCAAAGAAAAAGTACTTAGTTACATATACCAAATTTCAACACCAACACTTTTATGAAAATCTAGATGGATAATTAAAAAAAAATAACAAAATTCTTATTTTTTTTAATAACTGTATATAAAATAGCTAAATTGTACCTTATTTTCAATTGTACATATTTTCAAAATTTTAATTTGTACATATACATACTCTTGGAACACTTAGTGCATTATTACTAGTTTGGGGATTTTAGATAAAATAAGCTATTCCATCAGCCCTGAGTAAGCATCCTTCTCAAGTACACAGTGGAGAAACCATCATTTGTGAAAAAGTAAAGTCATTTTCATGGTTTCAAAATCCCCCTTCTTCCAGTAACTCTTAGCCTTTTCTAACTTGCAGATACATCTATCATGGTTCCAAACTTTTACGAGAGGCATGAAGAAATTCTGAAATTGAAAAAGGTACATTAATTCACTGGTATAACTAGCCTCTATTTCCAATGTGGCTATAGCCCCCTTTCCAACAATCCTCGTAGAATTAGACTACTTTAAATTTATTATATGATATACACAAACGTAAAGAAATAAAAAAAATAACGAGTTTTAAAACGTTGTTAGGCAAGGTTTCACAAGAAATGAGCATACACATTTCCCCAATTTGTAGCTTGTAAAGTTTAAAATTTGTTTTGGTAAGATAGCCTTACTTACATTTATGGCATTGGGAAAAGTTATATTTAATATTAATTTTGGTATTTATGTTGGACATTGGTGTTATACGAAATAATTCACATAAACGAATATTAATTTTTTTTTTAAGTAATAGAGATTTAAATAAAAAAATACAAGAAATTCCAACATTACATAACACGCTTTAATAAAAAATATATTAATTAATTTTCTTTCATATTTACTAACTTATAACCATTGTTTGTGTTCTAAAAAGTTAAATTTGAACCGGTTATTCTCTATTACAATACTTTACAAAACTTCTTTAAAAAACATTATTAGGGGAGGGAGTATGAATCACTCAGACAGAGCGTCCGGTAGCCCAAAAGATTAATTTCTTATGACTGAATGCTTATTTTGCACAATATACTGACAAAAGGGCTGGAAATTCTGCATGTATTCCTAGAATAATACTGAACATCAGTGGTAACAGAGAATATTATGTTCAAATGCAATGACCAGTTCCTCTGATTTTTCACCAAATCTCTTTACCTTTTTCATCAACCGTGCAGGAGAAATTAAAATAGTTCTGTTATTGGCAACAAAACCAATTGCCACAAAATTTATTGGCCTGTATGGATAAAAGTTCTCCCACACGCAGCATTGTCAAGGTGCAAGTCAATGCATTTGAAGCGGTTATTCTCTATTGCTATACATATTTACAAAACTTCTTTAAAACAATATAATTACACCAAAATGCATTGACAGTTTGGTTTGTATTGGTTAATTAAACACTAGAGCTGCACAGTGTGCTATTGGCGATGGGGTCTATATCGAGGGAAAGACCCGGGAACACATAAACACACAGATTCATACATGTACCTCGTTATTTTAGAACCATGGTCAGATGACGAGGAAACACCTGAACTGGCACCCAACGCCTTCAATAGACGTCGGAACTTTTGACTCCGATCAGATTTATCGTGCACCAGTCCCGTATACACGCCGTTAATTTTTGCGGATGTTCTGGACGACTTTTCTAGTATTTTGTAGCAAAGCTGGCAATCCTCCGATCGCAAGATCACTACTTTTTAGTTTTCTTTGTCAAGTCCATCGCCTAGGCTCGAACCAGGAATCTTCATATTCCCAGCTGACGCCTTTAACCGCTCGGCCACGGAGTCCTCCAAAATGCATTGACAGATGATCACCCTGATTTATCAGAATAGAATCCAAGGCCTCCTTGGCCGAGCGGTTAAGGCGTCGGCTGGGAATCCGAGGATTCCTGGTTCGGTCCTAGGTGATGGCCTTTACAAAGAAAAGTAGAAAATGGTGATCTTGTTATCGGAGGGTTGCCAGTTTCGCTGCAAAGTACCAGAAAAGTCGTCCAGAACATCCGCAAAAATTAACGGCGTGTATACGGGACTGGTGCACGATAAATCTGATCGGGGTCCAAAGTCCTGACGTCTATTGAAGGCGTTGGGTGCTAGGTCAAGTGTTCCCTCGTCATCTGACCATGGTTCTAAAATAACGAGGTGCATGTATGAACGTGTTCCCGGGTCTTTCCTTCGAGATATACCCCGAACCGTCGCCAATAGCACACTGTGCAGCTCTAGAGCAAACGTTAATTAACCAAACCAGAATAGAATACTGTTTTCTTTTTTTGTGGTTAAAGTTTGGAAAGAAAACCACACAGTTTCAAAATAAAAAAAAATCTTATTTATTTTCTTAGTAGCAGGCGAAAGACTAAATAAGTGCACATTTCATTTAGTTCGTTAAATTCTTTTTGTTGTATAGTATCCTTTAACAAAAGTATAGTTTTTATAGAGAGACAAATTAGATAAAATCACAATCTTAATTTTCCTTCTGTACATTAGTGGTTTGGTTTGTTTTTGTTAATTAACGTCGCACTAGAGCTGCACAGTGGGCTATTGGCGACAGTTCGGGGCCTATCTCGAAGGAAAGACCCTGTAACGATGCCTCGTATTTTTGAACCATGGTCAGATGACGAGGATAACACATGAGCTGGCACCCAACGCCTTCAATAGACGTCGGGACCTTTTGGACCCTGATCAGATTTATCGTGCACCAGTCCCGTATACACGTCGTTAATTTTTTGTGGATGTCCTGGACGACATTCTAGTATTTTGGTAGCGAAATTGGTAACCATCTGATCGCAATATCACTACTTTTTTTTACTATTCTTAGTCTAGTCAGTCGCACAGGTTCGAACCGGGAACCCTCGGATTCTCAGCTGACGCCTTAATCCACTCGGCCACGGAGACCTCAGTACATTAGTGAACAAAATAAACAGAAAATATGCTTTTAAATTTTCTTATCAAACATTTTATTCCACATAATTTTTCTGTATAGTTAATAATTCAAATAAAAGTCTGATAATCTAGCATTTTCAAGGTACTGTCTGTAAAATAGGTACTACGACGGTTAGGGTCTACTGGGGCACATAAGTTTGAAATATTTCTGTAAAACTATCACTTCTGAAACAAAAAGTTATACCTATTTGACATTATAAAAAGTACCTTTAAAATAAACAGAAAAACCTAAAAAAATAATTCAAATTTCCCTAAATAAACAAAATATTAATAAATATATAACTTTATTTATAAATTATATTTTTAATCAGTATAGTTAGTTTCAAGTAATCCTCAAATAGAATTTTAACTCATTGGTCGATCGCAAACATGCTAAACCCATGTTAAACGCTGACCCGCGAACGATGTTTCGCTTGTCTTCAGATTTTTCGAGAAGCCGGTATGTTTACAAAACAAGCCCATCGCTTATTGCCCAACCTGGACAGAATCTAGATATTAGACCTAATGTTTTCAAATAGAGGAAAGTTTAAATATCATAAGAAATAGAAATAACGTTGATCCAGAGAATAAATAAACACAAGTCATGAAATAATATGTGAAAAGATTAAATAAATCACTTACTTTTCTTTCAAAACAGTTCCTTTCACACATGACAGACATGGTTTGGGCAGACGCGGACATTGAAATAGTCTCACACTCAGATTAATTGAAATAATAATAACATCACAATTTGTGGTTATCACGAGCGTCCCTAGCGGATTCTTACACATTCTGAAGTAAATGGATAATACAACTTTTGATGGTTTAAGCACATACAACGCTCTCTGTTGTAGGAATAGAAAGCAGCATGGTAATTTTGAAAAATAACAGAACTATTGGCTGTAAACATTGGGAACAGTGCAGTCTGTGTCAGATATATCGCAATTTGTGCAGCTATTGTACATGTATCATGCTGTATATTTACGGTTTTTTTAACAGTGTTCTTAATAATTTTCGCTTTATTCTCCATGGAAAAAGCTTTTTGCTTACTAACAGGAGTGACTTTAAACAAACGCGGTCTACTAGTCAAACGATAATCGGCAATAGACTGAAGCATGTATGCTGACCAGTTGACTAGGGAAGGGGAGGAGCTGAGCAGGAGAGTCTATTGTCACCTTTGAGGAAACTGGTTTCTGTCAAAGGAACAAAGGGTGAGGAATGTGGTCGGGGCGAGTCAAATTTGCCGTGAAAAACCTTGAAAAGTGTGAATTTTAGTTCGCTACATCCGAATTCCTTACTTTTGAAGATCGTTATAAGCATTTGAAAATACATTAGTGACATAGGAGTTCGGCTGGGACCATTTGAAAAGTTCGCTACAACCGGGGGATCGTTATATCCCGGGTTCGTTATACCGAGGTTTGACTGTATTTCACTTTATTATTGCCCATTACAAATTGTAATACAGTGTAATTAATTTATTTCGCACAGAAATGTGAGGACTTTATAATTTTTTTATATCGTCAATATTGGAAAATTCGGATATAGTGAACCCTCGGCTATAGCGAACTTCTGAACCAGTCCGTTGAGGGTTCGTTATAACGGGGTTTGACTGTATTTTCCTTGTTTAACAGAAGTTGTACAACAATGTCAGTTCGTTTAACCAGTATTTATTGTCATTGATAAGGATTGTTTTACAATATACATTGTTGAGGACAAATTGCTACTTGGATTTCTTGGTGAATAGGGGGAGAAGCCCCCTATTCACCAAGATTCTCTATTTCAAAAAGTTGTAATAAGTATAAAATTTACAGTAAGTAATTCAATTTTTTCAATGCGTTCGTAAAATTAAAAATTCTTTTTTACTTTTTAGCGCATTTTCCTTAAAGTCGGTTTTCCTTTTTTTTAGAAAGATTATTCTATTTTTCCCTTTTTAGTTTTTAGTTTATTTTAAAAAAATATATTATTTTCTCTTCTCTACAATCTACAAGATAAAAAAAAAACATTGTTAATTTTACTGTCTAGAATTTTAAGAGGTTTTCCTCTCCTTCGCAACTCCAAATAAAAATAATGATAGCCTATTTTTAAGTTCTGCTAAAAATACCATGAACCCTCTGGCTGACAAGGAAATTTTCGAATCTGTAAACTGTTTTTCTATGCAGGAGAGCGTAAATTATATTTCTAACACGTTTCTTTTTTTTTTAATAAAATATTTTTTTTAATTGTTTTTATAGAGAAACTGTTCAAAATTGCCCCAATCCTAGATACAATAGATACTATTCAACCTCTAATGGCGCACCTGAGGCTTGACATTTAAACATTTCCGTTAGTTTTTCGTTTATAATGGAATCAGAGGTTATTTTTGTTTTTTAAATGGCCATTTAAAAAATAAATAGCATCTACATTGTTAAAAAATCCTAAGATCTTGACTCAATCAAATACTTTAAAATAAATTAATACATATTTATTGTTTTAAACAATTGAAAGCTAGCGATCAAAAATTGCTTTGGCGAAATATCTCTTTCTGACAATTATGCTTCAACTGGAAAAACTAACGGAAAAGCTAACATTCGAAGACGTACCAGGAGATGTCTGAACAATAGCCCAGTTGAGAATAAAAGAGAAGGAATAAACGGGGAAAACGAACCAATCGGATAAAATATATAAAATAAATAGAAGAAATAAAGGAAAAAATATTAATAAATAACTAGGCAAAACTAAAAGGAAGAAAATAAGATTACAAAGGTTTGAATAGAGATATATATTCCACGTTTTGTTTGTTTGTTTGTTTGTTTGTTTGTTTGTTTGTTTGTTTGTTTGTTTGTTTGTGTGTTTGTTTGTTTGTTTTTTTGTTTTTTTGTTTGCTTGCTTGCTTGCTTGTTTGTTTGTTTGTTTGTTTGCTTGCTTGCTTGTTTGTTTTCTTGCTTGCTTGTTTGTTTTACATCAGGGATACGTTGCTTTAGTAATTTTTCAAATAAAATGTATCGTCATTTGAATAGCTAGAAGGATTTTATAGAATTACTTCAATAGGCCCTTATTAATGCAAGGTCTTACAGGTTAGTTCTAAAATGAATGTAACTTTCGTAGTGTTGTTTTAGGTGTACGAAGCTCTGAGGAATATTCCAGGTCTGCATGTGTACCTAAAAGACGAAATCCCTGAGCACTACCATGTCAAGCACAACCGGCTGACACTTCCCATCTTGCTCGTTGCTTCCAAGCATTACTACATCCAGGGAGTGAGTATGGATTTTCACACTTATTTCCGTTCTGTTGTACATCTCCTCTGGTAGGATTTTCATTACGACTATGGGAATTAAATATATGAAACATTGCTATGAATTGAAAAATTGGACACTCTGCTAGAAACACTGTAGATCTCAAGACGTGATAATCACGGTCTAGATAGTCACTGGATTTTAAAAGATTTTTTTTTGGAGCATATATGTGCCCAAACTTTTGAAAAAATATATTCCCATCAATATATATCCAGTTTCTCCAAAAATGCATGTAATTTAATATATTTCCCATATTTCTGTATTTTAAAATTTCCTTAATAACCGCCCTTTTAATATAACTTAATTGCGACGTAATAATTTTCCCTCGTGTCCATAAAACTCTTTTTAACCAACCCACATAATTTCTCTATAAGATTTGTGTTTCTTTCTAATGCAATAGAGTTCCCCTAATTTTCGTTGATTATTCAATTTCAGTCTCTATTTAGTCATAACAAACACGAATGCACAAATATTTGGCATAACTTTCACACATTAACACTTTAGGGTTTTTTGAGTGCCTCCTATTAAAAATTAAAAATCCCCTGGGTCGAACCATTTCGGGCCAATAGCTCTCAATAATCTGTCAGAAGCAAATCCCTAAAAATCCCTGTCTTTATAAATGAAAAATCCCTACGAGAGAACACACTCTCTTATTCTTAATGTACACCTGATGCTGTAACAAAACTTATATCGTCTCTGGAGGAATGCATTTTTTAAACCTACATTATCAGCCCTTATTGTTGTACTTTTACGACTGCCCCCTAAAAACCATGACGACTGCCCCTTTAAAATAAATTTTATAAGCTCATATTTTTTAATTCATTTAAGTACTTATTTAAGAATTTTAATTATAAAAATTGTATTGACAATATAAGTTCAGAGGGTCGTAAAAATAAGGGCCAAAAATGGCCCCAGAGTATCACAAAAATAGTGAGATATAAAACCATATTCATACACATAAACGTGTCGAAATGAAATATGTTTTTCCACAGAATTTATTTTCCGCTACAAAATATCATTTCGTAACAAAAATCAATACAAATAATATGAATTTTCAATACGGAATGATTTTTTTATACTGAATGATTCTTTTTATGTGTGCGTGTTCGACAAAGATATCTGATTATTTTTTACGGAATAGTTTAAAGGCACTTTAACTACTTTCTTCATATGGCTGGTGGCTCCAAACCCTATGGCCATGTGTGTAACACTGAATGCATTTGAAAAGATATTTTATTCTGCTACTTATACAAACCCACATATATTTATGATGCTCTGAAAGGTTTTCGTAAAAATATCTTTCTAATTTTGTAACTTGCATTTGTCTATTCTTTATCTTTTATTTTTTTGAAGGCATATATTTTATTTCAGCATTTTTTTTTATAATGTTACACATTGAAATGATTATGCACTAAAAAGTTAGGTTTGTTAAAATGTACACTGTTAAAAATAGGTACACAAAAATAAATAAAATGTACTCATTTTTGAGTACATTTGTGGCTTCGAATACATAAGTTTCAATTTTGAAAAAGACATGTACTTAAAAATGAATACAATGAGTAAAAATGAATAAAAGAGCAGTAACTTGCCTACATAGGCTGCCTTCATAAATCAATTAAAAAAATATCGGCAATTACAAACAAGACTTACCGGTAATCGAACCCGTATTCTCAGGCACCGTAGTTCAGTGCCTTTTCTTTTGTACTACCAGGGCGACGTGAAGAATTTGTAAACAGAAGAAATGTTTAAAAGGTGTGCCAAAATAATGGAAAGTAAGATTATTGAGTTGTAACATCTCAGGTTCCATTTAAGCCATCGACATCAAATGATGTTGGAAACCATCTTCTGAACAACTATTTTAAGTGTGCCAGGTCGCTTTGTTAAGATGGCTTGAACAGAAGCTGAGATGAGCAATATTATGAGATGAGCAATAGGAATTCGTAAAATGAATACAATGAAATGAATATAAAAATACGATTACTTAATTTTGAGTACGTCATCGCTCATTTACGATGCAATTGTACTCAAAGAAAAACGAGTTAGTTCATGTACTCATTTTTAAGTAAATTTTTTTACAATGTCCATATTTAATATATCTTTTTACTTTCTGTATATTTTATGTCAAATTAATATATGTTTCTTTTAAGGAATGAGTTTGTACATGACATATAATAAATTATTTTAAAATATAAAATTTCAATATATTTATGCCAAATAAAAATTTGTCGCCAAGCCCCCATGGCCATTATTTGCATGTGATCATTGCATTATTTGCACTGAATGAATTTTAAGAGGTTCTATTCTTTTATTGACAAACCCACAAATATATATCTATGACATCCGTAGATGTTCTGAAAGATTTTCTTAACAATATTTTTTATTTTGTAGCAATCATTGAATAATTCTTTATTATTTATTTTCTTGCAGCTGGACATTCCTGGCAAAAGCATCCCAACGGGATCTTCCATATCCCTGGGATCCCACGGCTACGATCCCTTTGAAGTTCCCGACATGAGGGGGATATTCTTCGCCAGGGGACCCGGTGAGAGTCCATTCATTTTCTCGATTTCAAACTATCTCTACTCCTTTAAAATCAATTACAATTTTAAGATCATGCCAAATTTAAATGCAGTAATTCTTAGTGTTAACTTTTTTTACTGTTAAAAATAGCTACTCAAAAATAAGTAAAATGTACTCATCAAGGGTGATTAAGTTTAAAATAAAACAAAAAAAACAATCGAAAAAACAATTGAAACAGATGTAGTATAGGACATTTGGCGCGGTTTTTTTTTTTTTTTTTTTGCTACGAAAAATTGCCGTTAAACATAGCATAGAGTTGCCAGATTGAAAGTCGCCACAAGAATCGGAAAATACCAACAATGTCAGGTGTAACCCTTATATAAAACACGCCAAAAAAAAATCGCGCGCCAAATGTCTTATACTACATCTGTACCAAAACTTTAAGAAAACTGCTCTAAAAAGTAAAAAATAATTTTTAATTTTACGAACAAGTTAAAGAAATTTAATTATTTAATATCAATTTTATACTTATTACAACTTTTTGAAGTTGGTGCCAATTTACAAAGAACAAACTTAAATTTTAGCACCGATTTCAAAAAAGTTGTAATTAATTTTAAATAATTCAATTTCTTCAACTGGTTCGTAAAAATAAAAATTATTTTTTTACTTTTTAGCGCATTTTCTTAAAGTCGGTTTTCCTGTTTTAACAAAATAATAACTAGGAGGCTCCGCCAACCCCCGGAGGATTGCTATGCTAATCTTCATAGGTTTGCTCCGCAAACCACTTCTCGCTTCGCTCGCTAAAAGGTAGGACACAATAACAATGTGTCCTAGTAACAATACTTTTTTTAATTATATTACCAAAAACTTTAAACGTTGAAACTGTAAATTTAAATTATAATTCATCTTGGTTTCAATACATTTTTTGCCATGTAAATCAATATAAAATCATTTAATTTAATTTCTTTAAAACTACAAATGAAAACAATGGAACCACTGGCAACCCATTATTTATTATTTTAATTCTACCATTATTTTTTATTTTCCACGTTATTTTCAGACCTTTCCTGCGTTTTAGTTTAATTTATACATTATTGGTAGTTTGTTTTGGCATAATTGACGTTAAGCTTACCATACTCTTGCCTACCAGAAGTGTATACGTTACGAAGTTAAAAGGTCATAAAAATGAAGTTCATAGAAATCTAGCTTTCAAAATTGCCAACAGATAGCGCCACCGCAATGTTCCGCTCATGTAAAGTTTAGAAAAGCGTTTTTCTAAACTTCTATTTTTAATATAATAGGGTTTATATTCTTCCTAATTTAAGCTGACATCAACAAAATAATTATTTACTAAGGAATTGAAGCGGCTAATCTTCAAAATGGCTTACATAATGGCAAAATAAAAATGCGGGCGCAACAGAATTTCGTAAACAAACTAACTGTTGCCACTTCGCGTACAAAAAAACAGCGTTTTTCAATAACCGCGTAAGAGAAATATATATAAAGATAATTGAATACTATCACTAGTTCCAATGACGAAAATGTTCATTTCCTTTCTAATCTTCTAGGCGTTCGAAGAAACTACGTGTCTTCACCTCTGCAAATGGCGGACATCTACGGCATTCTATGCGAACTGTTAGGCATACAACCTTTGCCGAACAACGGCACGACAGGTGTTACGCAAGGAATAGTGGCTCTCCCTTACTCTTTGGCCAATAGATTAGCACACTGCTCATGGACGATTCTCATTGTAACCAATACAATTTTATGTTCATATTCACATAAAAATTTCTTTATTTTAACGTGACAACATGAAAAGTAGGGTTTTATAAACTTATTTTTATAAAGAACGCATTAAAATTTTTTTATGTAATATGTGTCTGGCAGGAACAACATTGGTGAGCAATGAGTCTGTTGTTGGTCGTCCATGTTTTTATTTGTAAAACTCTCTTGGGTTTTTTCTGTAAAGTTTTTCCATTGAACTACAACGCTTATCTTATTTAAAAATTGAATTAATAAAATCTGAATTATTACAAATAATCAGATTGATTAGTTGAAATTATGTGGAAACTACACAGTTGAAAATAGGTATTTAAAAATAAACAAAATTTTCTCACTTTTGAGTATATTCGATGCTTATTATGACTCCAAATACATAAGTTACTATTTTGAACAAGACATGTACTCAAAAAAATTAGTATAATTTGTAAAATGAATAAAAAGAGCAGATGCCAGCCTACATAGGCTGCCTTCATAAATCCCTTCCAATAAATATCGACAATTACTTCCAAGACTTACCGGGAATCGAAACCAGATCCTCAGTAACCCAAGTTCAGAGCCTTATCCGTTAAACTACCAGGACGACTTGAAGAAGCTATAAACAGAAGAAATATTAAAAAGTTGTACCAAAAGAATGGTAGTAAGATTATTGAGTTTATTTAAGAAATCGACATCAAGTAATGTGGAAAACCGTTTTCTGAACAACTATTTTAAATTTGCCAGGTCGCTTTGTTAAGAATGTTTGAACAGAAGCTGAGATCAGCAATATTAAATCATATTGCTCATTTTTGAGAAAGTACGGTTGCTTAAATTTGAGTACGTCTTCGCTCATTTACGATGCAATACTCGAGTAACATAGATCCTTGGTTGTAACTTCCTATATCCGATACTCCCCCTTGGGCTCGAGCAATTACTTTAACCCTATCGGTTAGAGTATCGGTGAAGCACACTTAAGGCCGCTTTTACATTTAACGACACGACACCGATAAATCGTATACGATTTCAGTGGCACGATATCGGGGTACGCAAAATACACATACGAACCCGGGCGCTTTTTCACTAGCCGATACGATAACGATATTGTCGTTGCCGATCAGACGATACAATTTATCGGAACGTTTTATCGTGGGCACGCGCCTTCCCTACTTCATCGTGACGACATTTTGAGTTTGTGTCCGAAAAACTTAAGTTGCCGTCCGCTATAGTCTACTGTGTTTTGTTTTATTTATATTATCAATATGGCTTTTAAGTTCGATATTGTGAACTTGTGTGAATTAATGGAAGTAAAGACCTGTATTTGGGATAAGCGAGATGAATTTTACAAGAACAAGATTGTTCGAGAAAAGGCATGGGAGGCAATATTTAGTCAAACCGTCGCCAATAGCCCACTGTTCAGCTCTAGTGGTTAGCTTTAGCTCTAGCTTTTTGTAAACATTCAAATAAAACATCAAAATCTCCTTCAACATGTCTTGCTTTGATAATATCATGCACCCAGAAGCGTTTTGTTATTGATCTCTTCTTTCTCCTTAAATACAGTAAATACAACAATCGCAGTTTGTTATAATGTAATTTGTTGCGATGCGCCATATCGAGAATAGATGTGCTCTCGACAACAAACACACACGAACTGAATGTAAAAATTGTCGTTTTCGGCGAACGATATCGGTGCAATGAAAAACTGACCACCAGACGGTACGATAAAACGTTGTGTCGTCCCTCCGCGATCGTTCACGATTTATCGGTGTTGTGTCGTTAAATGTAAAAGCGGCCTAAGGGTCCTGGTTCGATTCCGGGGACTTACAGGTCCAATTACTTACAGGTCATAAAGTAGGAATAAAAATAACTAAATTTAAATATATAACTAAAAAAGATCTTAAGTGGCCACGTTAATTTCTTTTTCGTTTTTCCCAGGACCCTACATTTGATATCAATCGTTTCACATCATTTTAAACAATGTCATAATCATAATTATTTAATTTACAAAATAAAGAATTAAATTATTATAACGAAATAAAATTAATATGTACGATAGAAAGTTTAAAAAATTTCTGGCATTTTATTCACTAACCCCTATCACCCCTATTTTAACATTCTAAAGAAAAGAAAATATTAGCTATTTGCTCTATACCGTGAAACGGAAAATCCTCAAAACCCGAAAGAAAATCATTTCCCAAGGCTATTTCCCAATATATTTCTCATACCCTAATGACAGATGCCCGTTGCATAAGAAACCACAAAAGATATAAAAAGTTGAAGGGAAAATTTTCGAATTCACTTGGTTACTTTCTCTTTTTTCGAACCCAATTTAAACTTTAGTGGCGAATTTTTCAAGAAAATTCGGTTCGAAATAACGGGAACGCCGCAACCCTTTTTCTAAACTAGATACCATTAAGAAATGCAAAACGAGTGAAATATAGAGTTACGATTATTTCCTTTATCGTTTCGTGCTTTCGCAGTATTTCTATTATATTAGAATAAAACAAAAGAGAATATCTGTAGGCCGTTGAACATCACTTACCACTGATCTGACACGTCTGAAATTTCAAACATAGTCACTATTCAAAGTTTATTTTTGTATCAAAAATTTCTCTTTGGTGTACATACACACTAGTAAATGCGAAAATCGACCAAAAATTACAATTTTTTTTTTCTATGATATTCCGTGATTCATTAACTTTCAGATGATACCACAATTGAATAAATATTCATTACGATTTTTTTATCTTGGTAAATTCCTAGAGTACGGTGCCTCCTTGGTGCAATTCTGAAAATTGGTGCCAAGGTCTTGGTAAACTACGTGAAGCAGTGCGAGGGGAAAAAATAGGGTTGCCGTACATCGTGATATAGCTAGGAACGGAAAGTTCCAATTGCGGCCCATGGCAACCTTTTGTCTGGGCGATAAGCAATTGTTTTCTTCTTTGAGAATATGGTGAACCTGGCTCCCTTCGGCCGCAATTGGGATATTGCCGCTAGGAATGTCATAAAATAGGGTTGCTAAAATATAAATTTTATCGCTCAATAATTGTCGCCAAATCACATTTGGCGAGGGCACCGTACACTGGGAATTAACCTTAATTCTTATTTATAAAGAGTAATTGTAGGGCTCTGCTTGCAATCAATGGAAATATTATTTGTAAACTTTAAACTCAATTTCTGAAGAATTATAATTTCGACATATTTGAAAACATGATAACTCAAGTTTGTTTAATCTTTTTGAGAAAGTTATTTTTTTATTAAGTTTATATTAACTGTGAGATGTTATAAACCTCAATCATAAAAAATCATTTAAAAAATGAATTTTTAGTAGAATTTTGAAGTTTGAAAAAAAAGTTCGACTTTCGAAGTATAAAATTATTTTAAAAAAACTTTAAATGCCACAAAATTTTCGGAAATTTAAAACAATAAGAATGATACTACGAGTAATTTCCAACGAAAATTATGTTTCTAAACCAATTACAACTTAGTTTTTTTATACTCTCGAGATAAAATATTATTTTTTTTTAAATTTTATGCCATTATAACTCTTTGGATGTTTAGAACATTAAGGAAGATACTACAGGTAATTTCCATAAAAAATTATGCTTCAAAATTAATTACAACTTACGCAATCATGTTTGAAAAAAATAATAATTATCTTATAAAATGCTAATTAGCATTTGACTTTGTTCATGGTTTTTTAGTATGGATCATCATGACTTTTAAGGTATTTTCATATATGAAAACATTGCATTTTCAAATTTATAATTATAAAAAAAAAATTGCAATTGTGTACGTACACCTTTCAATTTTGTAAACTTATAAGAACATTTCTTTTTTAATTTGACTTTTCCATTGGGAAAAGTCAAAGAAATATTATTAAAAGGCGTGGCCGATATCTTAAGGTGTTTTTTTAATGTATTCCCCCCCCCCTTTTTTATCGTTATTTAATTCTTCTTTAGTTCGGCGCTTCAGCAAAATGGCCGCTGTGTCGTTTTTCGTGCCCAAACTAGTTTGTTTATGCGTTGGAACCTGCTTAAAGGGGCGTTATCAGATAGTTGTAATATTAAATAGAGAGCGCCTTCAATACCAGACTCTCGTAAGGCCGCGGTGTCAACATTGAAAAGAAAAACCCACATCACGTGGTTATAGCGCTGCCACATTTGGCGTTCAGACATCTGCAGGAGTTTCAAATTTGGCGCAACTTCTCTTTTGGTGATAAGGAGTTCTGTCCGTATTCAACATATATGTACGTATTTACTTATTTTCAAACAATATGCGCTAAATATTTCCTCTTCATTAACGAAACGAAAATATTTTATTTGTGTTCAATACTCGAAGAAGCGAAACTCTTTATATTTCTCAGGTTTTATTGTTCATATTTTCTTATTGAAGTATACAAAATAACAATTGAAAGAACTTCGCTTATGGTAAATTTTTTACATAAAAACGTAATGCAATTATTTCAAAACTACAAAGTGAGAAAAATCTCTTTAATATATCTGTTAAATTCCCTTAAATTGTGCCACTCGTTCAAAAAAAACTATATTTAAATACAAAATTAAACACAAAACCATATTACAATACTTCGATCTCGTTTAGTTCTTAAAGTCGCCAAGGCCTGCCAAGTAATATTGACGCATGAATGAATTGGCATTTCCACATATCACGTGGTTTCAATGATGGACACACGGAAATCAGCATTTTTATTTCTCTATTTGTATCATTACTCTATGGGCGTTATCCATTCGCCAATTAATCGAAGACAATACATTATCTTGCGCTTAGAACAGAAAACAAAAAAAAAATACATTTGTTTATTTTCTTTTCTTCAAAAATTAAACCTAATTAAATCTTCGGTTGGAGCCGCAGGTAACAGCTGGTATATTATATTCCGAACCATCCAATTTTACCGATAATGTAAAAGTGAGATTTTCTTTTTTAAATCAAACTTTCGAAATTTTAATAAGTGCAGCCATTGCTTATAAAATCTGTTATTGTTTATAAATTCGTTCAGTGTTAATTTTATTTATGTAATAAATTATACACACAAACATATTTTGAGGCATAAAATATTTAAGATTAAGCGTTCTTTCCGGCTTGTAAAGTTTCAGAGATCTTATTTGAATTTTTGTGCAAATAAATAAATTGTATTTTATCGTTTACAAGTAAAGTCTTTATTTTAAATTAATAAATCACCCAAGAGAGTATTGCATGTTAAACTATATATTTCGGTAAAAATTTTATGGGACACACTTGGTACAAAGTATATATGCTAATATTTTTGTACCAAGTTTTATGGTTTTAAGGCATATATGTTATTTCAAACATTTTTTTTTAACATGTCAGACATTGAAATGAATGTGTATTAAAAATTTAGGTTTATTAAAATCTACATATCAGTTTTATATTAAATATATCTTTTTTATTTCTGTATACTTTAATGTCAAATTTATCTATGTTCATTTTAAAGGATCTGTTTGTACATAACATGAATAAACTATTTTAAAATATAAAGTTTAAAATATATTTTTACGAAATAAAATTTATGATAAAATCTGACTCAGAACTTTGTTATTTTCACAAAATAAAGCATCAAATAAAATATAAAGAAACACTTATTTGAAATGTATTAGTCGAATTTTAAAACATTCAAAAGAGCAGGTTATTTCTTGCTTAATTTATAATTTAACAAATAAAAAGTATTCCGATAATTAGCCTCAAATAAAAAAAACTAGCATTGTTAAATGAGGTAAAAATATAACCTGTGACCAAGGATAGTGAAGACCATATATATATATATATATATAAGGTGTGCTCGTGTTTCGCTTTTTGAAAGGGGCAAGAAAAGTATCTTTTAGACGTCATTTTAGCTCCGCCTTACTATGAGTTTTTGATCATTCTCATTGGCTGTGTGTTTCAAGGTTGGGTAACAACTGGTGATTTAATTTTTAATTAGCAAAATAATGTAAATATCTGTAAATAATTGTGTTCAAGTAGCTTCACTGCTAATCCGTCCTTGTTTTGTTATGTCCCCGTATTTTACTTGATTGAATACAAATGCATTGACATGATGGTTCCGACACCCATTTTACTCTTTCAAAATTCATGAACATGCTCTCGTGGCAGTTAATATTATTTTAATACGCTTAATTTATTAAGCAAATCTTTTGCAATTTTTACATACTAAATACAATCCTTAAAATATAATTTTAACTCTTAAAATTTAGCAAATTCTAAATAAAGTTAACGATCGTCACTTTTAAATAGTTCACAAAAAAAAAACGAATAGATGGCAGCACGTCAAGAACCATTGGTTCAAATCGATTTCGGAATATTTTATTAACGAAACAACTCTGCAAATCGATTCAAATTGTTTTTTGAAGCAAATTTTAACTGTTTTCTTTTAAATAAATTCCTGATTAGTTAAAAACAATAATTCTTGTTAAATTAAGTACTCCTTGTCAATAGCGACAATTACTCCTAAAACGACTGTACAAACGAGAGCATTAGACACGCCCACAGAAGGCGGAGGAAGGCCTCACTATGACGTCAAAGATACTTTTCTCCGCCCTCCGTCAGAAAGCGCGAGAACCAGCACACCTTTTATAGTCTCCACTATCCTTGACCTGTAACGGAAGAAAAGAAATCTCATTACGCACGTTTCACTCGTTCGTGTAGAATGGGTCTGAGACTTAGTGATGAATAGCTTCTTGAATAGACTTAACATGAATAGCTTAAATAAAATATAGCCTGAAACTGAACGTTATAAAAATGAAATATTCATATAAAATATATGAATAATTTCATATATTTCATATGAAAATGAGGTTATTTTTAATTCTTTTTCAGAACTTACAGGAAATATTGACAACTAAACTACCCGGAATAAAGGCGTAATTGCCGTTTTAATTATCCAAATTTGAAAATTCCCTGATTTTTTTGTGAAATTTTGAAAAATTCCCCGATATTTCCAGAATTAAAAAATTTCACGATAATGCCCTGATTTTCCAGGTTATGTTACCACCCTGTCTAATCTTTCAAAATTAGAAGAACATGTACCAATGATATTGTCACTCCTAATAAAAATCCCTTGCCCAAAGTTTATTTTTTTTACATATAATTAGTTACGACTAAAAACAAAAATCACCTAAAATATGTATTTCGGAATGTTGAAACTGACATATAGTGCTAGGACAAATAAGGAAACTCAATATTGCAAAAAATTAAATTCTGTTGTTTTAATGCATTGTAATATTATTTTCTTTTTTAATAAAAATGCAATAAAAATACATCATTCATACATATTTATGCTGCTTAGTTTTTTTTTAAAGATTGTTGAAAACTGTAAGTAAAATATATAAATTTATTAAATATACAAGCAACAAACATTTTATGATAAAGTGTATAATTGGAAGAGAAGCAGACATTTTAAATACAGTTCCTTACATGTATCCATGACAATATCTATAGTCCAACTGTCAATATTCGATTTATTTGAGAAGGAAAAAAAACTAATAAACTAATCTGCATGGTACCAAAGATGGATATAAAGCTACTATGGAAATTTTTAAATAAAAATGTTTAATACAAAATCAAATAATTTTTTACTCAATACTTAATAAAAAATATTTTTTTTAATATAAATTAGTTACTTTACAAACATATCTATGACATGTTCTTTTTTAAATATGTATAAACCTTCTTGAAAATAATGCATTTTTTTTTTAAAGCAATTTTTTAATCAAAATGCTATATATATAAAACAAAAGAAAATATTTTTTTCTGCTATACATTTGTACATTGTTGAATAAAATTATAAATTTCGTATTTCAAAAGATTTACTTTCCTTCTAACTAACCATGTATTGTTTCGTTGACTGTGTCACAGAATACACAACATTAATCAATGCCCTCTTTAACATGAACATTTTCTTAGTATAGATAACATCCTTACTAAGTGTTCAGAAGGCATTTTACCAGTCATACAAAGAAATACCATATCTAATTTTAAAATCTAAATTTATATTTTAAGTTACTGAAGTCACTTTAGTAACTTTAAAAATACTCAGTTAACAGAAACAAGATTTTTTTTAATTTATCATAATTTAATATAGCTAATCGAAAAATGTACAAAATTTATAGCTAAATTTCATAGAGTATATATACTTTTACTTACAAAACGATATAGCAAATAATATAATGCAAATCTAAAGGGATTGTTTGGAAATAATATTTTATTTTCGAATAATAATTCCATCTCAAAGTATATATATATATATTTAGATGTACAAACCCTACCTAATCTAATCTTAAATAAAAATGAACCCTTATTTTTTTTTAATTAAGTTTTACATTTCTTATTTTCTTTTCCTTAAATAGTTTTATTCAATACTCTGTGTATCATTAAGCCAAGAATTAAATTATAACTAAACTAAATTATGAAAAAGATTTCAATGATGAAAAAAAAAATGAAGATATCTTATTTTTATCTTCCAATAATTATAAGAAATATTTTTTTTAAAAAATACTCCTTGAATTAGATAATATATTTAACCTAACTGCACACAAAAAAAATAGGATAATTTAAATTCCTAACGATTTTAGCATATTTTTATATAATAAAAGGAGATATCTGTAAAAAGCTTATATATTGGTCACACAAACAAAATATATGTAAAAAATTTATTTTACAAAATTCTTTCATTTAAATTTTGTGCTTGTATTTTAAATAGACTAATTTCAATAATGAATCAAATTAAGATGCATTTATTATGCATAAAAGAGTGGGTTGAAAAGTAAATGAACACACATTTGTGTAATTATACATACATTCATACAAAACAAGTAACAATAAACATGGAAAACAGTTATGCCAACAGAATGCTCTGCAATACAAATTTTGATTACAATTCGAAATGTAATGCAAAAATGTGGAAATAAAGCATTTAAATGTTCACAAAAAATATTCTCTAAGGAAAGTTATGTATTGAAGAGTTAAACAGTTCCAAGAAATTACTGTTGAAAAATATTTCCAAATATATCAAAATAAAGGCAAAAACCTTGCTTTAAAAACCAATCCGAGTCAGTTAGAAATTTACAAAAATTAATTTTTTTAAAAAGTAATAAGTGCAGATATAAAAGAGTATACCAATTTCAAATTACAAAAAGTGCACAAAATGCAATATTTCCTGCACTATATAAATTTGATTTTTTTTTTTATTTATAGAACAGCAAAAAAACACTATGCGACTGATTTTTGTTCACTTAAGAAATAGCTGAACTCAAACAAATGTATAATAAAAATTTAAAAACATACATTAGGCAGGTATATAATTACATAGTTATATAAGTATATAATTATATAAATATATAATGCCCAGTGGGAACACAGCAATTAAAATAATCAAGGGGGGGAAAGTGCATATCTTAAAATGTGCCAAATGAGCAATAACAATCAAAAACCTAAGATTTACACAAATACTTTTTAGCAATTGGCTATAAAATAGCAAAACTCTAATTTGAAACACCTTTATATCACATGTGGGTGCTAACAGAAAAGAGGAGGGGGGGGGGGGAGGGGATAAGAATAAGTATGAAAGTACAAAACTGAGTACAAACTGAGGGCATAAAAAAAATCCATACAAAATATAACAAGTCTCAAACACAAATATACTTTGACAAATGAGCAAAAACAAGATATCAGTGCAACACTGTACAGAGAGATGTTTACTTAGATATGTATCATGAGGCATTAGCACAGAATGAGTCAGTCAGAACAGCTGGATGAACGATGTGTTGCTATGCACTAGTTAAAGGTAGAGAACAGAACCATGGCACAGATTGCAGCATTGCAAATTTGGAGCCCTTTTCTCAAAGTTCACACATAAGAGTATTTGCATAGTTGAACCAAACCTAAATGGTTTGTATTTGACTGAAATTGCTTTTCAAAAGTCAGCGTCTTTTTTTATCGGCCAAGATTGTTCAGGTAGCGTGCTGCGCAAGAGTCAAATCCGCATTGCTCTTTTGGCTTGTAAATTTAAAATAAGTTTCATGAAATTCACTGCAAGCAGGCCTGTACTTTTTCTATCCATTCCTGGGCTGCCACGCTGTCAGCTGCCATAAAATTGTAAGTCCTTCTGACAGTGCGTAGCTAAAGAAGAAATATATGTTATTTGATAAAAAATAGAGTAAAGTGCTTTAAAAGAAGTTTCCAAATTTTAAATACAAATTAGTTAGCATTTGATTTGGCCAATTCGGCATGAAAAGTGCCCCTAAATAATACAAGGTTAGCTTAAGTAATTCATCGGGTGGGTTTAAAACCTCTTTTATTTAACAGTACAAGACATATAAAGATATAAGAAAAGATATATATAGTCACCAAGTTTCAGGTACATACTACAGACGTTCAACGTGTGTGCTGTTGGTCCCACATTGATTACAAAGACCATATGAAGATCCAGTTCATTCCATATGCCCACTATTGACAGTCCATATGACAGTATTGACATTCCATATGGATGATGAATGAAAAGATGCATTCACTAACCTCAATGCCAACAACACAGCAAGAACTGAAGGAACGTACCACTACTGCAGTTACGAACATTGACAGGAACATGCTATTGAAGATATGGAGCAAACAAGATCTCTGTTTGGATATGTGATGTTGGCCAATAACGTACACATTGAACATATGTAGTATGTATCTGAAACTTGTTAACTATGTGCATCTTTTAGTAAGGTATTATACTTCCAAATGAAAAGTGTTTTGAAACTTGATGAATCATTTAGGCTAACGTTGAATAAATAATGTACAGCAAATACAAGTTGCTTATTTATTTAAACACTAAAAAATACAAAATTTATGTTTTAGAAATCCTGTTTTGTCTAATATATTTTAAAGCAGTGAAAAATCTACAATCCCCCAATAACTCAGTACAAACAGTATTGTGGAATATACGGATTTCAGTATAAATAGTGGCAAAACTTGCTTTGTAATAATTATTTTAAACAGGCATATGAAATAACATAACATATGAAGCCAACTTAACAAACGCAACAATGTTAAATGTAAGAAATGCTGCACCCTGCACCCTTATGAAGAAGAGGTTAAAATAATTAGAAAGGCTAAATCACTTTTATAAAAGTTTTCATATTTTATTAATACTACGAATTAATAAACCCATTACTTTAAATTGAATACTATGTCTGAAATAATACGAAAAAATTACAATTTACTGAAATTGTTATTAAACTTATAAAACAGTTATGGGAAATACTAAAAATGTAGAGGAAATCGCAGTGCTTACATCAAAGAAGGCCTTTTCATCTGCTTTTTTGGGTGCACCTTGAACTGATGTGGCAGGCGCTACAGACATCACCTCTGCTAAATCAATGAGTCCTTTACTGTGGGAGTCCTCCATTGCATCATAGTACCTCAGCTGCAATGAAAGTATAAAATTAGTATATTTTACTTTATTTATACACACAAAACCAAAGATAAAAAAATAACAGAAGGAGATGTTATCGCAATAACACATTGCATAAAAAAGTGTCAAATTGTATTTCTTGAATTATAAAGGGATATACATCATTCAAAGGCATTTACATTTTAATTGTAAATACCCAAGGCTCAATTTATGACAAGACAACCATAGTTGTAAGCAAAGATGAAATTTCTTACGCATCTTGGATACACAAGTTCGGCAGGAAGCTTCAAATTTGTAAGGAAAACTTCCATACTTGCAAAATAACTTTGCATATGAAAACTTTCCTCACAAACATGAGTTTTCTCATTTTCTTCAGATGTTTTTTTATATAAGTGTTGCCACCATCCAGCAGTACAAATAAACTGTAATAGTTTTTCAGGAATTGGCCTGTCTTTATTTTTATCACTGTATGTAATCTTTTATTATTCATTGTACTACTGTATTAGCCTTGGAATGACACACCACCACCATAATGTGTGCCCAAAAGCAAAGAAGCCAAAGATAGGATACCGGAGCTTTTGAAAGATTTTCTATCAATGATTTCAAGTTAAGTTGAAAAAATTGCATTTGTGCATTTTCCTTCACAAAAAAAAAAACAATGATCTAATTTATATTATTATATTACTGATAGAGGATTTTAAGTATATGAATTCTAGAGTCGCTTTCAATCACAAAATGCTGAAAAGCCTCAAATGAGTAAAACAAATTTCGCAGGGGAATGCAATTATATGTATTTTTTAATATTAATATATTATCAGTCCTAAGCGCTTTCATATATTCGCTTTTCATTTCAGTGGTTTTATATAGGTTTCATACGCCTTAAAAACCAAAGGATATAAAAATAAATTAAAAATTGCTTATAAGGAATAAAAATTAAAACTAATCATTTTTCTAATTGAATACAAATATAAAGGCTACAATTAATGGTAACTACATTTTATCACAAACATTTATTGAAATTCTCTTGCTAAAATTTTTAATTCTTGTTCCTTAAAATTTATGTTTTAAAAGAAGAGTTATAAATTTCGACATCAATTGTACAGTTGAGTACTATATAAATTTATATATTCGAAAATTAACTAGCCACAAGTTATATTCTTTTTAAATTACACAAATTAGAAATGTACATATTTATGAGGTACTGTATAAAATCTCTATAAGCCATAAACCTTAAGATGCTTTATTCAAATAAATTCACTTATTAATCTGATAAATTACTAAGACGTACGGTTCTTTGAATAAACACAATTATAAAATATATTTGCTTACCTGATGTTTGATTGAGTCCAGAACAAACCATCGCTGTTTCCATCCTTTGAGTAAAGCTCCTCTTTTATAAAGGTATCCTTCATGCGTTCTGTTTTCAGCTACATTCGAGGAGAATTGATCGTAATATTGACTGCTTGTTTGAAGTGCTGTCACACCTATTTGGGACGATTTTAAAACTTATTCATATGTAATGCACTTTTAAATGAGTTTCGGATGTAATATACCATACGTTTTTTATCTCTTTTAAAAAATAGTTATTTTTATCAATTAAGATTATGCAATCCTACAGTCTTAACACTGATGCTCATTATGTTTGCTCATTATGTATGCTGCTGCCTCATTATGTTTTTTTTTAATCTTATTTGTTCGTGATTAACTTTTTAAGAACTATTGAACATTTTAACCAATTCTAAACAAAATACTCAATAATAGCTATATATTAAACAATAAACTATGAATTAAAAACTTTTGGTTGATATACACAGAGTTTGATCTTGTAAGCTGCTGATCATGAGTTTTATCAACTGGGAATGCTGTTAGATTTTCAATAAGCAGCCCCCTATTATCTTAATCATGGTTTTACATTTTAACTGGTTTTAATTTTTAATGGGGTTCTGCAGCTTGAAGAAATAAGAAAATTGAATCAATGCTTGTGATTAAAAAAAATAATCTTACTTGATGTTACAGATGAGCTTTCAGCACTTCCACCCTTTGAAACTGACACCGAAGCAGCTCCAGAATCACTAACAGATTTGTATTTTGTGCAGTTCTTAGGTACTTGCTCCAAGCACTTTTCGTGACAATTGTAACCACAATCAATGCATCGCATTCCTACAGAGATGGAGAAAATATAAATGAAATCATAATTACTTGAAAGGAAACTTTTAAATATATTTTACAAACTCAAATGCTGCATGTAGTAAACAACCCTATATACTAAATACATAATGTAATTGCATCTAAGTCCACTAGTAAATTACAAATCAAAACTAGGATATTGAAGAAAGTTTTTTTTTAAATTATTGTTAGACAATTGTTATTTTGCTTTTTAGTAATTGAAAAGAAACATTTACTGAATATTGAAAGTATCATTAATTATATATTTACAGTTAATTAGATATTTACAGTATTATATCAAAAATATTAAAATTGCATAATGGAAACTTAAAAGCGAAGTAAAGTAACAGAACTGGAAAGTCTGAAATAATAAAGTTAAAAATAATAGTTCCCAAAAGAAATTTCCATAGTATTATACCCTAACAAAACTTGCATCAAATTAATAATTTTGTATTTAAAAATTCAAAACATATAAATAATTTGGGTATATAAATAATTATATACCAAAATAAAAAATTGTCAAGTAAAATATACACTTAATGAAGTTTATAACTAATTATTTTCCCTAGCTAAGAAGGAAATTGAAAATAGTTTTTTCATGTAAATAATATTTTGTTTGATATAAAGGGCACAGCAAATGAAGTTTATGAAGTCAACACAAATAACACATATATGGAAAATTCAGTTCAATCATATATATTTTATAAATAACTGAAATATTAAAATTAAACAATAAAAAATAAATTGCATTTGAGAAATCTCTAATTTACACAAGTCTTGACTAATGTCATTTAAAAAAAACAGATTAAATTTTACTTAAAACAGATTAACTAACCAATAGAAAATAGGATGTTAATATAAACAAAATAAATTTCCTGAAAACCAAGGATTTATCTATTACTTAAATGCTTTCTTTTCTTTAGATCTCTCTACAACTTAGAAATAAGGGAAAGAAGGTGATTTTGTGAAATACAAAAGTTATAATTTTTATTTTATATATTAACGTTCTTTCCATTTTTAGTACCAAAGAAACAACATAATTTGAGATTACTATCAAACACTTGCAGCTTGATTTATTTTTACTAGCACAAGTCTAATTTCGAGTTTTTATAGATTAGGTATGCACTGCATTTCTTTAAAAAAAATTAAATGTAAGTAAGGAAATAAATAATATTCATAACTTAGATTTTCAACGGTCAACTCACCTGTTTTCACTAATCCCCACAGCACATGGGAGCAGAAGTCACAATAAGTAGGTGTAGTGTAGTTGTACTTCTCAAAGCGATGGGGGTGGGAATATACCTGCGGCTGGGTGGCTTCTCCGACCATCTTACCTCGGACCAGGATTTCAATGGTGGACCTCTTGTGGAAGGACCTCCCGTGGGATCTCACCATCTGGGTCGTGAACGAAGATTGGCGCTGAAAGAAATGGAGGCATTCAAAATAAAATATACACAGAAATTGGTTTAATTTTATAAGCTAGACTGAAAGAAACAAACTAAATATATTGACTATATAGTATATCTTTAGTAAGATATTATTCAGTCATTAATTTTTACAATGCTTCATTTTATTTTATATTGCAGACTTAAATATAACTAACAGGTTCTGAATTGTTTTAATTTTTTCATAAACTATAACATAAAAGGTTAATAAAGACTTTCTGAGGACCCAAACAAGGATCAAGATTAATATAATTTTAAAGACGAAAAATATTGAAAAGGATTCATTGCAATAGGCCGAGAAACTCAGTACACTATTTGTGTTATCTAGGACAAAAATTAAGAAGGCACACTGAATAGCAAAACCAAACCGTGGTGCATCTCCATAAAGATTGCATATAACATTACAAAAAAAACAGGCTGCTAAAAAATTCTTGATCATTTTAAGAATAACAATGGCTAATACCCAAACTATTATCATGAGCATGCAAAAAATGTTGCTAAATCGCAATCCCAACAAGTGATAGGGAAGAAATAGTTTTAAGAACAATTAGTGAAAATTAAGCACTTATAAACACCCTTAAATGAAAACTAAAACGTAAGAACATTTTAAGGACTTTTAAAGAAAAGGAAAACTTTTTCGCTTAATTTTTAACTATGAAAAAAGATTGACTGCGAAATTAGGTCTTAAATTTTTCTTTGTTAAGGTTAGTTAAACTATTTAATACTTTAACAATAGGGAATGGCGTAAAAACAGCGCACATTGAAAGTAACATTCCGACATTCAAAGTAAAAACAATTTATTCCAGATTAGTGATGCATACCGTAAGTGAATCAGTTCCTGGTACTTCCATTTTTTCCCACATCATTAACCACTTTTGAGGAAGCAAGCCCAATTCAGTTTCCAAATTATGTGTAGTCTGAAATAAAATAAATATTTTATATAATATTTGTAAACAAAATTATTAAAATTTCAGATTGTGTAGAAAAAATTTGAGAGCATTTTAATCAAAGTTTATGTTATGAAAAATTACATTCTAAAATATTTCTCAAAATATAATAAGTAAAATACAACCATATAGAAATAACAAAGACAATTACAGAATTCATCTATTTAAAAGTTACTATTATAAAATTAATGTTTTGTGATAATAAATTATTGGTATTTCCTTGAATTTACAACTGAAATAAAAGTAGTTGGTTTTCTACAAGTGTGTTTAGGAAAAAAAAATTAAAGATTCTGTAAAATTTTGAGATATGCATATCTTTTAAAAATAATTGATGAATAGAAAAAAACAATCAAAATGAAGTAATCTGTTTAAATTCCTGTCCTTAAAATAATATAATTATTTCAGATCTGAAGTGGTTCTGCTATCTTATAAGTCAAAATATACACTAAAAAAAATCTGTACACAATTTTAAGCTTAAAACATTTCTTCTAAAACATCTTCCATATCAGTTTAGGTATCCATTTCTTAAATCACTAAACAATATAAAAGTCTCAACCTTTTCACAATTAAAAAAGCAAATCAATCAGTTCTTTACCTCTAAAATCTGAGTAAAGAAATCCGGCTGAACCGTGAGAATGCTATCGTAGCACTTGTTTATTATCCTGCGAAAGCTGAAGTTGGTGCTCCCATCTGCAGCTTCCGATTCTTCCTCTCGCTGCCTCTCCATGGCAACCAATTCAAGGTCATAAGATGGACCATGGGCCAGCTCTTCTTCTAGGTAATAATCCCAAATGACCAGATTGGAGATGTTGGAGTATGGGCGTAAAACCTAACAAATAGAAGAGAAATTTCATTTCTATGCCATCTAAAAATTAAAGTAGTTTATTTAAAAATGTCACAAAATATTCGGGGGGAAAAATTGCCAATGAGATTAGAATTGTTTGAGACTAGTTTCAGAAAGTTTAGTCATGAAACACTTAAGAAATAGATATGCAACTAAGGCTTTTTGTGTAACAAGAGTCAATTTGTTTTTTAAAAACCAAGTTATGAATAAAATTAAGACTTTAAAAAATTAAAAAATTTAACTCTAAAAATAACGCTTTTTAATTGCAAGATTTATTTTTATCTACAATATGGTTTTAAAAACATGAAAACCCATGAAAAGAATTTTAAAAAAATCTTACAATTGTGTTGAAAAGCAATACATAATTTGTTAACTTATATTTGCACTCTTTAAGGATTTGAGGTGGAAGGATTTACATTTTTTAAGGACTTTTTTGCATCTTTTAATGATTTTTAAAACACAAACTTTGGAATAAAAGCAATTATTAAAGTATTTTAAAAGGTTGCCTAAAAAAATTAATCATATGAAGGATTTTTTTGGATGTTTTAAGAAGATATCAAATATTGAGAACTGTAATGGGAATTGAACTATCTGTGAGCAAGTACATTACACTTCTGAACAGGTGACTCAAGATCACAGATACCTTATCTTTAGACTTCACACAAGGCAAGTCCAAGAAAAGTACTGTTATCTTCTCCTTTATTACTTATATTTTTAGGCTGATAAAAAAAATCATCTTTAACATTCCAGAAGATTTCAATTAGGGTGCTACGAAATGCGATTTCACCCTACCATGTCGAGGTTACGATAGTAAAAAGCTAGTGTCTTAACAGAGACCTAGACCCTAATAAAAAAATAAAACATGGCATAGTAAAAAAAAATGAACAAAACTTACGCCATCTTCATTAGCAGAGGGACTCATGTAATAAAAGTTATAAAATATTGGACAACGCGCCCACAGCTTTTCCACATAATCCCAAAAAGAAGGTCCGTTCGTAGAAGAGTTATTCAGAGAGTTGGTCTTGAGTGAGAACCCAGTTTCGTCGTCAGAACCTCCATCCAAGCCCCGGTGCCTTGTGCATCTGTCTTCAAGCAACCAGCCCACTTCGGCTCGCTCACACTCGTTGTCCAATAGAAACGTTCGGAAACGGCAGGAGACGTAATGGTATGCCAAGAATTTAAGGTAATACTGGTTGAACTCAAAGGACATAGGAAACTGCTTGTGGATCTGGAATAAAAATAGGACTCTGTTAAAAAGGAACATATTAAACTCTACAACATCATTTATGATCACACAAAAATTTGCATTATCTCCTACAAGTAGAAGAAAAAGTTCATAGCCTAAAAAGATGTTTTATTTGAAATACAGTTCATTGAAAACAAGTGGAATTTTTGCAATGACATTTATTGGACTACTAATATAGAATATTATAGCATTTTAAAAACAATTATGTATGTGTTTCAGCTATTATAAGGACTCGTATGCATGATATAACAATCAAGGATTGGCATTTCTGTTCCGAAAAACTTGCACAGAAATTTTATAAAACACACTACTAAGTTATACATATGACAATATCATCATAGAGTAGCAATAATAATCAATACATTATTTTTCATGTTTTTTACTATTTATAATTAGGGCTATGAAAAAGTTTTACCAAAAATACTAAAGTAGATCCAACTCTTGAGGTAATATTTAATGAGTTATTGACTTCTGAAACAAGTGATACCTGTTGACATTTTGTGAGTACATTAAAGTACATATCCAAGAATATATTGTTATTTTAGTAAACAAAGGAAACGAACTCCTAAGACTTAATTTTAAAACTACTAAAAATGTACTCAATAAAATAGGCAAAAAACATATTGCAAAATGGTCCGAGATAGCTAAACAGATTTTTGACATATTTTCTAATAGCCAAGTTATACTTTTGGTCTACAGAATATTATTTAATAACTTTTCAAATTAATTTACTGTGTAAAACTTACTTGGTGTACAGCATCTAAAAATTGGAGAAAAATAGGAGCAAAACCACTAGCTAAAGTTGCAGCAGTATGATTGCTGCGATGAGTAAACCTGTGGCCAAAAGCCAACCATTCCTTCTCAATTAAAATTCTGAAGCCTTCAAAGGTTCTGTAATACGGATCTAAACAAAGTTCTGCAAGGGAAATGACCTATGGAAAAAAAACATAATGCATAAAACAGACTGACTTTTACACATAAACAATCATGAATTTTTATGTCTTAAAAAATCATCTATTAATAGGATATTTAAATCGGGTAAATATTTTAATTTGATAATTTCATTTTGATCAAAGATACAACTAAAATAGAACACACAAAAATGAAATTTTCTAAAAATAATAAATGCTACAATACTTATATAGTTTAGTAGTATAAATTTTCTTTAAAAAATTATAAGTTACAGAAAAGAGAGCTTCAATACAAATACAAAGCAATGGAGAAATCGTCACAACACTATCGTAAAAGCCAACCTCACCTGGGTAGTTACATCCCAGCCATCTTCCAAACAAATCATAACCGACGACCCCTGCACATCCATTAGATCTACTACTGCTCCAGATAATTGGAGGATACCTTGAAGCTATAACAAACAGTACAAGTAAGTGGAATGCTCAAAACAAATTTCCGAATTGACATAGTAAATTATTGCATTTTGTAAGTTTTACCTGTGTGAGCCATTCAGAATTTTCAACGGTTCTCAGGAAGGATTGATCTGGGTCTGTGACAACTGCACTGGGCACACATGCTCTTAGGAGTTTCTTGAAGCTGGCTTTCACGTGCCTCACTTCAGGGAATTCAACAGGAATGAAGTCGCAGTTAGGGAATGACTCGGCTTTGATACCCTAAAAATAGAAAATAATTTCAGTGGTGGTGATTGAAATTAGGAATGCACAATTGCTAGCCTATTATGTGAACTCTTTGATGTGTAAATTAGGTATTAACAATATTTTCATTATAGAAAGTGTAACTTAAAACATGTTAAAAGTCACCTATCCAATTCTTTAAGATCCAAATGTTCAAAAACTTAAGGTTAAATATTAAAACTTGTATAATTCTTTAGTAAGAAATGTACTGTTATATGGAATAGAAACGGGGAAACGAATGAAAGCACAAAGCAACAAATTAAAAAGATGGCAAAACAAATGTTTACGAGACTCCTTGGGAAATTTTGCTGGAAACAACATCCACTCTTGATCAATATAATAAAACAAAACAAAAACCACTGACAAGAAACTTTATTTTTAAATACGAAAATGAATCAGCCATAAACTGCACATGCCATCTAAGAAAATGAGTACTACTAACAAAAGTATCTGTTGACGAAAGAAAAAGAGGAGGCCCAAATGAAATTAGTGGAAAATGGTAAAAGCTGCCGTAATCAGGCAGAATAACCATATATATAAGAGTTTCTGCACAAAATTTCAAGAGGTGGCTTGGGAAGCTGAAACCTTGATGTGCAGCGAGGATACGAAGACATGTAAGAAATTTTGCAAACATTGAATTTTATGAAAGATCTTTATTTTAAGCATAGAATTTTCATAATGTCACTGAAACTATATAACATTCTTTAAACTTTTAACAGTTTTTTTTTTGCCAAATTTATGCAAAAAAAAATGTTTTATTTTTCACAATTTATATTTTACTTCTAAATGAGACCCATGAAATAAAATGGTTGTAACAATTCAATTTTTAAATACTACAGAAATTTATAATTTTTAATAATATTGGAAAATTTCCAAAAAGATTTCTTTTTCAGTAATTACAGTAACTACAAATGATTTTAAAGTTATGGATAATTTTTTTTTTAGGAAAAATTTGCACTTTTGTACTTTAATGTGACATTTTCTTAGAAGAACTGCAAATTTAATAATATTTGTAGCGGCCGATTGAGGTTGCAAATCTATGGTTTTTCGACTGTAGCGGACTGTATAAATCTAAAATTCTAAATGATGTACTACGTATTAAAACACAACAACGTTTATTTACAAAGACTATTGAAATGAAGGAGCCGCCTATTGCGACTGACTTCGTCCATGATTCATGCTAGAATAGTACAAAAATGGCTTGTTTACATTAAAGCCTTCACGCCTAACAGCTATCTTGTTACAGCTGCCATCTAGTGGGGCTTTATACAACTAAAAGACGGTGGCGTCAACATACCGCCCGCCTTGACATGTCCCGACATTCAATTTTTTACACTAAAATATAACTAACTAATGGGCATATAAAATATGCATACAATTGAAAACAATGAGTTACGTGATACACAATATTACAACTATACATATATATAAACACCAAATATATCAAATTAATGAAGCTAGATCATCTAAAGTACATTGTACAAATGTCTCTTTAGGATTAACCTGAACTAATTGCCCTGTTGTCCTCAATGGGAAGAAGACAAATTTTTGAAATGGGTCTCTTATAAATACCATAAGGAGTTTTGACATTACACACACGGACTAGTTCGTCCTTACCATGGAATATTTCGACAATTCTGCCAAGTATCCATTTTGCAGAGGGCAAATTATCCTCCTTGAGCAAAACCATTTCACCAAGCCCAATGTTTTTCTTTTGGACCATCCATTTGGACCTGTTTTGTAGATGACTCAAATATGTTTTGCTCCAACGTTTCCAAATAAGTTGCACGAATTTTGATACCATTTGCCATTGTTTTAATCTATTATCACTAATATCAGTTAAATTAGGCTCTACTATTGCATTGATGGGCCGACCAATCAGAAAATGCCCAGGTGTCAAAACTTCTAAGTCATCAATATCAGATGACAAGGGTGTCAAAGGACGAGAATTTAAAATTCCCTCAATTTGAGCAGTAACAGTTAGGAACTGTTCAAAGGTTAATCTAGTGTTGCCAACTACCCTTCTCAAATGGTACTTGAAAGATTTTACTCCGGCCTCCCACAGCCCGCCAAAGTTTGGTGCTCTGGGTGGCAGAAACTTCCACATAACACCTTCAGAACTCAGGTAACTAGACAAGATTTCATTTGATGCATTTACCAATTTAACTAGTCGCTTCAGCTCAGCATCAGCACCGGTAAAGTTAGTTGCATTATCGCTAAATAATTTTGAACATTTACCCCTTCTACCAAAAAAGCGTTTTAAAGTGGCAATAAAAGCATCAGAAGTCAAATCAGTCACTAATTCCAAATGCACAGCTTTGGTAACCATACAAACAAATATACATACATAAATCTTTTGAAATGTACCTTTCCTTTGATTTTTGTATTTAATCCAAAAGGGACCACAAAAATCAACACCTGTTGAATTAAAAGTAAAATCTGCATTTACTCTTTCCTTAGGCAGATCACCCATTAATTGATTAGAGATTATAGGCTTGACTTTAAAACAACTAACACAATTATGCACTACTAAACGAGCCAAAGATCTACCATTTAAAATCCAATAATTTTGCCTGACATGACTCAACAGTGATTGTGGTCCTACATGAAGATATCTCTTATGATAAGCTTCAAAAATCAAATGACTTAACTTGTTATTTTTATCTAATACAATAGGATGTTTGCTACTATAATTTAAGTTAGAATTATGTAGGCGACCACCAACTCTCAGAACACTATGAGAATCCAGAAAAGGATTTAAAAATCTTAACTTACTATTACTGGAAACCGATTCATTTCGGGTCAATGCTTTAATCTCTTGTGAGAATTGCATGGTTTGTACCTGTTTGACCAAAAACATTTCAGAAGCATGGATCTCTTGGGCAGTTAAGGCTCCTTGGATTCGGTTGTCTGGTCGTCTACAATTAGTGATAAATCTATGAATAAAACTTAAAATTCTAGTAAGTTTTACAAAATTATTTGTAAGATCTAAAAGGTTGGGAAGGAATGTATCACTTTGAACAGTCAATGTAAGAGGCATCTGTTCATTATTGTCTATAGAGCCATCTAAAGTTTCAGTAGTCAAAGAAGGAGAGTTTTTAAGTTCACTTAAAAATGTTTCTTGATTGACTGAGGCCAAGTCTTCCTTATCGTTAAAACCAATGTCTTGGGTAAGGAAATTGGGACCGTTCCACCAGAGTTTGTTTTCGCAGATTTCATCAGGATTTTGACCTCTCGAAATAACATCTGCTGGGTTGTTTTCTGACGAAACATGTCTCCAAGTGCAATTCGATGTTAACTGTTATCGCCAAAAGGGTAAGATACAAAGTTTGGAACTGTTTATCGCTGATTTGGCGACTGTCTGAGTTTCTTCTCGCCAAGTGTCCGGTGACGAAAAAGAGGTGTTTGAATGCTTTGATTTATTCAGGTCCCGATGAATCAACGTATTATGCCTTTTATTACATGTTGAACAATTACGACTGGAAGGACATTGAGCAATTAAATGTGAATTACTGAGGCAATTTAGACACAGGCTGTGCTTTTTTACCATCTCATATCTCTCTAATTCGTTTAGTTTTAAGAATGCTTCACATTTGAACAATGGATGTCTAGATTTACATACCACGCACTCATTAGTATTATTATTAGTCTTAACAAACAAAGATTTTTGTCTTTGATTCCTATCCATTGCGTATTTAGGTTTTACACTATTATTTAAATTTTGTTGCAAATTTTCTAAAACCAAACTACGCTCTTGTAAAAAACTAATAAATTCATTCCATTCAGGCAATTTAGTAGAAGTTATGGTCAACTCATACTGTCTCCTAGTTTCTCTATCTAATTTTTTGGACACTATATTTACTAGCAAAATCTCTGACAATTTATCCAATTCTAAACCAATAACTGCCAGTGCTCTAATATGTTTCAGACAATTGTCTACCAAACTTCTCAAACCTGTTGATGATTCTTGATGTATTTGTTCTATTGTCATTATTTCATTTAAATGACTATTAACTATGATTCTTTTATTTTCAAATCTTTCTTCCAAGGCTTTAAACAATGATGCATAGGAATCGTCTGTGGTTCCGATATTTACTGCTGCTCCCATTAACGTAGATTTTAAATAATATAGTTTTTGAATATCATTAAGTCTATTATTGGAGTCGATTAAGCTTTTAAATTGTTCTTTAAACATGTACCAATCTTGGTATTTTCCAGAAAATTTCATCAATTGTATTTCAGGGAGTTTTACGTTTAAACTTTCGCTTTTGTTAGTACTAACATTTATAATTTCATTCCCAATTTTGGGTTCAAAGGCTACCTGCATTTTTTGAAAGCTTACCTCTAAATTTTCACATCTTTCTTCTAATTCCATCCACTGGTTTTCGATAGCTTCTAGTTCCGATTCCTCTTTAATGTTCTTGAAACATTCTGTCTTTAGTTGGTCTATTTTATCCATAATTTTCTTTAAACTTTGTAGTTTAACTTCTAAAGTAATTTTGTCCATGTCTACTGCAATGTTCTCTATGACCTTTTCTAGTCTTGTGACTTGTCCTGCAAGGGAACTCAGGTTTCGTTTCACCGAAGACGCCATGTTGATACGCTTCAGATTTCTATCGCTAATTCACCTCCGGATCGTTACGACCAAAATGTAGCGGCCGATTGAGGTTGCAAATCTATGGTTTTTCGACTGTAGCGGACTGTATAAATCTAAAATTCTAAATGATGTTCTACGTATTAAAACACAACAACGTTTATTTACAAAGACTATTGAAATGAAGGAGCCGCCTATTGCGACTGACTTCGTCCATGATTCATGCTAGAATAGTACAAAAATGCCTTGTTTACATTAAAGCCTTCACGCCTAACAGCTATCTTGTTACAGCTGCCATCTAGTGGGGCTGTATACAACTAAAAGACGGTGGCGTCAACAATATTACAATTAAAAAAAACAATGGAAAAATGAAACTGCCCATAGAGTGCAAGGGCAAATAAAACCGTTAAAAAACTGTTAAAGGGGAAAAAACTGTTAAAACAAACACTTGCTAGATATACAGAATAAAAAAACAATTATTTAAATATTTCATTTCAAATTTCAAACAAATTTCTGCATTATTACTTTTTCAAAATATCAACAATACATCCACATTATATTATTGCATTCATACAGTCTTTTAAAGCTTGAGAAAAAAAACCTCATCCTTAATGAACTGCAATAAAAGTATTCATGTACTTTACCTTAATTTGAGCTTTTTCGCCAAACACATAGAGTGCAACTCTGTGTAAAGTATGGGTAGTAGCATCCAATATATCGGGTATATCAGAGAGCCGAGTCCCTCTAAATTCGGGACCTAAACTGTTTGTTGATCCTGGTCTTCTTTCTTTTAAGCTACCCCATCTCAGATCAGAAAAGTTTGAGGTTCCTCTGTTCATTCGGAAGTCCATTTTTGTATTGCTAACACCTACACCATAAATATTATCACTCATTAAAGTTTTAAATAATTCATAGAGATACATAACAAAAAAATTCAAGAGAATACTTTGATTTATTAAAAAATATTAAAAATGCTTAAGGACCAAATATTTAAATTAAATTAATATAAGCGGTAAGGTTAATAGACAAAAACAATATCTAAAGCAAATAGTTAGCTGAATACAAGCCACATATTTAATAGTGAACCCGATACCACTTACTGCGTGGTTGACCATTAAAGCCAAGCACATAAATTTCACACATCACAAGGTAAAATGAACTTTTTGCAAGTTTACTTTTATGTTTCGAGTGTTGCATGCTTTTTTTTTCAGTTTTAATTATGTTTATTAAGTATTTAGTTACCATCAGCTAACTAGAGTTGCCAGCTCTTAGCAAACATCAGCTTTATAGCATGAGGTTATTTTCGATTTTAAAGTTGGAAAACAGGATTTTTTGCATTTTGAAAACAAGTTTCAGTGATTTTTAAAGTTTTAAATTTCAAAAAAGTTCCGATTTTAGCAAAAAACAATTTTGTGTTCTCATTAAAATGTTCTTAGTGGAAAAAAAGTGCCTGTTTTTCTTTTATTTTAAATAGTGCCCTGCCCCTCTTCATTTTTATAATGACCAATGATTATCAGAACAGTTAAAGTAATGTTTTAGTAAGTGTTAAACAAACATCTGCAGTTAATAAAAGTGTCTTAGTCTATATGAGGAACTATTATTGTTTCAGCAAGTGAATTTTTTTCAATTCCCAAGAAAGTTAGAGCAATTTGCTAATCTGAAAATATAAAAAAATTCCCTCGACTTTACAAGAAATGTCGAGAAATTGTTCATTTTCCCTGACAATTCCAGGTTTTCCAGGTGTGCGGCAACCCTAATATCATTATTGAACCTAACAAAATAGTCCTACTTTCCTGGTTCCTGCTCAGACATCCATTTATTAAATAGGTTTCGTTCACATTCATCTCAAAACTAATAAAAAAAATTTAAAAAATTGCTCTGGAAGTAAATACGGTAAACCTTCCATATAACGACCCCTCACAGGACAAATATAATGTCTCTATAATGATAAACTCAATGTAACAACTTAAAAAAATTATTGCATTAAAAACTAATAAACCATTCGGTACTTAAAGTGGCAATTATTATAAGGAAGGGATTGCTCTACTGAAGAAGGGGCTATACCAATAAAACTGCTCTGACATTAAATATAGATTTATCCTTTGTACTTAAACTAGTAAAGAATTATTTCCAAGTGCAAGCCTGACTCACGTCTGCCTCCCTTCCCTCCGGAGGACCTCAAGCTGTTGACAGCCTTCTGCAAAGGATTGCTCCTGCGTGCAATTTCTGGTGTCAAGGTGGGAAAGTTGTCCAGCCCGCCCACTCCCATGACCAGCGAGGTGATGCTGAGCGTGGAGTCATGCATGTCATTGGCACAGGTCGCCCGCATCGTGGAAGATGGAGTAGATCCCACGATGGCATTCATGAATTTCTCCTGCTCCAGGTGAACGGATGTCTCACTGGAAGCGCCTGTTGATTACAGAAATGTTATGTTTTCAAAGAAAAAATTCTAAATGTGTTTATAGAAGATTTTTTTTTAAATTTAAATTGTCATTGTATTTCAAGTGGAAACTTATTGTACTTGTTGTCAAAGCTATAATCTTATTTGTCTGAAAATTACTAAAATTTAAATAGAAATTGACGTACTCTGATCCTGTTTATGAATATCATATTGTTGAAATTATGAGAAATTTATTGACAACCCTGATTACTACAAAATGAAAATTTGTCTAACATAACAATACAGAAATCCTAACAAAAACTTTTATACAATACTATTATTTATCTACATAATAGCAATTTAAAAGTTTACCTACCACATGCTCAGTACTAAAGGATAGAGTTAGATAAGGGATCAATTGACCCCCATACCCCACTAAAAAAGTTATAAAATATTTTTTTTAATACTCTTTTTTAAAAAATTCCCAAGAAATGTATGGGGAAATCCTTAATAGCTGTACATATTTTAAAAATATTGTTGCTAAAAATGCCCTTGTTCATATGTTCAATATTAAGTAATAATATTTAGAGAATTCATGCACTTTTCCAATTTTGAACCAACACAATTCATTTTTATCGTTTTGAAGGCTAAGGACCTGAAAAGCAATAATTTTTGCAAACTGTGTGAAAATTCAAACAACCCTACAAATTCAAAGAAAAATAGACAATAGTATAAAATGTTGTTCCATGAAAATGAAATTTAAAAAATATATATATATATTTTATAAAAGAAATTTAATAATACATATCGACTTGAACCAGCCTTCACACATAAGTAAGAGAAATACCTACTTGTTGAGGACGGATGGCTTTTCAGCATTCCAATTACACCTTTGCCATGGAAACTGCTTGCACGTAAAAGCAATGATTTTGTCCGAGGGTGCCTCCAGGTGATTACTGGGAATCTACATGAAACACAATTTGAAAACTGGATTGAAATAGAGATCATAAATTTAAATATTTTACTTATTGAATATCAATAGATTGATTCAAAAATGACGTTCTTAAAAAAATCCATGTAAATTATTTATATTGTATTAAATATGTAAATTTTGTTTTATGAAGTGGCAATTTAAAATTAAACACAAAAATATATTTATCTTTCACATTCTTCAAAAGATTTTAAAAAAATTCCAGAGTCAGAATTGCCTGGAAAACAAAGTTAAATTGATGGTATCACAAAAGTTATATCGGTGAGCATCCACACAAAAATAAAAGAAAAAATTCTGACTTTACTAAAAAAAAAAGTTTAATTTGCTTTTTTTTGCAGCACATTTCCTAGATTTCCTGTTTTTCATGTGCATATTAGAAGAAAAAAAATGCTGGATTAAAAAATGTGACTGATTTTAAAATTATTGAAATATTTAATCTTCTGCACAAGAAATTTTAAAAGCAAATATTTGAAAAAACTTAATAAAATATCAAGTATATATGCCAAAATGAAAATTGAAATCCTAAAATGACAAAATTATTATTTTTTAAATATTGCCATTTAATAATTTACTTTTTCTCACAATATATTCATTTATTTATACCAACCCCATTAAAACAAATATTTTTTTTCCCAATATACATGAAATGTTTTTTTGTGTAAATTCTCCAACTTTAAATAAATTTTCAACAAAATTTAAAAGCTTAAGTTATTTGACAAAAATAAACATGAATTACAAGAAAATGTCAACTAATATCGTAAAATATAACTTCAAAATACTATATGGTAAACGAACCTGCCATGTCTATGACACCTACATATTTTTCTTATACTTTCATCACTGATAGTTTGAGGAACCACCAATAATGCTGGGTAGCTGTAATAAAAATCATACTCAATAAAAAAAAATTAAATGCAAGAGTTACAAAGTTTAAATTTAATAATGCAAAACTCTCACTTTTTAAATATTAGTACTTGGAAATGTATTAAAATAAGAATATCTATCTTTAAATATTTAAATCGTGTGTATCTTGATTAAAATTCTTAAAATTATCATTAAAGCAATTGTTATGGTTAATACCATAATTGTTTAATTTTTAATTCCTCTTTTATTTTATTTAATTTCAGACTCCCCTAATTGTATTAATTAATTTATGTGTATCCTATTTAATTGTCAACCTTGTACTTGGGAACCTGCACTTTTGATTCCATTAAGCCCAAACATAGATTTCCCCCTTTTTCATAACCCCCCTAAGAGCTTTTTCACTTGTAAATAGGGTGATAACCCCTGTCTGTAGTCTTTTTCCACCTTTTTGGGTCCCCAAATTGGCCCCCCACCCGTATCATGTTTCACTTCGGGGTTTTGGGTTTTTAAGTTTCACTTCGTATTTTTGAGAGCGTTTTACTTACTAGTCTGTAATTGGGTCTAACTGTAACCGAGGTTGTATTTTTAAATTATCTGATTGGCTGTGAAGGAAATTGAAGTGCTAGTTTGGAGAGATCTGGCAACGAGGTTTTTGGCGATATATGCAGAGGCGCGCTGTTTATCAGGGCTTTTTTTTTTTACTGAACTTGACTTGGAACAGGACGTTCTATCTTAACAAGGCCTTTTTCACGATGCGTTTGATCCGACGTGACTTGAAAGGATTTTCGGAGCTCCAACGCGCATGGAAGCGCAGCTCTAATAAGTTTTACCAAACGCTGGCCTAGAGCCATTTACTTCAAAACTTGCGGGTTTAGCTGAGAGATGCCTGTTTGCACTCTTCTTCGGGGTTAAGCAAATTTAACCTCCGCCACCACCCCAACGATGCTCGAGAGCCACCCATCCCAGTAGATGTTTCCGGGTTAAATGCAATAACCCCAGCCACCCATCGACGTAGCACCCAGAGGGATGTTCCTGTCCTCTGCCGTTGCCTCGGATGTCAGCCCTGGACGCCTCCTTCATCACCCGTCAGGCCGGTGATCCTCGCCCAGAGAAGGTCCCATCCACCAACCACCTCTGAACTGGATCCCTCTGCTGGACGACCACCCCTGGCCGACGCCTTGTGACAGACCACCTCTGTAGTTGACATCGGAGTTGACACTGCGTCAAAGGATGTGCTAAGTACCCCCCCCCCTTTTCGTCCACCTCCCAATCTTGGACACTTTTTATTATGGCAGTAGCGGCTTGACCATGTTTCTGTTTTTTCGCTCGTAATGTATCGCCTTGACCTCCTGCCGCATCTCTCTCGACGAAATTGCTGAAGTTAGTAGTTTTTAATTTTTGTTTACCCTCCCCCTTTTAATTTATTTAGTTTTAACTAGTTTGGCATTGTAAGGTTTTTAAGTGTTCCGTTCCCTTTATTTTAGTGTTTTAAATAAATTTTCTTTTCTTTTGGTCACCAAATTTTAGTCTTGTGTTTATTTTTGTTCAAAACTATACAATCACGCCAGGTAAATTCTTAAATTAAACAACGATTAATATTATTGTTCTTCTTTCCTTTCTTTTGTTAGTAGGTTTTATTTTAACCCGTAAAGTAACTATCACACAATATATTTTACACCTACTGATTGAAGTAGTTTAAGCTGAAATGATTCTAATGTTTTTGAGACTTTTAAATATCCTCGAAATAACAGATATCTTATTAATTAAAATATATATATATTTCACTTATATCTTTCATTCATAAGGTGAATCTAAATGTAATAATATAGATTTAGAAATGAATAAATAAATTAATATAGTTTGTTTTGAGTTTGCCACTTTGCTTAAATTTTTTAATTCTAAAGTTGCATTTGATACCATAAAAGCATATCTTCAAGAAATTATTTTAAAATATGGGTATTAAACATACAGAGGCATAAATTAGATACTACAGATAATATAAAACTCTATAAATAAAGATTACATTTTCTAAGCAAATGATATACAGCACCTTTAATAAAATCATAAAGTATTTTATTAAATATTAAATTTAAGATTTTATATTTAGCGACCAGCATACTTTATAACGTAGCATCATTAAAAACATGTAACATAAGACATTATTAACCATTTAAAAAGCATGTCTCACGATATCGAAAGTGAATAACTGCACTATATAACAAACAAAGAGAAAAAATACATTAAAATTTAACCTACCTACGACAAACAGAATAAGCACTGTTTACGGACGAGATTCGAAAGCCCTCAGATTTGTTCTTACTGTTGGTACCATTCAAAATCCCTAGTCCTAATCTTTGGAAATCCTTACAATAACTCCTTTCGGAAAGCTTCTCCAAGGTTTTTGAATCCATATGTTGAGCATAAGTCGGGATGTGGGGTGAGGAAAGGGCAAGATCACTTTCTTCTATCACTAAAATAAATATTTTAATTATTGTTTTAGTAATTGTATAACATGAATAAATTAACTACTAACTTATATAATACAGAATTCAAAATTAAATCAAATCCTCTTCATATTGAATCCTGCAAAAACTTAAGCCTTGGGGTTTCAGATAAAAAAAAAAAGCTTTTTTATACACAAATTTAAGTTTTAAGCAAGCATTGGGAAATCTTCCAACAACAAAAATGGAGCCTTGACAGCAAGGTTAATTTAAATGAAAATTATTATTCTATTAAAATTATAAGCCGCAATTTTACCTAAAAATTTCAGATATTAAAAATAAAACTAAAACTAACAGTACCCAATATGCATGCATTCTTTTCCAATCGATACACAATTTATTATACAGGTCATTTATTAAAATTAAATTATAACACAATCAATTTTCTGATTCAGGTAGGAATTATTTGGGGCCATAGGTTGTTTCACGAAAGATACGTTTGGAGCTTTATTAGTCATGTTAAGATGCAATGAAATAAAGATATGCTATATACAAAAAAAATCAGATACTTTATAAACAACTAAAAACATATTTAAATATAAAATATACCAACACATTAAAACAGAGTAGTCAACTAAAATTAAATAATGGTTTCTGACTTCTTAAGATTTTTCAAACTGTTTTTTAAATATTAGATTGTTTTAAGGGACAATATAACTATTAACTTGACAATATAAGTTATATAATATAACTATTAACTTGACAATATACTATTAACTTGACAATAATTAAGGGACAATATAACTATTAACTTGTTAAAATTCTGAGAATCTTAAAACTATATATTTAATAATTTTTATAAATTTTTTTTAAAGAACATTTACGTTAATAAAAAAAAAGTCGGAATTTTAAAGTATTTTTACTTTATTGTAAATTTTCAGATATTTTTTCCTTAGAAGTCAAGTTTCTATTTTTACAATCGCACAGCGACTACTTTTAAAAATAACCTTTATGTGGTGCTTGAATGCTACGAAACTCACTTGACAAATCGTCCTCGTAAAGAGATGATGGCCGATCGGACTCGATGTCAAATCCAATGGAAGGAGGCGTTCTTCCAGGGCTGGGTAAAGTTCTGGAATCGTGAGGACCTTGAATGACATATTTCTGCTTTCTGGAAGATGGCTTCGGCTTGAAACCAGCTTTCATTGCAGTCTTTAAAAGGGTCTTTTTGGCTATAACTCTAAAAGGGTAAGATAGATGTATTTTTATATAGAATTTTTTAGAAGCTAAAAATTTATTAGTTTGAGAATAGTAAAAATAAAATGGCTAATGTTTTAAATTACTAAAATTCCTTAGAAAATAAATTAATTTTTATTAGTATTACTTATTTCAGCACAAGTTAATAAAAGGAATCAGAAACTTTTCTCGTTTAGTAATGCATAAGTAACTCAATTTTATATATGTTTCTTATATATCCTCTGCTTAATTCATAAATCACGCGACTCCAAATCACGGATTCAACATCCTTAGCAACAGCTGCTCGACAACGAAATGCAAAAATGTAAGCCTGGAAATCAATCATATGACTCTTTAATCCAATTGGTTTAAAAATTTCACAACTCAATTGAAAGGGTGAGATTAAAAAGGAAAAGATTCCAATGGAATACCAATTAAATGTTTTCCTTTTTAATTCACCCATTCAATTATAACATTTATGAAGTTGTTACTATTAAACCTAATAGATTTGCAAAATATTTCAATTTTGTACAAAGACTTAAAAATACATTAAAAATAAAACCATCATAAAAATTCTTTTCCTTAAGCTAATAAAAATAAAGCATTGGTATATATATATTTTTTTTTCACTTACTTCAAGGTTGCATTTTTCTCCTTTTGCTTATGAAGAGGTGTCTGAGGAACAGCCAGGTGACCACTGAACGCAAAGACGTGGAAAACACTTGGGGGACATCGAGCTCTGTTGATCAATTTTCGAAAGGTTTCCATGCTATCAGACGTCACTTCTTCGTCAAAGGCGATTTTTATTAGCTACAAAATAATAATTGTTAAAAAATTAAACTTTCCTTCATCTAATATTTTCAACTATCTTTATTTGATTTCAGAACACAATGTGCATACTAACTTGAAAAGTATTTGATCGTAACTGCAGACCTTCCTGTAAAAATTGATCCACTTGAGTTAGGTACTGGACATTCACTCTTTTCTCTTTTGTCAGTGTGGATATTGGGAAGCTGCGCACTATTATTTGTTCGCAAGCTGCAAAAGACAAAATAGTTTATATTTTAATTCTTTTCATGAGATTTTAGCTAATGATAATAATTCTGGCATTGATAATAGCATTTACAATCAATTCTAATAACGAATTACAAATCAAAAAATAAATTCCAATTTCCCGATGTATTTTAACACCAATATTTAACTCCTTATTTCATGCATTATCATTAACCGAACTTGAGAGTTAACCATCTAAGCAGCGAGGAAAATACCAAAATTGTAAAGTATTTTTTACTGCATGCAAATTAAATTTTCATTTAATGAATTTTTCAAAATGATCAATGTTTTAAATATAGACTACTTTTAAGAATTGAAAATGTATGTGCATTGTTAGAAAAATTGGAGATCCTCTGAAGATTATGCACATCCAAATTTCTTAGATTATACAAAATCAAACTGCTGTTAAACTTAGGTCTCTTGTATATATAGAAGCATGAAAGAATGCATCTAGCAGGAAGACTTTTATGTAAAAATTAAAAGGAAAAATAAAGGCTGTGGCAAAATAACCTATTAAATAGAATTAAATGTAATTACTGACAAAAAAATAATAGTGAATTTGAAAAGCATTCGCAAATGATTGATAGACAGTAGTAAATAAGAGAATACACTTAGTAACACAAGCAGTTTTTTTTCTTTTAAATCTTCCAACTTGAACAAATTATGTAACAACTCTATTAGCGCAAAAGATAATAAAACATTACCAAAAATTAATTTTAGGGAAAAAACGCAGATTTTACCAAAAGGATCGCAAGGTGTTCCCTTAAAGATGATTCTGTAGTTGCTGACGAACACAGCCCCTTCTGCAGGCAGTAGACTAGGACCACCCAGCAACCCACCTGTTCCTTCTTCTCGTCCATCTGGAATGAGATAGACACGCAATCCCTCCATGAGCAATTCTTCTCCTTGGAGGAGACTTGGGGTCAATATTTTGGGCTAGAATAAAAAAGACATTATTGAGTTTTATTAATAACCTTAATAAAGAAAGTAAAAAAATTATTGTATTTTTTAAAAGAATTATAAGAATGTAATATTTTTTTTTAATTGCATAAAATTTTACAGTAATCCTAAATAAATATTCTACAAGATGTACATTTCTAGTCCCCAATAGGTGAATAAATTCTTTAAAATTAAAAAAATCTAAATTCTCAAATCCTCTTAATGAATTCATTTACACACTAGTTTAAATTTCAAAATATTTTAAATCTGAATTGCTATCTCAAGGCAAAACACTGGTGAAATAAAACTTTTGTTTTGCCACTGCAAATTGACTGGTTGAAATAAAATCGTAATAGAGCTAAACAATACACTATTGGATATTGATTTCAGATCTACACAGGAGGGGAAAAAAACCCTGCAATGTCATGGAATTTTGAGTCGCAGTTGGATGACAAAGACAATACCTATACACTTAACACTCAATTCTCTAACTATTCCATCACAACCAACATGAGGCCACACCAAATTTAACTTACACTATCCTCTTTCAATAGGGTGGGTATTGTACCATCACAAGAACTATCTCTCTCTCTAGTTCCGCTAGGTGGAGCCACTAGCTAGAATGTATTTCGGATTTAGATTTCTCTAACATCAGAGAAACTAAAAAGAATCATAGACTTTCTACACACGAGACTGGCAAATGCTTTTTCCATTTAGAAGGGACCTGTCTGCTAGGCATTCCTTCTCTTTTTTTTATTATTTGTAAATAGTCTGTAAACTTAAAGTAGTTTAAACTCTGACATTTTAACTTTAATTAAATTATTTAGAAATTTAATATTGAGTTTCTTATTTCTGAACGGAAGTTTGAAGTATTAATGTGGCGTAGAAGAATTGTAACTTGCAGTCGCAAAAATGGGTTTCAATTTCCTAACCTACAGGTATGCTAAGATGCCACAGTATTCCGATTGGACTTAGCCAGGAATCCAACCTCGAGACCCTGCAACCAAAAGTTTAATGCCATGCCCACCATTTTAACACCGCCTCAATACAATGCAAGTTGTGTAACTTAGAGCATTATCGGTAACAAAATAAAACATCAAAATCCCATATTTACCTTAGTTACTGGGGGTAGGCGTTTACTTTCCTTATGAACAGCTTCAAGAGTGTCAATTTGCATTTGAACAAGACCTATAAAAATAGTAATTAGATATTAACTACAAATTGTAAAGAATGCAATAGAAAACATTAGAATTACAGCCAAAATAAAACAATGGCAATGATTCATTTTTTGATCGTTGATCCTTTTGAAAGTAGCATGCATTACCTAACTCACCAGGTATCATTTGATGCAGTGCTTTTATGTGGCTCTCAGTAACACCACTATCGGTGCAAACTTTGTCCACAAATCTAGAAACGAATTTAATGACTGTGGCTCCGACTTCAGAGTTGTCTTCCTCGAAACCGCTTTCAGCATCAGCACTGTCAGTTTCGGCCACACTATAAAGAAACAAATATACTTATAAAATTTAATGCATATAAAAAAATAGTGTGAAAATCAAGAATTAGAAACCATACAAATGATGGAAATAATTAAAGAAATTTAAATTAATTAATCCATGCACTTTATACAATTATACAAGATCACCACTCAATATTAAGACCAAAATTCTACAGGAGGTTTTCAAAAGAATGCCAGTCTCGGAAATATATGAAAAAAGAACAGATTTTTTTTACGAGCATTCATATAGTAAAACCTCTTTAAATTTATATTTTTAACAAAATTATGTCAATGACAATAAAAAAAATACAATGTGGCATTTTCATTGGACATTTTAAAACAAAAAAAATCCCAATTTTCCAGAAAATTGGAAAATGTTTTTTTTTTCATTAAAATTTCCTGACCTTTTTAAGTCATTTTTCCTGAGAAATCAAGGTTTACATTAACCACATAATTTTAAAGTTTTTACAAACAATAAGCACCACAAGAGAAAATAGCCATTACTAGCTAATACTTACAAGTAAAAACCTGTCATTCTATTAACCAAAAATTTTACAAAAGTCAATTTAGCCACAAAACTTGGCAAATTTTCTGTATTTATTGCCAAAAAGGAATTTGTCCAGAAAAAAATACATTCAATTAACAGAAAACTCCAATTTCCCAAGTATTCAAGATAAGCAGGCTTTCTATATACTTTAGAAACCTAGGATTATTACCATACAATTCTAACAATTTCATCATCTAATGCAAGAATGAAAAAAATTTAAAGAAATACTATTTTAAGACAAAATGCTTTTTAAATTAAATAGTTTAGTCTTATAAGGTTATCGGGGAATAATTCAACGATGAAATAATCTAATTAAAAATAATTTTGGACAAAACGTATAATGAATTCGTGCTCCTCATCAAAAGAGAGGGTAAAAAGTAAAATTTAACTATTTTCTTCCATCAAGATTCTCTAATATTATTTAAAATAGCAATATGAATAACCTATAAATATTATGAATTCATAGTTTATGCAGTTACATGGTTCATACAGATTTTCAAAAGTAAAAATTAAGCAGTTCTTAAGGACTTCTAGATAATTTTTAAGGACCTCATATTTTTTGGCGCCGTTGGAGAAGTGTAATTTTTTGGTGCAAAATTATTACAGAATCGCATGTAAATGCGGTTTCGTAGCAAGTTGCCGCAGGATACCACTTCCGGCAAACACTGGCGCAGAAATGTTAAAAGATGCTACATTCTTGTTAATTTTCCTGATTTCCTAGAGTGAGTATCGATTCTTCACAAAACAACAAACGAGCTGAAATTTTCTAACGATGAAGTGTCGTGTATGATAATGAGATACCATTGACAAAAAATCGATCAAAAGAGATCAAAAGTGCACTTTTTTTTTTGTCACTAAATCCCTCTGTTCACGCTTTTCTCGCCTTGCCGATTTACACTTGCGTATAACGGTCAAAAGTGTTGACACGATTAAAGTAAAATCCGGAATTCTACATTCGGATATTTTTAATACACCCGGAATTCTGGGTTCCAAAAATTTAAAAAACTTGGAATTTCGGGTTAGACATGAAAAAATACCACCCATGTGAATTAGTAAAAAAAATTCATGTTTCGCAAAAATTAAAGACCTTAGTTGAAAAAGGACCTACCTAAATTAAGTAGTTCTTAAGGACTTTTAAGGACTGTGCGAACCATGAGTTAAAAATAAGGTTTTAGAAAAATATATGCATTTTATTAAAAAATCTCATTTATGTATGAAAATAAAGTAAATATTGTACCTATTAGTGACTATGCTGTTACTGTTGCTTTCCCTCTCCATGTCATTGACATTTTTGGCACTTTTACTCACATCCAATGGCACACGTAAGGCTACCATTCTGTTGGCGTAATGAACCGCCTGACTATACACGGTAGATTCTTCATTTTGCATTAACTCTCTTTGCTGTTCTGTGCCCAAGTTACTCCACAAACGCATCTACATATAAAAAAAATACATCAATTAAAAGTAATTAAGAATTGGCAAGTAATTTACAGAAAGTTAAGGATTTAAGATTTTACTTTTAAGAAAAAATAAAATTCGTATTTCCAATTTTACATAGTTACCGGTTTTATACCAAAACAATTTGCGAAACATTATTTAAGTAATGTATGTATTAAATAATTATTAAAGTATTATAATGAAATGAGTTAAAATGTATATTTACTTCAACATAATTAATTTAAAAAATCTAATTAAAGATACATTACTGGTAAGTTAATGTATTTATTCAAAAAGTTATATTAACCTTTACAGGGCGGGTGGCCGATATTTACACCAGAATCCCATGTTAAAATCAAACACCCGCCTTCTAAAGGTTAATGTGTACATTTTTTTTTACGAGAAAATAAGTTTTCTTTTATTTTGAAATACAACATTTCTTATAAGTTTTGAAAAAAAACTTTTCGTAAATAAAACAATCATTTGTTACAAAAACAACATACTTGCTCAGCAGCAATTTCTAAAGCACTGGGCTCTGGTTGTCGACCAAGGTTGTTTGTGCCATTACTTGCAAACGAATTTGACGTCCTATGCTCTACTCTCGTCCAAGCATTGCTCAACTCTTTACTCTATAACAGAATTAAGCAATATATAACCGAAATTAAATGACATGCAATATTGAATAAGGGCTGCAGGTAAAGAGTTTTAAAATAAAGATTTTACCTCATGCGGACTAATGGGCAATAAAGACGAATCTCGATCATTTGAAGTTGTGCGACTAGGAACGTACAACGCTCGAATGTCTCTTTGTACATCTTGGTAGAATGCAGCCTCCCAAAATTGTTGATTTTGCCACACAGGATGTTCTTGAATACATGTATAAGCAAACTGTATCACTCCAGTGCATAACTTCTGAAGCAAATAAATTAAAGTGTGTTAGGTAATGAAGATTATAAAATAAACTCTAAAAAATACAAAAATTCCAATAGTTCAATTCGGAAAGTTCAGAAATGATAAGTTTTAAACCTATAAACTGTTATCACACAATTACATACTTTGAATTAGAATATATTTTTATATTCACTCAAACAGATCTGTATTTTTAAAAACTTCAAATTGATTTTGGAATAAATAGCATTTTAAAAAAATAAAACTTTTGCATAAAAAAATAAAATGCATAGTAATCAAAGGTTTGAATTAAAAGTAAACAAAACAAAAAATAAATAAAGTTTTAAGTATCAATGGCAAAGAATTAGAGGAAAATGACACAACAAATTTTTTTTTTAAAAAGAACAGCTGCCACAACTTTGAAGATATTTTAGGTTAATTCAGTGATTATGTACTTAGTTTTGTTTTTGACAACCTGGACCATCATGATAAATCGCAAACAAAAAAAATAATAAGGAAATTTACTCTGCAAAATGCCATGGCCAGTGGTAATATCGCTGCCGCTACACCATACTCATCCATGGATGAATCATCCTAAAAAAAATTAATGAAAACAGTGTTACATATGGGCAAACTGAAATATATATAATGTAGACATGTTTTAAACCTAACTATATAAACATTAAAATTGCAGTATTCTCAAAGCTAATTATAATGAAATAATTTACCTAATAAGAAACATTTTATAACAAGAAAATTGTTGTTCCTTCATTACATGGTGTACCATGACTTACTTCCATAGGTTGCCAACCATTTCACAGTTCAGCTAAGTATTTGAACTCAACCTGAATAGGAGTGGAGACGACATTTGGACCAATGTGGATTTAACATGCACCAGTCTCCTTTTACACGACAGATTCTATTTTCTGGATAATGGGAACGAATCTGGCAACCCACTGCAAACCAGATGTTATACACATGCTGCGATTCAAAACAATTAACTGTGGGGACAAGTCCTAAGCCGAGAGTAACGACCACTAGCCTGATCCAAGTTGTTCATGTTGAGCCCAATCTAAAAACCACAAGCATGGCATGTGTTGTTTACTTTTGGCCTAATCGACATACAATGTGCTCTCGCACATGACATTCATGTTTGATCCAATTTTCTTATCACAAGTCTCGCAAGAAATTGTAGGCTAAATGGTTCATTCATTTCAAAATTCAAATAGTTTATTTAAAAAATATATAGTTAATTTAGTCAATTGTATTTATTAAATATTATGCATTTTTAATAGCAACAACGTTAAGTCGGAAGTGGTCCACAATAAGTTCAACTATTGACTTGGAGGTTTGCGATCACTTGAAGGATTTTTAAATTATATTAATAACTTGATAAACTTAAACTGTACTTACTTGTAGAGCACAATTCATGAGCCGAACAACTAAGTCAAACTGTTGATGTTCCAGCATGGCTCTGTTTCCAGTAACATGTAAGGCAAGTTCCTGTGTAAGGGCTAAACGGGCAGTTTTGTTTTTTAATGCTCGAAGAACGGCTGGGAAGGTCTAAAAAATATCGTCACATTTTTAATACAAAACATTGCATAACAAATAAGGAAACAACATTTACAGGTGTAATTTATTTCAATATTTTTAACATACCTTGCGGGCATCAGAAATTTTGTTTTCAAATATACAGTTAACGCAACTTCTGAGAACTTCGAGACGCCTAGCGCTATTTGTAACTAAACCCCTGTTATCGAGCCAAGATGACGCTTGAGGTCCCATAGGGACTATTCTAGGCTGCTGTGGCTTAATTGCAGAGAGTCTGAAAGCATAGTATAAAATCATCAGTAAAATAATAAATACATATAGATTACTGTGCATAGTGTTTACTTAATAGAAATACTTCCAAGATTTCCACTATTCTTCTATTTAGCTCAAAAGTACAATGTTTAAGTAAAATGGTTATTAGAACAGAGAGAAAATTTATACTTATTAATTAATACACTTACTTAAAAATTATAAATCAAAATATTTATTTGACTGTTTATCTTGACAGGGTAGTGAAAAAAATGACATTTAAAATTGTGATATGTCACATGACACCTCACTGAAAATGCTGTGAGCTATCCACAGACATAAGTTGAAGCACTTTAAAAATTGAATTCAAAGATTTTTTACACTTATAATGCAGTATATAAAATATTTAAAAAAAACATTGATTAAATACAATATAATGTTTCAATTAAATTGGAAATTAAGTGAACGGGAGAAAAGTGAAAAACGTCAACGCAGTAAAATCCTTAAAACAGATAAAATATTCAGTCGAGCTGTCTGCCAAGTGATACAAGTCACAAAAATCTGAAAAGAAAACAACACCATTTTCCAATACTAGGCAGATAGATCTATCATGTTTGTCAAGTGATGTGGATGCTAATTCAATAGGTTGTCCAACAATGAGTTGAAAATTCTTCCACTTAACCTTATAGCCAAGATCGAGTTGCAAACTTTAAATTCCTTTATCACAGAAATCATTTTTTTTCCTTTTTACTTACACCTCTTGCCTAATGCTGTTTTTAAATTTTTATTTACTTTAAACTTTACATAACTTGTTTTATGGGCTTTTATAAGTCCTTAGAAACAAGAATTGTGAGAAAGACTATAAAAAAGACAAGTTAAATTCTTTAGGATTTCTAAAGACAATAGTAATTATGAATAGTGGAAATAGTAATTAAAGTATCGGCAAATGTGGTACCACTCACTTTGCCCTGAGTGACTGTTTTGACATCCCAGCATCAATAATTTCCTGCACAGCTTTGGAATTGATTATAGGGAAAATGGGTTGGTGTATCCTGGTGAAAGCTCCTTCAGTAGGTTTGGGTATTTTCTGAACATAGGGTTGAGGATTCGGATTTTCCTGTGAAAAAGGAAGTACATTTCAGTATGCAACAAACATTCATCATAGTACATAATTGAAATAATTTTTTAATATTTTCAATTAAAATATAAACATTGATAATTACAAAGGTGGCATGTAAAAATATTAAAACCCATTATATTCATTAAAAGTTTAAAATATAGTAGTTTTTTAAAAACAAAATTATAACTTGTTATAAAAAACATTGAACTTATTTTTCTTTACTTGATATATTTTCATCTTTTAATGATAAAATATCATATACATGGCTTTATAAAATTTTAATTTCTTGTCCTTCCTTTTTGTTGTTGATTACAGTGTCAGTGTTTAGATTTAAAAAAAATGCAGTTTTAAATAAGTAACAAACAAATTTATCTTTTCTTGATATATTTTATTGATCCTTAAAAGATAATTCTTATTTATAAACATGTTTTTCTTATTGCTAGCTTACCACTTATCCATATAAAATACATTTTCAATTACTTAAAAGCATTTCATTTCTAAACAGGACTTTTACATGAAATTGCGATAGTTTTTATCAAAAAGTATATGTTAACATTGAAATAAACTTTATTCTATATATAATTAAACATTGTCCCATATTCTACATTAAAATACTTTATTTTAACTTTACTTTAATTAAACTTATCTAAACTTTATCCTACATTAACATACTCAAACAGGACAAAAATACTGAAACACTAAAACTTGTTTTAAAATTTAATAAAACAACAATTTATAATACATTAGAAAGACAATCTGCATTACCAATTAACAAGTTGTAACTAGAACAAATCTGACATACAAAAAGAGTTTTATATTTAAAAATAGTTATATGAAATTGGAATTAGTTACATGTAATGTAAATTATTCTTTCTATACATAATGTAACTATTAAATTTTATATATATATATATATATATATATATATATATATATATATATATATATATATATATATATATATATATATATATATATATATATATATAACTGATTTAATTATTTTTGTTAAACAGAGCAAAATCTATAAAGGTGTAGAGAAAGGTCCAAGGGAAATGAAAAGCAATTATATATTTTGTGAAAATCTCAGAATAAAAAAAAACTAATATATCTACATATAATTAAACTAATACACAAAATACTTACTGGTTAAAATATTTACTATATTCTTATGAAAAACTTACGTTTAAATACAACTGTTGAGCTAAGTCTTGGATATGTTGTAACATCAATGATGGGGTATTCGATTCTGTTCTCAAAGTATCTTGCATTGTAGCATATATCTATAATAAAAATTCATTCAAATTAATTTAAAACCTTTTATTTCCATATTTTATTTTTTACTTAGCAAAGCATTTCTTGCAAGCAAAATGACAATTTTCAATTTCAAATGTCCAATAACGTAGGGAAAAAAACTAAACGTTAATATCTACACTCTAATAGAATTAAGTGTCAGTAAAAAAATTGTTGAAATGAAAAGTAAAAATAAATCTATGTTCTGATCTAAAATATTATAGTATTTTGTGTATTATAGACAGATGGAATACTAGCATAAAAGAATAATCTAACTATTTCAGAATTCGAAAGAGGAGAAAATGGTCAAAGATCTCAGGAACCACATAACATTAAAACCATGGCTTTCAAATAGAAGTTCTGAAGTACATATAATTTTTTCCCATGTCTTCATTGTCATCATTCAAACGCTTGGATATAGAAATGCCAATTCAGTGGAATTCACTGAAAAAACACTTATTAAATAAATGCCTCACCTCATCAAAAATATCACAGACTCTGTAAGGAGGACCTCTCTCGGAGACATATGTATTGAAGAACATACAATCTAGAACTTTGATTACGAAGTCACAATCCGAAAATGCTTGCTGGCCAAGGAAAGCAGCCTGAAATGTTAAAAACTTTATTTTTATAACCATTTTTAATATAGAAAATATATATATATAACTTAGATTTTTATGTCTGAAGTATTGTAAGCAAAAAATACACACTGCAGTTCCGTGAATGTCAAAATCCTTAAGAGCTAAGAAAAACGTAATACACTTAAATATATATTATGATTATTTTAGATTAAATAGATATGTAAATTTTTAATAGGCCTTACTTTTTAAATTTAAATTTTCAAGATGCAACCTTTATACAAATTTATTTTTTAGTCAACACACAAGGTTGTCAATGGAAATTAATATAAAAAATTTCTAATTTCGCTCATTCAATTTAAATTGTTTTTTTTTAGATTAAAAGCTGCTTGTACCTATGAATATCACATGCTAAAAATTTGAGAATCAGACTAAAAAACCTTTTTACTAATACTTGCACAATAAAAAAAAATTGAAGCAATTTGTTATCATTTTCTTTGTGATTAAAAAAAAATTAATGTCTTTAATATTTCCCCCTGACAATTTGAGATTTTGTCTGTTTCATTTAAAGATGCATGATAATGTTTGGCACTAAAACGTAAAGGTTATTAAATGAAATTTAAATGAACTGCTGTTTATGGCCTTAAATTTCAATGGATTATAAAATGATGAAAAGATATATATCAGATTGATTCCTATTAACCCACCTTATGAAAAGTAATAAAAGGTTTGGGATGAATTCGAATGATTGTGAGACATGAACGGTACCCTTGGAGTAGCTGAGCAAATGCACGCAGGAAAATAGCTCTGATTTCTTTGTCCTACAACACAAATTCAGGTAAATTAAAATACAATCTATATTTTATGAGTGATTACTTAACTATAAGTTCTCTAAACTAGTCAAAAAAGTAATTATAGTGACCAGCAAACTTAAACTAATAAAATCTTACAAGCATATTAGGTTGTGAAGGTTTTATCTGGCTGGGAGGAAATGCATCATCGGCCGATCTCAGTTCAGGTCGAAGTACCTTATAAAATAAAATGTAAAATTAAAACAATATAAGAAAATTAACAAAAAGTATAATCCATAATTAAAGTAAATCCATAAAATAATATTTTATTTTACAATGGATAATAAATATAATAAAATACAAGGTGATTCATAAATGTAAAGTGTACATGGGAAAAACAATGGCAGTCCATTGGAATGATTATGCATACAAAAAATAAAATTTCGTATATCATTAACATACAGAGCATCTTTTTACAAGACTAATATATTTTTTTACCATTTAACTTAGGTTTTGGTTAATTAACGTCGCATAAAGGTGCACAGAGGGATACTGGCGACGGTTTAGGGCCTACCTCGAAGGAAAGACTCAGAAATTATACCTCTTATTATTGAACCATGGTGAGATGACGAGGACAACACCTGAGCTGGTATAAGATGCAACCTCAATAGGCGTCAGGACACATTGGACCCAGATCAGAGTTATCATGCACCAGTCCCGTATACATATCAGTATAATTTATTGGATATTTTTTAGGTGACGTCCTAGTATTTTAGTAGAGAAGCTGGCAACCCTCCGATGGCAAGATCACTACATTTTTACTTTTCTTTGTCAAGTTCTTCAGTTAAGCTCGAACTCGCAATCCTCTGATTACTAGCCGAACACCTTTACCCTCTGGGCAACTGGGGGCCCACTTTACCATTTAACGAATTGCTACAATGTAAGTACAGTAATGGAAATGGAATAATAAAAAAGTTCGTGCATGGATGCAAAATCACCAAATTTCTTGGCGTATAAAAGGCTGAAAATGCATTTATGCACACGAGACTCGGATTTGTAAACTTATTTTTATTAGATTTTGAAATTAATTCAAAACTTTGGAATATTATATAAAGACTCTAAAAACGTGTTATGTTTCAAAATGAGTAGTCAGGCCCAGTTGATAGCGAAATCGACATTAAACTAAGTGGGCCTGGTTCAAGTTCCACTTGAAACCAGTCAATTTTTTTATTTTTATTTATATGCAACAACCAACAGGTTTCCCAGAAATGCGCTGCAAAATAGCTAGTATCTAATATAAGGAGTTGAGATCTCAATTTTAACACAAAATGGATCCTCATTGTTTTTCCCCCTAGATACTTTAAATATTAAAAATATATAAATAAAATTCAATATATTAATAAAATGCTACATTATATTTATATTAGTGTAATACAATTTCAACTATATTATTCCTTATACATTATATGGACATTCTTCAGAAAAATGACTATATGATGTAATGCTTACCCCACACATGTGAGAATACAGTTGAGAATGCAAAGGTTCGGGAAGCCTAGAGACATTTATACATTCAGGAACTACAAGTGATCCACCATCTAAATCTACAACAATTACATCTAACTGAAAACAAAAAAGAAATCAAAGGCAATTAAATAAGATACAAATCACTTATTTTTATTCTACACAATTAAGATACAAACAGGGGAAAAAAATGCTGTGCTCACATTTAACCCAATTGATTAGTGGAAAATAAAAAAAATTATTCATATATAAAAAGCTTTCTATTTCCGCAAACGAATGGACTTATACAATGGGGTATTAGCAACAATTCCGGAAGGAGGGCAGGAAGTGCCACACAACATTTGCGGTAACCAACACTAAACCCTAGAAGAACCACACTTGATTTGGAATTCTCTAAACTGCTACGCCAGAACAAACTCACAAATATTCGAGCCACAACATATTTAATACATACGAGCCCCTTCCATACCTTCGAGCATGGATCCTTTGTAGTAGAGGAGTCATTACGTCACTCTCGTTAACATCAAAGTGAAGCCAACATGTATAGCCTCAGACACGTGGTTAATTATGTCATTCCATTCTTAAATTTTCACTGTTACACATTTTCCAATTCATCAGCCAATCGCGAGTATTTTTTAATTCATAATTTTGAAGAGATGGCATTTCGCTCGGAGTTGTGGGCTTTACGATTATAACGTCATATTCTCTCTACTACAGACCATTCATGCTCGAAGTTTCATACAGTGAATTGCACATGTGGGACCAATTGCACATGTGGGATCAAACCCAAGACCCACCTATCCGAGTTTGGAGTCATGCCAAACAAAATATCGGGTTATTCAAAACTAAAAATATGACAGACTGAATACAATTCTGAATACAAGACTGATTCGCTGTAAATAACATAATAGATATTTACATTTCCACTTCAAAAATAAAATTATAAACCACAAAATATTGCAAGCACTAATAAAAAAATGTATAACAAAACACTTACCAAATCTAGAACTTCACCTTTTAAAGAAGAATGAACACCCATTATAAAAGGAGTAGGAGTGCTCAGCACTTCTATCAAAGCTGAGGGTAATAGGGGTATATATACATGACTGAAAAAAAAGTCATTTTTAAATTAAAACTTACAATTACATCAAACATTCATTATCAAAAAACTTTCATAAAATTAAAATATTTCTTACTTAAATTGTAAAAATCTGGTAAGAAAACAGATAGAGTACCCATAATTATTTATATATTAAGCTCAATTTGAAAATAGCATTACAATAAGCAAATAGAGACTTGAGGCAAATAATTTTTTTTTTTAATTTGTAACACTTTTTTTTTTTTTAAAGAATATATAGAAAAGTGCACGTCCAAATATACACACTAACAAGCATATGTTTATGTAGTTTCTCCTTAACTAATATTTACAAATAAAAAAAAATCATAAAATCATAATTTGTTGAAAAATTCATCTTTACCGTATTCAATCTTCATCTTTGCTAAATAGTCCTCCAGAAATTGTATCCCAATGCTATTTAGCTTGTTTGCCCACTGGTTTTATTATTACTAATAAAGTTGCTTTTTTTATACGGAAAATATAATTTGACTAAACCCATGTCTGAATACAAACATTCAAAGCTAAAACTACACATGTTAGACACATTCTATAGTTCAAATTAAATAACAAAATTATTTTAGTTCATAAGTAATATTTTACAAATGTGTTCTTACTTGCTTAAACTAACGAAATTTTAATTTCAATCTTCATCATCGCACAAAAACATATTTCTAAGCTTCACTCAAAGAGCTCTGAATTGTATGGAAAGGAAATGGACAAATTTAAATATTTACCCAGGACTACAATTTAAAATATTTGACGAGTCCCAAAAATTTACAAAAATCTCAGCTTATGTCAGGCACGTAGGTATAGATTTTTCATGGGAGGGGTTCAGTGACTAAACAACGAATTTCTTTAAGTAACTTATTCCCCTCCTCAACAAGAGTTGAAGGGAATCCTCCCCTAAATCAACACCCTCCCCCACTTTTTTTTAAAAAAAACATAATTTTTTTTTAAAGAGTAAACAGGAATACAGCAACAGTTATCATTTAATTTTGAAATAAATTTAGAGAACAAATTTATGTTTTGAGAATAATTGTTTAGAACGGTATGAACGGTATTTACGGTTTTGAAGCATCTTCTGTATATGGCCCCATTTGACGATTTTTTCCCTTTGTCGCCGAAATCCAAATGCTAGAAAATGAACCCGGTGATGTGTTTTAAAGCTTAGTTTAAGATAAAAATTGCCTAAAAACATGTTTTTGAAGCTTTTTGAAAAAGGTTTTCTGGGGCCGAAAAATATCCACTTCACAAGAAATATACATACAAGAAAGTAAAAAAAAATTCTAGTTTTTTCAAATATTTTTACAGTAATTCGATTTTTAATTTTTTTTATTCTTGACTTACAATGGGAGGGGTTTGAACCCCCTGAACCACCCCCTCACCTACGTGCCTGGCTTATGTGGCTAGAAAATTCCTCAATCTGGTTCAAATTGGATGACTACATTAATGTATAAAAGAATCCCATAGAAGTTGTACAGAAAATTTAATTAAAAAATTAATATAAACTAAGGTTATATTGACAAGATATAGACTAGTGATGCCATCTAGTTAGTTTCATTATGAAAACGTTAATTTATGTGAGAGTGGCTGTCGCAATAGCTCTTTATTTGCAAAAAAATGAAGCCAACCTGTATTTGAAGGGATACATCAAGGCAGTGACTGCATGACAAGCATCTGTAAGGCGAGAGTAGCTACTGGAATGAAAGAGTATTTTGTGTTCTGTCATAGCAGCACAAAACAGAGTGACTACATTATGTATACCTGAAAGGAAAAGAATAACACTAATTTACAAAAGTATAAATCGATAATTTCGTGAAAGAAATTGGGCAGGTTCAAAATTTTGGCTAAATCGAGAAAATTGTTCTTTATAATAAAATAGAACAAAATATTTTGAAGATTGATGAAAAGCAAGCAGACGTTTGAAAAACTGAATATGTAAACTTTATAGGCTATCTCATTAGTTGTTGAAGGCTCAATTTCAAAACTACAAAAATTAAATTTGGCAGTTTGACTGATTGTTAAGAATAACTAAAAACTAGAAAGTTATTAACATTGATGGAATAACAACCACAAGAACTTTGGTAAGGTGAGGAGAGGCATCATCCCAGGCACATATTATTTTATTTTGACTATTTTACACATTATTTTTTAATAGTGCATTTTGTACCCAATATTATTATGCAAGAAATAGACAAATTAAGACTATTTTTTAGCCTTAAGAGATTGCTTTAACATACCTAGTTCTTCAAACAATTGAAAAACTGTAGTACCAGTAACAAGAAGAGTTGAACTTATTGGTGGCTGAAGAGCCTGCCTATCTGTAGCACCAATTGTAAATCTTACTTGTGGTCCGCCTGAAAAAAAGGTACAACATAAAGCTATGCTAAAAGGAAAGGAAATTGTCATACTTTCCGATATTTCTTCTTCAAACACAGAAAAAAAAAATTCAAAAACACAACTCATCGTCGTATATATTTTTGGTACAGATGTAGTATAGAACATTTGGCGCACAAGGTTTTTTTTGGCGTGTTTTAAGGGGGCGATAAATTTATAGTATGGCAACCCCACCTGATATTGTTAGTATGTTCCGATTCTTGTGGCGACTTTCAATTTGGCAACCCTATGTTTTGTTTAACAGCAGTTTTTCGTCGCAAAAAAAAAACCGCGCCAAATATCCTATATTACATCTGTTCCATACTTTTTTTGTCATATTTGCTTTTGAAATAATATTTAGTAAAAATAGTAGTTACTTTATAAGATATATTTATAAGAAATACTAAAGTATAAAGATCAAAATATTTGTAAAAAGTTTTCATGTCTTTACATTTTCTTACAATACAACATCTTTTTCCATCGAGATTACAGTTTATATATACTGGTATATAAAAATTTATATGTATATACATTATGCTAATCCATGTATAGTGAAAATTTCGAAACCTTCGTGAATAATTCAAAATAATTCCAAAGTGTTTATACATATTCATTAGGCACAGATATTCAAGGGCACAGATAATTCACTCCTATTGTAAATGTATTGCTACAAACAGGCTATTATCAACTGATTAGATCTTTCTGCATGTAACTTTGTAGCTTGGTTAGATGATAGAAAATATTGCTTAATAGTATTTCAATGTTGGTCAAATTGCAAAGTCATGACCTAAATAGTCCTATATGGGCTGCTTAGATGCCAAGAAGTATAAGTCTAAAAACAGAATGACAAGTTAAGAACATTTAAAGTTTGTAACTTGCCTTGGTTATAATATTACACAGAATTACATTAAACTCACTTTTGAACTTGGATCCACACCACTTGGCCACTTATCTAGCTAACCAGTATCAGAAAATGGTGTTGGATCCTTTTTGATTTTTTGTGAATTATACCAGTTTGGGGCCAAGCAGCCAATGGCAAGTATTTGAGCAACTCTTACTCAAACTTTATAAGCAAAGTATTTTACATGCATATATACATATTCCAAATTACATACATTTTACATTAAAATAAATTATATACTTATATAAAAAATTAGAATATTTTATAAACTTTACCAGGTGGTGGCACTTGAACACAGCCTAATATGTTTCCAATCAATGTTTCCATCTGTGCAGCAATATTATCTATATATACAGTATAAATGATTCCTAGACAATTCTGAAAAAACAATAAAATTTCACAAACAGTTTTAAAACACTTAATCTAGTAACCGTTCATAAAATAACTAATTTTTTAGTTTGTATTTCACAAGGTACAAAGGCCAGAAAGTTTAATTTTTTTAAGAAAAAATCAATGAAATATAAATATACAAAAATACTGATCAACTATAGGTTTGAACCTAACATGGTAAATCTATGAAATCTTTATATTCTCTAAATGGGAAGTTTTCTCAAAGCTATTTAACACAATAGAATGAAGAATACTAAAACAGAGTTTGTATGCTTTTACCAAATTTTGAAAAAAAAAGTTTCTAAGGGCTTAAAATCAATTTTAAGGACCATATTTTTTAATGCAACAAACTTTTTTTTATATAACGAAAAGTTAGTTCTAAAATCACAAATTGGCTTTTTAGTAAAAAAAATACTAATATAAATAAATATAAAAGAAGAAAATAGGTATAATAAGCTAAAAGATATGGGTGCAAAAAAAGCCTTTGGTTTTCTACTCAGAATACAAAGTTGTGCTTAATTCACATTAAGATCAAACATTTTTAATAGAGGTGTAGGGGGAAAAAATTTAATTATAGTCATTTTAAGGACTTTCTAAGTGCGTTCAGTAACTTGAAAGTTTCCAAGGACCTTTTTAAACAAAATAAGAACTGTTAAAGTACTTTATAAGTCATACTGAAATGAAAATAAGGATTTTTAAGGACTGCACAAACCCTGTATTAGACAAATTTTATATCAAAAAGTCCTGCCTTGCATTAAATTTTATCTTATAAATAAGATAAAAAATACTCCTGCCTTCTTGGAAGTATTTTAGCAACTGTTTCAAGATGAAGCTTGCTCCTTAGTAAACTAAAAATTCGAAGATTTCCGATAATTCACGAAATAATAAAACTTCTGCAAGAGCCTTACCCGAAACGTAGGAAAGTAGTCCAGCCTGGAGACCAGCACCAAACACTTGGGGGCGTACATGATGGAGTGATGCTGTACCAGCCCCCCAGAGGACTCCAGCGCCTCCTCCTCTTCCCCCTCCTCATCAGGGGGATGGCTGGGCGTGATGGCCACAGGCTCATTGAAGGAGAGGCATGCGCAGTAGTGGCGGTTTGCATCGATGTCCGTGAGCACAGACACAAAGAACGTCGGCTGATGGCGGGCGGTGGACAGGGTCCAGCCTTGGGGTTGGCAAAACTGAAAGAGTTATGGTGATTTGAGTAATGTTTAAATATTAGAATGAAATTTTAAAAAGAAAAACTTAAATATTGAAAATTCAAAGGTAAAGTCAAAGGTTAAAATGCATTGAATAGTAACTTTGATTTTTCACCAAATATGGGGACTAAAGGTGAAAATTTATAAAATTTTACAGTGGTCAGTGGCCACTAGACTTGAAAAATGCAATGGCCACTTTAGTTACGTTGTGACATCACCAAGTTCATGCAGTACTGAAAATATTAATATCTGTAAAATGTATTAATTCACACTACATTAAGAAGTTCATGATTGTGTGAATTAAGCTCTTTTCAAAATAATCATTATTAATTAAGCTATAATCACCATTAATAAGCAAAAATTTTAGATCGCCACTTTTAAAAAGTTAGTCGCCATGTGACGACTGTGAATTTTCGTCTTTAGTGGGGACCCTTTTCAGTAACTCCACAGGAGGAAAACGAGAAGTTCTTCTACTGGCAGCACAATCAGTGTTTGGCACCAAGTACAGATTTTAGAATAACGAATATCAGAAGATTTCAGAAAAGTCGCCAAGGGTTACCATTTACTGCATTTTAACTAAGCCAAATTCGGGTTTTTAGTTGCTCTGCGACTGAAGTTCCTATTTAAGAATAGATGTCCAACAATGCAAACAACTTTACACTGTCTTAAGACTACTTAAATTAATCATCATAGCTTAATAATTCATCTTCAAATTATTAAACAGTATTATAATTTTTAGTACAAATTGAATGCAAATGTATCCCTAGAATATGTAGGTTTTACAATCTGTGTGGCCTATACTGTGAAAATGATAAATATACTAAGCAAATTTAATCTTTATATTATTAAGAGGGAGCTGGCACCCTTCACATGAAAGAGCCATATATTGATAGTATCTTAAGTAGCAGATAGATTAGAAATCGATTTGAAATATATAGTAGACTATCTATACATTCTTAATCAACTAATTATATGATTTTAGTAACTCTTATGAAAATACATAAAATAAAGAAATTAAAGCTTATCATACTTACCAATTCAATACCATCAATAAAAGGTGTATCATTCCAATCTAACTCAGGAAATCTTTGAAGAACTTTGCCGGAACTTAGCCCACTTCCTATATAATAAGTTAAAAAGATATTTTTCAATTTAAAATGTATAAATATCAACGGAAGAACAGGTAATATATGACCACCCAGCATCAAGCAGCAAACAAAATCATTAGATTTTATGTTATTGTTAATATTAGATTTTGCACATAAGGAGGTGCCACTAAAGTTATTTTTTGTCACTAATAAGGAGAAATAAGGGTTCTTTTCGGTTATACGGCCTCGTATGCCAACGAGCGAAAATGCGCCAAAGTTGTTTACCTTAGGGATTACCATACACAAAAGATCGCGTTTCAGTTGATTGTATGCACTGAGCTAAATAAAAACGGGAGAGTAAACTGAACGTGCCTTTTTTAGTGTCATTGCTCAAAATAGTTAAAACACAATTTCTTTGGAGTTGATTATAGTATGGGTAATTAGCGTCTCACTAGAGCTACACAGTGGGTTATTGGTCACGGTTCGGGGCCTATATCGAAGGAAAGACCCGGAAACGGGTGCCTCGTATTATATATTTACTTTCTTCCTGCGACAAGTTTGTTTGGATTACGTGCATTGGATACGTGCGCATTTTCCTTCGCGATCCGACATTAAACGTCTATTGCCTTACGATTGTTGATTGGTTAGAATATATAAGTGTTTAACGAACTCTGATTGGTTGCACGACTATGCGAACTATTTAATAGTTACAAATATTTAAATTCGGATATTTGGAAATTATGGGTTTGGTTCAAATGATTTTAAATTGGGTTTGGTGAATATTTTTTATAATTTTGGAAAGATGTTTGATTGTTAGGATAGCTATTAAAATAAATTTGTTTAGAATGCGCTTAAGAGTGCTGTCGCAATGCCCCAAATGACTGCCCGAAGGATTGCCTGTAAGCACCATGATCGACTGCCCGAAGGGGGTCATGGATATAATCCTGAGTAGTCGGAGGCCGCAGGCCGGAGACCACAAAATCCTTCGGAAATAATTTTGAACCGTCACCGCTAGCCCATTACGCAGTGAACGTCATCCACCGTGGTTCAAAAATAAGACACAGCGTTTGAGTAATTAACCGTAATTGTGCATTTCTCCTTAAGTAACCATAAAGATCAGAAAAAAAGACGCATGCGCAACGCATCCGGTCGTTTGATGTTCACTTGAAAATACATCCAGATCCGCTGACGAGCGAAAGTCTTTACCTCGAACCGTAACTAATAGCCCATTGCACAGGTGAAGTGCGACTTATTGTCTATAATTTAGAATATACTTTTTGACGTCATCTAATCGTAAATCATTTACGACTGTTTTTAACATTTTATTTTGTGAGTGGCAACATTAAAATTGTAAATAATCAATACGGCGACAAACTTTCGCTTGGCGACTATTTGAGGCCGTTTAGAAGAGAAGTACCGAAATAGGTAATGATAAAAGTGCGGGAACTGGTGTTCTTAACAAATGAATGATAATGAACATTTTTACTAGTAAATATTCTAGATATGGAACTTGTTCAAGCACCCCCTCTCCTCCTGGACGGACCCCTATACAGACTGATTTTTTTACAAAACCTGGCAACCAGTTATTTTAACTTAATAATATTCCTAAAAAGATTGCCAAAGGATCGACGGTCCTATTTTGCAATCTGTATTTCGTTACGCTTTTGTGGCCTGTTTGGTTGTGGTATTGCTTTGGACATTCCAAAGATTAAGATCTTTATGCTAATTTTTGATGAACAAACAAACTAGATTGCTATTTATACGGACTGTTCACACACCCTCAGGTATTTTCTCCCTCTTTTCGGATATATGTACGTTGTCAGCAAGAGCAATGGCTATTGTCATGTTTATATACTTTGGCAATTCAATAAACCACTTTTAGACTTTTAGTCTTTATTGATAAGTAACAAGTCTCAAGGCCCATAACCCCATAATTTAACATTGATAAAGTGTTATAGTTTAAATTATTCATAAAAAAAATTGTCAATGGACATTTCACACACAATAACACTACAGATCAGAATCTATAGATATATTGCACCACAATAAACATTGGTTAAAATTCATAGCACGGTTGCCCTTGGTGACTTTAATGCAAAAACAATATTTGTAATGCTAGCACGTTCTTGGACACAAACACAGTGTTGTTGCCAATCAAAGAACTCCACCATCCCCACCCACACAGGGTTGCCAAAAAGGGTAACTAGATTTGGCAAAACATCAGGGGTGACCATTCAATGCCTTTGAACCCAAACATTTACTTGTCAATTGATACCAAATTGAATACAAAGCTGGCAATAGTTATTAAATGAGTATAAACTAAAATAAACCAAAACATTTAGCTCAACCTTCACATTTACTACACTTATTTTAGTTTTTAATTCTTACACAAAAACACAGATTGCAGAAAAAATATATAATAAAATCACCTTTCTCAGTACACATTAAACTCTAGAAGTTATAAATAAATTATGGCACTAAAATTATGCTCCATAAGTAATCAAAGTTATTTTATCTGGGCATTAATTTTAACAACAACAAACGAAAAAAAAACAGACAATATGAAGAAAACGCGTGAATTTTTATCGAATATGAAAAAAAAAAATATTTTAAGAAATACAATTATACAAATTATTAATATTAGCATGTTTAAACAATCTAATTATTACATTTCGAAGGCCACCCGCACAGTAAGGAAATAACTGATGTTGTTCTGATTGCATAAACAATAATAAACAACAGTTTTTGCAACAAGTGAACCTAAACTTTTGCTAACTGTCTTGAATTTAGTTAATTTGCGAGATCTTGACAAATCAATATAATATAAATCAAGCAAAAGCAAGAGTTTAAGGTGCGACAACGGGATAAAACAGACATCGAATTCAAAATCTTAGGGTGTGAGTCATATTTGCATTCATAAACAAATTGAAGCATGCCAAACAAACGAAAAGCCAGGATAAGTTTAAGATCCACTTACGTTCTTTATCGTGGTCGAAGCCGACTACAACAAAATAGTCAGCTAGGCGTGACATGCTTCCCACGCAGAGCACATATATGTAACTCCCAACATAATCATTATGAAACCTCCATCTTTTCTAAAGAATTACCACTTCATTTGACATCCGACTCCCATGCTTTTCAAGCAGACTACTTTTTTTAAGAAAAAAAGAATCGAATAAGCACGGGATCAAATTTTCCAGTTCCGTGTGAGTGATTTTCATATAAGACACAAGGTAGCGCTTTGGTATCTGTGTAGTAAAATTACATGACTTGGATGTTGAGATTAAATTAGTGACTGGGTCTCCATTAACCAAGTTTCCGTTAATAATAGGCCAATATTATTGGTTAATAGTAACCACGTGGTTTCTTATCCACCAATCACAGATGCTACGTGCTTATATATTTTCGGCTGAGCTAAAATAAATAGACAGTGGAAGGAAGACTAAGTGCCCTCTATCATTTTACACCTTTTTGAGCCAAGATAGACAAAATGGTCCTTTTGCATAGATTAAAAACACAATTATGGCTTTCAATTAATTTTTTTCTATACTTACTTTTTTACCTTTCTGTGAAGTTACTTGAGACTCCCGCAAATTGAAGGTTGAATGTTTTTTTAACCTTCTCTTCCGAATAGTATGCATCTATAGTGATGCATCCGCGTAAAACTGTAAAGTACATTGTCATTCAGTGGAAATTCTCACTCCAGTGTTTATATTATTTTAGCCGAATAATGTTTCCGGACTTGCTTGTGTTTACCCCACTGAGCTAAAATAATCATTATAGGAAAAACTAAATGTAGGCGGACACTTTAAACCTTTTCGAGCCAAGGTAGAAAAATACAGTTCTTTTGCATGGTGTTGGGCATGGGATAAAATGCATGCGTCCAAGTTTTAAAAACACCTTTCTGACTTTCAAAAATACCTTAAATTTTATATATCTACAAGGTCAAGAAAAAAATATTAATTAATTAATCAAATATTCAAGACCGACGCAACACGACTAACGGTGAAAAACAAAGGCAAAATGTCTTCTCAACCTTGTTGGCCGGTATTACACTATCAATTGTTCTTTGACAAAGATCTTTTATAAAATAAGTTTGACAAAGTGATATAATAGTGTAATGGACAACTTTGATAAAAGACGAGTTTTTTGTCAAAGAATCTTTGTAAAAAGTTTGCTTCTTCATCTAACGTTTCATAAAAGATTGGCGTTGATGTATTTTGCGCAGTGGCTTTGAAAGTTGGAAACCATCAACTTTCATTATTTTCACCGTGTCAAATTTAAGTTGGTGCGGTTGTTGTGGCAAATAAACTTCGTTCTCGATATTTGAAGTAAATCGTTTGCTTTGAACAAGTATTAAAAAATGAGTAATGGGATATAGAGGGAGACTATCAATAAAATATAAGATCAAATAAAAATCTATATAAATATAAGAAATCCAAATTTCTCCATAATGCACGACTCACATGCTGACTACAAAAACAAAAGCAAACGATTTGATGCTTATAAAGAAATGGAATATATTTTTAAAGAAAATTGATTCCAGTAACACCACTGGAAGATGTGAGAAAAAAAAACATAACGGGTTGAAGAACCCTTACCTTATGAGAAGTTGAAAATGAGCAAATAAAATATGAATTATTACGCTTTTATTCATACATATAAATTCTTATATGATTTTTAAGCAATATAAATTTAAAAAGTCGAAGCCATTACAATAAATGCAAATGATAAATTTGCTACATCAATTGGGTAAAATACTTCATAAACATGGCTACTTTATTGGTATTCATCCATTTGTTTCGGTTTTTTTAGTCAGCATGTCGGAAATCATGGAGAAATTCAAAGAAAACTACCGATAACAACTCAAAAACTCAAACTGACAAAAACTTTTATAAAAATATATTTTATATAGTATAACTTATTGTCTTAAAAGGTATTTTATAAAAGTACATCATTTGTGTAAAAGTTTTATAAAATATTTTTGTCAAATAACTTTGATCCGGCCTTCTGAACAGTATTTATCCGCGAGGCACAATAAATTACATTTGCCCACAATAGGAATCATCGCTGCAGTGTTTATTTGAACTCAGTGGTTTAACCCAAATTTATCTTAACCCAGGCAATAAATAAGATAAGTTTTGCTTTTGTGTTAATATTTTGTTTAGAAGTTTTTTAAGTTCTTTATTATAAAGCTGTCATAAAGCGTTCTGTTGTTAAAACAACAAATAAAATACGTTTGTGGATAGTTGCCCAAATTCATTTTTAAATTACAAATTTGCAGTATGAGCTATTCAAATACCTCAGAATTTTTTTTAAAATTAACTCTCCATGTAGTTGATTTTATGAAACTTTATTAAGGCAAATATTTTATATGTAGGTTCGTCAAACTTTCAAAAATCCAAAAGGATTTTTTTTTGTTATCAACTACAAATGTTTGATGCGATTTTATTTCTTTTGCATTTGTTAAGAAATATCGCTAAGTAAAAAGTCTGTATTATATTGTTCTTTTTTAATTATAAGTTTAATTTCCTTCCAAACGATATCAAATTTATGTCAGTTAAGAGAGGAATAATACAGAATAACTCACATAAGAGTTATTCTGTCGGAATGGATCACCCCAAAAGTGTAACATGATGTTTCTATCCTAATTTCTTGCATAGCTGGTTTTAAAAACATTTCACGTCAAAAGTAAATACGTAAGAATTTCATTTTATCATTAACGTTCCCATTTTGCATATTTTTCTCTGCCCCTCCAAACGCGTGGGCTGTACGACGGCACACGCCGCACACCCCTAAGAGCGAACCCTACCACGCATCGTACGGGATCTGCTTTATTTCAAGATAATACATGCAACTACGCCAATTTTTTTTATCGAAAGAGACCAAACTTATACCAATCGTGCTATTTGCCACAGAGTAATAATTGGGTCGCATTAGGTCACCCTAAAAGTGTAACATGATGTTTCTATCCTGATATTCCCATGTAGCTGATTTTAAAGGCATTTCTACAGAAAAGTATTTATTTCGTTTAGGATTTGAATTCGAAGACGTTATTAGCAGTTTCACAAAAAAAAGTATAGAAAAAAAATCTTTATTTTAAATTTTGGAACATTTTTTGTTATCCGAAATTTTTATTGTACGAATCTCAATCTTAAATAGATAAATTTATCTGTGCTTCATTTTCTATAAATAAAATTTGAATAATTCTTCAGAAAACAGAACCTTTTATAGTAGAATAAAAAATTTAATGTTATTATATTACCAATTTGTTTTGGGTTTAATAAGTTTTTCACAGTCTGAACGAATCAATAACTAACGTTTATTGTCATAAAGAATGGAAGAAGAAAGCACTGAAAAAAACTTTGTGATATTCAAATTTTAAAATATTTTTAATGAAGACTATCAAATTTATTAATATTTAAATTTGTAATAAAATGTGTAGGCTTGGTTTTGTGGTGTAAAGTTGCGTACTAAATTAATATGTTTTTAGGACACTAGATGGCAGCATCAAAAAGACAAATCGAAATCGAATGATTGCCTCTGCATGTTTACTTTATGAAATGCAGTGAACTTGAAAATGGAAATAGTTTATATTAGATATCTCTTTCTCCTCATTAACTTCTTAAAATAAATAAAAATCATTAACAGATAAATAAAGATAACAATCCTATAAAATCTTTTTCGAATCTCTTAGCTTTTTTTAATAGAATATTATTTTAAAAGAATTATTTTTACAAATTAAAAAAACAAAAATATTTAATTAAAATTTTAAAATTCCAAGTTTCAGGTACACAAATCGACTTTAAGTTGTATATGTTTTTAAATTGTAGACTAGACCTCTCCAGACCTCTTAATCTACAAACGATTCTATGAAAAGATTTTCTTTTATGACTATATTTTTTAAAAAATCAAAAAAAAAAATTGTATGTAAACTATTGTTTTTTATATAAATAAAGCTTGTTTTAAAGAGCATTAAGTGATGAATATTTTTAAATTGGTAACAAGTATTTAGTGCATTTAATAACGATATTATAGTTCATATATTTTGCACTTCAAATTACATTGCTCCAAAGCATAAAACTGTCTCTTTACAATCTTTGAAACATTGCATTTTTAATTCCTTGTTGTCAATATTTTTTTCGAGCCAATATTTAATTATCAAATTTGACGACTGAGGCAAAACCGGACAAATATCACAGTTAAAATAATTCGGGATGCTTGACTTTAAATTGAATCTAATACGCTTATAATGAAGTTTATGTTTGTGAAGGTTGGGAATATACTGAAGATTTGGACATAGCACGTAGGTTGGAGCTATGCTAGCCAAATGCACAAACGAGATCATATTGTATTTTATTACATAAAAAATCGTGTTAATGTAATAGAATCTTAATCTTATTCCTATAATTAATGTTTTTTTTTATTATCCACTGTATTATCTTTGAAGTTCATCTCGGTTTTAATCGATATTTGTATTATCCGTGTTTTGGACGAATAGGCAGATATATTTTAAATATTGCCTTTTATATCTACCAATGTTTTAAATGTGCATCTCCACTGGAGTAAAAAGATATATAATATTTACACCGTGTTTCTTTTAAATATGATATTTAAAAATAACGTGGTGTAAAATGTTTTCGAGTTTTTTTTTTTCTCTAGTCGAGTAGTGATGAAGTACACTAGAAAAACGCGGATCGGTTGTTTTGTTCAGCAATCGACTATTTTTTTTAACAATGCGAACTTGTGTATTGAAATGCATTGTACCGTACAAAGAGACCATAAAAAGAACATTTTAGCCATTCAACCATTACATAAAATAATATTTATTTTAATCCAGCCTTTGGTAAGGAATCGGCTGCTAATGTTGAAGATACCAACCATCACTTTCTTATATTTTCATACCAAAACCTACTCAAATATAATAACATAGTGAGATACGGATGCATAAAAATAAACAAAGCTTTTTCACCGTCAACAAAATTCTTATAATTTTACAAAATTATATGATACTGGATTTAGGTAAGCATATCTTTGTAATACAAGGTGAAATAAGGTTTGAGCATGGTTAAGATGGGTTTTATTTTAAACGTCCTTTTAGTTGATTATAGAAATATAAAATGGTCGCCAACAGAAACCTCTCCAACCAACAGAATGCAAGATATGACAATCTGTTTCGTTTGACGCAGTGGAAGTCCATACACGCCCCTTAATTAAAAGACATTACTTGCATCGGCTCCTAATTTCCTATCAAAACGAAACCAAATTTATGTCAATCGTGCTATTTGTCACGGAGTAACATTGAAAGGATACATTTCCCCCCCAGGATGCGACATTTCACATTTTGATCAAGGGGGCCCGGTGGCCAAGTGGATAAAGGCGTTCAGCTGGCAATCAGAGGATTGCTAGTTCGAGCCCATGCGGTGGACTTGACAAAGAAAAGTTAAAAAGTAGTGATCTTGTGATCGGAGGGTTGCTAGCTTAGCTACAAAATTACTCGAATGTCGTCCAGAACATCCAACAAATTATACCTGCTTGTATACGGGACTGGTGCACGATAAATCTGATCGAGCCCAAAGTCCTAACGAATATTGAGGACGTGGATGCCAGCTCAAGTGTTGTCCTCGTCACTTGACCATGGTTAAAAAAAATACGAGGAATCGTTCCCGTGTCTTTCCTTCGAGATAGGCCAATAACCGTCGCCAATACCCCACTGTGCATCTTTAGTGTGAACCAAACCACATCTTGATCAAAAACTAAAAAAAATTCAATATTTTGGGAAAAAATTAATCTATTCACTTTCATAATTCAATTATAATCAATTATACAATCAATAATTTTTGTCAATGCTGGTGGTACAATATGTTAGATTGAGGGCTAAACCATTATGCTAAGAAATAATACCCAACTTAACAAAATAACAAACTTAAAAAATTATAAAATAAACTCCGTAAAAAAGAAACTTTAAAAAATGCAATAAACAGCAAAAAATAAATGTACATTTTCTGAAAAAAAGTGAGCAGGCACATTCCACATTGTAACGTAAGGTTTAGTTCGTGCACACCTCGTACTTGCGCATTCTCGACCTGCTGCTTCTTTGGCCGAAATTTGACTCAGCCCACGCAGTGCAAAGATGAGGAGAAGGAATGGATTAATTGGCAAATTGGTCGCCGCGGCCTACTTTCATCTACACGATGGTAGGTTATTTATTTCCAAGGTGATTCTCACTTGAGTTATGAAGACGGAATAGTATACTCTGCAACCAATAATAATAATAACAACCCTATTTTTGTTTTATTTAATCGATTCTTCAAAATTTTAGTTTTTATATCATCTGCGAAAAGAAACAGAATGGATTTTTTTTAAAAAATTGGGTAGATACAGGCCTTACTGTACCGTAACGTTTGGTTTGTGAATACTTTTCGATCCCACTCGGTACAAAGGTCAGAACGGGGGAGTGTATAAATGGCCAACCTGGTTGACACAGCCCATCTTCCTTTACATGATAGCACGTCATTTATATACCCATAGGATGGTTCGACGTAGAGTTATGAGGACAGAAAAGCATATTGCAATCAAAGGCGACATTCCTTTTTACGCGGTACAAAAGTCAGATGAGGGAATTGGTTAACAAACAGCCTTTCTTCTACACGATTGTATGTTATTTATCCCCACAGGATAATTTCAAGTTGATTTATGGGAATTTTACAAAAGCCGCTTTTTAAGTTACGGCCGTACCGAAAGGAAAGACGTGTAATCACATCAAAAAATGATAAAATATGTAGCAGTAATTAAAAAAAGTTGTAATATAAAATTGCAACGTCACATGAGATTCTCGCATAGCCGAGATAGATTGTTTTCTCAACCTTTCTTACGAATTGTGTGCGTCAACGCTCACTGTAAAGTACGTTGTCGCTCAATGGGAGTCTTCACTCCAGTGTTTATATTATTTTAACTCAGTCTGTTACGGACTATGACGTCATATAAATGTCAAACCCATTTAATCAATTAATACCGCCAATAAATTTTAAGTAATATTAATATTTGTATATAAAATGTAATTAAATTTATTTCTAATGAATTTACTTTTGCTTTTCTTCAATATTTGGCACAAAAAAAAGTCCTCCGTGTAGCCAACTATTTTTATGAATAAATCCCAATTGGAAAACTTTGGGATTAGTATTATATTGTCATATAATTTTAAAGTCTATCTATTATGAAAATATTTAATTTTATTTGTAGACATTACTTAAAAACAAATTATAATTCGTTTGTGAATACTTTTGAATTTTGGATGCAAAGCAAACCAAACTTGATGATATAATTTCGTTTTAAAATGATTTTTAGAACTTACAGTTCCGAACAATCCCGATTCCGAAGACGCTAATACTACTGATCATTAAAATGTTTGAGAAAAAGGAATTTGCTAATGAATAAGATAATGATTGAACATTCAGCAATTAAGACGGAAGTTTGAGCAGCGTATTGAGAACAATGTGGCACCGCACAATGAGAGTGCTCAAACAATTTTCAGTTTCGCAGGATTGGCAGCATTTTGTTTGCACAATTTGCACATTGTGCATCACTGTAAAATTTGAGCGTTGAGAAATTCTCTGTTCTCTGTTAAATCGCTCAAAGTTCTTATCAATGAGCGCGAGCAGGGGGAACAGACAGTTGTTGATGTGAACGTGTTATTGTTGAAAGTGCTCTGTGTGGTTGAAAGTATAATTATTGTGAGAGATGATGGAAGTTGATCCTAGTAGTTCGCCACCGGTTGAACAAAATGCGATCGACGAAGAACATGACGGACAAAATTCGAATTCAACGCCTGGATCAAACGAACAAGTGACAACATGCGGAACTCCATCGGACGATTCATGGCTTGAATTTAAGTGTGTGTTTTGCAATCAGGACTTAAAAAACATTGTTGAACCCAAATTACTGCAATGTTTGCACACGGCATGTGCTTCATGTTTGTCAACAGAATCGAACAGTTCTCCAACAGGTAGTACAACATCAACGACTTCAGGTAAGCTTATTGTTCCTTTTGATGTTAATTGGCATTAGAATGTCATACCGGCTGCATACAAAAAAAAAAACATTCGAAATTAAAAAAAATAATAATAATGATTTTGTTTATAATCATTCACGAATTTTTCAAAAATGATTATAATGTAAAAATCGAATGTTCTTTAAAAATATTAATTAAAATATGTTTTTAATTTTTGCAAACTGACTGATTTTCTGCAAATATTGTAAAAATGTATAAAATTGACCAAATTTAATGACATTGTTTTTAAATTGTTCTAATGTGTTTACAGAAAAATTTGGTTTAAAACGAAATCTAGTTTGTAAAACGGCAGTAACAAGAACAGAATCCAACCATAAAATTGAAACTAGATTTGTGTGAATAATTCCAAAAAACAATTTATAATCTTTTGTGGGTTATTAACAAATCATTTGCTATCAATACAAGTACTTGAGACATTATATAAGGAACTGTTTTTCGTATTTGTCATTATTTTTATTTCTGTATAGAATAAAAAATCTAATTGGTCTTCAGTTAAGAAAACAATTAATAAAATTAAGTCAATGTCATACCACTTATTCAAAATTATGTGGCATTTTTTTATTTAATTGAATGTCTGTTAAATTATTTGAATGTTAATTATTTTATTTGAATGTCAATTATTTTATTTGAATGTCAATTATTTTATTTGGATGTCTTTTATTAAAACATAATAATTTGATCTCCCACTTAGACAACACTTTTTAAGCACTCCTATTTCTGACTATTTAATGAATAAAAATATTTATACAAAAGGCACAGCAACAGATAATTTAAAATGTACTCTGTGTGTATGTACTCTAAAATGTACAGTTAAAAAACTACATTAACAAAAAAACAGTTGAAATGTACTATTGTCCTGATTTTTCGACAAATCTAGTTACCAATTTCAGTATCCCTACAGAAGGAAAATAAAGGAGTTCTTTTATTGGCAATATAACTGTTTTTTGTTGCCAAAAATGGGTTAGCGTTCTAAATATTGCATTTTTCGAAAAGTTTCCAAAGGAGGAATCGTTCAAAACATTTTTACCAAAAAACCTATTATTTTTTAACAGGGCATCCCTCAATAGTTCAAAGTACCCTTCGGGATAAGTAGAAAATTTCTTCAAATAATATATTCAAAGAAATTTTGTCAATTTAACTAAATTAAGAATAAAAAAATTTAATTGTCAGTTTGGATAGAGAATTAAAGTCCAAACCCTAATTTGAAAATAAAAATACTTAATTAGACCTGTAATATTACGACCAAATTAAAAAAAAATTGTTGAGTTGTAAAACACTTTACTTGTATTGTATGTCCAGTTACAAAACTAAAATGCTTCAACTTCAGCATAGGGTTTAAATTTTGTTAATTATGCTTCTTTTCAAAGTATTGATAATTCAGTTTATAAATTACCATAAATCTTAAGGCATAGTTCCCAACCTTTTTCTCTTGTGTACCCTTTTGATAAAACTTTTAATTTATGAGTACTCCCTTCTCTGATAAGCCTTCACCCATCCATCTATGCTAAAAGAAAGTTGTATTTATTAAGCAGTAATGCAAATTAATCATACGACTGAAATTGATGACTTGTAGGCTTTTATTTTAGATGTAATTTGCCATTACTAATATTATTCTGCAAGCCCTCAACGTACCACAGGCTGAGAACCATTGCTACACAAACAAAAGTTTGTTTTTGTTCGACAGTAATGTTATTAGGTTACCTGGCAAATTATTTAAATGACTTATAGGGGCTTTTATTTTTTATTATACTTATTACATTTATATGATTTATTTTAGGTGTTTCCCACCATTATAAATATATTTCGCGTACCCCTAACCGGATTTCTAACCTCCCAAATCCCCTCCCTCAGTGCGACAGGCAGGGTTGACTGGAATCGTAAATAGTACTTAAATTTATCATAAAATATTTTTTGCTAAATGTGGTAAAAAAAAGTCACAAATTTTTCTTATACTAATTTAAATTACCTACCAGATATTTTATGTATTTGTTGATTTATGGAAACAATTTTCGTAATTAATCTAAATTATACATTCATTAAACTAAAAGAATAAAATATTCTTATTCTACACTATTTATCAAATCGCAAGCCAAAGTTATTTTTATTATTTTAAGTAGTACTTACAATTTTGAATAGCTCCCCCTGTTCTAAACAAGTCTGTAAAACAGCTTGAAAGTCCTTTTTTTACTGAAAGCACTTAAAATTATTTGCTGTCAAAATCTTTTATAAGGTCCTGAAAATAAGCTGCCAATTTTTGTACCAAATTAAAAACTTTTTTTACACCATTTTATATATTTGAACTTAATTTCAACTATTTAACTCATTGTTAAAGTGTCAGAAATTTATTCTAAAAAGCAACAAAAATAAATAAATTTAATAACTGTTATGTGTTTTTACAAACAAAACCTTTCTCTTGCCTCTATGTGTATTTTGCATTGTTGTTTGCATTAAAAACTGTGAAAATTCATTTTTAAGACTATAGGTATATTGGCAATAGGTCTTTATAATATTCTAAGAAACTCCATATTTACCGAGAAGGGAGTACAAATACTTCAACTGTCGTACTTGCCCTGTCGTTGTGGCCTTAGTTTCAGGATTAGGGGGTCTTTTCGAAGTCTCATTGTGTAGAGTCGTGGCTCAAATAAGCTACAGTTTAGAGAGTGGGATGACAGCTCAATTGTTGTACCTCAGACCGATTTTCAAAATTACTTGTCAATAACTTGGGATTTTACCTTGGCATTAATCCTAAACTTTTGTCCATGATAGCTGATATGGTGTTAATTGACCAACCAACATAAACACCACTGCTTGAGCAGATTATAAACAATGCAATAGATAATACTGTGGCTTAAAATGTGTATTCTATGCCAAATTATGTAACTTTTACAAATGTCCTACCATACAATTTTTAATTCTTCATATATCTGTGCACTAAGTATCAATGGCCAAATTTAAAAGAAAATTTCATATTTTGAAAACTTTGCTTACTGGAAAAACAAATTGTATTTTAATCAACAATATGAATTATAAATTTTAAGTGGAGTACAAAAATGTTTTAATACATTTTGGAACACATTTTAGGCATTCGCATTTTCATTACCAATTTCAGAGATAGCTTGGGTAGTAAGTTGTGGTATTTATAACTAGTATAGCAATCGTAATATTCATTCGGGATTGTTAACATCAGGGTGCTTCCTAAAAACGTAAAGAAGAGAAAATTCGTTAATTTTTAGAAAACTAGCATGCCTGTGTGATAATTATTGCATGGACAACCTCCATAATCCCCATTGCGAAATATATTGGCACATTTTTATAACCAAATAATCATAAAATTTAACGCTTCTGCTCATTCATAGATGGCAGCATATCAATGGTTTGTTTAAAAAAACATGTTTAAATGAATTATTTTAAACGCCTTTTACAAAAAAAAAACATTGATAGTTATGAGATGAACGTATCACTTGAAAATTCTCTTTCTTTTGATATCTCATGTGTTAAGATTTATTGAGTAGAAGGACCCTAAATGGGATCTTTACTACAGAAATAATATATGTGATAGGCACCTTTTTTCCTGAGCGGATTATAATAAAGATGCTAATCTTGCAGATTTTTTTAAAATTATAAATAAATAAATTATAAAGTAGTAGAAGAAATGGCAATGTGTCGTTTTTTACCATAATTGACATCTTATATAATCAAATGACAACAAAAAAAAAAACTTGATAAAATTGTGAATAGCTTTATTGTAGGAAATAATTTGCATTAAATTTGACAGAAAACTTAAACTATCCATCTTCAAAATTATAGATATTACCGCGGAAATATTACGATTTGCAGCTCAGCAACAGCTAAGCAGCCGATTATGATTGGCAAATGACAATCAAATACTTAAAGAACAACCTATATCAAAATTGTATATCAGTGTTCACTCTAGGCGTTATTTGAAGGATGGTCCGCCCTGCCCGCCTTTTTTTCATCTCGATAGCGCCCTAATGCCCCTTTTTCAAAAATTCCGCCCCCCTTGCCCTTTTCAGTCAAGCACAAGCGTCCTTGCTTCCCTAGCTGTCTTTAAAAAAGGCATCGATTAAAAACCATTTTTGTGTAAATTGAATTAAGTTAATTATGACAGTAGAAACTCCTTTTTAACTACGCGTGTTATGAAATCCCGATGATTCCGCGGTAATTTCGAGCACAGGGCATTAAATGCTATTGGTTGCATGTGCCCGCATATGAAATGCTAAGTTTTTTTTCTGTGTTTTTCTTAAAGTGAAGATGGTTTGGGGCAAAGTTGCAAGACTAGGTATTTTATTCCCAAAATTTTGGATTTAGTAGCCTTATTATCAGTTTTGTAAGGGGTTTTGATTAGGGCTACTTACAGATTTGGCTTTTAGGGAAAACTTTAATTTTTAATTGTTAAATTTTTAGTAATATCTTCATAAAGTGACATTAATTTTGTACGGGTCTTTCCTTCGAGATTAGCCCCGAACCGTCAACAATAAGCCCAATATGCAGCTCTAGCGCAATGTCAACAAATCGGAACTTTTTTATTGTTTGGTCACGGGTCCGATGTGTCAATGTGTGGCCACGCCCACCTCAATAAAGTGCCTTTCCAAAAACGGGCGCCCTTTTAATGCCAACAGCGCCCCGTCCCTTTTTATTTCTGAAGTGAACACTGGTATGTAAACCAGAAAAATTTAGCAACATTCCAGTTACGCAATTTACTCTGTAGACTACAAAATGACTGTACAAACGAAAGAGAGATAACATTCAATTTCTCTTTCACCAAAGCTGCAGAGCAAACGAGAGAACTTGCTTTAATATGCAGAAAAAGTTTTCACCTTAAATTCGGAGAAAAAAAAAAGAGCGGCGATTCATGCATACAAGGACAGTTTTCAAAGTAATAAGACGGCCGCCGCCCTTTAAAAAAAACCCTAGATTTAATACTGTGCAAATATAAAAAAAAATGACCTATTTGTTACACTTTTTCGAATTTGTAAAGTTGTTTTCGTTGTTCGGAAATTTAAATAATTTTTCCTTATGCTATTTTATATAATAATTTATTATTTTTATTTTAAATATATATCTTGTAAGTTGTCCTTGAAACCTTTAAATTAAAATAAAGTATTTTTATGAATTTAAAAAGTGGGAGCATTGCTAGAGAAACTGGAGATCCCTGGACGTATATATACAGCCTTGAGGGTCAAAGGGTAAAATCGCTCCGGGTACAACGGTCATCGACATAAATTTGCTTATTATTAATTTTTATTTTTAGGGGTGGGGAGCACGTTCTGTGCATACGCTGGTCTGCACAGAACGTGCTTTACAGTGTTTAACCGCTGTAACTTCAGGTCTAACCCACGGGTGGTGGCGAGTGAGTGCTCAAAATTAAAGAGGACGGCGAGTGTCGATATTTCAAAACACCATAACTCCAGGGGAAATTAGCCTATGGGAATTAATGATATTCCATTGTGTGAGAAGTGAGCCGTGTCGACCCGGTCGGACACTAATCCATTACCCCTTCTAACCTTCGTAACGCGTGGGATTGGAGAGGGAGCCACGATTCCAAATTACACCGGCCTGTTTAAACGCTGTAACTTCAGTTCTAATCCACGGGTCGTGTCGAGTGCGTGCCCAAAATAGAAGAGAGTTAATAATTCTCCCTATAAAATCAAATCATCTCCAAAAAGTTCAATTGCGACATGGGAAACTTAAAAATGTTGAAAGATCAGTTCAAGAGGAACAGAATGAGACCATGAAGTATAAATTTAGGACAAGTGCCGAGAGATCTTGAGGTTACGCAGATCAGACGCGCGTACAAAGTACTCACGAATCAAACTTTACAGTGTGGACTGTAAAGTTTGATAAATGTTGTTGTACGCAATGTATTGAATTGGATCATGCATCTAGTTTTATTATGCAATATATACGAAAAGGTATATTTAAAGGTAAAGGTATATAAACAGTATATTTTCCTTTTCATATACTTTTTTTTATAGCTTATGTAAAATGTCATCTTTTCCAGCTACATCAATATACTTCTATTATTTTTTTTATTTGCTTCTTTCTAGGCTTTGCTATGTGTTTATGTTAACAATATTGCTAACTAATGCTAACCGAAAGTTTTTTTTTTATCTCAACAGTTTATAAATTAAAAAATGAAGGCAAGAATAAACGCGGGGCAAAAAATGGTAGTCGAGGTCAGTATTGCCTAATATCATCCTGTTTTAAATGGTAAATTTACTCAACATTGAAAAGCAAATTTAGAAAATTAAATTCATGTAATGCCATGAGAACAATGGCTTCAATGTATGAGACAATTAGATTTCAACATATAAATAATATGTTTTAATCCCTTCTTGGTGTTTTTTTTTTTTTTTAAATTATCGTACCGACAAACGTAATTTCTTATTTTTGAAAATATGCTTTATCCTGAATTTGTTTTCAAATATTTTTCTCATAAACCGTTTTTTCTGACCAGTCGGGCCAGATAATGGTGAACGTATACAGGGTTCGTACGGTCCTTAGTAGCTTTCATGAATTCCTAGTTCTTTTGTTTAACTTTAATAAGTTCCTTTAAAGTACCCTTAACTTTAATAAAGTGCTCTTATAAGGTTCTTAAAAACTCCTTATTTTTCAATTCCAACTTTCAAATTACCAAATACTCTTAGAAAGTTCTTAAAACGACTATCATTTAAACCACTTTAATAAACTTCAAATAAACCCGCGGCTTCCTTGCACCCGATGGCTTTTAGCTGATTGTACCTATTTTTCTCTTTTATATTTATTGGGGAATCCAGTGGCCTAGTGGATAAAGGTGTTCAGCTAACAATCAGAGGATTGCTAGTTCGAATCAGTGCGATGGACTTGACAAAGATAAGTAAAAAAAAGTATTGATCTTGCGATCGGAGGGTTGCCATCTTCACTACAAAAAATACTAGAAAATCGTCCAAAACATCCGAGAAATTATACTGGTGCGTATACGGGACTGATGCACGATAAATCTGATCGGGGTCCAATGTCCTGACGTTTATTGAGGTTGCGTCGGGTGCAGGCGCAGGTGTTGTCCTCGTCATCTGACCGTAGTTCAAAAATACCACGCATCGTTCCCGGGTCTTTCCTTCGAGATAGGCCCCGAACCGTCGCCAATAGCTCAGTGTGCATCTCTAGTGCGACGTTAATTAACCAAACCAACTTTTATATTTCTTTATTTAATATTCATCCTTTTTCACTAAGAAGCTTTTACTTTACAACTAGTTCTTCATTACAAATGTATAAAAAAATATTCGCGATATAAATAATGTCCTTATAAAATGCTTTTATAAGGTATTTTGAAAAATTCGTACGAACCCTGGTATGATCACTCATCTGATACTTCTGGATTGGGCAAGACATTTTGTTGACTTGAAGCCAATTGAAGGTGTAACAACAGTACCCCACTTCCATCGATACCACAATATTTCGTATATTTTTCATGTTAAAATAAGTCGACATGTATTGGCTGATTTTTTAAAAAATTATTATTTTCTTTTAAAACCCATTTTAAATGCAATCTGCTATTAAAATAGAAAGTCATTTGCAAGTCGAAGTGGTTAAAAAGCAAGAGCAAAAACTGTTTGTTTGGCAATATAAAAATTAATTCTATAAGAAAAAAATATCATGTTTATATACATTTCATATTTCTACAATGCTTTTGTATTAAAAAACACCACGAAATCACTGTAATTTTTTTTTTGGTGGTACAGTATGGCCGCGTTCATATCTAAGTTTCATATAGGCTCAGGAATATTAACAAGTTTGAGCTTTCAACAGTTAGAGTTCAATGTGTATGACATACGACGCCGACCAAGAAGGGATTAAACTGGCTTACGTTTGTTCAATAGGTTATCTGACAGTACTATTTAAATCTAGCCATTTAATTTTAAATTGATATTTGTACTTGTAAATAAATATAAATAAGTAAATATAATTTTGTACTTTAAATCGGAAGCATTAAATTAATACCTAGACAAGTTTATTAAACTACAATTTTATGTTTGCTTTTTATATGCACATTTCATTCTTGCATGCTTGTGTAATTCTGCTTAACATTTGGTGATGGTCTTTTGTGTTTTAGCTTGAGATTTATGTATTTTCTTTTGCATGTTTATGTGTTGCACTGCTTTTTGGTTCATGCTTTTTTTGTGACTGTAAACTTTCAGGCAGGAATAAGCGTGGTGGCAGAAATTCTTATTCTTATCACGAAGGTTAGTACCTGTTCTTGGCTTTGTTTTCACCCGCACTGCATCTTTTTTGTATGTTTTTATCTTTGTTGTCATGTTTTGTGTTGATTTTGATATGTTTTACCTGTTAAATGTGCAATGTTTCCTGTTTTGATAGTTAAACAAAAAATGTATGTTAATATTACTAATTTAAAATCTTTCGCCTATGACTGCGGTTTGAATATTGGAAAATCTATCAATACCCTTCAGTATATAATTTTTTTTTACACTGACATGTTTGTTATTAACTTCGAGCATGAATGGACTGTAGTAGAGCGAACATGACGTTATAATCGTGAAACCAACATCTCAGACCATATGGCCTCAAACACGTGACTTTTTTTTTTTCAAAATTATGAATTAAAAAATACTCTCGACTGGCTGATGAATTGTGAAATGTGTAACAGTGAAAATTTATGAATGGAATGACGTAAAAAACCACGTGTCTGAGGCCATACATGTCGGCCTCACTTTGATGTTAGCGAGATTATAACATTACGTTTTCTCTACTACGAAGGATCCATGCTCGAAGGTTATTAACCCTTAACCAGGGCCTGATTACCGAATGGTCCCGTGAAGAACAGACGTGCTTACATTTTTGAGGGGCTCTCAAATTACACATTTTATATAAATATTTAACGCCTCTAATTATAGTTTGCTACTAAATTTACTTGCATTACAAACTTTAGTAAAAATAAACATGCTACTTGCGTTAAATTTGTTTAAATATTGGAGGAAAATCAAAACATTAGGAATACTCATTACTTATTGATATATTTTATATTATTTATAAATAATGTGTTTCATTTTAATGACATTCAGGGACAGGGACTTTAGTGCATGTTAAAGCTTGATTTGGCGTTCTAGGGTCTTTCAGAGCCCTCATTTAAGGTTGGCTTCCTTTTGCTTCAATGTCATTAATCGCGCTCTGCCCTTAACATACAATATGATGGTTTCTGAGAATAAAGTTATTTTGATTTAATATCCCACGGAAACCTAAAATAAAAAGTCCGTGTATAATTTTTGTGTCTGACAGTATAAGTTCCGTCAAAATCGGTTCGGTGGTTCTCGCATTATTGATAAACTGACATGTTCTATGAATCGATTTTACTGTAACACTTCTAAACAGTGTCTTGAAGAATATCCACCTATATTTTTAAGTAATAGAATTTCCCTTTTTATAAATAATTATTTATCACAATTAAAAAGAGTATACTCATTTTCAAATTCTATATTTTTTTAGTTTCTCATTAAACTATTTTGAAAAAAAAAATAAACTTTTCCCCATAACCATAAAAAGTATTGCTTAACCTTAAGGATATGGGACAATTTTAATTCTGAATTTAACCTTTTACTATTTATCTGACTTTCTATAACAAATAAAAAAAAAACTTAAATTAGTTTGCATGCAAAGTGCAAACATTTATTTAACCATCGCGGTTAAATCATAATCAACTTTCAATAAAAATCGATTCAAATTAGCAGAATACTTAATTACTTTGCAGTAAAAAAAGAATGCCACTAGAATCTTTCGTTTGCGTAATTCAATTATTGATTGGCAGCATCAATTCATAAAGCATCAACTCATCAATATTCATTTATCAACTTCTTTTCCTATGAGTCACCGATTCTCCTGTTAACAGTTTTCCGTCAAACGGAAATGATAAGAAATTACCCAATCTTGTACTTCCAGAGCAAATGGAACTGGCAGCGCTCTTTCTCCTCTACGCCTTCGGTCGCGTACAGAGCGCGCTCATAAAACTCGTTTTCCCCACCCAGAAATGTCTGGCTCAAGGATGGAACGAAGAGCTCTGGTCTGTGAAATCGCTGAGCTGAATTCCCCGACTTCTTCGTCGTTGCCTGGCAACTGGATAATAAGAACGAGTGAACGATAAATTGACGCAAGAATGCACTGGTTCTCCAAGGTCGTTGCTAGGCAACGGGGTTATCCTAGGTACGTTGCGGGAGAAAGGAAGGTTGCCGCCCGCTGCGTCGGCTATTGAACGTTCTCTTGGCTGCTTTTGTAATCGGCGGCAGTCGCCAAATGTGGAGTGGTAGTTCTGTTGGTGAAAATCAATATTTTAGACGACCATACGGTTTTTTTTTTGTTGTAGTAGGCGAAACAAAGTTTTCTTGTCTGAGAAAAGTTTTCTGGATAAACTCCAGAAAGGAACATTTGAGAATATTTTAGGAATTATATTTTTGAGTTGAAAAAATATTACTATTATTTTGCATTAATTGCGATTTTGGTATTTTGTAAGTGAACGTTAAACAGTTTATCATTTTGCTTTCAATACAAATAAAACCCATTTGAAAGAAAATATTCCTAATAATTTTTTTTTAAAAGTTATGTTCGCGCATTAAGGTATGATTTAACCGATCTAAACCACAACCTTTAATGACCAAGCAGGGCTTAAAATAAAGTAAGGTTATGGTTTATATTCGCTGCTTGTGAATTGATCTCGATGACACAGCGGATAAAATTGGTATTGGAAATTTAGTGCCACGCCGGTCGCTTCGCATAATGAATTACACAGAAAGTATGACCGGTAGCGCTGAATGGTAGCTCAAAGATATATCTGCTTTACCGGTCGCAGTAATGGGGACCGGATAGCCCAGTGGATAAAGGCGTCAGCTGGGAATCGAAGGGTTCCAGGTTCGATCCTGTGCGACGGACTTGACTAAGAAAAGTAAAAAAGTAGTGATCTTGTTATCGGAGGGTTGCCAGCTTCGCTACAAAATACTAGGAATGTCGTTCAGAACATCCACAAAAATTATCGGCGTGTATACGGGACTGGTGCACGATAAATCTGATCGGGGTCCAAAGTCTCGACGTCTATTGAAGGCATTGGGTGCCAGCTCAGGTGTTGTCCTCGTCATCTGACCATGGTTCAAAAATACGAGGCATCGCCCGCGGGGCCTTTCCTTCGAGATAGGCCCCGAACCGTCGCCAATAGAGCCCACTGTTCAGCTCTATTGCGACGTTAATTAACCAAAACCAAACCGATCGCAGTAACCAAATGCCGATCACTAGTGATCCATAATATATAACTTTAAAAAAACATTTTTATTAAGACATTCAAGTTTCTAAATAAAAAAAATATGTTGTTACACAATTTTCTGTGGCCGCCCCCAAGTTTTGATCCCGATTTTATTATTGAGGCAACGCAATATTTATTTCATCTGTCCGAGGTTTTATTAAAAGAACTAATGCTGGTTTGGTTAATTAAGGTCGCACTAGAGCTGCACAGCGGGCTATTGGCGACGGTTCGGGGTCTATCTCGAAGGAAAGACCCGGGAACGATGCATCGTTATTTTTAGAACCATGGTCAGATGACGAGGAAACACCTGAACTGGCACCCAACGCCTTCAATAGACGTCGGGACTTTGAACCCCGATCAAATTTATCAGATTACACCTGTCCCGTATACACGCCGTTAATTTTTGCGGATGTTCTGGACGACTTTTCTAGTATTTCGTAGCGAAGCTGGCAACCCTCCGATCACAAGATCACTACTTTTTACTTTTCTTTGTCAAGTCCATCGAACCACGAATCTTCGTATTCGCAGCTGACACCTTTAACCGTTCGGCCACGGGTACCTAAAAGAACTAATGCATCGATTTGGCTTAAATTCTCCCCACCCTTCTCCACGGCGTTTGATTATTTTCTTTACATAACTATACTTTGCTATGACAATTTAAACCAAAATGTGACTTAAAGGGTTCCATAAATCTTAATTTTTGTTCAAACTTTCGAATGCCGATTTTGGCACAATTTAATATTATTGCCCTATATAGTTATAAAAAAATATTTTTTAAAAGAAATTTACATTGAAATTGCGGTATAAAATTGAATTAAATTCTTTGTTGGCGTTCTAATTCTAAAAGGCAGTTTCTGTAAAAAAGATTCTTCGCCAAATGTGGTAACCAAGAATTTTTGTGAGCGAATGTAGAAGTAGTTCTGAAAACGCACCCTAATTGGCTGTACCAACTTGACGTCAAATTGCAAGCAACGATAGAACGACAAAATGTAATTTTCCATTTTCTCAGTGTACCTTGTAGGCGTATTCGTTCATTTAATCGATTCTGTACTTCTAGAAAAGAAGTTTCATTCTATATTTTTAATCTTCGTATTGTAAGCTGGGACCGTCGAGGAAGTTAAAGATTTTTATTTAAGGGAAAGAATATATTAAGGGACATAAATATTTTTAAAAAGGGTTGTAGATTTTATTAAAATAAATAAAAGCTCATGTCTCTATTGAATATAACAGAAATGAATAACTTATTGGGGGCCCCAGTAACACATGGAAACTGTATTTGGCTAGCAGTCAGAGGATTGCTAGTTCGAACCCGACGTGGACTTGACACGGTTAAGCTCATGCGATCTTCTGATCGGAGGGTATAGATTCGCTTCTACATTACAAAAAGTCGTCTAAGAATTTCCACAATTTATACAGGCGTGTATACGGGACTGGTGCACATTAAATCTGATCGAGTGCTAGCTTGTCATCTGACCATGGTTTAAAAGTATGAGGCAGTGTTTCCTGCATTTTCTTTCGATAATCAAGATATATCTCCAACCGTCGCCAATAGCTCACTGTGCGGCTCTAGTGCAACGTTAATTAACCAACCAAAAACTTGGTTTGAAAGGAAATGATGTATCTGAACTTGGTACGTGATATTACGAGGCACTGTTCCCGTGACTTTTTCTGTGTAGGTCCCGAACGGCCTCCGTGACCGAGTGGGCGTCAGCTGGGAATTCGAGGGTACCCGGTTCGAACCTGTGCGACGGACTAGACTAAGAATAGTAAAAGTAGTAATATTACGATCGCTTCGCTACCAAATTACTAAAATGTCGTCCAGAACATCCACAAAAAATTAACGGCGTGTAAACGGGACTGTTGCACGATAAATCTGATCGGGGTCCAAAGTCCCGAAGTCTATTGAAGGCGTTGGGTGTCAGTTCAGGTGTTTCCTCATCATCTGACCATGGTTCAAAAATACAAGGCATCGTTCCCGGGTCATTCCTTCGAGATATGCCCCGAACCGTCGCCAATAGCCTACTGTTCAGCTCTAGTGCGACGTTATTTAACCAAACCTAACAGCCTCCAATATCCTACTGTATATCTCTAACGCGATGTTATTGCAACCATTTTAGGTTTGGTTAAAAAACGTCGCACTAGAGCTGCACAGTGGGCTATTGGCGACGGTTCGGGGTCTGTCTCGAAGGAAAGACCCAGTAACACATACACATTCATTCATACCTGCACCTCGTTATTTTAGAACCATGGTCAGATGACGAGGAAACACCTGAACTGGCACCCAACGCCTTCAATAGACGTCGGGACTTTGGACCCCGATCAGATTTATCGTGCACCAGTCCCGTATACACGCCGTTCATTTTTGCGGATGTTCTGGACGACTTTTCTAGTATTTTTGAAGCGAAGCTGGTAACCCTCCGATCTATTTTTGTAGCAAAGCTGGCAACCCTCCGATCACAAGATCACTACTTTTTTACTTTTCTTTTGTCAAGTCCATCGCGCGGATTCGAACCACCAATCCTCGGATTAGTAGCTGAATGCCTTAACCGCTCGGGCAACCATTTTAATAAAAGTAACTGAAAATACTAAGGCAAATGAAAATGCAGTTAGTTTATGAAAGTTTGATTTTCCGTATTTTTGCATCAGTTTGAATGATTTTTTTTTTATTCAGGCATCTAATCTAGTTACCAAAAGTCATATTTTTACAATTTTGTCGAAAACCGCATTTTATCATACAATTTTTCTATTTAAAAATAAAATTTCGATATTTTCTGCGAATTTTGTGGTAAATAATAATTTTTATATTAATAATAATGAACTTTTGTGTGCGTTATATCTATATGTAACATTTAGCGCCAAGATCCAGATTTCTATTTAAATAAGGTTTGTCCCCGTTTTTCAGGGATGTACGATTTTCATCCCTGCAATTGGCAGAGATCTGATTCACTTGTCATCTTAAAATTTTGTAGGAAAATAACATCTAAAAGAATGTGCATCAAATTGTATTTAAATAACACAACTCAAATAATAATCGATATAATTAACACAATTCTTATGATAATTTATGTAATCATTTAAACTTAGAGCACTAACCGAGTAAAGTTTGTTCATTAACTTAGGTTAACATTAGTTTCTGAAAGGTTATTAATCAACATATCAATTTTATTATGGCTTTGGGAATAGCCCCAACTTTATTTGACTTTGTTCAATTAGAAATTCGGACGCATTCCTGCATCTGAAAGCCTTTCCGGTTCTTATACTTATGAGTGACCCCTAAATTACAAAACATAATTAGTACTATTTTCGACAGCAATTGGTAAAGTTAATATCTCATAAATTAATCACTTTTTCACAAATTTGTTTAAAATATTTTAATTTTTAATTACTGACCATTTTTTGCTAACTTTTATTTAAATTGAAAATTGATTCGATGCATGATGTTTCTTTATTAAAATGTTGTTTATATTGATAATATAATCAAGTCATTACCGTTATTGACTATTGTGTTAGTGTTATGGTTGGCATATCATGACTTGAAATAATTCGTTGAATTTCTGGGTAAGTGCCAACATTGGACATTCAAAAACGGCATATATAAATTTCGCTTTTGGCATGCGAATTTCGGCGATACCTGCTAACCGTAAATTCCGCCTAAAAAAATTCATTAATGTTGGGACTTTGGCGAGTAAATGCCTCTAACATAAGAATAGTGTTCATGTTATGCATTTTTCAAAGGGCGCCGCACCCTGCCCTGTTTTTGTAAGTGCCGATGCGCCCTGCCCTTTTTAGAAGTGAAAAATGTGCCCTGCCTTTTTTTCAGTATCTTCTTTGCGCCTCGTAATTAAAAAAATATTTTTTCCGCAAAAACGTAGGTCTGTAGGATTGCCTTGGTTTGCTAAACAACGTAGTTAAAGTAAAGAGGCGTTTCTGAGATCTATATGTATTCAGTTGGTGACATAAAAGATAATTGTAGGCTGTTTGTACTTGTGTAAAGGATTACTTTTCTTAACACTTGAAATGGGGCGGCAGTTGAGCCGGAATTCACAATGCATCAATCCAAAAATTGCTTACTTTGAAGGAAGGTATTTTCCAAGAAAGGGTTGTAAATGACTACTGTCAAAAAATGAACGCCCCTAATTGTGGTGCTCTTTGCTCCCTAACAATACCTGTGGATGTTTCCCTCCCCATTTTTGAAATTGCCCTTTCCTATAATCAATCTTTACGTCAGAAAAATTGTGAACTTTTTATCTCTTTTGTCCGAATATTTGCGATCTTCATCAAACGAGAATATCACACGACATTTAAGATGGTTATAACTCATAATTTTGTTTGCCTCTGATGAATGCAACTTTCAGATGGCACTCTTTTAAGAATTTTTTCATTCATAAAAAACCTTAAATTTGCAGAAATTCACTGCTGCGATCTCTTTTTAAAGACTTACAATCATTTTGCATCTGATGAATAAATGTTTATACTTCACCACTTTCTATTTCATCATGATTTGATTTGCACTACATAACAAAATTGCATTAAATTTTTCGAAAATATAATTTAATTTACGAAATTGAAGTTTGGACTTGTCATTTTGAGTTATAAAAATTAATTTTTGGAAGAAGCTTGTTTCTTTTTGTTTGGTTGGTATTAATGTTCTAATTTGTTTTACTGCTAAAATATTTTGTTAATTTTTTTTATTTTAAACTTATCTCTCTCTCCCTTTATGAAATTTGATATAGTAAAAACTTTTTAACAAGGAACTTTAGAAAAATTTGAGGATTTCAAAATTTTCTTTTTTGAAAAAATTAAAAAAAACCACTACTATTAGAGATTTTTTATGTAATGAGTTTATGGTGCAGTTTTTAAAATTTCATTTTTGTGAAATTTTAAACATTTCTAAAAAAACACTAAATTATGCAAATTTTAAAAAAGCTTTTAGAAAAGAGAAAATTCTGGCCCTCTTGATAAAAATCTAGTTAAAGGTAAGGAAAGTGCCCTTTCAGTCAACAGAAAGTGCCCTTTCACATAACAAAAAGTGCCCTTTTTGACAATTCCCCCCCCCCCCCCTGCCCTTTTTTAAAACTGTGCACTACATAAGAGGCAACACTATCTGATTTTCTTGCGATTTTTAGCTAAAAAGAGTCAAAAATTAATTTTAAAGAAATTTACGTATTTTACAAAAACAAAAAATTATAATAATAAAATTTTTGAGACAAGGTGGCATTGCTCAAACATGGTACAATTCCGCGGAAATACGGTTTTTCGTATCTTAATTTTATCATCTCTGGGATTGATTCAAATTTCGATATGTGTATATATGGGGGGGGGGGGGGGGGTTAGCCTCTGAGATGCATGAGTATAAATAGGCAAAAACTCAAGGACAAAATAAGCGTTAAGTGGAAAAACTTCGCTCCAGAAAAAAAATAAGCGAACTTTTGATCCCTTTTGTCCGATTTTTTAGTCAATGGTGTTTTATTATCATAAGACACTTCAGCATTGAAAAATTACGGTTCGTTTGTTATTTTGTGAAGAATTGATACTCAATCTAAAAAAAAAACCTGAGAATTTCACGATAATGCAGCATCTATAAATATTTGCGATCTTCGTCAGACGGGGAAAATGTCACTCAAAAGTTTCGTTAAACGGGGATGATATCACACGAAAGTGGAGGTGGTTATCCTTGTAATTTCGTTGCATCTGGTGAATACAACTTTCAAATGGCATTCTTTTAAGAATGTGAATTTTTTCATTCATGAAAACATTGAAATTGTAAAAATTCACTAAATGCGATCTCCATTGAAAGACTTACAATCCTTTTGCATCTGATACATAAATGCTTAAAATTCACTACTTTTTATTTCCTCATGATTTAATTATTTCCACTTAACAAAATTACATTAAATTTTTCGAAAATGTAATGTAATTTAATTTTTGAAATTGAAGTTTAGGACTTGTCATTTGGAGTATAAAAATTGATTTTTTTAAAAAGAAGCTTGCTTCTTTTGATTTGGCTAGCATTAATATTCTTAATTCTAATTTGTTTCTATTTTGTTTTAATGTTTATATATTTTATTAAAATATTTTTTTTATTTGAAACTTCTCTTTATGGTTTTTATTTAGTTAAAAAAGTTTTTCAAATTTTTTATTAGGTATACTAGTTGGCATTGGCTAAACTAAAAAAAACTCAGAATCATTTATCTTTAAAGAAAAATTGTGTCCCACATAAAATTAAAGTTACGATTATAAAAACATTTAAAAAAAAAACGTAGAAAATTTGAGAACTTAAAAAAAAATTCTTTAGGGAAAAAATCAGGGGTTTTTTTTAGGGGGGGGGGGCATATTTCAGCTATCACTGATCATAACCAGCTAGTACCTCCTTTAAGCAATTGCTATTAAAAATCCGGGTTTTTTTCAGTGGCAATTTTCTGTTTATTTTTAGAACTTTTATTTTAGCAAATTTTCAAAACTAACGTAGAACTATTAATTTTTTTAATTAAAACTTTTAAACAATTGAGCATAGTTACATTCTGCTGCAAACATTATCTGCTCTTTCTCCACATTATGTTCTATATAAATAGATTACTATGCCAAAATGTATGTTGGCAACCCTCCAAGCTCTATTTGTTCCCCAGAATTCACAGTCCTCATAATTTTTAAATCATCTGCAAAGATGCTGACCTTGCTCCCAATCTCCCAACTGATATCATCAATAAAAATAATAAATAAAAGTGGACCTAACACAGAACCCTGTGGCACTCCACTTTTAACTTCTGCCCACTGAGAGTAATTACCTTTAATTTGCACCCGCTGACTCCTACCAATTAACCAATTCCTTATCCATTGTAAAATTTCACCCCCAATCCCTAACCTTTCCAACTTGAACAGCAATGCCTCGTGGGGAACTTTATCAAATGCTTTCTGGAAATCAATGTATACTACATCTACACTGTTCCTTTTATCTAATTCTTCAGTAACCCTATCGTAGAATTTTAAAAGATTTGTTGTACAAGATCTTCCTTTCCTAAATCCATACTGATTATCTGACAGCAAGCTCTCTGATTCCAAAAATGATATGATGCTGTTTTTTATTAATGTTTCAAAAATCTTGCATAACACTGATGTTAAACTAACCGGTCTGTAATTACCAGGTTCACATTTTGCCCCTTTTTTAAAAAGCGGAGTGACATTTGCTAATTTCCAGTCTATTGGTACATTACCCGAATTATACGTCGATTTGAAAATAGTTAGTACAACATCTCCCAGTTCTTCCGCACACTCCACTAGTACTTTTGGGTAAATTTCATCTGGTCCTGGTGCTTTAAAAGGTTTAATACTTCTTAAGTGATAAACTACTTCTTCTCTAGTAAAATTGCATTCCTTAATAACCGGACGCATATTATCCTCTATTTGCATGAAATCAGATTTGAAGTCCTTATTAAAAACTCCCATGAAAATTCATTTAAAATATTAGCCATTCCTACATCATCTTGAATTAATTTGCCTTGATAATCTTCGAGTGGTCCCAGATGATTATTTCCTTTATTGTTTCCACTGGCGTAAGCAAAAAATCCCTTTGGATTATTGTTGATATCCCTAGCAAGTTTTTCCTCCAATGCTAATTTCTGTTTTCTACTGATATACTTAAACTCCCTTCTAGCTTTTTTATACTCCTTACCATCAGTGTCCCTACCTGTTTCTTTAAATATTTTATACGTCTTTTGTTTTAACTTAAGAGCTCGTTTTGTTTCCTTTGAAAACCACATAGGAGAAAGCTTTCGAACTACATCTTTCTGCCTAAACGAAATTTGCTTATTAACAGCTACATTTAATTTATCTTTAAATTCCTTCCATTGATCTACTATATGAGAATGCTCCAACCCATCCTTAAAAACATTAGTTACCTCAGCTCGTAACTTATGAAAATTAACATCTCTAAAATTTGGAATTAACCTATTATTTTTATCTACAGTTGTCTGAAACATAATGTTAAATCTAATGCTATTGTGGTCACTTTCCCCTAGATGCTCGCTCACTGTTAAATTGTGTACCCTATTTTCACAACTGCTAAACACCAAATCCAATAACGCATTACCCCTTGTATTATCATGAACCAATTGCTCTAAAAAGCAATCTTGAATCGTGTCCAAGAATTCTGCCCCTCTTCCAATGTTAACTAGGTTACCCTTCCAGTCAATGTTAGGAAAATTAAAATCTCCCATTAAAATTATTTCTCCTTTCTTACAAGCTTCATTTATATGATTAAATAGAATTTCATCCTGTTCAACAGTGCTATTCGGGGGTCTATAAACATTTCCCACAACCAAATTCTTACCTTTATGATCTGTTAGTTTTATCCAAACTGATTCAATACATTGAGATTTACCTTCCAAAGTTACTTCCGAACAATTTAAATTTTCTCTTACATAAATCAACACACCACCTCCTTTCTTATTAATTCTATCCTGCCGAAACATAATGAAACCCTTAATTTCTAATAACACAGCTAAATCGTTAGCATTTGTCCAGCTTTCTGTAATCCCAATTATATCGACAGTTCTGGTCACCATATCTTAAAAAAGACATTGCATTGTTAGAGAAAATTCAGCACAGGGCTACTAAAATGGTTCAAGGGTTCTCAGGCATGAATTATGAAGATAGATTAAGAAATTTGAATATGTATAATCTGGAAGAAAGAAGGGTTAGGGGAGATTTGATTCAACTATTCTAATTTATCAAACAAGGAGATGTGGAGGGTTTAGATTTTAATATGAGTGATAGAACGAGAGGTCATGGGTTTAAGTTAAACAAATCCCATTTTAATCGGGAAGGGAGAAAACACTATTTCTATAATAGGGTAATAGACAAATGGAACAACTTGCCAGTGAATATTGTTAATTGTAAAGGAGTAACGGATTTTAAGAAGAAGTTAGATATGCATTGGGGGATAGTTAAGAGGTACTAGATGGACCAACCTTGTTGGGCCTTGAGCCTGTTGTTGGTCGTCAATATTTGTATTTGTATTTGTATTAGTTGTAGTAATGCAAATTACTAAATAGAATAAGGACATAAAAGTGAGTTTTTAAAAAATGAATTGTAGAGTATAAACATGCTTTTTCTTGCAACATAATAAATTTTTCACTTGCATTCAACTGAAATTAAATTCTACTAATTTATTTAGAATTTAGTTGGTTGTAATTTAGGTTAAGACCAGTAAAAAAAATTAGTATATTGTGAGATTCTCAAAACGAGTTCCCGAAAGCGGGTTGAAATGTCAAAACCGACTGTTCGGAGGGGATAAGGAGCCCAAAATAATGCAACATTATATTTAATAACTATATAAATTAAAATAACCATGTAATTTGAAGTACATACATTAGTCATACTCATACTGCTTAGCATTTAACAGTACTGTTAAATGTTAGAAAAACATGTTAAAAATATTGAATGCTAAAATTAGAAACACACAAAAATTCGCTGCAATTCATATCTGTCAAAATCATATTTTCCCTTTTGTGCTCTTGCCTTTAAGAAATTGAGGACTGGGAAATGCATTAAGTCATGATTTCAGTAATAGCACATTGAATCCCTTTCTTTTAAATGATGTGAAGTTTCATTGTCAGATTGTGACATATTATTGATTAATCTTCTTGTCATATTCATTAGTTATATAGGCATAAAGTTTGGCAGACATATAGCCTCATTATTCACTCAGTAATTACTTATCATTTCTAATTAATAATGAATTGAATTTAAAGTTGACCAATTGGTCAGGTACAAGGGTCACACTTAAGCAATTGTCTTGAAAGTTTTATTGCTAATCTAATTCTATTCCTTAAAGAGATCAAAGTCACAATCTGTGAGTTCTCAAAATGATACTGCAACCAACATTGCCAAAAGACTTGTAATTGTTTTGTTCGAAATGTAGATTTTATTAATATTATGTAGAAATTAAAGAAATGTGTTTTTATCGAATGAACTAAAAGCAAAAAGTAAAAATCTTGTCTAAAATGACATGGGTGCTCACTGCTCAAATGAATATCTTTGTATACTTGCCAAAATTGTACAGATTGACCATACAATTTGTGTATTTTAACCAGTTGTACGATTAACTTATTAATTTTACAGATTTAACTGGATTTTTTTAAGGCACTGTTTTAACAGCTAAATAGCCTTTTGAAAACAACTCAACTACTCTCTAAATTGTCTTCTCTACAAAATCAACTAAACCTTTAAAAAAAAAAAAAATTAACTATCAAATCTAATTTTATTAAATTTTGTTTTCAAAAAATGATTTTTTTAATGATATGCATATTTTTAAGTACCTAATATATGCATTTTAATTTTTATAGGAAACAAATTTGGTAATTAAACAGCTATTGAACTATTTTAGTTAACCTTAAAAAGTTTTTTTTTTTTAATTTTTATATTTCACAAAGGAGCAATTGACATCACACTTTTGTGTTGTGTTATACTTACTAATTTATAAAAAAAAATTGTGGATGAAAAATTATGGATTCAATTTTCAAAATGTTTTCTTATATGGTTCTGTAATCGCTTTAATGGGTATGCCTGCTTTTAGTTTTAGTCAGTTGACAACAGTTAAATTTTATTTCAGTGAACTTAAATTTTTGTTCACAACCTTTACAGACATGCAGTAGAATTAATTTTTTATACAAAAACCTTTCAAGTCTAAACCTTTCAACAATTTTTACAAATTTGAATTCCATTCCCCCTCAGGTCCCAAACACCTCTCTTGCCCAACCTGTTCCCAAGAGATCAACTGCGCCGAAGTCTTCGACCACCTGTTCCTCACTGAATATGTCCAGAATTCCGAAAGCTTACCCGAGGAGAGCAGTTTTCCATGTACCAGCTGTGAGGAGGGGGCGGAAGGCACTGCTTTTTGTGAAGAGTGCCAGGAGTGGTTATGCGTCACGTGCGTCAGCGCACACCACAGGGTGCGGGTCACCAAAGACCACACAGTGCGATCAAAAGAGGACATGGACGGAGATAATATTGCTGGACGAAATCAGAAGTATATGTTTTGTCAAACACATTCCCATGTAAGTTTATTTAGTGCATTGGAGAATTTAGTTTATAGTAAATTTTTGGATTGTGGCTCGAATCTATAAACGAGGGGGCAGCGAACTCGGGATCAATTGAATTGCCAGTTTCGTACCTTGATATCCGCTAGAAAACATCCACCGTGTGTAGGTGAGTGGTGCACATTAAATCTGTTGTACTCCAAATGTCCTCACCTCTACATCAGGAGTGTGGGGTGCCAGATGGCACGTTATTTAACTGGTTTAAAATTTCGAGGCAGTGTCTTTTCTATGGGATAGAACCTGAACTGTTACCAATAGCACATTGTGTAACTTTAGTACTGCATTAATCCAGCATTGTGGTTTTTATTTGTACTGTGCCATATTGCATGCAAGTTTGTTTAGTACATTAAAAACATTATTTTAAAATATCTTACCAATTGCAAGGTATTTTATCAAATAATTTATTTGTACATTGCTACAAAATAACTTTCTAGTCATTTAAGGAACTTTTTCCTTCCAATTTGATCTTAAATTCTTTAAAACTTAGATATAATTTAAAAAAAGAAATTTTATGATTGCTTAAAATGTGATATATTTGATAGTAAATATTCAAACACATTTTTGCATTGTTATATGTTTTGGAAATTATCTTTACGTTAAATTTTTTTAAATTATTATTTTAGAATGGAAAATTTATATTTAGTTACAACATATGTAAACACTTACCATTATGTTAAATGCATATTTTGTATGTGTACCAAGTCATTTTAACCTCTTTTGTGCCATTTTAGGAACAACTCAAATTATATTGTGAAACCTGTGATAAGCTAACGTGTCGTGACTGTCAGTTGTCCAATCATAAAGAACACAAGTACCAATTTCTGACAACGGCATGTGAAGAAGAAAAAGGGCATATCAATGAACTCCTGGCAAAGATTATAGAGAAGCAGGGGCATATTGAAAATGCCAGCAGCAATTTAGACAAGAGAAATGAAGAAATTTTGGAGCGTGAAAGGAACCTCACTCAAGAAATCAAAACATTTGCTGTAAAGTAAGAATTGCTTTATACTTAATTTTTTAGTTGCTAGTTTTATACTTTTCAATCTTTAGAATTTTGATCTTAAAAAAATAAAAATTTAAGCTAAAAAATAGTTTAAGCCAAAAATTATTTAAGTAATATAAACTGTTTTTGATCTTATTCTCATGAAATTTTATTGGACTACTTTAGGTTCATAACCGATATTAACAAAAGGGGGAAAATGCTTCTTCAAGACCTAGAAAAAGTATGCACTGATAAGAAGAACCAACTCAACTTAAAAAATCAAGAATTAAGATCAATTGGAGAAAAGTTGAAGCACTGCCAAAAATTTGCTGAAGCTGCAGTAACTCTAGGGAGTGAAACTGCCCTTGTATATAGTAAGAAGCCCATAATGAATCAGGTATTTGTTATATCATTCTTAAAAGTGTTAGCTTTTTATCCAATTTCTTTAAATGCCCTCATTTTGGTTGTAAAGGAAACCCGTATTGTTGATGTCTAATTATTTTCTAATGTACCAGTTGTTGAAAGAAAAGAAAAAATGAGTTTATATTAGAAAATCAACATGTTTTTTTTATAGCTTCGTCGCATCTTGAAACAACGGTGTGAAGTTCCAAATCCGAACCAAGTGGTAAACATTGCTTTTAATTATGAGACAAGCTTCTTGACACAGTACATTAGTAGTCTCGGACAAATATTAGTCGATCAGCAGCCTATTCCCGGAGCAGCTGCCCAAAGTGCAATGTTGCCTATGCCATCATCTGTAGCTCGGAGCCCAATTGTAAGTTTTGTTTATGAAAATTTTATTTTAACCACATTTTTTTTTTTTTTGCACATTACATTTTGCAATTTAAAAATATGTACCCTAGTGATTGTTTGGATATAAGTCAATATTGCAATTATGAAATACTTCCAACTTTTTTTAGTGACTATTTCCTTTTATACAATAAAATGGCTGTTTTTTAAACATGTGATTTCTTATTGTAATTTAGTAACAGAAATTAAAAAAATTCTATTGATTTTTTTTTAGTTTGAAAGAGGTTAAATATTTTATTTGTTACTTCGAAATTTTGGTAATTACAAAAATATGCTCTAAAGTATATATAAATTATGGATGTAGCGCGGGTTTCCTTTTCTAAATAAAACCATAAGGAATTAAACAACACTACATTTATTTGTTACAAGTTTAACTACTATTACAGATCTCGGGGTTTGTGACGGTTCAACCGCACATACCAGAGGCAAGAGCACAACTGATTGTTTACAGACGAATACGCGTAGAGGGCGCTGCATCGCTACGGGTACAGTTAAGAATTAACGGGCACTCGCAACAGGTCTGTGACGGGGTACCATTAAATGATCTGTTACATCCTCCCCCTCTGGCTCCGACGAGGGGCCAGAATCAGTTCTTTTGGGTGAGTTTGGTGGCCGTCCTCGCTTTCGCAACGGATTGCAAGGGCGTTCGATGGGGTCCTGGGTGTAGGCCTTCAGGGCAGAAGTGTGGTACACGCCCAGGGGCACTTGGGGATTGTCCAGGTTGGCAATTTCGAATGTGGATGGTGATCTTTGTGTAAGGATGACATAGGGTCCATCTCTTCTGGGCATGAACTTTTTAGATCGTCCAGTGGCAGCTTTGCTGACGGGATGCAGGGTCACATACACTTTATCACCTGGAGCATATGGTGGAACCGGATTACGTCTTTTGTCTGCGTAGATTTTTCTTTTATCTTGTTGGGTTTCGATGACTTCTTTGATTTGTGCCGTGAATTTTGAGAATTTCTTGAGATATGGGGTGATCTCGGGCACGAAGTTATCATTTTCTATAATGCTTCTTAAGTCGTTGGTCACATCGTCGACTGTTCGAAGTTCCCGACCGAAATTGAAAAATGCTGCGGTTTGTCCAGTTGATTGGCACTTGGCGGTATTCATGGCAAAACGTATGGCTGGAAGCTTCTGTGACCAGGAATCATGCTTGTCTTCTACCAAGATCGCAAGGCGAGGTTTTAGATCGCGATTCTTTCTTTCAACAGGATTAGCTTGTGGGTGGTAAACTGGTGTAAGGGACTGTTTTATGTCTAACAGAAAGCAGAGTTGCTGCATTACTGCAGAGACGAATTGGGTTCCGTTGTCGCTGATTATACGACGAGGTATGCCATACCTCAAGAATACCTCCTCCACAAGAGTAGTAGCACATTCCTTTGCTGTAGCTTCTGGCAGAGCGAATATCTCGACCCATCGGGTTGCAACATCTTCAACGATGAAAATCCATTTCATACCTTCATTGCTTTCTGGTAGAGGACCAAAAAGATCTATTGCAATGGTTTCAAATCTTTGGGCAGGAACAGGAGTTTGGAGTAAACCAGCAGGTTTTTGGTTAGAGGCTTTATATCGGTTGCATTCAATACAGTTTTTGACATTATCTGTAATGAATTTACGCATACCAGTCCAGTAATAGCGTTTGGCTATTCGGTCAAATGTTCCTTCTGCTCCATAATGTCCAGCTGTGGGAGCATCATGATGATCTCTTAGAATAGTTTTGACTTCATGAGCAGGAACGACTAGTTGTGCTTCTTCGCTTTCAGAATTTGGTGCATAACGATATAATACTCCTTGGTTCATCAAGTATCCTCGTTCCGACCAATTCGCAAAATTTACGTCTTTTTCGTTGCTTTCGAAGCAGCGGATTATCTTTGAGACTTCTGGATCCTTGAGTTGTTCCTCTCTAATTTCTTTTGATGACTGTGAGGGGACATCCATATATACATTGCAGACTTCGCACTTTGGTTCTACGTGTGTGCAGGATGGGCGCGATAGCAAGTCAGCGATGACATTCGCCTTCCCAGGTATATATTGTATCTTTTGGTTGAATGACTGAATTTCAAGTGCCCATCGTGCAAGACGTCCAGTTGGAGATTTTAGAGTAAGTAGCCATTTCAAGGGCTGGTGATCAGATGCCACAGTGACTTCGGTACCTTCAACGTAACCCCTGAACTTCTTTAGTGCCCAGATGACAGCTAAAGCCTCTCTTTCCGTCGTTGAATAGTTTCTTTCTGCTTGGGTTAACAAACGACTGGCGTACTCAATTGGATGTTCAGTGGGTCCCTCTCCTTGTAGTAGGACTGCTCCAAGGGCGTAGTTACTTGCATCTGTGCGTAGCACGTACGGTTTCGTTCCGTCGGCCTGTTTTAACACGGGAGGTGTTGTCAAGGAGTTCTTTAGCGAGGTGAACGCTTCTTGTTGTTCAGAGTTCCAAGTCCACAGTGTCTTCTTCTTTGTGAGGTTGCTGAGGGGTCGCGAAATTTCAGCAAAATTTGGTATGTGTCTTCGGAACCAGGAGCATGTTTGCAGGAAGGACTGCACTTCCTTTACATTCTTTGGAGGCGAGATCCTCTGGATAGCATTGACTTTTTCGGTGCCAACCTCTATACCATCCTGGGTTATCCAAAACCCGAGGTATTTTACTCGAGGAGAGGCGAAGTGGCAATTCTCTCTATTTGCTCGCAGGTTGAAGACTAACAGTCTTTCGAAGACAGCTTGAAGATCCGATAGGTGTCTCTCAAAATTCTCTGACAAAATGATGATATCATCCAAGTAGGTGAGGGTTAAGACATCTTTAAGGCCATTCTGGAACCGGTCTATTAGTCTCTGGAAAGTGGCAGGAGCGTTTCGCAACCCGAAAGGCATTCTGAGGAAGCGATATGTGCCGAAAGGACACATGAAGGCTGTTTTGTCCTGATCATCTGGGTGGACTCTTACCTGATGATATCCAGATCGAAGATCAATGGTGGTCATATATGGAGTTGACTTGGCTTAATGCAGCAAATCATCCATTCGTGGCAAGGGATAGGAATCTGCAACCGTAACTGCATTGAGCTTTCGGTAGTCGATGCAGACCCTTACTTTTCCATTTGGTTTCGGTATAAGAACCACCGGTGAGGCGTAAGGTGATTCGCACTCTTCTATTATTTTCTCTTCCAGGAGTCTGTCTATCTCAGTCTTCAGCAATTCCTTTTTCACAGGATTCATTCTGTAGGGAGGCATGGATATTGGCAGATGATCTCCAGTATCAATCCTATGCTCGATGTACGGTGTCGGTTCTCCCCCTGGCTGGAAGCATCTTTCATACTGTTGAAGCAGGAAATTCAACTCTTGTTGTTGCTGTTGAGTCAGGTGAACACCTTCATCTTCCCTGAGTTTGCATTCGTTGATTGAGATAGTTCCTACTTGTGGTGTGACTGGAATACCTTCTACAGGTTGTAGGGGTTTCACTGCAATGTCTTCTACAGGTTGTGGGTACGGTTCCGGAAGGTTTTTTACTTGTTGTAGATGCGGTACTGGAACATTTTCTACTTGTCGTAGAGGCGGTACTGGAACATTTTCTACTTGTTGTAGATGTGCCACAGCAATATCCTTCTTGAAAGGAATCTTGCGACGAGGATCGTCAAGAAAGCTCCATCTTTTATTGTGCACATCTAGTACGATTCCTGACTTCTCTAAGAAGTCCGTTCCGAGTAAAGTTCGGTTTCCTCTGGCTTCTGGCAGCGCAATGAGGTCTAAGAGAATTGCTCTCTTCTCAACTTCTATTGTCACCTGAGCGGTGCATGCTTCTTCTTTGGTCTGGTGACCATTCGCCAATGTCATGGTGACATCTATTTTCCTGAAATTGACTCCTTTAGTCCTCAATCGGTTGTACAAGATCTCTCCAGCAATGGTTCTGCTAGCGCCTGTGTCTGCGCAGGCACGTGCGCGTATTCCAAACAGGCTTATGTCTATCAGGGGCAAAGGAGATAGTCCTGTTTGACAAGTGTACATGGTGAATGCACTTGCTGAGAGATTTTCATTCCTTACGGTTGGAGAACAAGTCGGACATTTGGCTTTGATGAATCCGGGTCTGGAGCATCCGTAGCAATAGATGGAGGGTTTGGTTTCCATGTTGCTGCTTCTTTCCATTGGCTTTGGCCTATGAGTCTGAGGTGGTTTTCGGTAATTTCCCGCATTCGGCTTTATGGTGGTCCATTTTCTGTTTGCGGACGGGACATCCCTTCTGAAACTGGGCTTAACTGCTTCGTAGTCGTCAAGCTTCTGAACCAGATCCTCAGTTGTCTTTATGGTGGTCCATTCATCGATGAAATGCTCCTTCACTTCCGGTGGGACACGTCGCTTGATTTGATCAGATATCATCAAATCTGTCAATTCTTCGAAACTGGTCACCGTTAGTCCGGAAACCCAACCGTGAAAATAATTTCGGATTTCGTACGCGAAATCTGTCCAAGTTGCTTCTGGCGACTTGTTATGTTTTGTAAACAGCTGGCGAAATTTTTCAGCAGTGAGCTTGTATCTTTTGAGTAACAGCTGTTTCACTTTATCAAAGTCTTGGGCGACTTCTTCTGCTTCCCTAGCTATTAGTTGTGCTATATCGTATGGCAGTAAGCCGATCAAATGGGAGGCCCAGAATTCTGCAGGAATATCTGCCCTTCGAGCTTGCCTTTCGAAGAGTACCAAGTACAAACTGATGTCGTTTGCAGCAGGGTCGAACTTCTGAATTAGACTTTGAAATTCCCATTTTGGCTTGGATGCTGTGAACGCTGCGTCCTGGCCAAGGTGCACGGGAGAACGGGATGCCTCACCCTGTATCTTTAGCTTCTGAAGTTCGTGTTCATAGTCGTCCCTTCGTTTCTTCTCCTCAAATTCAAGCTCTAACCTTCGTTTCTTTTCACTTTCTAGAAGTTCTTCTTGTGCTATTCTTTCTGCAACGATTTCTTCAAATCTGGCTTGAACAAATGCAAAATCTTCCGAATAGGCTTTGCTTTCTTGGATGTTGGTCTTTAGTTGAATCACTTTCAAGCTGTCATCACCATCCACATCCAACTCGAATGCCAGTGCTTGAAGATCTTTTTTCTTTCCCTTAGCGAGGAACGCCATTTCGATGTAATCACTTAGAGTTCTTGAACTATGTTTTTAACACTGGTAGTAAATATAGTCATAAAATTTTAAAAGTCTGAAACTAAAGTCTTAAAACCTTTGGAGTATCAGTTCAACTAAAGGTTACTATTGTTCTTCTGTAAGTGAGAATTACCCTTAAACTTTCATAAAATAACATTTACTAACTTCAAAAAAATTATTATTATTACAATAATCCTGAAATATCTCAATTTAAAGTTTATGAAATAGATTCACACTACCAACTCCAATAAATTATATTATCAGACATATAATACTCTTTGAAAAATGTATACTTAAAATTTTAATTAAAATGACATAACAACTTTTATTAAATAATGAACAATCAACTCTTAATGAACGACTTTCATTAATTAGTATGCAAATATTTTATGAAAATATCAACAAATGTTCAAAATTAAATTTCAGCACCCTAGTTTAAATTTTAAAATACTACCATTCATATTAATTCAAAATTAAAAGATTATTTGCACTGCGAAATAATATTCAATTCAAGATACACTAGCGATAAAACAGGGATCGAAAAGCAATCATAAAGCATTTGAAAGAACACACTTTAACTTTCATATATAAAATACCATTATATTCTGCTAGAACAAAATAATAAAAAAAAACATCACGATGAAAGAAGGAAAAAAAAAGAAAAAAATTCTAAATCGATCAGAATCGACTCTCAAAACCCTTTCACAATTATCGTTTGCGAATGACTAACACATTTTCAAAACAAAGTTGATTCTAGTCAAAACATTCGAACGCTCTTCGAAAGTTCTACTCCCAACTGTGTGGTTACAAAGTGCAAAGGCGAGTTACACTGACGCTGGCCATGCCTTAAACTTTTGAAAATGGCAAAATGGTTACTGGCGAACCGGACTATCAAAATATTCAATCTTAAGAGAAAATGAATTTAAACAATTAAATCATTACATGAATATTTACGTAGACTAAAAGATAAGCACAAACTACAAGATTAGTTTTAAAAATTTGACTGTTTCAAATTTAAATTGACAGTGAAACACTGCACTGATGTGCGTCACACATCTGATTTCGATTTCATAAAACGACAATGAAATTCCACTTATCTTTATATTGTCCAAACACAGCCTGTTGTAGACACCTCGTTCGATGGTTACGAACAAATTATTTTTTTCATCATTTAAGTAACCGGCGACCGCCGTTTCCTTTGTTACCTGAAAAAAAATGATGGAGCCATGCTCTCGCTAGCTGGTAATGCACGGGCCTAAACGTTGGGCGCCAGTTTGTAGCGCGGGTTTCCTTTTCTAAATAAAACCATAAGGAATTAAACAACACTACATTTATTTGTTACAAGTTTAACGACTATTACAGATCTCGGGGTTTGTGACGGTTCAACCGCACATACCAGAGGCAAGAGCACAACTGATTGTTTACAGACGAATACGCGTAGAGGGCGCTGCATCGCTACGGGTACAGTTAAGAATTAACGGGCACTCGCAACAGGTCTGTGACGGGGTACCATTAAATGATCTGTTACATGGAGCATTTTCTTCTTGATACGGTTATTTTAGTATTCCAATTTGTAAATGCCATGCCTTACTTACTAATCTTTAAAGTTAACAAACATTTATCAAATCTTGTGTATTTACTATAATTTACAAATTTTATATATGTATGGTATAATTTAATTGCAGTAGTTGTGCTAAATAGAAAGTTTTTGTTGAAGTATACACAGAATTTTATTTTGCAAATTTTTATACAGTATATACGATTTTTATCTTCATTTAACATGTTCACAATCTAAATTCTTCGTAATCAATTACTTAACTTGATGTCTAAATTCAGAAATGAACTTTGAACTGTTCTTGGAAGAAATTCATTAAATAAGAAACAAATCTAGACAATTTTCTAGAGTGTTTGAATTTAAAGTGGAAAATCTTCAAATATTTTAATTTGCTAATTTTATGAAGCTGGATACAAATTATCAATTTTCAGTCTTTTTTTTGTGCTAAATTTGATATCTTTGATATTAAAATTATTTTAGAACCAAAATAAAAATCATTGGAAATTATATAATTTGAATTAAATTTGTTAAACTTAAAAAAATTTCATCTGAGTAATCACCACAACAAAATGTTGAAAGCTTGACATATTTGTTTGAGTGACAATAACCAACCTTTACAAACCTAACCAAAATCCCCCCCCCCCCCAGAAAGGTCAGCAATTTTTAAGGAAATGGCTTTATTTTCAATGAATAAAGGCAAATCAGAGGGGACTCTCCTTTAAGAATAAACATTTAAAATGTGTTTATGCATATCCCATTCCTCAACTTAAATTAAACATTTCAGCCCACCACCCCTCAACAACTCATGCACCAGCTTCCTCAGCACGTGCAGACGACCCCTCATCGTATGGCTCCCCAGCAGATGAACCAGCACCACAGGATGCCCATGGCCCAGCAACAAGGGGTGGTCAACTACGGCCAGCCCCAGGTGACCTCCTCCACCGACATGTCTCGCAACCACAACACTCCTCAGATGAGACAGGTGGTGAACAATAACAACAAGCAGATGCCATACAACAGGATGCCACTCCAGCAGCAGCAACAACAACAGCACCAGCAGGTGCCTCAACAGCAGCGCAATAATGTGCAGCAGAGCCCGCAAGTCCGGGTTAGTGAACAGTCACTTCCTTTTTTATTTGATTTCTATTAAGTACAAATTATTAAGGATCCTTAAAAAATATTTAAGTTTCCAGTCGTTAAAATTCCATCAAACGTCCAAATTAATTTTTTTAACGCTGGAAAAGCCCTGCTGCAGCGACGTGTTTAATGTTATAGAAATCAGAAGGCTCCGCTGTGAAGACGTGTATTATTGCTATACAAATCGGCGGACTCCGCTATAGTGACATTTCTGTTGTTTCTTATGTATATAGATAAATGAATAATTTTTTATATTATAAAATTGGTATCTATGTAAACTTATCGCCCCTGATATAAAACACCACCGATTGTTGCAGACTGTCGCTAAACGGCTGGCGCAACCACACACTCTTGATCTGTGTATGTACTACAATAATAAATCTCGAGCGTTAATGGTTAATAATTTTATTCTGAATTTTTAAGTTTAAACTTTTGTTTTGTGGCTAATTGAAATTTGCAGAAGGCATGTTCAATTTTTGCCAGAAAATGTATTACAATGTATGGTATGGAAAAGGTGTACATTTAAATTATTTAAAGTCATTGAAATTTCATTAATTGTCCTTTTAAAATGCTTAAATATATCATAAGCGATCCATGTCCATAACGGGTGATTTTTGTATCTATTATCCATCCGATAAAAACAAAAATCCCTTTTATTTTATAATGTTCAAAAGCAGTTGTCTGTTATGCTCTAAATTCAAATTCTTGAAATATTTTTATTCAGAAATGCCTCTTGCACAAATATGTTTCCTTTTTAAGATGTCTCATTGAAACTGAAGAGATGTGATGTATTCTCTCTCATACCTTTATTACTTGTGACTACCCTATTTTTTATTATTGGTCTTGCCTTCCACAAAAAGAGAAGTAAATTAAATTATGTTGTATGTTTCTGTTGTCTCCATCTTTGAGAAGTTTTCACTTATTTTTACTTACCTTTAGGAAATTCGTTAGTAGTTCATTTTCTTTGAAATGTAATCAATTACTTACATAATCAAATTAATACAATTATTGACAATCAACAACAGGCTCAAAGCCCAACATGGTGCAGGTATAATGTCTTCTTCAGTCAATGCGTCTGATATATCACTGATTATAAGTCTACAAATTCTCTGTCTTTATTTTAAAATTATTTTCAATGCCGCCATTATGTGTTAAAAAAAATTATACTATTTTGGAGGGTTTTAATGTATAAAGACTTAAATGTTAGTTTGAACAATTTCAATTGTTATTTTTTTTTTTTAATAAATACTTTATTCGCTTTTTGTGTGATAAAAGGTAATTTTTTGGGTGCTCCCCTTTGAAGACCGCTAAAATATTCAAATATTCGCACAATTCAATTTTACAACTGCCACATAGACTGCTAAGTTAAACTGTTACTATTTTTATCCAGCAGGCTAACTACAATATGCAGAACAATGCAACATTCCAGCAACAACAAAGGCAAATTGCACATCAACAACAAGCACAACAGCAGCAGAGATCAATGATGCAGCAGCAGCAACAACAAAAGCAACAGCAACTACAGCAGCAGCAGCAACAACAGCAGCAGCAGCAACAACAACAACAGTTGCAACAGCAGCAGCAAATTCAACAGCAGCCACAGCAAAATAACACTCCATCATTGCCGATGGCACTTCGGCAGAATAATAGCATATCGGTGACAACCTTGCCTAGTCCTGGCCCTTCTCCTAATAAACAAAGGTGAGTTATTCACATTCAAAATGATTCATTTTGTAACAATGAGGATGTGTTATTTGTTTTTCTCTCTAACTAAGATAAAAATTCGTTCATTCCATTTATTTTGTTTATTATTAGATTTATGAATTACGAAGGCTGTAAATCGTGAGTATATTATTTACAAGTTTTAGGTCAATTGAAAGATACAATTTTTTTAAAAATAGTTATTAATAATTTTCTTGTAGTTCTAGTGAATTGTTAATACAACCTCTCATTTTCTAATTAAGATATCAAAGAAATAAAAGCTCTAATTTTAAATTGTTTCATCAAAATCAGATCATTAGTTTCTGAAATATGTGTAAATAAACACAATTTCCCTGTATTGCCATTAGTCAATTAAAAGTTTTTGTTCTGTGCAATATCCTTATTTCCTATTTCGTAGAGAAATGTATGACAAGAAAATGCATTTACTATATAGGATGTAATTAAACTATAAAGAATGGCACCATGTATTTTCAATATGCATGTCATGCAAAATTCCAATTTACTTGACGAAAGGTCAACAGCCAGCTAATATAATTGAAAGTTGGGGAAGGCCACACAATTACTCTCGGCTAGAAATAATTTATAGGATTAAATATACTTTAGCCAATCATATAACTCTTTTGAAAACTGTTGGATTGCAGATAAATTTGTTATTGCTTGGGTAACCGGCGTTGCAGATCATTAACCCACCGGTGCTCACAAGATTTTTGCAGTTGTATAGTTGTTTTCCTGTTTGGATATTTAAATTTTCCTGAGCAAGTTATTTTATATTGTTTAATTTTTATTCAATTAAATTGTAAAGGAGATATCTTGGTAAGTTGTACCTCAAACATTTAAATTGGCAAAATATTGTAAAATTGTTTATTTTCATGAATTTGAAAATTCGTTGCAGTGCTAAAAAAACTGGAGAACCCTGGACGTGATGTCACGTCTATGAGCGTCAGAGGGTTAAGACACCCCATATATATTTTTTTATACGTTAAGGCATCATTTGATTCTGAATTTCGGCCTATCCATACCTTTTATACTGAAAATGGTTTTTGAAAGAATAAAGAAGTTTCAAACAAGGGCATATCCCCGTTTCAACTTAAATCGCTTATGAAATCCGGAGTTTTTAATCGACTTAAAAACAATTGGCTTTCTGAAATCGGTTGTATTTTCTGCAGTTTACAAAAAATAATCTTCAATCATTACACTAAAATTGAGAGTCAGCCATGAGCAGCTAAATGATCCTCTTACACAAGAACACCTCAAATGAAGGGAAACAAAGCAATTAGATTTTTAACTCTTGGGGACATCCAACATTTATTTTTGAAGGGTAAGATAAACCATTGATCCGACACAATTTAACTTCGGTTTGATACGTTTGCATATATTCATCAACTCTTCCATGACATCCATTTTATTAATGTATTATAATTTTTTTTCAGGGCCATAGCTCCACGGAATTTGAACGTCTCAATCGTTAATAACCAATCGAACACTTCCATGCAGCGAGTCAACAACAACCCATCTACCCCTCAGCAGCCAGCCGCTCCCCAAGTCATAGTCCTCGATGATCCGCCCAATCAAAAAACTCCAAACATGTCCAACACTGCCAGACTGACCCACTTTCCCAGTATCGCAGCTACCATAGCTTCCCATCCCGGTCTTCAGATACAACCCACAAACAATAAGTACTCAAGTAAGTTCTAGTGGGATGCTTGTTCCGAGATGGGTGCGGAAGGTGTTTGATTATACTTATTCCTTTGTACTCTTAAGGAAGCCAAACTCAGTATACAATTATTTATCAGTGTTCATTTTGGTGTAGTGTGCTTGTTGTGTTGTTTGTGGGCAGGTTTATTGTAGGTTTTTCATCTATTTATGAGAATTCTTGCATTGGCTTTTTGTTTATATTTTCATTTTTTTTTTAAAAATAATAATTCATATTTTGTGCAATACTTCAAAACTGGAGTCTGCATATTTCTTAACAATATCTCCCCTGATAAGTGAAGTGGTGTGTAACATAGTGACATAACAACTTTTAAAAAGTATGGACTAGAAGGAAATGTATCTTTCGAAATGCGGGTGCTGCAAACATTCTTCCACGGACAAAAATGTTTTAGAAGGATAAATATGCTTCTAAATATATTATCCAAAAGATCTTTTGATAAGTAAATAATTTTTTTTGCATGTGAAAAAAGTGACCATTTTACATGGTTGCTGGGAAATATTTTTTATTTGTGAAAATCATCTCATTTTGTCTTATTTTTCCAGTGACTTCCATTTACTGTCGTAATATTTTTTTAAAAATAAGATATAGAAACATTTGTTAAGTGTATTCTGATTAATCATTTAATGAATTAACAGGTCGTGCATAGAAGTTTCTTTATACACAAACCCTTGGTGTCACCACTTAGAAAGATTTTATCAATTGACAAAATTCAAAGGTCTAATAGAAATGCTATTTGATCGCTCTATTTTTTCTGTTTTTAATGTACATATTCATTTATAAAATGTTCAGAATTAAAAGCATTGTATGTTTACACGAGTACAGATAAAAAAATATCTCATTTTAAAAAATACATATAACTAGAGAGTTATTATGTATATTATTAATTTATTATTTAGTAAAAAGTTGGTTGCTGTTTAATTTTTAGCCAAAATTATGAGTATTATGCAAACACATAAAATAATAATTAAGTAATTAATATTCTCAAGTTGCTGATAATTCTACTTTTATTTAATTGTTACACTTTTTATATCCTAAAAAAACAACTTATTATAGTATTTCCATACTTTTTCATTTAAAGAGCAAACACTATTCATCTGAAATTTAAATATTAAGTAATATTTTGTACATAATTACTTTATATCTAATATGTATAAAGCTAATCAGTTAGATAATACATTTAATGCTATAATTTCATTTACAAATATAGTTATTCCTCACCAGTCTGTTTAACTTTTTAAAAAATTCCTATAAGTGATTTGTTATTTATTTTATATTTTAAGATTATTCAACTCTTATGTATATTATTTTTAAAAAAGCTGTACTGTCATTAGGGCAGAATCTGGTGTGGTCCTTGAAGCATTAAGTCAGTGTACTGTTTTTGCCCACATTGTTTTTAAATATTGATCTTGCCTTTCTCTGTATCCATCCCCATATTATGTAGATAGACATTCATTGTGTATGTGTTTTCCAAATTGATTTTATTCAAGAGGCATTGTTCCTTTTGTGTTTTTATCAAACCTGGCTGAAAAGAAAATCTGTATCTTTTAAATGGAAATAAAGTTGTTTAAATGTGAATTTTGGTAGTGTCATTTCTCGGTTGCGTTTGGCAATTACACTTTTTTTGGACTATACCACTTTCTGTTTTAAAGTCAGTCTGCTTTCTTGTATTATTTTGTAATTGCAATTTTAATTAAGTATTTTTTTTAGAAGACGCCTTGTGTGAAACTAACTTTATTAAGTTCAGTTTGTTTGTTTTTCTCAAAAAAGGTTATGATTTTAGTTTAAATGTAACTGGTTAAACCTTTATCTTATAGTAGAAGAAAGAACTTTGTCCTAAATAAATTTTATTTAATGTTTATATTTTATTTCAAAATATAGAGTTTTATAAGAAATGGTTCAATGTTATTTGGCCCATGTTAACACAAAATAGATGCATAAGAGAACATTGCCATTTTTTATTTAACTCGTTATTTGAAAGTAATTTGTGGACATAATTTCGGGCATTGGCCTTTCCCTGTTGTGCACTAAAGTCTTGTGCAGTATTTCACATTTCTTGAGTGTTGTAATGTTTATTGAGGTTGTTAACTGAATAGATATAGATAAGTATAATACAATTATAGCAGACTGATACAGAAAGCTTTGTCTATTATTAATTAACTTATAAAACTAACTTTAGAATTACACTTTAATTTGTTAAATATTACAATTGTTTAGTATGAGTAACTAGCATAAGTAACTACAAGGTCGATTTCCTGGTGTAAGCAGAAAAATAAACCTTAAAATATTCTAAGCAAAATTCATAAAATAGAATAAGATTATTAGTGGTTTATAATAATATCAAATCCATAACCAACACTTTTGGATATATACTATACAATTATGTTATTTGAACATATTTAATTAAAAAAAACTGTCTGAATAATACAAATTAAATGTATTATTCCAATATTATTAATTCTGGAAAATATCAACTCTGTCTTTTCTTGAACTAAAGTTGAAGGAATGTTAGAACATATTTATATAAATACAATTCACTACTGTACACAATCGGTAACTCAAGCAGTGAGGGACCCTGGTGTTGTTAACAATTACTTTAAAAAACCGTACAGAACAAGTTTCATGATAAATTTGAATAGATTAAATATTCATCGAAGTCCAACTTATTAAAATATATATGTATTGTCATTTATTCAGTTAAGCTTTTGATACTGAATTAAGCAAGCATAATGAATAAACAGCTATTGAATTTGCATAGGATTTATTCATCATACCTCCAAACTTCGTTTCAAATTCTCACTAAATATATATTCTTTCCGTGAGCTATTAAAGATATAACATTACTGGGGAAAATAACACATTGCTTTTATTTTAAATGACAAACGCATTTTCATGCAATATATTCCTTTGTATTATAGAAATGTATATCTGTAAGTACACGCACAATAATCAAAATTACCTTAAAAGTATATACAGATTTATATTTTAGTAGTAATAAACACTCCAACTAACTCATAAATTAAAAAAAAAAGGCATCTTACGAGTAAAAATAATTATATGAGAGCCTGCTTTCATATTCTATAATTTAATTACTGGTTATTTATTTAATGGACAGCTAGTTTGATTTTTAAGTTGAGTGAAATAGTAACTTTCCGCATAACGATACCATGATATAAAGGTAGTGTCCCTGTCTTTATATCGACAATGACCTCCACTGAAAGACTCAATTGGTTAATTACTTTTTATGTCATTATAATGATTTTTTAATATTTTTCTTTGCTCATTCTACAAAGTACAAATGCAAATAATGTTGACCAACTAAGGCTCTAATCCCAGCTAAGTTGGTCCTTTCAATCTAGCACATCCTCACGATTCCATAATTTGTTTAATTACCCACACCCAAAGAATTAACAACATACTCAGGTTAAAAACTATTCCACCTGAAGCCAAGCTAATTTTGGCTCTATCTTTTCCTTCCGGCCAAATAAGCAAAAGTAAATAGCCACTTATTTTTACAAAGCTTCTCTTTAAGTAGTGTAGCAGATTTGTCAACTTGTATGAATTACTATACAGTTTTCTGCTTCTTTGTATGGTTGTTTAATTTGCTTATATGAATATCGTTTTATTTTTTCTTCCAATAACTAAATCATGTATCTGAACAAATCTTTGTAATCACATAGAAAACATTTTATGTTTTAGTTTGAAATTAAAAATGTATCGGGAACTGATGGTCATATGAAATAGCACTCTTTAGCAATTACTTAAATTAAAAATATCTACTGATTCATCTGAATTTTCCGCTTGCAAATAAATAATTTTTAGAAAATAATACAAATGTCTTTTCTTTAAAAAATTCAAATACAATTAAAGTTAGTGTAGTTTAACTTTTCAAACTATATATATATATTGTTAATTTAAGATATACATAATAATATATGGTTATTAAGACATGTTGGTTTGGTATAACAATTTTGATAATAAAACATCTATCTAGAAAAATTAAACAATTAGTAGACTTTTTCGAATTTAAAACGTACCAATCTGACGTTGGAAGATATACAGTGTAACATTTTGTATGATTATTTAAACAGCTTTTGAATAGTAATTGCTGATTTTAAAGAACTTTTAGTTATTTATGAAAAATATTAGTATACAAATTTAACGCTCTTCAAAACATAAGTTGCACATTTTCTAAGTTTGCAGATAAATAAAATTTCAAATTCAGTGAAAATTCTATTTTATACTTTGAATTTAAAAAATATTGCTTGTGTTAAATTTTAATAAAAAGCATGCAGTTTAATTTTTTTTTAAAGTGAATGATAATTTTTTATCCAAAAATTGTACAGATTTAAAAACACAAATTTTTACCAGGTATGCAATTGTGAAATAGAGCATCAATTATTATTAATAAAATTTAATCAAGTACAATTCGTATGGTGCTCTAATCGAAAAATTCTATATCAATAACAATCACATTTAGTATTAAAATTAAACAATTCAACATATTTTTAAAATCATTATTTATACAGTATAAAGTTATGAAATATTATTAACCCTTAAACCCGACACATTTAAAAATTACTGGTATGGTTTTCTTTGCACCCTTTTCAATCTTTACAATTAGTCGAATCACCTCTAATCTTTCAGTAACTTTCTAGTAGTCTATTAAAAAAACTGTATAATCAAAATGAGTTAGCTGCATGTAAAAATGACCAAGGTAGTAACCCTGGTCATTTTTGCATGCTGATCAGGACGTCATTTTTCAGGACTTCATTTTTCACACTGATCAGGACGAGAGGGTTAACATTGTAAAACTTGTTAACTCAATTAAATGGAATTTAAATGCAAGTGATGAAGAAAATCATTCAAGTTCCATTTCAGTGCTGCTCTCTAGAACAGTTCTATACTATATCTATAACAAGCACATTTAGTAATAAAATATAACTTACTAGCATGCACATGCAATAATTATCTCGTGAGTACCCCCCCCCCCCCCTATACACACACCCATTAATTATAGCCACAAAAAAAAAAAATATAAGCCTGAGCCCATAGATTATCAATGTCTTGATTTAAAACCCCGTTAAAATGAATTATTTTAAACGCATTTTATAAAAAAAATATGAAGATAATTATGAGATGAAAGAATAATACATCACTGGTCCATGAAATTATCTTTCTTTTGAAATCTCATGTGTTAAGATTTGCTGCAACTAAGAGATGTAAAAGGGATCTTTGTTTCAAAAATAATATATATCATGATTGAAATATTAAAAAAATAATTATGCAATGCAACAATTTAAAAAAAAAAATAATATAACATTAATAATCTTTTGAAATATGATTGAATGAAATCAGATGCAAATGGAGTTTGGGTTGATTTTATATTTTCTTTTTTATAGATCTTCAACCATCAATTCAATTGGTTCAGATTTCAAAGTAAGTGTTTGTGCTGATAATAATTTAAAAATAACTAGGAGGCTCCGCCCCCTGCTCCGCTAACGCTCCGTCAACCCCCGGAGGATTGCTACGCAATCCTCATAGGTTTGCTCCGCAAACCACTTCTCGCTTCGCTCGCTAAAAGGTAGGACACAATAACAATGTGTCCTAGTAACAATACTTTTTTTTTAATTATATTACCAAAAACTTTAAACGTTGAAACTAAATTTAAATTATAATTCATCTTGGCATCAATAAATTTTTTCGCCATGTAAATCAATATAAAATCATTTAATTTCTTTTAAACTACAAATGAAAACAATGGAACCACTGGCAAGCCATTATTTTATTTCTACCATTATTTATTATTTTCCACGTTATTTTCACACCTTTCCTGCGTTTTAGTTTAATTTTTAACATTATTGGTAGTTTGTTTTGGCATAATTGACGTTAAGCTTACCATACTCTTGCTTACCAGAAGTGTGTATGTAACTAAGTTAATATGTCATAAAAATGAAGGTCATAGAAATCTAGTTTTCAAAATTGCCAACAGATGGCGCCACGTCGATGTTCCACTCATGTAAAATTTAGAACACCGTTTTTGAAAACTTCTATTTTTAATGTAATAGGGTTTATATTCTTCCTAATTTAAGCTAACATCAACAACAAAATTATTTACTAATGAATTGAAGGGGCTAATCGGCAAAATGGCTTACATAATGGCAAAATAAAAATACGGACACAACAGAATTTCGTAAACAAACTAACTGTTGCCACTCAGCGTACAGAAAAACAGCGTTTTTTAATCACCGCGTAAGAGAAATATATATAAAGATATACTCATGTTAAGATAGTACCTTCATGAGTTAGGTACGAGACTCATTGAGACGTTATAGTAAAGTTCTATTTATAGTTACATTTAGGTATACATAATTTTTTTTTTAAATACCTTAAAAACACCCATTTATTTTCATTAAGAAACCTAAACAACATAGAACACAAGCTATTTATCACTTCTGTATGAAAAACTTAATTTTTTTTTATATAAAAATTACTTAAATGAATGAAATTTTATTCGTGTCACAATCGTGAAATTCTAAAACCATTTCTCTCTTGTGAAATTCTAAAACAATTTCTAACTCTAATTGGTTGAAACTATTTTCAAGAAACTTCTTTGATACTTTTATTTAAAAACTGATCTACGCTTTGGAAAATGCTTTAAAAAAATAGTTTCAATATATCATCAGAGCATATTTCAGATGCTTTTCTTTAATACATATGTTAGAATCGGTCATTCCCATATATTTGTATTAAAAAAAAATTGTGTGATTTTTAATTATTAAATACTCTTATTATTAAATTCTGTTATTATTATTTTTTAATCTTTTAATATATCTTATATTGATTTATTTTGAATTTTTTAAAATAACTTTTCCATATCAAATTATACAATTTTTAGATCAGAGATTTCCTGGCCATTGGCCATGAACCACTAAATCAAAAATTTATACAAAGTGGGGAACCACCACTTTCCAATAACACAAAATAAAATTCAAATAAATATTTTATTAATACACAAAGTATTTCATTAAGATTCAAAGTATTTTTTTTAATATACAAATTATATCTGATAAGCAAAACAAAAATATGAAATAAGGTTCCCAAAGTAAATTTTTTTGCTATAAAAAGTGAAAAATGTCAAATAAACAATAACTGTTTAATAAAAAAAATAATCTTTTTTTTAATAATTGCTCTGTGGACCACTTTCGAACTTCTCATGAACCAAAAGTGGTCGATGGTCCACGGGTTAGGAATTATATAGATTTTCCTAACATGGGCCAGTTCCATTTATGATAATGGAAAATATAATTAAATATTATAAGAAATATAAAAAGTAAGACATTGTAAGAAGGTTATTCATTAAAAAGCATGTTAAAGGTTTTGTTTTATTTTTTGTAATTTGCTATTGAACTTATTTTTAAATCTCATTTTATCAATATTAGTAACAAAAATTACTTTTTAGCTCATCTGCTGTAAATCCAAATTATCCAGCACTGACAGCACAGCTAATGGTGACACAAACTGTAAGTGTATACTATTATTTACTTTAAAGAAATTATATATATATATATATATATATATATATATATAATCCTTTTTGAAAGCAGGGTTTTTAGAAATAAAATTGTTTCTGAAGAGTTCCTTAGAGTAGAAATTTGTATATATATAATAAAAGGTAGATAAGCGGTTTTGGGTTTAGCTAATAATAACTAAATTTTTATTTTAACCATTCCTGAAGATTTTTTTTTGCCAAAACCGTGCAAGTCCGTTTTAGCATTTTTTTAATATCAAAATATCGAAAAAAAAAATTTAAAAATTATTTTTCACAATCACATTATTGAAAGTATTATAGTTGCATATATTTTCGTTACCTTTACCATGGTTCGCACAGTCCTTAAAAGTCCTTAAGAACTACTTAATTTAAGTAAGTCCTTAATTGAGGGCCCTTAAAGTCCTTAATTTTCGACTAAGGTCCTTAATTTTTGTTAAACATGTTTTTTTTTACTAATTCACATGGGTGGTGTGGTATTTTTCCGTGTCTAACCCAAAATTCTGAGTTTTTTTAATTTTCGAACTCAGAAATCCGGGTGCATTAAAATTATTGAAATGTAGAATTCTGGATTTTATGTTGATCGTGTCCACACTTTTGGCTGTTTTACGTAAGTATAAATCGGCAAGGAGAGAAAGGCATGACTGGGCGTATTTAGTGTCATAAAAAAAAGTGAACTCTTTTGTTTGATTTTTTAGTCAGTGGTATTTCATTATAATACACTACACTTCGTCATTGGAAAATCTCAGTTCGTTTGTTGTTTTGTGAAGAATCGATACTCATTCTAGAAAAACAAGGAAATTCAGAAGAATGTAGCATCTTTAAGGGATGGGAATTCTACGCCAGAGTTTTCCGGAAGTGGTATCCTGTGCCAACTTGCTACAAAACCCCACTGACATGTGATAATGTGCCAATTTTGCACCAAACAATGTGCGATTCTCTGCTAACGGCCCCAAAAAATTTAAGAGGTCCTTAAAAATTATAGAGAGGTCCTAAAAAAGTCCTTAAGAACTACTTAATTTTTACTTTTGAAAATCTGTGTGAACCATGTTCACGCTCGTATATTTTTCACTTTGTCAATAATTTTATACCTCCACAGTAGTTTTTAAAAAAATTGTCTCAATGCCACACCACTGTTCTAATTTTTGATGATACTTACAATTATTGGTTTAATATTATATTTAACCAATATAATATGCTATACTATTCTGTCATACTACCAACTTTATTTGTTTTAAAGCTATAAACGAGGTATTTTTGTTGCTGTACCTAGATTGGAGGTGAAGGGATTTACACCCCCCCTCCCTATCGTTACTTGTCACACCAATACCAATATTTTTTTTTGCCTTAGTTAGTCATTAAAATCAGTCCCCATCTCAAAATAAATTTCTCACATTTTACAACAATGTCATAGCTATCAGAAACCAAGAATGTGGCTCATAAACTGTACATATACAATTTAATGACAATAAAGTATACATATACATATAATTGAGGTTTTTCATGAAATCATATTTTCATACTCATATTTTTCATAAATACAATGTAATGACAATAAAGTATACTTATGCAGTTTTGGCACAAACTTTTTAGTTTCATTTTAGAATATTAGGACTTCCAAAAAGTGAGCTTATATTTCTCTTATCTTTAATATATTTAGAATTTTTCACAATTTTTTTATACCCCAATTTAGCTAGAAATAATTTGCTATATTTAACACTTAACTCTTGTATGCTTGTGGTTTCAGGCAGCAACTCAAAATGTTATCTCTGGCGAGCCTCCAATCCGTACTCAGCAACGCCAGCTGATTTTTACGCCATCTTTGATAGCAAGTCCTGTAGTCACTTCATCCATAATCAGTGTGCCCTCCACACCTGCTGCTGCAAAACCCATAAACACTGCTTCAGCACCGACCTTCTTGAGTAAGCTATTGCTGTCAAGAAGCCTTTCAGCCACAGTCACTTCCTCGCCTCCAGTGCCCATCACACCTGCCGCTGTGCATCTGGTATCTAGCTCAGCAACCTCCGCAACGGCAGCTATTGTGAACAGTTTGCTGTTGTCACCCACTGTGACCATTGCAAGTGATAAAACTTCGGATCATGATAGCTCATCACCTTCGTCAGTATGTGCTTCAAATGCTTATTCAATGTCTGGTGGCTCGCTACTGCCCACTGCACCCTCAACGCCTGTAGCTGCAGTACCTGTGAACGCCTTGGACTCATTGTATTTGGATAACTACTTATCCAAGGATTATCTCAAGATAGGTGTTGATGACAATAAGGATAATGACTCGGACTCATCAGACTCCTCCCTTCCTTCCTTGAAATCTTTACTAACAACTGCTTCAAGTGTGACTTCAGCCAAAACAAATAAAGTTCCTGCCAATGATATTCCTGAACAATCCAGCTCCACCGATGACAGAATGGACACTATCCCCAGTGAAGGTACGGAAGCCACTGGAGAGGACAATGCCAATGGGCTGGAAGCTAGCCTTAGTGAGAATTTTGAATCCCGCTGTCGCACTGATCCTAATGAGGATTATTGTGCCGTTTGCAGGGATGGAGGTGAACTAGTGTGTTGTAGTTTTTGTCCAAAGGTATTCCATTATAGTTGCCATATTCCTTTTATACCTGCAAATCAAATACGGTAAGTGGTTTTAACTTATTACTATTAAACAAATTTGCTTTGATATTTTACTTAACCTCCCCTTTGATTTTAAATAAATTTCTCACTTTGTTAAATGAATTCAAAGAACAAATTATTTATTTTTATGGCATTATCTATTTAATGTTTTTAAAAGTTTATTTTTAGCATTGGATTCCATTCTGAAAAACTTTTTATTCTAATGTTTATTATTGAATTAGCTGAATATTGAGATGATATAAAAAAACCATAACAATTTATTTTAGTGCTTTATTTATACTTCTAAAATTTGCACAAATAATGTAAAACTTAATTATATGAAAATAATTTAAAACTGGAATCGCAAATGAAGGTTATGTATCATCATTCTTCAAAATGTCCATAAAAGTTTATAAATATGTATAAATATTCTATGTTATTATTATATGCAACTTTATTTCTTAACTTCAATACTCTAATTTTCCACTGATATTTTAACAAAATTGGTTTAAAAAAAATCAGTTGCCAATATTAATATTCCTTTATTTCAACATCAATTTTATTATCGTCAATTAATAAACTGCTTAAGAAAAAAGAGAAAATTTAAATGTTTGTTATGCAAATTATGTGTCATTTAATCTCGCATCCCCTGGTATTGTCTGTTAATTCTGCCTATCTAATTATAATTTTGGATTTGTTGAAATTAGTTACGGATTCCGTTAATGATTGTTATAAAATTATACAAATTTATTTTACACAGTAGTATTTTTCATTTGAAAATTTTCTATTTTGTCTCCTGGCCATTTGCAGAAAACATCCATTATGTATAGGGGAAAAGGGGGGGGGGGGGGAGAACTGGTACACATTAAATTGGTCATAGTCCCAAAGCCCTCACTGCTCTGTGAGGTGCCAGCTTGGTTATTTTTCTCATAATCTGACCATGCTTGAAATATGAGGCAGTGTTCCTGGGTCTTCCCTTAGATATAGACCCTGAACCTTCCCCAATTGTGTAGCTCTAGTAAGATGTTAATGCAAGTAGCAAACCATATTTTGTTTATTGATATTTGTTTATATTCTTAGAGAGCTTGAGTGGAGATGCAGAATGTGCACTGATGTTGTGACTGAAGATGATTCATCAAATAAGAGACAAACTCTTGACTTACAAGGGAAAGATTTAATGGTATCAATATATTTGTATTCTTACATGTGATAAAAGGTTTAGAAAATAGTAATATTTTTAAAGACATTGTTTTATAAAGTTAATTAATCTATTAACAGACTGTTATTTGTGTGCATAAAAAATGAAAAATAAAATTTGTAGTTTTTGATCTGGTGTTCAGTGTTCTCAGTAAACACATATTTTTTTTTTCTTTTTTGAAAGAAGTGTTGTAATATATTTCAAAACTGGCTTGATTAGTTATTTATAAAAAAAATAGTTCCTTAAAATAGTAGGAACTTGGGATTTAAATGGACAGAAAGTTTTTCTATGAAAATTGTAAATATTGAGATCTTGTGTATAAATGCCATAAATTTGTGTAAAAATTAATGTTTTTAAATTTGATTTTTTTTTTCAGTTTTGTGAACGTATACTTTTAGAGGTCATGTGTCATCCTGGTGGAACAATATTCCACAACAGAGTAAGCAAAAAGGTAAGTGTCAGAAAAGTTAATGAAAAATTATCTAAACCATTTCTCAATCTTTAAAAAGGGTGGCTACTTATACCCACAACCTTATAACAATGCTAATTATTAATTTAGATTGTAAATAAAATTCAGGTATCTGCTAAATAACCTATTTATTTATTAATTAAGTTTATTTATTATTATATCCTACGGTTTTATTTATTGTACAGTTTTAAATATTGAAATTATGTGGCTATGTGTTTTACTTCAAAGTGGAAAATGGAAGGATTCCATTTTATTTTACTACAATCCCACAATGGAACAATTAAAAAGCAATACTATACTTTTCCCAATAAAATAAAATTTAAGTTTTGATTAATGGCTAATTTATAATAATATATAATATTTTGTAGGTACCCTGTCTCTCTGCTCTTTTATATTCTTTTTTTTTATAATAAAATAAATAGTAAACATTTTGATTTTCCTCTTTCTTTTCTCAAATTTTTACAAAAGTGCCTTAAAACGTTTTACAAAAGTGCCTTGTTTTGTTCATTGCACTTTGAAATATTTTCTATGCGATCTTATTAGAATTGACATTTGAATAGGACTTAATCTTTTTGTGTTAATTTGCAATAATTAGGTTGTACATGTAAAAATACCTAAGAAAGCATCTCTGTATCATCATAATAGGTAATTTTGTCTTTAAATGTATTATTAGAATTTGAATGTATTGATATCCATGTTATGTGCTACAAAATTTATTCACCCATAAGAACATGTGAATCCCGCTTTTCATTCCAGTGGCGTAGCCAGCATTGGGTTACTTTGGGTTAGAACCCCCCCCCCCCCCCCCCCCCCCCCCATAGCCAGACCAAAATTATTTTTTTGAAAAATAACAAGTGCCAAAAAAAAAAAAAAAAAAAAAAAATCTTCTTCTTCTCCGATTTTTATAGAGAAAACACGCGTCGCATTTCCTGGTCTAACCCACATGTATCTCCTGACTTTCTGTGGGGGTAAAAAAATTATCTTGCTTGAAAATGAAAGTCTTTATTTTGTTAAAACTAAATGCCATTTTAGAAAGAATTGACGAACTAAAGAAAAATTTCGTTCCCCAACCCACCTCTTAATTTTTTCTGGTGCATCTATTACATTTATAATCAATTTTATTTTCTCGTATTATCTTGTTTCTTCTGCCAGCACACAGACAGCTAACAGACATTTGGGAGCCACTTCTGTCATTACAAAATACTCATCGTTCAAATAAAAAAAAAAAATGGAAATGAGCGGGAAATATATTGGCGCCGATATTTATCTACGTTGATTATTATGAGATTTAACTGAACTTTTAGAACCCAATCGCTGCGAGTGTATGTGGTTTTATTATATTTGGGTTCGAATCAGTTTAAATAATTTCAATGGTGTTACAATGAAAGAACTAATATTATATTTTAGTCAGCAAGGACGAATGGTTTTTGTGAACATGCAGTTTAAATGTGGAGCAAAGCTGCGAATATTTAAATTGTAAAAAAAAAAACTAAATGAACGGTATTTTCTGAGTTTGATAAACTGCACTGGTAAGTGGATAAATATCATACGGCATTTTTTAATTAAAGTTTAATTTTAAAAGATTTCTTAAAATTCGATAAAATAAAGTTTTTGCATTTGATAGTCATATTTAAAATAGCCAAACGTAAGAGTAGACGCTCACGAGCGATTTTAAACGAAACCAATAATAATACGTTTAGTATTTTGCATGAATTTCGTCGATAATTTTTTTTTCTATCTTTATGTTTACCTGTCTATTTTGTTGGGGTTTAATAAATGGTTTTTTTTTAAATAAAACTTTTACAAGTTTATTCATTATTTATAATCTGTACTTTAGTTCATGTTGACATCTCTAGCCGTTAGACATGTATTTTCCCACTGTTTCATAAATATTTCTGTTTGACCATATTATGTAGCTGTGTTTTATATATGACAGTTTTATTTATACCATTAGGTAAGAGAAAGTATACTTAACCAGTAAAAAATAGATATTCCAAGGCCCATTCTACACGGACGCTATTTACGCCGCGTTGCATTTTGCAAAAGTCTTTGATTGGTGCATTCAAACCATGTGGTGGACCAATCGCAGAGTTATCTGCAAAAGCTAACGTGCACAAATAACGTCCGTGTAGATTGGGGACATTATTAAAGCACATTAGCTTTTGTAGATGGCCCTGTGATTGGGAAATACAAACTATGTGGTTTACATATACACTCGTAGAGCCATCTGTATCTAACACGCGTAAATACAGCGCTGCGTCTTGTGCTGGTGATTAGACAAGCATTTTTCCATTTTTTGTCTAGCTTCACAGATTCTACAAATCAATGTTTTTTTTTATAATAATATATGTTTTATTCACTTATTTGATTTTTTTACAAGCAACGTCAATTTCCGTTATGATTTTGCCACAATGCGCCGTTTTGCTGCGTCAAGCAACCAATGAAACCTCCTCCCCCATATCACGTCATAGTCATGCATGATGATTTTAATTATATAATAAAGAATTATTTACAAATTTAAAATTACTACTTAAAAATTATTATTATTACCCCCCATCAATATTTAGCTACAGACTTAAATCCCAGTAAAATGTCAACCAGGTTTGTTAGTAATTTAAATTAGGAAATGACTAAAGATTAACCTTTGAAAATTAAGCTTTTAATTTGCATCTTATTTATAATTGTTATATATATTTAATTAATTAAAATTATTAATTAGAAATTTAATTTAAAACTACTGCTTAAATTAAAAAATATCATAAATTAAACTAATTTAAAATTACTACTTAAAAATTATTATGATTATTTAAAATTACTAATTTAAAATTATTAATGAAAATTGCTAATTTAAAATTATTAATGAAAATTGTTAATTTAAAATTATTAATGAAAATTGCTAATTTAAAATTATTAATGAAAATTGTTAATTTAAAATTATTAATGAAAATTGCTAATTTAAAATTATTAATGAAAATTGCTAATTTAAAATTATTAATTAAATTTAATTAAAATTATTAATTAAATTTAATTAAAATTATTAGTTAAAAATTGTTCAAATCAATTTATAATAAAAAAAATTATTTGGTTTTGGTCGGACCAAAAATAATTTATGAACCCCCCCCTTCGGACAATCCTGGCTACGCCACTGTTTCATTCGATTCTCTTTCGTTATATAATTAGAAGGCAATTGTTGTATTTAAAAAAACCCCTTTTTTTTAATATTAAAAAATTAAAAAAAGGTTTTTTTTTAAATGCAACAATTGTCTTCTAATTACCTAACGAAAGAGAATCGAATGAAAAGCGAGATTCACATGATGGGTTAATAAATTTTGTAGCACATAACATGGATACAAAATAACATGGATACATTCAAATTCTAATAATACATTTAAAGAAAAAATTACCTATTATGATTATACAGAGATGCTTTCTTAGGTATTTTTACATGTACAACCTAATTATTGCAAATTAATACAAAAAGATTAAATCCTATTCAAATGTAAATTCTAATAAGATCGCATAGAAAATATTTCAAAGTGCAATGAACAAGTCCTATAATCAAGTGTTCACACTAGAAACAAAACAAAAAGGGGCAGGGCGCTGTTGACAGTAAAAGGGCACCCTGTTTTTGAAAAGGCACTTCTTGTTTTTAAAAGGACACTTAAAAAAATGTTTGGGATGGGCGTGGCCACACATCGAACCCGTCACCAAACCAAAAAAAATTCCGATTTGTTGGTTGACATTGCATTGCGCTAAAGCTGCATATTGGGCTACTGTTCACGCCTGTCCCGAAGGAAAGACCTGTGCAAAAATTTATGTCTTGAGGACGTTTTACTTAAAATCCAAAATGTAAAAATTAATGTTTTTCTTAAAAACCAAATCTGTAAGTAGTGCTAATCAGATCCCTTACAAAACTGATAAAAAGGCTACTTATAAATCCAAAGTTTGGTAATAAAATGCAGTCTTGCAACTTCGCCCCAAAAACCTTAGCATTTCATATGCGGGCACATGCAACCAATAGGATTCATGGAATGCCCCGTGTTGAAATTACCACGGAATCATTGCGATTTCACAACGCGCGTAGTTAAAATGGTGTTTGTTTTTCTACTGTCATATTTCACTTAATTCCAATCTAAACACACAAACAAAATAATCGATGTCTTTTTTAAAGACAGCTAGGGAAACAAGGACGCTTGTATTTGACTGAAATGGGCAAGAGGGGAGGAATTTTTTCAAAAGAGGGCGGCATTTTTGAAAAAGGGGCATGAGGGCGCTATTGAGATGAAAAAAGGGCGAGCCGGGCGGACCGCACTTCAAAAAAACGCCTAGACTGCACACTGATAACACATGATACATTATTTCTCCGAACACTTCCAATTTATTGCATTATTATAGAATTTTTGCTAAATGTAGATCAAACAGGGTTTCCACGCACCGGGAAAACCGGGAATTGTCAGGGAAAATGAAAAGAGGTTGAAAAAACCGGGAAAAGTCAGGGAAAATCGCAGAATTTGAACAATTTCTGGAAAAGTCAGGGAATTTCTTTTCAGTTGGCTAATTCTCAATCTGTCACCGAAACCGTTCAGTCGTTCAATATGTTCCGTAGTGATGATGTCATACTTAACTCTTCCATCATTTTTAATGACAGGAAAAATGTGCGCATGCAAACGTCTAGCTTAGCTGTGCGCTTTCTATAATGATTGTCACAATCTCCATTACGTTAGCTAACGCCGTACCCGTACGTTTTTTTCTCTCGTTTCTAGACGATCCTGTAGCAGATTTTTATTTTCTTTACACTCTTTTGTCTTAAACTCCATAATGTTAAAAAAAATTATGCTCGTATTGCCGAATTTTGTGATGTATTATTTTGGAAGCGATGTAGATATAAATATTCTTTTTCTGCGCATACTCTTTGTAGGTGACGTGTTTCTTTACTCCGTGGTGACGTGCGCACCGTGATTGTTTCTGCGAGGGATCACTTTCTTGTTGCCGAATTTTTTAATGAATCTTTTTAGGGGTCATGTCTTCCAAACATTAGTTTTCTGCAAACGTTTTTGGTTTCTAATACCATGCAACAAGAATATTTCAGCTGCCTTTATTGCCAAATTTCCGAATGCAATCCTTTTCAGACGATCCTTTGCAGATTTTTATTTCCTACCATAAAGGTTTTCTTTAATTTTTAATTCCATATACTGCGAAATGGATAATTTTTTTATTGCAGAATTTTATGATGCATTATTTGCGTGGGCATATCATGTAAATAAATTTCTTTACATCCACCCGTTTCATTGAATGGATCGTTCCCCTATTGAATAATTTTGTGGGTGAATTATTTTTGTGGCAAACTCTTCAGAGGTCCTACTTTTCGTAGTCTAACCCGGAATTCCGTTTTTTTTTTTTTTTTTTTTTTTAATTTGGAGACTTTATTTTAAAGTTGAGATTGTTATACCTCTAAGGCTATGCTAAATTTCGTTGTGTCTGGCAAATGCGCGACCTCAGTAAAGGTCGTTTTTTTAAAGAATTTGTTTCCATTAATGAAAAGCATCAATTTATAGAAATTCACGAAATGCGATTTGCTGCGAGGTCCGTTGAAATGCTTTCAATCCTTTTGCATCTCATAAATAAATGCTTATTTTTCAATACTTCTTAGTTTATTAGGATTTGCATTGCACTAGTTAACGAAATTGCTTAAAATTTTTAAATTTTTCCACAAATGAAATTTATTTTACTAAGTTGAAGTTTGGGACTTGTCTTTTTATGTTAAAACGTTGACTTTTGAAAGTAGCTTGTCTGTTTACGTTTGGATAAAAATTATTTTAGGCATTAATATTGGGTTGAAACTTTTATGTGTTTAATTTATTTTAATAATAAAAATTTAATTTTATTTAACTTTTTGTAGTTTTTTTTATACAACTATATATTTAAAGGGATTGAAAAGCGAACCTTGCACCTTTATTCAAATTGATTGATAGACGAGCAAATGCATTTTGCGTATTTTCGTGTGTGCTTTTTGAAATTTTTTTTTTTAGCAGTAGCTAATTTGACATAACTTGGGTATTTGCTTGCAGTGTAAGCTAACTGATGTTCACGCATGTGCTTAAGAAATTTTGTTGATGGGTTAAAAAGTGCTTAATACAGAAATTTAACTCTGCACACGCTGTTGCATAAGACAGTATTTGGTTTTTCATGCATAACAATGATGTCGGTCGTATACTGGAATTTTTTTTTAATCTACTGGAAAACAGGGAAAAGTCAGGGAATTTTGTTTTAGGTTTTGAGTGGGAACCCTGATCAAAATTCGTGTTACAAATAATTTTGCTCACCAACCTCATTCTAGACCAGATTTCCAGGTTATTTTAAACCACCTGTTGTAGTGGAGTTAAATTTAGAATAGTAAACTTTAGTAGAACTTTTAACGTTCTTTTAAAATGCAAATTACCTGCCTTGATACGATGCTCGCTGTGTTGGGCCATGTTTTACAATAAAAGAAGAATTGGCATTAAAATGTGATTATATTTTTTAAATATATATTTTGTTTTCTATCAATTTACACCTCATGTATGTTTATTTACACGACGGAGGCCAATAAACTACCGAGCCATTTTAGTTCAAAACAACAATAAATAAAAAAACACGATACAAAAAAAAAAGAATATCCCTTATTCAAAACTTCCAGAAGAAAGAAAAGGTTTTACTAACATTTTACGTCATTAAAACACACTTTTAATCTGTAAAGAGAATCAGCAGACGAACTCTTGTCTGCATCAGAAGAAGAAAATAGAATGACATTTCCTCCCATTTATTGCATCTGATCAAAGATTGTTTAAATTTTATTTATTTAACAACAAATTCAACATATAATTTAAGTTGTTATCATTCTACTTCTAATATAATTTTAATTATACATCACAGACAACGGCTGTTTTTTTTAATCAAACAGTGATCGGATAATATCTCCATAGTCTACTATGAATGCCGTTCCTACGGGCGAATAGTGGCCAATGACTCGGAAGCCCTTAGGGGTGTGCCACAGATGCTATCCCCACGCTTTATGTTGGGCCCCCGCGTTAACAAAAAAAAACACAATTTTTTTATTAAAAAAATTAGAAAATCGGTTTTTAAAAGCAAACGTCTTTAAATCATTTTCACGGGAAATTAGAATAGAAATATCATGAGGTATCCATTCTGACATATTTCCGTGAAGAATTGAACAATTGACATATATTTGGTTATGCATATATAATATTGGTATACAGCAAAGCACCGATGGGGGACAGCGGCGTCAGACGAAGCAGGTTGTTTATCTTTCTTCTGTTGGCGATCAATACAATCTGCTGTAATCACTTCCTTGCTACAACCACTTACCCTTCGTCTTTTTATGCATAATTTAATTTTAAATAAAATTTGGTTTGCTATAGATTTTTAACTAAAAATATTTTAAATAGTAATTAAAAAGAAGGGAATTTAAAAGTAAAGAAAAGTTCTCCCATTGCTACAGATAATATATACAATGCCAATTTTTCATCTATTGATGCGCTTTTGTCATCTAAGAATTTTGCAAAATTGGTTTAGTTATAAAAAACACACCTTAAAATCTGATTCGGGGGGGGGGGGGGGGGGGGGGAGGACCTGCACCTATGATCATGTGGTAGAAAAAATTTAGCCATAACAAGATTTCATATTTCAATAAAGGCACAAAATTTATTATTTAGTGAGCATTTTTTAAAAAAAAAATGCATTTTTGAACTATATTTTTACCATAACGCTCAGTAAAGAAACTAAAATATGTAACAAACACCCTTTTATTTTCGGAATTAAGTGCGCCATTCAATTCGCATCAAAGTGTCTTGAAAGCATCTTGTTGCTTCTCAGAAGGGCTTCAACAACTTTGTAACTTTGTACACTTCCAAAAATACATCGTAAGCTTCCTGTCCGCAAATGTCCTTGACGATAGAACTAACGCACTCGTCAAATGCAGAATCATTCCTAAAATAAAAGTTACAAAAATTAGGTATGCCGTGTCTTTAGAAACGGTCGCATGGGTTAAGGTGTGTAAAATTAAACTTGTGGCGACCACACCATTGAACTGAAGTGAACTGCACACACCATCGAACTGAAGTGAACTACACACACTGTCTTTTTCTTTTGAGAGCGATGTTTTGAACGTAACAAAAGTAATTTTATAAACAAAATAAAAGAGTTTCTTTTGCCCATACATATTATTTTATACGCGGCTCCACACTCTTCAGTGGTGACTTACGGACGTGAGTTTTGTTTTCAACAACACGCATCGTATCATGTACAGACACTCCGGCGACAAGCGGCAGATGGAAGTGGATTCTTTATTGCCATGCGAACTCCGGTAAGTGAGATTTGAGTGGTATTTTGACTCGAGACCATGAATCTTACCTAAATTTATTTAGAATTTAAACTTTAAATTGCTAGATTTTCTTAGTTCATACTATTATTTAGCACGTTCGTAGCGTTATTTAACACGTTATTTCAAGTTTGATAATTCTATTTTAAATTTTAACTCTGGAATTATATCTTTTTGATGTTCTAATTAATAGCGAATTGAACTTTAATTGTGTAAGATGAATACGGATAAAGTAACTAATGTACAAAATACTGCTGTGCCGGAATCGGAAAACGAAAGTACGGTCAAACCGGAACTTGCTCGTGTGGTCTTCCGTGCACCGCCATTTTGGAAAGCGAATGCTGAACTTTGGTTTTACCAGCTCGAGTCCCAATTCATAACGGCAGGTATTAATTCGGAAGACACTAAATTTCACTCGGTTGTGGCGGCGGTAGACACAGAAATTTTAACGTATGTTAGTGATCTGGTTAGGAATCCGCCCACTGAGAATAAATACCAGAAACTTAAAAATCGAATTGTAAACCAGTTTTCGCAAAGCGAAACTGCTCGTATAAGAAGCTTATTACAGGAAATACAACTGGGGGATAAAAAGCCTTCTCAACTTCTTAGAGAAATGCGAGACCTCGCTTCTGATCGGTTAACCGATGATACAATTTTGGCGCAATTATGGAAGCAACGCTCACCAATTGCTTGTCAACAAATTTTATCGGTTAGCACCGGAACATTGGAAACCTTGTCACTCATTGCGGACAAAATCACCGAAGTGTCTGGCATAGCAACAGAAATTTCTGAAGTTCAAGTTAATCCCTCATGCTCTTTCAAAACTCTACAAAACCAAATTTGCGCGTTGCAAGAAAGTGTCGAACGGCTTTCTAGGTCAAGGGTTCGTGACAATTTTTCAAGCAATAGACGTAGCACTAGATCCAACTCCCGGGATCGCCAACTGAGATCTCCAGCTGTAGTTGAACGCTATCCATTGTGTTGGTATCACTTCCGTTACGCGGATAAGGCACGAAATTGCAATCCACCATGTAGCTTTAAGAAAACTCCCAATGTTCAGGAAAACTAACTGGCTCATCAGTGATGGCGACCACGGATGAAAGCCAACAAATGAGTCGTCTTTTTGTTTTTGATAAAGGAACAGGTAAACAATTTTTGATCGATAGCGGAGCCTGTGTTTCTGTTTATCCTAAAAGGTTTACTAAAGGTGTTTCCAAACAAGACGATTTTTGCCTTTTTGCCGTAAACGGTACAAAAATTACAACTTACGGTACTCGCAGGTTAACGCTGAACTTAGATCTTCGTCGGGATTTTTCATGGAACTTTATTATAGCTGATATTCAAAACCCTATAATAGGAGCGGATTTTTTGGAGCGGTTTGGATTATTGATTGACATACGCAATCATCGTTTGATTGATAATGTAAATTCGTTAGCTACCAAAGGTTCGGTTAAGTGTGTATCTACCGGTGGGTTAAGTACAATAACTAACGATATGCCATACTTTGAATTGCTTAACCAATTTCCGGACATCACTAAACCTTGCATCAATGATGCACCTAAAAAACATGGGGTTACACATTGTATAGTCACTAAAGGACCGCCAGTTTTTGCTAAAGCGAGGCGTTTATCACCGGAAAAACTTGCAGCTCTAAAAAAGGAATTCAAAGATTTACTCGACCAGGGTATTATCAGACCTTCAGATAGCCCTTGGGCCAGTCCTATTCACATGGTACGCAAAAGTAATGGGGACTTCCGTGTCTGTGGGGATTTTCGAAAACTTAACTCTATTTCTGAAGCAGATCGGTATCCAATTAGACATATACATGACTTTTCTCTAGAGCTGGAAGGTAAATCTATATTTTCAAAACTAGATCTCGTTAAGGCGTATCACCAAATTCCCATGGAACCTGAAGATATTAAAAAAACTGCCGTAATTACACCGATTGGCTTATACGAATACGTGCATATGTGTTTTGGGTTGCGGAATGCTGCACAAACGTTCCAACGCTTTATTGACTCAGTTTTGAGTGGATTAGACTTTTGCTTTGCTTACCTTGATGATGTGCTTGTTGCTTCTCGTAATGAGAATGAGCATAAAACACACTTGCAAGAAATTTTCCAACGTTTTTCAGAATATGGAATAGTTATTAATGTTAACAAATGCGTTTTTGCAGTAAAAACTTTGCAATTTTTGGGTTATCAGGTTTCGCCAGAAGGTATTTCTCCATTACAGGAAAAAGTGGAGGCACTTCTGAACTACCCTAAGCCTAAAACAATCGATGAATTAAGACGATTTTTGGCATTATTAAATTTCTATCATAAATTCATACCTCACGCAGCTGATAAACAAGCGTTGTTGCACGACTTTCTAAAAGGAAAAAAGAAACGCGACAAAACCCCAATTGTTTGGACTGACGACTCGGATAAAGCATTCGAAGAGTGTAAAGTTTCAATTTCTCAATCTACCTTACTAGCTCATCCTAAAGTCGATGCCACATATTCATTGTTGGTAGACGCTTCGGAAATCGCAATAGGGGGTGTTTTGCAACAAACGTACTCAAACGTCGTAGAGCCGTTAGCATTTTTTTCGAGAAAGCTTAATGCCGCGGAACGCAGGTACAGTACCTATGACCGTGAACTCTTGGCTGCATATTGCGCTGTCAGACATTTTCGGCACATGTTAGAGGGCAGAGATTTTGTAATCTTTACAGATCATAAACCCCTTACGTTCGCATTCAAAAATTGCAGTGAAAAATGTTCTCCTCGCCAACAGCGCCATTTAGAATTCTTAAGTCAATTTACCACAAATTTTTCATATTTGGCAGGTGACAAAAATTGTGTCGCGGACGCGATGTCTCGCATTTCAGAAATACAGGTACCTACAAATATTGATTATGATGGTATGGCTAAAGCTCAGGTTGATGATGAGGAACTACAGCAGGTTTTAAATTCCGATTCTGGTCTTAAGTTGAAACCGCTTCATTTCTCACAAACCGATTTGACTTTGCTATGCGATACGTCAACTGGAACTGTTCGTCCTTATGTACCTAAAGACTTTCGTTTTCAAGTTTTTCTAGTTCTACATAACTTGGCCCATCCAGGAATAAAAGCCACAACTAACATGGTTCGACAGCGCTTCATCTGGAAGGACCTGCACAAGGACATTGCTGCATGGTGTAAAGGGTGCCTGGAATGCCAGAAAAACAAAGTCCACCGCCACACGAAGTCCGAGGTTGGGAGTTACCCCCTACCAAAGTGTAGATTCAGCCACGTAAACATCGACGTGGTAGGTCCTCTTCCTACTTCTCGAGGATTCTCCTATTGCCTTACATGTGTCGACAGATTCAGCCGGTGGCCGGAGGCATTCCCCATGGTGGACCAGACTGCGGCAACCATAGCTGAAACGCTGTTCGGAGGATGGATATCCCGTTTTGGAGTCCCTGAGTACATTTCAACCGACCAGGGGAGATCTTTCGAATCTGAAATCTGCCGGGCATTGATGAGGTTCATCGGGACGGAGAAGTACCGGACAACCGCCTACAACCCCGCATCTAACGGTCAGGTGGAGAGGTTTCACCGCCAGCTTAAACAAGCCATCAGATGCCAGGCCACAGAAAGATGGGTAGAAGTACTTCCAAGTGTCCTGCTAGGCATTAGATCTTGCTTCAAGGAGGATCTTGGAACGAGTTCAGCCGAACTCGTGTATGGAACAACGCTAAGATTACCCGGTGAGTTCTTTCGTTCTTCACCAGCGTCCAGTACTCCTGCGCATACAGAGTTCGTTCAGCGTCTGCAGGATACCATGCAGAAGTTGCAGCCTACGCCAGCATCCAGGCATTCAAAGACGGATGTGTTCGTCTGCAAAGATTTGATGGAAACTACGCATGTCTTTGTGAGGCAAGATATGGTGAGGAGACCTTTGCAACAGCCGTACGAGGGCCCGTTTCAAGTTCTTCAACGGGGTCCCAAGTTTTTCAAGCTACTAATCAAGGGTGCGGGGAAGAACGTCGCGATAAACCGTCTGAAACCGGCATTTCTTCTTGCCGCAGAAGATCCTGCTATTCCTCGTCTGGAGTCGAATCCTCAACCAAGAACAGTCACGACTAGATATGGAAGGACTGTTCGTTTCAGACTACCGTGACAACAGTATCGTCGTTCCGACTTGCGGGGGAGCTCTGTGGCGACCACACCATTGAACTGAAGTGAACTGCACACACCATCGAACTGAAGTGAACTACACACACTGTCTTTTTCTTTTGAGAGCGATGTTTTGAACGTAACAAAAGTAATTTTATAAACAAAATAAAAGAGTTTCTTTTGCCGATACATATTATTTTATACGCGGCTCCACACTCTTCAAACTCAACAATAGGTACGGGCAATGGATTTGAGAGGAGCTAATCAACAAATTGTAAGATTAAACTTGTATTAGATCTCAGCACGGACAATGCACTGCAATTTTTGAGAGAACTGTTTGATATTACCTAACCTATAAAAAAAAAAATTGAAAAATGTTGATAAGTTGGAACTGGGAATTTTTAGTATTGTTCAGTAGGGAATTTCGAATCGTTTGGTTTGGTTAAAAAATGTCGCACTAGAGCTGCACATTGAGATATTGGGACGGTTTGGGATATATCTCGGAAGGAAAAACCCAGGAACAATACCTCGTATTTTTTAACCATGGTCAGATAACACCTGAGCACCTATCAACACCTGAGCTGGCAACCGAAGCTGTTCAACAAATTGTAAGAGTAAACTTATATTAGACCTCAGAACGGACAATACAGTGCAATTTTTGAGCGAACTGTTTCATATTACCTAATCCATAAAAAAAAATTTCGATAATTTGGAACGGGGAATTTTTAGTATTGTTCAAGTAGGGAATTTCGAAGTATTGTTCAGTAGGGAATTTCGAATTGTTTGGTTTGGTTAAACAATGTCTCACTAGAGTTTCACATTGAGATATTGGCGACGGTTTGGGGTCTATCTCGAAGGAAAAACCCAGGAACAATACCTAGTATTTTTTAACCATGGTCAGATAATGCCTGAGCACCTATCAACACCTGAGCTGGCACCCGAAGCCGTTAAGCTAGGAATTTCAAATCGTTAAGTTGGGAATATTTTTGTTTTTTATTAACATATCAACATTGTTAAATATATTGCAGTTAGTTCTTGTCATTTATAAGCTTCGGAATTCATACTTTTGTAGAATAATTGCACTTTTTGCCGAAGATTGTTAATTTTTTAATAAAGTTTCGTATTCCTTAACATTAATAATTCGAAAACCGATTTTTCCCACTTTGTAAAACATTGGAAAAAGAATTAGATTTTTTTTATCCATTTTTTCTAGTTTATATACAGAAGTTTTTATCATTTTTTTTGTATACTCATATAAATCAACAATGCATATACTTTTACAATGCATATAGCAATGTTTTAAAAACTGATACAAATAGAAATGGATAATGTATACTTACGTATCGTCTTCTCTATCGACATCCGGAAACTTATCCTTACAGAACTTCTCTTTTGGTGCGATATTTATTTTGCTGAAACACCTGGCACTCTTTAAATAATCTGAAATAAATTCATTTTTAGTCAGTGTTTTCACTTTCTGTGAATATTGTTAATTGTACAGGAGTGGAGGATTTTAAGAAGAAGTTAGATATTCATCGTTGGGGGATAGGTAGGAGATACCAGCTGGACCAATCTTGTTGGGCCTGAAGCCTGTTGTTGGTCGTCAATATTTGTATTTGTAAAACTGGATGATTTATGCAGGGTGATATATCACAAATGAAAAAAGTTAAGTCTCTTCAACCAAGCAACTTAGGTTGTCATTCTGTATATTAATATAAAGAATATTTTATGAAGTTTAATTTTTTTTGCAATAAATGTTTGTAGGAACATTGTAATTCAAAAGAACTTGTTGTCTATTGTATATTCGGGTCGATATAACAACGGCACAACAAAAGGGTTAAGAGAAGCGGTTTTCTATTTATTCGGATAGGCATAGGTTAACGAATCGGGTTAGTTGGTTTGTTGAAGTAACGTCGCAGTCGAGCTGCTCAGAGCGTTTTGCATACACCCTATTTCCATGATATCCTCATAACACAATAAAATGTAAAATGCCATGTTTATTACAGAGGGCAAGGTACAGATAAATCAGTAGAAAAAAATTTTGCTTTTGGGTATCAAACAAAGTTCTAAATCCAACAAATATATTTCAGTGTCATATGAGACAAGTTCAAGATCGAGAATGTTTAAAAATAATTATCGTAATAAGTAGTAATAATTATTAAAACTTTGTAGGTGATAAATTTTTTAACGAACATGATGAGCGGTACCAAGTAGATCAATACTTATATATAAGAATGGAGTGTCTGTCAGTGGAATCGAACAAAACCCCTCATTTTGAGTTTTCTCCACGAATTAGGATACACTGATTCCGAAAATCACATTTAAAATTTTTTTTGTCTGTCTGTCTGTCTGTCTGTTTGTCCGGATTTAACTCAAAAACTACTGAACGGATTTTTATGAAACTTGCACCATGTGAACACACGTTTCTTAGTTTAAAATATGCACTTTGTTTCATGTGGATATCTTTAACCATTCAAAAGTTATAGAACTTTTTCCATTTTCTCTAACATTACGCCTATGGGAAATTTACTTCTCGATCTTCCCCTCATAACATTATTGTTAAAAATCACCTTGGCGACCAAAAATATTTTTCGACAATACTGGGATAAACTATTTATTTTGATTGGCTGATGAGTAAATGTCGCCAAATGAATTAAAAATGTCGCCAAACGAATTAAAAATGTCGCCAAATATTGCAAAATGAATTAAAAATGTCACCAAATGTTTCCAAATGAATTTAAAAATGTCGCGAAATATTGCCAAATGATTTTAAAATGTCGCCAGATGTTGCAAAAGAATTTTTTAAATTTCGCCAAATGAATAGTAAATGCCGCAAAATTAATTTAAAATGTCGCCAAACGGATTAAAAATGTCGCCAAATATTGCCAAATGAGTTAAAAATGTCGCCAAATGAATTAAAATTTTCTCCAAATCAATAAAAATGTTGCCAAATGAGCTAAAATAAAGGTCCTATATTTAAAAATATCATCACAATGTCGAAATTAGTGTCAAAATAACAAAATTAACGTCGTTAACAAAAACCTCGCCAACCGAAGGAGGAAGATAAACCAGCTTTTTTGACTGACGCCATGTTTATTCATGTTCTGAATAACCTAACTTTTATGACAATAGTGCTTTTTGTTACGGAGTGGAATATGTCTATGGTGTTGAAATGGGCCATCCTAAAAGTTTAATTTAAGGTTTTCTATATTTATACCTCCATGTAGCTTATTTTTAAAGTTTTACCTCAAAAACATATTATTGGAATTCAAAAATGAATATTTGATAATTAATTTTTATAAGAAATATTGTCCGTAAATATTGACCCTTATGAAATTATGTTGAAAGACGGATATATAGACTCCGGTCACCAATTAGCACACACACAAAAAAAACTTCACCAAATACGATACATTATTTTGATTTGAAACAATGCAATATTTGTTCTTTGATATATTATTGCGTCGCCAATATTAAAACTAATGAATGTGAAATATTTTTATACAAAAAATGAGCAATTAAAAAAAAATTAGGAATTTTTATTTAATAAAAAGAAACATTTTACAAAAACATCACTATAAATAGTAATCGCTTTAAATAGTAGTCGTAATAGCATGTAAAGTCGTAAACATAAAAATAGATTTAGGTACCTCAAAAAATATTCAAAATAATTTAATAAATCTGGATTTTGATAAAGTTTATTTTTCACAGTGCACAAAGCGTGATATGCGATGGCTACGCTGACAATACAAAATCGCGCATCTCTTACTGCGCAAAGTGACCACGAGCAACGCCGGGCCATATTGCTAGTTTTAAAATAAGAGTATTTCTTAATAATCGGCCGATAACAAAAAACGACCAGCCTTTGGGCTGTTGTATTTTGCGATGAGCAGACCAAGCGTGCCCCGCATCTTGATGTTTACAGCCAGAAGAAAGAAAAATGGTGTAAGGACATCAGAAGAGTTTGAAACAGAACAAACTTGAGTAGGACATGAATTCTCCCGAAACACTTTGAACGAAATTAAATTAATATTTGTCATATTCCTTGGTTTAGAGATGCGAATAGAAGCAGCAAAGACAATACAACTTGGTATTGTGTAATCACTGAAAACTAAGAAAAACAAATGCCAGAAAGAAGGGGAAGAAAACGATCGTCTGCCTGCTTTTTAAGCTTATAGGTGAGAAACATGTCCTCACTTTTTTTCATCACTGGATTGGTTGGTTTCCTTCGGAGACACCAGCAAACAGTGCCGTACGCAAGGGGGTGTTGAGAAGGTTCAGAACCCCTCCCATCAGTCTGTAGATAAAATTTATTTCCTTATATTTATCTTAATACAGGGTGGTAACCTAACCTGGAAATCAGGGAATTATCATGGAAATTTTTAATTCTGGAAAAGTCAGGGAATTTTTCAAAATTTCACAAAAAATCAGGGAAATTTTCAAATTTAGATCTTTAAAACGGCAATTATCGTCTATTATGCCTTCTATTCTGGGTAATTTAGTTGTCAATATTTCCTTTTAGTTGTGAAAAAGTTTTTTAAAAAAGCATGGTTATGCGCATTCTCATATTTTCAGTTTTATTTTTTAATATGAACCACTGCTGAAGGGAGAAACAAAAGCAAAGTGCATTGGACCTTGCATTGTAAGAAACATGTGAGGGGCTAATGAATGTGATTTATTGAAGATTGGAATAGGAAATATTAAGCATATAAAACATTTCAAATTATCTACAAAAGAAATAATTTGAAAAAAACTTCCTTTTTTTGCATTTTCTGCTTACAGAGAACATGTTTAATTACTACTATGCCTGTTGCAATTGCGTGATTTGTGTTGTATTTATAAATTATTCTTTTAACTGTCAATAAGTATTGCCTATAATTTTTTATTTATAATGCAATATATTTATCGGATCATGGATACTTTGTTTCTATACAAAGCATGTATTGCAACGTTTCTCAATGTATTTGTAAAATCAGGAAATATTTTGTGACACCATCATGGAAATCGGGGAACTTTTTTTCCAGATTGTTGTTGCCACCCTGTAATACATTATTTATAAGAAAATTATGTGATAAAGTTCAGGATCTGTATTATTAGTTTTCAAAATAGTTCTTCCTGCTTCTGTTAGGGATGGCAGCTAAAAAGCCGAGGATGCAGAGACACGTCCTACACCATTGCTGGTTAGGTTAGGAATGCTAAGAATTCGGAATCCTAAGGTGAGGAGGAGAGAGAGGTTGCCATTGTGAGAGAAAGCCTCAGTTTTCACGGATTCTAGTGAACATATACGGATGTGAAACCAGGGTTTTGAAGACATAACTTAAAATAATAGAATGTAAAAATGAGTGGGAGTTATTTAGAAGATCATTATTAAAATAGAGAAGTGATTTATGAGTGGACCACGAAATGAGTCTAGAAACGGTAAATTACATACACTTGATAAAAAAAAATCAAATTATAAAGGTACTTAAAAATGAGTATCTGAACCTACTCTTCTTTGTTTGAGTACAATTGTATCGTAAATGAGCGACGGCGTACTCAAATTTAAGCAACCGTACTTTCTCAAAAATGATCGGTGTGATTTGATATCGCTAATCTCAGCTTCTGTTCAAGCCATCTTAACAAAGCGATCTGACAAACTTAAAATAGTTGTTCAGAAGATGGTTTTCCACATTATTTGATGTCGAATCCTTAAATGGAAACCGAGTTATTACAACTCAATTATCTTACTTTCCATTCTTTTGGCACATCTCTTAAACAAGTCTTCTGTTCATAACTTCTTCACGTTGCCCTGGTAGTACAGCGGATAAGGAACTGGACTGTGTGTCTGTGAAAGATATGTTCCACCCCCTTATAAACAACTTTTTAGTTCACCACCTTCTTTATAACCAGTCCATTTGATTTCTTTAAATTCTATCCCTTGTTAATTCGCACCTATAAGGATTTCCCTTTAATTTATATTCCGTACCTTAGTACTTATTTTTCCTCACCACCAAAAGCTTTCTCCCTCTAATTCTCGATTTCCGATGATTTGATTATCTCTTGTCTTGTCCACTCACGTCATTCAGGGCTCTCGTCGTCTACTTCGTATATTTTATATATATTCGTATATTTCATATATGAAAGAAAATTCCTGTTCAAATCCCGAACCCCTTTGTAAAACGCCTCTTAAAATTCCGTCACATCTATTACTTAAAATAACTACGTACAATTTGCGCCTTTTCCCTCATGTTCCATAAACTCTTCATCCCAAAACAAATCACTTCGTTCTCATGATTTCTGCTGAGTTTGCAAAGTTCACTGCCCGCGCGCATATTCTTACATTCCCTATCACTCCGGGACTTCTAAGTTCAAATGCTCCCTTTTTCCCTAGAGCAGTGGTCGGTAAACTCAGTAGACAACAGAGCTAAATATTAACATAACAACGATTGAAATTTCTTTTGAGAGCCTAATTTTTTCAACTGAATTGACTATATATCGGTAGTTGAATAAGTTCTCGATGTTTTTTTGTGAAAATTTTTGTTTTATTTTAAAAAATCATTAAAAAACATGTTACTGAAAGTATTGTCCATCGCTAGCCACTACTTTTCCTCATCTTTCTGGCAGCATTTGAAATCCACGTCGGAAAAACGACACGTCTTTTGAGACTATCCAAGAGTCGACCCAATTTTTGGCATCTTCATAAGAACGGAAGTGTTGCTCAGCCAGCCCATGCGTCATCGACCGGAACAAATGGTAGTCGGAAGGGGCAATGTCTGTTGAATACGGCGGGTGGGGTAGGAGTAGGTTTTTACCGGTTTTGCAACATGTGGCCGAGCGTTGTCATGCTGCAAAATGACCTTGTCGTATCTCTGCTCGTACAGCGGCCGGTTTTCCTTCAATGCTCGGCTTAATCGCTCCAATTGTAGTCTGTGGCGATCTCCCCTGCTGGTTTCATTTGGTTTGAGCAGCTCATAATAAACTATACCCACCAAATGCAGAGCAGAAGCTTGGAACCATGATATTCGGCTTTGCTGAAGATGTTGATGGATGGCCACGATTTTCTACGTTTATGGTTATCGTAGTGTATCCATTTTTCATCACCAGTTACGATACGATGAAAAAATCCTTTCATTTTCTGCCGTTGAAGCAGTTGTTCACAGGTGAAAAGACGCCGTTCGACGTCTCTCGGCTTCAACTCGTACGGCTGCTTTTGAATCATTCCTAATGCTTTCAAACGTTTCGAAACTGTTGTGTAATCAACTTCTAATGATTCTGCAAGTTCAGCTAGCGTTTGACATGAGTCTTCATGAAATAATGCTTCCAATTGTTCGTCTTCAAACTTCTTCGGTGTGCCAGAGCATCATTATTTTTAAAGCGTCTAAACCAGGAGTCGGCAACCTGCGGCTCGCGAGCCGCATGCGTCTCTTTTGATGTAAAGTTGCGGCTCTCCAGTTCCATATGAGAAAATTAATTTATTATCAAAACCCTTAAAACAAAAGAAAATATATTTTTAAGTACCTAATTTCTCAATAGCTTCTATTTTCATAATCTTTAATTACAAATTGCATCAATTCTTCAGAAAAAAATAAATCACGAAATTCTAACGTTTAACTGCATAGTTCATCAAGAAGCGCTTTGTGCCCAAACATTTCCGACCGAAATAGTTGAGGTCATGAACTTCGTAATTAAGATTATTAACAGCATCTTGGCAAAAGCACTCTACCATCGCCAATTTAAAGATTTCCTTGAAGAAATAGATAGCCAGTTTTCTAACCTACTTCTGCACAATAAAGTGCGATGGCTTTTTAGAGGTAACGTATTGCAACGTTTTGAATTGTGCTTGAGTGAAATAAAAACATTCCTCAATGAAAAAAGTATTGACCATCCCGAATTGGAAGAAGACAAATGGCTGCAAAAATTCAACTTCATGGTAGATACCACAATGAAACTAAATGAACTAAATCTAAAACTGCAAGGAAAGAGCAACCCAGCTTACGCCTTGCTTGAAGAAGTAGTTTGTTTCGAAAAAAAATTACTTCTTTTTGTTGAAGACACGGAGAGCGGTAAACTACTTCATTTTAAAAATCTGAAGCATTATCGCAATGATACCAATGCAACTATTGACACGAATTACTTCAGCATATCTTTTAAAAACATGAAGGATGGATTCGCTGAGAGATTCGAGCAATTCAAAACAAACAAAAATACTCTCGCGTTCATAGTAAATTCAGATGAGATCAACATTGAGCCATTTGGAATTGATACTGGATCGCTTCAAATGCAATTGCTAGATTTGAAAACCAAAGACTTGTGGAGTGGCAAGTTCACAGAACTCAAGAGCAAGTTGGAAGAGTTGGAGGTCCAGAAATGCACGCACATCGCGCAGCACAAGTGGACAGCTCTAAAAGAAATTCCGCGAGTTGTGGCCCTCATATTCGGCGCATGGAATAGTGTTCCAGAATGCTACAGTGAGGTGAAGAAGTTGGCATATGGAGTGCTGACGATCTTCGGGTCGACATATTCGTGCGAGCAAGCGTCCTCTTGTATGAATATAATAAAAAGTAAAGTTAGAAGTCAACTAACAAATAAAAATCTAGAGTCGTGCTTGAAACTTAAAACAACAAGTTATAAGTCAGATTTAATCAAACTTTCAAAAGGCATGCAAAGCTAATGCTCCCATTGATGTAACTATCTATATTTGTGTTTTTATATGAATAAATATTATTCCGTATTTAAAGCCGTTTATTTTAAATCAAAAATCAAATATTTATAAGCAAATACTATAATATTGAAACGAAAATTTTTAGCGGCTCTTTAAAAACTGGGAAATTTTGTAAATTCTAATGTTTGGCTCTTCCGTTTCAATAGGTTGCCGACCCCTGGTCTAAACCAATCTCTACAAGTTGTTTCAGACAGAGCACGGTCGCCGTAAGTCTCAACAAGAATTCTGTGAGCTTCAACTGCAGATTTTTTTTTAATAAAATAGTGCAGTAAAATTCCCCGCAAATACACTTTTTTTGGCACGAAATTTGACATATTTAACGCAATGAAAAATAAAGTTGTTTGTACTTCCGCGAAATAACATACACTGGATTTCAAGCTTGCTTATAGTACTTGTAAATTGATGGGTCACTATCATAAAATAACGCAAGCAGTTCCGGTAACTCCGTCTGTTGGAAAACAGCGAGAACTTATTCAACTACCCAATAGTTAGGTACATTGTTATTAACTTAATTAGGGTACTCCTAAACTGCCCTTTAATAAAAACTTTCTCAATCTGATTGAGGTGCGTTTGTTGAGGTCGACGTTGAGGTTCGTTGAGGCCTTCCAACACTTCATCCATACTCGTCCTGTTTACTTGTTTAGTCTATATCCTTTCGTTCATTCTCTCTATGTGTCCAAATCACCTCAACATACCTTTCTCAATCCTTAGCACTACCTGCATCTTCTTTCACTTCACAATGCTCCCTAATATTAATTTAATAAACTTTACTTTAAGTTTTATTTAAACTATAGGTGGATTGAATAAAACTTGCACTCATATATTGATAAAATTAAATTGTAAGGTATCCATAAAATTAAATGCTAACAATGACTGACAAAAACTTATGTGAACAATGTCCTTGCATTTCCTTGGAAAGTTTGGGTAAGTCAAGTTTGTACGTTGTTCTTAATTTTGGGCTATAAAATTTTATTGTGCATGGGCCATGACGTTTCAGTCGCACTGTTCGTGCGCATCCGCACCTGGTATTTTGTGGAAGAGCCACACTCAGAAGGCCAAAGAGCCGCGGTTTGCCGACAACTGCCCTAGAGGATCCCCCCACCCGATCAACGACAGTGTTTCCGACACGATAATCCCCTATTTTCCCTCTTCATATCATGTAACAAATCCCTATGTGATGTCACTCCGTACTTTGCTCTGGTCGTGTAAAGTTGTGCTGGCTCTGGGAATAAACTTGTTTTGTTTTGTGTAACTACTCACCTCGCCCATGACTTAACTTCACGACGGTAAACTTATCTAATGGATGACCGCCCTGTGGGTCATTTCATCTATACAGATAGAAGAGATTATAAAATATAATATCCAGTATACTGAGAAAAGTAACATATGGTTAATATTGTTTTGGACATACTTTTCGATAAGTCTCCGTCACATATCCTGGGGAAGAGTTTATTAGCTCCGATGTAATAGTCAACGAAGTCCTTTTCGAAGATTCCTCGACACCGTTGAACGTAAATCGCTGCGCAAGGAAACGACTCTAATGCTATTCTGGTAAAAAGAAACTGGTATTACTGCGTTTATTCATACATTCTAACAATTGTATCATCATACTTAGCAAGTGTCACTATCTACTCATATCGTTAAAATAATAGCATCATCAGGTTTTATAGTTCCAATAGGGCCACCGAGCGTGCTCACAACAATTACATTATTTTTAACGTTCAACGACATAAAGTGTCGATTTGTTATGGGGAAGTTTTATTCTTAATTTTGACTACCTACCGCTCGAAAGCACCTCTTCGATACAGTTTTCTCCTAATTCATAAGAACTACAAAGTTCATTTTCATGGTCCATGAAAGTTTGATAATTGATAAAACAATAATTGATAATTGTAAGTTGATTTGAACTAAAAAGCTAATTTTCCATTTTAATATATCTCACTAAATTAAATTTCAGAATCGAGTATCGATGATAAAATTTTTAACTTTATATTTCCGTCAATTCCAAAGAAATAATCCAAAATTGCGAACATATTTTCGCGATAACCATTAATTCAGTTTAGATTAACAATTAATTAAATGTACGTCATTTAATGTAGTACCGAAGAATAATGCTATACTACTCTTTATTTAATTGGACGAAAAATACAATAAACTTTATTACTTTAAATATAATAGTATTTTGTATCCTCCCCTATAAATTTGTAAGACAAAATCAGACTCATTCTATATTTTATTTATTGCAGTCGTTCCTTTTGGTGGTTAAATTAATTTCGCGCAAGTGATTACCAACGGGCTACTGGCGACAATTCGGGATCGATTCCGAGGGAAAGAACCGAGAACACTCTATCGTCATTTTGAACCGCAGTGATATGACGAGAACTTGGGTTTCGCGAAAGCACTTTGTCACTCCTTTAAATTTGTATTCATACACTGTAAATAAAAAAGGTACTTAAAACTGAATACCTGAACATACTCGTTTTCTTTGAGCATCGTAAATGAGCGATGACGTACTTAAATTTAAGTAACCGTACTTTCTAAAAATAATGAGCAGTGTGATTTAATATTGCTAATATCAGGTTCTGTTCAAGCCATCTTAACAAAGCGACCTGATTGTCCGCTTGGAGGCGCGATAAACGGTATTATCGTATAACAGTTACCAATATTATGATTATAGCTATTGTCATTCAAAAGTCTTTGATAAAAGACTTTAGTGGACACCCTGTTAAGATGCATGTGAATAATGGATAGACTTTCGTCTTACCTCAGATTGGAAATTAATCTTACCGGCACTGTTGTTTAAATTCGTCATCAGTATATGTGGAGGTATTTGGATCGCCAGTTCCTGTATAGCATGTTCTGAACATTGTATCGTGGTCGCAGGCTGGAGACGAGTACACCATCAACACACCTAGACACAAACACACTTGTAGTGGTCACTTAAATTAGCAGATACGACCAGGGACCGACTTGCAAGCTTAGGGGCCCCTCGACGTAACGCAAAATAAAACTGCTAAATTTATGCACACAATACAAAATTAAGTAATCAGTCAGCTTTAATGCAAATATATATTTTTTTAAACTAATTTTCTTTTTAACGTTAATGGTCAATTCTGCAACAGAGTTTTTTCATACGTTTCTAGTTCTGTTCTTTCTTCCTTTGTCGCTTTTTTTAGTTAAGCCAGATTCGTATGTTCTACCCATTTTATAGTTAGCAAATCCTTAATGATCACAATATTAGGAAATTTGGTATAGGAAAAAAGTATCCGTAAACGACAAATCTATGTGCGATTAGTAAATACAGCTTGTTTATGGTCTTGGACTTACTAGTGATCCAAAGCGCATATCTTTGAAAAACGCGATGCAAAAGGTGATATACATCATGAACGTGCTGAAAAGTGAAATTAATTTAATTGGGTAAAATAATATAAGTTTGCAAAACAATTAACAATTTTTAAAAAAATGATTAAAATAAATTTAATTGATTTTTAAAAAATTCGTTAGTAAATTTATTTTTAACTTTTTCACATATATTTAGCATTTAATCATTTTTCGGGGCCCCTTTAAAATGGGGGCCCTGGGCAAGTGCCCCGAATGCCCTCCCATAAATCAGTCTCTGGATACGACTACATCATCTGGGTGATAGTCATGGTTGTTAGGTAATGCATATGACTATATAGAAAAATTCTTCTATCCTACTGCAAACTACATATCAGCTCTCATCCCCACACACTTTTTAAAACATATATCATTACATGGCATTTATATTTTCAAAAGACATGTGCTAAATGAAACTTATTATAATAACTTCAATCATAATGTAAGAAACATTGTTCTGCATTAAACAATACTCAATTACCTGCACTGTCTAATCGTATGCTAGTCATAAGATCATCTATAAGCACTACAAACTCTTCATTTTTGAGTATTTACGTTTAGAACAGTTTTTAAACACTCATGTAGTGTAATAAAGTTAAGTTAAGATGTAATTTGCATTGTTTTTATGATGCGGGATTGTTGGAAATTTTTTTATCTACAGTTTTGTTTTACGGTATTTCAAAGCATTTTTTTAACTAAAATATTTCCAAATGCAGCAAAATAAACTACTTGTTTTAAAGCTTTTTCTTTTAAATTACCAATGACAAATTAACAAAATCATTTATATACCGAAATCAAGACACACACACAATAATTTAAGGGAAACTTGGAACAATTGAAGCGAAAGGCGTGAGAAGTGTTTCTGTTTTATCAAACTCGAAATGTTTTGTTATTATTCAACTTTTAAAGTTATATCAAAACAGCAATTATTCACGTCATCAAGTCAACTAAATTCTTAATATAAATACTATGAAAATGATCTAATGTTTAAACATATATATATATATTTAATTTTTATATAAATTCGACTTACTGCTGAGCAGGACGATCCAAAAACAATTCATGATTGACAGAGAACTGAATAATTTTGACTCAAATCTTCATTTAATTTATATAGAATGAAGAAAAAATCATATCTAGCGCATGTGTTGTGGATAAGGAAATTTCTCACGAGATTGTGGGAAGGTCAGCTCAAAATAATGTTTGAAATCACAGGAAAACAACCAGGACGCAAGCAGCTGTAGTACTCCCTAGTGGTGTTGGTGTGTGTGTGGGGGGGGGGGGGGGGGTAGTAGATTGAATAAGTTAATTGTACGATTGTATTTAGTAACAATCAATTTAATTTCTCTTTCTAATGTCTAGACAATGTTTGTCTCTCACACATCGCGGCCATTGTTTTAAAAATTCCATTTTTTACCTATTTCACCGATTAAAATTGAATATTGCGAAAAAATTGTCTTTGTTAAATTATAAGACGAATACAAAAAAAATGTTTTCGCCATTGGACAATATTTGACTTTTGCACATCGCAGTCAAAATTTGGAAAATTTCAACTTTTTAACCATGTCTTCGAATAGCCGGGACGATTTACGGCGATAAAGTACCTTAATCAGGAACTAATTGCTACAAAAGGTGTTTGCCTCTTCTTAGTTGTAGAATAAAAAGTCTACGAGTTAACAGCTTTGGCTTTTAATTGGTGTATTGGGCCAAATCAAAAGCCGTTAATGCAATGAAAAAATTGGTATCTTCAAGTATTTAAGCAGTCTGAAATATATCGGAAAACTTATGGAAAATACAGATAAGTTTGGTCTTAATATTAAGTGGTAACCCTGATAAACATAAGTGAAATTATAATAGTGTACACAATGTAATGAAATAATCTTAGTAAAAAGTTTTTTGTCTTGGATAATGTTGGTTTATTGTATTCGTATTTGTTATGTTTAAATTGAAGTAAAATCTATATAAATATATATATATATATATATATATATATATATATATATATATATATATATATATATATATATATATATATATATTATTAAGATTTGAAATATTTTGCAATATTTTAATTATTCCCTTATAACTGACTTAAGAAGCATAGTATTATGTTTTAACAGTAATATAGAGAGGATTCATAATGTATCCATAAAATAGTTCATAATGTATTCCATAAAATTCATAATGTATTCCATAAAATAGTTATTTAAAATCCCCTATATCTGTTTTCTGAATGTTTAACGATTTTTGATTTAAATGTTTTTCAAGTTATCTTGCTTTTATCGAAACTTTCTATAGCAATGTAAAAATGCTTAGATTTACCTTTAATTTATGCCAAGCACATTTTTGCATCGTTGTGATGTACGGCTTATACATATAAAACATTCTTTGAAGAAACTGATAGAAATAAACCTCAATTTGCAAAAATGTGATACATTTTCATTTTTATTGTTGCTTTTGTTTTTATAACTTTGTATGACATTTTTTGGTTGAAATTTTTGCTTTGGCATTTTCTATTAGAACTAATTTCTTACATCATTTTTTTTTTTTAAGACGATTTGTGTCTTTATAAGCTTTCAAAATGACAAGGATTTTTATGCGGAAAAATTTTGTTTTTGATAAAACAAACTACAAGTTAAATAATGCTTAGTAAAAGGGTAAAAGATTTAAATATTTTCCAAACTAATACGTATAGCCAGTGAAGTCCTTTTAATCAAACTTAATACTATTTTAGGTTCCTGGTTACTATAAAGTTATTAAGAAGCCAATGGAATTCGAAACCATGAGGACTAAAATAAACCCTGCCAGCTTCGAGCACTATAAAGATGTCGAATCGTTTATTGACGACATGGTTCTGTTATTGAAAAATTGTTACACCTTTAACAAAGTAAGTACTGAAAGGTTAAAAATATTTTATATTTAACGCACTTGGTTAATATTCTTATCTTCTATTCCAACACTATAGATACTGAAACCTAACGAAACTGCTGCCAGTATCCCAAAATGCATCGCGCTAAGGGCTTCTTTTGTGAGGTACTGCGCGCGCACTATTTTGGGCTATTGGCGACGATTCGAGGCCTATCCGGAAGGAAAGACTCGGAAACAATGCCGCATATTTTTTAACCATGTTCAGATGACACCTGATCTGGCACCCAACGCAACCTTATTAGGCTTCAGGACATTGGACCCCGATCGGATTTATCGTGCACCAGTCCCGTATACACGCCAGTATACTTCGTCTGATGTTCCGAACGACTTTCTAGTATTTTTGTAGCGAAGCTGGCAACCCTCCGATCGCAAAATCACTACTTTTTTTACTTTTCTTTGTCAAGTCCGTCGCACGGGCTCGAACTATCAAATCCTCTGATTACCAGCTGAACGCCTTTATCTACTGAGCAACCGGAGGCCCAAGAAAGATTCACTATCGATATCAAAACCTATAGATACCGATACCCAGTGCTCGACTCCTAGAAATAGAGGTACCGGAACCGAACCTTCCGTGGGTGTTGGAGTGCAATACATCAGCCATGAAACCCAAGTCTGATATCGTAATTTTTTTTTTCCTAAAAAGATGGTACCGTTCCAGTTCGTTCTGGCTCAAATCGAGCCCTGCCGATACCTATAGATACCGATACCTATAGATACCGATACCTATAGATACCGATACCTATAGATACCGATACCTATAGATACCGATACCTATAGATACCAAACATATTATTGCATCCTGAGATTAATAGAAGTGTGCCTATTTTCTTTTAACTAATAATTTTTTTATTTTTTTTGCAATTTTTAAAAAAAAAAACTTTGCTCTTAGGTATAATTTAAAAATTAATCTATAAAATATCTGATGCTTTTAAAAGGAAATTTTTAATAAAGCCTGAAAAAATAGAGAAGATTATTTGGAACTCCAATACCTTATAAATTAATTTTGAGCGTCAGTAAATTAATTGGTTTGTTTAGATTTTTGTTTTATTAAATGAACAGACATTATTTTAAAAACTACTGTTTTGATCTCAATAATCCTTAAGTAGATCAAGTGATTAAACATAACTGAAATTTCAATAAAAATTAACAAAATTGTTTCAATAAGTATTATGATCAAATAAATATGTCGTTAGATTTACACTGTGATATCTTTGTTATCAATAACAAAGTCACATTTCCTCTCTGTAATTATAACACAGTATACCCCCCCCCCCCCTTCTTTCTTGATACTCAATACTTTATTCATTAGAATTAACATATACTTCCACATTGTTCTTTTTATGTAAATTTTATCCCAGAAGAATTAGTGAATTTTTTGTTAAACTTTGAGTATCAACTTTGTATAAAACTGCAATCTTTGTATAATACAATAATTATGTTTCGCAAAAGATGCTTATATTTTGAAATGCATTTTCAATTCATGTGTTAATTTATATTTTTTCTTCCAGAAAACTACGCAATATTTCAAGAACGGGGATACAATTGAAAAGTTCTTTAGGGATCTAGTGCAGAAGTATCTGCCATCTCAACTGCCCCATTTTTCCGAGGATGTGTTTTCACAATTCAAGAGCTAATTTTTCTTATGTTGATCCCTGACTGTGCTAAAACTTGGTATATATATTTTTTGTAACTTGTAAGAATTTCAAGTATCAATGCTCAATGTTTAATATTTCACAAAAATAAAATTTATATTCTATATAAGTAACCGACCACCTGGCATATACCAGCAAGACATTTTTATAGGAACCAAAAAGTTCAAGAAGGGGAGTTCTAAAGTGAATACTTTTAGATTCAAAATTGTTTATCATTTTATATGCGAGGGTTGCAACATTCCTGGAAAACAGTATTTTCGGAAAAAATTTAAAATGACCCAAAAATAATTTTCTAAACATTTTAGATATGTGTGCCCTGGCATATTCCATTCACCATCATTTGCATAATTTTAGTATTTATGCAAATATAAATTACTAAAAATGTAAATTTCTTGATTGTTTTATTTACTGTTTGGTTATTATTTAAAGACAATTTATATAGGCTTCAATATAAGTTATTTTTTTCCTACATTTATCAGTTTGGATTTTATTTTAAACCATCTGGAAAATTCAGAGAATTCTGTTCTTAATTATTGAGTGGCACGAATATTAAATTAAAAAAGAAAACAAAATTATGTTTTATTGAATTATAAATAGTCTTTATAAAATTTGTAAGGTTATAATTAAAAAATATATATTAATATGCTTCTACATACAATTTTTAAGGTTCAAATTAAAAAAATTAAGCCTGTGTTTATAGTTTGTCTTTGATTTTTTTTTTAATTCAGTTTTGAAGTGAGAGTAACATAAATTTAATTTCTCCCCTTTCACATTTCATTATGGGTAATAAAATAATAATCAATAATAAAATTTGTAATGTTATAATTAAAAAATATATATTAATATGCTTATACATACAAATTTTAAGGTTCAAATTAAAAAAATATAGACTGTGTTTATAGTTTTGTCTTTGATTTTTTTTTGTTTTATTCAGTTTTGAAGTGAAAGTAACATAAATTTAATTTCTCCCCTTTCACATTTCATTATGGGTACGCTGGCAGAAGAAAAGTTTTAAGAATTGTATAACTTCTTTGATCTGAAGGTTTACTTCAACTATTGAGTAGCAGATAAAGTATTAAAATGCAGCACAGAAAAAATCGGTTTATATAACTTTCTGTATCTTACATTAAATGTGGAAAATTTACATTTACGAATTAAATATTTTTAACACGTTGTTAACGGTCCCGAGAAATGTCGTGTACACTATATACTTTTCTATTTACCCATCACCCAAGTTTTAAATGGGAGCTTTTATTTCTTATGTTAACGTTAGTTTTTGTCCTTTTGTAACTCTCTTCTCCCCATGGTACCTGTTACTTTAGCAATACCCTTATCGCCTTCATTCATGCCATGTTGCGATAAATTTTTGCACAGTTAATAAATAGTCATTGACTGTATATTTTTCCAAACAGTACAAGTTCCTTATATCAATGTTTGTAAAACAAATTTATGCATTTGTTGTATCTAGTTTTTCTAAGTCACGCAACCACTAGACCCCCCCCCCCTCCTCAAGGGTGTGTGTGATGTAATAAATGAACATTTCCTAATTTTGAAATTTTGTGCAATTAATGACTTTTTTCTAAATTAGAGGTGGTGATCTCAGTCATTGATTTTATTCGTCATTTGATTTTTTTTTTCTTACATGGAACAAGCATTTCTAGTGACTATGTGTGTTATAAAACCTAGTATAACATTTGTTTTGTAGTATTTTGTAAAGTCTAGTGTTACATTTTTATTTGCTTTATGTTATGAATGTTTTGAAAGTTTTAACATTTTCAGGTTTTTTTTTCTGTTCTGAGTAAAAAATTTAGTTTTAGAGTTTTCTTTCAATTGTTGACATTACTTTATATTAGTTGTTAATGTGTTAAATTCTTTTTCAAAAGTAGCAGCAATTAAAAAATATATAAAAAATTATTGATGATAATGTTTATACTTTGCTTACTTTGATTTGTTTGTTTTTGATAACTAATGTTTACTTACGATAATGTTGACTTTGAGTCAAAAATTAACAAATATTTGTAACTTGATTTGCATAGCATAGCACTGAAGGGTGAAAATACCTAGAATAACTTTTGAGAGATTTATCATATTTTAGTATGTGTTTACCCTAAAAGTATTCATGACAGTTTAAAAATACGTACCATATTATATTTAAGTATATTATACATGCAATGAAAATTTATTTATGTATATTTAACCAGTTATATAAATTTTACTCACCTATTCAATCGGTTGATATAGAAAATATATTTAAAATGGAGATCCAGAGCTTTAAATACATATTTTGTAAAACGTATAAAAATAGATAGAATGCTATTTATGCTCAGTATAATGAATATACATGTAATTATATTGCACTGTTTTTAGGTCTGATACTTCTTAAAAACCTGTTATTGCACATAGTCATTTATTTAAAATTGTTATTAGTATTACAATTTATCTAATTAAAAGAAGCGGTGAAAATATCATAAAACAACAAAATAGTGTGGATTCACTTTAAACTCCCATTTTGCTCAAAATTAGGGTTTTGCCTACAAGGTCTCTTTTATTGTAATTGCTTAATATTAGGTTAATATTTTTACGCAAATATTATAAAATAAAACTGTGCAAAATGGTTTTTATCATAGTTATACAATAGTATACTTTAGTGATTCCTGGTATTTATATTTCAGAAAAAAACATTTGGATTGTCTATGTAATCGGGGAATGCATCCAATATTTAATTGATTTTGAGTATCCTGATTATGGTATGACAATTAGGTTTTTATGTTCGATTTGGAAAAATTCTTTAGTTTTCAATAACTGATAAAAGTTTTAAAAAATGTAAATGTTGTGCTATAGAAAGATTTAATATTTTTTTTTATTTAACAAACTGCTTACAAAAAAATATTATGAAACCAGAAAAGAAACTGAATGCAATTTCATGTATCTATTTATAATTATACCATTAAAATTGTTTTGGGTATATTATCAAAACGTGTCAGGTTTTATGTTCATGTAAAATTATATAATTAAACTTTCTATTTAAAATGACATAAACAGAAATACATTAAATTACAAGGTTAGAGTCTAACTACATTTTGAATAAATTATTAGTTGATTATACATTCTGTGTTAATTAAAAAAAATACTTATTTGTATTTGGTGCATATTTTATTTCTTTGTTTGTAATTATGGCAAACCTGGAAAAGTTATTTGTTTGCCAAAAAGGAAAAGGATGTTCCGATTGTCATTATTTAAAATAATGCTTACTAACGTTCTACATAAGGTATGATTAAGGTAATATTACATAAGGTATGATTCTAATATCTGGAAGGAATTACTAGGAAACTTTAAAAAAGTGTTTGATGATAAATATACTCAACAAAAAGTAAATGGTAGGACATTTAAACGAAATATTTAAATATATATGAAATATTCATACTTTTCATGACGCTTTTGTATTCAAAGTTAACAAAGTCCTTTGAATATGCAAATTGTGGTTTTAGTAATTTCAAATACCAAAGGATTATATTCATATGCTAGGTAAGCCCCTAAATTTTCAAAAGCATTAATATTGCCTTTTTTCTCTAAAGATTTGAAATTGTGAGTAACAATGGATATACCAAAATAGATTTTTAGAAATAAATGTATGGTATCGCTAACCCATATTAAAAGCCGAAGTCTCATAAAGATATGAAGTTTTATGTTAAAAAAAATATTTTCTAAACTTAAACTTAAACTTAAAAGAGAGCTTTACACATTTTCATATATATTTTTTAATTTTAGTATATCCTTTTTTTTTGTAATTTTACTTGTGATCGATCACCTTTACAATTGTTGCATTTTCAAGACACCTATGTAAATGCTATTGTCTTTCTTTGAGGGTTATACCTGTCAAAAACACTTGTACTTAATTATTAAATTTTTTATTGCCATTGTTGTCTAAAACATTTCTGCTATGTATGTTTGATGCAAGTAAGCTTCGCCATTAATAGAACTTGCTCACTTAAATCGGGTAATTGGAAGGAGATAAATTCTTTATTTTCCTATTGCTCTTGTTACCTTCTTCAAAATTGTGTTTCATGTTATATAAGAGTAATTTTTTTTGGGGGGGGGGGGGATTTTTCAGTATTGGTTTAAACATATTTCTCATCCCCATTTTTAAAAATGAGAACATATAATTTATTTAAAAAAATCTTTTTTAGATATTTAATTAGGCTTTGGTTTCTGATAATAAAGTTGTTTCTAAAACGTGTTAATGCGTGTTTATAACTTCTGATGCTGTTTATATACATTGTGCAGTTCTTATGTGATAATGTTATGTAATAAATGTATTTAAATACTGATTTTTTGCATTTTTTGGGGGGGAGGGGAAGGGGTGTTAGAAACAATAAATTTCACATCTGGGTGGCAGGGGATTGAAACAAGAAATATAAATGCGGACCACTGAGCTTTAACTGTAACTTCTGAATTGGGAAAGACATTTTGTTGACTTGAAGCCAATGGAAGTGATAACAACTGTACGACACTTTCATCGCAACCACAATATTTCGTATATTTTTCCTGTTAAAATAAGCCGGCATGTATTGCTTTTGGCTGAGTTTTTTCTATTTTGTTTTGAAACACATTTTGCATGCAATCTGGTATTAAAATAAAAAGTCATTTGCAAGTCAAAGTGGTTAAAAAGCAAGAACAAAAACTATATATTTTTTGGCAATATAAAAAACAATTATATAAGAAGAAATTTTTACAATGCTATGGTATCTATTCCTACAATGGTTTTGTATTAAAAGTCACCACTAAATGACTTTAAAAATGTTTTTGTGGTACAATATGGCTATAATTTCACATTATGGCTTCTACTCGGCTATAGAGGAAACAAGTTTTGAGCCTTCCAGAAGTTACAGTTAGAGTTCAGTGATACGGGCGCAATGGCTTTTTGTAAAGAAACTGATGTAGCCATTCCGCGTCCGCGTAGAGAAAACGTTTTTTAATCACCGCGTAAAATAATTATATAGAGATATTTCAAGAATATTAAATTACGCATGATGACAAAAGTATTCCATTTATTGAAAATATTTTAGTGAAAGAAAACTGCAAAAATCTTTTTGCGAATTCGTTTTTCTGTTTGACAACTGCAAGAAGTAATCAATGCAATAAAACGGTTCGGACTGAGACAATAAATAACGGTTTTCACCGCAAAACACGTAAATTACAACGAACTACTTCGAAGGTCTCGATCTGCGCCCTCGCGCATATTCGGAATTTTAAACAATTGCTTGTGGATTTTTCTCCCGGTTGCAACACATTGTGACGCAGTTCTACGCATACTCCGTAATCATTTTATGATTTTACTGAGCTTCAAATTTTATGGACCCGTTGATAGCAGCGTTGGATCAGGAGATAATTACTTTTATTAAACTCTTTTAAAACGAAATCAGTTAAAGCTAAGCTAATAACTTGTATTCTGTTTATCTCCAAATAGGCGGGATCGACCAAAGTATGTTAAAAGCTAATGACTAGCTTTCTCTTTTATGTCGAATGGTGATCGTCCGCCGTTTGGTACAAGTATAATGACTTTGCATTTGTACCACACTAGTGGCCGCCGTCTTGTGGTACAAGTATACAAAGTCCGTCTGCATTTATTCTACACTGTGACTCTCTTTCGACGAATAGTGATCATTCGATCATGTGGTACAATAATAAATAACGTTCGTTTGCATTTGGTACCACACTATAGTGACTTGTCTTCTTTTTCGACGAATAGGAATCGACCGTCGTCTGGTGCAAGTACAATGACCGTCTCCATTTGTACCACTATGTCCGTCTCCATTTGTTTGTATAGTGACTTGCCTTCCCTTTTCACCTAATGGTGATCGTCCTCCGTGCGATACAAGTACAATGTCCGTTTGCATTTGTACCACACTAGTGACTTCTCTTTACTCCTTAATTGGGACTGGCTGATTTTTTGGTACAAGTACAATGTCCGTTTTTATTTGTTCCACCCGGTCACCACATTAGTTATATCAAATTAAAAATTTAAAAATAATCGTACCATATTCTTCGAAACAGATAACGGTAATAATAACCTACCAGGTTATAAAATTTATTTTATTTATTATTTTTGTTTAAAGATTTCAATTAACATAAACAATTTCACGATCTTTACATTACTGATAAGTTGTTTTCTTTTCGAGACTCCCGCTTCTTAGATTGCGCTGGCCTATAAGATAAGATCTCGTTTTAATAAGCAGGGTGAACGCACCAATTACCGATCACTTGGAGAGAAAAAAAACACTTAAAACTAAGAGCATATCATTAAGTTTTAAAAAAGTTTCTTCAATCAATGTTTACTCAAAGGCTTTTAAAATTTAGGGAAATTTTATTTTACAGTTTAATGTGAGTTGAGTAGTCACAGTTAATATTTTTTGTTTCGGAAAGTTCCAATTGCGGCCCATGGCAACCTTTTGTCTGGGCGATAAACAATTGTGCTCTTCTTTGAGAATATGGTAACCCGGCTCCCTTCGGCCGCAATTGGGCTATTGGTTGTAGCCGCTTGGCGGCGCTGCATGCGAGGATGAGTCATCGACACACATAGGCGTAAAGTTGTCAAAATTTTTGGGGGGGCCCAAAATTTAACTTTTAACTGAAGAAAATTGTGTATTTTTGGGGGGAGAAGGGGGGGGGGGTAAATATAATTGAAATCCGAAAATTTATGGTAATGTAATTTTCCCTTTGTCATGATTTTCTAGTTTGTCCATTTAATTAGATTTATGGCCAAATTCAGTGTCGTGGGAACTTCTTTTTTTCGGGGGAGGCTGAATTTTTTTTTTCAATATATATATTGTTATAAAATAGTACGGAGTTGTGGGCTATTAAACAATTAAAAAACAATCAATGCTATAAATTTTTACTTGTTAAATGTTTTAACTTGTATCCGTTTTTGTTTTGACAGCTTTAGAACATAAAGTAACCAGGAACAGGTTAATAGTAATTTCCAGTGGCGTAGCCAGCATTGGGTTACTTTGGGTTAGAACCCCCCCCATGGCCAAATTAAAATCAAAATTATTTTTTTAAAAAATAACAGGTGCAAAAAAAAAAAAACGAAGATTTTTTTTTCTCTGATTTCTATAGAGAAAACACACGTTGCATTTCCTGGTCTGTCTAACCCACGTGTTTCTCCTGCTCCCTTCCCTTCTGTCCCCTGAAGGGACGATTTTAAGGAGTATAGTGGTTAAACAACCTTGAAGACAGAAAATTCGACTTTCTGTGGGGGGACGGGTCAATGGAGTAGTAGGTCTATATGATTGTCTTGAGTGTCTCTATTGTACCTAAACCTACGTGACATTTGCTTAACACGGGTTTAAAGAGGTCTATTGGTATTTAGTTGGCGACATAAAAGATAACTGTAGGTAGTTTGTACATGTAAAGGGCAGGGCCTGATTACCGAATAGGCACAGGAAGCCCGGGCTTACACTTTATATTTTTGAGGGGTCTCCAAATCACACATTTTATATAAATATTTAACAATACTAACATAGTTTGCTACTAAATTTACCCTAAAAAAGTGGCATTACTAACTTTAACAAAATAAAAGTTATCACTTGTGTTAGATGTGTTCGAATATTGGAAAAATAATCAAAAACATACCGAATATTAGGAATATTTTCCTTACTTACTAATGTTTATTAAATATTATTTATAATATGCTTCGTTGCTATCCAGGGGCAAAGATTTTAGTGCATGGAAAAGCTGGATTTGATGTTCTAGGGTTTATATGGGAGCAATGGGGCCCTCATTTAAAGACAGGTTTCGCTTGCTTTAATGTCTTAATCGGGCCGGGGTAAAGGGTTACTTTTCTTAACACTTGAAATGGAGCGGCAGTTGAGCCGGGATTCACAATGCATCAATCCATAAATTGTTTGCTTTGAAGTAAGGTATTTTCCCTGAAAAGACCCATTCATCCCCTACGTGCTTTAAGAAAGGATTGTAAATGACTCCTATCAAAAAATAACGCCTCTAATTGTGATCCTCTTCGCTCCCTCACAATGTCGGTGGAATTTTTTCCTCTAAAATCAGTTTTCTGAGAGGTTGTATGTCTCATTTGCTATTTGAATATCACTCCAGTACTGCATGTGCTTGCTGAGCTTATCAATCTGAATTACCATTTTCACGGTATACTGTCACCAAAACATAAACTATTGGAAGATTCAAGACAAAAGAAAGGAGCATCGTTCAAAAAATTAGCTGATATGTTTAAAGTATGTACTCCTTTTCTTATTCAAATATTTTTTGTTTATTGTGATTATCGTTGAAAATACCCAAAACTAACTAAATTTTTATTCAATTACATTTACAAATTAGTTTTTTATCACCCAGACGTGTTACTTTTCACGCGGAAACAAAGTTTTCCGCTTTTTTTTAAATTTGGGTTTTGATCATTCCCAAGTTTGATGGGCATTCGTTTAAAAAATTTTATGGTGGATTATTAAAAAGTTATATTTAACTATTATAAATACGAAGGGACATAATGGAAAAGTTGGCTCTATTTAAGAAGGGTGGGGTCAACAGATTCTCGTTTAAATCTGTGTTCATAACCATTCTCTGGATTGTTTTCGGCGGCGCTGCATGTCGTGCTGGTGTTTAGGCAAGAATTTTTCCCGCTTCACAGATTTTACAAATCAATTTTTTTTTATAATAATATTTTTTTTATACAGTTATTTGCCTTTTTTACGAGCAACGCCATTTTTCGTTACGATTTTGCCGCAACGCGCCGTTTTGCTGCGTCACGCAACCAATGAAACCTCCTCCCCCATGTCACGTCACAGTCATGCATGATAAAATTAACCGGAAAATAATGATTATTATTCTGTTATTTTTAGTTATATAATAAAGAATTATTTACAAATTTAAAATTACTACTTAAAAATTATTATTATTAATTAAAATTACTAATTTAAATTTTTTTCAATCCGGACCCACCATCAATATTTAGCTATAGACTTAAATACCAGTAAAATGTCAGCCAGGTTTGTTAGTAATTTAAATTAGGAAATGTCTGAAACTTAACTTGTGAAAATTAAGCTTTTAATTTACATCTTACTTATAATTTATATATATATATATTTAATTAATTAAAATTATTCATTAGAATTTTAATTTAAAACTACTGCTCAAATTAAAAATTATCATAAATTAAATTTACTAATTTAAAATTACTACTTAAAATTATTATGATTAGTTAAAATTACTAATTTAAAATTGCTTCAATCCGGACCCACCATCAATATTTAGCTATAGACTTAAATCCCAGTAAAATGTGAGCCAGGTTTGTTAGTAATTTAAATTAGGAAATGACTGAAGATTAACCTGCGAAAATTATGCTTTTAATTTACATCTAATTTATAATTTATATATATATTTAATTAATTAAAATTGTTCATTAGAATTTTAATTTAAAACTATTGCTTAAATTAAAAAATATCATAAATTAAATTTACTAATATAAAATTTCTACTTAAAAATTATGATTAATTAAAATTACTAATTTAAAATTATTAATTAATATTGCTAATTAAAATTATTAGTTAAATGTTATTTAAATTAATAATTATATTTAATTTAAATTATTAATTAAATTTAATTTAAATTATTAATTAATTTGATTTCAAATATATTAATTAATTCAAATTATTAATTAATTTAAATTAAAATTATCAATTAAATTTAATTAAAATGATTAATTAAAATTATTAATTAAAATTATTAATTTAAATTATTAATTAAAAATTGTAAAAATTAATAATTAATAAAAAAAAAATATTTGGTTTTGATCGGACCAAAAATAATTTATGAACCCCCCCCTTCGGACAATCCTGGCTACGCCACTGGTAATTTCAAATGTCCGTATTGTACGTTAAATTTTGATTTTTTTCAGATTTGAGGAATTCGTCGCTATTTAACTTTCTTTAACAAAATGTAATTTTCTAAAAGAAGAAATTTCAACTATATAAGCTGTTTAGAAAATAGTGCATGAATCTGATGGTTTATTATTTCAAAAGGAACAAATTATGGGAAATACGATTATAATTTATGAAATGTCCATAAATAATATTTTTTTTATTTAAAAACGTATTTTTTACATTATTTTTAAAATTACTCTTTAAAGCTTTAGCGTTGTAGACATTTATATAAATACTTGAAATTACGTTTATTTTAGCTGCTTAAATTAATAAATTTATAGGAAGTTTTCAAATTAAACTATTATATTTATGCTTTTCTGACATTTAAAAAAGACGTAATATAAAAAAAAAATGTACGTGAGCCAGAGTACTGAGTATAAAAAAAAAAAAAATTAGATATTATATTGTGAAAACCTATAAATTTGTCATTTTAAATATTAATGAAATGAAATAAACCATAACAAGTATTCTATTGATACAATAAAATAATTAGCAATTTAGACTTTATGTAAAAGCACATTTTCCTTACACTAATTTTACAATGACATTTCATTTATTATATGTAATTCAAGATTAAAATGAACTTCAACTTGTTTTTAAACATAAGCATATGCTTAGTGTTATTCACATAATAGTGTATAACAAAACTAAACATTATAATTAGAGTTACTGCCAATTGATAAGCATAATTACAAAACATTTATCGTTAGAAAAGATGGCATTTTTTAAAATTAACTTTTAGAATACAGAAAAAATTTCTTAACTGACAAAACAGAGGAATATGCTGACAAAAGAAATCTACTACCATTCGTTTGTAAAAAGAAATGCTTCCTAAGAGTGCTGTCTTTACACTAAAAAAGGAAACTGTAATGCGGTTGTAAGATCTCACCAGGGATTTCTTTTTTGTTGCTGTAGCCCTTTCATGACTTCGGCCCCTAGAGGCAAGTTTCAGAAAAGCGTACATACAAAAACTGTCTGCACAAGCGCATACATGGGTTATTCACAATGAGGGATCATCAATCAGTTAAAAATCGACTATAAGGGCGAGGGCCAGTAAATTACAAAAAAATGGGGACGAACTATACAATCACAGCTTTGGTGGCCATTCACATGCTTTGAAGATGAGCGTACTACCCCCTGGTACTACCCGACATGGCTGGTCGAGTAACCCATGGAGTAACCAGATGACGGTAGGCATTTTGTAAACGAAGTACAGCTGTTGACGACAAACAGGTAATTTTCTGGTGTTTCTCACAAAAGGTGACATATGACTAATGATATGTCGTCTTCGATTGGAAACAGTTGAGAAAGGAACTCATTGTCCTCCTGTACCCTTCAAAGCAAATTCCCCCCACTTTAAAACACGTTTAGAATAAATAAGGAGTGCTTCTTTTCGAATGCCTCTTTGTAGGGATTCTCTATTTTACGATTGGTTTTTTAAGTAATTTTTTAAAAAAAAATAGTATAATATTAAGGGGGGGGGGGGGCAGTGGCGGCTCGTGCACTACAGCAAGTACAGCCGGGCTGCACCTAATTTTGTTAGTGTATTTTAAAACTAAAATTATATATTTTACTAATTTTCTTAAATGAAGATTAGAATTGGAAATGAAGATGAAATTTCAACTCTAAGTAAAAAAAATCTCCGATAAATAGCAAACGTGTTTCCATAATGCAGAAATTCAGGAGAGGAAAAAACTCCATTCAATCAAAATTGCAGCCAAAAAGCGAAGTTCGAAATCGGCTGCATCGTTGCCATGGCAACCTTACGTAGTATGACTTAACCCAGACGCTAAAATGGACGACAATGTGACGACACAAACGTAGCGCAAAAGGATTTTTACAAATTAGCTGTACTAGGGATTTCGATTAAATGATTTGTTCGTTGCTGAATCGGCGAGGCGGGGTGGAGGAAAACGATAATTTCGAAAAATCTCTCCAAAAGGAAATATTTTTTTCGATAAGTTTGCACGTGTGTTGTTGTTTCTTTACTTAAATTAATATTAAAATTGACCGATTCGAAAGTTTGATAGGAGGATTGATTTAATTTTCAAAAAATAAGTAGTAAGTGTTTTCTATTATTTTTACATATTATCTTTCATAAAACTTGAAAGGAATCTTTGATTTGAGTGAGTAATAAATTTTAAAGAATGTTTAAAGAATGTCCGTTCATGTATGGTTGTGGAAAAAGGCGATAGAGGGGGGGGGGGGAGTTGCATGTTTTCGGCTACTCTAACATTTTGTTGAACACGGGCCGCCACTGAGGAGGGGGGGGGGGGCCGAGCCCCTCCAAAATAATTCCTGGGGGGGGGATCTCGAGCACCACCAGGAATTATTTTGAAAGGGCTCAGTGTATCGCATTTCAATTAACACAAAAAGCTTAATTATTTAAGAATAATTAATGAAATGAAAGTTACCTGTTAATAAACTTGCTATAAGTTGCATTGCGGTAAAGCATTTAAACGAACCAGTAATTTCAACAAGCATCCAAATGAAGATTTTGACATTTACACTGCAGTACAACAAGTACAATAGGAAAAATCTTAGACGGGAATCCACTATTAGCCGTCACTCACGTCTACTGAAGAAGTCCAACAGGCCTTTCTGAAGAGTATCCCTAATGTCTGTTTCATATAGTTGCATAAATGTCGACCCCTGGCCACCCACTGTGAGACGAGGCTAAAACTTTAAACGGAGCATTCACAGTACAGGTCCAATTACTTGTCACCATTCTTTGCTTTAACTCTGGGATATAGGCTATCAGAAGTTCTTGTACTCGGGACCCACGTGATCAATACGCGGAAATCTCCTCAAAGTTGGCCACTGTTACTAGAAAAAAGGGGTGTGACCAGTATTCACTAGAGGGCAATTCTACCAGTCCCCCCTAATACACCGCCTATTCTTCCCATTCTTCCACGTAGACACTGGTTCTAGCCTGTCTGGCTACATATGCTTCTGTTGAAAAATGTTGAATATTAAAAAAAAAAAAATATTTTTTTATATTTTTTTTTGCAAAATATAAGTTAGAACTTTTGAATTATTGGGGGGGGCTTAGCCGGGTTTTCAAATTATTGGGGGGGCTCGGGCCCATTGGCCCAATACAAGTTTACGCCTATGTCGACACATGTTCTGCGACTTTGTATGACGTCATTTATGTTGCACATCCTGAATGACATCACCCAATTTTGAATCAGTCTAGTCATCTCCATTAGGCCACGCCCCCTTAGAACCTGTACTCCGCGGCTTGACAGCTTGGATCCTTGCCTGACAGTCGAAATCCACCTGATCCACGGCTTGACAGACGAGATCCTGCCTCCCTGATCCACCAGTATCCACGGCTTAGAATCGGCCTTTTTACACTACTCACCATTGAGAAATAAGCGCCTAAACGACCTGCACAATATATATTTTTTATAAAAATGAAATAAAACAGCATGGTCGGTTATTGGATCATTATTATTACTTTTGCCTCATTATCCGGCCATGGTTTACCCATTTAACAAAGAAAATATGGTTTATGGCAAATGTTTAGGAAATGATTCGAGAGTAATTGACAAGTCATGCGCGTTCAGAACTGAACATTTATTGTTACTTGAGTGCATGTCATGTATTCAAAGAGTTTCGCAGCAGTGATGAGCAATGGTGTGTGGAGAGGAATTTAAAAAAGAGCTTTTTATGTATGGAACAAAATTAACCCTTTGCACTCCGATGTCGCCTCTCAGGCGCCAACGTAACGACCAGTTCTTTTGTTTCCCTGTTCTTTAAAATAAACGAGAACAGCATGATCTTGTGTTTAGAACATCAATCTTTTTTTCAACTTGTTCTCTTGCAAATACAAAACAGAGTAGGATTTTTTTTTCCTTTATGAGTATAAAAAAAAATCTGTGGAAAAGAACGTAAAGAGGAATAACTGTTCCATAGAAAGAACACAAATCTCAAAGTGTTCTTGGAGTGCAAAGGGTTAAATTTCGGCACAAGATAAGTCAGTCGAACTTCCTAGGTCAACTTTGATGCACATCAACTGCTAACCTAACCATTCAGACTTGCCTCAAGAAATTCAATCAATCTTGATAGGCCTACTCTATCAACCGTTAACCATTCTGATTTGTTACAAGGAGATTCTGCTGAATTTCCTACCTTAAACATCCTACAGTGTTAAAAATAGGTATTCAAAAATAAGTAAAATGTACTCATTTTTGAATACATCGATGCTCATCATGGCTAAGTTTCAATTTTGAAAAAGACATGTTCTTAAAAATGAGTACAATGAGTTAAAAGAGCAAATGCTGGCATACCTAGGCTGCCTTCATAAATTACTTATATCGACAATTATAGTAATCTTAAAAAGGTGTGCCAAAAAAATGGGATGGAAGACAATTGAATTATAAATGGGAAGTTAGACAATTGATTGGAGGGGGAGGATAAAAGTGTACTTTACCATTTTTAGTTAAAACAGATCAAAATAGCATTTTAGTAACTTTTGTAAGATCTTGTGTTTTGTAACTTATAAAAAAATGTAAATATCAGCCATTTTCTTTTATTGCGTCGCGATTTCACAGCGGATACCCAAGAAATAAGACGACCGAAGAGATCCATCCTCTACGTATCCTCTAAATTTTAACAGCCACGGAATATTTCCCCTAGAGAGTTCAAAACAGGGAAACTTTAATTTGGATCACCTCGCCCATTTTACAACACAATTCCCCGTCTGCGAAAACTGGGCAAAAAATCCCCACCCAAACGACAAAAAATAATTGAAAGAGTACAACTTCAACTGGAGTTTGTTGATGGAAAACGACAAACCGTTCTCAATACCATCGGGAATTTCAGGTGAAATAATTCTATTTCGGTTCATCCCTGAGAAAGACGCAAACTTTTCGGACGGCCAAAGGTTGTTGCCTCTGCGCAATTGAATCATCCCTTAATTAAAAGGATGGGGAGAGGAGAACAAACAAATTAAAACGAGTTTCACCATTCTGGCATGCGAAGGGAAATCCTGTGACTCTACACATTGGACGCTTCTGTGAGCAGGGAGGCAGCCGCACCTCGGATTTCGTTTGGTGAGGGATGTTTGGAGTGTGTCATGCAAGAAATTGTTAGTCAATGTTACAAAATTTCGATGGCAACGGCACATGAATTTCATAAATCCCGAAAAAAAATTGAAAGGGGCGCATAACTTGATTTTTTTTATCAATGCGTTTCCTCTTGCCGCGTTTGAAAGACGAGAATGAGCAACGATTATGTCATCGAAATTTTTTTCTGTCGTGAATTAGTTCAAATAAACTGAACCGTCTAGTTTCAAAACCAGATAAATCCACATTTAAAAAAAAAAAAAAAAAAAAAAAAAAAAAAAAGAGTTTTTTTTTTTTAATACTTTAAATTGTTTACATCAATAGTTCTCAATACACTACATCGCTTTGTAAAGCGTTTACGAAAATGAATCTATATGGTTTTGAAGCTAGACGGCTCAACTATTTCTTTTGTAGTACATTTTGATTGGGGAGCAGGCCCGTCACACTGGGGGGTTGGGGGGGGGGGGATGAATGAAATCTAGGGAAGAATAGAAATTGCCGAACTTGTAAGATTACATTTAAATTAGACCTCAGAACGGACACTGCATTGGAATATAAACAACAAATCAATGCTTGTGAGATAACTGTATAATATTCCTTAAAATAGATGAAAAATGATAATAAAACTGTTAATATATATATATATATATATATATATATATATATCATGCGTTATTATGAAAAATGTTGATTAGTTGGAACTGTGAATTTTCAGAACTGTTGAGTTGAGAATTTTGAATATTTAAGTTGGGAGATTTCTTTTTTCAACTCCCCCAAAATATTTTTTGTGGCAGGCACTGTTTAGGAGTCAAGTTATTCCAGAAATTTGCAATAAAGTGCATGATATCTCTATATATTGTACTCCCACTACGTGCTAGCTTCCCTTTTTATCTCAGCATGGCAAAAGGGGCGATAAAACCTTGGCAAAGTTATCTCTAAAGTTTTCATGCAGATCTAGATTTGTACATAAAAGAGTAAATCCTTTTTGTAATATGGCGGACGGAAGTTTTTAGTTGACAGTGTGTCACATATGTGCTATTATCACGTGACCGACTCGCGAAATTCGCGTGATCCCTCGAAAAGAACGCTTTTCCAAAGGGGATTGAGTGAGATTTAAAGTGAAATGGAACGTGGAATGAAAGTCCATGTCGTTCCATATAGCGTCACGAAACAAAAACGGTCAGTTCTTTTGTGATTATTCACTACAAGATTCACCGTTCCAACGGGACGTGTGTGTAGTAAACGAAAATCGACTTATAAAAATGAGAATATAATCCTCGAAAGTTAGAATCGCTTATGCTTCTCAAATTATTTTATGTATTATTGTAATAGACTTATTAAATATTTTTGAAATTAGTGCCAATATTTAGTTTTTTTTTTAATTGGCACCAACTTAAAAAATTTATAATAATATTATTATAAATTTTTTAAGTTATATAATTTATAATAAGTAAAGGAATAATAATGAAATCTTTAAATTTTTTCTACTTGTTCATACAATTAAAAATTATTTATTACCTTTTAGTAGTTCTTTAAAACGAAAGTTGATTTATTTTTTTCAAATGATTATTTTATTTTTCCCTTTTAATTCAGCTGGGGGCTATTTCCCTGCTATTATTCATTAAGAAATTCAACATACATAAGAAAAATATACTAACAGTCGAATTGAGAACCAGTTCCTTGGCGCGCTTGAGTTGGTTAATAAAAAAAATTACAGTATATACTCGCGTATAAGCCGAGAAATTTAAGTCAAAATTTTCATCAAAAAGTTGGGGGGTCGGCTTATACGCAGGTCAGTAAAATTTATAATATAATTTTCCTAAAATGGGAAAAGGGGAGAAGTTGAAATTAAGCGGATTCTTCTAAAATACGCCGATACATTTCCGAGATCGAGAATGTGCGTCACATGTGCTGACTTAAGACCGTTCTACGCATCGCGGCGTAATCGTAACGCAAAATTGCAGTACTCACATAAATAATTAGTTTAACTAAATAAAAAGTATATATTTTGATAAATATTTAATTGGTTTATAGAATTTATGAAGCTAGTATACGTTACTTTAATAGCATTTTGGATGGAAGACTAAGAAGTTGACATCGTGCGAAGCGAATGACACCACTTTAAAGTCAATGTCTTTCTTGCTCGATTGCAATAATTAAACAAAATTTATTTCCCCAATACAGATTTTATTCCTTGATAATATTATGTACAGATATTAATAGTTGTTTTATTAGTGTTGTTGATGGACTTGGCTTTAAAGCGGTAAAATCGGGACGTTGCTAATCGGCGAATTCAAGTACTACTTTCAAGTCATTTATTTCGTAATTAAAAACTAAATATTTTAATAAAAAGTACATATTCATCCATAAAATAATAGTCTTTCCTTGAGCAAACAATTGAGCAACAAAAATATCAAGTAGAATATGTGAGTGTATTTAAAAAATATATATATTTACTTTAAAATAAAGATATGAGAAGATGTCAAAGTCGACAGTTTTGAGTAATTTTTACTATTATCCTATCTCAAAATCTATATTACCTGAAATCTGAAATGCACAACTAATATCGTAAATCACTTGTAGTAAAACAGTAAATCCTAATATGAATAAAACTATTTTTTTATTTTTTGTCATAATATGTAAAAGTGTGTATTTGAGAAAAATATTGAAAAAAAGTGAGCCTTAAGAAAGGAAAAACCTGTACAAGGGGAAATTTTTTTCCAGGAGGGTCAAGAATATTAATTATTTTCTACTAATGGGTTTGAAAATATATCATTTTACAGAAAATTTAATCAGACCAAAATATACAGACTATAATTTCTGTGGATACCAATTGAAATTGGTTTTGAAACATATATTTAATTTTCAAGGAAACTTTTCATTTGCAGGCACATTGAAATGTTATAACTTGTTAAAGTCTCAAGATTAGGGATACTACTCTGTTTCCTGTCCGTGTAATATCTAATTTATTGATAACTAATATCTAATAATTCTTTTCAGCACTGCCGCGGCCAAATGCTCGTTTGAAAATATTTGAATAATTATATTCTAAAGAGCGAACTTACTCACATTTCACTTTTTTTTTCTTCAATAAAGTCTTTGCATTTAATTTCTGATGTGGGAGGGGAGAGGATTTGGCAATAGCCCAATTGCGGCCGAAGCGTTGCGAGTTTACCATAATCTCAAAGAAGAAAACAATTGTTTATTGCCCAGACAAAAGGTTGCCATGGGCCGCAATTGGAACTTTCTGGAGGATTTGTCCCTGAGCGGACACTGTCCATCTTAACCCCCACTCTCCTCCCCCTAAAAAAATCAATGTAAAAAAAGGTGCTTAAAATGAGTACGTGAACGTACTTGGTTTTTTTTTTTAGTACAATTGCATCGTAAATGACAGATGATATACTCAAATTTAAGTAATCGCACTTTCGCAAAAATGAGCAGAGTGATTTAATATTGCTAATCTCAGCTTCTGTTCAAGCCAGCCATCACCTTAACAAAGCAATCTGACAAACTTAAAATATTCATTCAGAAGATAGTTTTCCACATTATTTGATGTCGATTGCTTAAATGTAAGCTGAGTTATTACGATTCAATTATCTTACTTCCCATTTTTTTTAACACATTTTTAACATTACTTGTCTTTATAATTTCTTCACGTCGCCCTGGTAGCTTAACGGATAAGGCTCTAGACAGTGGTGCCTGCAGGTCTGGGTTTGATGCCTGGTAAGACTTGATTGTAATTGTCAATATTTATTGAAAGTGATTTATGAAGGCAGCTTATATAGGAAATCAACTGCTCTTTTTACTCATTCTAATCATTTTTTAGTACATGTTATTTTTCAAAAATGAAACATGTATTCGGGGCCATGATAACCCCATCGAATGTACTCAAAAATGAGTGCATTTTATTTATTTTTGAGTATCTACTTTAAACAGTGTATCAAGTAAAGTGATAATGCCCATATAAAAAAATACATTATCCTTTTCTGTCTTATTATTTTTAATTCATTAACTCACACCACTCAAATTTCCAATGTCAAACATGTATATTTTTTACCAAAACGAAAACTAAGCATTCAAGGCTGAAACTTTGGCATTCATGGCCTTCGTACATGCACAACGTTTGTCATAAGAGGCGTTTGACGGTCAAAAGACAGCAATTTCACAATTTATTGTCAAAGCACATTTTTGCCTGCTGCCTTTCGGCGTTCGATGCCTCGTAACTAGCACCTCAATTCCCTTGTAATAACAGGGGAGTTAACGATCTCCATAGGAACCACAGCCCGGTGATTTCCACGGAAGTTTTTTCAGGCCCCAGCCTTGTTTGGAAGGCTGTCCAGAATCCGCTGTTTCCGGCTGCAATCAACGTTCGCTGATCCCAGAATGCTGAGTGCAGGGGCCGTTCATCCCAAAAGTCCTCCTTCCTGGAATGACCCAGCGGATACGCGTTTCCGAACCTGTGTCCGAATCCGTTGGAACATTGGCGTAGATTTTTGGCGGAAAGTGTCGGTATTGAAGTCCTTCCATTCATTCGCCAGTTGTTTCCAGCCATTGTCGAGGTTGTGTTTGCTGAAGTTGAAGAATGAATCAACATCATTGGAATTTGTAAAGACGACAACTCTGTTTGTGATATCTGAAGAACACACGACTTGGCTTCTGTTTTTCAATTTTCGATTGTCTTTCAAGACTTTGTTAACATAGTGATATCTTAAGGATATTTATATGAATATAACAGTGATATTTAGTTCTGGAACAACATCAAGTTGCCGACTTTCAACTGCTAAAAAGATCAGGATGTGACTATATCAGGTTGTTATTCAAGGCTGGATATTGAAGATTCTTCTTTATCTTGCAGCTTCATCTTGGACTTTGGGATCGTGGACTAAAGGATATTTTCAACATTTTTTCGTTCACCTACATCTGTTTTTATTTTGAAGATGACAACAAAATATACTAGGACGTTTATTACAAAAAGAATATAAGTTATACATAGATGCAATTTTAAATACATTGTTGGAAAATCTAAGTCATGTGCTGCTACGATCTTTGAGGGATAAATCTGAACACTGATATTTGGAGATTTCCCTCAGGGAAAATTTGGTGGAATCCCTACTGGCTAACATCAGCAGATATGAATTGGAATCGGCTTCAAGTGAAATTGACTCCTTTTAGATCTAACTTCAAATGATATCGAACTTTCCTCACGCATGTATTGCAGAAGCAATGAAATGATTTTTTGTTGGCAGATTTTATTGCTCCAAGGTAAGATTTTTTTAAACTTTATTTATTAATATTTTTCAAATTGAAAATATGTAAATGAATGATTCGCAACCTTTAGCCCACGGACCGCTGTGTCAAAAACTAAACAAAGTGCAGACCACCACGGCCCTACCTTCAAAAACACTAAATAAAATTTATACTGAATGCAATTTAGATACGAAATATAAGTTGAAAAAAGAGCATTTATTTTGTAAGCATATTCATTAAAAAAGTATATTTTTTTAAAAACTTAATTTACCTTACATAAAATATAGTATTTTAAATACTGAAAATAACGTCTTTGGAGAAATATTTCGTAAGTTATTAAAGTTCATTCAGTAATAATAATTTAACTCGTTTTCGATTCTAGAGCCACAAGCTTCTCATTTCAATTGCTTTTGAATGCAGAAATCTATATAAAAAGGACCATAATTGACGAATGATAAAAGAAGAAAAAAAATTATTTTAACCAATCGTCGTCATTGTATTAATATTTTTAATTGAAAGCTCCTACATGGGTATACGTAAAAATCTTTGGAAAATTGATTAAATTAAAATATGTTATTTGATGGACCATAATGGAAACGGACAAGTACACGTTATACCGCCAGTTTTTTCAGAAATTTTCATGATTTAGAAGTTCATAAAAAAAAATCTCTGCTTCGAAACATGTTTTAAGTTTAAAGCATTGAGGGAACTTTGAGATTCTTTTTTTACCAAAATTAGATTCTTTCTTTACAAATTAAAATTTTTTACAGTCGAATCGAATTTACAGGTTCTATATTTTTATCATCCTTTAAAGGATTAAAATTAGGGTTAAAGTTATGAAAAACTAATAACTTATTTCCGATTACGAGTTATTTATGATACCATTGCAGTTTATTTTAAATCGCTTTGAATCCTTGCTCTTTGTGTTTTAAATTTTTGATCATAGTTGATAATTCAAGAGATCCATAATTAGATTTCTCCATATTCTATTTTAAAAACTTTCATTGTAACGATGTCAGATATTTATAGATTAACTCAAAGTTACTCTTTAACTACAATATTTGATTGTTAAATGTTTGCTTAATATATATGAAAAATATTAAAATTACTTCTTACTACATATATTTTACAAAGTATTATTACAGATACTTTTCAAGATCCATGTCTTTGATAAATAAGTATAATATCTAAAAGTTTGTTTTTACATCATTTTTGTCTTAAAATCTTTATAAAGTAAACATTGAACTTGTAATGCACACAATCCTAATTATCCTTACCCATATAAGTTCTAAGTCTTTCATTGCTATGGCAAATTTGTTGCTTCTTGTTAGTGAGCGCCTTGCTTAAAACATGTTTTTTCTCAGTGAAACCATGGCTTTGATTTGAATTTGGAAGCGAAAAGAAAATATCCATTACATTATAAAGTTATTCTTGCTTTTTTTTATTATTATTAAAACTGAGGATGTGCTGTATTTCACTTGGCAGTGGGAAAATCACAATTAAATACATTCCATTGTAAAGTTACGCTTGCCCAAAGAGTTTTCCTTTTATTTAAAACAATGGATATGTGCAGTTTGCCTTGGAAGTGAGGAATTCGCCATTAAAGAAGGAAGTCATCCATCCTTGCTCAAAACTTCCATTAATCGGTGAAGAAGTCTATTGTGTGCTTTATTTTGGCAATGAGAAAATCATCATTACTTTTCCCTCTAAGCATTCAGGACTCTACAGTCATTTCTGCATTGTTAAAAATAGGTACTCAAAAATAAGTAAAATGTACTCATTTTTTAGTACATTCGATGCTTTTCATGGCTCCGAATGCAAAAGTTTCAATTTTTAAAAAGACAACCAAGACTTACAGGGAATCGGACCCGGATCGTTAGGCACCGCAGTCCAGTCCCTTATCCGTTGTACTACCAGGGAACGTTAAGAAGTTATAAACAGAAGAAATGTCAAAAAGGTGTGCCAAAAGAATGATAAGTAAGATAATTGAGTTGTAATAACTCAGTTTCCATTTAAGCAATCGACATCCAATAATGTGGAAAACCATCTTCTGAACAACTATTTCAAGTTTCTCAGGTCGCTTTGTTAAGATCGCTTGAACGGAAGCTGAGATTACCAATATTAAATCACACTGCTCATTTTTGAGAAAGTACGATTACTTAAATTTGAGTACGTCATCTCTCATTTACGACGCAATTGTACTCAAAGAATAACAAGTATGTTCAGATATTCATTTTTAAGTACCTTTTTTTTTTAAAAAAAAGTGCGGGTCTCCAGTTTTTTCATCAATGCACATAAATTTTAAATCATAAAAATACTTAATATTGAGGAAAAAAAATAAATCTGAAAATAGAGGTATTTTCAAAAGCTCTATTAAAAGAATTAAAATTAATTTACTTTTTAAAATAAAGTTGGTTGGTTTGGTTTGTTTAATTAACGTCGCACTAGAGCTGCACAGTATGCTATTGGCGACGGTTCGGGGCCTATCTCGAAGGAAAAACCCGGGAACGATGCCCCGTATTTTTAAATAATGGTCAGTTGACGAGGATAACACCTGAGCTGGCACCCGACGCAACCTCAATAGGCGTCAGGACATTGAACCCCGATCAGATTTATCGTGCACCCTTTTTAAAATAAAGACATGTATTATAAAATTACATAAACCATTCTGCAGCGAAAACAAATTTACATTTACAATTGTAATTCCTCGCTGGTTATAGCATAATCTATTGTGAAATCGAGTTTTATTGCATAATAATAACTCTTTTGGTCTTCGTGTGTCACGTCATGCTCAAGAAGTGTATATTTCCTTAGTGTTAGTGATGTCAGCCGTGGGATCCCCTCTCAACAACACTGTGCAGGTCACCCACAGCGACTGCGAGTTGAAGATCCACACCTGCACGAAGGTGGTCAGACCCATGCTCAACGACGTCCGCTACATGTTCCCCACCACCCTCAGCGACGTGGACGTCATGTGCAAGTGAGTCACACGCTCAGCGTCGCCATTACTGTGCTATCCTGACAATGCGTGTTTAAGATAAAATTTGAATTTCATAGTACATATATAGAAATTTGAGAATAATCTGCTATTATTAATGTTATTGACGGTTTTATTCGTTATGATAGATTCGTGTGCTTGTGTTTTAGGAAATCGCGAGGAACATAAGGGATTTAAAAGGAACTCGCGGGCCTCTGTGGCCTAGAGTGGTACTCTCAGGGTTAAAAATAAATTTCATTAACTGATTGAACAATTGACCGTAGCATGACCTATTTTCCAAAAGATTTTGTCTGCGCTTCTCCTTTTTAAGTAGATTATTTTTATGTATATGCTATTGTTAGTTATTTAAAGGTTCAAACTTTATTAAGATTAAAGTAGAGATTTAACACAATAAATTACAATGACATTTTCACAGCCTCTTATTCTGAAGCAGTATTCAAAATAATAAATGTGTTTAAATTTGATTTTGAAGATGGGCAAGTTACTTTTGGTGGTAACAGATGAAAATTTTAAGTTTTGTCTATTAAATTACTTCAAAGTATCGAACGTTATAAAATAAGAGAGGGATGGTACACCGATACTATTGTGTACACATGCGATCATTGCTCCTTTTTTTTTTAACGTTAACGAATTTTCAACATTTGTATGTTTTAAATTCGTGTTAACATTAAAATAAGTCATACTTTTAGAATTGTTGTGTCCGTATGACAAGCGACAGAGTGAAAACTTGCGCGATTTTTCTATCCACTTTCATTCATATATTTATATTACACGAAAGTTATATTTACTTTTAAAATTTCTAATTAAAAAAACTATATCATTTTTACTTTAAAACTATTTTTAATAAAAGGTGTGTAAAATACTTAGTTATAACGAAAAAAAATAATTAAGGGAAAGAACCTTCATTAATTTTCAACCAGAAAAAACTTTTGACAAGGGATAGCTTGAAAAAGAAAAACGTGTAAGCGCGTCAATTTCTACTTTACCGTAAGGTTCAGTTCGTGAAATTCTTTGTACCCATGCCTGCTCCTTGTTTTTGGTAAACTCTATATCTCACCGCATTTGCAATAAGTTTACTTCTTGGAAATATTTTGTTCGTCTTGAACATTTGAACCTGTAAAAGTTTCGTGGCGCCATTATACTTTAGTGTGCTATTTTGGCTTCAATGTGAAATCTCCTACAAATCGTCACTTTCCACATAAATAGTTTAAACTGTAAAATATTCTAGATTAATAGCCGACCTGGATACCTTCTCAAGCTTCTGGGAGATAACTGATTTTAAGTACGAATTAAAATTAAAATCAATCTGACCGCGAATGGTGTAAAGAGTGATTGTTGCAAGTAAAACTTAAACATGAATTGTATCTCGTTCATATTACTAAAATAACGTATTTCTAAGTAGATTCTATAATTATTTTTTCAGAATGTGGAGTCGATTCGTAGACTGTGTCCGAAGGTACATGTCTTCTTGCTCCACAGAGGACCAGAGATCCAAGTTCAACAAGGCAGTCAGCCATTCCATGGACACAGTGCACGCTATCTGCAGTTCAGACAGACACCAAAAAGGTAGGAAGGAACGGAATTGTGCTGATGCTTTGAAATAGGGATGAGCTTAACAGTTACTCTAAAAGAACGGTAGTTATTACGGGGTAATTCCACGCGTGACTTGCACTACATTTGACAATTTATACCACATTGTAAGCTTAATTAAAAAAACCAATTTGCGATTTAAAAAAACTTTTTATGTCAAAAGACATACCAGACATATGTTCTATTTTTTGACAATGTAAACTTTTTTCATTTTATTTAACTTTAATTTTTAAAAATAAAAATGTCACAGTGTGACTTACACTACAAAAAAGGACACGGTTTTTTGGATATCATTTCAATTTACGTTTTCTTCCTCATGCTTTGATATAAAAAAAAATCATGTTATGCCAGTTTTGTTGTATAGGGTTTGAAGTTTAATCAGGTAAAAAATATATTTCTAGATGTGTTTTCAAATTATTTTAATTTAAATTAATCTGTGTGACTTACACTACAACTGAAACGTGACTTACACTACACCTCAAAATTAGCACTGGTAAAATTATATAAATAAAATTAAAATATAACTTTACATAACTTGAAAAATTATAATGTGAAAAACTATAATATAATTTACAATCAAAGTTTCAGTCAGGCAATTTTTTTTTATTTTTTCAACAATTACAACATTTGCGGCACCTGCTTTTTCTGGCCAATGAAAAATATTCCTTGTGCATTGCAAAAATCCACTTTTAATGTAGAGCCTTCTTTAGAAATGAATTGTCCAGCAAAATATTTCACTTTTCTTCTTCCTACAAATGAAACCCAGGCCCGTCGCACCGGGGGGGGGGGGTGAGTCCGGAAACCCTGAAAGTTGGGAATTTCAACTTCCAAAAACCCCGAGTTGGGAAAATTTATGCCTGAAGAAAATTAATATTATTAACAAATTGTTGCCCAACTTGTAAGATTATGTTTAAATTAAACCTCAGAACGGACAATGCATTGAAATATTGGTGCAACAAATCAATGCTTGTGAGAGAACTGTTTAATATTACCTGAAAAATATATAAAAAATCATGAAAAAGGTCGATAAGTTGGAATTGGGAATTTTCAGCATTGTTGGGAATTTCGAATAGTAGGATTGAGAATTTCGAATCGCTAAGTTGGGAAATTTCTTGTTTCAACCCCCCAAAATATTGTTTGTGTAACGGCACTGATGAAACCTATACCCTATTGCCTCTTTTAAGTTCATCTCGATTGTTATCTTTTTCTTAGGTCTTCTCGTTTTTTTGTTCAGTTCTCTAAGAATTACAATATCCTTGATTACTGGAATATTATATGCCTCTTCATAAAAATCTTTATCAAAGATTTTATTTCATTCCTTAGTGCAGTAATTCTTGAATGTTGAGCAGGCAGGTTGACATATCTCCGATGTAAACTGATGTGCTAGTTTCTTTGCAATGGCCTGACATTTATTTGGGCATTAAGGTGGACTTTTCTTGACTCTTGCAATATCTTTAAAAAATGAGCTACAATTTTGATAGGCCTTCTTAGGAGAATCTACTGAATTTGGATTAGAAGGGCTTGGTTCATTTTAAGCGGTTGCGGAAATTCTTTTTTACCTGTATTTTTTTTTATCTATTCCCTCTTTGCTTTAAAAATCCCTTTAATCAACTTTCATTGTAATTTCCACGTTCTTACACCTTTCCTCTTGCTATCTAGATTAATTATCTTTAACTGCTTGAAATATTCAATTTGTTTTTTTCTTTCTCTAATCTCTATCTTTCATTTTGCTACTTTTTCTCCATTTACAGTTTAAATAAGAAAAGTATAATAAATAACAATATTTAAAAATAAGATCACTTATGATATTATTTTTAAATTTTGTTACTGTGCATTTTGTAATCGTTGTTGTTCTACAAACACAGCATATAGTTGTGACTTACTCTACGCTGTGACTTACACTACAGTTTTAATTTATTTAATATTCACTAAAAAATTTCCTTCTTTTAAAAATCAAAACTGCAGTCTGATAGAGATTAGTATAGAGGAGGAAATCACTGATTTTTTTTAATTGTGGCTCAATTAAAAAAAAACTAGAATAATTTTTGTTCTTTTTTTGTGACTTACACTACATTTGAAAAATACATATTTCATTTGGTTCTAAATCAATAATTAAATCAAGATAAATTTTTATAAAGTAAGGAATTTGATTGAACATTAACTGTATTTCTAAAAACCCATACTCAAAATATTCAGAAAATGTAACTTATATTAGGAATCAATGAGTAGAAATAATGCAAATGTAAGCAAGTTTAGTTTCATTGCATAGCAACCATTTTGAATTTGCACCATTGTCACAAAATATGCGCAAAATTTATATTAATGCAAAATATAATAAATTCAATTATTTTTCTATATTATATAAAAATTTCAACTTTGTAAAAAAATATTTTAAAATTCACTCTTAGGACACTTTTACGTGGAATTACCCTACGATATTATTGCCGAATAACAGTTACTTTTAACTGTTAGGTATTTTTTTAGAGAAGGGGGTGGGGGGTAAAATATAAATGTTCGACCTAAATCACTCAAAAAAGACCCTGTAAAAAGTTTTCGTATTTTAGACTAACATGTTCTTTTATAGTACAATGTGACATAATTTAGCACATTATTTCATGCTTATTAGAATATGGCTCAATATTAGAAAAAAAGGATACAATTACAAAAATAACATTACATTTTTATATTACGTTGAGTCATCTTTTTTAACACTAATTTAAAAATTTTTAATCAACTATTTTTAGACAATTTATATAATTTCAGTTACATAAAATTTAAAAATAATATCTTTAATTATCGTAAATTGAAATAATGATATATTTTAACTGTTATTCTAATATCACTCATCCCCACTTTGAACAATTAAATTTGAAATGTTCCTTGCAGTGGGGCCGGAACTTATTTTTCAGAGGTATGGCAGGAAGAAAACCAACGTATTTATATAATATTCTTTTAAAAATAACAATAAGTCATATGGAAGAGATAAAACTATTTATATACATTCATTTAAAAATAATAATAAGCCATATGAAAGAGATAAAATTATTTATATATTCATTTAAAAATAACAATAAGTCATATGGAAGAGATAAAATTATTTATATAAATTCAAAGTCTTCATGCATATTGGATTCGTTCGTATGTTGTAGATTACTATTTTACATGTCAACATACACTGTAAAAAAAAAGTACTGAAAAATGTGTACCTAAACCTACTTGTTTTTCTTTGAGTATAATTGCATCGTAAATGAGCGATGACGTACTCCATTGTAAGTAAACGTACTATCATAAAATTGAGCAATGTGATTTAATATTGCTAATCTCAACTTCTGTTAAAGCGATCTTAATCAAACCTGACAAACCCAAAATAGTAGTTCAGAAGATGTTTTTTCATATTATTTTAAGCCGATTGCTTAAATAGAAACTGAGTTATTACAACTCATTTATCTTACATCCTATTCTTTTGGCACACCTTTTTAACATTTCTTCTGATTATAACTTCTTCAAGTCACCCTGGTAGTTTAATGGATAAGGTTTTGCACTGCGGTGCCCGAGGATCTGGGTGCGATTTCCTGTAAGCCTTGGTTGTAATTGTCTATATTTATTGAAAGTGGTTTATGAAGGCAGTCTATGTAAGCTAGCTTTTATTCATTTTTACTCAATGCACTCATTTTTGAGTACAAGTCTTTTTGAAAATTGAAACTTATTTATTCGGAGCTATATAAGCATACTCAAAATTAGTACATTTTACTTATATTTAAGTACCTATTTTTAACAGTGTACCCTGCCTGGAAAAATTTTTACAACACATAACTTGTCCGAAAGTAGATAAAGCAGATGTCATATCAGTTCCGGCGCCACTGCCTTGTTATCTCGTTTAGAGTGATGGTGTTGCTTTATACAAAATTCATATTAAAAATAAAAAAATAAATCCTAATAATTGGGCGGATTGGCTGCTAAGTAGTATAATCCACAGAAATCTGAAAATGGATTAACAACATTTTCCATTACTTAGCAGCTAGACCTATCATTTGGCCAAGCGGTGTGGGTTTTAGTTTAAAAAGTCGTCTAATAATACATTGAAGGTTATTACACTTAACCATTGTTGCCAACGCGAGTTGCAAACTTTGAAACGCTCTTATATCGGAACTATCTCCCATTTGGCAGACAGTCCGCCCGATTAGCAATAATTCTTCATTTTTAAAGTTAAAAGAAAAACGGTATCGATTTCGATTGATTTTTTTTGTTGTTGATATACAAACTGTTATTAAATCGATTGGTTCTAGTAAGAAATTACATGAGAAAATAATTATTTTAACTTTAAAAAAAAAGTTAGTAATTTTTTTTAAAGCATCACATTTTTTAAAAAATGGTTCTAGTCGTTATTCAATTATAAAAATAGATAGAAATAAAGTTAAGAAAATTACCGAAATGTCTGAGTAAATGGTGGGAATATATTCAAAGTAAGCTTTAAAAAGATAACCAGTTTTAAAGTGATTTTCACAAGGTCGATTATGGCTTTAATTTCTAATCCGTTAAGAGAAACCCCAAGCCACAAATGCTGAAGAAATTGCTAAATTTTTTTACATAAAACGATGCTGTACATTTTTAAGAAGGTGTGTACGAAACTTCAAAGAGGTAAAAGAAAGAGAACATATGTTTTTAGCATGTTTATATACCATCTGCCTACCAACTTTTCGTCTGCTACATTCGTCATTTACTCAAAATATATTTTTTTTAAATGTTGGTCACGTTTAAAATGACAAGACTTTGCAAAAAAATCCCTTAAAACTAAACTGTTAATAGTGTTTGAAACTTTAATGTTTGTTTTATAAACGCATAAATAGCTTTTTAAAATTAAGTTATAAATAATTTTTTTATGAGTTAATGAACACAAAATTTTTAATATATTTTAAGTTGTGAACTTAAAATAAGTTTTTAAAAACAATTAAAACACAAATTTGCAAAAATATCTTCATACGTCTGTAGTATATACTTTGACGTATTTAATCAATTTAATTCTTTTTAAATATTAAAAATATAAGAAGGAATAGTGTTTTTAAAAATATATAATTTATTTAATTTAATATATTTTTTATTTTAATGTTTAATTTACGTAATTTGGTAAAATGAACAAAAGTTTATCTGAATATATAACTTTTTTAAAAAATGTCTTTACTTTTATTATAAAAATAATCAGATTATTTTAACTAGTTTATATTTCAAACAACGTCAAAAGCTACTGCAAAAATACTGAAAGTCTAAAATAATTTTGTTTTATAGAATATGTGGAAACTTGGTATTGTTAAGTTATCGGGAATGGATAATCTAATTGCAAATATATAAATAATTTTCGTTTCAAAGTTTAATTTAACTAACTGCGTAACCTATGATAAGGTACAAAATCAAAAAAATTTAGCTTTAAAACCTAAAACCAATCCTTATCGGTTGACAGTGAAAGTTGGGATAGTGTGGCTTTCAGTATAACAAGCATTAATTCGAAAATTAAAAATCAAACAATTTCATATATAATTTAATTAAAATCATTCACAATGGGTAGAATGTCTATAATTTCACATAAAACTATTCTAGCATTAAATACTAATATAAATTAAGTATTGGTATGCAAATCTAAATTCCGTTTCAAATGCTAACAACAAGCCATTGCAAAAATTGAAATAAATGCATCTAATATACTAACAAAAGTACTTTACAAAAGTAGAAATCAATCAAATGAAAAAGTAGAAAGCACACAATTTCAGATGCAATTGAATGACATAAGTAAAACATCAACAATGGATAGAATGTTGAACAACAATGAAAACTATTATATGCATACATACTAATATAAATAAACATTGGCATGTGCAAGTCTAAATCCATTTTTAAATATTAGAAATATGGCACCGTACAAATTGAAATGAGCGCTTCTAATCTATTAATAAAAAGTACTTTACATATATTTAAAAATGATAATAAGTCGTAGAGAAAAGATAAAATTATTTAAATAAATTCATTAAAAAATAATAAGTCATTTAGAAGAGATAAAATTATTTATATAAATTCATTAAAAAATTATAATAAGTCATATGGAAAAGATAAAATTATTTATATAAATGCATTTGAAAAAAATAATAAGTCATATGGAAGAGATATAATTATTTATATATACAGGTATTCATTTTTAAAATAATAATAAGTCATATGGGAGAGATAAAATTATTTATATAAATTCAAAGTCCTCATGCATATTGGATTCGTTCGTATGTTGTAGATTAAAAGCCGAGACAGTATTTTTTCCATTGATAGAGGGATCCTTTTGCACATTATTTTCAGGAATCTCAGAAGCCTCCTTATCTACTACCGGATGCCCGTTTTGCTTAACTTTCAGCTTCTCCTTCAAGACTTTCTTTTCCGCTTTCTCATTCTTAGCTTTCAAGTGTTTCTTGCTTTCCAAATGATCCCGGGCACTTTCCGGGCCCGAGAAACTCATGTGGCACAATTTGCACACCAAGAAATAACGTCCGCTCTGGAAGTTCTCCTTCCCTTCGGCCTCTTCGTCCGAAGACACATTCTGGACAGACTTCACGGCCACAATCTCCGGGTTGGAGGCGACGAATCCGAACATCGCATCCTTCACTTTCTGCTTGCCGTGGCTGTTGTTGGCCAAGTGAGATTTGAAAGCGAACGGATCTGAGAAGACCTTCCTGCATTCCTTGCAAACCAATTTGTCTCCGTCGGCATCCTTCTCGAAGTAATCTTTCATTTCTTGTTCGGCTTCAGCTCTTTGCACTTCTTTTCCATGCACCGAGCTCATCAAATGGATCTTGTACGGTACAGGTCCACTAAACGACTTATTGCAAACCTCGCATTTGCTGAAGCTGTCTTCGTCCTCGGTTCCCTTCTCAGTGTCCTCATGTTCCTTCAGACTCTCTATAATCTTCAGATGTCGCAGCTTCTTCTTATGATTTGCCCCTTTCATATGCTGCTGGTAAGATTCCGGGCCATGGAATGTCTTGCCACAAGGCGAGCATTGAGCAAATGGCTTCTGGAGAGTGTCATCTGCGTCGCCATCGGGTAAGTCAACTTCCATGAACTCTTTCATCCCCTTGACCTTTTCCTTCAGCTTGTGCTGCTTCAGATGCTTGGCGTGGACGCCTCCTTTCATGTGAGCCACGTAATTCATGTACCCGGACATTTCCTTATCGCAAATATCGCAGTACAGTTCCTCGCCGGAATCGGAATTGATCGAGTCTTCGCTGGATTTCGTCTTCGGCGCATCGGACCCTAACTTCTGCATGACTTTCATTTTATTGAGCATCTTGTAGTGCTTCCTGCTGTTCAAATGCTGCTCGTACATCTGGACGCTGGAAAATATCTTGGAACAGGTGTCGCACTCGATATCCGGAAATTCATCATCCGAGTCGGAGTGAAACCCTTTGTCGAGTTTTTCATTAAATTTTTTCGCCATTTCGTCATTTGGCGCTTTAACTTCAGTTTTATCAAGAAGTTTGGATTCCATTATAGAGTCACTAAAAATAAATTTAAAAAAATTAATACGAAATAGTTTGTATTTTATTTATAATTTTTATTCCCGATGTACAAATTAACCCTTTGCACGCAAGGGACATGTTTGGAGTAAGGGATAAAAATAAGTGTGAAGAACTTGAACGTCCAAAATAATACAAAATAAAAAGTTTCTCTCTATTTAAAAAAAAAGTAAGCCCTAGGGGGAATTTTCAGTTCTTTCAATGTTATTCAGATCGTATCTCAAAATGTAAAAGTCCTAAAATAACGAAATTAGGTGAATTTGTTAAGAAATGTTTGATAAATAAGAAGAATATATTTTTGTTTCAATACTGTTATTGGTTTATAAGTTATTTAATATTAAAGTCGTCGTTGATAAAATTTCGCTTACAAGTAATTTTGTCCGTCGAGTTTCTGAAACACTATTAAGAGGAGAAATCCAATTTTTTTAGGGAGTGTACAAATGGGTTTGAACTGGAAATTCAAGTAAGCATTTTTTTAAATTCGAATTAATTTTGGATTTATAAATTTTTTAAACATTTAAACACGCTCCACTTTTTGAAGTTTTTTCACCCTCATTTTTGAAACGTAATTTCTAAATTGCTATAAGTCATTTAAAATTACGTATTTTCTTATTTTAAAACATATATTAATATTCGTTAAAACTTCCTCTTTCCGATGTTATAAAGATTATATTTCTATCTTTACAATTAAATTAGATATAGTCAATTAAGATAGGTACACAAATAGCGAAGAAGGGACAAAATGTCGGATATTTCGAGCAAATTTTAATTTGCGACTTTTTGTCTCATTGTTTAGCTTGCATCTCAAAAGGTAAATGTCCTAAAATTATGCCAGTTTATTAAGAATATTTTGATAATAATCATTTGTAGCCTATTATTGAAGTTTACAATAATCTAAAAAAGCAAAAGTTTTTCTGTTTGGTGAATTCTGGAACTTTTTAAAAAAATAAAAATTCTGCCATATTCATAATATTCAGAAACGTTTTCAAATATAAAGGCACTTGGCAACTTTTGAAAGTCATCGTCGTTAAAAAAAAAATTTAATAGGATTTAAATTCACAAAACAATATTTTGTTCATCTGTCAGAGTCTTAAAATGAAAGTTTCCCTTGCCGATACTGATTATCACATACAATCAAATGAAAATATCGTATGCTTGGTTAAAACCTACTAAGTCAGCGTTTGGGGTTACTTCCTTTTAAGGATTTAATTTGTTTTAAATTTTTTATAAAAAATTTTACTCTGAGAAGGAAAAGGAAAATATGATACATTATTTTACATGTACGAAGTCTATCCCAAAAAGATTTTAACAATACTTATATATAAGAATGGAGTGTCTGTCTGTGGAATCGAACAAAACCCCTCATTTTGAGTTTTCTCCACGAATTAGGATACACTGATTTCGAAAATCACATTAAATTTTTTTTTGTCTGTCTGTCTGTTTGTCCGGATTTAACTCAAAAAATACTGCACGGATTTTTATGAAACTTCACCATTTGAACAAATTTTTCTTAGTTTAAAATCTGCACTTTGTTTCATGTGGATATCTGCAACCATTCAAAAGTTATAGAACTTTTTCCATTTTCTCTAACATTACGCCTATGAGAAATTTACATCTCGATCTTCCCTACATAACATTATTGCTAAAAATCACCTTGGCGAACAAAAATATTTTTCGACAATACTGGGATAAACGATTTATTTTGATTGATTGATGAGTAAATGTCGCTAAATGAATTAAAAATGTCGCCAAACGAATTAAAAATGTCGCCAAATAATGCAGAATGAATTAAAAATGTCACCAAATGTTTCCAAATGAATTTTAAAATGTCGACAAATATTGCCAAATAAAATAAAATGTTGCCAAATAAATTTTTAAATGTAGCCAAATAAATTAAAAATGTCGCCAAATTAATTAAAAATGTCGCCAAATTAATTAAAAATGTCGCCAAAAGGATTAAAAATGTCACCAAATATTGCCAAATAAATTAAAAATGTCGTCAAAATAATTAACAATTTCTCCAAATCAATAAAAATGTTGCCAAATGAGCTAAAATTGAGGTTTTATATTTAAAAATATCATCAAAATGGCAAAATTAGTGTCCAAATAACAAAATTAACGTCGTTAACAAAAACCTCGCCAACCGAAGGAGGAAGATCAACCAGCTCTTTCGACTGACGCCATGTGTATTCGTGTTCTGAACAACTTAACTTTATGACAATAATGCTTTTTGTTACGGAGTGGAATATTTCTGTGGTGTTGAAATGGGCCACCCTAAAAGTTTAATTTAAGGTTTTCTATATTTATACCTCCATGTAGCTTATTTTTAAATTTTTACCTCAAAAACGTATTATTGGAATTCAAAAATGATTATTGGATATTTAATTTTTAATATTGTCCGTAAATATTGACCCATATTAAATTATGTTGAAAGACGGATATATAGACTCCGGTAACCAATTAGCACAAAAAAAAAAAAAAAACGTTACTAAATACGATAAATTATTTCGATTTGGAACAATGCAATATTTTTTCTTTGATATATTATTGCGTCGCCAATAAAACTATTGAATGTGAAATTTTTCCAAGGGTTTATTGTTACTTTAATTTTTATACAAAAAATATGCAGTTATAAAAACTTTTAGGAATTTTTATTTCACAAAAAGAAACATTTTGCAAAAAACATCAGTTTAAATAGTAGTCGCAATAGCATGTAAAGTCGTGAACATAAAAATAGATTTAGGTATCTCAAAAAAATACTCAAAGTAATTCTGGGTAATATTCAATGTAAATCTGAATTTTGATAAGGTTTCTTTTTCACAGTGCACAGAAAGTGATATGCGATGGCTACGCCGACAAGACAAAATCGCGCACCTCTTGCTGTGAAAAGTGACCACGAGCAACGCCGGGCCATATTGCTAGTACTTATATATAAGAATGGAGTGTCTGTCAGTGGAATCGAACAAAACCCCTCATTTTGAGTTTTCTCCACGAATTAGGATACACTGATTCCGAAAATCACATTTAAAATTTTTTTGTCTGTCTGTCTGTCTGTTTGTCCGGATTTAACTCAAAAACTACTGCACGGATTTTTATGAAACTTGCGCCATGTGAACAAACTTTTCTTAGTTTAAAATCTGCACTTTGTTTCATGTGGATATCTGCAACCATTCAAAAGTTATAGAACTTTTTCCATTTTCTCTAACATTACGCCTATGGGAAATTTACATATCGGTCTTCCCCTCATAACATTATTGTTAAAAATCACCTTGGCGATCAAAAATATTTTTCGACAGTACTGGGATAAACGATTGGTTGATGAGTAAATGTCGCCAAATGAATTAAAAATGTCGCCAAACGAATTAAAAATGTCGCCAAATATTGCCAAATGAATTAAAAATGTCACCAAATGTTTCCAAATGAATTTAAAAATGTCGCCAAATATTGCCAAATTAATTAAAAATGTCGCCAAATATTGTCAAATAATTTTTTAAATATCGCCAAATGAATAATAAATGTCGCAAAATTAATTTAAAATGTCGCCAAACGGTTTAAAAATGTCGCCAAATATTGCAAAATGAATTAAAAATATCGCCAAATGAATTAAAAATTTCTCCAAATCAATAAAACTGTTGCCAAATGATCTAAAATAGAAGTCCTATATTTAAAAATATCATCACAATGGCGAAATTAGTGTCCAAATAACAAAAACCTGGCCAACCGAAGGAGGAAGATAAACCCAGCTCTTTTGACTGACGCCATGTGTATTCATGTTCTGAACAACTTAACTTTTATGACAATAGTGCTTTTTGTTACGGAGTGGAATATTTCTATGGTGTTGAAATGGGCCACCCTAAAAGTTTAATTTAAGGTTTTCTATATTTATACCTCCATGTAGCTTATTTTTAAAGTTTTACCGCAAAAACATATTATTGGAATTCAAAAATGAATATTTGATAATTAATTTTTATAAGAAATATTGTCCGTAAATATTGACCCTTATGAAATTATGTTGAAAAACGGATATACAGACTCCGGTCACAAATTGGCACAAAAAACACACACAAAAAACTTCACCAAATACGTTACATTATTTCGATTTGGAACAATGCAATATTTGTTCTTTGATATATTATTGCGTCGCCAATATTAAAACTAATAAACGTGAAATTTTTCTACAACGGTTTTTTGTCACTAAATGGTTAATTTTTATACAAAAAATGTGCAATTTAAAAAAAATTTAGGAATTTTTATTTAATAAAAAGAAACATTTTACAAAAACATCAGTTTAAATAGTAGTCGCTTTAAATAGTAGTCGCAATAGCATGTAAAGTCGTGAACATAAAAATAGGTTTAGGTATCTCAAAAAATACTCACAAGCAATATTATAAATCTGGATTTTGATAAAGTTTATTTTTCACAGTGCACAAAGAGTGATATGAGATGGCTACGCTGACAATACAAAATCGCGCATCCCTTACTGCGCAAAGTGACCACGAGCAACGCCGGGCCATATTGCTAGTACTATAAATAAAATTGCAGTTTTAGGGCAAGTGTAGATAAGCGTTTGTTTAATAAAAGTTTATGTCTGTAAGTTAAGAGCTTAATGTTTTTTTTAGCAAAAAAGTTTTAATGAACTTTTTTTTATATAAATTCATAGTTTTGTAAACAAAAAGAAGACGTTTTGTATACAGAAAGTATGAAAACACTTGTCTTATAGTAAAAAAATATATCAACTATACTTCTTAAAACAACAATTTTTCCACTAGAATATATAAGTTCTTATATAACAGTATGAATTGAGAACAATTTTTGCAATAAAAGAGAATTTGACAATAAAACATAAAATGAAGTTACGTTCGTTATTGCTTCATCGAGAATGTCAACGTTTTTATCATATATCCAGAAAAATACAAATTTACCTTGTATTTAATTTGAATTAATTAGTATTTTTTCATATTCGTTTAAAATTTACATTTTTTAAATGTATTATAGAAGATTTTAAATAGTAAGTAAAATTACATTAAATATTAAAAAGAAAATTTCCATATGACACCACCATTAAAGATATTTAAAGTAATTTTACTTTTAAAACTATTTTAACGTTTATTTATTGCGATATGTTGATATGAAATTTATATATTTAAATGTAAAATATAATTAGATTCTAATAATACTAATAAAATAATAAGAACAATTAAATATAAAAATTATTACTACCCATAGTATGAAAAAATACTCATTAGCGCATTTTCTAGAATTAATTTTGTTTCGCATACCCAGAAACCAATTAAGCACTAAATTTAAAACTACAATGAAATATACAAAATTACTTTTTTCAAACTTTAAAGAATTAAGATTACAAAATGGATCTTATATGGCGTGCAAAACAAAAAACATTCTTTCTAAATTCTTTTTAAAAGAATTTTCTTAATAAAGTGACACCAAAAGTTTAGAACTTTGATTACTAGAACTTTCGAAATCTGACGTTCAAAGTCAAATTTCTCATTGGAAAAAAATTGTAAAATACAATTCTGTTTTACAAAACCGTTCATTTATTTTATTGAAAACATAATAGTATATTGTTATTTATTTCTGAGGTTTATAAATAATTTTAATAATTATTTTTCGAAGGAAACCTACTACACGATTCATAAATTAGGTAACCTGTGAGAATTATAGAATTTTTAGTATAAAAAGGCAACTTTTAAGTAAAATTAGTAACTTGAATAAAATAGAATAAATAACAATCATAAAATTTTAATATATTTGATTATTAATGGACTGTTTTTCTTCCTAAAAGCAAGCTATAATCCGCCATTTTGAAAATCCACTATATTGTGTAATTTATTTCCGTTGAAATAGTACACCTGCTAATATTATTCTAGATCTGTTTTGATTCAGGAACCTATGATGTATCTTCTTTATTTTTAAATTATTCAGCAGACGATTTTTTAAAATTTAATTTAAAATGTTATATTTAACTTCGAATAAAACTAGCAAATGGTGGCCAGTTTTGAACTGAAATATGTTCTTTTGTTGCAAATTTATTTATAAAAAATAAAGGTATGTTACTTCATTATATTAACATATAAGCAGTATTAAATATATTGTAGTTAGTTCTTGTCATTTATAAGCTCGAAATTCATATTTTATAAAATAATTGCACTTCTGGAGGATTGTTAAATTTTTACAAATTTCCTATTCTTTGACATTAATAATTCATAAACCTATTTGTCCCAATTTGCAAACATTGAAAAAAAAAATTAGAATTTTACTAATTTTTTCATTGGAATGTATTAAAAGAATTCTATTCAATACGAATCCCAGGAATATTTATAAATAATCCGACTTTTCTAGTTTACACACATAAGTTTTTATGTATCTAACTATCATATTTTTTTTCTGTTGTATACTCAAATAAATCGACATTTGGACTTGAAATTAAAACACCCAGAAATTAAATTTTTTGGTAAAATGTACTGAAGTACATTTGTTTTAAAAGAACGAGATTAAAACATAAGTTTAACATTGTGTAATTCAATATTTAACTTCAAAAATTTTGTAATTGACTTAAAATTAAAGCTAAAACTCCCAGAGTTAATTGGATAATTTTTTTTCCCGATACTTTTCAAAATTTTTTCGCCTTATAATTTATTCTTAACGATTGCGTATACGAATTTAATTTTTACTACAATAATTTTTTTAATGTAACTATGGAGTTAAAATGTATTTTTAACAAACATTTCCCGAAGGCAATTTATAATCTAAATTCCATGAGTAAACAAATACAAAAAACTTTCATTTGATTAAACTTGACATTTTTGGCCATAATAATTTTTAACATAGTCACAATATTATAGCTTCTTAAAGTTAAAATTCCTTAAAAAATAATTGAAAAAACAAAGTATTATTACAAATGCAAAATTTAACATGGAATACAATAAAAATTTAGAATTGTAATTTTTTTACCATTCGCGTGTAAAGTAAAATACGGCATTTGTTTACGAACATTTAAAAAATAAATCTTCATTCTCAATAAAAATACAACTTCAGAAAATATAAGTTTCAAGTAATTTTTTTTTTACCTTGATAAGCTGTTTGATGATATTCAGAACACAGTCGTCTAATCTGTTAAGAATGATTTCTGAAATTTTGAATCAAAAGAGGCTTATATACTTCGAAAAATGCGAAGCAAAACTGAAACTACTTGATAACGAGTAGAAAAGGAACCTTATCTAATTTCGACCTTGACACTTCGTTTTCACTCGCTGTATGCGCATGCGCTTGTTCGTCCGAAGTTGGTTTGGGTTCGGATTCACTTTGCCTTGTTGCAGGGGGTGTCTTGCTTTGAGTTCAAGTTCGTTAGAAAGATGGTTCGTTATACTTTACTTTAAGTTCAAGTTTCGTTATGCTTTGAGTTCGAGTTCCGTTGTGCAGAAAAAATACACCCTAAGAGTGTATCATTGTTTTTTATGAGGGGGGGGGGGGATTTTGGCAAGGAAAAACATTTTTATTTACAATTAAGAATACTAATGCAGTAGTTTATTGGGTAGTGATTATTGTTAATTGTTACAAATGCATTTCGAGGAAAGCGTAAGTATTTAACAGATTTATTGCCATTTAACTTTATATAAAATTGCTAGAAAGGGGATAGTTACTAGCTTTAAATAACAAATGCCCGAGCGATTTTTTTTTTATTTTTAACCAAATTAAGCGCGCCAACCCAAAGAGCCAAAGCGGAGGCTATCAATTCGACTTGTATTATTATTTTTTTAATGTATGTTCGCGCGTGATTTTTGGATAATTGTTTTTATTGGGTAGGGGATGTATCATTTGTGCACTTTTTTATCAAAAATATCCAGTTATCCGACATTTAACTATTTGGAATTCTTATTTAACCGGACCGTTTGAAAAAATATTCTGTAACTTTTATGACACCGGGCCGTTTGAAAAAAAATAAGATATTGTTCAATTCTTTTTTTTTGTAGGACAGAGAAAATTCCCTTAGGCAAAAAATGCAAAAAAAAAAATGTTATCCGGCTTGGGAATGACCCAGTTGCGGCCGAAGGGAGCCGGGTTACCATATTTTTTGAAAAAAGAAAAACAATGCGATTTTTCCTTCCCCCTCGTACGATATTGAAAAGAAAGTGTACGCAAGGTCGAAAGACAGCCATCTTTGGACACAATGAGTTAACCTTCATTTGTAACACAAATGAGTTTACGCAATCTTTGAAAGTTTCATGCATATCAAATAGTAAAATAAATAAATAACTTTTCCCAAGAGAGCGATACAGTAAAATATTGAATTGCATTTATGAAAATTGAAGACAAAATAAAACGTTTGTCTGACATAGATCTTTAAGATTTATACTATGTTCTCAGAAGTATAAAAAATTAATCTGACTTTAAGTGACAAAATGTACCTTAAAAAGTTTTAAGCACTTTATTGGTTATTTATTATATAAGAGTAAAATATAACAAATATATCAAAAAAAATATTTTGTGGATAATTATTTGGACTATGCTTTAGGTTTATGCAGTAAGTAGTTGGGATAGTACTAAAATATCAAAACATATAAAAATCATACTTATTGATTTTGAACAAGACTAATTTAAAAAATTTCATCCTGAAATACTAACTATGTGTATAATTCCTATACAAAGTACTACTATTCATCACGCAATGCATATAAATAACATAAAATATTATAGATATTTATTCTCAAACGGCATTAAATAATTTACAATTTGGATTAATAATTAATTTTTTGACGTGAAACACCTTTAAAATCACCTAATACTTGGAGCATCAGATTGAACACCATATATTACTCTTTTAGGATTATCCATTCCAACACTTTTATTCCCTGAAAAGTATAACTATGTATTTACATAAATTTGTTTTTGTTCAAAAGGAAATTAGCCGCCAATGCGTGTAAAATGTGGTAACAATGCAAAGCGTGTACGAAACGTGGAAGGGCGTGGACAGTTTGTTTATCTTCATTTATTGGATATGTTTTGGTTGCAAATACCATCAAAAATAGGAATTGGTTTCCTATTTTTGATGATATTTGCTAAAATTACGTTTAACGTATAATCCTTCTGAAAGTGCTTCAACAAAGCCACATCGTAATTTTTTAGGATGAAATAATTTTATATGTACAATTTATGTCGATGAGACTAGCACCCCCGTCGGCGGAAGTCAGCCTAAGTGCCCACCGGGGAATTTCTGGCGCCACCACTGTCCGAGCAGTCGTTTTTGCCTCTTAACCCAATTTCGGATAGTCGTTTTGAGAGTCTTCTGTAAGATTAATTTTTTTTTCACTGAAATTACACCTAAATTAAATCCAAATTAAATTCTGCAAATAATATAGAAAAAAAAACATGTATAAATTCAATAAAACCTCCCGAAAAACGCATTTACAACTTTGTTACATACTAGGGGGCTCCGCCCCCTGCTCCGCTAACGCTTCGCCAACCCCCGGAGGATTGCTACGCAATCCTCTTTAGTTTGCTTCGCAAACTATATCGGCTTCATACACTGTAGACAATGACAATGTGTCCTAACAACAATACTTTTTTTAGTTATATAAATTATTACTGGCAGTGCCATCACATAAATTTATTTTTGGGATGTTGAGACAAGAAATTTCCCAACTTAACGATCCGAAATTCCGAAAGTGAACGATTCAAAATTCCCAACTTAAAGACGTCGGGTACCAGCTCTAGTGTTGTTCTCGTTATCTGACCATTGTTAAAAATATGAGATGTCGTTCCCGGGTCTTTTCTTCGAAAAAGGCCTCGAACCAAAGCGTCCTGGATGTAGTAAGTAAATACGTATCAATAACCAATCAAGGGCGCTTTGCTCGAACCAACGCCAGTAGTTCAATGTGCAGCTCTAGTGCGATGTTTATTAACCAGAACACACTTACCGATTCGAAATTCACAACGCAACAGTGCTAAAAAAAAATCCCAATTCCAACTTATAGACATTTGTCAGCTTTTTTATAGGTAATATTAAACAGTTCTCTCGAAAGTATTGATTTGTTGCACGCATGTTCCAATGCAGTGTTCCGTTTTGAGATCTCATTTAAGTTTCATCTTAATACAAGCTGGTCAATTTCTAGTCTTCCGTCGCTTTCATTTGCTAATAATATTAATTTTCCTGAGGCATAAATTTTCCCAACTCAGGGATTTTTAAAATTCGAAAACCCCAACTTTTAAGGTTTCAAGTTTACAGGGGGGCCCCCACACACAGAAACGTTGCCGCCGTTGTGGTGGGTCTGATAACTGGAAAAGCTCAACTGCAGAACTGTTTCAACGCAATTGTTTCTACTCATTGAAAAGCGAAACGTGTAAACAAACAACAGCATAAAACGCGCCAAGCAAAAATAAGCCTATAATTCGCCAACTTTTATTTATATAAAGTAAGATTATTGAGAATTGGCGCTAATAATAATTCCCCATTAAAATATATATTAAGCTACGGAATTTGGATTTACATACATGTTGGCATTTTGCCAACGTTGGCATTTTGCTCCGAAATATCTTTTAATAATAATTATAGTACTTCACATAAATAGTTACATCTAATTTATTTTTTAAGATAGAATTTCAGTTTTCATACCGTTAAAGAAAGGAAGATTTTACGAATATAACTATATTTTTTTAACGGGAAAAAAGTATATTTTTGAACTACTTAGAGCAGTTTTAATTTATCTTTTGTGAATATACGCATAAAATTTACGATTATTTCAGACATTTCGTCAATGATTTAAAAATTTATAACTACAAAACTAAATCGAAATTTCACAAACGCTCTGGATCATTTGTAGCCAATAGTTTAATCTATACTCCTAATTTTTTATTTATTTTTTTGTTGAAAATTGGAAGACAAGTATACAAAAATGTATGAATTGTTTTCAAAATTTTCTAAAATCATGACTTTAACATAAAATAACGTCTAATATACTGATCGTATTGAAAAACAAATATATTCATCTTATTACCTAAACATTTCTTAATAAACTGGCATAATTTCATAATTTTAGGACATTTACTTTCTGAGATGCAAGCGGAACAATGAGACAAAAAGTTGCAAATTAAAATTTTCTCGAAATATCCGACATATTTATCCTTCTTCGCTACTTTTTATACCTATCTTAATTGACTATATCTAATTTAATTGTAAATATAGGAATATAATCTTTATAACATGAGAAAGAGGAAGTTTTAGCGAACATTAATATATTTTTTTTAATAAGAGAATATGTAATTTTAAATGACTTATAGCAATTTAGAAATCACGTTTCAAAAATGAGGGTGAAAAAACTTCAAAAAGTGGAGCGTGTTTAAATGTTTAAAAAACTTATAAATCCAAAACTAATTCGAATTTAAAATGCTTACTTGGATTTCCAGTTCAAACCTATTTGTACACTCCCTAAAAAAATTGGATCTCTTCTCTTAATAGTGTTTCAGAAACTCGACGGACAAAATTACTTGTAAGCGAAATTTTATCAACGACGAATTTAATATTAAATAACTTATAAACTAATAACAGTATTGAAACAAAAATATATTCTTCTTATTTATCAAACATTTCTTAACAAATTCACTTAATTTCATAATTTTAGGACTTTTACATTTTGAGATACGATCTGAATAACATTGAAAGAACTGAAAATTCCCCCTAGGACTTACTTTTTTAAATATTACTTCAATTTTAAATAAGCAATAAAAAATAAATGCGAGATCGAAATTTGTACATTGCACGATTGAATTGAAATAAATTATTTCTGCCCAGCTTCTTTCAAAATGCTCTTTTGTTGTTATATTGCATGTTCCGAATGAGATGTTTTGTTTATTTGTGATAATTGCTGTAATAATAAAATTGAAAGTTGCATGAGCACATTGCTTTAAGATTAATATTAAATGCAAAACGGCATTTTTTTTAAAGTGTACCATAGGCGTCAGTAGCATTCTGGTATGTGTTGCATTTTTCAAATCGAGCATTGAGAATGGTAAAAGTTGTTGATGGTAGCAAAATAATTAAATAAATTATGAAATAGCGTAACTCATAAAATAGCTTTAAAAAAGAAACCGAGAGGAGCACTAACAAACTTAGATATTTAAGTGAATAGGAAAAATAAACAGGGAAAACACATTTTTATCGTTATACTTAATTACTGATTAATATTTTAACAAAAAAAATTGACTTTAATATAGGGCAAAATCACATCAAAGTAAACTTTTTCTCAAAATTTCAAAATCACAGTAGATACATAAATGATACCTCATTTTAAAGGTGACAGTTTGCAGATTTTAAATATGTATTCCATGCTTAAATAATATAAGTACTTTTTGGTTCACAAGTTCATGTTTAGACTCGTCTCACTCACTTAGAAGCATGCAGTGCATATCTGATACCGATTGGACTATAACAGTGAAAGGGATAATATCAAACAATATTCTTCTTTTAGCATGTTTTGTTTACATAATAATTAGGGGTTCTAACTTTGATATTAAGATTTTTTGTAACTTGTTTGGTATGGTTAAAAATGCTAGTGATTTTTTTTTTCTAGATCTTAATTGTACGTCCGTTACTATTTTTGGCTTATATTGATGCTGCAACTTTATTTTTGAACTGAAAAACTTGAAACTTTAGGTTTACTTTTTATTTGACTTAAGTAACATTATACTTAAAAAGAAATTTTATATAAAAAAAATAATTGGGTAAATCATGGTAACGGACGTACCAGTACGTCCGTTACCAAAAACCATGCATTTTCATAAAGTCAATTTTTTCTCGATAAAACCAATTTAAAAGTGTTTATATTATTTTCTGATTGAAATAAACTTATATTTTTAGAAGTTCATCATATATTCTATTACAAAATTTAAAACTAATTATTTTTAAAGATAGAGCAAAATCAAAATAACGGACATACTTTTTGCAAGAATAACAAAAATGTTTAAATTGTTTTAATCCTTATTTATTAATTGTAGGCAAACATTTTGGTATGTTTAAAAAGAGCACAAAATTAACTTTCACAGTGATAAAAATTTCCATTCTCATGGAAAACTGACTTGAGAAATATACATTTTTGAGTATGGTAACGGACGTTCTAATTTTGGACATGAGTTACACAAGCATGCTAATTGAGGCTCAATTACTCTGAATTGATAAATCTCTTTGACAAATATATAATTTTTTCAATGATTTGAATGCACTAAGTTAGAAAAACAATCACAACATTTCAAGAAAAAGAATATTATGATGATAAAAATGACGTCCGTTACCAAAAACCATGCATTTTAACAGTCAATTTTTTCTCGATAAAACCAATAAATTTATACATTTTATCAGTTCATTACATATTCTATTACAAAATTTAAAACTACTAATTATTTTTAAAAATAGTTTTTTTTAAAAATCTTATCATAAATAATATGCAGAACTGTGTGTAATAATTCTACTAAAAAAACTATATGTGACAATTTTATGATATCTGTTTAATAACAACATGGAAAGAGTATAATTTTAGTTGAATAGTTTATCTTTAAAAAACACATTATTGCTTATTAATGCAGTTTTCAGAAAATGAATTTTTTCATTTACTTCAATCAATCGGCTAGTGTCACCTTTTAAAGCATGCTAGGTGTTGAAAATACCAAAATGTTTTTAATCATATTTGAATATTATATAATTCTTAATCTCTGAATATTATGAATATCTTGCATATACTTGAATTACAGAACACCAGAATATAACTTTTTGGGCTCTTTACTAGTTTTTTAATGATCGTGAGTGTGGATGGGTTAATTAATTATGGTTTGAATTACTTTAAAAAATATCAAGATGATTTGTATGCAAGTGTACACAAATACTGCCAACGAAGTATAGACTATCGTATCGGAACAATTTCCCAATGTCTATCTGGTTGTCTTTTAAAACCAGCTACTCCTGACAAATTAACCACCTTCAGGCAAACTATTCAATTTATGTTATTGTAAAAATAATGCTTTCTAGTTTCTTGATTTTGTGTAACTTGTACACATGACCTTTAGTCTCATTGGCTGTACTAAATATTATGTCCTCAACATCACCTGATTTAATAAATTTAAATAGTTGAATAAGGTCTTATCCAGTCCTCTGATTGAGTGTATACATGTTTAAAGATCAAGTCGGTCTATATTTTTAATTCCTGAAGTACCCTAAACCAATTTCGTAGCCCTATGTTGAACAAATCAATATATTTTATCGCTAGCATTAATTTCAGGATCTCGTAGACACTAAGCAGCATTTGAGTTTTTTAAAAATTAAACCCCTTTACCCCCCTCCTTAAATATGGTAAATCAACCTTATTATTTGGGGACTCATTGAATCTTCATTTCTAGTACCTTAACAAGGTTATTCCCAAATTTTTGTGTATGCACACCATTTGTCAAAGAAAAACCTATTTTACCTGTACTAATGTTATTATTATGCCATTAATGTAATTATCTTGTTAAATTAATTATTTTAATATGTAAAAAATTCTTGCCTATAATTAACTTTTGTGTATTATTGATATTCTTTACAAAATTATGAAAAGAACATGAATTTTCAAAAAAAATTTGGAAGAGGTACGTCCGTTACCATTGCTGGTACGTCCGTTACCGATACAAAATATTTTTTTTTACCATCATAAAATTATTTTTTTCGAAATGTTGCGATTGTTTTTCTAACTTAGTACATTCAAATCATTGAAAAAAATATATATATGTCAAAGAGATTTATCAATTCAGAGGAATTGAGCCTCAATTAGCATGCTTGTGAAACTCATGTCCAAAATTAGTACGTCCGTTACCATGCTCAAAAATGTATATTTCTCAAATTAATTTTCACATGAGAATGAAAATTTTTATCACCATGAAAGGCAATTTTGTGCTCTTTTTAAACATACCAAAATTTTTACCTACAATTAATAACTGAGGAGTAAAATAATTTTAACATTTTTATTATTCTTGCAAAAGGTACGTCCATTACTTTGATTTTGCCCTATATAATTCAAAGAGAAAATATCCAATTAAGGTATGCCCAATAGATGCTGAGATTTGTGCAGAAAAATTTGACTTTTAGACAACAGAAAAATACAAAGGAAAAACACTTTCATAGTATCAAAATATCTTTTAAGATTTTGACAAAAAATTCGACGTTTGAACCTTGTTCTGAGTGAAGACTATGATGCCACCAAGTCACATTTAAATTATTAAATTTCTCAGAAATAAGAAATCCAACACAGATTTCTCTATAATTTTATTGTTACTGATTATGAATTTATTGTGATATTTTCTTTCTTTTCTTTACCTTTTATTCTTAGATTACCTGGAGAGCGCTCATTGTTTCCGTCGCGTCTCTGTCCACAGCTGTGGACGATACTATCGACCTCTAGTGGCGCAGGTGGCAAACAGAGAGGCCGAGGACACTCACATCTGTTGGTATGGTGCCCTCTCTCTCTTTGCATTTAATTGGCTCATAACACCGAATTGCCTCTAATGCTTGCAGTTTTGTGATAATTTTTACATAAAAATTATTGCAGAAGTAGATAAAAAATCGTGTATACCTCTGTCGGAATACGTCCAGGAAGGATTTACCTAAAACGTCATTTCATCTGATTTTGCAGTGGCGGCGATTGGATGTTAAAAGCGGAAAGTTCCAATTGCGGCCCATGGCAACCTTTTGTCTGGGCGATAAACAAATGTTTTTTTTTTTGAGAATATGGTAAACCCGGCTCCTTTCGGCCGCATTTGGGCTATTGCCGTTAAAAGTGAGGGGTAAGGTCAAAGGGGGATTTTCACTAGAAGAAATTTTTTGTCTCGAAATTGAATTGTTTATCTGCGTAATTTGTAATCAAGCTTGAAAACTGTTTTCTAAATATCTAGGCAAGAAAAATATGATACAATGTGTGTGTTTTGAAGTTCAACGATGTGTTCTAACTTCTTTTTTAAGAAATGGGAATTTGAAATTTTATTGTCCCATTTTTTTTTCTTTTTGGATAAAGCATTTAACTTTTGAATAAATTATTAATAGATGTGGTCAATAATTTAAAAAAAAAATCACGCAATTATTAATTTTATTGTTACGAAAATTTTGTAATACAATTGACTTATTTTTTTGTAAAGTTTTAGAACAAATAAGCAAAATCTGGAATGATCACTCAACTTTCTATAGCCTTGTTTTGCGTAATTTTTTGACAGCTATTTAAACTTTAGTTACAGAGATTGTAGACTTCAAATGACGACCTAACCTCGTTTCACAACTTGCGATGGACGTATTTGTTCAGTAAACGCGTTCTCATCTGTAGTAGTGAGTGTGGAGGAGGTTAGGGCACGAAATTTTTCCATATTTTGGCAATGCAGTAAAACAATTGACTTAATTACCTTTTAAAAATGCGGCAACAAAAGGGTGCTAAACAAACTTGTTCCGTTGTCTGATTCCTCTGCCCTTCAAAGCAGACGAATCAGACGACGGAACAAGTCTGCCCTTCAGGACAGAGGAATCAGGGGGCTGAAACAATAAATTCCCCAACTTAAAGATTCGAAATTCCGCCCTCAACATTGCAAAAAAAATCCAGTTCCAAGTGACTGGCATTTTCATCTTTTTTTTTATAGATTAAGTAGAATTAAAGGCTTAAAATAACAGTAGAAAGCTACTATACATGTGTTTATATTGTTTTAGTTCATTTCATTTATTTCAGAATACTTTATTTGAAAATAATTTATGTATGAAGATAATTTGTAATTTTCCTGACAGAAAACTTTATATTGATTGAGAATTTTATGCAAAAATCCTATATGAATTATACTTAAATGAACCTTAACTCTTAACTAAAAAAAAATGCGAAAAATTAATTTTCATTTATGTAAACAGGAAGGAATACGTTGGCAGATGAATATCGAAACAGCAACAGTTATCATTGCCATTAACTACTGTCACGGTGGATATTTTTATAAAATAATATCTACTTTTATAGTTGGTTATATTACTGTGTTACATAACTATTATATAACTGTGTCTTAATATACCATTATGTACGGCCAGTGATATATCATAATGGTTACATATTCTTTACATTGTGCCCAGGTGACCGATAAGGATTTCTTAGTGAAAGAAAAAGTGACTATATTATTTTGAAAAAAACAAACTAATACAAATGTAAAGTATTAACTTGATCACTAAAATTAAGTATAAAAGAGGATGATAAATAAAGGGTACAAACCAATTCTGTAGAGATGCATCATTTTATTATTATTGTCAAGTAGGTAGAAGATTCGATCATTTTGATGTCGAGGTGCAAGGGTTCTTATTTTATTAGCAGAGGAGCAACCGAAACACCAAAATAAAAATGATTTATATACTTTTTTATATAGAAAGAATTATAGCGTAACAAAAAGGCGACAAGCCCCGTTTTTTTAGGTTTGAAACAAAGCAAAATGTTGGAAAATGTCTTGAAGACGCCAGTTGTTACTAAAAAAAAAAAAAAAATGGAAGAAAAAGCATAGCAGAAATATTCAATCCCCAGGGATTCATAAAAAAATAGCATATGTGACGTAATGACTAATCATTGCAAACCCCCGACATGATGCCTAAAGTGTGCACTGAGAAAAAGCAACGAGATGCGTGGAAAAGAACAATATCTGTAAAATTACAAAGAAGAGGGGTCGGAAAGCATTTGCTTTGCAAAACAAAAAAGAAGTATTGATTCAATAATTAGAAATATTACATGTAAAGGGTTGACTTACAAGAGCAACACCACAACTACTTTTAACAGTACTCAATAACTATTTTTAAAATTAGTAAATCACTCCCTAATTACGAACTAAATTAGTTAAAAAATTTATAGTTATGGCAATTTAGAGATCTAATAAGCGTTTTAGTTGACCAAAACAAGTAAAGAATAATATGAAGGCTACGTGATCTAAAGTATAGTGGGAGTCAAAGACTCGACATTGCATAGTATTCTGCAACTCATTCAAAGGAATGTCTTTACTTTTGAACAATAAATATTAACTTCTATAAATTCAATTTAAATTGTAAAAGCCATTTTAATTCAAAGTTGTAAAAGATTGAATAACCAAATTTATCTTATTATAAATATTAAATTAAATTCAAAGTATTTAAAAATTCTTTAAATGGTAAATTGAAAGTTAAATCATATAATATAACTTTGACAACAAAGAACAAACACTCAAAAAGGATTTGACTTTTAACTTATTCTTTATTCGTTGTAGAATACTGAAATGTTAGTGCCAGAGTAAGATTCATTGCTTGGTAGAGGGAAGTCTCTTGATAATTCAAGAGATATGAAAGTTATAAAACAATTCTTATTAAGCTCTTGGTTGCGAATTTCAGTCATATTAAATTTAACAAATATTTAAGAAGGTCTGAAGTGAGGAGGAGATTACATCGCAGATAAACGAACTCCTTGGCCGGTAAAATAATATAATTTAGATGATGTCACAAGTAATGTGTATTTTAAATGACAGTGGACAAATTTAATAAGTAATTTTGCAATATAAACTCAAATTGGGGATTTTTCTAAATATGAGGACACTTTCTTTATAAATAATAATGATATCCAATAAAATACGTAAACAATCAGAAAAAGTTTTACTAATTTAATACACAAATGCGTCACTTGAAATACTTCTTGGAAATACAACTTTTTGAAAGAAATTTCTTAACTTAACGGCGCCAGAAGCCTCAGGTGTTGTCCTCGTTATCTGACCATGGTTAAAAAATACGAGGCATTGTCCCCGGGACTTTCCTTCGAAATGAGCCCCGAACCGTTGCCAATAGCCCAATATGCAGCTCTAGTGCGACATCCAATGCAGTGTCCTTTGTATAATTTAAGTTTAATCTCACAAATTGGACAATTTCTAATCTTCCTTCGCTTTCATTTGCTAATATTATCAATTTTCTTTGAGCTTAAATTTTCCCAAATCAGGGATTTTTAAAACTCAAAATTCCCAACTATTAAGGCTTTCAGCTTATTGGGGGCTCGAGATCCCCCCCCCCCCCTCTTCAAAAAAAATCCTCCCGGCGCAACGGGCCTTACGACCGGAACAAAACCGCAAATCACAAAGAGTAATAAAACAAGATTTATTATCGAAATAATGTCAAAAATGCTCAGACCTTAGGCGTCTATAGGTTACGCAATACTACATTTTAATGTAAAAAGGCATTAAAGTATTGATTGTATTTAAAAAAAAAAAAACTGAATGAGCAGAATCGAGTATTTATTTGGGCGCCAATGAATAACGACATAACGATTATATTAGTAGCTGTCTGTCTGGAAATCTGAAAACATTGCTTCTCAATTTATATAAAGCATTTATTGGACAATTTCTAATTTTCCCTTTATAACCTTGTTGTTTTCGCTTTCATTTGTTAAAAATATTAATTTTCTTCAGACATAAATTTTCCCAATTCAAGTATTTTCAAACCTTGAAATTCCAAACTTTTAGAGTTTAAAATTATTGGGGGCTTGAGCAACCCCCCCCCCCGGTGCGACGGGCCGGCCGCCCTATCTGTGCCCCGTATGAGCTTTGCTTTTATTTCAAGATTTTACACGCATCGGCGCATAATCTTTTATTGAACGAGATCGAATTTATATCAATCGTGCCTTTTGTCACGCAGTTAGCCAGAATAGATCACCCCAAAAGGATAAAATATTTGGCCGATTTTAAAGACGTTTCACGCCAAAAATATAATTGAAATACAGTATAATTAAATACCGTATAAGACATGTGACATATTTTTCATTGCGGTTATTCCTCTCCCAAGTCGCGTCAGCGGGACACTTTTAAACTCCATATGCAGAAAACAATAAATCAGTAAATAAACGTGTGGTGGATGCTTTAAACAGAGAATACTATAGCACAACCTTGCTAATAGTTTTTGTCTAACGTTTGTCACGCGATCGGCAGTCAAACAAAAAGTCCCAAGCTCAAACCCAACACCCTTGCTTCAAAATGGTGACCCTCAACGTTCGTGGCGCCATCTGCATTCAAACACAGCATCTTGACTTGCGACAAACACGCTTTTCAACCGTGGCATTTATAGCGATCCCCCAAAAATATCTGGCCTTTCTAAATTGTTTCTCGATTTTTAATTATTTAATAGACCACGAAAAGATTGGTTTGTTTGAAGTTAGTGCTTTCTATGTCAATAAAATGTCAGTCTCATATTATCTCTTCCGCAGTGCCTATGGACAGTTCAAAAGCTGCGCGAGTGCTCCATTACTGAGGAACTGCGGCACCAAAGTCCACGCCCTCTTGGACCATTCTTTATCATATCTGGTAGGCAGATGCAGCAACACATTCTACCCGTGAGTATTAAATATCTTGGCTGTTTGTACTTCAATAAATATTAACAGATCAATATTCAACTTTATCAATATAGCCTTTCATAAACTGGGTTGATAAGGTACTATGGTTTATTGAGATCGCAATTCGAACCAATTAAATTGTTTATGATACCCCGTAAGACTTATACGTGGTATCACAATGATTGTTCGGCTAATACAGGCTATACAATGTTTTTTAAAAACGTTAAAACAATGTATTTACAACTTACAGACGGGCATCCAAAACAATATCGCATGTACTCACTAAAAGGCGTCGTTTTAACGACTTTTTTTAACGAGGACAACCAAATCGCGACGTTCGCTACCAGTTTTTGACGTCGTTACGACGTCACTGGTGCTACTTGGGCGGCTTAAAATGACGATATATTGACATATAATTTCGATCACGATGCTTGAATTGTATAGATGATATTTCACGGTATACGGATACAATGTTCTTTGATGTTTATTCATGTGTGTTCGAAACTGTTTTACTATTTCCAAGGCGAATATGCATTATCATGCATGTAAACGGTATTTCATAAGTTGGTGGAAATCTATCCCTATGACATCTCGGAAGTTTTGCGATACCAGGATTTTAATTGAGGAGACGGAGTGTAATTGAAAACTGTGGTAACCTAAATATGCAACAGTATTTTAGTTCTGTACCAGACTTATTACTATGTTGATGATTTTTCCCTAATAACATAATCTTTTACTACTCAAAGAGATAAATAGCACATAATTAAAAAATTACTTAATAAGTTTTCCCTAAGCCATATTTTATATAATTTCCCCCAACTATATTATTTCCACATAAGTAGTGTAAAAAGGCCGATACCAGGCCGCGGTGCTGTGTGGATTTTGGCGGTGCTCTGTGGATTTTTTGGCGGTGCTGTGTGGATTTTGGCGGTGCTCTGTGGATTTTTGGCGGTGCTCTGTGGAGTTTGGTGGTGCTGTGAGAATCAGGGCGGATCTCGTCTGTCAAGCCGAGGGGGCGTGGCCTAATGGAGATGACCTCAACCAATCAGGTGTCAGTAAGTGACGTCACACGCAGGGGGCATGGGAACAGGTGCTGATGACTCATCGCAGCGCTGCCCATGGGCAAGTCGCCGATGGGCATGTCTCAACGTGTCACACCGTGTTTGTACAGGAACGGACCAATCAGGTTCTTGTTTGAGGATGACCTCATGAACAACCAATCAGGTGTCAGTAAGTGACGTCACACGTTGTCGGGGCAAGGTTTTACTAGTTCTGCTTGTAACCGCAAGGCGGCGCTGCATGTAGGGGAACGGACCAATCAGATGCTTGCTTAAGGATGACATCATGAAGAACCAATCAGGTGTCAGTAAGTGATGTCTATGGAGTGTCATGTGACATGAAAGTTGCTTTTTTGTTATTTTGCGTTTTTATTTGGGTATTGGTGGAAATTTGCGACGCACAGCATCTACACATTTTTAATTATAAGCTGTGGGTTGTGACATCATAGGTATAATGTTAGGAATGGTTGGTTGTTGAAAAAACTGTGAGCTGGGAAAGTAATGTGAAAAAACTGTGAAAGTAAATAAAATATGATAGAATTAAACTAATATTCTTATTTTAATATTTATTATATTTTAATATTTATTTATATTTTGATATTTATTTGTATTTTATTATTTATATTTTTACATTTATTTTTAATATTTAATTATATTTTAACTTCTATATTTTATTATTCATTTATATTTTAACTTCTATATTTTATTATTCATTTATATTTTAATATTTATATATATTTTATTATTCATATATTTCATACATATTTTAATATTTATTTATATTTTATTACTCATTTATATTTTACATATATTTTATTTACGTATACATCTGTGCCAAAAAAATTAACTCAGTGAGAGCAATTACGTCCCACTAGAGCTGCACAATGAACTTATGTTAAAGGGAATGACAGTAGTGTATATATTTTAACTATGGTTAGTACAAAAGAAAAGAATTTTGCAAGAATGGTTTTAGAAAAATATATTTTATGTGACCAACTCCAGCATATAATTTCGCAATATAACTCTATGAGGAATCATCCTATGGGGGTAAATAACATACCATCGTGTACAGGAAGGTAGACCAGATTAATAAGTAAAGCTTTTTTTTACCTTTTGACATGTGTACTAAGGGTATAAAAAATGACAGTCTGGGGTTCTATGAAAATAATGTTTATAACAATATACGTTTAAATTACAATTTATATAACGGAAATCAGTCTCAGTGGATGAAAAAAAAGTAATTAATATGAAAGCTGATACTTTGAAAAAGAACCTTGGGAACCAAAACCTTGTATTACGGTTAATTAAACTTTTTATAAAAGTAATGTGTTCTTTAAATGTTTTTCACATCATACGTAAAATTATTATTTTAAGAGGGAAAATATCATATCGTTATGACTAGAAGGAGGGATCTCACCTTGATCACAATTGGATGCATTAGAATTGCTTACTGTTTAGGAATATGATGTAAAAGTTACTCTATCGCACTGTTTGTTGTGCTGGGCTTGATAAGAGCAGATTTGGGGTTGGTATGTAAGATAATGGATCTATTACTTGTTCTAATACGTGTTGAATAAGGGAATTTGTCTTAGATGTTGCTGTTTTAGGGGTGTTTTATAATTGGTTGTTTGATTGAACGATACAGTGCAGCTATACAAAGGGGTTTATTTATACGCTTGGTACAAGTACACATTTTTTCTTATGTCATAAAATTACACTATAACAAAACGCATAGGTGGATGGTAGAAATGAAGTAGCACCATACAAGGGGAATTATTATGGCTGGCTGATTAAATTTTCAAAGACTAAGAGGCAACAAGTTCCCATATGAGTACAATTGAGGTGAATGTGTAGAATTTGGCGACATCAAGTATCCACAAGGGGACAATTTGAGAGGTGTATTCGTAAAATTGGCGACATAAAGTACTCATAGGGAGACGTTTGTAGGCGTATACATAAAATTGGGGTGAAAGCGGGGTTTGTAGTTGTACATTAGACAAGAATAAATGAAAAAGTTTAAGTTTGAAATAAATTATAAAAAGAATAAATGTTAAAAAAAAAGTTAAAATACAATTTAAAAAGCAAAATGTAAAAAAAAAAAAAAAATTTTAAAAAGAAAAATGTAAAAATAAAAAAAAGTTTAAGTGTGAATTAAAAACTAAAAGGTTAAGTAAGAAAAAAAAAATAACTAAAAGTGAAAAAAAAATTTTAAAAGTGAAAAAATATATATATATATTTATATAAAAAATATTTGAAAAAAGTTTAAGTGTGAAATATATTATAAAACTAATAAATGTAAAATAAAAAGTTTACGTGTGAAATAGATTATAAAAAGTATAAATGTAAAAAAAATAAATAAAAAGTTTAAGTGAAAAATATAATGTAAAGATAAAAAAGTTAAAAAACAGTAACTGTAAAATAAAAAAAAAGTTTGTATAAAATGAACTTTTAAAAGAAAAATGAAAAAAAAAAGTAAAAACAATATATATAAAAAAAGTTTTAAGTGTAAAAATAAAATTAAAAAAAAAAAAAATTAAAAAAAAAAAAAAAAGACAAATGTAAAAAAGAAAAACGTAAAAAAAAATTTAAAATTTAAAAAAAAAAAATTACAAACGAAAAATATGAAAAAAAAAAAGAAACGTTAAAAGAAAATTGCTAAATGTAAAAAAGAAATGTGTTAAATGTAAAAGATTAACCATCATAAGTTTTTTACCCGAATCGACCCAAAGCCATATGGTGTTACGGAACGTACTAGCCCCATATAGGCACAGATGCCCGTGGTGAGTTCTGTGAATGGTCTACCCACTAATCAAACGACAAGTACCACAATTACATTAAATAATTAGCAACAAAAAAAGCAGGAAATACTACTATAGATATAAAAAATATTAACAAAGTATCGAAAATAGAACCAAAGGTAACTAATAAATCTGTATAGAATGAGTGTCTATAAATGTATAAGAGAAACCAATGTATATATTTCTACTAAAATGTTGACACATATACTAAATTTTTAACAAATTAAGTCAAATATTTGCGAAATAGAGAAAATAATACATACTTTTTAAAATTGTATCAAATAGTCTATGAATGGATAAAAAAAAATATCATGACATGTATTAAAAAAAAAATTAAAATAATGGACTTACGTGTAACACATTAAGTTAAGAAATTTATACTTATCAAAGAAAGTAACGTAAGTCATATAAAAAAAAAAAAACCTGTAGTTAAGTACAATTGTTAATTGAATATGCTACAAAATATTGTCAAATTACACCATTTTTAGTGATAGGACAAGCAAACTTGTTAAAATGTCATATAATTATCAAAAATATTATACAAAGTACGAATTTAAAAAAAAAAAAGTAAATGCAAAAAGAAAAAAAAGTTTAAGTGTAAAATAAAATGTAAAAAAAAAAAAAAATGTAAAAAATAAAAAAAAGTTTAATAAAAAAAAAGTTAAAAAATAATAAAAAAAAAATTTAAGTGTAAAATACAATTTAAAAAAAAATGTAAAAAGAAAAAAGTTTAATAAAAATTACATGTAAAAAGAAAAAAGTAAAAAAAAAAAGAAAAGAAAAAAAGTTAAAAAAGAAAAAAAAAGTTAAAAAAGAAATAAAAAGTTAAAAAAGAAAAAAAGTTAAAAAAGAAAAGAAAAAGTTTAAAAAGAAAAAAAAAGTTTAAAAAGAAAAAAAAAGTTTAAAAAGAAAAAAAAAATTAAAAAAGAAAAAAAAATTAAAAAAGAAAAAAAATTAAAAAAGAAAAAAAAATTAAAAAAAAGAAAAAAAAATTTAAAAAAAAAAAGTTAAAAAAGAAAAAAAAAAGAAAAAAAAGTTTAAAAAAAAATAGTTAAAGTGTAAAATAGAATTTTAAAAAAAAAAATGAAAACATAAAAAATTTAAAAAAAAAATGTAAGTGTAAAATTACATTTTAAAAGAAAATGTGAAAATAGAAAAAAAAGTAAAAAGAAAATTGCTAAAAGTAAAAAAAAATAAAGGTGTAAAATGTTAAATAAAAAGACCTTAAGTGTAAAAAATAGAAGAAAAAAGTTTAAGTGTAAAATATTACTCATCATAAGCTTTTTACTCGTATCCACCCAAAGTTATATGGCGTTACGGAGCGTACTAGCCCCATATAGGCGCAGATTCCTTGGTGAGTTCTGTGAATGGTCTACCCACTAATCAAACGATAAGTACAATAATTATATTAAAATATTAGCAAAAAAAAAAAGCAGAAAATACTAATATAGATATAAAAAATATTATCAAAGTATAGAAAATAGAACCAAGAATAACTAATAAATCTGTATACAATGGGTGTCTATAAATGTATAAGAGAAACCAATGTTTATATCTCTACTAAAATGTTGACACATATACTAAATGTTTAATAAATTAACTCATATATTTGCGAAATAGAAAAAATGGTACATACTTTTTAAAATTGTATCAAATAGTCTATGAATGGATAAAAAAAAATTGTATATATAATTTTTAATTGTATCTATAAATGGATAAAAAAAATCATGACATGTATTAAAATAATGGACTTACGCGTGACAGTTTAAGTTAAAAAATTTATATTTACCAAAGAAATTAACATAAGTTATTATAAAAAAAAAACTGTAATTAAGTATAATTGTTAATTGAATATGCTACAAAATATTGCCAAGTTATTCCATGGTAGTGATTTAACAACCAAACACTTTGTCTTTAAAGATTACGATAACGCAGTTTTAGAAACTAACATAGGGGCAAATGTGTATAATTATCATAAAATACTTCACATTACTGTTAAAATGTCATATAATTATCAAATATATTATACAAAGTAAGAAAAATATTACTTAATATGTTAAAATATTACCAATAGTACATGCCCAACAGATCAAAATGACCTTCAGCACCCTACGACACATGAAAACTTACGGAGATTAACAGCAATCTTGCCTCAAAAAATAAAACCAATAGTGTGCTGCTAAGGATAAAATGTCAAGTACACACCCAGTGTAGGAGATGTATACAAATAATATTGTTGAATTATTAACAAAGTGATTTCATTAATACTAAAAATAAGGTCTTTGTCACAATAATATATATATATATGGAAATTAAGTTCTTATTAGTGAAATTTATGTAATATTTTTAGACTGCTTTGTTCAATTTATAATATGTAGGTAGAATTTTTACATAAAAAAAACCCCTTTGTGTTTATCAAAAATATTTCACAAATTAAGAAGAAGAATACCTAAGGAAGGTCTTTGCACATGATTATAGTACAAAACCATGTGGATTTACATCAATTTTACCAGGAACAAGGGGGTCAGTATACGGCTATGAGTCAAATAGTCAATTTTAAAACCACATTCAGGCATTAATAACACAAATGCCTGAATGTGGTTTTAAAATTGACTATTTGACTCATAGCCGTATACTGACCCCCTTGTTCCTGGTAAAATTGATGTAAATCCACATGGTTTTGTACTATAATCATGTGCAAAGACCTTCCTTAGGTATTCTTCTTCTTAATTTGTGAAATATTTTTGATAAACACAAAGGGGTTTTTTTATGTAAAAATTCTACCTACATATTATAAATTGAACAAAGCAGTCTAAAAATATTACATAAATTTCACTAATAAGAACTTAATTTCCATATATATATATATTATTGTGACAAAGACCTTATTTTTAGTATTAATGAAATCACTTTGTTAATAATTCAACAATATTATTTGTATACATCTCCTACACTGGGTGTGTACTTGACATTTTATCCTTAGCAGCACACTATTGGTTTTATTTTTTGAGGCAAGATTGCTGTTAATCTCCGTAAGTTTTCATGTGTCGTAGGGTGCTGAAGGTCATTTTGATCTGTTGGGCATGTACTATTGGTAATATTTTAACATATTAAGTAATATTTTTCTTACTTTGTATAATATATTTGATAATTATATGACATTTTAACAGTAATGTGAAGTATTTTATGATAATTATACACATTTGCCCCTATGTTAGTTTCTAAAACTGCGTTATCGTAATCTTTAAAGACAAAGTGTTTGGTTGTTAAATCACTACCATGGAATAACTTGGCAATATTTTGTAGCATATTCAATTAACAATTATACTTAATTACAGTTTTTTTTTTATAATAACTTATGTTAATTTCTTTGGTAAATATAAATTTTTTAACTTAAACTGTCACGCGTAAGTCCATTATTTTAATACATGTCATGATTTTTTTTATCCATTTATAGATACAATTAAAAATTATATATACAATTTTTTTTTATCCATTCATAGACTATTTGATACAATTTTAAAAAGTATGTACCATTTTTTCTATTTCGCAAATATATGAGTTAATTTATTAAACATTTAGTATATGTGTCAACATTTTAGTAGAGATATAAACATTGGTTTCTCTTATACATTTATAGACACCCATTGTATACAGATTTATTAGTTATTCTTGGTTCTATTTTCTATACTTTGATAATATTTTTTATATCTATATTAGTATTTTCTGCTTTTTTTTTTTGCTAATATTTTAATATAATTATTGTACTTATCGTTTGATTAGTGGGTAGACCATTCACAGAACTCACCAAGGAATCTGCGCCTATATGGGGCTAGTACGCTCCGTAACGCCATATAACTTTGGGTGGATACGAGTAAAAAGCTTATGATGAGTAATATTTTACACTTAAACTTTTTTCTTCTATTTTTTACACTTAAGGTCTTTTTATTTAACATTTTACACCTTTATTTTTTTTTACTTTTAGCAATTTTCTTTTTACTTTTTTTTCTATTTTCACATTTTCTTTTAAAATGTAATTTTACACTTACATTTTTTTTTTAAATTTTTTATGTTTTCATTTTTTTTTTTTAAATTGTATTTTACACTTTAACTATTTTTTTTTAAACTTTTTTTTTTTTCTTTTTTAACTTTTTTTTTTTTAAATTTTTTTTTCTTTTTTTTAATTTTTTTTTCTTTTTTAATTTTTTTTCTTTTTTAATTTTTTTTTCTTTTTTAATTTTTTTTTTCTTTTTAAACTTTTTTTTTCTTTTTAAACTTTTTTTTTCTTTTTAAACTTTTTCTTTTCTTTTTTAACTTTTTTTCTTTTTTAACTTTTTATTTCTTTTTTAACTTTTTTTTTTCTTTTTTAACTTTTTTTCTTTTCTTTTTTTTTTTACTTTTTTCTTTTTACATGTAATTTTTATTAAACTTTTTTCTTTTTACATTTTTTTTTAAATTGTATTTTACACTTAAATTTTTTTTTTATTATTTTTTAACTTTTTTTTTATTAAACTTTTTTTTATTTTTTACATTTTTTTTTTTTTTTTACATTTTATTTTACACTTAAACTTTTTTTTCTTTTTGCATTTACTTTTTTTTTTTTAAATTCGTACTTTGTATAATATTTTTGATAATTATATGACATTTTAACAAGTTTGCTTGTCCTATCACTAAAAATGGTGTAATTTGACAATATTTTGTAGCATATTCAATTAACAATTGTACTTAACTACAGGTTTTTTTTTTTTTTATATGACTTACGTTACTTTCTTTGATAAGTATAAATTTCTTAACTTAATGTGTTACACGTAAGTCCATTATTTTAATTTTTTTTTTAATACATGTCATGATATTTTTTTTTATCCATTCATAGACTATTTGATACAATTTTAAAAAGTATGTATTATTTTCTCTATTTCGCAAATATTTGACTTAATTTGTTAAAAATTTAGTATATGTGTCAACATTTTAGTAGAAATATATACATTGGTTTCTCTTATACATTTATAGACACTCATTCTATACAGATTTATTAGTTACCTTTGGTTCTATTTTCGATACTTTGTTAATATTTTTTATATCTATAGTAGTATTTCCTGCTTTTTTTGTTGCTAATTATTTAATGTAATTGTGGTACTTGTCGTTTGATTAGTGGGTAGACCATTCACAGAACTCACCACGGGCATCTGTGCCTATATGGGGCTAGTACGTTCCGTAACACCATATGGCTTTGGGTCGATTCGGGTAAAAAACTTATGATGGTTAATCTTTTACATTTAACACATTTCTTTTTTACATTTAGCAATTTTCTTTTAACGTTTCTTTTTTTTTTCATATTTTTCGTTTGTAATTTTTTTTTTTTAAATTTTAAATTTTTTTTTACGTTTTTCTTTTTTACATTTGTCTTTTTTTTTTTTTTTTAATTTTTTTTTTTTTAATTTTATTTTTACACTTAAAACTTTTTTTATATATATTGTTTTTACTTTTTTTTTTCATTTTTCTTTTAAAAGTTCATTTTATACAAACTTTTTTTTTATTTTACAGTTACTGTTTTTTAACTTTTTTATCTTTACATTATATTTTTCACTTAAACTTTTTATTTATTTTTTTTACATTTATACTTTTTATAATCTATTTCACACGTAAACTTTTTATTTTACATTTATTAGTTTTATAATATATTTCACACTTAAACTTTTTTCAAATATTTTTTATATAAATATATATATATTTTTTTTCACTTTTAAAATTTTTTTTTCACTTTTAGTTATTTTTTTTTTTCTTACTTAACCTTTTAGTTTTTAATTCACACTTAAACTTTTTTTTATTTTTACATTTTTCTTTTTAAAATTTTTTTTTTTTTTTACATTTTGCTTTTTAAATTGTATTTTAACTTTTTTTTTAACATTTATTCTTTTTATAATTTATTTCAAACTTAAACTTTTTCATTTATTCTTGTCTAATGTACAACTACAAACCCCGCTTTCACCCCAATTTTATGTATACGCCTACAAACGTCTCCCTATGAGTACTTTATGTCGCCAATTTTACGAATACACCTCTCAAATTGTCCCCTTGTGGATACTTGATGTCGCCAAATTCTACACATTCACCTCAATTGTACTCATATGGGAACTTGTTGCCTCTTAGTCTTTGAAAATTTAATCAGCCAGCCATAATAATTCCCCTTGTATGGTGCTACTTCATTTCTACCATCCACCTATGCGTTTTGTTATAGTGTAATTTTATGACATAAGAAAAAATGTGTACTTGTACCAAGCGTATAAATAAACCCCTTTGTATAGCTGCACTGTATCGTTCAATCAAACAACCAATTATAAAACACCCCTAAAACAGCAACATCTAAGACAAATTCCCTTATTCAACACGTATTAGAACAAGTAATAGATCCATTATCTTACATACCAACCCCAAATCTGCTCTTATCAAGCCCAGCACAACAAACAGTGCGATAGAGTAACTTTTACATCATATTCCTAAACAGTAAGCAATTCTAATGCATCCAATTGTGATCAAGGTGAGATCCCTCCTTCTAGTCATAACGATATGATATTTTCCCTCTTAAAATAATAATTTTACGTATGATGTGAAAAACATTTAAAGAACACATTACTTTTATAAAAAGTTTAATTAACCGTAATACAAGGTTTTGGTTCCCAAGGTTCTTTTTCAAAGTATCAGCTTTCATATTAATTACTTTTTTTTCATCCACTGAGACTGATTTCCGTTATATAAATTGTAATTTAAACGTATATTGTTATAAACATTATTTTCATAGAACCCCAGACTGTCATTTTTTATACCCTTAGTACACATGTCAAAAGGTAAAAAAAAGCTTTACTTATTAATCTGGTCTACCTTCCTGTACACGATGGTATGTTATTTACCCCCATAGGATGATTCCTCATAGAGTTATATTGCGAAATTATATGCTGGAGTTGGTCACATAAAATATATTTTTCTAAAACCATTCTTGCAAAATTCTTTTCTTTTGTACTAACCATAGTTAAAATATATACACTACTGTCATTCCCTTTAACATAAGTTCATTGTGCAGCTCTAGTGGGACGTAATTGCTCTCACTGAGTTAATTTTTTTGGCACAGATGTATACGTAAATAAAATATATGTAAAATATAAATGAGTAATAAAATATAAATAAATATTAAAATATGTATGAAATATATGAATAATAAAATATATATAAATATTAAAATATAAATGAATAATAAAATATAGAAGTTAAAATATAAATGAATAATAAAATATAGAAGTTAAAATATAATTAAATATTAAAAATAAATGTAAAAATATAAATAATAAAATACAAATAAATATCAAAATATAAATAAATATTAAAATATAATAAATATTAAAATAAGAATATTAGTTTAATTCTATCATATTTTATTTACTTTCACAGTTTTTTCACATTACTTTCCCAGCTCACAGTTTTTTCAACAACCAACCATTCCTAACATTATACCTATGATGTCACAACCCACAGCTTATAATTAAAAATGTGTAGATGCTGTGCGTCGCAAATTTCCACCAATACCCAAATAAAAACGCAAAATAACAAAAAAGCAACTTTCATGTCACATGACACTCCATAGACATCACTTACTGACACCTGATTGGTTCTTCATGATGTCATCCTTAAGCAAGCATCTGATTGGTCCGTTCCCCTACATGCAGCGCCGCCTTGCGGTTACAAGCAGAACTAGTAAAACCTTGCCCCGACAACGTGTGACGTCACTTACTGACACCTGATTGGTTGTTCATGAGGTCATCCTCAAACAAGAACCTGATTGGTCCGTTCCTGTACAAACACGGTGTGACACGTTGAGACATGCCCATCGGCGACTTGCCCATGGGCAGCGCTGCGATGAGTCATCAGCACCTGTTCCCATGCCCCCTGCGTGTGACGTCACTTACTGACACCTGATTGGTTGAGGTCATCTCCATTAGGCCACGCCCCCTCGGCTTGACAGACGAGATCCGCCCTGATTCTCACAGCACCACCAAACTCCACAGAGCACCGCCAAAAATCCACAGAGCACCGCCAAAATCCACACAGCACCGCCAAAAAATCCACAGAGCACCGCCAAAATCCACCAAAATCCACACAGCACCGCGGCCTGGTATCGGCCTTTTTACACTACTACTCACATACACCACCCAATTTTTTTTCCAGAGCTATTCAAGTTAACCAAAATAAATTTTGTATTGGAATATACTCTATCATCAGTTTAGAAACGGTTAAATATCTGCTATACAAATTTGAAAACGTTGGAAGTCTAAAGACACCATTCGCCCTTTTCAGGCTGTCCTACAGCTGTCCTACAGCTCCTCCACCCCCGCCCATGACGTCCATCAAGACGACCACTCCTCTGCCCCCGCCTCCTTCTACGGAGCCCTTGCCCACCACCAACACAGAGACCACAGCGAACTCTATCGTGAGCAAGGCACGGACCATCATCTACACTCTGCCGCCCACACCGGGCAGCAGGGTATCGTCTGCCACGGCCCCAAAGATCAATTGGTTCGAACTGCTGAGTTTGGCGACGTCCTGTGCTTGGGCATGGATGCAGCTTCGTAGGTGATGGAACACCAGCAAACAATCGACCTACAAGCAAACTAGAACTAAGTGGTTTGTTTGGAAGTCAATGCGGCAAACTCTATATGACTGACAATGGAGCATACGTTGTCATGATCTCGGGAAAATGGATTTTTAACATATTAATTGATGGAAATCGGACAAAGATATGGTCCTACATAAATATCAATCCCTCTGGTATTGCAAGCCATGTCATTGTATTTAAAAAAAAATCGTGGAAAACTACAAAAGTCTGAAAACTTTGTATTAGCATAATGATAGAAAAACATCAACAAAAATCAGCGGTTTTATTATTTTTTTTGTCATGCTTCCGCATATTAAGCATTATAAAAATGGCGATAGTTATAATGAAGGTTATTTCAGATTTTTTTTCGCATTTTTAGTGTCCTCAAATATGACACTAGGTTTCGTTTCACGTTTCTTTCGAAAGAACCTTATTTGTGATCCTCTCCCTTATTCTCACTCAACAGCCTTCGTCGAAATAATATGAATTTAATCCCCATTCAGATAAAAATAATTTATACTCGTTATTTTTCAGTAATCGAACGTCGGGCACAGGGCCACTCTTAGGGGTGTGTCACAGGTGCCGTCGCACAGGGCCCCGCGTTGACAAGGAAACAATTTCTTTAACAAAAACTAGTTAGAAAATCGGTATCTAATGTGAAACGTCTTTAAATAATTTACATAGGCAATCAGGATAGAAATATCATGTTAGGGTGTTCATTCCGCCATAACTCCGTGACGAATAGCCCGATTGATATAAATTTGGCTTCGTTCAATTGGAAATTAGACGCCCATGCGTATAAAATCATGAAATAAAGCAAATGATGGTTGGGGGACCGCTACATGACGAAACAGCTTGTCCTTCCGTGGGTGACCAATCCCTATCGATACATTCTGCTGAAATAACATCTCACCAGAAGACCTTCTGGCCTTGCATAGACCTCTTCCCATTCGATTTCTTTTTGTATAATTTCATTTTATTTAAATTTGATTACTTTGTTACGGATTTTTAATTAAAAAAATATTATTATTATTTTAGGGGGGGGGGGTTAAGCAACTTATGATATTTTTAAAGACCCACTTATTCTTTTTAACGCCTGTTGATTTCGAACTCATCCATTGCATGCGGTCGCATAGTAGTACAATCTCATATTCATAGTATTTATTTTATAATTTTATATAATTTTCATTCATGTACCTTTTGTGATTCAACCATTCATGAAATGAATTTTATTATATTTGTTTCCCAAGTAGAGTACAAATAAATATAGGTATTGGTGTATCCTGTTTTTGTTTTTTTTATACACAGCATTTCCAAAATCAATAATTTTTTTAAATATAGAACCACGAGGACATAATAAAATAAGATTAATCACGAAACAATATACACAGTACATTTTCTTTAACAACAGGTGTTACAAACTTTAATTTTATAAATATATATATACATAGATCTCATATTTAATACAACAAATGTCCAGAGGGAAAACAATTTACATTTCCCCTGTAATCTAGTTTTTAGTGTGATAGAAACAATACCGATTGATAAAGTATGATAACAGGAAAATTGTCTATCTAAAAAATAAGATAATTAAGAAATTCCCTGAGATGGAGAATGCAAGATTTGTGTGGTTTTCAACGTTAAAAAAATATTACACTATACCGCGGTGAAAACATTCATTAATTTAGTAGAGTTTTATTTAGTAAATTAGAGTTAAGTAGAGTTTTATTTAGTAAATTAGAGTTTAGTAGAGTTTTATTTAGTAAATTAGAGTTTAGTAGATTTTTAATTAGTAAATTAGAGTTTTATTTAGTAAATTAGAGTTTAGTAGAGTTTTATTTTGTAAATTAGAGTTTAGTAGAGTTTTATGTAGTAAATTAGAGTTTAGTAGAGTTTTATTAAGTAAATTAGAGTTTAGTAGAGTTTTATTTAGTAAATTAGAGTTTAGTAGAGTTTTATTTAGTAAATTAGAGTTTAGTAGAGTTTTATTTAGTAAATTAGAGTTTAGTAGAGTTTTACTTATTAGTTTAGTAGAGGGATGTCCCCCCTGCGCCCTCCCCTGTATCCGCCATTGAAACTGTATTCCTTAACATCTCTCATTCCTCAATAGAAGCACATGGCCACAAAAAACATACTAAATTATTGTGCAAAAACACATACGAATATAATTACTTTCACCGTTTACAGCATATTTATAGCTGAATGTACAATTTTTAAGGTGTTGGTTGAATGCAGTGTGTGCTAAGAATTAGTTAACCATCCGATCGGCTGTCCCGCACTCTGATTTTTTCCAACAATACACATCATTTCCAAATTGATATCAATACTATATTTTTCAAACCTGTTTGATTTGAGTAAAAATTTAACGGTATATCTATTAAAATAACCATTACTTAAAAGACATTAAAGTTTCTTGCAAAACAAACCCTTTACATTTGCTAGCCACTCAAACAGTAAAATGACGCTTATATTTTGAGGATTTCAATTTTTCTAAAACGTTGAATCATTTAGTCTGATTTTTACGACTATTTATCATACCAAGTATAAATCGCATTGTTATTTTCAAAGAAAACCAAATATTACTGTACATTTAGTATTACAAAGATACTGAGCCCAGCATTAAAAATGATCAAGACGTTTCTATGAAAAGTAACTTTTTTTTATTCATGAACAATTCCTCTTTCAGTGCATGATATACCATATAACAATACAAAAACTATCTACTGTAATCTATTATCAATACGATCAACAAACAATCTTCACAGCAAATTAGCTTCAATAGCACTATAATTCCACAAATTTAAGTTAATTAGTAATTACAAAATATTACTTACTTTTGCTAATTATAAAGAAGTCGTGCTGTCTGTATGAAATAACAATATTCTTGGGTGATGCTTAAAACTAGTTCGATTACTATACCAGTGTTCACTCTAGGCGTTTTTTGAAGGGCGGTCCGCCCCGCTCGCCCTTTTTTCATCTTGATAGCGCCCTTATGCCCTTTTTTCAAAAATACCGCCCTCGTTTGAAAAAATTCCGCCCCTCTTGCACTTTTCAGTCAAGCACAAGCGTCCTTGCTTCCCTATCTGTCTTTAAAAAAGGAATCGATGAAATTTTTTGTGTGTGTAAACTGGAATTTAGTGAATTATGACAGTAGAAAAACAACCTCCATTTTAACTGCGCGTGTTGTGCAATCGCGATGATTCCGCTTTAATTTCGAGCACGGGGCATTCCACCAACCCGATTGATTGCCTTGCTTAAATATGAAATGCTTAAGTTTTTTTTTGTGTTTTTTAAAAGAGAAGTTGGTTTGGGGCGAGTTTACAAGATTATGCAGATTACCAAGTTTTTTTATTTAAGTAGCCTTTTCATCAGTTTTGTAAAGAGTCTGATTAGGGCAACTTACATATTTGGTTTTTAAGGAAAAAATTAATTTACAAATGTTAATTTTTTTATTTTAAGTAGTATATTCATAAAGAGACATGCATTTTGTACGGGTCTTTTCTTCGAGATAGACCCCGAACCGTCAACAATATCCCAATCTACAGCTCTAGCGCAATGTCAACTAACATTGTAACTTTTTTTGTTTGGTCACGTGTACGATGTGTCAATAGGTGGACACGCCCACCCCAAACTATTTTTTTGAAAGTGCCCTTTTAAAAACAAGAAGTGCCTTTTTAGAAACAGGGTGCTTTTTTATTGCCAACAGCGCCCTGCCCCTTTTTATTTCTAGAGTGAACACTGACTATACTGTCAATTGTCGAATGAAAATATGGTAATGACCAATTAGGTCTCACTCATACTATACAGTGTCTCACTAATCGCCCTCTAGTATAATTTTTTTTTTAAATAAGACTTTCCCATGAACTTTTTTAAAAAGTTTCACCCCTGACCCTTAATCACTACCAGGGACCGACTTACATGCATAGGGGCCCAGGGCAAAAGAACATTAAGGGGCCCCTCGACGTATCTCAAAATAAAATTGCTAAATTTATGTATAATTACACATGGCAAAATAACTTAATCAGCTTTAATGGAAGTGTAAATACTGCGAAAAAACCTATTTTTTTAAAACCCTGAGAATTCGAATTAACTTTAATGGCTTCTCAGTACTTTAATAGTTTTTTCATACGTTTCTGGTTCTGTTCTTCCCTTTTAGCTTTATTTTAGTTGAGCCAGATTCGTATGTTCTAACCATTTTATAGCTAGCAAATCAGAAACGATTATAATATCAGAAAATTTGGAATAGGTTGAAAGTATCAGTAAACGATAAATCTACGCGCAATTCGTAAACCCTGTTTGTTTACGGTCCTGGCCATGAATTGAGGCAAAGGGCATCATGGACGTGCAGGTAAAGTGGAATCAATTGGATAAAATAGTAGAAGTTTTATAAAAAATTAACAATTGATTAAAAATTTTTTTATTAAAATTAATTTAATTGATTTTAAAAAAATTTAGTTTTTAAATTTATTTTTAACTTTTTGTTCGCTTTATAATAATTTTATGGGGCCCCCTCAAAATGGAGGTCCTGGGTAAGTTCACTATACCCCCAGGCGCTGTCCGGCGGTCGCCAGCTCGTGATTATTGTGGGAGGTCCTTTTTTTGAGGGGAGAGAAAACGACCACCAAAAGAAATTGAACCGAGGGGGACAAACGTTATTAAAGATTGTTTTACAACCCTGCTTGTAAACTGGGACTAAACAAGGCGGGGTGCTTTTCGCGTCGGACAATATACGACGCCAGTAATTGAATTCAGACGGACAGGAAATGAGCCGAGGGACATTTCTTTGAACGAAATGAAGTGGTCATTATATTTTCCATTTAAGCGTTTTCTTCTTGGCATTCTCGGAGGGGAGGGCAACCAATAAGCACTCCATCCCAAATCTAAATGTATTTGCATTTTAGTGAATGAATTTCTCCTTTCTTTCTTTGTGCGTGAAAAAGTATCAATGTGTATTGGAAAAAAAAGTACACGCACATACAATATATTCCAGAAAGGGTGGAGGGGGGGTCGAAGTCTTAAAATATTGATATAAGTATTTTTTTTATAAAGAGTTAAAGTAATCGTAATATATAAGTAAATGTAAGTGCACACTGTTTGAATTGTAATAACTCAGTTTCCATTTAAGCAATCGACCTCAAATAATGTGGAAAACCATCTTCTGAACAAATATTTTTAGTTTGTCAGGTTGCTTTGTTAAGATGCCTGGAACAGAAGTTGAGATGAGCAATATTTAATCAGACTGCTCATATTTGCGAAAGTACGATTACTTAAATTTGAGTACGTCATCTCTCATTTACGATGCAATTCTAAAAAAAAAAAACGGATATGTTCATGTACTAATTTTTACCCACTTTTTTATTTACAGTATCAGTGTGGGAGGGGCGGTGAACACCCTCACGGCCAATCCCAATTATAAATATAATTGCTATATAGTTAAAAAATTTCTAATTTTTTTCTTTGTGCAAGAAAAAAAATTAATGTAAAATTGAAAAAAAAAGTTACATGATATATTACAGGAAGGGGGTCTGAATGTCTCTGGGGTCTGGAAAGGGCCAAACCCTTTGAAGAGTGATAAAGTTTTTTAGTGGTTGTATTTTAGAGTAGTAGTATTAGTGATACAACTTTCTTTTACTTAAAGAAGAGGAGGGTCTGCCCCCCCCCCCACCACACACATTATTGCCCCTCTCATATACAAAAGCTGTTTATTACACAACAGTTTCTCAGAGTTTCGACTGAGGATAGACAACACTGTTCAATCTAGGTTTCAACATTACGAAAATTAGTTTACTAACTTTATTTGATTATCAGAACCACATAGCAAAAATTCTCAACTTTTATAATTCCTATAAATTTTTTTTGTTTGGTTTTTGGTTAATTAACGTCGTACTAGAGCTGCACGGTGAGTTATTGGCGACGGTTCAGGGCCTACCTCGAAGGAAAGACCCGGGAACGATGCCTCGCATTTTTGAACCATGGTCAGATGACGTGGAAACACCTGAACTGGCACTCAACGCCTTCAATAGATGTCGGGACTTTGAACTCCAATCATATTTATCGTGCACTAGTCCCGTATACACGCCGATAATTTTTTGTGGATGTTCTGGACGGCATTCCTAGTATTTTGTAGCGAAGCAACCCTCTGATCACAAGATCACTACTTTTAATTTGTTAAGTCCGTTGCACAGGATCCAACAGGGAACCCTTTGATTCCCAGCTGACGCCTTTATCCACTGGGTCACGGAGGCCTTAAAAAAGTTTGGAATTAAAACAATTTCTTGGATAAAAAAACATATCTTATTTGGCACTCCCTTTGATTTGAAATACACAAAAAATATCCAGAGCGAAATATATTCATTTTCACCCCGTGTACTAAAGACTGGAAAAACAATTGGCAACAATTCCTTCAACGATTTTGTAATGCGCCCAATTCTGCAATGTCGACAGTGGTATGAGTGAGCATGTGTTGTTTGAGAATGCTAGTTCTGGCAGGTCTGCCACTGAGTTGTAACTTTAAAAATAGTATTTTTAGTATCCTCAAACATGAAAACTACATAGTAATCTAAATTGTTCATTCAATTACGCATAACTAGTAAAGATTACTAAAAGCAGTTAATTGTGACAAGCGAATTGCCTAAAAACATCGTGAAAAATAAAAATAATCTCAATTTGTCTTATTACTTGAATTTATTAGAATAGAATGCATTTGTCGCAATTCGTTTAACTGCGACAAATACATTCTAATAAATTCAAGTAATAAGACAAATTGAGATTTTTATTTTTCTCACTGTTTTTAGGCAATTCTAAATATATACTTTAACTCCAAGGATAGTGGAGACTATATATAGAAGGTGTGCTCGTTTTTCGCTTTTTGAAAGTGGGCAAGGAAGGCAAATTTTTGCTCCGCCTTACTATGGGTTTTTGATCATTCTCATTGGCTGTGTGTTTCAAGCATTGCTACTTAGGTTCGATCCCCGGTTGGGTAACAACTGGTGAATTTTTAATTAGCAAAATAATGTAAATATCCGTAAATAATTGTGTTCAGATAGCTTCACTACTAATCCCTCTTTGTTTTGTTACGTCCCCGTATTTTACTTGATTGAAATTGTAACTCATTTAATATGTCCAATACAAATGCATTGACCGGATGGTTCCGACCCCTATTTTACTCTTTCAAAATTCACGAACATGCTCTCGTGGCAGCTAATATTTTTTTAATACGCTTAATTTATTAAGCAACTCTTTTGAAATTTTTACATACTAAATGCAATCCTTAAAATATAATTTAAACTCATAAAATTTTAGCAAATTCTAAATAAAAATAGCGAATATCATTTTTAAATAGTTCACAAAAAAACGAATAGATGGCAGCACGTCACGAACCAATGGTTCAAATTGGCTGCAATTAATTTCGAGAAATTTTAATAACTAAACCACTCTGCAAATTGTTTTTTGAAGCAAATTTTAACTGTTTTCTTTTAAATAAATTCATGATTAGTTACAAACAAGAATTTTTGGTAAATTGAGTTTGCTCTGTAGACTCTAAAACGACTGTACAAACGAGAGCATTAGACACGCCCACAGAAGGCGAAGGTAGGCGTCACTATGACGTCAAAAATTTGCTTTCCCCGCCTTCCGTCAGACAGCGCGAGAACGAGCACACCTTATATATATACATATAGTCTTCACTATCCTTGCTTTAACTCAATGTTTCAAATAGATGGCATAAATGTATACACAGGATGAACAAAATCAATTTCTAAACCTCACAACAATAGTAATCCTTTGTGAAAATGTATTTTTGCACCAATATTTGCTTTTTTTCAAAAAAAATTAACGCTTCAAAAACATTTACCCCAAGACTAAATGCCTACTTTTAGCCAAACATAATAGAATATGACTGAAGGGAATGGTTACAAAAATACCTTATTCACAAAAATCGTCGGTATATTGTCAGGTTTTATTTGCCGAGTTTGATAATAATAAATATCATTTTATAACAAATAGCCTCCTAAACTCAACAATAGTTTAATAAAAAGCGAAAACAAGAGACAATTTTCGCAAATTTTGAAAAAAAAATTACATTTCAAAAATTGAAACAAATCACTTCCGTAATAAGTCTTTTTACCAAATTTAGTAGTAATGATAAGTTGTTTATATCTTAAAACTTGCTAATTGTCGCTAAAAAGCATTGATATTAAAAATAGGAGTAAAATTCTCAATAAAAAAAATACAACCAAAACTTTGTTTACGCAATCACGAAGCTAAAAATTACAATTTTTCCTTTAAACTCTGAATAATGTATTAGGTTTTATAAAGATATCTACTTAATTCTATCAAAGTTTAAACTAGTAATTCTGAAGACAGTATATCTTGCGACCAAAAAACATATACGATGATCTTAATGATTTCAAGCAACATTCGCGCCAAATTCGAAGAAAATTAAACAACGCATTTGGTCGTAAATGTGTAACAAACAAACAAACGAAATGCTGAAAGGTCAAGTTAAAATAAGGACCTAAAATTCTCAAAAGCAAATAAATTTTAACTATAAAATGTCTATTGCTAAGCTTGTATATGATATTAGATTCTGATAATCAGATACAAAGTGCTTTAAATGTTTAACTAAGTAGACCAGCTAACCTATGCCAACTCCCTAGAAATTTCGATATTTTTGATAATCAAAGAAATGATGACGCTAAAATGTCGATTTGCCCAATTAAGCTCTGAACAAGATTATTAGCTGACTAAATAAACTTACTATTTCATTTAATAGAAGGCATCAAGACCGCTCATATGCGTAAATCTGTTTTAAACTTTTCAAGTTGTAGAAATCTCCAAGTATGGAAAATTGATTCTCAACATGGAATGTTATCCGATCAGAAAATCGGCAAATCAGGTTAAAAAAACTGCAATTTAAAATTAAAAAAAAATTATTATTGATGCGAAGAAATGAATAATAACAATAAAAAAAAACAAAGAGTCAAAAAAAATTCTCCAAATTCGTAACGATTTGCCGTATCTAAACGGTACCCCCCCTTCCCCCCCAATTCACCGTTTTTCAAATATTTTTTATTCCAATTAACAGTACACAAAAATGTGTAATATTTGTGTAATAACATAGTTTGGTTAGTTATATTTCCAACGTCGTTGATTCGGTTGATCCATCTCAAAGATAAATAAAAAGTTTCCAATCATTTAAAAGAATATTCTTAATAAATGCATTTTATTTTAAATAATGAAAAAATGCATTGAAAGCAAGAATGCTTTATTACACAGTTTAGAAACATGTGGATGGCTTTTCTTTGATGTAAGTGAGCAGATGTAATTTGAGAGTCCTCGTTAAGGAAAATTATTTATTTCACACCTCACAAACATGTAGTCTTTCTTTTGTATGAGTGAATAAGTGGAGTCTGAGATGGCCCTTTTGTGAGAATGTTTTGTTGCATAGATCACAAATATGTGGCTTTTCTTTTTTGTGAATGAGCAGGTGTGATCTGAGATTACTCTGATGAGAGAATGCTTTATTACACATGTCACAAACATGTGGCTTTTCTTTGGTGTGAGTGAGCAGGTGTGATCCGAGATTCCTCTTTAAGGAGAATGATTTATTACATACATCACAAACATGTGGTCTTTCTTTTGTATGAGTGAGTAGGTGTCCTCTGAGATGGCTGCTTTGTGAGAATACTTTGTTACACAGATCACAAGCATGTGGCTTTTCTTTGGTGTGAATAAGCAGGTGCGTTCTGAGATGACTGGAATAGGAGAATGCTTTGTTACACAGATCACAAGCATGTGGCTGTTCTTTGGTGTGAGTGAATAGGTGTAATGTGAGATTCCTCTTTAAGGAGAATGATTTATTACATACATCACAAACATGTGGTATTTCTTTTGTATGAGTGAGTAGGTGTCTTCTGAGATGGCTGCTTTGTGAGTATGCTTTGTTACACAGATCACAAGCATGTGGCTTTTCTTTGGTGTGAATGAGCAGGTGTGTTTTGAGAAGACTCGAATAAGAGAATGCTTTGTTACATATGTCACAAACATGTGGCTTTCCTTTTGTATGAGTGAGGAGATGTGATCCCAGATTGCTCTTGTGTGAGAATGTTTTATTACACATATCACAAACATTTGGTTGTTCTTTGGTATGAGTGAGCAGGTGTGATCTAAGAGAGACCTTTTGGGAGAATGCTTTTTTACACACATTACAAACATGTGCCCCTACTTTCGTAGGAGTGAGCAGGTGTGATGAGAGAATGTTCTTTTTGGAGAACAGTTTATCAGAAATGTCAAGAATTTGCTGCCTTCCACCATTGTGAATGTGTGAATGCCGACTTAAAGCACAGTTTGTAGTACATACTTTGCTGCAAATATACCGATTCATTCTGACAGGCGTTTTCCTTCTTCCGAAATCTGCTGTGGGCAGCAAAATTTAAGATTACTTATATTTATAGTTGGAAGTGCATTTCAATCTAAATAAAGAAAGGTATATCAATTAGCTGTTTATACGAGTATATAGCGTACAAATATAACAATATGAAAATTTAGTCAATAAAAAATTCAATAATTGCTTTTTTGAGCGAACATTAAATTACATCTTAACATGGAATAGAATAACATTTAAATTAATCAATGACACAAAATGTCTTTAAAATAAATAAAAAAAATTGTGATTATAAGACGATTCATTCTGCCACTACAGTCAGAATGTTACAAACAAATAACACAAATGACATAAATTTGGCCATGTTCAATAGCGAATATGATTTCTTATTAAATCCTTCTTAGTCAGTGATGTCTTTGAAACATTCTGCATTGTGTCTGTACGGTCGGCATCGTCGTGATGAGACACAGAAATATTGCGTTAAGAATGATAATTTTATATTAATATTTAATATTTGTTATATTCTATAACTGCTGACTGAAATTCACTTTCTTTAGTTATTTTTGAATGCCAAAGAAGCTTTTATGATGGATTGAGAATTCTGAATTATTTATATCTCATTCGAAAAAAGTGACCATGATATTATTTGAAGCAAAAAACTGCTTTAGACAAAAATTGTTATTTTTAATTGTTATTTATTATATATATTAAAAATTATTTGGAAAGGCAATTATGTTAAATTTCAAGTATGTAGCCGCCACTAAGAATACAGTCTCAGTGAGGGATTTAGATAATTCCTATTGAATAATTGACTTTCCGAGTCTTGTGAGAAAGTACAAGGGTTATTTGGTTTTGATAATTAATACCAAATGGATAACAAAGTTTAAATCAATTTCAGTTTATTTTCACTTAGCAGAGAAAACTAATAAATATTTTTTCTAACATATTCAATCAAGTGTGTGTAAACAGTTCTGGTATATTATATCGGTGATTGGGATTTCAACCATTTACAAAGCAATGTTTATGCTGAGCTTTAGAATTATTTTAGAAATTTTTCTAAAATCTCAAAACTAACTTTTTTAAAAACATTTCAGCATTTAAAAAAATAATTTTAAACATTTATGCAAAATTATGCATGTTTTTTATAATCTTAATCAAAATAATGCAATCGAAATTAAAAAAATCGAAACCACAAAACACGGTTGTAAAACATGTTTGGCGTCTCCTGTAAAAATTATTTGTTTTGAAATTAATCACCTCAATTTTTTGGTTTAGTCGTTTTATTATTTTTATAACATGCTTCTTTCTTGTCTGTCATTTATGTCACAACTCAAAAACGTAGAAGGTTCCATTCTTTATGCATAAAATAATAGGAATTTATAAGAATTATATATTTAGAATAGATAAAATTTGTTTATATTAAGTTTTTTTGAAAAATGCCAAGTACAAATTGTTGAATTTTGCTACAAAACCGTAAAATAAAACCTTCCTTATCTTGTAGTTAATATGGAATAGCAATCATAGGATATTGCATATAATCAAGTAATGCGATTAGGCAGTACTAACATCTTCCCTTGCAAAATTTCAAACATAATTTTTTATAAAACATTTTCAACACCCTTTAGACCACATTAATTATTTATTTACAATTACAAAAAATTGTTTTGGTTTTCAAAATATAATAATATTTTTTAATAAAATTTATTTTAGAAAAAGTATCTAATTGTAATAAAAAAAACTTTCCAATATAAAACAATTAATATTTTTTAATTAGTTAAAAATTTTAGTGAATCTCTGTGATTGAACCATACAAATATAGACAATCGCGAAATATAAAAAATCGCAACATAAGTAAATTTAAAAATAAACTGTTACCCACTAGTAATTCCCAACATTTAGTGATAAAACAACACGGAACAAACTACATTTAAATTAATTTTTATATATCCATCATTGGTTAAATGTTTTCAAGTCTAGTAATCACAAAATTCCAATATTAGACTTGATATTGGTATAATGAAAAGTTAAATAAAATGTAGTGTTAACTTTTAGATTCTTTACACATTTACATATTATAGACATGAAAGTGCAATTCTTATAGTTCAACTGGTAGAAATATCCGCTCTTCGAATAGTGTTAGTTAACGTGGCACAGTGCATCATAAAAACAAGTAAACAATTTTATTTCAGCATATGTTTACTAAATAACTGATAACTTATTAATACCCTCAAGATCAGCGGTTCCCAATTAGCATTAAGCCAAGGACCCATGGCCAAAACTAAAATAAAGCTGGGGCACCCTTTTTTATATAAGCTCATGGAAGTCCTCCCCTCATCGCTTTCTGGTCATGTATAATGCATAAGCTTCAATTTTGTTAAAACATAAAAATTAAGCGAAAAAATTGTAAAATTATTTTATAATTACTATTTACTTTACACAGCTTTTACTAAGAATAAGGGCATAAATTTAAATAACACTACAATTAGAAGTTTAATTACTTTTAGTCAATTTCTTGTTCGTTTTTAAGCATATAAATCTGCTGTTTTAAACACAATACTCATCCTTTAATTTTCAATATTATTATAAAATTTAAATTGAATCAAAGTATATACTACAGACATAGCGAGAGATTTTTTATGTAAATTTATGTTGTAGTTGTTTATAAAAAGTATTTTACATCCTTTAATTTTCAATATTATTGTAAAATTTAAATTAATTAAATAGCATCAAAGTATATACTACAGACGGAACAAGATTTTTTTTTTTGCAATTTGTGTTGCAGATGTTTATAAAAAAAGTATATTACATTTATTACCTAAATAAATTGTACAAATTTTTATGTTCATTAATTCGTAAAAAACAATTGCATAACTTAATTTAAACAATCTTTCGCTACGTTTATAAACCACATATTAAAGATTTAAAAACTATTAATCAGTTTAGTTTTCAGTAATTTTTTTACAAAGTATTTTAAACATAGCCAAAATTCCAACTTTTTTATTTCGAATAAAGGAATTAACGGTAGCCGTACAATAAATGGTATATTAGCAGTGTTCACTCTAGGTGTTTTTTCAAAAGTGGTTCGCTCTGCCCGCCCTTTTTTCATCATTGCATTGCACGAATCCTATTGGTTGCCTGTAAGATGGTTTGGGGCGAGATTACAAGATTAGACATTTTATTACCAAATTTTGGATTTCAGTAGCATTTTCATCAGTTTTGTAAGAGATAAATTCGAGCTACTTATCGATTTAGCAAAAACTTTAATTTTAAAATGTCAAACACTATGGATTTCAAGTAGTATTTCCAAAAAGTGACATCAATTTTGTACTGTTCTTTTCTTTGAGATAAGCCCTGAGTCGTCACTAATAGCCCAATATGCATTTCTAGCGCAATGCCAACTAATAAATAGGATTTTTTTTGTTTGGTCACGGGTTGTTGTTTGTTTTTTCAAAAGTGGTCCGCCCTGCCCGCCCTTTTTTCATCATTGCATTGCACGAATCCTATTGGATGCCTGTAAGATGGTTTGGGGCGAGATTACAAGATTAGACATTTTATTACCAAATTTTGGATTTCAGTAGCATTTTCATCAGTTTTGTAAGAGATATATTCGAGCTACTTATCGATTTAGCGAAAACTTTAATTTTAAAATGTCAAACACTATGGATTTCAAGTAGTATTTCCAAAAAGTGACATCAATTTTGTACTGTTCTTTTCTTTGAGATAAGCCCTGAGTCGTCACTAATAGCCCAATATGCATTTCTAGCGCAATGCCAACTAATAAATAGGATTTTTTTGTTTGGTCACGGGTCCGATGTGTCGCTGGGTGGCCCCGCCCACCGCAATTTTTTTTTAAAGTGCTCTTACACATTTTTTCCAACCATAAATTTCCCCCAACAAACATTGTAAAGGATTAATCATGTTTTTCTTAGAAAAAAATATAACCGTCAATGGGATGGGTAGTAGAAGTGAAAACCTCACTCTAACGTTTTTAAAAATGCATATAACATGTGTATGCATTTTTAAAAATGAATACATCTCTCCACTTCAAACTGATAATTATACAAAGGACGCAGGAAAAAAATGTAAGATATCTCTTGTAATCTTTATTTTCAGTCGTTAGTGAAAATTTCCCCGGGTGGCCCAAATTTTCCCCGAACCATGTTTAGATTTATTCTGCACCCCTGCTCAAATGTACTGTGTAAATTAAACTCAAATCAAAACAATTAAAAATGTTTGTAAGAAACTTTTTTTTTTGCATGGGCACCAGCCAAAATAATTAAGCCTAGTACGTTATTATGGAATAAAAAAATTCACTACACCAAATACTGTCATATAATTTTCTAAATATTCAATTTTTGACAGCAGTGATGCACCTTGAATATTAGGGTTTAAGTTATAAAATTTACACTAATATTTATACTTGGTGATGAATGTTACCCAACTAATCTAAAAGTACTATAAATAAACTACTGTGAAACTGTGTTGTTTTTTTTTAGTTTGAAAAAAAGCTAATTGTGAATGTTTTTTTCCTAACAAATTATAGAATTAGCAGAAATACCTGTCCTTTGCATACTGTTTATTAAAATGATGTACTAAAGAAATCAATAAAATACTTTACTCCTCAGGAATAGCATTGAATATCACATTTGAGGTTTCATTAAGTATTTTAAAATTAAAATTTTGTAAGGAGTAATAACAGTACAAAATTGTTCTGTCAATATTTGGTTACGAATAAACTAATAACTTACCAAATTTTCTTCTAGGAAAAGACTTGGACTCGCCAGTAAAATACCTTTTGAAGTCAAGAATTATGTTTTGAATTCCCCTGAAAATGAAATAAATATACATTTATAACTGAGCAAGTTAAAATCGGGTAGCTTCCATACAAATAATGTCTTGTTAAACTTGCGATTTGAAAAGTAAATCATATCCAGTGGTATTTCAGGAAGCATTTACAAAAAAATAATAATATGAAATTATGTTTTCCGTTAAAGGTTGTAGAACTGAAATGTAAGGAAATTCTTCTTTCCACATGTAAATTGTGATGGAGAGTAAGAAATAGGAATTCTGATGTGCATGTTGGATATGTTTAAAGATAACCCATAAAAAAACATAAACTACCGCAAAACAGGGTGCATAGAGGCAGTTTTCGCAGTTATAATAAGCCCTTTTCTTGCACACTTAAAATGATGAGTGATACTTTAAAAGTTCTGTGACGGCCTGTACTAAAAACCCTCAAGGTAATTTTTTTTAAAAAATTGAAAATTAAATTTATGCACTGCCAAATATTCTGAATAGAAGAATTAGTCTTTTTTTCATTCTGTTTCAATTATGAAATGGCGCTAGGTGATTTTGAAGATGATTATTTACTTTTAAAACAACCTTTTGAAGATTTCAAACAAATAAGAAAAAACAAAGAGTAAGTATTTACATATCATTATCAAGTTAATAACAATAAATATACCTAATTCAGTGTTCACTCTAGGTGTTTTTTGAAGGGCGGCCCGCCCTGCACGCCCTTTTTTTTTTATCTCGATAGCGCCCTTATGCCCCTTCTTCAAAAATGCTGTCCTCTTTTGAAAAAATTCCGTACCTTTTGCCCTTTTTAGTCATGCGCAAGCGTCCTTGGTTCCCTAGAAGTTTTTTAAAAAGGCATCGATTAATTTTTTTTGTGTGTAAATTGAAAATAAATGAATTATGACAGTAGAAAAACAGACTCCTTTTAGGCTACGCGTGTTGTGAAATTGAGATGATTGCTTTCGCGGTAATTCCGAGCACAGAGTATTCCACGAATTCTATTGTTTGCCTGTGCTCGCATATGAAATGCTAAGTTTTTTGTAAAGAGAAGATTGTTTTGAGACGAAGTTTTAAAACTAGGCATTTTATTACAAAACTATGGATTTAAGTAACCTTTTTATCAGTTTTGTAAGGGGTCTGGTTTTTAGGGAAAATATTTATTTTTAAATGTAAATTTTTGGACTTTAAGTAATATCATCATGAAGATACATCAATTTTGTACGGGTCTTTCATTCAAGATAGGCCCTGAACCGTCAACAATAGCCCAATATGCTGCTCTACCGCAATGTCAACCAATAAATTGGAACTTTTTTTTTATTTGGTCACGGGTCCAATGTGTGGCCACGCCCACCCTAAATTTTTTTAAGTGCCCTTTTAAAAGCAAGAAGAGCCTTTTCAAAAACAGGGTGTCCTTTTACTGCCAACAGCGCCCTGCCCCTTTTTATTTTTAGAGTGAACACTGACTTATTACAAGTCGAGATTGCACAATTTCTGTTGGGGAATAACAAGTTAATTTTAACTGTATTTAGTCATTTTTCGGGTGAATAGAAGCATTACTTCTATTCACCTGAAAAATGACTAAAAACAGTTAAAATGTCATAATAAATTAATGAAAAATGATATGAGATTATAAAAGGTACGAGTAGGGATGAGGTCGAGCCTACAATTCATAAATGTGTATTGCAAACACTTTTTGTAAATGGGGTTCTCTAATCAGTGATGCAGGGAAGACACTTGATCAGTTGTGGATATAAAACATTTCTAAAGTCACAGTTTGCACCATTTTTAGCCTAATGGTGAATTTATTTGATCTTCGAATGTCTGAGATTGTATTCAACAGAGTAACGCAATAAGCCATAACAACTCATTCTGCAAAAATGCTTCTATTCACCCAGCTACTTCATAGTAAACATTTTTAGTCAATATAAAGATTAATTATAAAAAAAATGCAATAGTTAATATCAGTGGCGGCGATTCGGGGGGGCAAGGGGGGGCGGTTGCCCCCGCACTTTTTTCGGATGTTGCCCCCGCACTTTTTTAATATTGCACATTTTAAAACTAAATAACAAGTCAATTGTTTTACGGCATTGCCTAACCAAGGAAATTTTTTGAACCCAATCCTCCCACCACCACAGGCATTAAGGGGGGGGGGGGGGGGGGGTCAGGAGTTTCAAACCCCTTTCATTGAAAGTCAAGTGAAAAAAATTTTTTGAACGAATGTGGTATCGTTATTCTTTAAAAATAATTCCTCATTTTAAAACTATAATAAATTCTTTATCTAAATTGAGCAGCGTCGTTTTCAGATTTCCAGACAGTATTCCAATAATTCATTGATTGGCGCCTTACATTTACTCATTCTGGTTTTTTTTCGGAAAAAGAAATAGCATATCTTTACATAGAAAATGCAACTGTTTGACCTTCAATTCAAAAAATAGATCAAATCCCCTGCTTTTATTTATCTGATATATTAAAATAGTATTCGGTCTTAATAAAATCCGTTAAATGAGATGTTTATTGTGTAATATTGGCGCCGAAAAATTGCGTAATCCATAGGCCTGTAGATAGGTGGGTAGGGTTTGTCATTAGTTTGCCGTTAATGTCATTGTTTTGATCTTCGTCGGCTCTGCTTTTTAGCGAAATGAAGCGAATTGTGCAAAATTCAGTTTTAAATTACTTTAATAAAAAGAACAAATGTGAAGTTGAACATGACAGCAGCAGTAACACAAGCACTACCGTTTCCATTCAAGAAAGCTTGTCTGTTTGCAATCTACGCCACGGAATTTTCAAAATCGCGCAAGTATACGTTTAAAGCCATTATCTTGATAAATTACCATTATCTTGAGTTGTAACATTTATATATCATATTTCGAAATCTTTTACATCATTCATATTATGCGATTGTACTTCAATTTAATTTAGCATAATTGTTCAATTTATAATTTAATTTCAAATTATTATTGGAAAATTAATTCGAATTTCAGTAATCATTGATATTCGTAAATTTCGACTATTATTGCACTTCATCAAATGCGTAACGAGGGTACAGTTTAATTTAACCGTGAATAGATATATTTAAAAAACTTTTGTTTAAAGATTGATTTATTCATACACGGATGAGATGTTTTTGCTTTTCCCAAAATATTCATTTAAAAAGAATAGTAATAATAATTCGACAATGAGATCTTGTTATATGATTTTGCTATTATGATTTTGGTTTAGATTTTTATAAACCCGAGTTGGAAAAATTTATGCTTAAAGAAAATTTATATTATTAGCAAATGATAGGGAAGGTTATAAATTGTCCAACTTGTAAGATTAAATTTATATCAGACCTCTGAACGGACACTGCATTGTAACATGCGTGCAATAAACCAATACTTTTGAGAGAACTGTTTAATATTACCTAATTTATAAAAAAGTTGAAAATGTCGATAAGCTGGAACTGGGAATTTTTAGCGCTGTTGAGTTGGGAATTTCGATCGTTAAGTTTGATTTGGTTAAATAACGTCGCACTAGAGCTGCATATTGGGCTTTGCCGACGATTCGGGGCCCATCTCGAAGGAAAAACCCGGGAACAATGCTTCATATTTTTGAACAATGATCAGATAACGAGAACAACACCTGAGCTGGGCATCCGGCGGCGTTAAGCCGGAAATTTTGAATCGTTAAGTTGGGAAATTTCTTAATCGTTACCAAACAGATATTACAAAGAATCTCAAACTTTAAATTTGTTCTTTAAATTTATTTCATAATTAGGGAGTGATTTATTAATTTTAAAAATAGTTATTGACAATTGTTAAATATAATTAATGACAATGATAACTGATGATGTTGTTTATCTGCCAACGTATTCCTGTGAACGAAAATTAATAATTTTTTAAGAAAAAAAGTGGTGGTGGGTTGGGAGAGATGTTTGTTGATTTTTGTGGGGTTAAGGATTCCCCCCTCTAGGTGAGGGGGGATAGATGCCAGATGCCTAGGGATTGAAAGGGTGAGGATGGGAAATTTCCTTCATTTCTTTTTCAATACTGATACAAATGGAAAAGATACCTATCCCTTTGGAAGTCGGTCAATAAATATGTTAATTAAATTCTTGCAACAGTCCGTATCCTTCCAAAAAAAATTGGGAAATAATCGGTAATGGGTTAATAATCGACCTGGGCGTCTCGCACTTATTTTAAGTTAGTATCCTTTCCTTCAAATAACTCAATATAGAGTAAATATATAAATATGCAATATTTATTGTTTTGGCGGTCAACATTTTTATACCCCCCCCCCCTTCCCGCATGTTTCGTCTTGCCCCCCCACTTTTACCACCCAATCGCCGCCACTGGTTAATATGATATTTGGTTTCTGATTTGTTCACACTTAGAGCTATATGGTGGGGTATTGACAATGGTATGGGACTAACTTGAAGAAAAGATCCAGGCACACCGCTTCGAAATTTTAAGCAATGTTCAGATAACAAGGCCAACAGTAGACCTGGCACCCCATGCACCTGGTTGGACTACAACATATATATATAACATGCATCAAACTAAAAAATTTCGTAATTATATAAGCATTCTCCGAGCAAATATAACAGTAGAACGATGACCACAGCTTCCTTTACACTAACTAAAAATCATTACAGTATAAATACTTAAAGACTATTTGTTTTGGTAAAATGTAGTAGATCAATTTGCATGAGCTTTGTACTTTTCAAACATAAAATTATGTGATTTAAAAAAAAATTATACATAGAAAGCAAAACTATTTCCTTATTGCTACTTAGGGTTAATCTGTCATATACGGTTGCCCTTGGCGACTTTTCTGAAATCCAATATTCACAACTCTAAACCATTGCTTGGTGACAAAATCTGGTTTGATGGGCAATAAAATAATTCAATTTTCTCCCTGAATCGGCATTTGGCACCCGGTTGCCAGACTTGGCTAAAAACAGGGCGACCGAAAGAAAAAGACAGATTAACCCTACTTAGTAAAAAATTGTTTATGGCTTTGATAAAAAGAGAAGAAACTAATTTGTAAAATATGTGAATTATGAACAGATAAAATAATTTAATCCAAGTACAAACACCAACCAAGTGACAGTGGCGGCTCGCCCACTACAGCAAGTACAGCCGGGCTGCACCTAAATTCACTGGTGTATTTAAAAACTAAAATCAGATATTTTGCTAATTTTCTTAAATGAAGATTAGAATTGAAAATGAAATTTCTACGGTAGTAAACAAAATCTCAGATAAATAGCAAGCATGTTACCGTAATGCATAATTCAGGAGGGGAAAAAACTTCATTCAATCGACTGCAGCCAAAAAGCGAAATTCGATATCGGCTGCATCGTTGCCATGGCAACCGCTACGTAGCATGGAGATTCCCCCCATGCTAATGCACTCCCATTTGTGAGAAGGTACAGCCGAAATGAGTTTTCTTGTTTTAGCTGCACTTGAGGTTCGATATGCTGATTGGCTAATGGGTGAAACGAGAACTTACCAGATTATATCCAAACGGAAATGGTTTTCGTGATACATTTACGGTGTGCTGTTGTTTCAGGACATGGTCCTGCTGTTGTTTCGTTATGTAAGTTAATATTTAAATTGACCGATTCGCATGTTTAAAAGAAAGCAGGATTGCTTTAATTATCAAAAAATAAGTAAGTGTTTTCTATTTTTTTCGCATGTTATCATTTCTTAAAAATTGAAAGGAAACTTGATTTGAGTAGTGAATAATAAAGAATTTCCGTTCATGTAAGGTTTTTGGAAAATAGTGGGGAGGGGGGGGGGGGATTCACATGATTTTGGCTGCACTAACATTTTAGACCACGGGCCGCCACTGCCAAGTGAAAGAGTTGTATTTCTAATTATTAATTGTGGCCTATCGCAAAAGTTAATAAAATAAATTTATATTTTAATTTGATGCGCGAGTATGGGTCGAAGAGGCTCTTCCATAATTATATCGTTGTGAAAAGTAGAAAGGGGAAAATGGCTGCTAAACACGACCCGGAAGTTTGTTTGTAACTTACACAAACTTCGTGTTTTATAGAGAAAAAAATGCAATTCTTTATGCATAACAATTATTGTTTTTCCGCAATTGGCAAGAAGAAAATCCGTATACAGTATTATACACAGTGCACTTACTGTTAGGCTTTCAAGACTTGTATGTTGAGCTTTGATGTTTATTCCTTCTTAGTTTCATATTATATAAAACATGAATTTCAAATTCTCCAAACAAAATGAACAGCAAATCTTTTTGTAAGTTTGATTATTAAATTAATTAGTTTTTTAAGACGCTTTGTTATGGCGGGCTTTCGACCATGCTTTCAACGGTAAGTCATGCTGGATTCTTGCTAAAAAGGGCTACGTTCTTGTGTCAGTTAAAGTTAAAATTTTATAAAAACTGGAGCGAGGACTAAATCTGCGTGACCATATTTTTTTTTGAGCGAAGGTAGAATTAATAGTCCTTTTGCACATAGATATTGGAAATGTGGGAGTTTCACGTGACGTATCGACATGGTATGGGGGGGGGGGGGGGGGGGGGGGGGTTGAGACAAGAAATTTTCCAACTTAACAATTCAAAATTCCCTACTTAACGGCATCGGGTACGGATACCAGCTCAGGTGTTATTCTCGTTATCTGACCATGGTTAAAAATACGAGGCATTATTCCCAGGTCTTTCCTCGAGATAGACCCGAACCAACGTTGTGGCATGCAACATTTGTTGAACGCATGTTCCAGTGCAGTGTCCGTTCTAAGGTTTAACGAACAATGTGCAGCTCTAGTGCGATGTTACTTAACCAAACCAAACTTAATGATTAGAAATTCCGAACTCAACAGTGATAAATTCAACTTTTTTATAGGTAATTAATAAACAGTTTTCTCGAAAGTATTGATTTGTTGTACGCATGTTCCAGTGCAGTGTCCTAAGGTTTAATTTAAGTTTGATCTCTTACAAGTTGGGCAACTTCTAATCTCCCTTCGCTTTCATTTGCTAATAATAGTAATTTTCTTGAGGCATAAATTTTCCAAATTCACGGATTTTTAAAACTCAAATAAATTTAAGGTTTCCAGTTTACTGAGGGGGGGGGGGGGGGGGGGGTGCGAGACAGGCCTGAGTGAGAGTCAAAGACTCGACATTGCATGGTATTGTGTTATCGTACCCTTTACTTATGAACAAAAAATATTAACTTCTATAATTTCGATTTAAATTGTAAAGTCATTTTAATTCAAAGTTCTATAAGATTGAATAACCAAATTTTCTTATTATAAATATTAAATTAAATTCAAAGTATTTTGTCGTAACGACGATAAAAAAATTATTGTGGAAGTCATAAGAGGGGGTTAACAAATACAGCTATGTTCTGAAAATGGTAACGTGATCTGTAAATAGTGGGAGTCAAAGGGACTCGACAGTTGTGCCAACCCAATAGCCATTGCTAATCTTAACATAAAAAAAATAATATTCAAAAACAAAAAGTACATACATACCAAATATGACCATATTTATCAAGTAGTAATTAAATTCTAAATTTTTTTAAATTAATAACCATTTTAATTCTAAATTAATCAATGCAGGAAAATTGGAATTTAAATTATTATAAATAAATTCAATAAACTTAAAAGTATTCAAAGAGAGAGTCCTCCAAAGTTAATGTTAAAACGAAACACATATCACATAAAATTAGGTAAAGAGAATAGGCACTGAAAGATGCGTCCTCCGCGCATAAAATTTTTCTTAGCAATCGTATCGAAGTCCAAATGATTTTTTTTAACCGAGGGGTGATTTAAATAAAAGAACCCATCGAAATTTCTAGAAGTTTCTATTATGAACCGGTAAAAACCTAAAAAAAAAATTTATAGAAAAACACAAAGGAAACGCACTGCGTCAACATTACACAATATGGGAAGATTCAACTAACCAATCACAAAACGGAAACAAAAAAAATCCTAGACACGAGACGCAGTGGCGGATTTTTACGGGCGGCAAATGGACAGTTGCCGCCTGGGCCCCCTTGTCTTGGGTCCATTCGAGCCCCCCCCCGACTCCAAAAATTAGAAAAAGGAGGAAGAGAATTAATTTTATTTTTTAACATATTTTAATGTTGCTAAACATTTCACTGAAATTATCTGTTTGGATTCTTTTATCATTATGCATATGAGTAGACAGGTTCCCCTTCTTCAACGGGCCCGGGCCCACTCCTCTTTACAGAGCCCCATTATCGAATAGGTCCGTGCAAGCAGCACTTGTACTTAAGGTTTCTGAGCAGCCCCAAATAATCTACGACGCGGAGGCAGGGCCCTGCTTTTTGTAAAGAGGTCAAACGTGAGGCCTCTTACCGGGCGCAGGGCCCTGTACGAAGGTAGCTGCGAGAATCCATGAACTATCGATTCTCGCAGCTACCTTCTCTAACACATGCTATTGAAACCATATTGTGGTTTGTCTCTCTAGACACGACCGCATAATTTCGTTACTCTTAAAATACATCAATTTAAGTTTCCAGGTTATTCTAAAACAAAACCATATCCCATGTTTTCTATAATGGTTTTAAATTTATTGCTTTTGTTGGTCCGCGAAAACACATGCTCTTTGATTATTATCTAAATTTCTCGAAAAACAAGCGATCGATTTGTTTTCTTTTTGTACGAATCAACCCATCACCCCAGACCCAGTCGGCTCGTATCGCTCTTTTTATTTTATTTTTATTATCAGACACCCTTTCTTTTATCCAATGTAACTTTTTACATTAAAATGTTGTATTACGTAATCTATAGGCGCCTAAAGTCTGAGCATATTTGGACTCGTTTAATTACTCTTTGTGATTTGCGGTTTTGATCCAGTCGACATCCCCAACCCCTCTCCCAATAATCTGAAATCCTTAATAGTTGGGAATTTCGAGTTTTAAAAAATCCCTGATTTGGCAAAATCCCCCCCCCCCCAAATCCCTGATTTAGGAAAAAAGAGGAGGGGGGGTTGTGGAATTCCCCTCTTGCTGCGCCCCTTGGGGAATGAAGTGTAGAGAAAAAAATTGGGGGGGGGGTGCGCCATTGGGTTTGGGGGGGGGGGATGGACACCCCTGTCTCAAGACATATATCAAGGGTCACAAAGGACTGTTTTTCTGGGAATTGTAATGTATAGCCTACTTCGCTTCGTCCTCGTCTGTTTGTAGTTAGTGACACTTGGACGTACTGGTTAATAGATGCTCTTTTTATTGTGACATGGGTTCTGCCATTATATGCTTGTGGAGGTTTAAAATGGATTACACTACAACTACATTGCCCCGTGAGGTCGTAGGGGACTACTTGAGAAAAAAATCACTAATTGATGAGATCGAACAGCTTCCATTTCACAGCTTCTTATTTCAGAGTAAGACGGTAAATTTAGGAAGCAATATTTTTAATACTAATTACAAATGAAGGAGGTTTTTTAAATCAGCATATTTTACTGTTTTGCAAGTAAATAAATATTTCTATATTCTAAGAATCAATTATAAATCATAACATCTTTCCTAATGAAATGGGCTTTTGTAATTATGTTAATCAATTGACAGTGACTCTAATTAAAATGTTTGTTTTTGCTGATCATTAAGTCAAATAACACTAAGAATGTTTATGTATAGAAACAAGTCGAAGCTTAGTTTAATCTTGAATAATATATAAATTACATATAATAAATGCGACTTCAATGTAGCGAATTAGTGTAAATACTAGGAAAATACGGTTTATTTTAAGTCTAAATTTCTAATGGTTTTATTGCATTAATTGAATAATTATATATATTCAACAATTTATTATTTATTTCATTAGCTAATATTTAAATTGATGATTTATTCAAAACATTATCCAATTAAACTTTTCTTGTACTCAATAAACTGTGACTCATGCCAAATCGTATATATTTTTTATATTACTAACTTTTTCTGTTTCCTAAAAGCAGAAAAAGTTTAAGTTTGAAAACTATTTATAAAATTTATCAATTTAAGTAGCTGAAATAAACATAATTTCAGAAATTTATATGAATATCTACAACACTTCGTTAAAAATGTAAAAAGTAGGTATAAGAATAATGTAATAAAAAAAATTTAAAAAAAATTACTTTTGGTAATTTTATTTTCTGTATTTCTCAGAATGGGGTACGTTTTCTTGTAAGAAAAGTTTTCTTGTAAGAAAATTAAAACTGGACAATGAGGCATAAAATACGGCATAAAGCCATATTTACGAACTTTTATTGTAAAATATTTTATTTTTTTGTTTTGTTAAATTAGACGAATCAAGTTTATTTAGTTACAAATATCGGAAAGTTCTTTTTGCGGGACCGTAACACAGCACAGTTGATGTAAGAGTGGCGGAAGAATTTTTAGAAATTTACCTATTTTTAGAAAAAACACGTTTTTTGAATGTTTGCTCCAAAATTATTTATTAGAAAACGGGCCCCCTTCAAACATTTTTGCCTCCTGGTCCTTTTGTCTTAATTCCGCCACTGACGAGACGATAAATTTATATGGGACTGGCGCTTCGAATATTAGCTCGAAGAAATTTTACATTGTGGAAGGCAAAACTAATAGGGTTATATGCATAGGCGTAAAGTTGTAAAAATTTTTGGGGGGGCCCAAAATTTAACTTTTAACTGAAGAAAATTGCGTTTTTTTTTTTTGGGGGGGGGGGGTAAATATAATTGAAATCCGAAAATTTATGGTACTGTAATTTTCCCTTTGTCATGATTTTCTAGTTTGTCCATTCAATTAGATTTATGGCCAAATTCCGTTTTTTTTTTCAGGGGGGCTGAATTTTTTTTTTCAATATATATATTATTATACAATATAAAATAGTAAGGAGTTGTGAGCTATTAAACAATTAAAAAACAATCAATGGTTTAAATGTTTACTTGTTAAATGTTTTAACTTTTATCCGTTTTTGTTTTGACAGGTTTAGAACATATATTAACCAGGAAAAGTTTTATATCAATTTCAAATGTCCGTATTGTACGCTAAAATGTGAATTTTTTCAGATTTGAGGAATTTGTTTCTATTTAACTTTCTTTAACAAACTTTATTTTTCTAAAAGAAGAAATTTCAACTAGATAAGCTGTTTAGAAAATAGTGCATGAATCTGATGGTTTACTATTTCAAAAGGAACAAATTATGGGAAGTACGATTATAATTTATGAAATGTCCATAAATAATATTTTTTTTTTTAAAAAAAACGTATTTTTTACATTATTCTTAAAATTACTCTTTAAAGCTTTAGCGTTGTAGACATTTATATAAATACTTGAAATTACGTTTATTTTAGCTGCTTAAATTGATAAATTTATAGGTAGTTTTCAAACTAAACTATTATATTTATGCTTTTCAGACATTTAAAAAAGACGTAATATAAAAAAAATGTACGTGAGCCAGAGTACTGAGCACAAAAGTAAAATTAGATATTATATTGTGAAAACCTATAAATTTGTCATTTTAAATATTACTGATATGAAATAAACTATAACAAGTATTCTATTGATGCAATAAAATAATTAGCAATTTAGACTTTATGTAAAAACACATTTTCCTTACACTAATTCTACAATGACATTTCATTTATTATATGTAATTCAAGATTAAAATGAACTTCAACTTGTTTTTAAACATAAGCATATGCTTAGTGTTATTCACTTAATAGTGTATAACAAAACTAGAGTTACTGTCAATTGATAAGCATAATTACAAAACATTTATCGTTAGAAAAGATGGTATAACTTTTAATTGACTTTTAGAATACAGAAATAATTACTTAACTGACAAAACAGAGGAATATGCTGACAGAAGAAATCTACTACCATTCGTTTGCAAAAAGAAATGCTTCCTAAGATTGCTGTCTTTACACTAAAAAAAAACAACTGTAATGCGGTTGTTAGATCTCACCAGGGATTTCTTATTTGTTGCTGTAGCCCTCCCATGACTTCGGCCCCTAGAGGCAAGTTTCAGAAAAGCGTACATACAAAAACTGTCTACACAAGCATACATGGGTCATTCACAATGGATTTGGGGGGGTGGGATCATCAATAAAATCGACTGTAAGGGCGAGGGCCAGTAAATTACAAACAAATGGGGACGAACTATACAATTCGCAGCTTTGGTGGCCAGTCACATGCTTTGAAGATGAGCGTACTACCCCCTGGTACTACCCGACATGGCTGGTCGAGTAACCAGATGTGGGTAAACATTTTACAAACGAAGTACAGCTGTTGACAGGTAATTTTCTGGTGTTTCTCACAAAAGGTGACATATGACTAATGATGTCGTCTTCGATTGGAAACAGTTGAGAAAGAAACTCATTGTCCTCCTGTACCTTTCAAAGCAAATTCCCCCACTTTAAAACACGTTTAGAATAAATAAGGGGTGCTTCCTTTCGAATGCCTCTTTGTAGGAATTCTCTATTCTACGACGGTTTTTTAAGTAATTTTTTAAAAAAAAATAGTATAATATTAGGGGGGGGGGGCAGTGGCGGCTCGTGCAGTACAACAAGTACAGCCGGGCTGCACTTAATTTTATTAGCGTATTTTAAAACTAAAATTATATATTTTACTAATTTTATAGGAAGATTAGAATTAGAAAGGAAGACGAAATTTCAAATCTAAGTAAAAAAAAATCTCCGATAAATAGCAAAAGTGTTTCCGTAATGCACAAATTCAGGAGAGGAAAAACCCCCATTCAATCAAAATTGCAGCCAAAAAGCGAAGTTCGAAATCGGCTGCATCGTTGCCATGGCAACTTTACGTAGTATGACTTCCCCTACACGCTAAAATGGAGGATGTGACGACACAAACGTAGCGCAAAAGGATTTTTTCAAATTAGCTGTACAAGCGATTTCGATTAAATGATTGGTTCGTTGCTGAATCGGCGAGGCGGGGTGGAGGAAAACGATAATTTCGAAGAATCTCTCCAAACGGAAATATTTTTTTCGATAAGTTTGCACGTGTGTTGTTGTTTCTTTACTTAAATTAATATTAAAATTGACCGATTCGCAAGTTTGATAAGAGGATTGATTTAATTTTCAAAAAATAAGTAAGTGTTTTCCATTATTTTTACATGTTATCTTTCATAAAAGTTGAAAGGAAACTTTGGTTTGAGTAATAAATTTTAAAGAATGTCCGTTCGTGTATGGTTGTGAAAAAGGGGAGGGGGGGGGGGGAGAGTTACATGTTTTCGGCTGCACTAACATTTTTGACCACGGGCCGCCACTGAGGGGGGGCTGGGCCCCTTTAAAATAATTCCTGGGGGGGGGGGGGGGCTCGAGCACCCCCAGGAATTATTTTGAAGGGGCTCAGGGTATTGTATTTCAATTAACACAAAAAGCTTAAGTTTTTAAGAGTAATTAATGAAATGCAAGTTACCTGTTAATAAACTTGCTATAGTTGCATTGCGGCAAAGCATTTAAACGAACCAGTAATTTCAACAAGCATCCAAATGAAGATTTTGACATGTACACTGCAGTACAACAAGTACAATAGGAAAAGTCCTAGACGGGAATCCACTATTAGCCGACACTCACGTCTACTGAAGAAGCCCAGCAGGCCTTTCTGAAGAGTATCCCTAAAGTCTGTTTCAGATAGTTGCATAAATGTCGACCCCTGGCCACCCACTGGCCCCCAAAGTTGGCCACTATTACTAAAAAAAAAGGGGTGTGGCCAGTATTCACTAGAGGGCATACTACCCTCCCCCCCCCCCCCCCCTAATACACCGCCTATTCTTCCCATTTTTCCACGTAGACACTGGTTCTAGCCTATGCTTCTGTTGAAAACAGAGATAAGAGAATTCTGTAGTTGCTAGGAAAGGTTGATGGTACATGTTGAAGATTAAAAAAAAGAAAGGGATTTTTTTTTTGCAAAATATAAGTTAGAACTTTTGAATTATTGGGGGGGCTTAGCCGGGTTTTCAAATTATTGGGGGGGCTCGGGCCCATGGGCCCAATACAAGTTTACGCCTATGGTTATATGAAACAAAAGTGATTTTCGAATAAAAAGGAGAGGATTTTGATTTAGACAATCACCTAACACAATTAAAAGAGAAGTTATTTTAATTAAAAGAACACTGTGTGGCGTTCGCATAAAGAGCAACGCCATATATTTTAAAATTCTTTAAATAATAAGCTGAAAGTTAAAACATATATTAGAATTTTGACGATAAAGAACAACAGAATGAGCAGATGCGAGCTTTTTTTAGGTGCCTGCCTGTCTGGAAATTTGAAAACATTGCTCCTTAATTTAAAGAATTTATTATATATTTAAAATGTGGGATTCTTTTTTTTAAGGAAACGATACCACGGTTAAATTTTTTTTTCGCTTGACGCAATAAAAAAATACAATGAAATTTATAAAACAGTTCCGCCACTGGTGTTGTGTCGGCTGCAGCAGACTGCATTAGTCAACTCTATATGTAGCCTTGGGAGCCTTAGCGTCATAAGTGTGCAGTGAATACTGAAACCAAACACGAATTTAAGTTTAATTTTACAAGTTGGACAATTTCTAATTTTCCCTTAATAACCTTGGTGTTTTTGCTTTCATTTGTTAAAAATATTAATTTTCTTCAGACATAAATTTTCCCAGCTCAGGTATTTTCAAACCTTGCAATTCCCAACTTTTTGGGTTTCCAAATTATTGAGCGTGCCTGCCCGCAACTGCAAAGTGCGGCCTAGCTCAGGCTCAGTCAATTTTTTTAGGAGTTTTGAAATCTCAATATAGAATGCCCTTTATTTTTAATGTTTTTTTTTATGTCGTTGTAATTTTTATTTATTCTTGTTTCATTAAAAATTTCTTTTATAACAAAAAAGAAAAATCTTAAAATTAACATAAAATAAATAAAAGGACGACATGTTTTCTTTTTCGAAATAATATACCATTTAATTTTTTTTTTGTAGAATGCATAATGCCATGCATTTTAAAATAAATGATTTAAAAACAACAACATTGGTAAACATGTGCAAGTATTTTGAAATCAAAAGTGGCGTTGGTATTCAAAATGGGTGATATTAACTTAAGTTGGAAACAGTCAAAATAACTTATATTCCGTTCATTTACATAAATACTCTCGGTTTCTAGTAAATAAGGGGACTTAGTAAATATTTCAATTTATTAAAATAAAAATCATCTGGAGGGTAAGCAGCTTTCTGCATTTGATACTTTTAAACAACGATTTATTATTTTTAACGTCTGTTGATTTTGAACTCATCTAGCACTACAATCATATTCATAGTATTTATTTTATAATTTTATATAATTTTCATTCATGTTTTCTTTTTGTGATTCAACCATTCGTGAAATGAATTTTATATTATTTGTTTCCCAAGTAGAGTACAAATAAATATAGGTATTGGCGTATCCTGTTTTATTTATTCTTATACACACAATATTTCCAAAACCAATAACTTTTCAAGTATAGAACCAATATAATAATACCAATATAGTATCAAGTACATAATAAAATAAGATTAATGACGAAACAATATACACAGTACATTTTCTTTAACAACAGGTGTTACAAACTGTAATTTTATAAAAAATTTATATACACAGATCTCATATTAGTACAACAGATGTCCAGAGGGAAAACAATTTGAAATTCCCTGTAATCTAGTTTTTAGTGTAAGTGTAAGAGAAACAATACACAAATAAAGTATGAAAATTGTCTACACAATATTCGGCACTACATAACATTTTACAAGTTTCCAAAAAATCAACAATTTATATTTCTTAAAGTTGGATTTTTTTTATTGAGGCCGTTAAGCATATAGTAGATTAAAAAAATGTAGTGGCTCTCACCGGGAAAAGCCAGTGCCTATTGTTCCGAAAAGCTACGAAAGTACGTTCTAAGATATTTTAAAGATATTTATGCAATATTTCTAAACAATAAAAAAGCAGTTGCTGACAGCAGTTAATTAGTTCTGCCGAGTTTGACAAAAAAAAATCGTTTCAGCGATGTTAAAAAAAATACGAATTTAGCAATTAATAAACATTTGAACATCCGTTATTAAAAATGCTTGAGTGGGCAAGTATTCAAGTTATAGACAGCCAATTGTTCTGCCAAGTTACAGAAACATGAGCATTTCAGTGAGAGAGTGTTCTACGATCTCGAAAGAAAAAAAAAATCATTTTGAGTATACATTTTATATTCAAAAAAGCCACAGATCAAAAATATGTGGCTTTGTTTGGTGTTAGTCAGCAGGTGTGTTCTGAGATTACTCTTAAGTGGGAATGCTTTGTTACACAGATCAAAAACATGTGGCTTTTCTTTAGTATGAGTGAGCAGGTGGGATACAAGATGACCCTTTTGTGAGAATGCTTTATTACACATGTACAAATATCTGGTTTCTCTTTTGTATGAATGAGCAGGTGTGATCTGAGATAGCTGCTTTGTTATACAGATCAAAAACATGTGGCTTTTCTTTAGCACTATTTTACTTTAGTTTTATTTTGCCTTCAAGTTTCATAAATGCAATTCAATATTTTACTCTCTTGGGAAAAGTTATTTATTTATTTTACTATTTGATATGCGTGAAACTTTCAAAGATTGCGTAAACTCATTTGTGTTACATATGAAGGTTAACTCATTGTGTGCAAAGATGGCTGTCTTTCGACAATGCGTACACTTTCTTTTCGATATCGAACGAGGGGGAAGGAAAACACGCATTAAATTTCTTTTTTCAAAAAATATGGTAACCCGGCCCTTTTTGGCCGCAACTGGGTCATTGCCGATCTGAGATAGCTGCTTTGTGAGAATGCTTTGTTACACAGATCAAAAACATGTGGCTTTTCTTTAGTATGAGTGAGCAGGTGGGATACAAGATGGCAGGCACGTATGTAAGGGGGTGGTTTAGGGGGTTCAAACCTTAGAACATGTATAGGAAGTAGAGAGAGTGTAACCCTATATCCGTTGGTCCGGAGTTAAGGTCACGTGTTTGCCGGGCTTATCTGTTTCGCCTCTTCTTGCCGTCAATCACTTGCCCTGTAGTTTCAATGACGGTGTGGTCGAAAGTGTTTGTGTTCGCAGTTTCATTTTGAAAAATCAGCGGAAAATGGTATCTTGGTGCTGTGCATATACTTGTTCCGAAAAACAAGTGAAAGGAGCACTTTTATCGTTTCACAGGTATGTACAATCATTAATAATTAGTATGTTTTGAGTTTATATAATAATGATAAAGTTTGTTAGTTGATACTTACCTAACTTTAACTCTCGATTTTTATCAAATTAAGTCATATTTTCATGCATGTTTTTTAACAGTTTTGTAAAAATTACGTATATATTTATGCTCTATGTTATATTTTGTCATAAATATCTCACTATATTGTTTTATTAGCTTAGTTCCTTTGTTTTTGTCAGTGTTGCGTTTGGCGACACATTTTGTCGCCAAATTCTTAAGACAGATTATTAGATTTAGTTTTTTGATATATATCTAAATACAATATATTCGTCGTAAAGTTAATAATTTTAAAGATTTGATATAAAACCACATACTATTTCAATTTCAAAGATTTCTTTAAAAATAAAAGTTTAATAAAAAGTATTAATATTTTCAATATAAATCCGTTATTAAGAAAGTAAATTTATAAATACCTTTCACTTAGAAAACATACTTATCTCTTATAAATTATCGAAATAACTTTTTTAAATATTAAGAAATACAAAGATATTTTCATAAAATGCATTGAATTTTGTAAACTTGATTTGATTTTTGAGTGCGGGCCAATTCTGTTTATTTGTCAATTATTATCGTAAAACATTTTATTATATATATTTTATTAATATTTGTAATCTAAAAGAAATAATTAAAGTATTAAAATGTTTCTTAATTTTTTAACACGCTTTCAATATTCTTTATTTGTCTCGATAACTTTTATAATATCATTTATAACATAATCTTTGACTATTGTTGTATTTTAAGTAAATTAAAATTTTAATAATTTAATATTGATTATACTTTTATTCATATTATATTATGCATATGTTATTTTTAGTTTTCCAAAAAATGAAAGAAGAAGACAGCTGTGGGAAAGAAGTCTTCGAAGAGAAGGTTTTAAAGTCACAGACCGTACCAGAATTTGCTCCAAGCATTTGACAGAGGATTCATTTGATAGACAGAAGTTAGGTGGTACATGGCTTAAAACAGATGCAATTCCAACTTTATTTGTTTTCCCGGAACATTTACAAAAGAAGAAAAATGAAAGGAAATCTCGTAAGAGGAAAGCTGCATTTGACATTCAGGAGCCGAGCACTAGCACTTCAGGTAATTATGTTTGTACAATGGACTATTTGATAACTTTACACAATCTTAACTGTTAGCAGGTCAGTGTAGATATGTGTTTGTACTATTTCTTAATTTTATTATTAAAAATACTTCACAGGTACACAACAGAAAAGAAAGTATTACCTTGGAGATTTTGATGAGGATGACATGAACTCCCCTCTATGTTGGACAAACTATATATAAATCTGTTTATTTATAAATAAATTATTAAAAAAAAAACATTTTGTATAGTGATATTTTTTATCACTTTGCAGTAATACTTTTATCCTAATAGATTACTTATTCAAACATATAATATAATTTGTATGGCTTACAAATTTGCTACACAATATTTCATATTAATGAATAAACTTCCTGTAAATGGTTCTTATTTCACTAACAGTTGTTAAAAAATTAACAATTCTATCACTTGAAGAGAAAAAATTTCTTCAATTACAGTAAACCACTCGCATTTTATTAAATGTGCATTTGCAAAAAAAAAAAAAAAAAAATGCTAACATTATTTTCAATGTAATACAATTCTTATAAACTGCAATAAATATCTTTTGTTAATAATTGTAATATTAAGACTACAATAACTACATTTTGAAATTTAAAAAAAATGTGTTTTAATTTATAAAACACTATATATTTTTTATTATTTAAACTAATATTAATTTATTTTATTTCTTAATCATATACATTAAAAAAATTGTAGATTTTTATCGTAAAGAAAATTATGTAAATTTTGTTTTTTACTTCTTATTTTTACAGAATATTTTTTAATTCGAAATTGAAAACTTGCGTATAAGCAAAGTTGTATTTTTGTACATCTAAAATTCCGATTAAACTCGGCAAATCATCAAATTTAAAACAAACCAAGCGGAATCTTCTCTCGAGTATTTTATATATATAAAAAAGTATGATTAAATTAAATATTTTGCAAACAAAATTAAAGTTTTCAAATGAAAACAGTAAATTAAGTTATCAAATTGTGAAAAGTATGTCTAAAACCATATACGAACAAAAAAGAACATCACAAGATTAAAAAATTTACGTCGACTTCAAATTATCAGTTGTAGGAATTAAACGACATAGCCAAATCCGAACGTCGCAAGAATTTCGCCAAATCTGGGAACCTTTCCAGCGACTATCACGTGGTGAACGTCGTACCGCGGGTCGGGAGAAAAAGTAAGGGGCTTGCTCTCTCTATTCCTATATCTACTCTAAGGTTCAAACCCCTCCCATTGAAAGTCAAGAAAAAAAAATCAAATTATTCTAAAAAGCATAAAAATTCTTAAAAAAAACTAGAAAATGTTCAATTTCTAGTATATAATACTTCTTGTTGAGTTGCATGAGGGAAAACCTGGTATTTTCCGTGGGTCTTAGCAGGAAAACAGTTTTCAAAAGGCGTCAAAAACCCCTTCCCACCTAGAGGGGGGAATCCTTAATCCACCACAAAAATCAATAAACATCGCCCTCCACTAACAATTTTTTTTTCTAAAAAAAATTATTAATTTTGGTTCGTGTCATTAACTATTTTTAAAAGTTGTCGATAACTATTTTTAAAATTAGTAAATCACTCCCTAACTATGAAATAAATTTAGAGAACCAATTCAAAGTTTGAGTATCCTTATAATATATGTGTGGTAACGATTAGTTCTAGATTTTATTGTAATGGTAATTTAAAGATATAATAAGGGTTTTAGTTAGGTTATAATAAGGGTTGTAGTTGAAACAAGAAATTTCCAAACTTAAAAGTTTAAAATTTCCTAACTAACGCAGTCGGGTGCCAGCTCAGGTGTTGTCCTGGTTATCTACCATGGTGCAAAAAATACGAGGCATTGTCCCCGGGTTTTTCTTTCGAGAGAGCCCCAGTTGCTCAGTTGGTAAGGCGTTCAGCTACTAATCAGAGGATTGGTGGTTCGAATCCGGGAAACGAACTTGACGTAGAAAAGTAAAAAAGTAGTGATCTTGCGATCGGAGGGTTGCCAGCTTCACTACAAAAATACTAGAAAGTCGTTCAGAATATCCAACAAATTATACTGGCGTGTATACGGGACTGGTGCACGATAAATCTGATCGGGGTCCAAAGTCCCGACGTCTATTGAAGGCGTAGGGTGCCAGTTCAGGTGTTTCCTCGTCATCTGACCATGGTTCTAAAATAACGAGGTGCATGTATGAATGTGTTCCCGGGTCTTTCCTTCGAGATTGACCCCGAACCGTCGCCAATAGCCCACTGTGCAGCTCTAGTGCGACGTTAATTAACCAAACCAAACCTTTCTTTCGAGATGGGTTTGGTTTGGTTAATTAAGGTCGCACTATAGCTGCACATTGGGCGGCTAATGTCGACGGCTTTCGAGATGGGAACTGGACCCGAACCACCGACGCCAATAGCTCAATATGCAATTGCAGTGCAACGTTAGTTTACCAAACCAAACTTAACGATCGAAATCGAAAACTCAACAGTGCTAAAAGTTCCTAATTCCAGCTTATCGACAATTTTCAACTTTTTTTATAGAATATGTCATATTAAACAGGGTACTACTTAACTACGGTAATATTAAACAGTTCTCCCAAAAGTTTTGATTTGTTGCATGCAAGTTCCATCGTTCCGAAGTCAAATTTAAGTTTAATCTCACAAGTTGAGCAATTTCTAATCTTTTTTCGCTATCATATGCTAATAATATTAATGTTCTTCGGGCATTTCTTCACGATCGCCGCCACTGATCTTGGCTCGAAGAACCATACTATAATATGGTTTCCATGTTTTGGAGCATCTTGTTTATACGACCTCGTTTGGCGATCTTTTCAATTTGTTGCTAAAATAAATATGCTAGGTAATTAAACACAATGTCATTAGCCTTAGTTTAAGATAAATCCTCATCACCTCCTTTTGTTTAACTGTATGTTTTTTCAAAGTGTTCTCTTTATTTTTATTTCAAACTACACCCAACATGACGTCATCGTGTTTCTGGCTCAATACCCCCCCCCCCCCCCCCCCCCTCCCGGGTTGTGGCATTTCTCTCCCCACATAAAAAAAAAGGCTCTATTCTTATGATTTTTAGAGTAATTCGGTTTATAATTATTTTTTACTTGACTTTCAATGGAGGGGGGGGGGGGGGGGGTGAACCCCCTCCCCCTTACCTGCGTGACTGTGCTTTACTACACGTCATATACTTGTAGTTTTTCGTTGGTGTGAGTGTTCTTTTGGGCGAATGTTTCGAACATGTGGCTTTTCTTTTATATAAGTGAGGAGGTGTGATCCAAGATTGTTCTTATGCGATAATTCTTTATTACACATATCCCAAACATGGTTCTTTTGTTTGGTGTGATCTGAGAGTGCTCTTATGCGAGAATGCTTTATTACACACATCACAAACATGCGGTTTTTCTTTTGTATGAGTAAGGAGGTGAGTTCTGAGATGGCTGCTTTGTGAGAACGCTTTGTTACACATATCACAAACATATGGCTTTTGTTTGGTGTGAGTGAGTAGGTGTTTTCCGAGATTAGTCTTAAGTGCGAATGTTTTATTACACATGTCACAACCATGTGGCTTTTCTTTAGTATGAATGAGCAGGTGTAATCTGAGTTTACTCTTATGTGAGAATGCCTTATTACACAGGTCACAAACATGTGGCTTTTCTTTTGTATGAATGAGCAGGTGTGATCTGAAATTACTCTTATGTGAGAATGCTTTGTTACACAGATCACAAACATGTGGCTTTTGTTTGGTGTGAATGAGCAGGTGTGTTCTGAGATTACCCTTAATTGAGAATGCTTTATTACACATCTCACAAACATGTGGCTTTTCATTAGTATGCGTGAGCATGTGGCGTTTAAGATGGCCCGTTTGTGAGAATGCTTTATTACACGTTTCACACACATGTGGTTTCTCTTTGGTGTGAACGAGCATGTGTAATGCAAGAGTTGTCTTTAGGGAGAATGCTTTATTACATATCTCACAAACTTGTGATTTTTCTTTAGTATGAGTGAGAAGATGTTGTGTGAGATTGTACTTTTCAGCGAATGCTTTATGACACATGTCACAAACATGTGGGCTTTCTTTTGTATGAGCGAAGAGGTGTCGTTTGAAATTGCTCTTCTGCGAGAATGCTTTATTACACACACCACAAACATGGGGCTTTTGTTTGGTGTGAGTAAGCAGATGCTGCCTGAGTGTGCTCTTTTGGGCAAATGCTTCATTACACATGTCACAAACATGGGGCTTTTCTTTTGTATGAGTGAGGAAATGTTGTCTGAGGGTACTCATTTCGGCAAATGCTTTATGACATATGTCACAAACATGGGGCCTTTCTTTTGTATGAGTGAGGAGATGTCGCCTGAGGGTGCTCGTTCGGGCAAATGCTTTATGACACATGTCACAAACATGGGGCCTTTCTTTTGTATGAGAGAAGAGGTGTCGTTTGAGATTGCTCTTCTGCGAGAATGCTTTATTACACACACCACAAACATGGGGCTTTTGTTTGGTGTGAGTAAGCAGATGCTGCCTGAGTGTGCTCTTTTTGGCGAATGCTTTATTACACATGTCACAAACATGAGATTTTTCTTTTATATGAGTGATGAGGTGTCGTCTGAGATAGTTCTTATGTGAGAATGCTTTATGACACATGTCACAAACATGTGGCTTTTCTTTTGTGTGAGTGAGCATGTGTAATCTGATGAGAGTCCTCTTTAGGAAGAATTATTTTTTAGACATGTCACAAACATTTGGCTTTTTTTTGGTAGGAGCAGGTTTAATGCGAGAATGTTCTTTTTTGTGGATGGTTTAATAAAAATGCAATGCAATGAATATCTGCCTTCCACCATTGTTAATGATCGAGTGCCGACTTAAAGCACAGTTTGTAGTACATACTTTACTGCGAATATACAGATTCAATTGCCAGGCATACCTTTTTCAGAAATTTGCTTTGGGCAGCAATAATTTGAGATTACATACATCCATAGTTTGAAGTGGATTTCAATCTAAATAAAAAATGTATTTCAATTAGATGTTTGTGGGCAAAATCACATCAAAGTAAACTTTTTCTCAAAATTATTGTAGATACATAAATGATACCTCATTTTAATAGTGAGAGTTTGCAGGTTTTAAATATATATACAATTCTTATATACTTTAAGTAGTTTTAGGTTCACAGATTGATGTTTACACACATATCAGCTAGTTAGAAACAGACAGTGCATATAACAGAAATTGATTGGACTTAAAAGGGTAAGGAATTACTATTAAACTATTTTCTTCTTTTAGCATGTTTTGATTGCATAATAGTTAAGGGTTTTAATTTTGATATTAAGATTGTTTGTAACTTTTTTGGTATGATAGGGATTTTTTTTCTTCATGCTCTTATTAGTATGTCAGTTACTATTTTTCGCTTATGGGAACGTCCACCAAAAATGAAACTTTTTACTGAAATTAAAATTTTAACCAAACTTTAAGTGTGGTATATCAATTTAATCCCAGAAAGTTGGGGGATTTGAATTTGTAAGGTATTATTTCATAAAAATAATAGTCTGCAGTGAAATTGTTCTGAAAGTTGACATATTTCTTCACTTTTATTGGGGCCAAAAATGCCACTTCGATTATAGTATATTATTTTCTTAATTTTGTTCATTAATTGAAATCATTATATATACAAATTCATAATCCATTTACATATTTATTATATATATGTAGTTGACATATTTCAGATTAGCTTTTGAATAAAATTTTAACTGTATTTAATAGTGATGTTTAATTGTCACAAGAGTAACAAAAAACATATAAAAGTTTCAAATTTGTAAAAACTACTTAACATTTTTACTTTAAACCTTTTAATCTCTGATTTGGTGGAATAAAACATATTTTACACCATTTATTTTTTGTGTGTCATGCATAGAACATCCTCTGTTGTGTTGTCACAAGAGTAACAAATGACTGTGTCACAAGAGTAACGCATAACATTTTTGGCAAGTAAATCAAATAGGTTGTCTTCAGACCAAAACAAAAACAATGTTTTAAGTTTATTTTGCTTTGCCCTTTTTAAGAATAAGTTTTTAAGTAGTTTATCCATAATTAATCATATTCTGTAAATTTAAAACAAATTAAATTACATTCATTCATGTTTTTAAAATGAATGATCTTAATTTTTTATTTACTTTAAAATTACAGAACAATTATTTCAACAACAGGTCCTCAGAATGTGTATTTGTGGTTTTCATAAAAACTTTCAAAGTAATTCATAGGACAGTTGCAGATTTATTTTCTCCATTCATAAAGATTTATTGATTTAGAGTTCTGTGCAGGCCCGTCGCACCGGGGGGAACACGACCCCATTAATAATCTAGAAACCCTGAAAGTTGGGAATTTCTACTTCTAAAAATCCCCAATTTGAGAAAATTTATGCCTGAAGAAAAGTAACATTATTAGCAAATGAAAGCTAGGGCAGATTAGAAATGGCTAACTTGTATCATTACATTTAAATTAGACCTCAGAACGGATACTGCATTGGAATATGGGTGCAACAAATTAATGCTTGTGAGAGAACTGTTTAATATTACCTAAAATATATATAAAAAAAGATGAAAAATGCTAATAAGTTGGAACTGGGAATTTTCAGCACTGTTGAGTTGGGAAATTTGTTGTTTCAATTTTGTTACGGCGCTGGTGCTGTGATACCTTACTTGAATGTTGGTAGACATTCAGAATGTGCATTTTGAAAAGATATCATAGAACGACTATTATATAATACAAGACAGATTTTCTGTAAATGTGTTTGCACAATATTTTAATGCAACAACATATGATACGGGTGCTGAAGATGGAATCAATGCTGTTTTTCTTTTTTTTAAGTGATGTCTATGAAATGAAGTGCATGGTAAAAAGCAATTATACAAAAAGCTGCTGATTTTGCAGAACTTGTTCATGGTGCAACAAAGGTAAACATACTTTATGTACCAAATGAAGAAATCATAACCAAAGAATTAATTTCTGTATTACTCTTGAAGAAATTGTATAATGAAGGGCACACAAAAACACACTTTGTCAAAGCTACCAAAAATGCCACCATCTACCATTGACCATAACACATGATAATTCCTACAAAGAGTTCATATTTTAAAAAGCAAACAGCAATAAAACTGAAAGTTAAACCAATGAAGAAGACGAAGAGAAATTTTGCTCAGCTGCAGAACGCAAAGGAGCCGAGAAATTGCAATATAACCAGTAGGTGAATGTAAACTATGTCGTGGTCCGCTAATTCTAACAGTACATGATGAATATCAAATAAGGTGCTTTAATACACACAAAAGTAAAAGGAATTCAAAAGTTTGAAGCTTATGATGATGCTATTTCATACAAAAGAAACCAAATTGTGGCTAATTTTGTTGCTCTCATATTTGCAAAATATTTTTTTAGTAAACTTTTTTTTAATATCATATTCTATACCCTTTTAAGCTGTTTTAGACTCCTATCAATGTTTAAAACTGTTGTATATAAAAATAAAATCGCGAATTAGCTCATATATTAATGATTTTTTGAGGTTTTTACGCAGAAATTCAATTGTGGACAAAATGTCACAAGAGTAACGCTTAGCCTTTTATTTAAAACAATGCCATTAATTCAGATTTTGTCAAAGAGATTCAATAGTTTTTCCCTTTTGAAGAGATATAATTACTCTATTATATTTGTAAATTTGAGTTTTGTATTCTCATATAATTCACAGGAATTCTACCTTAAAAACGCTTTTTGTATTTTGCCTTTTCCAGTGGTCACAAGAGTAACAAAATTTTGATTTATTTCCTAGACAACTAAAATATACTAAATTACATATTAGATATATTTTATGAAGCAGAATGACATGAACTTTTAAATAGTAATTTTGAATTTTATCCTAAATATGTTTAGTATTGTAAAAAATGTACGTTTTTATGAAAATTTTCTCTGACCGTCACAAGAGTAACAATGGACGTTCCCTTATATTCATGCTACATCTTTTTATTTTTGAACTGAAAAACTTCAGACTGTAGGTTTATTTTTTTGTTTGACTTAAGTAACATTATATGTAAAAAGAAATTTTATATAAAAGAAAGTAATTGAGTAAATCATTGGTATCACACATTATGGTATGCCCGTTACTAAAAACTTTGTATATTCATAAAGTCAATTATTTTCTGATTGAAATTATCTTATATTTTTATCAGTTCCATCACATATTCTATTACAAAATATAAAACTACTAATTATTTTTAAAAATAGCATTTTTTTAAAATCTTTATCAATGGCAAATAATATGAACAACTATGTGTAACAATTCTACTAACAAACTATGCGTAACAGTTTTATTATATCCATTTAATAACAATGTCGAAAGAGTATAATTTTTATTTGAATAGTTTATCTTTAAAAATACATGATTGCTTATTGATGCAGTTTTCAGAAAATGAATTTTCTCTTTTACTTCAATAAATCAGATAGTTTCACCTTTTAAAACATGCTAGGTGTTCAAAATACCAAAATGTTTTTATTCATAATTGAATGTGTAATATCTGAATATTATAAATATCTTAAATTACAAACACTTGAACATAACTTTTTGGGTGCTTCAAAAGTTTTTAATGATCCTTGGTGTTGATGATTTAACTAATTACGGTTTGAATCACTTTCAGAAAGATTATATGTTATGGGAGTGTATACAAATACAAATAATGCCTACAAACTACAGACCCTATTGTATCTTAACAATTCCCCAATGTCTATCTAGTTGTCTTTTAAAACCAGCTACTCCTGACAAATTAACCATCCCTTCAGGCAAACTATTCCATTTATGTTATTGTAAAAATAATGATCTCTACTTTCTCGATTTTGTATAACTTGTACTGTTGACCTCTTGTCCTATTGGCTGTATTAAATTTTATGCCATCGTCATCATCCGATTTAATAAATTTAAATAGTTGAATAAGGTCTCCTGTAGTTCTCTCTTCGAGTGTATGCATGTTTTAAAAAAAAAAGCTGGTCTATATTTTCAATTCCTGAAATACCCTCAACCAATTTCATAGCTCTATGTTGAACCCGTTCTAACAAATCAATTTCTTTTTATCACTAGCATTAATTTCAGCACCTTGTACATAGTAAGTAGCATTTACATTATTTTGTCCCATGTGCAATACCAATTTATATATTGAATAACATACCCCAAAATAAAAACCCCATTATGAATAACATATCAAGCGGCCCGGTCGGACTCACAACGCTAAGCCAAATAAGAAGAAATAATGCCAACTTGTCAAAGCAGCCAACAAGAAACGAACGCTCGACAGGACTTAAGCTTATATACTCTACAAAACTTATAATGCTAAAACGCGTCCGTAAAACAGAGTCCAGAAGCCGAAATACATTTTGTAAAAAAATAAAACCAGTATTGGTGGAACCGTATCTGTGAAACCTTTAATTTAATACAAGAATATTTTTTTTAATTGAAAATTAACGGAGTTACAGAGTTTTTTATTTTGCGTAATGTAAGTCGATATGTCACTTTTTCAAATTATGAAGCCCGAATTTGTCAAACAAGCTATTTTATTATTCTACATTATTCAACCGATTCTTTTGATTAATAGCTTATATGATAGCTTTATGGCATCACTAAGGTCACATGATATTTTTAGTTTATAATACAATTTATATGTTTAATTAGCTAAAAAAGTTATTAAATAATTTAAGCCAAATTTCTCGTCGTCAGGCAATTATTACCTAAATATGAAGTCCTTTCACTTTCCGGTCGCCAAAGAAAATTATGTTTTAGACCGGCTTAATAAAAGTTAAAATTATCGGTAAATAATACGCTCTACAAAATAAAAATTATACCTTTTGTATTCCTTTTATTCGATGCAAAAAATTTCATATCACTTGGACAATTATTAATGAAGATAGAAACATTTAAAATAATTAAGGGTATTGAATATTTTTCCTCGCTGCTTCTTCGCGGAGAAAGAAAACTGCTACCAAATACCTAGAGCAACCATTTTTTCTTACGTCACAAATTCAACAGGGTGAAAGAATGAGTGGGGTGAAGCGAGGTGATTCAACACTGATGACTGCTGCATCATATTCTCGTATTCTTCTTTCAAGCTTTTTGATACGGCGCGTGTGATTAATTTTTCCTTTAATTATCGGATTTAACTAATGACATGGGAAAACAAATAGTAATTTTTAAAAAGTGGTGATTGGTCTGACATTTTCTTCTCTAAAAGGTAGGTTGAAAAAAAAGACTGATATCCTTCCAAAAAAACTTTAAAAAAGTAAAAAACACTAAGCGCCCCCCGCCCCTAAAAAAATCTTCAAAACTGTGGCTATAAAAGTTTATATAAAAAAAAAACAAGCCAATTGCACTAGGGGGCTCAACCCTGCACACCCACTCACTAGCCTTCTCCCAGAAAAAAGCTGCGATTTCTTTTCTTAGCTCAATTAAAAATTTATGTGTGTATAAAATTTTAATCGAGCTAAGAAAAGAAAGCGCAGCTTTTTTCCGAGAGAAGGCTAGTGAGTGGGTGTGCAAGGTTGAGCCCCCTAATGCAATTGGCTTGTTTGTTTTTTATTCGTAAAAAACCGTTGTATAACTTAATTTAAAAAATCTTTCTTTATGTTTATAATACAAATATTAAAGATTAAAAAACTATTAATCAGTTTAGTTTTAAGTAATTTTTTTACAAAACTTTAGCATTTTAAACATAGACAAAATTTGAATAAATGGAACCAAGGGTAGCCAGCCATACAATAAATGGTATATTGGAGTATATAAACATGTAAAAAACTTGTTATTTATCTAATACTGCTTCAAATTTTTTTAGACAACTTCTATAATGTATAGGGGGCATCGTACAATTTTATGCAAAAAATAAATATAAAAAAATTTAACGTTTTTTTTTAGAATTCCTTTAAACTCATGAAAACGTTGTAATAGGTATGTGTTAGAGTTAGAAGTATACTTCATCCCAAAGACAGAGATGCAGGAAATGTGAAGAGACATGAAATTTCCCCCGGACACATTTTTTCCAACCAAAAATTTCCCAAACAAATATTGTACAGGATTTATCATGTTTTTCTTAGAAAAAATGTAATCATCAGCGGGGATGGGATGAGAAGTGAAAACTTCTCTGTAACATGTGCTTAGAAAGACAAATGTAGTGTTCTTTAGCATTAATAAAATAACACAATGTAATGCATTTTTTAAAACCGATTTTAAAAATGAATAAATCCCTTGACTTCAAACTGATAATTATAAAAAGGATGTGGGAAAAAATGTAAAATATCTCTGTTGTAATCTATATTTTCAGTCCTTTTTCTCAAATCAAAAAAATTAATTTTTTTTTGCAAAAAAACACTTTTTGTGGACAGCAGCCGTATGTTATTATGAAATAAAAAAATTCACTTCACAAAATCGTGTCATATAATTTTTTAAATATTCAATTTTTAACAGCATTGATGCAATTTAAATTCTAAAATTTACGCTAACATTTATAATTGGTGATGAATGTTACGCTACTAATCTAAAAATACTCAAAAACTACTGAGAAACACTTTTGTTTTTCTTGATTTTGAAAAAAAGTTAATTGCAAATGTTATTTTTTTCTAATAAATTATAGAATTAGCAGAAATACCGGTCCTTAGCATACAGTTTATTAAAATGATTTTCTAAAGAAATCAATAAAATACATTACACCTCAATAACATTGAATATCACATTAGAGGTTTTAAATAAGTATTTTAAAATTAAAATGTAAATAATTAAAATTTTATAAAGATTAATAACCGTACAAAATTGTTCTGTCAATATTTGGTTATGAATAGACTAATAACTTACCAATTTATCTTCAAAGACTTGGACTCGCCTTCAAACCGTTTGAAGCTAAGAATTGTGTTTTGAATTGTTCCCCTGTAAATGAAATAAAGATACATTTATAACTCACCAAGTTAAAATTGGGTAGCTTCTAGACAAATAATACAATGTTAAACTTGCAATTTAAAAAGTAAATAAAATCCAGTGGTATTTCGGGAAGCATTTTTTTTAATAATATGAAATTATGTTTTCCGTTGAAGTGAAATGTTGTAGAATTGAAATGCAGTGAAATTTTTCTTTCTACACGTAAATTATGATGGAGAATAACAAATAGGAATTGTTATGTGCATGTTGGATTTTGTTTAAAGATATAACACCTAAAAAACATAAGCTAAAGTATAACTGGGCGAATAAAGGCAGTTTTGAACTTCACACTTATATTAAACCTTTTTCTTGTACACTTAAAATTATGTATGATACCTTAAAAGTCGGGTGGTAACCTGTACTATAAGCCCTCACTGTAATTAAAAAATAAATAAATTTGAAGGCAAAAAAAATATTCACTGTTGTATATTCTGAATAGAAGCTGTAGTCTTTTTTTCATTCTGTTTCAATTATGAAATGTTGCTAGGTGATTTTCAAGCTGATTATTTACTTTTAAAACAACCTTTTGAAGACTTCAACAGGGGTGTTGCCCGGCTTCATGCATTTTGGAGCAGTGTTCGGAGCAGGTAAAATTGAAATTTGGAGCAGCAAAAATGTATTTTGGAGCAGCTAAAATTGAAATTTTGAAGCATCAAAAAAGGCTTTTTGATCAGATGAAATTAAAATTTAATGCAGAAAGCTTTTGGGCATTTAAAAATTCTCATGTACCTTATTAATTAAGATGTAACCCCAGAAAAACAAGGTCACTAGACCTAACAATAAAAACTTCAATGAACACGGCAGTTTTCATTGTACCACTAAAACTAAAAGGAAAATGCTCAATTTTGAAGAAAAAAAACATGATACACTCCTAAAAGTAAATGCTTAATGTTACATTGAACTTAGAGTAAATCTAAAAACTTAATATACCTTGAAGTAAAGAAGAATGCATCCATAAAAGAAAAAAATACATATAACCCTACTATAAAATGTTAAAAAAAAACGTTAAAACTAAAATATAATTTTTAATTTTAGAACAAGATGAAATTTTTGTAATATTTAATACTAAAAATTTAGGTACGGTATTTGTAAATTGCCTCCAACTTAAAATTTTTTAATAAAAATAAAATTACTTAATATTAAATATTTACATATATTTAACTTGTTCATATTTTTTTTTTAACTTTGTAGTCCTTTTTTTCTTAAAGTTGGTTTAAAATAAAAAAAAAGATTTTCCCCTTTAGTTTTTTTAATTAGCAAGAGGCTTCGTCCACTGGTATTATTCACCAGGAAGCTCAAGTTTTTGATCACTTTTTTTTCCAAGCCTTAGATAGTACATTTGAGATTATCCAGTTTAATAAACAAAATTATATTGTAGTTAGACAATCAATATCCAACAATGAAAATGTTTCGAGACAGGAGAAAATGTTATAAAAACTCGATCAATCGATATTTTTGGATAAATAAAAGACATATTAATATTAAATATTTACATATATTCAACTTGTTCATATTTTTAAAAAAACATTTTAGTCCTTTTTTCTTAAAGTTGGTTTAAAGAGAAAAAAAAGATTTTCTGTTTTTTAGTTTTTAATTAGCAAGATGCTTTGCCCACTGCTACTATTCACCAGGAAGCTCAATTTTTTGTTTTTTAAATTTGTGTCTGTTGAAGCGGATTTTTCTTTATCCCACAACAACAAAAAATTTAATAGGTCAACATTTTTTTTTTCAAACCAATTAATTGAGAATTGTGGGTAGTTAAATTCCAGATAACCGATATTTGTCACAAAAGGTTCCTAAGTGAGACATCCTCTATCCAATAACTTTTTACTCTCCAAATTTCTGAATTAGAACAGAAGTCACGCAAATATACATACACGAGAAAAAAAATACATAAGTGAAATTGATAACCTCCTCCTTGGCGCGTTTGGTGGTATTGGTAGGTGCGCTTTAAATCAATTAAGTAGCAATTGCACAATGTGGATCCTTTACAACAAATATCCCTTGTATTACAAAAAGCAAAAGTGTATTTTTTTAAGCAAATAAACTTGTAAAAGAACATTTTTAGTTTGCCACTAAAATAATGCCCAAACAACTTCAGAGAGAAAAAAAAGTCCAATGTACCTTTAAAAGAAAATCCATAATACACTTAAAATAAAATCAAAGGGTACACTTTAAGGTACAAGAACATATTCCAAAATATAAATCCCAATGTACCACCAAAAGAAACCCTAGTTACAACCAAAAGAAAAGCCTAATCTACCCTTAAAATAAAACACCAGAGAACAATTGAAAGTAAATACTTCATGTATCATAAATAGAAAAGCCCCAGTGTATACTTAAATGGAAAGAAACAATGTACCCTTAAAAGTAGAGCCTAATTTATCAAAAAAAGGAAAGCCTAGTGTACCTTATACAAGAAAAAAAATGTGTCCTTTAACGAAAAAAACCAATGTATCCTTAAAATAAAACTTCAGGGTACCTTTACAAATAAAAGAATCATATATCGCAAAAAAAAAGTTCAATATACCCCTAATGAAAAATGCCAAGTTTGCCTATAAAAAAGTCCAATGTACCTGTAAAAGAAAAAGCTCAATGTAACCCTAAAATAGCCGAATCTAGATATAAAAGTGTACTCATAAAACAATACATAGACTCTATAAAAGAAAAATCATAGTATCCTTTTATAAAAATTTCTTCTATTCAATAAAAAAATAATTTTAAAAATTAAACAATATTTTTTCCTACAACGATTCAGTTAATTGAGAATTTTGGATAGGTACTTAAATATATATATAACCTTCACCTTGATGCTTTTGGTAGTATTGGTCAACGCGTTTTAAGTCGGATAAAAAGTAAATGCACAAAGACTTTACAACAAATACCAATTGTAGTTCAAAATATATACTCCAAGAAAATTAACTCCTAAAATAAAATTTCCAATTTACCCCCAAAATAATGTGCAACACCTTCATACAAAGAAAAGTGCAATGTACCTTTAAAAGAAAAACCCGAAATACATTTAAAATAAACTAAAGGGTTCAATTAAAGGTAAAATAATGTGTCCTAAGAAGAAAAATCCCAGTATACCCCCAAAAGAAAAAGTCCTGTGTACCCCCATAAAGAAAAGCCCAATGTACAACCAAAAGAAAAATCCAATATACCTTTAAAATAAAACACCACAGAACAATTAAAACTGTAATGTATCCTACAAAAAAAAGACCCAGTGCATCCCTAAAAGTAAAATAAAACAATGTACCCTTAAAAGTAAAAGCCTAATCTATCCAAAAAAGATACGCACAGTGTACATAAACAAAAAAAAAATGTATTCCTAAAGGAAAAAAATAATGTATTCCTCAAAGAAAAAGTCCAACATGAACATACCCTTAAAATAAAACCCCACAAAGGTAAATACCCACTGTGCCAATAAAAAAGCCCAATGTACCTCTATAAGAAAAAGTCTAACATATGCCTCAAAGTAAAAGTCTAATTTATCCCAAAAAGTAAAAAAAAAAAATAACAATATGGACACACAAAAAAACAGTGTACCCATAAAAGAATAGTGTACTTACAAAAAAAAAGACCCTAGTATTCTTTTAAATAAAACTTCAAATGAAGCGGTAGCCCCCCCCCCCTTCTAATAATTAACATTAATGTATATGGGAACGTCCACCAAAAATGAAACTTTTTACTGAAATTAAAATATTAACCAAACTGTAAGTGTGATCCTAGAAAGTTGCTGGATATGAATTTGTAAGGTATTATTTCATAAGAATAATAGTCTGCAGTGAAATTGCTCTGAAGGTTGACTTATTTCTTCATTTTTATTGGGGCCAAAAATGTCACTTCGATTATAGTATATTATTTTCTTAATTTTGTTCATTAATTGAAATCATTATATATACTAATTCATAATCCATTTACATATTTATCATATATATATAGTTGAAATATTTTACGTTAGTTTTTGAATAAAATTTTAACTCTATTTAATAGTGATGTTTAGTTGTCACAAGAGTAACAAAAAACATATAAAAGTTTCAAATTTGTAAAAACTACTTAACATTTTTACTTTAAACCTTTTAATCTCTGATTTGGTGGAATAAAACATATTTTACACCATTTATTTTTTGTGTGTCATGCATAGAACATCCTCTGTTGTGTTGTCACAAGAGTAACAAATGACTGTGTCACAAGAGTAACGCATAACATTTCTGGCAAGTAAATCAAATAGGTTGTCTTCAGACCAAAACATAAACAATATTTTAAGTTTATTTGGCTTTGCCCTTTTGTAAGAATAAGTTCTTGAGTAGTTTTTCCATAATTAATAATTAATTACGTAATTAATTTAAAACAAATTAAATTGCATTCATTCATGTTTTTAAAATGAATGAACTTAATTTTTTATTTACTTTAAAATTACAGAACAATTATGACAGCAGATCCTCAGAATGTGTGTATTGGTGGTTTTCATAAAAACTTTCAAAGTAATTCATAGGACAGTTGCAGATTTATTTTCTCCATTCATAAAGATTTATTGATTTATCATGTTGTGCAGGCCCGTCGCACCGGGGGGAGCATGACCCAACTATAATCTGGAAACCCTGAAAGTTGAGAATTTCTACTTCTAAAAATCCTCAATTTGAGAAAATTTATGCCTGAAGAAAATTAATATTATTAGCAAATGAAAGCTAGGGCAGATTAGAAATGGCCTAACTTGTATCATTACATTTAAATTAGACCTCAGAACGGACATTGCATTGGAATATGGGTGCAACAAATCAATGCTTGTGAGAGAACTGTTTAATATTACCTAAAATGTATATAAAAAAAGATGAAAAATGCTGATAAATTGGAACTGGGAATTTTCAACACTGTTGAGTTGGGAATTTCGAATCGTTAAGTTGGGAAATTTGTTGTTTCAATTTTGTTATGTCGCTGGTGCTTTGATACTTTACTTGAATGTTGGTAGACATTCAGAATGTGCATTTTGAAAAGATATCAGAGAACGACTATTATATAATACAATACAGATTTTCTGTAAATGTGTTTGCACAATATTTTAATGCAGCATCTCCAAGAAAATACATCGGTCAAAAGTGTATCCAGTTTTTTCTGATGGCTGCACAGGTCAATTTAAACAAAAATATAATTTTGTAAACAAGTCAGCACTTAAATATTAACAGTTTTCATGGACATTTTTTTCAACAGCTTATGGTACAAGTGCTGTATTGCAGTGCTGTTTTTCTTTTTTTAAGTGATTTCTATGAAATGAAGTGCATGGTAAAAAGCAATTATACAAAAAGCTGCTGATTTTGCAGAACTTGTTCATGGCGCAACAAAGGTAAACATACTTTATGTACCAAATGAAGAAATCATAGCCAAAGAATTCATTTGCGTATTACTCTTGGAGAAATTGTATAGTGAAGGGCACACAAAAACACACTTTGTTGAAGCTATCAAAAATGCCACTATCTACCATTGACCATAACACATGATAATTCCTACAAATAGTTCATATTTTATGAAGGAAACAGCAATAAAACTGCAAGTGAAACCGATGATGAAGACGAAGAGCAATTCTGCTCAGCAGCAGAACGCAAAGGATCCGAGAAATTGCAATATAACCAGTAGGGGAATGTAAATTATGTTGTGGTCCGTTAATTCTAACAGTATATGATGAATATCAAAAAAGGTGCTTTAATACACAAAAATGTAAAAATAATTCAAAAGTTTGAACCTTATGATCATGCTATTTGATAGAAAAGAAACCAAATTGTGGCTAATTTTGTTGCTCTTATATTTGTAAACTATTTTTTTAGTAAACTATTTTTTAATATAATAATTCTATACCCTTTTAAGCTATTTTAGACTCCTATCAATGTTTAAAACTGTTGTATATAAAAAAAAATCGAGAATTAACTCATTAAATAATGATTTTTTGAGGTTTTTAAGCAGAAATTCAATTGTGGACAAAATGTCACAAGAGTAACGCTTAGCCTTTTACTTAAAACAATGCCATTAATTCAGATTTTGTCAAACAGATTCAAAAGTTTTTCCCTTTTGAAGAGATAAAATTGCTCTATTATATTTGTAAATTTGAGTTTTGTATTCTCATATAATTCACAGGAATTCTACCTTAAAAACACTTTTTGTATTTTGCCTTTTCCAGTGGTCACAAGAGTAACAAAATTTTGATTTATTTTCTAGACAACAAAAATATACTAAATTACATATTAGATATGTTTTATGAAGCGGAATGACAAGGACTTTTAAATAGTAATTTTGAATTTTATCCTAAATATGTTTAGTATTGTAAAAAATGTACGTTTTTATGAAAATTTTCTCTGATTGTCACAAGAGTAACAATGGACGTTCCCATATCTAAAAAAATAGAAACAGGGACCGCAGCCGAATTTTGAGAAAAAATAGTAGTAAAAATAGGAATACTAAACACAAAAAATAGGAAAATAATAGGAATTTAAAAAAAAAATTAAAAAGCATCTATATCCATTCTATACGTCTGTCATTCAAGCAGCACACAATCAATGACAAGATCCTACATTTGAAAGACAATTTAAAGAATTTTACTATACTTAATTTTCATAACTTGAATTTTTTTTAAAAGTTAAATGCGTTTTTTTTTTTAAAAATTAACTAACACATTGTTGAAATTTTGTGTAAGTTGTACTTACATGAATTAAGGATGTTGAGGAGTCAATTAAGGAGGTTGCTACTGTTTAAGGGAAATTAAATTCTGTAATTTTTTTAAGGAAAATTTAGATTTATTAAAGAGTAAAATGTTAATAGAATGCCTACTTAAGCATGTTAATCTAAATCATTAAAATGTACAAAAACAGTTTTTTGAAAAAACAGAAATTTGAGTTTTAACCATCTTAACTTTCAAGTGATATATCATCTCCGTTTGACGAAGATCTTTATCCCGTTTTCTAGATTGAGTATCGATTCTTACCAAACGAACTGAGATTTTTCAGTGATGAAGTGGCTTATGATAGGGTCATTCCACGTCAACTCAACCAGGGTCCGACACCCATAGTCTCAGATTTTGATGAAACTTGGCATGTTTGTTCCTTTTATAGATTTAAGTAAGAATATAAAATATTTTTGCTCTATCTCAAGCGGTTCTGGTTTTACAGTCTGTTAAATTTTTTCGAATTTTGAGGTTTTTGTCGATTGGGGAGAGAAAACGTAATTTGTTCTGTTATATAAAATAAATTTTATCTCCCTTTTTTACCAACCAATGTTAATGAATTTTTTTATGAATATACATCAATATGTAAGGAATCCAGAAAAAAATAAATTAAACTAGCAAGTGTATATACATGGTCAGAAAAAAATCCGAAAGTTTTATTTATAGATATTTTTAAATAAAATAGTGAGTTCTACGCTAAGTGGAATATCTTCAAAAGGGAAAAGGATAATCAAAACCTTTTTTTAGTATTCTTGTTCTAAAAGACTTGCTCTATCACATGAAAAAATAAAATGAATGGGTAATTCACTCCTTTATTATTTTTTTGCACTTCAAAGATAAAAATCACTTGACTCATTCATTTTCTTGAAATCGTTAAATTAAAATTACAATTTTAGTAAAATTATATTAAAATTGGACATGATACATGAAATTGGTTGTTGCTTAACGAAATTACATGCATTATTGAACATATCAGATCACCTTACAATAAAAAAAAACTACAAAGGGTACATAAAAATCTATTTAAAAAAATTGAAAATGCTCTTGATGCTGATTTTCCAAAAAAAAAAAATGACTTGGTAAAAACTGTGATCCAAAAATTTGAAGAGATAGACAAGCTTCTAGATATAATTTAAATTGAATTAAATGGTGCAACAAGAAGTAGACAGATTCAGATGCTGACAATTTCAGCTTCCATAATGTGGTTTAGAAGAAAAATTACAAGAGACTTTCAATGTATCTAATTATTCTGTTTGCAAGGCTCGTGCTATACTCAAATTTTAAATGTGCATACACTTCAAAATTTTGTTCTCTGAAACCTACGTAGTTTAGTTTGGCTAGTCCCATTGCCACACACTTGTGTGTATGCACGATACATCGAAATTTTATTTTATTGATTCACGGAGCAGGTATTAAAGAGGATTATAAAGTATATTGTTTTTAAAGAGCAGGAAAAGAATGTATGTTAAGACACTGCGACAAGTGCCCATCAAAAGATAATGTCCAGTTTTTACAGTCAAACTTTGAGAACTACAATGATGAAAACCCTGCCGAATATAATCAGTGGTTTTCGATTGATGGAAGTGAAATTATATGCTGCTCCAGCTCAGTTGGTGTGTTAATTGATAACTTAGTAGAAAAACTATACAAGTTAATATCTCACCCATACATTGCTAAAGTTTTCTCGAATACCGCTGTTATCTCAATGGATTTCAGTTAAAATTATGCTTTTACAATAAAAGAAATGGCTCAAGATTATGATTTGACCTCATATTCATGCACTATTCATCCTGTCATGATTCACTGCAAGAATACAAAGCTGATTTTACGTCTTTGTATAATATTGGATCCCCTTAATGGTATAATATATGATATCCAAAAAACTGTAATAGCCTTTCTGAAAAATAATTGCTTGCATATAACAAACATTCATACTTTAGTGATTGACGTGTTGGGCAGTATAAAATAAATACAATTTCATGAATCTGTGTCTGCATGAGATGGACTTTCAACTCACAGCTCAGATGTCATTTTTTGCAACCAGTCATGATAAAACTGAAAGTGACTGAAAGGAAGGAAAGTCAACAACATCTGGACAGACAAATTATGACAACAAATAAGCTATTTGAGTTTTACAAATCCAACATTACATATATTAACTTCCCACTTATTTCTAAAAATCTGCTTGATTCAATTTGTCTAGCTTTGGAAAGTCGTGCTAAAGATTCCAGGAACAAGATCGTTCCACAGTTTTCAGCCAACGGACAATTTGGGAACAATTGAGGTTAAAAGAATCAGCAGTAATGTAATACCAACTCTAATTTTTAACTTATGTAACAAGCAGAAAACTTTACTTGTGACAAGAAAAAATTTATATTTTGTAATCCTCTTTACTAATACCTGCCCTGTGAACTAATAAAATCACATTTGGATATATTGTACATACACACAAGTGTGTGACACTGGGACAAGCCAAACCACACTTCTTAGGTTTCAAGGAAGAAATTTTGAAAGGTACTATGCATATTTAAAATTTGAGTATAGCTCACTAAGATTACAGAAAACCAAATGTTTTCTAATCGCATACTTTTTTTTATACTTACCACATCCTTCATCATGGAAAAATTCTGGGTTGTTCATCCCTTTGATAATCTGTTTTTACCAATTTGAATAGTTTTTGAGCCTTATAAACAGAATAATCAGATACATTGAAAGTCCCTGTCATTTTTCTTTTAAGCCAAATTAGGGAGGCTAAAATTGTCAGCATCTGAATCTGTTTGTTTCTTGTTGCAGCACTTAATTCATTTTAATTATATCTACAAGCTTGTCTAGGTCTTCAGATTTTTGGATCACAGTTTTTACCAAGTCATTTTTTTTCTTTGGAAAATCAACATCAGGAACATTTAAAAAAAATTTAATAGATTGTTATGTACCCTTTGTAGTTTTTTTTACAGTAAGATGATCTGATATATTCAATAATGCATGTAATTTCGTTAAGCAAAATCCAATTTCATGTATCATGTCCAATTTTAATATAATTTTACTAAAATTGTAATTTTAATTTAACGATTTCAAGAAAATGAACGAGTCAAGTGATTTCTATCTTTGAAGTGCAAAAAAATAATAAAGGAGTGAATTACCCATTCATTATATTTTTTCATGTGATAGAGCAAGTCTTTTAGAACAAGAATACTAAAAAAAGGTTTTGATTATCCTTTTCCCTTTTGAAGATATTCCACTTAGCGTAGAACTCACTATTTTATTTAAAAATATCTATAAATAAAACTTTCGGATTTTTTTCTGACCATGTATATACACTTACTAGTTTAATTTAATTTTTTCTGGATTCCTTACATATTGATGTATATTCATAAAAAAATTCATTAACATTGGTTGGTAAACAAGGGAGATACAATTTATTTTCTATGAAAGAACAAATTACGTTTCCTCAACCCAATCGACAAAAACCGGAAAATTCCAAAAACTTTAACATGCTGTAAAACTTGAACCGCTTGAGATAGAGCAAAAATATTTTATATTCTTACATAAATCTATAAAAGGAACAAACATGCCAAGTTTCATCAAAATCTGTGACCATGGGTGTCAAAACCTCTTTTTTTTGGTTGATTTGACATGGAATGACCCGATAACGAAATACCATTGACTAAAATAACGGACAAAAAGGATCAAAGTCCACTTTTTTCTGATGCGAAGTCCCTCCATTCGTCTTTCTCTTCTCGAGTCCTTGACGATTTACACTTTGTATAACGATCAAAAGGGTGCCATACGTTCCTTATATTTCTACAAATATTATTTAAAAACCAGGAATTCTGGATTAGGATTTGGGAAATTAGCACCCCTGAAAGAAACATCTGAGCTTTCTCAGAACTCTCATTACAAACAGGTTTCCGAGGTGCATTCGAACACCACCTTTTTTGCGCTTTCGGATTTTCATTTCTCTGTGGATATAATTTCTTCAAAAAATTTCTCACGGATCTCACGAGTCACGACCCATTACAAAGACATACCGAAATTTTAATGCAGATATGCATCAATCCAAAGGATGATAAAATTAAACTCTGAAAAAACATAATTCCGCGGAATTATGTTCATGTCCGCGCTTCCGTAGACTGAAAACACAGTATTCAGCGCATCCGTGGACTGAAAAAATAGAATTCCGCGCTTCTGTGGAATTGCACCACGTCTGATATTTACACAAGTGTGTAGCGATCAAAAGCGTGGCATTCGTAGCATATAATTCTGTAAATATTTGAAATTTTAGAAAATGTTATTAAAATTGAAATTTTGGCGAAATTGTTAGTTTAAAAAAATTTAGATTTCTGCATTCCAAAACTTTTAAAACACCAGGAATTTCAGGTACCGAAAATTTTAAAAAAATTAGTATTCCGGGTTAAACCCGGAAAAGTACCACTTCTGACGCTCGAGAGATAAGAAACTGACTGTTCAGTGCCTGTGTGCGCGTATCAAGTTCAGCCTTGGTAATGGCGAAAAAGTTCGCAGTTGTTTCTTTTGTATACGTAGCTTCGTAAAAAAAAATATCATTCATCGGAGAAAACCGAATCTGCGCGCCACTTATAACTTCGGTGAGAAATGTCTAAAAAATAGGGGGAAAATTGGAAAAAACAACAATTAAAAAAAAAATAGGAGAATATAGGAGCTCTGCGGTCCCTTAATATACTTCGAATGTACCTCTACAAGTAAAGCCCCAATGCTCCAAAAGTATAAACAAAATGTACCCCGCTCTTTTAAAAATAGATCAATGTACCCCTATAAAAGCAAAACTAATGTCAAATGTTAATGTACCCCAATTTCTTTAACTTAAATATATTCCCAAGATCTAAATTCCAATGTATTCTTAAAACTAAATCTGAGTGTGCTCCAAAATATATGAAAGTTTGCAATGTCCCCATCCCTTTTCAATTAAGTCTAAAGAAATTGTGAAATGGGCAAATTATGAATATATTATAGATAAAAATTAAGTAGATGGTCATATTTACTGAAGAGTAATAATTGTATTCTATACATAGGATCATAAAATTAAAATTAGCGTCAAAATTATGGAATTGGCGCAATTTGGCTAAAAATCAGTGTTTTGGAGCAAAAATCGTGAATTGGCGCAGTTTGGCGCAATTTGCGCAGGCGCAACACCCTTGCTTCAAAGAAAGAAGAAAAAAAAAGTAGGTGCCTACATATTATTATAAAGTTGGAAGCAATAAAAATACTTAATTACAAGTCAAGCTTGCACTATTTTTCCTCTGGAAGAACAAGTTAATTGATGATTTATTATTTTATCAAAACATTTTCTTTAAAAATATTTAACAAGGGAAAACAATGTTGGAACAAGCGATAATAACAGATTAAGAATTTGTTTTAAGTGTTTACAATTTTTAGCACCTTAACATAGGCATCTTAGGTAAAAAGTGATGCTTCTATTCATCAAAAAAAAAATATATATACAGTTAAAAATTCATAGTAAATTAACGAAAAATTAAAAAAAAGATATAACAGATTATAAAAGGTACGAGTTTGGGTGAGGTCGAGACAAAAATAAACTATACAATTTAACGTGGTCTTGAAGGACATGGGCTTATGGCCCTTCGCCTCCAGTATGATAGAGATTTGTAAACATAGCTTGTGCTCAAGGCACTTGACTGCTATTATGTACATGGGGTTTAAGAAGAAACTCGTAGATATTGGGCGAATTTTCCAAACACTAAGATGAGCCAGACAGTGTCAGTTGCAGGGGAATAAGCAAATTGTTTATTTATTTTTTTCCTTTAAACAAGTATTTTTAAGCAAAATAAGACACATTACACATCTACAGTTAGACAGTTATATACAAGAAATTTGGGTAACATTCAAAACAAATTTTGGTCAAAAGTTGGACACATATACAATAAAAGGCAGGCAAGATTCAATAACAAAATTTCAAAAATATAAAGTTGGATAAGTATATACAAAATTTACAATTTAGGAGCAGTTCAACAAGAGCGAGGCTCTTGGTCGATGAATATTTTTATGGTCAGTGTGATCATAAGTTTCCAGTTTGGCAAGCTCGGCATTTTCGATATGTGGGAGCTTATCTAAGAAGTTTTTTGCCAGTTTCCCAATAAAATCAAGGAGAGAGGGGATTTCCAGTGATCGCACGATGTCTGGCACGATTTTTTAAAATTTGTATTCAACAGAGTAACGCCATAAGCCAGTGTTCACTCTGGTCGTTTTTTGAAGGGCGGTCCGCCCTGCCTGCCTTTTTTTATCTCGATAGCACCCTCATGTCCCTTTTTAAAAAATGTCACCCTCTTTCGAAACAAATTCCGCCCCTATTGTTTTTTTTAGTCAAACACTAGCATCCTTGCTTTCCCAGCTGTCTTTATAAAAAGGCATTGATTAAACAGTAGAAAGTAGAAAAACAAACTTCTCTTTAACTAAGCGTGTTGTGAAATCCTGATTATTCTGCGGTAATTGCGAGCACAACGCATTGCACAAATCCTATTGGTTGCAAGATGGTTTGGAGTAAGATTACAAGATTATACATTTTATTACCAAATTTTGGATTTTAGCAGCCTTTTCATCAGTTTTGTAAGAGGCCTAATTCAGGCTACTTATCGATTTGGTTTTTAACGAAATCATTAATTTAAAAACGTCAAATTTTGGATTTCAAGTAGTATTTCCACAGTGACATCAATTTTGTACTCTTCTTTCCAACGAGATAAGCCCCAAGCCGTCACCAATAGCCCAATATTCAGCTCTAGCAGCGCAATGTCAACCAATAAATAGGAATTTTTCTTGTTTGGTCACAGGTCCGATGTGTTAACGGGAGACCACGGCCAACCCAATTTTTTTTTAAAATGCCCTTTTAAAAACAAGAAGTGCCTTTCCAAAAACGGGGTTCCCTTTTTCTGCTAACAGCGCCTTTTAATTGCTAGAGTGAACAACACTGCATAAGCCATAACAACTCATTCTGCAAAAGTTCTTCTATTCACCCAGCAACTTCTATAGTAAATATTTCTAGTCAATATGAACTGGGAAATAAGAAAATTAATTATAAAAAAATGCAATGATTAGATTATGTTTGTTCTTTGATTTGTTCACACTTAGAGCTACACAATGGGCTATCGACAACAGATCTACTCTAAAGAAAAAACGTGGGCACAATGCTTTGAAATTTTAAAAACTGGTCAAATAATAAGGCCTGGCACTCCATGCACAATAAGTTTTTTACTAAATAAAGTTGGGGTGAGGACGGTTGGACTACAACATATCTAACATGCACTAGTTAACTAAATTTTTCACGGCCTTTGAAATTATGTAACCATTCTCCGAGCGAACATAATAGTGTTAGAGGGATGACCACAGCTTCCTTTGCACTGACTAAGAAATATCAAAATATAAATACTTAAAATATATATATATATTTTGTAAAATGTAGTTTGACAGAGATCAATTTGCGTCAGCTTTGAACTTTTTAAGCACAAAATTATGTGATTTAAAACAAATGTATTATACGCAGAAATTAAAATTGTTTTCTGATAACTACTTAGTAACAAATTGTTTATTGCTTTGATAAAAAGAGAAGAAATTAATTTGTAGAATTATTAACAGATAAAATAATTTAACCAAGTTCAAACACCTACCAAGTGAAAGAGTTACATTTCTAATTATAAGCCTTCGTCTTTTATAGAGAAAAAGATGCAATTATTTATCCATACAATTATCGCTTTTTCGCTATTGGCAAGAAAATATGGATACGGTATTGTTCAAAGTAAACTTACTCCTAAGCTTTCAAGACTTGTAATGCTGAACTTTGATCTTTATTCCTTCTTGGTTTCTTAATATAACAAAGAAAATAAATTCAAAATTCTCCAAACAAAATGAACAGCAAATGTTTCCGTAAGTTTGATTATTAAATGAATTAGCTATTTAAGACGCCTTGTTATGGCGGGCTTTTGACCCATAGAAATGTATAAGACCTAGAAGGAAGAAGCAAATTAAAGCCGATGAAGCCTGCATGGGCGCGAAAATGGGTTGAGTTAGGCACATGGCTGCCAGATTAGCGACTTTTATCGCTTGCTTTTGATGCTGTTCAATTATATTTTGACTACAGTTGGCGAGCTATTTTACGTAATAATTGGATTATAGTATACGAGTACGCAAAAGTATATTTATTGATTATAACTATAAGACCGACTTATAAGACCGAAGTTATCGTAATTATTTGTAAATTCGCTTATTGATAATTATTTAATTAATTATTCTTACTCTAATTAATAAATGAATCTAATTAATAAAATATAGTTTAATGAACACAGTTTAATCTAATTAATAGTATAATCTAATAAATAAAGTATAATCTAATTAGTATTATAATTAATAAAGTGTAGTCTAATTAATAAAGTATATAATATAATTAATAGTTTAATTAATAAAGTAATATAATTAATAGTTTAATTAATAAAGAATATAATCTAATTAATAGTTTAATTAATAAAGTATATAATCTAATTAATAGTTTAATTAATAAAGTATAATCTAATTAATAGTTTAATTAAAAATGTATAATCTAATTAATAGTTTAATTAAAAAAGCACATGTAGTCTAATTAGTAAAGAGTATTATTGCATAATAATTTTTGTATATATTTTCTTCAAATTAAAAATTTAATCACACAATTTTATATTAATAGTTATAATATAATTAATAGTTATAATATAATTAATAGTTATAATATAATTAATAGTTATAATATAATTAATTGTTATAATATAATTAATAGTTATAATATAATTAATAGTTATAATATAATTAATAGTTATAATATAATTAATAGTTTAATTAATAAAGTATAATATAATTAATAGTTTATTTAATAAAGTATAATCTAATTAATAGTTCAATTAATAAAGTATAATCTAATTAATAGTTTAATTTATAAAGTATGTAATATAATTAATAGTTTAATTAATAAAGTATAATCTAAATAATTGCCTAATTAATAAAGTATAGTTAGTCTAATTAGTAAAGAGTATTATCGCCACTGGCTAAGTGGTACTGTACATGCTAATTAGTACCAATTAAAATTTTATTGCAATTAAAAAAAAATTTATGTTGTTAATTATTAATTATTTTAATGTTAATTATTTTTTATTAATTAAGATATTAATTAATATTAAATTCCTTCAATTAATTATGGCAATATTTTAGGCATTGAGTCATAAAATAACTAAAATTACCTTCGAGCATAAATAGTAGTAGTAGAGAGAATATGACGTCATAATCGTGAGGTAAACATCTCAGACCAAATCGCTACAGACACGTGACTACTTTTCAAAATTTATGAATGAAAAAACGTTCGCGATTGACTTTTGTAGTAAAAAGTTGAAATTATAGTAAATGCGTAAACATTTTACGCACAGTCAACATCACCTAGACGGAGCCATGTTTAGTAGCTGTGTAAATTGTTAAGTAGAACATTGATCATAGAATCTTAATACATCGACATACAAGCGACAAGCTGCACAGTGGCCTTTTTATCGATGGTTCAGGGAATATTTCGATGGAAAGACCCGGGAACGATGCCTCGTATTTTTGAAACACGGTCAGATTACGAGGGGTTTTCTTTGGTTTTGGTTTTTGTTAATTAACATCAGACTAGAGCTGCACAGTGGGCTATTGGCGATGGTTTGGGGCCTATGTCGAAGGAAAGACCCGGGAACGATGCCTTGTATTTTTGAACCACGGTCAGATGAGGAGGTTTCTTTTTTTTACGGTTTTTGTTAATTAACGTCGCACTAGAGCTGCGCAGTGGGCTATTGGCGATGGTTCGGGGCCTATGCCGAAGGAAAGACCCGAGAACGATGCCTTGTGTTTTTGAACCACGGTCAGATGAAGAGGTTTTTTTTTCTTCGGTATTTGTTAATTAACGTCGCACTAGAGCTGCACAGTGGGCTATTGGCGATGGTTTGGGGCCTATGTTGAAGGAAAGACCCGGGAACGATGCCTCGTATTTTTGAACCACTGTCGGATGAGGTTTTTTTTGGTTTTCAATTTCATCGATTTGTTCGATTACATCGATTTATTAAAGTTCATCGATGTTCGATTTCACCGATGTTCGATTTATTCGATGTTCGATTTATTCGATGTTCGATTTATTCGATGTTCGATTTATTCGATGTTCGATTTATTCGATGTTCGATGTTCGATTTATTCGATGTTCGATTTCACCGATGTTCGATTTCACCGATGTTCGATTTCACCGATGTTCGATTTATTCGATGTTCCATTTCATCGATGTTCGATTTCACCGATGTTCAATTTATTAGATGTTCGATTTATTCGATGTTCGATTTATTCGATGTTCGATTTATTCGATGTTCGATTTATTCGATGTTCGATTTATTCGATGTTCGATTTATTCGATGTTCGATTTATTCGATGTTCGATTTATTAGATGTTCGATTTCATCGATGTTCGATTCATTCGATGTTCGATTTATTCGATGTTCGATTTATTCGATGTTCGATTTATTCGATGTTCGATTTATTAGATGTTCGATTTCATCGATGTTCGATTCATTCGATGTTCGATTTATTCGATGTTCGATTTATTCGATGTTCGATTTCACCAATGTTCGATTTATTAGATGTTTGACAAATCGAACATCGAATAAATCAAACATCGAATAAATCGAACATCGATGAAATCAAACATCGAATAAATCGAACATCGATGAAATCAAACATCGAATAAATCGAACATCGATGAAATCGAATAAATCGAACATCGATGAAATCGAATAAATCGAACATCGATGAAATCGAATAAATCGAACATCGATGAAATCGAATAAATCGAACATCGATGAAATCGAACATTGGTGAAATCGAACATCGAATAAATCGAACATCGAATAAATCGAACATCGAATAAATCGGACATCGAATAAATCGAACATCGAATAAATCGAACATCGAATAAATCGAACATCGAATAAATCGAACATCGAATAAATCAAACATCGAATAAATCGAACATCGGTGAAATCGAACATCGAATAAATCAAACATCGAATAAATCGAACATCGATGAAATCGAACATCGATGAACTGGAATAAATCGATGTAATCGAACAAATCGTCATCTGACCAGTGTTCAAAAATACGAGGCATCGTTCCCGGGTCTTTCCTTCGACATAGACCCCGAACCGTAGCCAATAATTAGAGCTGTACAGCTCGAGTGCGACGTTAATTTACAAAAACCGAAACAAAAAAACGCGTCATCTAACCGTGGTTCAAAAATACAATGCATCGTTCCCGGGTCTTTCCTTCGACATAGGCCCCAAACCATCGCCAATAGCCCACTGTGCAGCTCTAGTACGATGTTAATTAACAAAAACCAAAACCAAAAAAGAAACCTCGTCAGCTGACCGTGGTTCATAAATACAATGCATCGTTTCCGGGTCTTTCCTTCGACATAGGCCCCAAACCATTGCCTATAGCCCACTATGTAGCTCTAGTGCGACGTTTATTAACAAAAACCGAAGAAAAAAAACGCGTCATCTGACCGTTGTTCATAAATACGAGGCATCGTTCCCGGGTCTTTCCTTCGACATAGGCCCCGAACCGTGGCCAATAGCCCACTGTGCAGCTCTAGTACGATGTTAATTAACAAAAACCAAAAAAAAAAACCTCCTCATCTGACCATGGTTCAAAAATACGAGGCATCGTTCCCGGGTCTTTCCGTCGACATCGGCCCCAAACGATCGCCAATAGCCCACTTTGCAGCTGTAGTGCGGCGTTATTTAAGAAAAAACCAAAAGAAAACCTTTCCAAAACTATTTTACCATCTCGAAAATCCACTTACACCTCATCCTAAGCAATACAACATTTATACGACATATAAAATTCATTCATAAAGTACGGGATATTTTCATGAATGAACTAGAAAAAATTTATGAATGAAATGACGTCATTAGTCACATGTGTGTAGCGATACATGTTGACCTCACTTTGATGTCAGCGAGATTATATCCCGTTGTTTGCTCTACTATGAGGAATCCATGCTCGAAGAAAATTACCGTTAAAAGTTAATAAATATAGCCACTCATGTGGACGTATAAAACTTTAAAAAAATAATATTTCCCCATAAAAGCAACACAAACAACATTTTTTCTCACTATCTACAATATTTCCGTGATTTTTTGCAATAATCAGCATTATCAAAAGAGTTGTATTTAAAGCGCAATAATTTTTTAAATAAAGCGATTTTAGTATGGAAACTCCTATCTCCCGTCACTTTTTTGAGTTGAGTTGGCGAAAGCCGCCATACCTTCATTTCCCCTATTGGCGAAACCGGCTTTCAGCCTTCCAGCAACCCTATTAGAGTTCAGTGTTTTGACCATGCGTTCAACGGTACGTTTTGCTGGATTTTTGCTAAAAGTGGCTACGTTCTTGTTTAATTTAAAGCTAAAATAATTAAGACACTGGAGTGAGCATGAAGCGTGCGCGACCTCTTTTTGAGCGAAGGTAGGAATAATAGTCCCTTTGCATAGAGAGTCCCAGTTGCTCAGTTGGTAAAGCGTTCAGCTACTAATCAGAGGATTGGTGGTTCGAAGCCGTGAAATGGACTTGACATAGAAAAGTAAAAAAATAGTGACCTTGCGATCGGAGGGTTGCCAGCTTCGCTACAAAAATACTAGTAAGTCGCCCAGAATATCCAACAAATAATTATACTGGCGTGTGGACTGGTGCACGAGAAATCTGATCGGGGTCCAAAGTCCCAACGTCTATTGAAAGCGTTGGGTGCCAGTTCAGGTGTTTCCTCGTCTTCTGACCATGGTTCTAAAATAACGAGGTGCATGTATGAATGTGTATGTGTTCCCGGGTCTTTCCTTCGAGATTGACCCCGAACCGTCGCCAATAGTCCACTTTGTAGCTCTAGTGCGACGTTATTAATCAACCTTCCCCCCCCCCCCCCAAAAAAAAAAAAAAACTGTTATTTAGTTATTTTTTTTTCAGAAAGTACCGCGGAGAGGGGCCAACATTTTTAGAGTCTGTGTAATTTACATGCCAAGGTAAAATGTTTCCTTAAAATGTTTCCAGTTCATTCATGCGCCAATTTTACTTGGCGGGCCTTGGCGACTTTCAGAACTAAACGAGATCGAAGTATTGCAATATGGTTTTGTGTTTAATTTTGTATTTAAATATCGTTTTTTGAACGATTGACACAATTTAAAGGAATTTAACAGATTAAAGAGATTTTTCTTACTTTGTACTTTTGAAATAATTGCATTACGTTTTTATGTAAAAAATTTACCATAAGCGAAGTTCTTTCAATTGTGATTTTGTGTGTGTGAATGTGTATGTGTTCCCGGGTCTTTCCTTCGAGATTGACCCCGAACCGTCGCCAATAGCCCACTGTGCAGCTGTAGTGCGACTTTAATTAACAAAACCAAACCATCGTTAGTGAAACAAGGTAAGGTAGTCATTTGAAGTGTCCATTCTCTGTAACTATAACAATGTGTTTAAAGAGCTGTTGAAAGTAAAACTACGAATGTTCTTTTTCTTTTCATTCTGTTTTTGCCGGTCATAGGGAATGCGCTGTATTACTGAAATCAGTGTATATATATTATTTCAAATTCGCATAGTCATTTTCGCCTGTTCAAATACCAGGTTTTCCCGTATTCAACTCAACAAGTAGTATTATGCAAGAAATTAAAAAAATTCTCATATTTTAAATGTATCTTCTTTATATATAATTATCTTACGCGGTGATTGAAAAACGCTGTTTTTCTCTACGCGGAATGGCAACAGTTAGTTTGTTTACTAAATTCTGTTGCACCCGCATTTTTATTTTGCCATTATGTAAGCCATTTTGACGATTAACCCCTTTAATGCATTAGTAAATAATTATTTTGACAATATCAGTTTAAATTAGGAAGAATATAAGCCTTATTATACATTAAAAAATATAAGTTTTGAAAAACGTATTAAAATTGTAAATGAGTTGTTGGCTAAAAAGAAAAGTTATTGAAAATTGTCACTTTCATTATTTAGAAGAAAAGAAACTGTCTACATTTCTCATTACCCCCTTTAATGCATTAGTAAATAATTATTTTGACAATGTCAGTTTAAATTAGGAAGAATATAAGCCTTATTATACATTAAAAAATAGAAGTTTTGAAAAACGTATTAAAATTGTAAATGAGTTGTTAGCTAAAAAGAAAAGTTATTCAAAATTGTCACTTTCATTACTTAGAAGAAAAGAAACTGTCTACATTTCTCATTACCCCCTCAATATAATCATATATATTATTTCAGTAGTAAAGATCCCTTTTACGGGTTTCACACACAACGGATCTTAACGTTTATGAAACGTTTAAACGTTCATTTCAAAGTTTTATTTAACGTTTTTTTTTTATTTAAACAAGCTGTTGGTAATTCTGCCATCTAGGGGCAGATAGTTAAACTTTTTATTTATTATTTTTTTGGTTTAACAAATGGGTGTGTGTGGGGGTTGTTCATGTGGTAATTATCGCACGGGCAGGCACGTAGGTAAGGGGGTGGTTCATGGGACTAAAACCCCTCCCATTGAAAGTCAAGAAAAAAAAATCGAATTACTGTAAAAATACTTTAAAATCTAGACAAATTTCAATTTCTAGTATAATACTTCTTGTTCAGTTGCATGCGGGAAAACCTGGTATCTTGGGATACTATCCCGGAAAATAATTTTCAAAAGGCTACAAAAACATGTTATGATGTTATTTTTATCTCAAACGGCAATAGCCGAATTGCGCCGAAGGGAGACGGGTTTACCATATTCTCAAAGAAGATCAAAGATTTTATCAACCAGACCCGTAGCATGACGTCATCGTATTTCTTTATATAGCATTTGAATTTCGACGACGAAGGGGGAAGATTTTAAAACGGCATCCATATTTTATTTTAAACAAGGAATCTCAAAATATAAATTTGTTCTCTAAATTTATTTCAGAATTAGGGAGTGATATTTACTAATTTTAAAAATAGTTAATAACGGATATTGGTAACGATTTCATGAAAAATAAATGATAAACGTAGATGTTTCGATACTTATATGGCCAACGTATTCCTGTTTACTTGAATAAAAATGAATGAGTTTTAAAAAAAAAAAAGGGGGGGGGGGGGGATAAGTCACTCATAGTCACTGAACCATCCCCATACAAAACCTATACCTTCGTGCCTGCGCATGGGCATGCCAGTATAGAATTGTTTGCGTAATTTTGATAACGATGGCAACTGAAATCCTTTCTCACCCCCTTAACTATTGAACACCGACAGCTACAGTTATAAAAGGGGTGTGTCTAGGTTCAACACAGTGACTGTCCGATAAGACTGTTTACAGTCCCTTATCGGAAATTGCAGTTAGCGTGTCTTATCTCTAAAATAATACTGCATACTTGAAACTAGCAAACTACAAAAAGTTATAGAGGAGCATTAATTTAGCACCAAAGTCATCTTACACATACGAATGCTATAAATAGAACTCGTACAAATCTCGTATGTTTGCTTGATTTACACCACTTACACTCTCTTTTTATACATACCCAAGGCGGAATGCGGTATTTCGAGAATTCCAGGTTGTGTAAGTCAAATAGACAATACCCAAGTTTATCATTTAAAATTAAAATATTTCCCAGAAAATCAAATTGTGTCTTGCTTTTTCCTTTTCTATTGCTAACTCTTAAATTTGTGGTCGCAATTAGGCAGTTGTCCATTTTGATTTGAATAATAAGCCCTGCTATATCATCACTAAGGAGTCCTCATTGCTAAAAATATTATCGATAAATAAAATTAAAAAAAAAAAAAGGAAAAGGAACTTTAAGAAAAATGCGCTAAAAAGTAAAAAATAATTTTTAATTTTACGAACGCATTGAAAAAATGGAATTATTTCATGTCAATTTTATACTTATTACAGCTGTTTGAAATCGGTGCTAAAATTTGGGTATGATTTTTGTAAATTGGCACCAATTTCAAAAAGTTGTAATAAGTATAAAATTGACATTAAATAATTCAATTTTTTCAATGCGTTCGTAAAATTAAAAATTATTTTTTAGCGCATTTTTCTTAAAGTCGTTTTTTTTTTTTTTTTTTTGTAAATATTATTTTATTTTTCCCTTTTTAGTTTTTAATTTAGCAGGAGGCTTCGCCCCCTATTCATCAAGAAATTCAAGAAGCAATTTGTGCTCAACAATGTATATTGTAAAACAATCCCTATCAATGCCAATAAATGCTGGGTAATGAAATGTCATTGTTGTACAATTTCTGTTAAACAATGAAAATATTTTTGAATCGGATAAATTGTTTAAAAAAACTCCGGTTAATCGACATTTCTGGATATATAACAGCCGGATAACCGTTTATTTTTTTTGCAGATTTTGCCTAAGTGAATCGGACAATATTTTTTCAAACGGTCCAGTTAATTGAGAATTCCGGATAGTTAAATGCCGGATAACCGGATTTTTTTTTCAAATTGCCCCCCCCCCCCCCCCAAGAAAAAAAAAATTGCCCAAATATCTGAATTTCAACCGAGCGCGCACATACATAAAAAAAACATAACACTCGAATCTATAACCTCTCGACTTGGCGGTTTTAATTTAAAATTTCTGGCGGTTTTATTTTGGAGTTTTGGTTGGCGCGCTGTTCAGTCGGTTAAAAAATGAAAAGTCTCGCATGTTAATCTCTATGTATAAATGCGAAAGTCCTCAGTCATTGACGGACTGACTCATCCACTCGTTCATCACTATTTCTGCTACTACTCATGTACACAGGAAGATGAAATTTGTCATAGTTGTTACCGTTATACCTAAAATAGGGAACGTAAACTATTTGCGAACTTCTAGCTTTAATACCCGTTCTTCGCACAAGGAGTGCCTTATTTAGAAAATTCATTGTATGGCAAAATAGCATTGATGGGGATCCCCCAGTGGCGGATTTAACGGGCGGCAAATGGACAGTTGCCGCCTGGGCACCCTTGTCTTGGGTCCATTTGGGGCCCCCCTCGACTCCAAAACTTAGAAAAGGGAGGAAGAGAAATAATTGTTTCTTTTATTTTTTAAAATATTTTAATTTTACTAAACATTTCACTGAAATTATCTGTTTGGATTCCTTTATCCTTATGCATATGAGTAGACAGGTGCCCCTTCTTCAACGGGCCCGGGCCCACTCCTTTTTACAGGGCCCCATTATCGAACAAGTCCGTGCAAACAGCACTTGTACTAAGGTTTCTGAGCAGCCCCCAAATCAACAGGGGGCAGGGCAGGGCCCTGCTTTTGTAAAGAGGCCAAACGTGGGACCTCTTTCCAGACGCAAGGCCCAGTTCGAAGGTAGCTGCGAGAATCCATGAACTATGGATTCTCGCAGCTACCTTCTCTAAAACATGCTATTGAAACCATCTAGCCACGACCGCATAATTTCGTTAATCTTAAAATACTTCATTATAAGTTGCCAGTTTATTCTAAAACAAAACCATATCCCATGTTTCCTAAAAGTTTTTTATTTATTTTTATTTAAAGTTTTAAATTTATTGCTTTTGTTGGTCCGCGAAAACACCTGCTCTTTGATAATTATCTAAATTTCTCGAAAAACAAGGGAGCGATTTGTTTTCTTTTTGTACGAATCAACCCAGGACGCAGACCAGTCGGCTCGTATCGCTCTTTTTTTTACAATTACATTAAGAAATGTTGCAATACAATGTTGTATTACCTAATCTATAGGCGCCGGGAGTCTGAGCATATTTGGCCTCGTTTTATTAGTCTGTGATTTGCGGTTTTATTCCAGTCGACCCCCCCCCCCCCCCTTGAAAAAAAATCCCTAATTAATGAGATCGAACTGCTCCCATTTCACAGCTTCTTATTTCAGAGTAAGGCGGTAAATTTAGAAAGCAATATTTTTTCATACTAATAACAAATGTAGGAGGTTTTTTACATCAGCATATTTTACTGTTTTGCAAGTAAGTAAATATTTCTCAGTTGCGGCTCGCCCACTACAGCAAGTACAGCCGGGCTGCACCTAAATTCATTAGTGCATTTTAAAACTAAAATCAGATATTTTACTAATTTTCTTAAATGAAGATTATAATTGAAAATGAAATTTCTGCGGTAGTAAACAAAATTTCCGACAAATAGCAAGCCTGTTACCGTAATGTACAATTCAGGAGGGGAAAAAACTCCATTCAATCACTGCAGCTAAAAAGCGAAATTCAAAATCGGCTGCATCGTTGCCATGGCAACCTCTACGTAGTATGGAGATTCCCCCCATGCTAATACACTGCATTTGTGAGAAGGTACAGCCGAAATGGATTTTCTTGTTTTAGCTGCACTTGAGGTTCGATATGCTGATTGGCCCGTGGATGAAACGAGAACTTACGAATATCTCACAACGGAAATGGTTTTCGTGATACATTTACTGTGTGCTGTTGTTTCAGGACATTCCTGCTGTTGTTTCGTTATGTAAGTTACTATTGAAATTGACAGATTTGCAGGTTTAAAAGAAAGCAGGATTGCTTTAATTTTCAAAAAATAAGTAAGTGTTTTCTATTTTTTTCGCATGTTATCATTTCGTAAAAATTGAAAGGAAACTTTGATTTGAGTAGTGAATAATAAAGAATTTCCGTACCATACCAAAGTATGGTTTTTGGAAAAAGGGGGGGGGGGGGGGGGGTTCACATGATTTCGGCTGCACTAACATTTTCGACCACGGGCCGCCACTGATATTTCTATATTCTAAAAATCAATTACAAATCATAACATCTTTCCTAATAAAATGGGCTTTTGTAATTATGTTAATCAATTGGCAGTGACTCTAATTAAAATGTTTGTTTTTGTATTCACCATTAAGTCAGTAACACTAAGAATGTTTATGTATAGAAACAAGTCGAAGCTAAGTTTAATCTTGAATAACATATAAATGAAATGAAATTTCAATGAAGCGAATTAGTATAAATGCTAGGAAAATACGTTTTACATAAAGTTAAATTTCTAATAGTTTTATTGCATCAAAATTATATATTCAACAATTTATTATTTATTTTAGTTTTTTTAATGCTTTACTAAGTTTATTTCTTAGTGCAGAGAATAATTTTACAGACCTTTATATTTATCTAATTACCCTTAAATATAAATTTAATTAAAAAGTATATGATTTTAAGAATATTTAGTAAGGGGCATGCGCCTCTTATTAAATAAGAGACCCAAACACCTTATTAAGCTCCCCCCCTACATGTTAGATTGATTTAGTAGTTGTTGTCCAAAAGTTATAATAAGACTTCCTGATTTTGTAGAATAGGACAAAAACTATGCTAATTTTTTTTACCTGCATAAGTCTTCCACTTATTAGGGGGAGGGGGTACGGCCCCCTTCCCCCCCCCCTGAATTTCTCCAATGCTGCGTTGACATGACATTCAATCATAGTAACCAGGCCAGATTGGTTTGGTTAATTAACTTCGCACTACAGCTGCACAGTGGGCTATTGGCCGTGGTTCGGGCCCTATCTTGAGGGAACCCGAGACGGGAACGATGCCTCGTATTTTTTAACCATGGTCAGATGACGAGGACAACATCGGAGCTGGCACTTACGCTTTAAATAGGATTCAGGACTTTGGACCCCGATCAGATTTATCGTGCACCAGTCCCGTATACACTCCGGAATAATTTGTTGGATGTTCTGGGCGACTTTTTAGTATTTTTGTAACGAAGCTGACAACCCTCCGATCACAAGATTACTATTTTTTTTTTAAATTTTTTACTTTTCCTTGTCAAGTCAATCACACGGGCTCAAACTAGCAATCCTCTGATTACTAGCTGAACGACCAGAACTTAATAGATATAGAAGAATTCAATAAGTTCGAATTCGGTTTTTTAAAATAAAGTCATTGTATCCACTCACTTGGCAATTTTTTAGTTGCACAAAATACCCTTTCACTCGATATAGTTTTGGCAAGTAATCGACAATTTGGCGATTTTATATGGACTGCGGTGTACGCGTTAGGCGATTTTTCCCTCTCATGGGCGATTGCGGAATGTAATACCTGGCAGCCCAGACAGGCACGTAGGTATAGATTTTGCATGGGAAGGGTTCAGTGACTGAGCAACGACTTTCTTTAGGTAACTTCAGTGCCCTCAACCAGAGGGGGGTAGAGGGGATTCTTCCTCCAAAATCAACACCTCCCCCCCCCCTTAAAAAAAACTCCTCCTCACCCCCCATTTTTTAAACAAAAAACTTAATAATTTTTATTTAAGTAAACAGGAATACATTGGCAGATAAATACAGGATACGATACAGCAGCATAATTTATTTTTCATGAAATCGCTAGCAATATCTGTCATTATCTATTTTGAAAATTAGTAATATATCACTCCCTAATTAGGAAATAAATTAGAAAACAAATTTAAATTTTGAGAACTCTTGTTTAGAATAGCATATGGTTATGGGACTTCTTGTTTATACGGCCCCGTTTAACGATCTTTTTCCTTTGTAGCCGAATACTAGACAATGAAGCGCGATGCCGCCATGTTAAGCTCAGTTTGAGATAAAAATGATCTCAAAACATGTTTTTGAAGCTTTTTAAAAACTATTTTCCGTGATAGGATCCCGGAAAATACCAGGTTTTTCTTCATGCAACTCAACAAGAAATTATTATGCTAGAAATTGAAATTTTTCTAGTTTTTTAAAGTATTGTTAGGATTTTTACAGTAATTCGATTTTTAATTTTTTTTCCCTTCTTGACATTCAATGGGAGGGGTTTGAACCCCTTGAACCACCCCCTTACCTGAGCCCAAAGTTGGAGATGCATCAATTAAGTAATCAAAAGCAGTGGCAGTTTTTTCAATCGCTCAGTTGTTTAAAAGTAGCTAAGCAATTGTTGCTAGTGCACGGTTAAGCCTCAATAGTTCATCGGAAATTTCATAACTCGTCGAATCATATCAACCTGAATAGGCGAAGCGTGCGAACGACTGCTGCGTGCAATCCCAAAATAAACAATTGGTGATTGACCGATTCAAATTCGAACTTCCCCATAGGGCAGCACTGGGAAACAACACACCATCGAACAGAATGGGTCGTTTTTATCAAGGAAGCCCAGTTCTGTCGTGTTTCGAGGCGCCACACCCCCACCCCTCCCCCCCATCTGTTGTGGACGTCACATTGCCATCCTGTTTGATCGCCACAAACAGTAGGCGTCAACTTTCGAATGCTGAAATCAGTTTCCTCTCGCTTCGTGGTGTTTTCAAGGTCCACAGAACTTCCTAATCCGGCCTTCAAAGGTGGAAGAACACACCACGCGTTCGATTTGTTTTAGAACGCCGATTTTTTTTTCTAAGTATGCGAATTCTTCCGACTTCGAAATGGCTCCTGCTGTCCGTCTTGGTCCTCGCCACCTGTTGCGTGATCACGTGAGTTTTGTTCTTTCGTAATTATTCCCGTCTTGGAATGTTTCCAGAGTGACGCGCATGATATGTTGAGTAACTGTGTTCGTGACTGTCAGCGTCGTATTCTTAGTTCTGTTGTTCTAGCGTTCAATATGCTTTTTGTGATTGAGAAGTCTTATATATGTTAATTTTTTTTTTTTCAAATATCAAATTATAAAACTAAAAATCTTTATACTTTACTCGACTTTATTTTGCTCTGGGTTTTCTCTAATGCAATTTTAAATAAGAATTCTAATTATCAAAAAAAAATATTTGTAGTCCAAAGTTTTTCCGGTTGATCCAAATATAGATTTAGAAATTTTACTTTTTTTCTAATTGTCTGTTGGTTCAATATTTTTTACTTTTAACAAACCCAAACGATATTTACGTACTTTGTTTTAAAAATCTGATTAAAAACAAAAGACGCAAGGATTTTTAAATAGTCTTACATGCCATACGCTTATAAAATAAACTAGTTTAAAATGTTAAGAGGGTTTAAAATATATATATATATTACAAACGGAGATGGTTTGTCACAGTACATTTATTTGAATTGTACGTAAACAACAAATTGTCACAGACTTCAATATAGATTTTTAAATGTTAATATATAGATATATTTATTTTTATTTCACTACACACTTTGTAGACGTTTTAAAGTATATTAACTTTAAAATAGACGTTTTAACGTATGACCTTTATACACGTTATAATGAAGGTTATGTAACGTATTCTAACACTAATAATTATAATTTAAGAATTTTACGTAGTAATTTAAGAACGTTCGCAAACAACAAATTAGCACAGAATTCAATATAGATTTTTAAATGTTTAGATATAGATAGTTTTTTATATTTCTCTATTACTTTATAGACGTTTTAACGTATTAATTTTATAATAAACGTTTTAACTCAATAACTTTATAATAAACGTTTTAACTCAATAACTTTATAATATACGTTGTAACGAATATTATGTAACGTATTCTAACATTATTATTCTAACAACAATAATAATAATTTATTTATCGCGATAAAAATACAAGTTTTATATTAGAAAAGAACATTATAAAGAGAACTTTAAATGTGGTTGAATAACAATTAAATGTATAATATAATATATTCTACCAATTTACTGAAATTGAAACTAAATGATGTTAAAAGGGTACACAAACGCTATTTGTAAAGTATAATAGAGGTATTTACACAAAATTAAATGAAATGGAAAAATTACTTAAAATTTTTGTTAATATACTGATCGCTCACTTCAAACATGCGAATAAAATATTTATCTTTTTGTTTTTCTGAAATAAATTCTTTGTAAAAAATTGTTCTTCCTAAGTTTTACTTACTACATGCTTTCTTATAAATTCATAGAAAAATTACAAATTTGCAATAATTAGTGAATATTTATTAGGTTTGTAACTCAATTAACGATCTAATTATTGATATAAATAATTATTATTGAGTTTGGAAGGATGGATTTAAAGTATCGTTAATACAATTTTTGATATAAACACGTAAAATCAAAAATAACATTAGGGGGGAGAATATTCAAGGACTTTCAAAATTGACAAATATCGCCAAAATATAGGAATTTTTATTTTTTGCTCTAAAAATACAATTGACAACTGATGATATTATGATTCATGTACATTTTTATTAATAGTATATGTTTTATTGTTTATATATGCTTCTCGGTAACTTTACATAGCGTTTATCTTTTTAAATATGCACTTTTCTCCGTTATTGAAAACTCATTGTTCATTAAACATAATTAAACTTTCTTGAATGAATAGGTACTAAATAAATAATGTATATGTTTTGTAAAATGTCTGGTTATAATAAACTTTTAAAGACAATTTTGCATAAGAAATACATTTGCATTCAAACTTTCTAAAAAATACTTCCAAATTTATTAAAAAGTTTCCAACGGTTTTCTGCAAAATTGTATTTAAAACAACAACAAAAATTCCCACGTGTAACGACCATGTTATAGAACTATATCATACTTTATATAATTTATTTTCCTAAAAAATGCTGGAGGATATAAATTTGGCGTGGAATATCACACAATTTGGTATTACACTTCGTTTCAAAATCAGAGTGTCAGGACGCGATTTTCATAACAAAGTTAGTTACAACCTCTACGGGGACCAGAGCCCCAAAATCCGGAAAAATTTCTAAATTTTTTTTCTTTCATAAAACGATGATAAACGTATTTAAGAAGGTGTGTACAACATTTCAAAACAGTAAGAGAAACAGAACATATGTTTTTTAGATGTTTATATGTCTTTTATCATCTTTCTACATGCTTTTCGCCTGCAACAATCGTCATTTACTCAAAATGTTGTTTTTTACATTTTGGTCACGTTTAAAATGCTAAGGATTTGTAAATAATTAACTTAAAACTAAACTGTTAATAGTTTTTGAAGCTCTAACATTTGTTTTATAAACGTATGTATAGCTTTTTTAAATTAAGTTATAAATTATTTTTTTACAAATTATTAAACTTAAAAATTTGAATATTTTTTGGGTTTTGAACTTCAAATGAGTTTCTGAACACAATTAAAACACAAATCTGCAAAAGTCTATTCATACGTTTGTAGTACGTACTTTGACGTTATTTAATCAATTAAAAAATTTAAAAACATTAAAAATTGAAAGAGGAGTAGTGTTTTTAAAAAAAGTCTTTTTAAGCTTAAAATATGCACACAAAAAAATTAAATATAATTTTGTTTTTGATTATTGTTCAGAAAAAGATGTTCTAATAATATAAAAAAGATTGTATTTCTGAATTAATTAATAAACAAATTAGGATTTGGGACTCGGGTCTCCCTTTTAAAATGTTTTAGGGTTTCTCGAAATCTCCGGCATCGATTTGACGCGAACTATTAAAAAGATATTTAAAAAAGTTTTAAATTGGCATTTAATGAAGTTATGGTGGTAAGTCAGATGATAATTAGAAGAATAGCTTACAAAGAAAAATTGAACCTTTTTCTGATTTTGCACACTTTTTCATCAAGTCTCAGAGATTTATAATATGATACAATTTTTCAATGAACTGCATCACATTGTAAAGCGGTATTGCCCAAAAGTGTCGGAATCCAATCTGAAATTCAAAGTCATGGCTTTAGATCCAAATGTATGAGCCTGTCAATCGGTTTTGGCGTCTCCTGTGAAATTTAAGAAAATGGATTTATCTGGTTTTGAAACTAGACGACTCATATATCTCGTTGTTACATAACATTGGAAATGTCTTTGTTTTATTTTGAAAGTACTTCTGAAAGTATTTCCAAATTATAGAAATGAATTAAACGACCCGACATTTTAAATTTCTTACTGTTTTTAAATATTTAATAAATACATTTGAAGTTATTTATTATTTAATATTGGAATTGGCTAAGAAAATTTTCATCAATAATTTGGTGACATAAACTAATGCGAGCAATGCCGAGAACAAAGGCTTGTGTAAATTACAGGGTAATTACTAAAGTATTTCACAACTTTGGAAGACTGTATCCCCGTAGCCAAGCAACTTAGAGCGCCTTTCTGAGGTTTAATTTGCTTGACAATGTTTCTAGGAATTCCCTACAACAGAATTTGTTGCGTAATGTAAATTCTTGTTGATGTGACAACTGCACAACAGGAATCGGAAGATAGAAGAGTATCTTAAGATTTCGTCAATTTACTGAAAAAAAGTGCTTTTGCAAAGTCAAAAGTTCTACTAGAAAAAGCACTGAGCTAGAATAATATAGAACTGTATAATATAAACTATTAATACTGTATGATATAGAATAATATAGAACTGTATATTATAGAACTATTAATACTGTATGGTATAGAATAATATAGAACTGTATAATATAGAACTATTAATACTGTATGATATAGAATAATATAGAACTGTATAATATAGAACTATTAATACTGTATGATATAGAATAATATAGAACTGTATAATATAGAATAATATAGAACTGTATAATATAGAATAATATAGAACTTTATAATATAGAACTATTAATACTCTATGATATAGAATAATATATAAGTATTAATACTGTATAATATAGAATAATATAGAACTATTAATACTGTATGATATAGAATAATATAGAACTATTAATATTGCATGATATAGAATAATATAGAACTATTAATACTGTATGATATAGAATAATATAGAACTATTAATATTGCATGATATAGAATAATATAGAACTATTAATACTGCCTGATATAGAATAATATAGAACTATTAATACTGTATGATATAGAACTATTAATACTGTATGATATAGAATAATATAGAACTATAATAAGCACTGAGCTAGAATATAAGCACTGGAGCGAGGATTAAACCGTCGCCGACCACTTTACTCCTTTTTGAGCGATGATAGAAAAAGTAGTCCTTTCGCATAGGTTTGCGTAGATTTAAAAACGCATTTCTGGCTTTCAAAAATACATTAAATGTTACACATTTAATGTTTTTCTTACTTAGTTTCTTACTTACAAGAAAAAGAAGACAAGAGGCGCCCAAAAGACCAGTTTTAAACATTTCTGTAACGTTACGTGAGACTCCCGCATAACCAAGGACGAATGTTTTCTCAACATTTCTTCCGAATTGTATGTATCCACGTGGCACGGTAAAATACATTGTCGCTCATTGGTCCTCGCTCCAGTGCTTATAGTTATATTATATTCTAGCTCAGTGCTCGAAAGTGTGATAAAGAAAGTTACTAGTGATATCTTTCGCTAACCAAAAGGAACTTCAGAATTACATCTACAGCGCCATTCTACAATGATATGTAGAATGGCGCTCTAAGATGTTTGGTTTCGGAGAAGTAGCCTTTCAAAGTTACGATATTCTTTTGTAATCCTCTTGAATAAGTAAAGATTCAACAATGAAAGTTTATACATTTTTTTCCCATTGCAAAATATGTATTGCACGAAATTCCCATAACAATATGAAAACTCGAAATTTCCATAGGGGAAAAAGTAAGTTGAAAACAATAATGTTTATAAATTGAATACACGTGCGCTAAGCAAGAAAGAACAAACATTTCACAACGGAAACAGGTTTATCGGAAGTTCGCTAAAAAAACACCACCACTTTCAACAACAATAATTACAACATGCGGAACATCCGTTTGTCGGTTTTCTTTAGATTAAATTTCTTTAGATATACATTTCTCAAGATACCGTTTAATATTGGAATTTATCCTGTCATTATTTATAATACTTGAGAATTTCTTTTACAAATATGATGCGACATTTTTACTTTTTAACGCAATGGGAGAGTTTCACGCCGAGAAGAAGAAGACCGCTGTTCCAAAGAAACATGGAGAAAAATCCGCGACACCGATGAAGTTCCGTAGGATTAGCATGGAACTTCAGTTCATGTACTAATTTTTAAGTAATTTTTTTTTTACCGTGCAGGACAAGAAGGCGCGCGTACAAAGTATTCACCATCTACATCTTACAGTACAGCTAGGATTGTGCCTACCCGATTTTTATTTCCTCATTAGAAATGTAGGACAATGAAAATTATGTTATCGAAGTGAAAATACCATTTTAGAATTATGATAAAGTTTCAATGTGTTTCGAGGTCCCTTGAGTTACATTAAAAAAAATAGTAAGTTTTTATGAATAAAGTATAAAAAAAAAATTGTTAATTTATGACATCCAAATTTAGCATGCTAGTTGCTAGTGTCCATCATTCGAAAAGAAATGGTTACCATTGTACGGATATCGTTTTTTCCGGAAATTGCTTCAAAGCGACTTATATAATTTTGTTTAAAATTGCCATAACAACATCTTACATCCATCTATACATCCAATTTCAGTCAAATTGGCGCAGTAGTTTAAAAAAAATATCAAACACTTGAAGTGTGATATCATTCTTATTTCAATATCACACACAAAATGTTTTTATATTATCTTGGATTTTGATGATACATTAGATAAGAGTTGTTTTATGCTACAGTCTAAATTTAAACACTTATTAAATAGTGAACTACCAAGTATTTAGATAAGTAATTAAAAAAAATATTTATTGACATACATTAAATTTATTTCCCCCAGAAATTTTATATTTAAAGCATTAGTTTTAGAAATTAATATAGATACTTTATTAATAGCACCAGGAAAAACAACTATTCTTCAAAAAAGGACTAAATAAAGCGATGATTAAATATTAATAAGTTGATGTGATATTAAATTGATATATATTAATAATAAATTGATTATTATAAGGAATACCCGATAAATAGTATTTTTGAAAGCTTTTATTATTTCTGGAAAATTATAATTCCATATATATGGGATGAGGTAACCATGCTATCACAATCTATCATTTTTTCTTTTTATCAAAATAGAAAAATACGGCAAAATTTTATGTTCCGGCAAGCACAAAAGAATGTCAGTCAAATAATGAGAAATAAAATTAGTAAGTTATAACTCAGTTCCATTTTAACATATCGACACCAAATAAAATGGAAAAATTTCTGAACTTGTCATTTAAACTTGTCACATATGCTGAGTAGCGATAACAAAATGTGAGCTGCACGAATCGGAAAAATTAATGTGAAAACGTTTCTAGAGTCCATCTATTTTATTTCATCTTTCTCATCCCATTTGGGACTCAAAAGTTAGGATCTTTTAAAAGTAAAATAGGCGCTAAAATATATATATATTTCAAAATACTAACGTCTAATCAAAATGGACGAATTGTGAAATGAAATTATGTTGAAACCATTCAAAAACACAATTAAAATTTTTCAATTAAATAATGATATCAGTTTTAGAGAAGCTGAGCACATTTGGAAATGGAAGGGAGATAATTGTTGTTGGCGAATAAACAAACGTCTTTTGAACAATGGAATACATTTTATTTTGATATTTCATTAAAAAGTCTCTTGAAAGTTTAGTCATTAAACTATTTTATACTGAACAAAATATTTTAAATATTTTTTTGAGATTATTTACTTGATTTTACCACTGAGCTATAATATAACTATTAGCACTGGGTAACTCCCATTGAGTGACATTGTACTGTGCCGTGCGGATGTATACAATTCGGAAGAAAGATTGAGAAAACATTCGTCCTTGGCTATGACGTCGCACGTGACGTCACAGAAAGCTTTAAAACTGTTCTTTTTTCGGTGTCTTTTACCTTCTTTTTCTTGTAAGTATGGAAAAACATTAAATGCGTAACATTTAATGTATTTTTGAAAGCCAGAAACTCGTTTATAAATCTATGCAAACCTACGCGAAAGGACATTTTTTTTTGTACCTTCGCTCAAAAAGGAGTAAAGAAGTCCCCACGCTTAGTCTTCAGTGCTTATAGTTATATTATATTCTAGCTCAGTAGATTTCCCTTCATGTAGAATCAGTACAAAAAAGTCATATATCAATGAACTGGAAAATTTGTTATTTCTTCGAATTACAGAGATAGTTTTTGGGTTTTGAGATAGGAACGGAAGGTTTTCTTTAGATAAATCTGAAATTTCTCACACAAGCTAATAATAGCAGATATTTTATCGCCCACTGCAATCTTCAGAGATTATCAAAAGGTGATAAGAAGTTCAGCGGGTTGAAATGACCCCTTAGGTCTGGAAGACATCCAGATAGAAACAAGGACAGTGTTTGCAATCACAAACTTCAAACTTTAGTTCCCATTCTTAAAATGGCCGCAATCCATTAAGTGGATATTTACACGAATTGCGTAAAAGAAGACTTTAAGAAGTAATTAAGTGAAAAAAATATTCATTTAGGTGACTTTAATACACTAAAATGGTAGTTGAAATACACTGCTGTTCGAAAGTTAAATCAATAAACACAAAAATGCAATTGAAATATTTGTTTTTAACCTGAATACGTCTATGGAATCAGTTAGAATACATCGCCGCTGCTTGTCGTAACATAAAGAGCGACAATTGTAAAATACCTATATCTCCACGTGAAATCATTCTATGGGGATAAATAACTGACCATCGTGTAGAAGAAGGTAGACGCGTCGACTAGGCCGATTGTTAAACTATCTGCATCTGACGTTTATGCCGCGTGGGGGAGTGTCGTCATGTCTACAGTATACGATTCTGCCCACACAACTGCATGAGGAATTAGTCTATGAGTATAAATAACTTACTATCGTGTAGGAGAAGGTGGGACGCGTCGACCAGACCGATTGTTAATGTATTCCCTTCTTTGAACTTTATACCGTGTGGAGGGAATGTCGCGTTTGGCTTCAGTATATGCTTTCGCCCCCACAACTCCACGGGAAATCTATGGAGATAAATAACTTACTATCGTGTAGAAGAATGTAAGCTGCATCAACCTGATTGGTCACTTATCGTCTGCACCGCGTGGAGCCCAAAAGCATTCATAAACGAAAACTTAACCTTAAAAATGCGGCCTGTACCTATCCGATTTTTTCCATTATTTATCATTGAATTTGGAACAAGCCATAAAATTTTACGAATTTGTGGAATTACTTGTGTGTTATTGTGGAATTATCATTGTATAATTGATTTATAACAGAATATTTCATGCAAATAGAGTCAGTGGTGGTGGTCAGTTAATATGAAGTACATGTGATCACTGGTTTATAATAAATAATTTAAATAGATGTGATACATCAGGACAAGTTTGCGATAAAAAAAATTATACTTTATCGTATTTGAAACGGAAGAATTTGACGTTCATTCCATAGGCAGTAGTATGTCGAATTGCTTAGGGTAGCGTTAGTCCTATGAATTAGCTCGCCATCGTATCGAAACTCACTAAAAAACGACCCCACGATGGCCTGGTTGGTAGAGGTCAGTGCTCGTAATCAAAAGGTTACTGAGTTTGATTCTCGTCGTTCGATATGACAATCTGTCGTGTTTGTTCTAAATGTTCTCACGTTTTTCGTGGTGTGTGAAGTTTGTTTTGTGTGATGTTGTCAAGTGTTGTCTTATTGATCATGGTTCAAAGTAACTAGGCATTGTTCCCAGGTCTTTAACTTTGAGGTAAACTCCGACCAGTCAGCAATGACCTATTGTATAGTTTTGGTGCGACTCAGGAACTGCAATAATGAGATATAGAATTTTCGAATTTCATTACGATAGCCCAATGTAACCTTTGACCTGTACACCAATTGGACTTGGCACGATCGGTTTTCAATCATTATCAAACTCTAAGTATAGGAAATTGTAAAACCACGTGCTGCTATTTTGGCATTTAAATTTCAAAATAGAACTTAATTATCCATAATATTATAAATGAACCGTCTAGTTTCAAAACCAGATAGATCCGTTTTTTTCGAAATATGGATGTCTTTTATATTTATTTTTCTCCTCTATCAGTATGCAAAGTCATTCCATTTCGTAGCAACTAGATGCTATTCATTTTGCGGTATGAAAGTAGTGGTTGGTTGCAAAACCAGATAAGTAAAGAAATCTGTTTCCATAAAAGGTAGATCAAGATGCGCGTAAGCTACTGCGCATCGATCGCAGAGCAGTAATCGAGCTACATCCCACAGCTTTGTTGCAAAACCAGATAGCTTCCATATCTTGGTTGCAAAACACGATAGATTCAATTTTTTTTAAACTTTTACAAAGTAATATTTATACATAGCTAAAATTTGATTGAGATTTTATTGAGAAATCTTTTCAAAATTATGAATTAAAAAATACTTGCGATTGGCTGATGAATTGGGAAATGTGTAACAGTGAAAATTTATGAATGGAATGACGTAATTAACCACGTGCCTGAGGCCATACACGTTGGCCTCACTTTGATGGTAGCGAGATTATAGCATTATGTTTTCTCTACTATGAAGGATCCATGCTCGAAGAATGGCGACGTTTAAATTTGGAAACCGCGAGTGGGATAGAGATTGAATCAATAAGCAGACACACGGCGCTAAAATGTGTAACTTTTCTTCGACATCCTCTGCTGGAAGCAAACGTTGCAATTACTTCATTAGCGCATTGCTAGATCGTTCCGCAAACACTTCAGATGCACGAAGCAGGAAATATCAATCCTCTGACTAGAGCAAGGGTAGATAGATATGTTGGGGTCAGTTTGGCAATGGGGCATAGGTTCTGCGATAACAGTTATTTTTACTCTTTTGTCAGCAGACGAAACCACTCGGAAAATAAATGAAAATTTCAATGTAAAAAGTTCCACTTTTTCAAACTTGTCGTTAAATTGGACCTTACATGTTAATTTAAAAACTAAATATTTAAATGATTAATTTAAAAACAATTTTTAAATATAATGAATTTTACAATGTTATTTAAGTACTGTGATCAATTTTATAACAATATTTAAATAATATGATCAAATAATAATATTTAAATAATATGATCAAATAATAATATTTAAATAATATGATCAAATAATAATATTTAAATACTGTGATCAATTTTATAATAATATTTAAATACTATGATCAATTTTATAATAATATTTAAATACTATGATCAATTTTATAATAATATTTAAATACTATTTTCAATTTTATAATAATATTTAAATACTATGATCAATTTTATGATAATATTTAAATACTATGATCAATTTTATATTAATATTTAAATACTATGATCAATTTTATAATAATATTTAAATACTATGATCAATTTTATAATAATATTTTTAAAAAAATATTTAAATACTATGATCAATTTTATAGTAATATTTAAATAATAATATTTAAATACTATGATAAATTTTATAGTAATATTTAAATAATAATATTTAAATACTATGATAAATTTTATAGTAATATTTAAATAATAATATTTAAATACTATGATAAATTTTATAGTAATATTTAAATAATAATATTTAAATACTATGATCAATGTTATAATAATATTTAAATAATTTGATCAATTTTATAATAATATTTAAAAAATAATATTTAAATACTATGATCAATTTTATAGTAATATTTAAATAATAATATTTAAATACTATAATCAATGTTATAATAATATTTAAATAATTTGATCAATTTTATAATAATATTTAAATGATGCTGAATTTCATAATAATCTTGAAATATGATGAATATAATCAATGAATTTTAGAATAATCATTAAAAATTTTGAATTTCAGAATAATCCTTAAAAATGTTGAATTTCAGAATAATCTTTAAACATGTTGAATTTCAGAATAATCTTTAAACATGTTGAATATCAGACAAAAGAATAATCTTTAAATATGTTGAATTTCAAGAATAATTGATGAAATTCTGAATAATCTTTAAATATGTTGAATTTCAGAATAAATTGGGAATTTCAGAATAATCTTTAAATATGATGGATTTCGGAATAATCTTTAAATATGATGGATTTCAGAGTAATTTTTAAACATGTTGAATTTCAGACAAAAGAATAATCTTTAAATATGTTGAATTTCAAGAATAATTGATGAATTTCTGAATAATCTTTAAATATGATGAATTTTAGGGTAATTTTTAAATATGTTGAATTTGAGAATAAATGATGAATTTCAGAATAATCTTTAAATATGATGAATTTCAGAATAATTTTTAAATATGTTGAATTTCAGAATAATCTTTAAATGTGATGGATTCAAAGTAATCTTTAAATATGATGAATTTCAGAATAAATGATGAATTTCAGAATAAATGATGAATTTCAGAATAATCTTTAACTATGTTGAATTTCAGATTAAATGATGAATTTCAGAATAGTCTTTAACTGTGTTGAATTTCAGAATAAAAGATGAATTTCAAAATAAACTTTAAATAAGTTGAACTTCATAATAATCGAAGAAAAATCGGCAAGTGGGATTGTTCTGGCTCCTGTCTAATAAGTGACATCACTGTTTTTGTTGGAACGTTTCAATGTTTGCAAAAGTACGACAGAGTCTCTTCAAGGAAATATCTAAGTTCAGTTATTTAATTCTATTTTATTAGAGATGTTATTTACAAACCACCATTTCTATATGTTTGTTTACGATTTATTGCACGGTAAGTAAAAAACAAACTTTGAGGTTGAACAGGAAGTCACACCTTGTTTCCTTTATATTTTTCTGTTTTTTTCCCCTCGATGGATTTTGTTGTTTTTCACGTGTTGCAAATTCAAAAGAAGATTGCATTTCTGACTGAAATCAGAAGGAGCAAAGTCAGAAATGGGCAGGGGATACCCCTTTACCTCTTTTCCTCATTTTATTTTTAAAAAACGGACGAAAAAAACACTTCTTAAATTTTGTTCTGTGATAATTTAGAAAACTATAGTTATTTTGAAAATATTTTCATTTTTCTTTGATTCATTGATCCGTAAGCCTCACCATTTTGATTTAATATAAAAGCCTTTGTTTTCTTGTAAAAAAAAATTAAACGTTCGCTTTTTTCCAATTTGTAATAAATAGTTTTAAAAACAAATATGTATTCTGCTGTTTCTGTCTAGTTTTTTTCTGAAGAACCTTAATCCACTGATAACATAACTGATTTTCACCTCCGTAGACATGGGAGGCGAGGAGGCGGCGGTAGCAGAGGTGGCAGCCGAGGCTCCTCCAGAGGATCCAGCAGCCGCGGCTCTTCGTCCTCTTCCTCAAGGGGCAGCACCATCGACAGATCGAGGGACCGGGGCAGGACAGAGACCAGAAACCCGAGCCCCCCGGCCCCTGCGCCCCAGCCAGCCCCTAAGCCCCAGTCGCAGCCCAAGCCCTCTGCGCCCCATGAACCTGCAGTGAACAAGCAACCGGCCCAAAACCCGAACTACAGAGATCCTAATCCAGCGAACAACCAGCAGCAGCAGCCGCCGCCCTATTCGCCGAGGGAGCGCCCTCCGCCGTACAGTCCCAGCGCCCCACAAGGGCCCGCACCGCCGCCCTACAGCCCCTCGGGTGGTAATTATTTCCTGAATGGAGTTCATTTTGGCCTAAGCTACATTCCAGGCTAAGAGCCTATAAGGTTGCACTTTGACACATTTTCGAATAAATTCCTATGGCGTATAAATTGTTCATTGCATTACATATGGAAAAATATTTATTATATAAGTAATTCACTTGATAAATAATCATTATTTAAGAGAGGGTGATTTAAAATATATGTTGGGTTGTAACGTTTGATTATCGGAGCGGAATGTTGCCGACTGACCTTTCTCCCCTTTGTGACGTATAGTTTTGGTTTGTATAAGTCATTTATTTTCCGATCGTCTGCGGGGAAGAAGAGGCAGTGAGGCGTGACGTTTTGTTTTGATTTTGGCGTTCCGCTCTGTTGTGATCTTACGCGAGAGAGATGTACTATCGGTTTGGTTTTTGGATGTGCGTAATAAAGATTTAGCATAACTTGGAGCTATTCGTCTTTCGTTTTTTCGTATGAATACTTAAATTTACTCCCGTTTGCCCACTGAACATTGGCGCCCGGAACACGGACTATTTCGATTGTAACTTTTTAGAATTGGGAACTGACGGTCGAGTAAGAAATGATGGAAGCGCTTCTCTGCAAGAAAAGAATTGTTAAGGGTAAGGTTACGCGACTGAGCAACAACCTGCAAGCATATTCGGCAGAATCTAGCGTTACGGAAAAAACGGAAGCCATTGAAGTTTACGCTCCCAAAATTGACGAGTTGTCGGGTGAGTTAAACGATGTTTTTAATTCTATTTTAACTCTTACTGAAAAAGAAGAATTTGATACAATTGAGAAAGAATTTCACGATGAATTAGATAAACTAGAGAAGATAGAATTTGTAATTGGCAAATTTAAAACAATTGTATCACAAACTGTACAGCCAGCAACGACTCCTGTCCAAGCGTCGCACATGCTTTCAAATGTTAAATTACCGCGAATAGAATTGCCTGCATTTTCTGGTGATCTAACCACATGGTTATCATTCAGAGATATGTTCGACGCAACTATTCATAAGAATTGCGAATTGTCTAATGTCCAAAAGCTGCAATACCTAAAGTCTGCTTTGACGGGAAATGCTTCTACTTTGCTCCAAGCTGTTCCAGTAACTGAAGCCAACTATGCTAAAGCTTGGCAGATGCTGAATGACAGATATCAAAACGAACTGGATATTATCTACTGTCACTTGGATAGATTATTTAATCAAAATCAGATGAAACAAGAATCCGCGAAAAACTTGCGTCGGTTCTTGGATATGACGGTGGATAGCGTCGAGTCCTTACGTGCGTTAGAAGAGCCTGTCGACAGTTGGGATACTGTTTTAGCGTACATACTGCGACAGAAATTGGATCCAGAGACACTTCGAAGTTGGGAATTGTCACAGACGAAAGGTACTCGGCGAAGTTTCAAAGAATTTAAGAAGTTTTTGGAAGAAAGAGCCTGTGCATTAGAAGCAATGGACAGTTGTAAACAAGCCCTTGTTCCTGCGAAAACCCAAGGACGATCACTTGGAGGCGTCCATTCCAGTAAGGTTGCTACACATCATGCTGACGTAAATTGTTGTCCTGTTTGCAGTGAGTCGCACAGCATCTACAGGTGTCAGACATTCCAGAATATGTCAATGGAAGAGCGCCAGAAGATCGTCCGCATGAAGAAACTGTGTCTTAACTGCCTTCGAAAGGGACACTTTTCAAGACAATGCGAGAGTAGACATTGTCTTAAATGTCAAAGAAAACATCCCAGTCTACTTCACTCTCAGTCATCGGAGCAGGTCAATGTACCAGTTTCAGCAACTAAAGAACTTTCAGAAGGAAATCCGACCTCAATTTCGGGACATTTTATTAGATCAGAAAATACGCCTCGTCAAACTCTGCTACCCACAGCAATAGTCTCCATCATGGACAAAAACAATCGACCACAGCGTTGTAGGGTTCTGCTCGATTCGGGATCTCAATCAACATTTGTCAAGAGCGACTGTGTACAGCGGTTGGGACTTCATCGATCGCAGACATGTTTGGAGGTTAGTGGCTTATCATCGAATGTTGTAGGTCGTTCTAAAGGCTCATGTACTTTGAACATATCATCTTTGGTTGAACCAGGAGTTACGATACAAGTCACAGCACATATCTTGCCGAAACTTACTTGTAATTTGCCGCAACTGCCAGTGGAGCTCAGCAGTCTGACGTTCTTCAAACATCTGAAGTTAGCTGACCCAAGTTGTACAATTCCAGGTTCAATAGATATTCTATTAGGTGCTGACATTTGGCCGGAAGTCTATTGTGGAGAACAAGTACTATCCCCAGATGGATGCCTAGTAGCCAACAGATCAGTTTTTGGATGGGTGCTGTCAGGAAGAGCAAGACTTCAAGAACCTAGGCAGCAACGAATCAGAAATGTGGTGACTCATTGTGCTATTGATCACCACTTGAAGAGATTCTGGGAAATTGAAGAAGTAGGCTATCAAACGAAACCAGGAGAGGATCATCCTTGTAATAAAAGGTTCAAGGAGACTACTATTAGGAACTCGGAAGGAAGATACGTGGTACGACTACCCTTCAGATCTGAAACAACTGATCTTGGATCTTCTAAGGAAATTGCTGTCAAGCGTTTACTACAAGTAGAAACCCGCTTCAGGAAATCATCGCAAACTATGGAAAAGTACACTAACTTTATGAGAGAGTATGAGAGTTTGGATCATATGGAACGAATCCAAGATGGAAGCTCGGAAGATTCAACATTAACAACTTGCTATCTACCACACCATGCAGTGTTCAAACAACTATCTTCAGAATCGAAGTTTCGAATAGTTTTTGACGCATCCGCTAAAACTTCTTCTGGGGTGTCACTGAATGACAGACTGTTAGTCGGACCTACAATCCAAGATTCAATTGTGACCATATTGCTGAGGTTTAGAATGCATAAAGTAGCCCTAACAGCAGATATCAACAAGATGTATCGTCAAATTAGGGTGCATCCTGAAGATACAGATTTCCAGAGAATAGTTTGGAGAGCTTCGTTAAGGGATCAGATTCAAACTTATAGGCTATTAACAGTCACATATGGAACGGCATCTGCACCTTATCTCGCCACGAGATGCCTACAACAACTTGCGGAAGATGAAGGAAGTCTTTACCCACAAGCAGCTGAGATACTATCTAAAGACTTCTATGTAGATGATTTGATGTCTGGTTCAAAAACTATCGAAGAAGCACTTCGTTTACAGACAGAACTCATCAATCTCTTGAAGAAAGGAGGATTCGAACTTCGAAAGTGGTGTTCGAACGAAAGGTCGGTGTTGGAGAATGTGCCTCCTGAGTTGAGGCAATTCAATGATGCAATCACATTTGATAGTGACGAGTCTGTTAAGACACTAGGTCTACAGTGGCATCCAGCATCAGATTCATTTTCGTTCAAGGTTGCGAATTCTGATGACCAGATCACTCCTACAAAGAGACTTGTTCTCTCTGACATCGCAAAGACATTCGATCCCTTGGGATTGATAGCGCCTGTGACAATCCGCAGTAAGATAATTCTACAAAGGCTGTGGAAGCTAAACATAGATTGGGACGAGCCCCTATCTCAGGATCTTGTTGATGAGTGGAAAAATCACCGTATGGGTTTACCTCTACTACAGGATCTTAGAATTCCAAGGTGTGTCTTAGATCAAGAAGCGAAAGATAACGAAATACATGGATTCTGCGATGCCTCGGAGAGCGGTTATGCTGCGGCCGTGTATCTACGTTCAGATGTGCCTTATAACCAACCAACAGTACGACTGATGATCGCAAAAACTAGAGTAGCTCCGGTAAAAACCTTGTCCATTCCGCGTCTAGAACTGTGTGGAGCGGTCTTGTTGGTTCAAACGTTGGACGCTCTTTTAAAATCCTTGAGCTTTGCAGGCAAAGTACATTGCTGGACAGACTCCACCATAGTCTTAGCATGGCTAAATTCAGAGCCCTCAAGGTGGAAGACATTTGTAGCAAATCGTGTCAGTGCAATTCAGACCACTATTCCAAATGCAATGTGGCATCATGTATGCAGCGAATTGAATCCTGCTGATTGTGCTTCTCGAGGAATATCCGCTCAAGATATTTAAGTGCACAATCTGTGGTGGACGGGACCAAACTTTCTCAAAGAAAATATTGAGCCACCGAAATCAACTCTAGAGCCAAACGAAGAGGCTTTGAAAGAGGAACGATCACATAAGCTTCCAGTGCACGAAATAGAGGTCACGTGCACTACCACAACTGACCCAGAGGGATCAATCTTGGAGACGTATTCCAGTTTACAGAAGTTGAAAAGAATAACAGCCTACTGTTTACGATTTATCGAAAATTCACGTACTACAAAGGGCAAAAGAAAATTTGGATTTTTGACTACTGAAGAATTGGAAAGGGCATTAAGTGTATGGATAAAGAAAGCCCAGAAAGATATCTTCTCGGAAGAGATTAATGATTTAAGAAAGGGTAGGACTCTTAAATGTCAAAGTAAAATTCTATGCCTAAGCCCCTTTCTAGATAACCAAGATATTATCAGGGTGGGCGGACGTTTGAGACATGCCAAACTTTCAAACGAAAGAAAACATCCAATATTGCTCCCACAGAAACATCGCTTAACAGAATTATTACTATGGCAGATTCATATTGATCACCTTCATGCCGGGATACAACTGATGCAAGCCGTAGTTCAAACAAGGTTTTGGATAATTTCTGCGAGAGATACAATTCGCCGAATAGTGAAGAAATGTGTTGTTTGCTGTCGCCAACAAGCTCAGGTTTTACAACAAACTATGGGAGACTATCCATCTGCACGAGTAAATCCCAGTCGCCCCTTTTTGAAATGCGGTGTCGACTACTGCGGACCATTCCAGTTGAGAGCGTCATCTGGCAGAGGAAGGGTTACCTTCAAGGGATATGTGGCACTTTTCGTCTGTTTCGTTACAAGAGCAATTCATTTGGAACTGGTGAGTGACCTCAGTACAGACGCCTTTATTGCGGCACTCAGAAGGTTCGTATCTAGAAGAGGAAAGAGCAGCGACATCTACAGTGACAGAGGAACTAACTTTGTTGGAGCAGCGAAGAAACTAACCGATTTGTTTGACATGCATAAGTTAACGTCTCATCTTTCCGATCAAGGTATTCAATGGCATTTCAATCCACCTAGCGCACCCCATATGGGAGGGTTGTGGGAGGCCGGTGTGAAATCAGTTAAACACCACCTCCTCCGAATAGTTAGAGATGTCATTTTATCTTTCGAAGAGATGTATACAGTTCTGACACAAATTGAAGCTTGCTTAAACTCCAGACCTCTTACAGCTATGTCCAGCGATCCAAATGATCTTCGAGTATTAACACCAGGTCATTTTCTGATCGGAGACAGTCTGACAGCCGTACCGGAAAGGGATCTCTTGAATATTCCAACAAATCACCTCAACAGATGGCAATTGCTTCAGAAAATCACTCAACATTTCTGGAGAAGGTGGACCGCGGAATATCTCTCACGACTACAGAACCGACCAAAATGGTTGCAGCCAAAGAAAAATCTGCAAGAGGGTGATTTGGTCCTCATAAAGGAAGATAACTTACCTCCACTTAAATGGCGTTTGGGAAGAGTAACAAACACGTATCCTGGAAAGGACAAATTGGTTCGCGTAGTGCAGTTGAAGACATGTGAAGGAAGTCTGATGAGACCAATCATCAAGCTGGTGCGATTACCAATTGACTCTGATGAACAATCTTGACTTTTTATTTGTATTGTAATTTCCATCCATTTTGAAGTAAGGTACTTCAAGGTGGGCGGTATGTTGGGTTGTAACGTTTGATTATCGGAGCGGAATGTTGCCGACTGACCTTTCTCCCCTTTGTGACGTATAGTTTTGGTTTGTATAAGTCATTTATTTTCCGATCGTCTGCGGGGAAGAAGAGGCAGTGAGGCGTGACGTTTTGTTTTGATTTTGGCGTTCCGCTCTGTTGTGATCTTACGCGAGAGAGATGTACTATCGGTTTGGTTTTTGGATGTGCGTAATAAAGATTTAGCATAACTTGGAGCTATTCGTCTTTCGTTTTTTCGTATGAATACTTAAATTTACTCCCGTTTGCCCACTGAACAATATATATGTAAATCCTTTAAATAACCAGGGCTCATTAATTTATGCATAGCACTTTAATTTACACTACTTTACACAAAAAGCACTTTAATGTGCACTACTTTACATAAAAAGCACTTTAATGTGCACTACTTTACATAAAAAGCACTTTAATTTGCACTAACGTTATTTACAAAAAAATAAGAAAAAAATGTACTTGATTTCACAGTCCAAAAGTTAAAAAAATATACATAAAACGTACAGATAAAATGTACAAAATTCAGATTGTACAGTATATTGTAATCGGGTCTCTGAAAAGCAAAATTTACTGAAACACTGAACTATATAAATAACTTTTGAAATTTGCAGGAGGATATTGAACAAATTGATATTTCAACCATTTTTATAAAGTATGCAGTAAAATTTATGTTTTTCTTTTTATGAGCAAATTGTTCACGAAATCTGAAAAAAAAATGCTAGTTCTTTTTTCAGGTACCTCTAGTATAAATACGCTAAATAACATTCAAAGTACTTTTTTGTTTGTATAGAAGTAGTGGCACTTGTTTTTAGTTTTTTACAAAAAGAAAAATATTTACCTTTTCTATTAGTTTGCTTATATGAGGATTTGAGCACATCTAACCAACGCTGTAACTTTTTGCTTAGACTAATGTCGGGCTAAAGTCACGCGAAAAGAGTTCAGCTTTGAAGTTAAGTTGGTTTACGTAGTTTACGAATTAATTAACAATTTAACGATGTTTAAGAAAATGCGTAAACTTTTATTTACTGAAATTGTCTTAAACCTATAATTTTTTTAGCAAATAAGTGCATAGTGTAATGAAAGCCATACCTTTTCAATAGGACAACCAGTTGGAGTACCAGGAGCAAACTACCCAAGACAACCGGGTTTCCCTTCCAATCCCCAACAACCAGGCGGAGTGGCACCACCAGCTTACCCAGGCAATGTCCAATCAGGAAATTACCCAAGACAACCTGGTTTCCCGACCAATCCTCAGCAACCGGGTGGTGTACCCCCACCCTCTTACCCAGGCAATGTCCAATCAGGAAACTACCCAAGACAACCGGGTGGTGTACCCCCACCCTCTTACCCAGGCAATGTCCAATCAGGAAACTACCCAAGACAACCGGGTGGTGTACCCCCACCCTCTTACCCAGGCAATGTCCAATCAGGAAACTACCCAAGGCAACCGGGTATGCCATCAGGTGGCATGGCGAACGCGAACTATCCGAGACAGCCCAACTATCCACCCCAGACCCTAGGCAGCAACGTATGGAGGCCGCAGTCCGGTGTGCCATCTCCAGCTTACATGAACTACGGAGGTCTGCCGACTGGGGCCAACATGTACTCCAAGCCCCTGAAGCAGAAGGGATTCCTGGGTTCGCTGATGGGCATGGGTTCCAGCAAGTCTCACAAGAACAAGTACTACGGATCGTACCCGAGCCCCTATGGAAGGCGTGGCGGTATGGGTGGCGGTGGCATGGGTGGCTTCATGGGGAGTGCTGCCATGTACACCATTCTGCCCTACATGGCTTTGAGAGGAGCTTCTTCCATGATGTTCATGCCGAGGATGGGATTCATGCCATTCCACCATCATCATTACCATCATGGATACGGAAACGGTTATGGTCATACGCAATACGATGTTTACAACAATGAGTATAGTGAGTTGTTTTTATATATTTGGTAGTGTAAGGCGGGGTAAAATGGATATATTGGAAACATAAATGACACGTTGTTAAACTTATGCTTTGATCTTGTTCTTTTTAAAAAAAAAAAAAAAAGATACTTCGTTTAACCTTTTCATGTGGGCTAAGTTAAAGAAAAGTTGTTCTTAGCTAATTCCTTAACTGGGGAGAAAATGTCACTTTAGGAGGCAAGACTGTCTGGCGGAAGGATCATTAACAATTCTTCCACAAAGCACGTAGATTCGCAGATGGGGGTAGGGTCGCTTGATGGGTATAAAAACTGAAATGCATAGCTGAAAACGATCCGTATAAACCATTAGTCAAGCGTCACATGTTCGAACCCTTGTAATTACCTGTTCTGCTGCAAACAGCATACTTCAGACCTCACATGCTTTAAAAATTCTTCCTACGCTCCGTGGTGAAAATTGTCCCAAGTCCATTACTAGCGCTGTAAAATCTGTGGGACATAATCTGTGGATGCAGCGTACACGTAGAGGTTAATGGGGCACATTTCACGCAAAAATACATTTCTGGGTTATTTAAATCAAGTCCAAAAGTCGATTTGTTTGAGTTTACAAAAAAATTGTGATGCATGAAATCTTCTATATACGTATACACTAGAAAAGTCGGATTATTTACCAATATTCCTGGGTTTTGTAAATAAAAAAAAATTTAATACATTACATTGAAAACAATATAAAAAAAATCTGCTTTATTTAGCTTTTTTTCACTGATTTGCAAGGTGGGGCAAAATGTGTAAACGAATTATTAATGCGTAAAAAATAGGAAATTCTAAAAAAATTAACTATGTTCGAAAAAAGTGTAATATTCTACAAAAAAAATTATTTCAAAATTTATAAATAACAAGAATTATTTACAATATATTAAACACTGTTTATATGTTAATATAATTAAATTATATACTTGTTTAAAAAAAAAATGTAAATAAGAAAAATACATTTTTATAACAAAAAAACAATTTTTTTTTCTTTTCTATGAGCATAAACAAAATGTTTTAAATGTCTTAAAAATATTCTGCTGAACAAATTAAAAATAACGTTAAATCAGGAAATAGTCCAGAATCAAAATAAACCACAAATTATACTAGCAGACGTGTCATTTCGAAAATAATAATTAATAAAAAGTCAATTTTTCGAAACGGCTGTTCATAATTTTTTTTTATAAAGACTGTTACAAAAACAGTCCCTTAATAATTAAGAGCTGACGTCTGTTATTTATTCTATTTTATTCAAGTTACTAAGTTGACTAAAAAAGTGGTTTTAATAATGTGTTTTTACAAGAAAAATTCCGTTATCTACACCGACTATCCATTTCTGGTTGAAAACATGTGTTTGAAAAAAGACATAAAAAAAAACCTTAAATATTTAACAATTAACAAAACACATCAAACATATCCATGGATGACGTCAAAGAACCCATTTCATATAAATACACCAATAATAATATATTAATAATCTTTTAAAAGTGAAAAATAGCTTTGAATGACTTTTCGTACCCATTACCCCCCCACCCCCCACCTAACCCTAATCAAACTTTTCCTTTGCTAAAATTATATTTTTAGCATTGCTTTCTGAGTTATTTGTTTTTGTGTATCAATATTAGCTAAATTTGTGATGGAATTTAAAAAAAACTTATAAGTAATACAGTATACTTTTTTTACAACAACCCCACGGTACAGCGCCCCTTTTCTTATGATGACCGCCACTGAAAGTTCCAATCCTTTAATAGTTTATTTTTAAATTGGTTACAATGACCTTCTGTAATGATCTGCTCCCGTGAGGATTGGTTATATGGAAACTCTAATATTTATATAAGTTTAGTTTATAAAATTATTTCGTAGTAAGTTATTTATTAACAGAACCGAGAATGAATGCTGTTAACTTCACCTTTTTTGTTATGGGTATTTGTACATTAAATATGTTATTAGGAATTGTTACGTTTTTTTTATCTTACCTATAAAATATTTTAAGCGTTATTAATGACAATCTACTTGAAACGGTTTCATTTTAACATGTTATATTATACTCTTTGCAGTTGGTAGATGTAATCGTCCATTAACACCAGACCATGCGAAGGTCATGTGCAATTCTACTCGTAAACAGGTGTAAGTATATTCTTAAAGAATTGATTTTAATATCGTGTATAATTTTTTAAAGGATTTAAGATGATAGGGAAGGATTAAAGGTTTTAAGTTAATAGGGAAATGAACTATTGAAATGTAAAAACTTAATGGTCTCTATATACAAGCATTAAAAACAGATTAGAATATATTTAAGATATTTTTAATAAGATTTTTTAAGATACTACCAAAAGTTTTTGCGGTTTCCTGTGATTTGAGATCGGTCTGACATGTTTGTTTTGCATGCACGTTCCTCAAATAATTAGTTTATAGCTGTCACTTCTTTTCAAAAATAAATGCTGTATCTCTCTATTGGAGCCTCCAGTTGCACAGTGGATAACGGCGTTCAGCTGGTAATCAGAGGATTGCTAGTTTGAGCCCGTGCGGTGCACTTGACAAAGAAAAGTAAAAAAATTAGTTATCTTGCGATCGGAGGGTTGCCAACTTCACTACAAAAATACTAGAAAATCGTCCAGAACATCCAACAATTTATACCGGCGTATACACGGGACTGGTGCACTGATGGAGTCGAATGTCCTGACGCCTATTGAGGTTGCGTAGGGTGCCATCTCGGGTGTTGTCCTCGTTATCTGACTGTGGTTTAAAAATACGAGGCATTGTTCCCGAGTCTTTCCTGCGAGATAGACCACGAACCGTCGCCAATAGCTCAATGTTCAACTCTAGTGCGACGTTAATTAACCAAAATAATCTCTATTATAAAAAAAAAGTAACTGCTGCAGGCAATTGGCAACCCTCTCTCCTCTTCCATATTTTGAGTAATTTCTCAAAAAGTAGGTATCGGATAATTATGAAATTTACTAAGTTTGTTTAGAAATGCTTAGGGAATAAGATGGTGGTATTTTTGTTGCATTAGTTAGACAATATTTATAATAAAATAATATTTTTCTTTTAAAAAGGAAAACTAACTTTAAGAAAAATGCGCTAAAAAATAAAAAACAATTTTTAATTTCGCGAACAAGTTGAAAAAATTGAATTATTTGATATCAACTTTATACTTATTACAACTCTTTTTAAATCGGCGCCAAAATTTCGGTATGTTTTTTGTAGATTGGCACCAACTTCAAAAAGTTGTAATAAGTATGAAATTGATATTAAACAATTAAATTTTTTAAACTTGTTTGCGAAATTAAAAATTGTTTTTTTACTTTTTTCTTAAAGTCTTTTTTTTTTTTTTTTTTTTTTAAAGATTATTTTATTTTTCTCTTTTTAGTTTTTAATTTAGCAGGAGGCTTCGTCCCCTACTAATATTCCCCAAGTAATTCAAGTTGTTGCTCACATTTCTTGCCTGGTAATTCTTTCAAATGCAAAATGGTGAACAAAACTATATTGTCTCAACATTGTAAAACAATCCCTATGCATTCCAATAAATGCCGGATGTCCTTGCTTAAAAAAAACTCCGGTTAATCAATAAATCCGGATATATAACAGCCGGATAACCCATTTTTTTTTGCGGTTTTTGCCTACGTGCATTTTTTTCTATCCAACAAAAAAAGAATTTTCGAAACCGGACAATATTTTTTTCAAAGGATCCTGTTAATTGAGAATTCTGGATAGTTAAATGCCGGATAACCGGATATTTTTTCAAAAGTTCCCCATGTGAAACATCCATATAACAAAAAAAAATCCAAATATCTGAATTAAATCTTACGCGAACATACATAACATACATAAAAAAAATACATAACAGATAACCTCTCTCCTTGGCGCTCGATTTGGCGGTTTTATTTTAAAGTTTTGGTTGGCGCGCTTTTTCAGTCGTTTAAAAAAATAATAATTTCTAAGATAATTTTGTTTACGTCTTTGTTATATTTATTTTTAATGCGACGTTGATGGATTCTTGGTAATTCATAAACCCTTATCAAGATCATTGTCAATATATAACTTTTGATCCAAATGTTCTCTTAAAATTGTTCTTTTTGTTTTCATTCCATTAGGGATTGCGACATGAGTTGCGAGGAAGGATATCGATATCCCGATAACTCGACACTGAAAGGGAACAAGTGTTGGCATGTGAGTGGGGTATGGAAACCCATCAAATATTTCCCAGCTTGCGAACGTAAGATTTGTTTTGTTGACTTTTTACACTTCACTCACAGTTCATAAATGAGTTGATTGCAATCAAAATTTAGTCTATTTTCAGTCCATCTTAAGCTTCGAGCATGGATCCTTTGTAGTAGAGGAGTCTTGACGTCCCTCTCGCTAACATCAAAGTGAAGCCAACATGTAGACACGTGGTTAATGACGTCATTCCATTCATAAATTTTCACTGTTACACATTTCTCAATTCATCAGCCAATTGCGAGTATTTTTTAATTCGTAATTTTGAAAAGATGGCATGTGTCTGAGGTCATACGGTCTGAGATGTGGGCTTCACGATTATAACGTCATATTCTCTCTACTACAGTCCATTCATGCTCGAAGGTCTTAAGTCGATGGATGTAAAAAAGGTACATAAAAATGAGTACTTAAACATACTCGTTTTTATTTGAGTACAATTGCATCATAAATGAGCGATGACGTACTCATATTTAAGCAACACTCACTGACACGCTTAAAATAGGCGTTCAGAAGGTTGTTTTTCACATTATTTGATGTCGAAGGCTTAAATGGAAACTGAGTTATTACAACACAATTTGAATTATCCCATTCTTTTGCCACGCCTTTTTAACGTTTCTTCTGTTTATAACTTCTTCACGTCGCCCTGGTAGTACAACGGACTGCGGTGCCTGAGGATATAGATTCGATTCCCGGTGTCTTAGTTGTAATTGTCGACAGTATTGAAAACAGCCTATTTTAGGCAAGCAACTGCTCTTTTTATTCATTTTTACTCATAAGCATCGAATTTAATAAAAAATGAGTACATTTTACTTATTTTTGAGTACCTATTTTGAACAGTGCACTTGCAAGTTTGATAGATCGAACAATATTTTGAATTCAAATTTACCTAATCGCATAAAACACGAATATCAAAAAATAAATGAACCTTCTAGTGGAATAAGGACAGATTTCAAAAGTAAAATTCATAGACATTAATTTCTCGCAAACAGTACATTGTCAAAAATAGGTACTCAAAATAAGTAAAATTTAATCATTTTTGAGTACGATGCTTATCATAGCTCCGAATACATAAGTTTCAATTTTGAAAAATACATGTACTCAAAAATGAGTACAATGAATAAAAATGAATAAAAAGAGCAGATGCTAGCCTACATAGGCTGCCTTCATAAATCACTTTCAATAAATACTGACAATTACAACCAAGACTTACTGGGATTCGAACCCAGTTCCTCAGGCACCGCATTCCATAGCCTTATCCGTTAAACTACCAGAGAGACTTGAAGAAGTTATAAACAGAAGAAATGTCAAACAGGTGTGCCAAAAGAATGGACAGTAAGATAATTGAGTTGTAATAACTCAGTTTCCATTTAAGCAATCGACTTCAAATGATGCGAAAACCCATCTTCTGAACAACTATTTTAAGTTTGTCAGGTAGCTTTGTTGGCAATACTAAATCACACTGCTCATTTTTGAGAAAGTACGATTGATTACATTTTAGTAAATCATCGTTTACGATGCAATTGTACTCAAATAAAAACGAGTGGGTTCAGGTACTGATTTTTAGTAACTTTTTTCACAGTATACAATTTATTTTTAATATACGTAACGTAACAAATAAACAGGGAAGTTTAACGGAAGTATTTACTCTAATAAATCCAATTGCCAATTCAGATAACACACAAAGAGACAATATACAATTGAACTCATTGTATGCATGTAATTTAATGTTAGAGAAGCTATACTCACCCGATATTTTCAGGTGAGAAGGTTTTCTGTGCACGCTTTTGATGCAGGGTCTACACTTATGCAGCTATACTTCTGAATTATATAGAAGTACTACAAATTTTCCAAACGTCACCCGAAAACAACTATATAGTTCAAATCAAGAGCTATACAGTTGAAAATGAGATCATCATTGGTTGTCGCTAAGAGCAAAGAGAACATGTAGCCGAGTTATCTAGACTGGCTGGAGCAATACCACTTAAAGAAATTGATGAAGGCCTTTTAACTCCTCGTTCGACGTCATTATAAGAAGTTAAACAAATTGACTCTTGTCTTCTTTCGTCGTCGTTCATTGGCCGAAAGAAGACAAAAAACGGTTTATATAACTTTTTATGATGACGTTGAACGAGGAGTGAAAATATCTTGTCCACTCTCTGTAAATGGTGTTGACTCAGGAGATGCCTTTCTTCCAGTAGTGGCGCTAGAAATTGCCCGATGGGGGGCTAGTCTTCCCCGACAGGGGGGCTAATATGCCCGACGTAAAATGCACGTATAAAATTTTCGTAAATAACATAATAAATATTTTAAACTAAATGCTTATAATATTTAACGTGTTATTACTAAAAATTTGCTGAGTTTCGAATGTTCTGGACTGCAATCAACAAGTATAATTTTTATGTTGGAATGATTACTATCTAACTCGTTTACAGTTTCCGCAAACCTGAAGTATAGTGGGGAAAATATAAGTAAAAAACTGTACAAATCATACTGCTCTATCATTTAACTTAGTGTTTTTTTTTAATTTAAAAACAATGGTAAAATATTTATATTTATAAGAGGCAACGAAAATGATCGATGAGTTATTTTCTATGAAATTATTTTCATAACTTAGAGCTGTAGGTCAATTATTATTGAAGATAAAAAAATGTTTACAAAAATTTTAAGCATTCGTTTATTTCTTCCAGGAACTTTTCTAAACAATATATTTACGACTGTCCGATTGAGATAACAAATGTAAAAGTCCTAAAAAAATAGAAAGTGTTACATATTTTTTAAAGAAATATTTTAATTTTCGTAATACATTTTGGATTTGTACTTGTTTTGAAAAATTTATATTAAAAAGATTTTTTTTTAATACTGAACTTTCTATGTATCTTAAAATCGATCCAATCTGTTATCCGTAACATTTCACTTTTACCATGATATGGATTTTTTTAAAAAACCTTTGAAGCGATTTCGTTCAATTTTAGAATTAATCTACGTTTTTCTAAAAAATTTAATGTCGCATGGAATAGGAACATATGAAATTAAATGTTTGTTACATAAGAAAAAAGGTCGTTTTAAATTTTTTAGTCAGCCTGGAAAATTCATGCTGAATTGACGACGGAATCGCCTGTGTTTAATACATAAAACATGGATCTCATATTTTGTTTAACCTATTAGTAATTTATATAGGTTTGTTGAAAATTCAAATTTCTCTAATCAATTCAATTTTATATTTTCATTTTACCAACACCAACATGCTTAAATTACCTAGTAGGACTAGTAAAAAATTTAATGGATTTAATGACAGTCCATTTCTAATTTATGACTACCCAATTGAGCCATGAATGTCGTTTAAAATAGGATTTGATTTCTCCTGAACTGATTTTTTTAGAATAATTATTTCTCAATGTAATAATTTTAAGGATCCCACAAGAAAAACGTATTTTATAATGATATTTTATTATTAAATTCCAAATGATTTTAAGTTTCACAAAATTTACAATAACAAAGATTGTATTAAGAATAAGGGTAGTTTTTAAACTTCACGTGAAAAAAATTATTGTTAGAAAAAACTGCTACACTAAATAATAATGACAATATTAAAATTAACATAGTTCTTCGAAATGCAGAAAACATAAAAATCAACAAAAGATAGGATTCCGTTCTTAACAAAATAAATAAAATATTATTAAGTTGTCAGGCATTAATAAAATATTTAAAAAAAAATTCACAATAATTTTAAAACATCTCACCTTATACGACTAGTTTGACGATTCTAATTCCAAATCCACTAGTCTCGATGCATTGCCTACTTTTCTGCATTTTTACTCTTTTAAAAATTAAAAATAGCAAACTTTATAAAGTTTTTTAAACTTTTCAAAAAGAACGGAACGGAAAAAAGATAAACTCCGACTGTTCTACTGCTTCGTATATAGCGACCTGATTATTTACTGGACCTCCTATTTCTTGAAAACCTTAAATACTAGTGACGCAACACCAGTCACCAGTCCTCTCTGTGTCCTATCCTATGCAGATGGGTGACCCCTCGAAATTCAAAGAGAGCTTGCCAGTGAAAAGCCAAATAACAGAACAAAAATATTATAGAATGGAAAGGGGTGTTCTTGAATGAAAATATTTTTCCCTTTAGTTCTTTTCCTTTGAAGTTAAAGATAACAAGTGACAGATGACATTTTTACAACCTTAATTGCCCTTTTAGCGGCATTGCTCCTTTCTACCAATACCTCGGCCGGACTGTTAGTATGCCCCCAAGGCTGAGCAAGATCCGAAAGATCGGTTCGAGCATCTTGCCGTCTTCCCCTTTGTCAGGGAGAACCACAGGGGGTCCGACGAAACTGATATTATCTTTTGGAGGCAGGCACTGTCTGGGACTTTAGGGGTCTGGGAAATAAAGCGACTCAGACCAGTGCTCAGACTGCCGTGGGTTATTCTTCTATGAAATATTCTTCTATGGTCAAGTAACAATGGTTACCTTGACGAAAAGTAAAATAAATTTTGCGTTTGGAACTAGACTTGCGCACAATCTAATACATTTGTCCACATTCGGTAAAATGAAACTACATGAACAGAAAACGTGGAGAACAAGTCAGGAATTAAATGACTATTGTTTTTTTTTATTATTAAAGTAATTAATGTTGAATGAAATGTTTTTTTGCGTCATGCCACAATTTGTTTCGTAAAGACAATGTATAAAAAATAGTTCAAAATGATTTTTTTTTCTAATTTTTGACTTGCAGTTGTATAATAAAAAAACAGTTTTATTTCTTGTTGTTATAACAGGTAGAACTTCAGGTAAGACAGGTCCATTCTACACGAACGGATAAAACGCACGTCAGCTTCTAGGTGATTGGAGAATTCGTATTAGGTGGTATGAATTCTCGAATCACCGATAAGTTCACGCGCGTTTTACTGGTTCGTGTAGAATAGGCATTAGAGTCATACTTGCTTTATTTTGTTACCATGTTTAACAAAAATATGACCATAACGAAATCATAAGCCTTGAACAGCTTTGGCGCGATTGCATCATTATCTATCTCACACTCGTCTCAGAGCATGCAGAGGTTTTTTTAGGAACCCAAAAAGTGCTCGGGTTGAGTTTGACGCTGCATGCCTTAAACACTCCGGCCGTTTTGAGACAAACACCGCCTACCTAATTTTTTTTTGTTTGTTTGAAAATTATTGTATTAAATTTAATTATAGTTCCTAAACGTAAAGAATATCGACAGGATCAAAATTACAACGATATCAAGCTCAACAAACCAATCTTGAAATAAAACGCCACAACCCCCAAAAGTTCTTGAATTTACTGGGTATTACTTTTCAATTAACTAGTTAAATGCCCCTACGTTACAATCCAGCCCTCCCAGCAGCCTCGTACACTGTGGATATATTTTGGTCGTGTAAAGAGCGAATTTGACGTCTATCCGTTTACTAAATAGTTACACACATGCTGAGGATTGAACTGGCGCCCATCGGATGCTTATCCGAGCCCTTTATTCGGAAATGAAAGTCGGGATTTCGATGAACTGTAACCTTGCCAAAATTCTGTCTGTCGGGATGACACAGATCCATTTAATAAAAAAAAATTGATTCAATGTTCCACAAAAACTTGCTTTTACAATTAAATTAAAGCTTTTTCCCCGACGAAATTCATAATTTTGCCCGACAGGGGGGCTTGCCTTGCCCGACGGGAGGGCTACCCCCCCCCCCCATCTCCCCCACTGGCGCCACCTCTGCTTTCTTCGAACCGCAAAATGAAGTATTGCCGACCGGTTTTCAAAGTTCTGCGCATAACAGAGCGCTAGGCATTCTGGGATCGAGATAAAACCAATAACACCACAGAGAACGACGCCCAATGAGAGTGTGCCGTCTAACTGGTTGTATTAGCAGACGGCTTTTCACCACCCTCTCTCCTCTATCTACAAACCTGTTATCAATGAAAACGAAACTTTTATCTGCTTCCCGGAATGCATTGCGCCGAATACCTTATTTGTGCGCTACTGCGCATGTGTTGACTGGAGGCACGAGTACTTGCATTGAACTTTAACTGCAACTCATAGTCAGTTCCTTCTATAGACGAGGTTGAAGCCATAGTCTACCAGAAATGGAAATGGGGTACAGTATTTTAACCTCCAATTGGCTTCAAGTCAACAAACTGCCTTGTCCAATCCAGAAGTTACAGTTAGAGATCAGTGAGTACATGACAGCTGCTACAGCTACAAAACGTTTTGCTTGGGCTATAAACGTTTTTAGTCATTGCTCTTAAGCTCGGCTATATATAACCGGGGCCTGATTACCGAATAGGCTCATGAAGCCCAGGCGTACACGTTACATTTTTTAGGGGTTCCAAAATCAAACATTTTATATAAATATTTAAAACCCCTAACAAAGTTTGAAACTAAATTCACCTTAAAAAATTGCATTACAAATTTAACTTGCTACTTGAGTTAAATTTGTTCTGGAAAAAAGTCGAACATACATAATATTAGGAATATTCATTACTTTTTAATATATTTTGTTATATTATTTATAATGTGTGTTATTGTCAAGCCATTCAGGAGCAAGGATTTTAGAACATATAAAAGTTTGATTTTATGTTTCATGGTCTATTTGAGAGCAATGGGGCCTCCATTTAAAGGCAGACTTCCCTTGATTCAATGTTTAATTGAGCCCTGTATATCACACGTCTATATAATACAAATACCCAGCTACATAGCTCGACCATATAGCTGTTTTGCTTGTATAATGTTAACTTGGCTCAATACACACTACATGCGAATAGTGGCCATAATTTTTGTTTGTAATGTTATTTTTGATATTTTTCTCTGAATAGCCGTGTGCAACGAGACGTGCCTCAACGGAGGGAAGTGTGCGGGTCCAGGTGTGTGCAGATGCCCCTCAGAGTACAGGGGACCCCACTGCGAATTCCGTAAGTCCCATTGGCCATTACATACACTGTTAAAAATAGGTACTCAAAAATAAGTAAAATGTATTTATTTTTGAGTACATTCGATGCTTATCATGGCTCCGAATACATGTTTCATTTTTGAATAAGACACGTACTCAAAAATTAGTACAAATGAATAAAAAGAGCAGTTCCTTGCCTACATAGACTACCTTCATAAATAACTTTCAATAAATATCAACAATCACAACTAAGACTCACCGGGAATCGATCCCAGATCGTCAGGCTCCGCAGTCCCGTGCATTTTCCGTTGTACTACCAGGGCGATGTAAAGAAGTTATAAACAGAAGAAATGTTAAAAAGATGTGCCGAATGAATGGGAAGTAAGATAATTAAAAGTTATATTACCTCAGTTTCCATTTAAGCAATCGACATCAAATAATGTGGAAAACCATCACATATATATATGTATATGAAAATCAAATTAGATTTTAAATAAATTTCTGACAGGGTTCGTATGTTCCTTAGAAGTTCTTATGAACTCTTTATTTTCGCTTCATGTTCATAAGGGCTCTTAAAAAGCACTTAGAAACTACTTATTGTTGTTCAAAGGGTACTTAGATACTTTTAAATTACCGAAAGCTATTAGAAAGTCCTTAAAATGATTATAACTTAAAACAATTTAAAAAACCTCAATTTAACATGTTTGATTTTAATGTGAATTAAACTCAACTTTGTGTCTAAGTAGAAAACCCACAGTTTTTGTGCACCTAATAGCTTTTCGCTGATTGCCCATATTTTTTCTTAAAATCATTTATTAAAAAATATTATTTTTGCTAAGAAGCCTTTTACTATTAGTGTTTAATAAAAAAAATACATTGTGAAAGGAACAAGTTCATAAAGGAAAACATAGTAAATTGCAGAAAATGTGTTTTCATTTTAATATTTAAAAAAAAAATTAAAATTTATTTTTGGGAGGGCATGTTTTTTTTTTTTGCAATATAATCTTAAGCTATGAAATTTGAAAGAAAGGAAACAGGTTTCAGAGTCCAGTTCGTAAGAATTGAGTAGCTTCTCTCTGCTTATGCTTAAATAATTTGCTTGACCAGACCCAAATCTAAAATTTTTATGTTAGAAAATAGCAAGTTCTAGAAGGAAAAGGGGTCTCGTTTGGAATAATTTTGAAAAGTTTCACAAAGTAGTATATAAAAATGGTGACAGAGCTAATGTATATATATTATTCTAAATATATATATATATATAATTAATATATACATTTAAATATGTATTTAAAAAAAAATTAAAAATCGTGATTTAAATTAAATAAATTGATTTTTTTAAAGAAAAAAGTTTTGTAAACCCGCCATGTTTTTTTTTAATATTATTGGTATATAGTCTCAAGCTATGAAATTAAACAGGTTTCAGAGTCCTGTTCATAAGAAATGAGAAGCTTCTCTCTTCTTATGCTTAAATAATTTGCTTGACCATAAGACCCAAATATAAAATTTTTATGTTAGAAAATGGAAAGTTCCAGAAGGAAACGGGGTCATATTTGATATCATTTTGAGCAGTTTCCCAGAGCAGTAGGTAAAACTGGTGTCAGAGCTAAAGCATATATATATTTCTAAACATATATAATTAATATATACATTTAAATATATATTTTAAAAAAAATTAAAAATCGTGATTTAAATCAAATAAATCGTTTTTTTAAAAACATTTTTAAAGAAGATTTTTTTTAAGAAAAAAAAATCAACAACCCTGCCTGTAATCAATAAAAATATTGTAACATAGTATCTTAAATTGCAATGCAAATGAAACATTTCATTTCCAGATTTCCTGAACTGTGACATCCGTAAATTGGCCAAAGGCGTGAAGATTCGTTGGGTGTGCACTCACGCCAAGAACGAGACCTCCTGCCGTGTGAAGTGCAAGTCCCCGGCAGAGTTCGGCGCCCCGTCCGAGTCCCTCTACAATTGCACGCCAGAAGGGGTCTGGACGCCAAACACCATGCCAATCTGTATTCTACCAGGTGAGATAAAAGCCGCTATTTTGTTTATTTAAGAATTAAAAATGTTGAATGTATAAAAATTGAACGATTCGATTTCTGGCGTTGGGTTTAATGAGAAACCGGGGGATTACAAAATGTTTATCAAAATGGTTATTTTCCTAAAATTATTTAAAGGATTTTTTTTTTTTTTTTTATCTTTGGAAGAGGTTTCTTCTTACCTTGAAACTCTTTTAAATCATTTTGAAACAATTAAAATACTTTAAGTTACAGAGGTGTTCAAAACGAGTGCATCATGCATAATGAATTTTCATATTATCATTGATTTTCAGAAAGGGATTACAATCTCGTTTACATTAGGCCCATTTAACGGGGTTAATGGAAGTAAACGAGTTTACTGTTCAAAAGTTGTTAATGGAAGTTATCGAGTTTACCGTTTGCAATAAAGGGTTAATGGAAGTATGCGACTTTACTGTTCGTAAGAGGTTAATGGAAGTAAGCCAGTTTACTGCTCGTAAGGGGTTAATGGAAGTAAGCGAGTTTACTGTTGATAAGTTGTTAATAGAAGTTACTGTGTTCACCTTTTGCAATAATGGGTTAATACAAGTAAACGAGTTTACTGTTCGTAAGAGGTTAATGGAAGTAAGCGAGTTTACGGCTCGTAAGAGGTTAATGGAAGTAAGTGAGTTTACGGCTCGTAAGGGGTTAATGGAAGTAAACGAGTTTACTGCTCGTAAGGGGTAAATGGAAGTAAACGAGTTTACTGCTCGTAAGGGGTTAATGGAAGTAAGCGAGTTTACTACTCGTAAGATGTTAATGGAAGTAAGCCAGTTTACTGCTCGTAAGGGGTTAATGGAAGTAAACGAGTTTACTGCTCGTAAGGGGTTAATGGAAGTAAACGAGTTTACTGCTCGTAAGGGGTTAATGGAAGTAAGCCAGTTTACTGCTCGTAAGGGGTTAATGGAAGTAAGCCAGTTTACTGCTCGTAAGGGGTTAATGGAAGTAAACGAGTTTACTGCTCGTAAGGGGTTAATGGAAGTAAACGAGTTTACTGCTCGTAAGGGGTTAATGGAAGTAAGCGAGTTTACTGCTCGTAAGGGGTTAATGGAAGTAAGCCAGTTTACTGCTCGTAAGGGGTTAATGGAAGTAAACGAGTTTACTGCTCGTAAGGGGTTAATGGAAGTAAACTAGTTTACTGCTCGTAAGGGGTTAATGGAAGTAAGCGAGTTTACTGCTCGTAAGGGGTTAATGGAAGTAAGCCAGTTTACTGCTCGTAAGGGGTTAATGGAAGTAAACGAGTTTACTGCTCGTAAGGGGTTAATGGAAGTAAACGAGTTTACTGCTCGTAAGGGGTTAATGGAAGTAAGCGAGTTTACTACTCGTAAGAGGTTAATGGAGGTAAACGAGTTTACTGCTCGTAATGGGTTAATGGAAGTAAGCGAGTTTACGGCTCGTAAGAGGTTAATAGAAGTAAGCGAGTTTACTACTCGTAAGAGGTTAATGGAAGTAAGCCAGTTTACTGCTCGTAAGGGGTTAATGGAAGTAAGCGAGTTTATTGTTGATAAGTTGTTAATAGAAGTTACCGTGTTCACCTTTTGCAATAATGGGTTAATAGAAGTAAACGAGTTTACTGTTCGTAAGAGGTTAATGGAAGTTAGCGAGTTTACGGCTCGTAAGAGGTTTATGGAAGTAAGTGAGTTTACGGCTCGTAAGGGTTTAATGGAAGTAAACGAGTTTACTGTTCGTAAGAGGTTAATGGAAGTAAACGAGTTTACTGCTCGTAAGGGGTTAATGGAAGTAAGCGAGTTTACGGCTCGTAAGAGGTTAATGGAAGTAAGCGAGTTTACTACTCGTAAGAGGTTAATGGAAGTAAGCCAGTTTACTGCTCGTAAGGGGTTAATGGAAGTAAACGAGTTTACTGCTCGTAAGGGGTTAATGGAAGTAAACGAGTTTACTGCTCGTAAGGGGTTAATGGAAGTAAGCGAGTTTACTGCTCGTAAGGGGTTAATGGAAGTAAGCCAGTTTACTGCTCGTAAGGGGTTAATGGAAGTAAACGAGTTTACTGCTCGTAAGGGGTTAATGGAAGTAAACGAGTTTACTGCTCGTAAGGGGTTAATGGAAGTAAGCGAGTTTACTACTCGTAAGAGGTTAATGGAGGTAAACGAGTTTACTGCTCGTAATGGGTTAATGGAAGTAAGCGAGTTTACGGCTCGTAAGAGGTTAATAGAAGTAAGCGAGTTTACTACTCGTAAGAGGTTAATGGAAGTAAGCCAGTTTACTGCTCGTAAGGGGTTAATGATAGTAAGCGAGTTTATTGTTGATAAGTTGTTAATAGAAGTTACCGTGTTCACCTTTTGCAATAATGGGTTAATAGAAGTAAACGAGTTTACTGTTCGTAAGAGGTTAATGGAAGTAAGCGAGTTTACGGCTCGTAAGAGGTTAATGGAAGTAAGTGAGTTTACGGCTCGTAAGGGTTTAATGGAAGTAAACGAGTTTACTGTTCGTAAGAGGTTAATGGAAGTAAACGAGTTTACTGCTCGTAAGGGGTTAATGGAAGTAAGCGAGTTTACTGCTCGTAAGAGGTTAATGGAAGTAAACGAGTTTACTGCTCGTAAGGGATTAATGGAAGTAAGCGAGTTTATTTTTCGTAAGGGGTTAATGGAAAGGGGTTCATCAAATGAAAGAGGGAGATCTATTGGGAGCGCGTTACAATAGTGTGTGTATACAAATCTGTGAAAAGTGATTTGTTACATCTTAACAGTTTTTGAATTTAAATGCACATTAGCCTTTTGTCGCTACTAATTTATTACGAGGTCACATGCAACAAAGTGTTGAATTGATTTCGCAACACCCTTCTTAGGCAGTCAGTTCAATTTTGAAATAAAGTGTAGTATTGCAATATGATTCGATAAAAACTAAATCAGAAATGAAGATGAATTATTTTAACTTGAAAATTATTTTAAAGAAAATATATTTCTTTTTATATGAGCCTGAAACTAAATTTTTTTTATTTGAATTAAATGTATTGTACGAATTTTTAATTTAAAGACTTAATGGTAAAACACGCTTTATCTGCTAGAACTACTTATGAATAATAAAAGAGTTGTTGATAAAATATATGTACATTAATACATCATTAATTATTTTGATACAATATTGGTATTTGCATTCTAATTTCGACTAGATTAAAGACCGTGCATAGAAAAGGAATTTAAAGTAAGCATTTAAATATTTATTAACTTTTAATAACTGTGGGTCTATCAAACAGACTTGGAGCAATTACTTAATATTTATAATTGTATGATAAAAAATGAAATTACTTGCTAAAGAAATATATTATAATTTATAGGGTAAGATGGGGGAAAATGGGCCTTAAAACTTGATTTTTGACGTTCAATTCAATTTCTTTCACCAAAAAATTGTAAAACTACAATTTTTTTACAAAAACGTTCACTTATTTACAAAACAATTTATTCACTTAATTACATTACAATTTTTTTACAAAAACGTTCACATATTTATTAAAAACATTATCGTGTATTTTTATTTAATTCTGAGGTTTATAAATATTTTTTATAATTATATTTTTCTAAGATAACCTAATATGATTCATAGATATGATAATTTGGGTCATCAGTGAAATTTATGGAATTATTCGTATAAAAACGCATTATTAGAACAAAATTTCCTGAAAAATTCTATATTGAATAAAATTAAGTAGAATGAACAAAAACTTTAAATTTTTAACAGTATATTTGACTATTAACGGAGTATTTTATAACATTCTATTCTAAAAGCAAGTTATAATGCGCCATGTATAAAAAATAGCCTTTTTATATAAGATTAACAACTTTTTCGACTTAATCATTATATTAAAAAATTAACATACGTTATTATAACTTTTTTCTATTTTTTTCAGAAATATATGCTGTGTTTACGTTATTTTTAATTTGTCCGCAGACGATTTTTATTTCATTTAAAACATATTTTCATTTATTAATAAAACAAGCAAAGGCGTCCATTTTTTTTATCAAAATATATTCTTTTTAAAATTCTATTTTAAAAATTTTCTATTTTATTTGAAAAAAAATGCAGGCATATTTTGTTAATATATAAACAGTGTTAAATATATTGCAGTCAGTTCTTGTCGAAGATTGTGAAATTTTGATGAATTTGCTATTCTTTAATATTAATAATTCAAAAACTCATTTTTCACAATTTGCAAAACACTAAAAAAAAAAAAAAACTAAATAAATTAGAATTTTTTTTTTTAATGGATTCTATTAAAAGGATTCTATTCTATACAAATCCCAAGAATATCTGCAAATAATTTGACTTTTCTAGTTGATATACGGAAGTTTTCATGTATTAAACTATCCCAATTTTTTTGTGTACTCAAACAAATCGATATTTAGACTTGAATTAAAACACCCAGAAATGTAAATTTTTGCTGAACTGTACTTCATTAACGAAGTAAATTAACAAAATAAAAATAAAATAGAACGAGAACAATATATTATTTTAATTTTGTGTAATTCAAGAATTAATTTAAAATTACTGCTTTAGAAATTAATTCAAAATGCTTTGATTGATTTTTTGAGTTTCAAAAACGGTTAAACTTCAAGATTTTAACTCAGTAAGCGGTAAATTCAAATTATGTTTATTAGTTGCAGAGTTTTCACGAATTTTTTTTTTACACATGCGAACGTTACAGTATTCTAAAAAGTATATTAAATACTTAGTAATTCATAAACATTTGTTAATACTAAAGGAAACTTATTTTTACTATCAGAGTCAAAGAATGGCACTAATGTTCCCGAAGAAAATGTTACAAAAGCGATGGAAGAAAATGTTACCAAAGTACCGGAAGAAAATGTTACCAAACCACCAGAAGAAAATGTTGTGAAAACACTAGAAGAGAATGTAACGAAAGAACCTAAGAGAGACGAATTAGAAAGCGGATAAGTCAATGAAACATTATTTTATAAATTTCTTGAAAAGCTCAATGTACAAATTTTTAAATTCTGTTCATCATGTATTATTTTTAAACTGTGTAATAAACATTTATTAATAAAAAAATACTTTTTTTTAAAGAAAACTAAATAATGCAAATATGAAATTTTCTGATTGGCGATTAGAAAATGTTATTTGAACTGACAATTTTGAATCAAATGCGATTCTGGAAAATATAAAAATTCTATCGATTATTAAAAAGACTCATGTTCACGGGCCTATTCGGTAATCAGGCCCTGGTTATATATAGCCGAGCTTAAGAGCAATGACTAAAAACGTTTATAGCCCAAGCAAAACGTTTTGTAGCTGTAGCAGCTGGTATGTACTCACTGATCTCTGACTGTAACTACAGGATTGAGCAAGGCAGTTTGTTGACTTGAAGCCAATTGGAGGTTAAAACATTGTACCCCACTTTCATTTCTACCTCTATATTTCGTATATTGTTCATACTAAAATATGCCGAATTGTAGTGCTTTTGGCTGTTATTTTTTTTAAATTTTGCATTAAACCCCATTTTGAATTCCTATTTATTGAAACCCATTTTAATCAATAATAAGTGGATAAGCAGGAAAAAGATAAACTATATTTTTGGCGATATATAAATAGATTATAAATGTAGAAAATATAAAGTATTTAAACATATTTAACGTTTATATAACGGTTTGACAAGAAACCCTCTCACAAAATCACTTTAAAAAAATAATTAGTTGGGGTACAGTATGGCTTCAACCGCGCCCATAGAAAGAACCGTTTATGAGTGTTACAGTTAGAGTTCAGTGGTTTTCACCTTGAACGTAAGACGCGCTCTCATCATTTATAAAACTTTATTTTGAATACTTCACTAAATAGAGTTCAGAAAAATAAATTTTGCAGTGAGAAAAATAAATAAAAAATGGCGGCATGCCCAAAATGTAACTCATTTCCCCGAACTCAGTAGATATGCCAGAGAGGAGATTGGATTACTAGTCAACCTGGTGGACGAGGCCTACACTCCTCTGAACCTTCTATCCCCATATACAGTTTCGATACTTTTCGTTTCGCTCAAGTTTCTGCTAATGACCGTCATAAGTAAAAAAGTTCCAACTCCAAATTTTAGCTCTGTATAAGTATTACTATGACAGAGAAAAAGTTCTTTTGGTTCTATCTGGTTTTGCAACAAAGCTGTGGAATGTAGCTCGACTACTACGATCGGTGCGCAATAACCTATGCGAATTTTGATCGGTCTGGATTCTAAACTGATTTCATTATACTTATATAATTTTGCAACCACTCGCTACCCACTCCCCTCACACTATAAATAGCATCTAGCTATAACGTTATGACTTCGTCTACTCTGATAGATATGCAGGAATGTTACAAATAAATTATTTACTCTGAAAATTGAAAAAAATGGATCCAACTAGTTTTGAAACTAGGCTGATCAATTTTTTTCTTTTTCTGTATTTTTTTGAAAAAATTTATTGAAAGGGAACATTATGGTATTGTCTTCTGTCATTTAAAATAATATTAATATAGTTACACACAATACAAATTTATGTCCGTATAATTATAAAAAGTGACGCAAAATAATGTGGAAAACTTTCTTCTGAACTACTATTTTAAGTTTATAAAGTTTCTCCCTCTAAGGAAAACGAACGTATGTATTCGTTCGTTAACGACCCGTTTTCTCAGCAACATACACATTCCACAAAAGTTCATGAAAAACCTGTATTTTGAAACATTTTTCATTTTTAAATAACATTTGACATTCTTCTAAAAATATATTTAAAAAAAATATTTTCCTAAATATTGAATACATGGGAAGATAAATTGAAATCTCCTGAAGTAGAAAGCATAATTGCATTTTCGATATGTTACTTTTCTCTTGCAGGGTTAATATACATTCGATAGATGCTGAGATTAGCCAACAAAACGTGACTTTCTCAGAGAAAAATACGTATAAAAATAATTTTTATTAAAATAATTTTATTTATTTTATAATTAAGGTAATTGTAAAACATACATGATGAAATGTTGAAGAAAGCGGACAGGAAACACATTTTATTTTCGTGCTTTTAATTCAAAATAATTTTTGCAACATAACATAATAAACACGAGTGCAACTTTATTAAATACATTAAAAAATAAATAATGTTGTACAAAATTTGGCAAAGATATGTTTAAAATAAAAATAATTAAGAAAATACAAATTTAGCATTAGTAGTGAATATAATTCAACAAAAATTATATTCTAAAAACAAACATGAAGAATTGAAAAAATACAAAATTAGACAAAATTCCAAAATTTAAAATAATAATTATTCCCAAAAAATCTCTCAATTATATATTCTTGGGGACAATCTAAGTTGATCCTAAAGCAATTGAATATTTATACATATCATAACTCAGGTTCAACTTAGGTTGTCCCCGAATATAAATTATATTATGATACGTATTTAAATGTTTACACTTTTTCTGATAATTTCGTAATTTTATCATTATTTGTTTTGTAAGTATTTTTTAAAAATTAACTTAACTATATATATTTGTCTCAAATATTACTTTTTCAGTTAAAAAAGACTTGTTTTTCAATTTCAACCTTCAGCTTTTCGCAAGCCAATTTGAACAAAATTTAAGTATAAAACAACTTGGCCGAAATGTAGTTCGTATAAATTTTTTCATCCTTCCTTTCTTTCCGTCAGAACAGATTTCTGTGGCACATCGACCTGTATTCTAAAAAATATATATAAAAAATATTGAAATATATGTAAATGTTCCACAAAAATGCAATCTTTATATATATATATTTCTCTTATGCGGTGATTGAAAAACACTGTTTTTCTGTACGCTGAGTGGCAACAGTTAGTTTGTTTACAAAATTCTGTTGTGCCCGTATTTTTATTTTGTCATTATGTAAGCCATTTTGACAATTAGCCCCTTCAATTCATTAGTAAATAATTATTTTGTTGATGTTAGCTTAAATTAAGAAGAATATAAACGATATTACATTAAAAATGGAAGTTTTGAAAAACGCTTTTGAGTTTTCAAATGAGCGGAACATTGACGTGGCGCCATCTGTTGGCAATTTTGAAAACTAGATTTTTATGACCTTCATTTTTATGACGTATTAACTTAGTTACGTACACACTTCTGGTAGGCAAGATTATGGTAAGCTTAACGTCAATTATGCCAAAACAAACTACGAATAATGTTAAAAATTAAACTAAAACGCAGGAAAGGTGTGAAAATAAAGTGGAAAATAATAAATAATGGTAGAAATAAAATAATAAATAATGGCTTGCCAGTGTTTCCATTGTTTTCATTTGTAGTTTAAAAGAAATTAAATGATTTTACATTGATTTACATGGCGAAAAAATGTATTGATGCCAAGATGAATTATAATTTAAATTTAGTTTCAACGTTTAAAGTTTTTGGTAATATAATTAAAAAAAGTATTGTTACTAGGACACATTGTTATTGTGTCCTACCTTTTAGCGAGCGAAGCGAGAAGTGGTTTGCGGAGCAAACCTATGAGGATTGCTTAGCAATCCTCCGGGGGTTGGCGGAGCGTTAGCGGAGCAGGGGGCGGAGCCTCCTAGTATTGTTATAATACGTTGATGCATTGAAAATTTAATCAATGCCTAAAAGTAAGAAAGTCTTTAAATATTTAGTACATCTATATATATAAATGCGAAAAACCCACTCATCACTCATCACTAATTCTCCAACTTCCCGTATACCTATGAAGATGAAATTTGGCAAATTTGTTCCTTATACCTTAAATAGGAAAAGTAAGCTATTTTTGTTCCGATCGAACGGATTTAAGGGGTTGTAAAACCCCTTTTTCGAAACTTCTCCATAGGATTAACATGGAGAACATGTAACAATGCAAAATATAAAATTTAAACAATGGAAATTTTTAATATTATGTAACGTACGAGGAGCATTCTGATTGGCTGATAACTAAATATCGCCAAAATGTCGCCAAATAACTAAAAACTGTCGCCAAATTAATAAACTTCGCCAAATAAATTAAAATTTCACCGAATGAATAAAACATTTCGCCAAATTAATAAAATATCGCCAAATGAACTAAAATATGATCATATATGTAAAAATAATATAAAAACCGGCCCGTCGCACCGGGGGGGATTTAACTGTGAAAAAGAAAACAAAACGAAAAATGCTACGACCAAAAGTGCAAGCCATACGAAAAATATATTATCAAACTGAAGAAAAGTATACAGTATGAATAATATAATGGTTCAAGACAGGAAGCCCATTGCTAAATACAAGTTTGTAATTTAGCCCCCGTGCACTCAGTTAGTTTTGTGTTATCCATTATTTATTAGTTTACCTGCCGAGAGGCCAGTTATGTTACCACTCTACCTGTGAGTGAAGTTCTGTAATAAAGTTAATAAAGGCAAAGTAGCAAATCTTTCAGTTGAGTTCAAATTTTAAAACACGTTGTTGCCCTTGGATGTTAGTTCGCACCACGGGTCGCTCGGCTTCATGGGCCCGGTGATCGCCGGCGTCCTCTCTGTTGGGCTGGGTTGCCTTCACGGCTGTCGAAGCTTCAGTTTCTGTGAAACATCTCGCTGTATGCCTTCGGGCGGGACAGTCGTACAAAGTGGACATAGAAAGGGTAAGCTATCGGGCAGTGGACAATAGGTACAAGCCACACTGTATCGTAATAATTGGTTCATAAATACTTTGAACCCCACGTGGTAGGAATGTCAGTGGGAGAGTGTATAAATGGTCAATCTGGTTGACGCGGCCCACCTTTCTCTACTCAATGTTATGTTATTTATCCACGAAGGCTGATTTCCCGTAGAATTATTGGGGTTCCCTTAATGTGGTATAAAGATCAGAGGGAAAAATGGTTTAACAAACGACCTGATCGACGTGATTCACTTTCCTATACGACGGTAGATCATTTATCGCCAATAGCACGATTTCCCGGGGAGTAACGAGAACAAAATCGTCTGCAGTTAAGGGCGACATTCCCGTTGCGGGGTACAAAGGTTAGAGGGAGGAATGGGTTAATAATTGCCTTGGTCGATGGGGCCTACCTTTCTTTATATGATGGTATACGATGAGTTATGTGGGCGGAATCGAAAACTGCTGTTGTGGACTCCTCCTCCACGTGGTGCAAGTGTCAGAGGGTGAATCAATTTGCGTCCATTGTCTTAGGGGATAGGGTTTCGATTTTTTTTTTAAACAAAATTTAGTTTAGCAATGCAATAAAAATTTGATTCTGAATATTTTTTATTTTAAAAAGTTCAATATTAAAAAAGTGCGGGGGCAAAATCCGAAAAAAAGTGCTGTGGCTCCCCCACCTTATTTCCTTCCCGTGCGTAGAACGGGTATTTCAGCTAGTCATTTCATATACGACTAGTACTTATATGACTACATACTTCCATCTACAATATACTAATAAGTATCAAACATAGTATAATTAATTGAGAGAAATCTTCAATTTTTTTTTGTATAAAGTGTTAATTGTAAAATCATTTAAATCAAAAAAAAATTCTCAAATTAATATAAGAAACCATGACAAATTCATATAATCGATTTTACAAACATACACATTTAAATTTTACACAATTCCTTTAAAGTTAAGAAAGTTAAATTGAAAATGGACAATATAAAACCTCGATTATTTAAAAGAATTTCCATAAATCTTAGATAAAATATAATAAAACTGCATTACATTAAAAGTAGACAAATACAGTGGCGACGATTAGGGGTGGGGCTGGTGCCACCATACTATTTCAAATTTAAAAAAAAAATTATGGAAATCGTAAGAAAATTTGACATTTGTCTGATCAGAATGGCGCCTTTGCAAAGACAATAGTACTTATAGGAAGTGAACTTTAGAACACCATTGTACTCAGTGGCGGCGATTGGGTGCTGAAAGTGGGGGGGCAAGATAAAGGGGAAACAAGAAGTCCCCAAAATGGGTGGGGGAGGGGGGGGAAGGAACTAAAAAAATTTGCTATTATATTGCTATAAAAAAACTATGGTATTGCACACTTGTATTTACTCACTATTTTGTGTTATTTGAAGCATACCAACTTAAAATACACAGTAAAAAAAATGTAATAACATAAATTTAAAAAAAGAAGTTTTCATACCATAAAGCTGATTTGAGACAAGTTAAAAGCTTTCTTTTTTCGTTATTCTGATTTAAAAAAAGGCAACAAAAAGCACGATAACTTTCACAAATACTATATAAAAGGGCCACAAAAACTGAAGTCCAATTTTCAGGAGTATAAAAAGTATAAACTGTTCAAAACACTTGGCTATTTTAGCTAGACGAAGACAATTTAACTAGACCCTTAAGCGAACGCGAAGGCTACGATGTGCAAAAAGACTGAGCTATGGCCTTAATTGAATAAAAAAAATCAACGACTGATTTAAAATCAAATAAATATCGATGGGAGTAGTCATAAGTCATATACAGTTTGCTCTGTAGACTACAAAATGACTGTACAAACGAGAGTCATAAGTCATATTCGGCGCCGTTTCCGCCTTTTTTTCCCCTACTGTTTATATGTAAAACTGAGAAAACGTGGGAATGAGTCATTATGATGAGAGCCAGAAGTCCGATTTGGATATTTTGTAGATTTAATACGTAGTTACAATAAACTGTTTTCTTGATGTTTTCGAAATCAAAGCATTGAGAATTAAAAAAAAAAGCTATTAAATATTTTCTGCCATCGTCTTTGAGAACATTCGCTGATAAGTAAAGTAAACAAATATACTTTTGTGGAATGTGTTTTAAAAATGTTAAAATCGGAGATTTTCTGACTAAAATAAACTATTTCATAACCAAACTATTTAATAAGTAACCATAAGTAAAATTATTATAAACTATTTCTTTCAGAAAAACTATAGAAATTATATGGTTAAAAAAGTTAATCGCTTTGATTAGACTTTGCAAATGTATGTTTTGTTTTAACAATTACTGGTACTTTAGAAGCAATATTTATTAAAATATACTACTTGATTTAATATTCGAACTCGCAATTTGGCGCTCTTTAAAGCGCCAAAGTTCCTTACCGGGAGGTTGCAAGCCCGTTCTCCCATCGTCCAAACGTTTGTCGTTTGGAAGCGACTAGTGTACATTAAATTTGTGAATGAGAGGGGTTTGAACCTCCTGAAACCCCCCTCCCTTATTTACGTTCCCATGGTAGTGTGAGGAAGTTGGGGTTCAAAAATTTTCCTTTGTTAGGCAATGCAGTAAAACAATTGACTTGTAATTTAGTTTTAAAAAGTCCAATATAACAAAGTTGCGGGGGCAACATACAAAATATTGCGGGGGCAACATCCGAAAAAAGTGCGGGGGCAACCGCCCCCCCTTGCCCCCCCGAATCGCCGCCACTGATTGTACTTATAATTACAAAGAGAACATTCTGATAAACTTCTTCCTATTGATATATTGTACGTTGGCTTGATCAATTTAGTGAAAAATGGCGCTATTCTCAAAGATAAAAGTACCTATCGGAAATGAACTTTATAACACCATTTTACATATCATTGCAAAGAGAACATTTTGAATAAGTTCATCAGAATGTTCTCTTTACAATGATATGTAGAATGGTGCTCTATGTAGTTTGATTGTGGAGAGCATGCCAAAGTTCATATATTCTGTTATAATCACCAGGTACTATTAAATAAAAACTTATTAATGCATTGTATATTAGTGTTCATTTAACCTTTAAACACTCACCGTGAACTAGATTTCTTGTTTGCAAGAGTATGGTCAAACTTTGGTTTCTTTTTGAATTCGTTAGTATATCTATGAATCTGCCCGTAAGATGGTATAGGGTCGAGCCGTAAGTTGTTCAGACCTTTCTTATTTGTGTAATGCGAATTCACTGTATTAGCAGCTCCGTTAAAGTTGACATATCTTTGCTTATGTAGGGGATTTTGAAAGGAGGATAAATGTTTTGGGCAATTCTTGCTTGCAGGTATTTGCTCACTAACTTTCGAGACTTTAGAATCTTCTTTTGTAGTAAATTTCTGCTTATGGCGATAATTACCTTTCCTACCTACTTCAGACTTGTATATTTCCATTAAATCGTTTCCATTATTTGAGTATTTGGAAGCCGTATTTGAGTTTATGGAAGCTCGGGTATTTCTGCATCCATTGCCTTTGGTAAAAGCGTCATTTGGTTCATGTTTTTCATTCAAAGGTTTTCTTTTACAATCAGGTCTGCGTTGTATTTCGGCTCTATTAGCTGGTTTCGTTGATTTAGACACTTGCTGGTATTTTAACCCATATTTTTCATTTAACAATTTAAGATTCCTTTGATAATTATAATCAACAGATGATTTCAATGCGTGGTCCAAATTTGTATCAGCATCGAAAGGATCCTTATCTTTATGTTTTTCTTCGCACACTTTATATAGTCCATTCACAACTTCCACTACAATATCTTCCGAAACATTCTTCACTTTCACAGTTAGTTTTTCGCAGTTAGTATTAGTCAACGTAGAAGATTGATCCCCAGGTTGTTGAGAACCTTTTAGGACATCCTTTTTCAATACAAGGTTAGCTTCCTGTTTCGAAAAAGCACAATTTGACTTCGATACCGACAGTTTTTCTTTCGGTGTTCGGTCAAGATGGCCGCCATCTCCGACACGGTTTCGAATGTCCACAACATTTCGTGGACCCTTTTCTTTTGGTTTAACAGACACGAGGCCGTCGTCTCCTTTCTGCTGCAAGCAACCGGAGCCGCATGCTTCATTTGTCTCCGAGATATGAGAAGGTTGATCCGTTTCGAAACCTTGGGAAACGGGTGCTTCGCGATGCCCAACTCTTGGCGAGAGTTCTTCGTGTTGCTCAAACGTACCATAAACGATCGTTCTTCGCCAGTTATTCAACCGAAATAGCAACGATCTTTTCAAGTCCGCGGTAGGGTACAGAACTTCTTTTATCAAAGTATCCTGCACCATGTAGTAGATGGCAGATATCGAATCGTATCTGTATGTTGCAAGATGATTCTGGACTCGTTTCCCGGAGACGCAAAGTCTGTCTGCCATCCAATCAATTATCTAGAAAACGAAAGATATACCTCAGTGCAAAAGGGAACTATAACATCCAAAATACATTAATTCATATTCAAGATGTCGGTTGGAGGAGTAAATAATTTGTCTTGAAACAGTTTTCGTAAATGAACACTATAGTTACAACTAACTAAACCGCAAAACGAAGGTTGCGCTGTAAATAAAAGATACTTCAAAATGAGCCCAGATAAAGGTGACCTGTGCAGTCCATTTAAGACTTTCTAACTGCTGCTTCTTTTTCCGGAAAGTACTGGCAGAATGTTAAATACTTTACAGGTCAATAATTCATTAACCAATTAAAGGGGGTAGTGGATGAAGGGGTAACTGAAAAAGACATCTTATTTTTATGTAAATAAAAGCTTTAAGGACATATGCGCCTTCCTTCAAAATTCTATGGCTCTGCTTGATTCATTTAGGCTGACACAGAGCAGTAAAAAAGTATAAGTTTCAATTATAATGGTTTGATTTGATTAAGCTCACCTAAATGCCAAATGTGCGAAAATGCGCCAATTTTGTTAACCTACCACCACTAATCATGGTCGCAGTCGATGAATAGGAAAAAACATCGTGCCATTTTTTTTATTTGGCGACAAATAGCGGTTGCTCAACGGAAAGCGACCAATTCCTTCAAGATTATTATCAATGAAAAATTTTGCCAGTATGTCAGTTAATCCCTTCTCACACTTGCTCTTCAGTTGTTAAAATTAAATAAAACTTGCATGAGATGAAAGCTATTTCCGTGGTCTTTAGGATGGAACAGGTTTCATTACAAATTGATGAAAATTCACCGAGCATATACTAATTTTTCATGTTTGATTTCCGCGTCATTCAGACTCACTATTGCCTCGTTAAATAAGTTTCATTTTAAAAATGCTTGTTATCTCCAGTTTCGGTTGCTATATCCCCTGGCTATGCCACTGATTATCCCTGATTCGACGGTTTTAATGTTAATAGCGATGTATTCCCCCCACATACCTCTGGTTTGAATCTTCGCATCAAGTCCGGACGATGTTGAGGCAGACTCTTTTTCAGGTCACCGTCCTTCTGCAGCCACGGATGGATGTAGGCGTCGCGTATCTGCAGTCGCCTGTACTGATTCGGCTGGAGAAGATTTTCTATCAAGTTGCAGCAATCTGTCGCAAAATGGCCAGATAGAAAATCCAATTAATTATAAAATTGCAATGAAAATGCATACACCTTATTCGATTTAAGAACATTTCAGAGGTCATGAAAGCGTAGTAACATAAAACTAAAGTATATTAGGGGGTCTAAAAGTATGTTATTTCCTTCAAAACCCTTAAGCAAAACCGGAAAGTTTCAATTGCGGCCCACGGCAACCTTTTGTCTGGGCGATAAACACATGTTTTCTTCTTTGAGAATATGGTAAACCCGGCTCAGTTTGGTCGCAACTGGGCTATTGCCAGCAAAACAACAAACGAGTTTGGGAATGTTGACCAATCAACTAACCTAAAACCTGTAAACAATGCGATGTCATAGCAACCATTTAGCTCGAGCCGCACTATAAAACTGTATTTTTTTATGTAGATCTTTCACAAAGTAAAACTCAAAGTAAGCGTCCTTTTATTAGCATCTTAGGTTAAAGTAAAGAATAAGGGGACATTCCGCCAAGGCTTCAAAATTAATATCGCCAAATATGATTTCAGTTCAAATTGGCAACCATGCGCAATATGTTTTATAAGCATGCTCAAATTCGAGTCAAAATCGTAATTTCGTTAATTTTCCAATCGCTATTTTGTGATCAAAATCGTAATTTCGTTAGCATCCCAATCGTCATTTTATTATTACCTATTTACTACTTTAATTAAACTTAATTACTTACTACTCGAATATTTAATAATAGTTTCGGATAATTTATAAAACATCTCCAAAATGACGCCAGGTAAGTTTTTCATTACGTGCTTCTTATTGGTATCAAGTAACTGCAATCACTTGTTTACGTGACATCGATATCGATGATGGAAATGGAAACCCTAGGCATTCCACACGGCAAAGTTGTCGACAAAAATTGATTTGGCGAAGTTCTACTTTATTCTTTACTTTTACTATATCTTACCATAACTGAGGTTTCCTAATTCTTTCCAATTTTCTGCTGTAAGACCAAGAGAAATACGTTTGTGGAACTTTTCCCTATGGGACGTGCTGAATGCGCCGTCTGCTTTTTTGGGGACTGCAAAGGGCATCCTTCCAGTCACCATAGAGTAGAGTATCACTCCTCTGTAATTGCAAAGCATAACGTTACTTTATTCACGCATGGGAGCGATAGTATTATTTTATTAAAGTAAAACCTGGAAATGGTTTCACTCTTTAATTCCCAACGTTTTTGCAGTAGTAAAAAAAAAATTAATTTATTGTGGTTTCATCTAAATGTGACACCTAATTGTTAATAGAATTTTTGGATCACTCATTTAGAAAGGAGCAGGCCGAGTAGGCGCGTGTACAAATAATTCCCGAACCAAACTTTACGGTACAGTGGGGACTGTGCCTACCATATTTTATGTTTCAACCCCTTGACGCAGTTGAATGACTTAAGTCGTCTATGGATTTATAGTTTGTCTAGCAATAAACATAAACTTTAACATCATAAAAAACAAGCTAGAGAACTAAATAGTGGATGTCCTAGCTCTTGTCATAAGGAGCTGTTAAAGCTCCATCGCTCTGGTATTCGTAGGGCAATTGGATTACTAACTGGGCATTGTACTCTCAGAAGGCATCTAACTATTATGAGGGTTAAGGATGACCCTTTGTGTAGGGGATGTAGGAATAATGATGAAACTGTTGTACATATTCTATGTGAGTGTGACTTCTTCTCCGCCCATAGGTTCGAGCACTTGGGACGTCACTTACTTGAGTCTTGGGAGCTGCAGAACATTCCTGTCAGGTCATTGCTGAATTTTGTTTCAGCTACGGATCTCTTTTCTTAAGTGATCAAATATTTATTCTTCTTCCAGGGGACAGTACAATAGACCTCCGGTCGCAGTGCTTCCTCCATCTGGAGCCCCCATTCTCAAGTCATAAGTCAAAACATCATAAAAATATTCGAATTTGAAATATGTTTCAAATTTAAAGCGTTGGGGGTGTATCTTAGAAACTATATCTATTAAAATGATAAATATTAAAAAAAAATATTTATGAAATATTAGGATTTAAGTTGGTTGAATACAATGTTAAGTGGATTCGTCAAACGGACTTAGTTAAAAAAAAAAAGGGGGCGAAGTTAAAATTAAGTATCGTAATTATCATTCTCCTAAACCCATAGAAAGCAGGTCTTGTTAGGAAGGCCCAATTTTGTCCTTTTTCTAACCGCTCAAGAGGATTAAAAAATACGTAGAATTAAAAACATCAAATGAATTCTTCAGAAAAATTTAAATAAAAACTTGTAGGACATAAAAAATATAGTCTTACAAACTCCATAGATCCACACCAGCTCCATAAAACGACTTGTGCACAAATAACTCGGGAGCAGCGTATTCCAACGAACCGCAGTGTGTACGAAGGTGCGTGTGAGGGTAGTACGTGTTACTTAATCCGAAATCTGTGGATAATATAATGCAAAATATTAACCCTTGGCACTCAGAGAATATGTTTGGTGTTACGTTCTTTTTTATGGAACAGTTACTCCGCGTTCCTGTTATTTTTATGGAACAGTTACTTCACGTTCCTGTTATTTTTATGGAACAGCTATTTCGCGTTCCTGTTATTTTTATGGAACAGTTACTTCGCGTTCCTGTTATTTTTATGGAACAGTTACTTCGCGTTCTGTTATTTTTATGGAACAGTTACTTTGCGTTCCTGTTATTTTTATGGAACGGTTCGTGTTCAACAATATTATAAATTTTTATGGAACGGTTATTTCGTGTTTCTGTTATTTTTATGGAACAGTTACTTCGCGTTCCTGTTATTTTTATGGAACAGTTACTTCGCGTTCCTGTTATTTTTATGGAACAGTTACTTCGCGTTCTTGTTATTTTTATGGAACAGTTACTTCGCGTTCCTGTTATTTTTAAAGAGGTATACTTTAAAGTGTTCTTTTTACGTTTCGGGTGCACCAATAATGCTTGAAGCTGCTTTAAGCTGCTTTTAGTGGTATATTTAGTTAATATATCTGAAGAAAGTTTTAAATCCATACTTGAAAAATAACTCCTATTAAAGTTTGCGGAAGAATAACTTTTTAAGCTCAAGAATATGTTATTCTTATTCCTTTTGGGACTTTAACTTTTCATTTATAACACGCCTTTATTTAGTGACTTAAAATTAACTCACAAGTGCAAAGGTTTTATAAAATGTCATATTTAAATGTAGTTAAAGCTAGATTAAGCGTTTCATGTTCAAAAACATGTAGTTCTCGTTCAGTTTGAAGAACAGTGAACAAAAGAACAGGTCGTTATTTTGATGACTGCGAGTCATCACTCGAGTCCAAAAGGTTTAAAATACACGGATTTAAATGAGATAACTTTAAAATCACGAAATATTCACCTAACCTATCTGTGCATTAAAGCATCGAAATATGAATAATAGCAAATGATTAACTTGTATTAATTTAAAAAAAAGATCAGTATAGCGGGATCGTCGATTTTATATACAGAGCTCAAAAGGTGTTTCATTCGATTTTTTTAAGAGCCGCAACAGTTCATTGTGCATAGTTTTCTTCAGCACTACTGAATAGATTTAATCGCATTTCAAATTTCTTTACGAGTCACTACTTTACGGGAAGCTGAGGTAAGTTTACTTATACTTACCGACAATTTTTATCACTCTTTTCGATTCCAATAAAATATTTTCCTGTTTCAAATCTCTGAAACGAAATATAAAACATGGCGAACAACATTATAAATTAAAACATTGGGATGTTTATCTACGAATTTAAAAATTGGACAGAAAACATACAGGGTTCAGAATTATCTTTACAACTTTGACAAGCAATAAAACTTAAAAGAAATAAGACAGGCAAGTTACGTCGCATGTAAAAGCATCACCAGAAGTTTTATTTGTACGCAGTTTTTTTCAAAAACCATAAACGATTCATTCAAAGCATAATTCCAAAACCATTAACGAACATCCCATTAGAAAGAATATGATTTCGTTCAAAAATGACTTATGTCAAAATTTGTGCAACAATTTTTCTTTATTTTTTTTCTACAAAGTTTTGTTAGGCCACGCAACCACAGACTCTCTACCCAACGTCACGCCACACTCACGCATGATAAACCCGCAGGAGCGCATGACATAATATCGTCATGCCAGTGCACCAACTAGATAAGTCCATAGGAGCATTAAAGTATTAAATATAAGTTCCTAGTTGTAATACTATTCCATAGATATATCGTGTGCTAAGTTCTTCAACTAGGAGGGCAGTTCTCAAAATGTGGTACGTGTACTCCTGGTGGTACGCGGCGGTCCGGTTGAAAAAAAGCAATGGTGGAAAATAAAAATAGTAATGGTGGAAAATACCTAAAATAATGAGTAAAATCCACAATAAAAGCATGTAAGTGTCATCAATTTGGGTCGTTTCATTAATTTGCTAGAACTTAAGAACATTGCTGTCTAACAAAAACAAACTTTTTGTTTCGTAGATGGAGGGTGACAAGGATTATGAGAAAAAGGGTTACTCATAAATGAAAAGTTTCATCAATGGTTACGTGAGGGAAAAGAGGTTGAGAATCACTGGACTAGGAACATATGTAATACCGTAATCTTCCAATGGTAATACCTTAATCTCAAAGACATCGAATTTTCGCTGTGATCTCTTTACCTGTGAAGGACGTGAGCCTTGTGCATGTAGTTGATGGCAGACACCATCTGGAAGAAGAGTATTTTGGCGAACTTCTCAGAGACTTTTCGCGATTGCTGCTTGTTGAGGAAGTGAGAAAGATCGCAGCCGTCCACCAGTTCCATCGAGAGGCAATATAGCTGATCATGCTTATTCAAGAACAAAAAAGATAACTTCGGATTAGTTGCTAAATTCTTATATTCAAAAAAGTTACTAAATTATTTTATTTAAAAAGTTGCTAAATTGTTATATACAGTAAAATCCGTTTATAACGATGCCGTGTTTAACGACATGCCGGATATAACAATGTAAAATGTAAAGAAAGTTTGGATTTCTATAGAAGTCCATGTTAATTTTTCCGGATATTACGATGCCGGATATAACGATAATCCGCATGTAACGATTTAGTTTCCCCCGTCTTATGCTGAGAACAACCGCGCCGTTTGCGCAATAAATATGCGCCAGACGAATAGCACGTGAACAAGAACGCCCGAAATTTGCGAAGAGATCCTCGGTTCTTCTACAATGTTAGCCAGAATAGGAATTTTTATGGAAATTTTCCATTACAATGTCAAATCTATCAATCAAAAATTACTGACCATCCCTCTTCAAAATAGTAATTTATATAACTAACTTTATCTAAATAGTATATGTAGTCGATAAAATCATTATAAAGTACTTAAAATATACCTATATTCAACTGTCATGTATGTACGAGTATTATACTTTCTTATAAAGCGACATTTTTCGTGATTCGGATATACCGATTTCCAGATATAACGATCAAATTATAACGGTGTATTGAACATCGCTATAAGCGATTTTTACTGTATTTTTATATATTGATAATCAGATGTTCAAGTAAATAGATATTTCAATTAAAACCTTTCTCATATACTTATGCAGTACCAATTTTAAAATCACTTAATACGTCGTAATATGTAATTGAAATTGTTTTAAACCAAGTTTTCACTGAGACATACACATTCTAAGAAAGGATTGATATCCGTAGAGACTCGTCGATCCAGGGTGAAATTTTCTCCCAAATTGCCAACATCTGCATCGATCATCGTTCACAACTTTTTTGAAGTGAATAGGGTAAGGAATGGTAAGTGTACCAAGTCGGTCTGCTGCACTTTGTCTAGATTTTACAAGGGAAAATATACTTTTATTACTTTTTTTGTATGCAATATTTAGAACTTAAAAATGAACAGTGTTAGTGTGCCTAATACTGGTTTATATTTTTTCTCTATATATCATAGCAAAGTACAGTTCATTAGCGACAACATAAGGTGAGCCAGAATTCTGTTTCCGCATGGTGCTATGCTTCAATGGCCGTCTGCAAAGGTTCTGTTAATCAGCTTTCAGGAACCTGAGGATAGCTGGAGGTATTATTCGATTGGTATGAATGTAACGTGTTGTGTACACTTCTTTCCTTTAGTAAATATGGAGTTTCACTGAAAGCTAAACTGTTATCTGAGATTTCCATTTTACATGTATCCCGTGTTTATGATATTGTAGGGAAGTGAGGTCTAAATGGTTTTAACACAGGACCTTCCGTTTTCGTATGACACGCCGATACACTGCCGGTTGCGCTAAATTAATATTCAGGACTGAGCAGTTGTATCGGGTATATGAAATGACCACGCAATATAAAAAAAAGTACTAAAGGCTTACCGAGAATTCTTCGTAAAAATTGACAATATTAGGATGTTTCAATTTCCTTAGTATAGAAGCTTCTCTGGTTAGATTCTTCGAAACATACTCTTCTTGTATTTTATTCTTGTCGATCACTTTAAGCGCGACCTGTAAAATTCGAATATTTTAAATTCGAAATTTTTTAAAATTTGAATTGGGCCTATTTTACAACCTGTAAAATAGGTCAAATTATTTCACAAGTTTACATTGTAATTCGTACTAATTTTCGAAATGAAGAGTTTAGGTCCGTAACTACGTTTGTCCATTTTTGGCTAAATTTAGATAAAATGATTTCTTTGTAACCGACAAATGAAGAACTCACACACATTTAGAAATAGCCATAAATCATTTTGGCGAGAAAGCTTTCCATTCTGAGGAATCACGACAATTCAATTTGCATAATATAAATAGAATTTTATTTTATTTATAGTATCCTAATTATGCCCCAGTAAGCACTCGCCAAAACACGCCAACCTGTAGAGTTGGGGGGGGGGGGGGGGGGAACATAACAGTCAAAATGGTAACCTCTTCCTTGGCGCGTTTGGCGATATTGGTTGGCGTGTTGAAGTTGATTAAAAGGGATATGGGCGAGTTGGCTGCCAAGTGGTGTATTCCAAAATCAGTTTGGTTACAGTAAAGAAAAAGGGTCAATCAGCCAAGGCGTCAAAATTAACGTCGCCAAATATGATTTCAGTTAAAATTGGCAACCCGGAGCAGCAATACTTGCGTAATATATTTCACAAGAATGCAAGTTAGTTTTGCAATTGCCATTTTGTGATTACTTATTACTCTAATTTTAACATTCGCTATTTCGTAATTACTTATTACCTCATATATTTAGTAAAATTTTCATATAAGTTATAAACAATCTCCAAAAGGACGTCAAGTATGTTTTCCCATTTCGTGTCTCTCATTGGTTTAAACTACAGCAAATAGCTCCACCCACTTGATTACGTGACATCGATATTTCGGAGTTTGAAATGGAAACCCCTAGGCCTTCCACGCCAAAGTTGTCGATGAAAATTGATTTGGCAGAGTGCCCCCTTGTTCTTTATTTTTACCAGCATATTCTTCAGAAGACCAAATTTAAAGTGTACTTTTACTGGAAGGACTGTTTATGGAGTAGCATTGACCTCATTATTGGGTAACCTATTGAACTAGAATAAACACTACTTGATAAAATATTGGATGTAACTGTTTAGTAATGAATATGGTGTTAGAGTCCATTTCCGAATATTTGGAAATATAATAACAAGACAGACAGCCCATAATTATGAATGTGCATGTAAAATATATTTAGTAATAAAATAATAGTGAATATTTATATATATTCTACATTTTTCTAATATGATAAACTTACGAGAAATTTTGCCAAGGAATTTAAATAAATGCCGCCAAATATGATTTAAGTTCAATTTTTAAACATTCAGCAATATTTGTGCAGTGTAAATTTTACACACACACTATGTTTATTTATGTGTTTGATTCGTTAGGGCTAGCAAATGGTTTTACTCCCGAGTTTAATTGTAACTTTAAAAACTTTGTACACAAAGTTGGCGATTGAAAACAACTTTGGCGGAGTATTTGCAAAGTTAATGGAGAAAGGCGCACTACAATAAAGGTATTTGTTTGAGATGATAAAACTAGATAGGTCACGCCTATATCATGCACTTTACAGAATATTTTTCATGAAAACTTAACTGAAAACAATAATTTCTTACTTACAAAATTTCCGAACACCTTGTGACGAGCTAAATACACTTTCGAAAAGCTCCCTTGGCCCAAAGTGATATCAGCGACATCATAAAACTTTCCAATATGAATCCAACCTGCGTTGTTCTTAGGCATATTCCAGCCTTAACCGAATATATCAATATTGATTGGACCAATTTTTTTAAAAAAAATCGGAAGTTTTACGATTATAAAATATAAATTTGACAAAAGCGATTAAATTATGATAACGTCTTTTCGAAGATTAAACATTTTCTATGAATTGTTGCCACATTATAGATGAATTTAAACTAATCCACAGATTAACGTTTCCATAATCATTATGGTAATATTCACTGAGCTCTAACTGTAATTTCTGGAAGGCTCAAAACTTGTTTCCTCTATGAACGTATTGAAGCCAATGTGGAAGAAGCCATGCTGTAACCCAATTTTTTTTAAAAGTGATTTAGTGTAATTTTTTTTAACCAAAGCATTGTAGAAATATTAAATGTATATAAATATTATATTTTCTTCTTACAGAATTAATTTTTATATTGATAAATAAATAGTTTTGCTCTTCATTTTTAAAACTTTCAATTTTAATATCAGATTACATTTAAAATGAGTTTCAAAAGAAAATGGAAAAAAAACTCAGCCAAAAACATTACATGTCGGCTTATTTTAAGATGACAAATATATGAAATATTGCGGTAGCGATGAAAGTGGGGTGCAGTTGTTACCCCTCCAATTGATTTCAAGTCAATAAAATGTCTTGCCCAATCCAGAAGTTGCAGTTAGACATCAGTGGTAATATTTTCGCGTTTTTATGCTGAACCCTATCTTGTTTGTAAGTGAAGAACAATTTTAAATGCATTACTGTTAATTACTGTATATAGTAAAATACAGTAATTGAAATTAAATTACAGTAGTATAAATTGAGTAGTAAACTCTTTCGTCGATAAAATAAAATACAATTTTAAGAAAATATAAACCCAAAGGTAAAAAAAATACATGGTTAAAAATAGGTATTCAAAAATATGTAAAGTGTACTCATTTTTGAATAAATTCTATGCTTATCATGGCTCCGAATACATAAGTTTCAATTTTGAAAAAGTCGTGCACTTAAAATTGAGTACAATGAGGTAAAAATGAATAAGAAGAACAGACTTTAGCCTGTAATATGATTTCATAAATCGTTTTCAATAAATATCGGCAATCACGACCAAGACTTACCGGGAATCGAACCCAGATCCTCAGCACCGCACTTTTGTATAGTAATCCTTTGGCTACATTAATAAATTATAAACATAAGAAATGTAGATGTAGAACCTCTTCTTCACAAAATTGTGAAGAAGAGGTTCCAATATTCAAATTTATGTTTATGTATATAACCACGCCCTGCTACCCAGAGTCATTGGGGTTTTGTGCAGGATTCAAATAAAGATGTTCATGTTTAAAGGTTGTGTTGGTTTCTGATTGCTTTTCTGACTACACCTGCGTTTTGCCCACATGGTTATGGGCCCAGGTACAACGTGTGTAGAAAGAATGTTTTTTAAAAAAAATAACGGTTGTTTAGTTAAATGAAAGCCTTTTCGAGTAGAACGCATGCTTAGTTTTATGAACGGCGCTTGTCCAAGTAATAAACCAACGATGGATGGTTCAACTACTGGCACTTTGGATTTTCCGAAACTGAAGGGTTCGAGCAATTATCGAGAGTGGAGGATTGACGTGGAAATGCTCCTGAGGGACCGCGGCCTACACGGGATCGTGTTGCAGACGGAGATACCTCCCGGCCAAGAAGCATCAACCAAAGAGCGGAATGATTACGCTAGACGTCAAGACAAAGCCATTTCAGTTATCTACCGGGCGTTGGAACCAGCGATAAAGCCTCTAATTGCTGATGTGAAAGACCCTTCCGAAGCGTGGACTATTCTACAAGAAAATTTGGAGCCCTCCTGTAAAGCTCTGATCGGACGGTTGTTTACAGAGTTCTTCAGTGCAGAAGTTAAAGAAGGTGAGACTGTTTCACTTTATATTGCCCGACTTCAAGACCTTAAACGTCAATTAAGAAACCTAAAATGTGAAATTGATGACAACCACTTGGCATACAAAATGATTTCAAACTTGCCCTCCCATTTTATGTTAATTGTTCAGCAGTTATATCAATTGTCTGATGAGGAATTTACCTCCAGCAAGGTTTCTCAAGCTCTGTTGGCAGAGGAAGGCAGAATACAAAATGTTAACCCGCCTACTACTGTAAATAAAATAAATAATTTTGATTGTTCATCTTATGTCAATGTAACTAACGAAAAATCGAAGTTTATTAATAGAGGTAGACAAATGCTTCGTAATTCTGTTGGGAGATTCGATAAAATGAAGTGTTTTAAATGTGGTCGATATGGACACTGATTTCGTTTTTGTAAATATAAAGATTCAGGAAAGTCACGCGATTACGGTGAATCTTCGAAATCGGCTAATTGTTTAAACGATTGTGGTTGGTATGCGGAAGCCTGTAGTTTGGATAGTTCTAAAGATATTGTCTTCATATTTGATTCAGGTGCGTCGCATCATTTTTGTAATGACCGTACGTTATTTGTTACGTTTAGTGAGACTACAAAATTGGTTAAACAAGGAAAAGGTAATATAAACGCTAAAGGTATTGGTAAAATACAAATAGAGTTAAAAGGGTTAAACGGATCTGTAAATATAAGTTTATCCGACGTGTATTATGTTCCAGGATTAAATAGAAATTTGTTAAGTTTGGGTTTAATTGAACAAAAAGGCTATAGTTACGAAGGGAAAAAGGGTTATTTATTCATATTTAATCCCGAGGGAAAATTGTTCCTTAAGGTGCGTAATGAAAACTGTCTTTATCCCATAAAAGGTTGTAAACCTGATGTTGAACAAGTTAACTCTAACGTTGTTAGTTCAGATAAAAATTCATTAAATTTATGGCACAAACGTTGTGCACATATTGGAGCTGGAACGATTTATACGACAATAAATTCCGAAATTGTATCGGGTGTATCAAAAATTGTAAAAGAGCAAGTTAATTGTTATGATTGTATTGAAGGGAAACTTAAAAGGGGCCCGTTTAAGAGGATTAAAGGAATTGTTACTAAAAAGCCTTTGCAATTATTGCATGCCGATTTGTGGGGTCCTTCTCCGGTAACTAGTAAGGGTGGAGCTAAATATTTCTTGGGTATCGTAGACGATTACTCGCGGTATTTGGTAGTTTTTCCATTAAAAAATAAAAGTGATTCTGTAGGGGCTATAATGAACTATGTAAAATCTGTTGAACGTCAAACTAGTCATAAACTCTTAGCAATCCGTACAGACAATGCTCTTTACTTCTGTAATCAAGAAATGAAATCGTTTTGTGATAGTTTAGGCATTAATCACCAACTATCAAATGTGTACTCGCCAGAAATGATGGGAACTGCTGAAAAGGTTAACGGTGACACGATGGACGCAGTCCGTACTCTTCTCTTATCCTCAAAACTCGGACCCGCACTTTGGGCTGAAGCTCTGCATGCAGTGCTATGTTCACGTAAGAAATCGAGTGCGACATTCAATTGATTCTAAGGCAACGCCGTACGAAAGGTTCAATGGTAAAAAGCCAAATATATCTCATTTCCGTGTTTTTGGAAGTTTATGCTTTTTCCATATTCCCAAAATTAATAGGAATAAATTACAGCCAAAATCCAGAAAAGGCATTTTGCTGGGTTACGCTGCTCACACCAAAGGATATCGCGTTTATGATCCTGACCAAAATAAGGTTATCGAGTTAAAGCATGTTAAAATAGACGAGTCAGTATTGGGAATTGATGTAGTTAAAGTTAAAAGTGGGTTCATAAAGAAATCGACTGTTTCAGATTATGTCGTGGACGACATTTCAGAAATATCGGATTTAGATGAACTTGATTCCGATACAAAACCTGCAGTATCGAGGTTAAATAAATACTAAAGTTGTAAATATTGTAAATAAAAATGCTGGTAGCTCTAATAATTTGGATGGTTGGACTACAAAGGAAGTACGTAAAAAGAGCGATCGCATTGACGTGTATTATTATGCACCTGACAAAACTCGTTGTAGATCAATAAACGATGTTAGAAAGTACGCAACATCAACGGGTATTGTAGTTAGCGAGCATCTTTTTAACTTCAAACCTCTTTCGAAAACTGTAGTTTCTGACCTTGAATCTGAAGTTAGTCAAGATTCAGACGAGTCTGAAAATTGGAGTTCTAAGCCGCTCACGGCATTCCACATAACTATTCCTCGATCTTTTGACGAGATGATTAAGTCGGAATATCGTAATGAATGGGAAAATGCAATGAAAGATGAAATACGAACTATAGAAAGTCGGGATGTATGGGAAATTGTTTCTAGACCGAAAAATTATAAACCAATAACATCTAGATGGGTTTATTCACTGAAAACTAATGTTGATGGCAGTATTAAAAGATTTAAGGCCAGATTAGTTGCACATGGTCACAAACAGAGGAGTGGTATAGATTACTCAACCACTTTTTCACCTGTTGTGGATTTTTCACTAATTAAATTATTTTTTGTTATGCTTGTGATTGTTTTAGGTTGGACACACCAACACTATGATGTTAAATGTGCATATTTATAGTTCTCTGGATGAAACTATTTTCATGGAAATTCCTAAAGGGTGTACTATTTATGAAGCTGTAAGTGATAATAATGTATTGAGATTAAAAAAATCTTTATATGGACTTAAACAATCGGGTAGGAATTGGTATAATCACTTGACAGAAACGTTGAAAAATTTAGGATTTGTACAATCAGTTTATTGCCCTTGTTTATTTATAAGTGATAAATGTGTAATTCTTTTATATGTTGATGATTTAGCAGTATTTGGTAAAGATGATAAATGTTTAACTGATATTTATAATTCTTTGTCTCGTGTATATGAAATTGTTAATTTAGGACCAATTAAGAATATATTGGGTGTACAGTTTGAAGATATTAATGGTGGAATTCATATGCATCAGCATTCTTATATTAATAAATTGCTTGAGATTTATCCTGTTGATTTAACTGTACCAGTTCGTACTCCAATGGATGTAGGTTTGGGTAAACTGTTAGTTAAAGAAAATGTTACTGGGAAATTTCCTTTTAAAGAATTGCTTGGTAGCTTGTTATTTCTAGCTAATAGAACTAGAGCGGATATTTTGTTTACTGTGATTTATGTTGCACAGTTTTCTTCAAAACCTAATCTTTATCATTGGAATTTATTATTAAGAATTCTAAAATATGTTGGTCAAACGAAATATTATTCTATTAATTTGTCAAATGCTAATAATGCTGATCTTGTCATGTTTACAGATGCATCATGGGCAACAGCTGCCGATTCCAGGCGATCTATTTCAGGGTTTATTTGGTCGATCGGTAACGTATTTTTAGGATGGCGATCATGCACACAAAAGTGCATTGCCAAGAGTACCATGGAATCGGAATTTGTCGCCCTAGATGCAGCTGCTTCAGAAGCTGTTTGGTTGAATAAAATACTCAAAGAGTGTACATTTTTAGTTGTTAAAGAAACTCCTTTAGTGTTATGCGACAATCAGTCGGCTATTTGTTTTTCAGAAAATAATATTGTTAATAATAGGACAAAGCACATTGACGTGAAGTATCACTATGTAAGAGAATTGGTTGAAAATAATTTAATATCTTTGAAATATGCATCATCAAAATGCAATGTCGCCGATTTACTTACAAAACCTTTGTTATATGAAATACTTTCATATTTTGTTGATAGAATTTTTGAGAATATTGTGAAAGGGGAGATATTGTGAAGAAGAGGTTCCAATATTCAAATTTATGTTTATGTATATAACCACGCCCTGCTACCCAGAGTCATTGGGGTTTTGTGCAGGATTCAAATACAGATGTTCATGTTTAAAGGTTGTGTTGGTTTCTGATTGCTTTTCTGACTACACCTGCGTTTTGCCCACAATATGATTTCATAAATCGTTTTCAATAAATATCGGCAATCACGACCAAGACTTACCGGGAATCGAACCCAGATCCTCAGCACCGCACTTTTGTATAGTAATCCTTTGGCTACATTAATAAATTATAAACATAAGAAATGTTAAAAAGTTGTTCTAAAAGAATGAGAATTAAGATAACTCAGTTTCAATCGACATTTAACAATCGACATAAAAAAAAGGTGGAAAACCATCTTCTGAACAACTATTTTAAGTTTGTTAGATCCCTTTGTTAAGATGGCTTGAACAGAAGCTGAGATTAGCTATTTTAACCACACTGCTCATTTCTGCGAAAGAACGATTACTTAAATTTGAGTACGTCATCGATCATTTAAGATGCAATTGTACTAAAAGAAAAACGAGTATGTCCATGTACTCATTTTTAAACATATTTTTTTACAGTGTATAACTAATTTGATAAAAAAACAGATATGAAAATGATTTCTTAATGTGACAAATTAATTGAAAAATATTCCAAGGTTCTAATTTATATCTAACTGCACATAGAAATCCGGCTAATAATCATTTCTAAATGCCAAAGACATTTTCCAAGTGGTCATATATACGTAATATCATATCCTGTTCGGATATGTGATTTCCTGTCATTGAGAATTTTACACCCACTTCTTACAAAGTAATTAAGGGTCTTTATTTAGATGTCTTCCTATCAACATGCCACCATTAAGTTTAGTAAGATTCCTTTTGTTGGTTTTATTATTCACCAGCTGTATTCTGATTTCGTAAGTTTCTTCTTATTTTTTATTTATTACAGAATTGTTAATAATCGGTTGGTATATATTGTCCTAAAGGAGCTAAATAATTGGCTATTAGCGTCTATTCGAAATCTATTGGGATGTAAAAGACCCGGGAATATTGTTTTGCCATTTTGAATCACGGTTCGATATTGAAGCACTGTTTCGTAATTATTAGATATGTGAGATATGAATATATATGAAATAAACAGTTTTGACGAAGATGCTCTTAAAGTTTAAAGTGAAGAAAAGCTATAAGGAACAATTAATAAACTTTAATATTCTTCAGAACCCTGAGTGAAGTGAATTGACATGGCAAGAGATGAGCGAATGGTCTCTGGATAGGTAAAATTTATATTTAAACAAGGGAAAAAAAAGGAAAATTTAGGGATTATTAGCTTGGGGTTTCGTGGACAGGAAAATCCTGTCGACTTTTTGAGATGTACGAAGTAGACGACGGAGTGTTTAGGTTTAAAAGATAAAAAAGAGCCATAGTTAACAACTAATTAATTCTAATATTCTTCTGTAGAAATGCAGTAGTCATCAGAACTGCATGGGACTGGATTGCCCAATGGAATGAAATAATATGCAATTGTGAATTGGAAACAGAAAGCTTTTGGTGGTTAGGAAAAATGTTTCAAGGGACGGAATATAAATTGAAGTGAAATATTTATAGGTGTGAATTAACAGGGGATGGAATTTTAAGAAATCAAATGGACTGGTTATAAATGAAGACGGTGAAATAAAAAGGGGTTTAAAAGAGGGTGGACACATATCTTTCATATATACAAACTTTACGTATTTGATTTGGTTCTTTTTCGCTGTAAAAATGGTTACTTAAGAAAATGAATATTATAAAACTGTATTGTCAGATCCGTTTTACGTTTTTCCATTCGATTTTATTATGATGAAAGCACACTGGAACTGCACAGCCATTTTATTTTCGAGCGTTCAGGATCTATCCAAAGGAAGCGATTAAGGAATCAACAAATATTCTGCAAATTAAACTGTGGAATTCAGTAGAATTTAAAAAAAAATAACGATTCTGTATGTGCTAATCATGCAGAATCTTAACGATTGTCAGTAGATCTTCCAAGATTAACATATAATGTGGTTTCTACACATCCCTGACTTTTTAAATTTATTAATTCCAAGTAGATGTTTCTAAATCGCCCATTGGTTAAAGGTGAAACACTTTCCCCCACATAAAATAGGTGTTTGAATCTAAATATTTTTGTAATATTTATTCCCTAATATAATGGTTCTGAAAGATATAATTTTAATAACTTTTATTATCAAAGTCAAACAAACTGATTGGCTCTTCAATATAAAAAATGAGTACTGAAAATTAAGAAATTATTTTATATATTTTGATTATTTTCTTTGCTTATACCAAGATAGGCTATGTTGCCGGAATTGAAGCCAAAACGTCTTTGCTTCATATGATTCTGTCCTCTAATCAATAATGGGTGGTTTAAGCTATTACTAAACTGATTCATTCCAACACTATAACTGGATCAGGGCATCAGTGGCAGACTTAATAGCTTGTTTCTCTTGCTTAAGTTGGCCGATAAATTACTATTTCTATATAATCTTCTGAAATGACGATTCAAGTAAAACTCTTTTGGTCGTGCTCCGACACAACCACATACGATTCAAATATAAATGCAATATATCCGTGACTTTGAATAAGAAAGACCTATATCAATTTTATCATTTAAAAAAAAATTATTTTGAATATCTCAAATTCAAACTTCTAAATGAAATAGTTACCAATGCCATCAGGCTTTCTCTACTGACCCTTCAAATCAAACAATCCTTTGATTTCCATAACTCCGAAACACAGCTAAGCTTCAAACTTTAAAGCCTTTTTCTCAAAACTGTCAATCATGGCATTAGTCCTTCTTGATCCAAGTTACATATATTAAACTGTGTTCCATCAAAAATTTGACGGGAGCTTATATACACTGTTAAAATTAGGTACTCGAAAATAATAAAATGTACTCTATTGAGTACATTCGATGCTTATAATGGCTCCGAATTCATAAGTTTTAGTTTTGAAATAGATATGTACTCGAAAAAGAGTACAGCGTGTAAAAATAACTTATGAGTGACGTATGGAACTCTAAGTAGATGCTTGCCTAGATAGGCTACCTTCATAAATCACTTACAATAAATATCGACAATTACAACCAAGTCTTACCAGATCCTCAGCACCGCAATTTTGTATAGTAATCCGTTGGCGACGTTATGAAATTATAAACAGAAGAAATGTTAAAAAAGTTGTTCTAAAAGAATGGGAAGTAAGATAATTAGGTTGCAATAACTCATTTTAAATTTAAGCAATCGGCATAAAATAATGTGGAAAACCATCTTCTGAACAACTATTATAAGTTTGTCACGTTTCATTAAGATCGCTTGAACAGAAAAACTTAAATTTGAGTATGTCATCACTACGATGCAATTATACTTAAAGAAACACGATTAGGTTCAAGTTCTCATTTTTAAGTACTTTTTTTTTTACAATGGACAAGAATTTGAGAATCACTCGAGATTTCTTTTTATCTTCGACATAGTTATGGTAAAGGAGGTAGAGGAGGTGGAGGCAGCCGAGGAGGTGGAAGAAGTAGTGGAGGTGGCTGGGGTAGAAGTTCCAGCAGCCGTTCTTCCGCTGCCAGCAGAAGCGCTGCTTCTTCGTACAGCAAGAGCTCGTCGTCGCCAAGTAAAAGTTCTTCTTCTTCAAGCTCTTCATCAGGTAGTGCTTCCTCATTCTCCTTCAAGCGACCGAGCTCAACCAACACCACCTCAAGAGAGTGGACACAGAGTATATAGCTACGCGTACAGAGGTCTCACTCCCATTGACCGCCTATACAATTTTCCTAGCATGGAACTACGCATAGACGGTGGCGCACCGGTGGTAGATATCGGAACTATGCCTAGCAGCGTAAAAATAAAAAAAAAAGCAGTAGAGCGGGTTCGAACCAGGGACCTTTCGGGTGGAAAACGCGTGCTTTACCTCGCGGCCGTAGGGTCTTGCGAAATTTCGTCGCATATTATATTGAATATGTAAAAACTTTTATATTATAAACAATTTTGATTCGTTGGAAAAAATTAAAAAAGGAATATTTCTTTTTATTATAAGATTGTCAACTATCTTTGTAATTACAATTTTATTTTTTAATTAAGTTTTTTAACATTAAATAAATATTTATTATATATTTATATTTAAATAAATCTTTAATTGGATTTAAATTTTAATAATTAATTTTGAAAAAAAATAATAAGTTGTTTTTAACGTATGTACAAAAAATAAATCGTTAGTTGAAATATAAATTTCGAATAAAATTTGCTGTAAATGATATTTTTTAATAATTTCTGAAAAAATTAAAATATTGGTTCAATGAATATTTTTTTTTAATTCAACGTATGTTTAATTACAATTAATATTTTAAAATTAAAGTTGAGTAAAAATATATACGTATGTAACGACATTATTTTTTCCAAGAACAATTTGCTGAATAAAATAAAATGTTGATTTAAGGAAATTATATAAAAAGGAATCTTCCTAAATAAATTTTTGAAAGAATTAATTTTTTAACGTGTTTAATTAAAATAATTAAACAAATAATTGTAGTACCACACATTTAATTTTATTTCGAAAGAAAATAAAAATTAAATGAAATAATAAATATTAAAAAAATATTTGAATAATGACGAATGCTCTAAGTAATTGTGTGAAGATATTCAAAACTTTAAACAAATATTTACTTACAATTATTTTTAAAAAAATAATAATTTAGAATTAACTTACATAAACATATAAGCTGCAAATTTCAATAAATCGACAAAATAAAATGTTCATTAAAAATAACTTTAAAAAACAATAATTTTGATTAAAATTAATTTTAAATGAAATTGCACAGACATCAGTTACAAATTTCATTTTAATTACAAAGAAATAAATTTGAATAAAATTAAAACTTTTAAATAAAGTTTTGATTAATGACCAATGTTCTAAGTAAATTTCTGAAGATTTTAAATTTTTTAAATAAATTTTAACGTACAATTATTAAAAAAAAAATTGCAAGTAAACATTATTATTAAACATTTTTACTAAACATTATTTTATTAACACAATTATTATTATTTTTTAAAAAATAATTTAGAATTAATAACATATGCATAAACTACAAATTACAAGTCTGCAAAATAGAATGTTCATTAAGATAAAAAAAAACTGTCAAATAAAAATTTTATTAAAATTAAATTCCAAAATAAATGTTTGAAAAACTTAAAAATATTTATACAAATATATATTTATAATGACTTTTTTAAAATTAATTTTGAATACCCATTCATTTAATCAAATAAACATTCTAATAAATCATAAATTTCAATTTCTATTAAAAAAAAGCTAAATACTTAAAGTTGAAAATTATTACTTTCTTAAACCTACTTTCGTTATTTTATATATTACATTTTTTATTATGAAGTGTTAAGTTGAATTTATTGATTTCGTGTTTCTTCATAACAATAGGTAACTACAAAATAATTTCGGGTTTCTTTTCTATAATCCGTCAAGAAATACAAATAATTATCCTTTTTACAAATAATACCCTTCAATAAAAGCAATATCGGCAATTTATAATCTCTAATTCAGCCAAAACGCTTTAAAAATAATTTGACACATAGCAAATTTGCCGTGTCATAACGTGCGAGAAACTAATTTCAGGTGGGGTTTAGTTCCAATATCTCTCACTGGCGCGCTGTCGGCGTTTCTACAAAATGCTTGAGTGGAACCTCTGTACGCGTAGCTATATACTCTGTGAGAGTGGACAAGGTCTTTTCACTCCTCGTTCGACGTCATCAGAAGAAGTGATAGAAACAGGTTTTTACCTTCTTTCGGCCAATGAACGATGACGAAAGAAGACAAAAACCGGTTTCTATCACTTCTTATAATGAGGAGGGAAAAGGCCTTGTCCACTCTCTTGAGGTGGTGTTGGTTCAACCAGCTCAAAAAATCACGCTTCCCTCAGCTTAGGCAACACCACCTAAAGAGAGTGAGCAAGGCCTTTTCACTCCTTATTGTAAGAAGTGATAGAAATCGATTCTTGTCTTCTTTCGTCGTCGTTCATTGGCCGAAAGGAGGTAACAACCGGTTTCTGTCATTTTTTATAATGACGTCGAACGAGGAGTGAAAAGACCTAGTCCACTCTCTTTAGGTGGTATGGACGAGTAGAATGACCACGCCTACAGTGACGTCAGAGCTAGTTTGTTTGTGGGATAGCGTTAGAATTTCACTCAAAACTACTAATACATTGAAAAGCTCGATGATATTTTTTAAAATATGATGTTAAAACACAAGTTAAACGTAATTAATGCAAAATTTTAATATAAAAAAAGCGATATTATTGTTTGTTTACCAGTAATCGGCAACTTACGTGCTCGAAATCCCACAAACAAAGCTAAACTCCGCCCCGTCCTAGTTGTCCACGGCAAGTATGTATAAATAAGAATTGAAACGATTTTTATGTTCAAAGGTAATAGTTCGCATATTACAATTTTGAAAAAGACACATCGATGCCTTTTTGAGATACGGTCAGCACAGAGGAAAGAAAAAAGGTAGAGATGCTTTGGCGAGATTTCACGGGAAGTAAGATAGCAACCTTAAAGTAGGTACAAACAAACCCATCTGGTAGAGCGTTTTGAACGAAGATTGCATTATTTTATACACGAATTTTAAAGTGTTGTAGCGTTTGTTGAGTAAAACCAAAGCATACTTGTTAACTTCGATTTATTTTGCACAGAAGGCAAGAACAGAACAGAGCATTACGAAGAACTAACAGAACAGCAGTAAAACAGAATACAGAATCTGGACGATCTGTCCAGTCGTTTAAATAATAAAGCATACATGCCGCCCTCTCGTGGTGGCGGTTAGAAACCTGGATTTACATAATCTCTCCTCCCTCGCGGCAGCAATGCTTAATATGACGTAAGCATCACTGTCGCGCAAAGGAAAGATCATGCAAACCCATGAGGGAACATACTCCCCCCCAATTTTTAATATTTTAGAAATAATTAATTTATGAAAATTAAAAATTAGACAATTTTATGCAATTAGTAATATTGCGTTTGAACAGTCCTTTGAGAGTTTTCAGTTGTACAACTCGTACAACGCCATCGTCTCCAGGGAAGACTTTGATCACTTTCGCCAAAGGCCAGATGCCTGGTGGAAGATTGGTCTCCTTCAGCAATACGATGTCCCCGATAGACAGGTTCTCCTCACGTCCTCTCCAGCGTGATCTTTGTTGTAGGGTATTCAAATACTCCTTATGCCAGCGATTCCAAAAGGACTTGAAAAGATTCTGCAACAGGTTCCAACGGGTCAAATGACTGGTTACAACATCTGACTGGTCTGGAAGGGAAGTAATTAGCTCACCTACAAGAAAATGAGAAGGAGTTAAAACATGAATTGAGTCAATATCCCCTTCGCTAACTGGAGACAGAGGTCTGGAGTTCAGCACCGCTTCGATCTGAGTGACCAAAGTGGTCAATTCTTCGAATGTTAGTAGGGTGGTACCCATCAGTCTCTTCAGGTGGTACTTAGTGGCTTTCACTCCACCTTCCCACAACCCGCCGAAATGCGGAGAATAAGGTGGGATCATGTGAAAAGAAATATTATGTTCATTGAAAAAATGTGCGACAGATTCACAATTGATCAAAGAGTGAAGTTCTTTAAGTTCATTCAGTTTGTTACGTGCGCCTATGAACGTGGTGGAATTGTCACAATAAATGTTTGCAGGAGCTCCTCTGCGAGCTGAAAATCTTCGAAGAGCAGCTATAAATGCATCAGCAGTCAAATCACTAACTACTTCGAGATGCAGAGCTTTTGTAGAGAAACAGATAAAAAGTGCAATATAAGCCTTGGATGTTTTAACGCTTCTACCTCTACCTTTGGTCTTTATTGTAATTGGTCCAGCGTAATCTACTCCACTGTTGATGAATGGTCGACCCATCTTGACTCTAGGTTCTGGCAAATCGCCCATCATCTGAGGTTTAGAGGAACTTCGATACCTGAAACAAACTAAGCATTTATTTACACAACGGCGTATCAACTTCTTTCCGCCAATTATCCAATAAATTTGCCTCAGAATATTAGATAACAAAGTGGGACCAGCATGTAGATGTTTTATGTGAAAGTCTTTAATCAGCAAAGAAGCTATTGAATGTTCTGAAGGAATTATAACAGGGTGTTTTGCTGAATAATTTAAGTCCGATCTGACAATCCTTCCTTTTACACGCAATAAACCTTCGCTGTCTAAAAAGGGAGTCAGTGAAACTAATTTGCTTCTTCGCGGTAAATCTAATCCTTTTTTTACACAATCGATCTCTTGTCCGAAATGTAGGTTCTGCACCCAAGTAAGAACCGAGGTTTTCACGCGCTCTATCTCCGAAGAAAGTAGAGGTTGGAAGTGGCAGATTGTTTTAGGGTCATTCGCCTTTGTGATTTTACAGTTGTTTAAAAATCGTTTGCAGTATGCAATAATGCGAATTATTTTCGTAATCGAGGAAAACCTTTCAAACAAGTTTTCAAACGTGTCATTAGTAGAACTTATGTGAAAGTTAAAGAGGGGATCCTTTCTTTTTTCTTTTAGTACATCTGATGTTTGATCTTCTACGAAACTATCTTTTGGAAGATTTTCAGTGCTGTGTAGAAATTTAGGACCTCTTAACCACAAATCGCACTGTGACAGTTTATTCGGTTGCAGTCCGCGTGATGCGATATCAGCCGGATTTAGACGGGAAGGGACATGGTTCCATTCTAGGTTTGGGAGGGTTTCTAGTATATCCGCTGTGCGGTTTGCTACAAATGTCTTCCATTTTCGAGGATGCGAAGACAGCCAGGATAAAACTACTTTAGAATCAGTGTAAGCAAACAGTTTGACATTAGGATGCTTTAGAGATTTTAGCACAACCTTGAAAAGCTTAGTCAATAGATGTGCGCCGCATAGTTCGAGCTTGGGAATGGATATTTGTTTGATTGGTGCTACCCTAGCTTTAGCTACGAGCATTTCAACTTTGACCTCGTTGTTGCGCTTTTGTTGACAATAAATTATGGCTGAATATGCCAATTCTGAAGCATCGCAAAATCCTACCAGATTTAAGGGATCTATTAAATTTGCGACAAATCGGGGTACTTTTACCTCCGAAATACACTTAAAGTTATCTTGAAATTCACGCCAGGATTTAGCCAATTTTTCGGGAATTTCACTGTCCCAATCACCTTTAGCCATCCACAAGCGTTGAAAGAATATTTTAATAAGAATTGTACTAGCTGTGAGAATGCCTAGGGGGTCAAAGATTTTAGATGCACAAGAAAGAATTTTTCGTTTGGTTAACGGAGGGTTAACCTCTAGTAGACCTTCAAACCTAAACGAATCAGTGTTCGAGTTCCATAAAATACCTAAAACCTTGTCTTCACCTCTGGGCCATTGAAAGTCCTCCAAATGGGATTCTTGACCCAATTTGGTTAAGAACTCTTCCTTATTGGACTTCCATTTTCGTAAATGAAATCCTCTTGATTCGAGTATAGATGAAAGTTCTGTACATACCGTGACGGCTTCGTGCACGTTGCTTGCTCCCGCTAGAAGATCATCCATGTAGAATCGTTCTTCTATTAACTGGGCAGCTACAGGAGAAGTAGAATATGCATCCATTGAAACTTGCTTCAGACACCTAGTGGCAAGGAAAGCTGAAGAAGATAAACCATATGTTACAGTCTTTAATTTATATTCGTGTATTGGGCTTTTAGAATCATAGCGCCACAAAATTCTCTGGTAATTTTGGTCTTCCGGATGTACTTCGATTTGACGGTACATCTTTTCTATGTCAGCCGTAAATGCTATTTCGTGCAACCTGAAACGAAGCAAGGTAATGAATAAATCAGGTTGTTGCTTAGCACCCACACCCAAAATTGAATTCAAAGAAACGGAATTGCTTGTTTTACAACTTGCATCAAAAACTACTCTTAGTGCACTAGTGGAGCTGGTAGGTTTTAAAACACAGTGATGAGCTAAGAAATATTTATTTTCATCTGAAATATATGTAGAAGGCTCAGCTATCTGTAGGTGATTTAATCCTTCGTACTCCCTCATGAAATCCTTATAATGCAATTCTAAATCTGAATTTAGAGCGAATTTTCTTTCCATACCTTTTAGTCTGGATTGTGCAGTTGAATAAGAATTCCCCAATTTTAAATCACTACGATAAAAAGGTAAGCGTACTGCAAATCTTCCGTTCGCATTTACAGTATAATTTTCTTTAAAGTGATTTTCACAAAAATCTTCCTCTTCATTCAGAGGGTTAATTTTATCAATAGGAATATTTTCTATTTCCCAAAACCTTTTGAGTTCCTGATCCACATTTTGACCCGAAATTGCATAACAAACAGTGGATAAAGCTGGTGTGTTAGCTACGGAGCTTTTTCCAGAAATTATCCAGCCGAATTTAGAATTTTGAGCAATGAGTGTGGTGGATTGATTTACTATTTGCCCTGGGAGAATAATTGATAAGAAATAATCAGCTCCAATTATTAAATCAATATTTCCAGGAGTCATAAAAGCTGGATCTGCCAATTGAATATTGAGCAAGTGTGGCAAGTTTTGAACGTCTACTGCCGCAGAGGGTAGCGGAGCAGTTAATTTGTTCAAAACATATGCTTCCATTGAAACTTTTAAGTTTGCATCATATTTTGATGACACTAGCAAAGAGACTGGACCTTTTGTAATCCCAGCCTTTGAATCGGCCAGCCCAATTACTGATAATCTAGCGTTTCTTCTTTTTAAACCCAATCGTTTAACAAATTCTTCAGAGATGAAAGTTTGTTCACTCCCTGAATCAAACATAATTCTCGCGACTTGGTTTTTCTGCGAAGAGTCGCGAACAAAAACCGAAGCTGTTGGTAGCAATCCTTGACCTTGACCTTTACCTACTTGCGCTGAGTGAAGCGATAAAGCAGGTGCAGCTACCGAATGATTCGACACCGAATTTTGCATTTCGGACTCGTTGCTCACGGGTGTCGATAAATTGTGAGTAAAGGTGGTTTGGTGCAATAAGGTATTGTGCCTTTCTTTACATGACTGACAGACAAAGGTGGAAGGGCAATTTCTAACCGAGTGCTTGTCAGATAGACAATTGAAACAAAGTCCTTTGCGTTGCACAAAGTTTTTACGAGCGACTACATCTAGATCTTTAAACTTTACGCATTTGAACAAATAATGATTTCCTTTACAAAATAAACACTTAGTATTAAGATTAGATGAATCTCTTTGGGTTCTAGGTTTATTGAAGACTTTCTCTTCTTTATTTCTAGGGATTGAGATTTCTAAAGCATAGCTACGATTGTTTAGAAATTCAATGAACGAGTCTATGGTAGGAAAATCCTCATTGGCTTTTTTTTCCGCCCATATCTGACGAGTTTCTTGGTCGACCTTTTCGAGTAGCAGGTGTATTAACCAAGGATCGCGGGAATCCGCTTTTTCGTGCAACGACTTTAACCCTCGAATGACGACGTCTGAAGTGTCCGCCAGTTTACGTAAAGCACTTTCGGTCGCATTGGTTATTTTTGGTTGCGAAAGAAAAGTTGTAATTAGGGACGTTACAATTTTCTTTTTCTTATCGTATCTTTCTAAGATTTTGTTCCATGCTGCGTCATAACTTGATTCAGCCATGGGCAAGTGTCGAATCAACGTGGCTGGCGTTTCAGCCAACAAACCCTTTAAATACTGGAATTTTTGAATCTTAGTTATGTTGGTGTTGTCGTGAACCACCGCACAAAATAAGTCCTTAAAGGAAGGCCATTCTAAAAAATCCCCAGTGAATATTGGGATGTTTAATCTCGGCATTTTGATATCCGCGATTGAGCGTTGACTGATATTTAGAATTTGAGATTCTAACTGATTTTGTCGCAAGGACATATCCGTTACACTGTCCGTTGTGTGTGGATGATAGCTGTTTATTAGCTTACGTAAAGCTGCTTTAGTTTCAAAAAACTTAGTTTCAAATTCTGCCAAACCCGACGATTCTTCGGGAAGTGCAGAATCGTGTTCGTTAAAGCTTGTCCAAATATCGTCTAATTTTTCTAAACGGACTTTTAACTCTTCTAAATCATCTTCTATAACTTCACCGTCTAAGGTTTCAACGAAGTTTGCGATCCGCGTTAGTGAAGCTTTTTCTCGGCCGCGCAGTCTAATGGTTTCGCTATCGTCAGCCATTTTAGAAAACGGCAGCGGTTTGAAAAGAATCAAATTGCACTTATCTGGATCGGTATTCCTTGAAGATCTCGTCGGTGCCTCCAAATTATGTAGCGTTTGTTGAGTAAAACCAAAGCATACTTGTTAACTTCGATTTATTTTGCACAGAAGGCAAGAACAGAACAGAGCATTACGAAGAACTAACAGAACAGCAGTAAAACAGAATACAGAATCTGGACGATCTGTCCAGTCGTTTAAATAATAAAGCATACATGCCGCCCTCTCGTGGTGGCGGTTAGAAACCTGGATTTACATAATCTCTCCTCCCTCGCGGCAGCAATGCTTAATATGACGTAAGCATCACTGTCGCGCAAAGGAAAGATCATGCAAACCCATGAGGGAACAAGTGTAAATACTGAAAATATAACCGTTTGTGCAGTTGTGAGATGCAGTAGATATTCCAAATCAATAAAGAAGGCTATTATTGCCACTTCATAGGTAAATTGAATTATAACATAAATTATCGCCAAATACTGGTACAATGTAGTGATTTGGAATAGCGCCAAATACTTCGCCCTATTTTTTAAGGGATTGCTTGTACTTCCCATTTCAAACCGGTTTTTTACTTGATCGCACCTCTATCTTCTTCTTTCTCCGTGCTGGTGAAAGACATTCCACTAATGTTTTAGGAGAGTTATTTGAAAGTTTGTAGTCTTATTCTGAGGAAGATAAAATAATTTCCGGTGGATTCTGCCATTTGAATCGGTTAATGCTCAAACGGGTACAATCTAATAAGTTTAAAATCGAGTTAGCATTGGTTTGGTTCCCTGGAGGTCTGTTTCACAAATTTACACTCAAACGGAATCGTTCCCATCATTCCCAGGTTCTATGTCCACTCATCGATTCCACGATCATAACACATCCATTCAAGTTGCTAATTGGAAGTATATTCTTTGAAGTAGACCAACAGTACAACTGCCTTCATAAACAGCTTTTATAATGGAGATAAATTGGCCATGAAAGTAGCCAAATTAGAGTACATTAAAATAAACTTTCTTCTACCTTTCCGGTTCAGTTTAAGAGTTTAACAATGACATTTATATATGGCCACCACTGAAAATGAGACCGAGGATAATTTACTTATGAATTGATTTAGAATCAATGTATCTCATTTAAATGTTGACATATCGTCGCCTCATTGCAACAGTAGGATATGAGCAAAAACAGAGTTGTGTATAAAATTGATTTTAAAATTTGCTGTTTTTTCAATGCTGAATATCTAAGGCTGTAGTTCAGGGATTTCAAAGAAGACATAAAAATGTCCGAGTGTTCCACTAAATAAAAGCACATTTGGAAATATTAGCAAGACCGAAAACTCATTTTCGTTTTTTCTTAGATGTCTCACTGTTGCTCTGAGGCGACGATATGTTTATGTCCACAATTTTTTGTTCCAGTCTAAAAAACTTCGAACAAATTTTAAAGGGCGAAACAAAAAATCTATATTTTTTGAGAGTATGAAAATGTTGACTTCAACAATACAGCTTATACTTAAAAATATCCATTCCAATATTTTAAAAAGTATAGGTGCAGGATATATTTTCTTTTAAATTTGCTCAAAACAAGTTTAGGTGGACTAAGCACATTTTAGCATTAGCCGATTCAATAGTCCTTTTTCTTTTAGGTACTATACAGATTGAAATTTGAGAATTCAAATGAACCTTTAGTCTCAAAATCATGAAAACTGCACTGAACACTTCTGTGCGCTAAACGCCTTTTTCAATATGTGTCAGGGCTCGAAATAAGCCACGGTAATGTGAATTAAATTTGCATGCATGCCCCTTAAATTAGGAGCGTGCATGCAAAATCCTTTAAATTACCACAAACTAATACTTATAAAACTAACAGTAATATATTTTTTAATTATGTGATTTCAAACTTTTTTTAAGTTGGTTCACTTTTTTTTAATTCTATTTTTTTTATGTGATTATGTCTATAAAATCGGTATGGAGTCCGCACAGAGTCGTACATTAACTAACGACACATGTTAAATCCTTATAGATCTATGTGAAATTATCTTATAGGGATAAATGGTATACCATCGTGTGGAGTAAAGTGACACATTTCAGAAAGGCTAATTATTAATAGACTCCCCCTTTTGAACTTAGTACTGCGTAAGGACTAAAAATATTCACGAATCAAACCTTACGGTTCGGTATGGCTAGTACCAACCCGATTTTTACTTATAAAAAGACTACACATGAATAACTTTATAATGTATTTTATTTAAATATAGATTGTTCGCTCTGCAGTAATAAAAGAATAATCGGAATAGCATATAATAAATAAAAAAAAATATTGATGCTTTATTAAAAAAAATAATCCGATACATAATCTTAAGTTAGAACATTCCATATCAAACAAAATATTATCAAACCAGGACAATTAAAATTGGCGAAATTGGCGCTGCAAGTTGAATAAAAATAGTTTTTACTTCTGTCGGCCTTTCAGTAAAAGTTGATTAGAACTAATAATGTACAGAGCCGAATTACAAGACAATATTGTCTTATCAATTGTTACTGTGTGTGCCAAAATTATCTATTTTATAATAAACGCAGACATTAAATAGTGATTAAAAATATATGTTTATTACTTCATAATATATTCTTAATATAATACTTTTAGTATATGTAAACTACTTTTGATTAATATTAATTTTTATAGGAGGTGTCCAGTCTGCAAACTATCCCAGACAACAATACCATCAGAAACCGTTAACGCCTTCTGCAACAGGCATTCAAAACGCCAATTATCCAAGACAACCGATTTCTTCCAATTCTTTTACATCTTCCCATGGCTCATTTTCACAAGGAGGTACTTCAAATGCCAATTATCCAAGACCACAAATTTCTTCCAATCCTTTTTCTTCCAATCCTTTTCTACATTCGCAAATATCATCTTCACAAGGAGGCATTTCAAATGCCAATTACCCCAGACAACAAATTTCTTCTAATCCCTTTTCTTTCAATCCTTCTCTACCTTCGCAAAGCTCATCTTCACAAGGAATAATTCCAATCGCCAATTACCCCAGACAACCAATTGCTTCCAATCCTTTTTCTTTCAATCCTTCTCTACCTTCGCAAAGCTCATCTTCACAAGGAATTATTTCAAACGCCAATTACCCCAGACAACCAATTGCTTCCAATCCCTTTTCTTTCAATCCTTCTCTACCTTCGCAAAGCTCATCTTCGCAAGGAATTATTTCAAACGCCAATTACCCCAGACAACCAATTGCTTCCAATCCTTTTTCTTTCAATCCTTCTCTACCTTCGCAAAGCTCATCTTCACAAGGAATTATTTCAAACGCCAATTACCCCAGACAACCAATTGCTTCCAATCCTTTTTCTTTCAATCCTTCTCTACCTTCGCAAAGCTCATCTTCACATGGAATTATTCCAATCGCCAATTACCCCAGGCAACCAATTGCTTCCAATCCTTTTTCTTTCAATCCTTCTCTACCTTCGCAAAGCTCATCTTCACATGGAATTATTCCAATCGCCAATTACCCCAGGCAACCAATTGCTTCCAATCCTTTTCTATCGTCTCATAGCTCATTATCACATCGAGGCATTCCAAATGTCAATTTACCCAGACAACCGATTTCTTCCAATCCTGTTATACCTTTCCAAAGCTCATCGTCACAAGGAATTCTTCCAAACGCCAATTATCCTAGACTAACTCCTAAAACATTTGGAAGTTCTCCATTACAAGGTCTTCCAACAGTCAATTTTCCCAGGCAAAAAATCTCACCCAATCTGGCTGTACCCAGAGAAAGATCTACAATTCAGGTGCAACCGAGCAGAACATCAAGTTTCTATAATCGTCCTCCAAACAGTTTTCCCAATCCAAACTATCCAAGGCAACCACACATGCCCACGCAAATTCTGGGGAGCGGTGTATGGAACCCTAAGTCTGGAATGTCAGCTCCCGTGTACATGAACTATGGAGGATTGCCGACAGGGGCAAACATGTACACAAAGCCCCTGAAGAAAAAAGGCTTCCTCGGTTCTCTTGTCTCCTTGGGCAGCAAAGGCAAACCGTACAAGCCCAAGCACTACGGATCGTACCCGAGCCCTTATGGGATGGGTGGGGGCCTGCCATCAAACGTATTGGGAAATTTCATGGGCAGCAAAGGCAGCAAAACAGCCATGTATACAATTCTGCCCTACATGGCGGCAAGGAAGTCATCGAAGATATTCAAGCCCAAATTTAGGTTTTACAACTACAGACCTGTTCACTATCATTCCCATGGATACCATTCTCATTTCCACGATACGGAATACGCTAACGTGCGTTATGATGTCTACAACAATGATTATGGTGAGTTTATTATCTATATATGGGCTTTCTAGTTTCAAAACGAAGTAAATCCACATTTTTTGGGGGGAAAAATTGTTTATTTAAAGTACTTTTCACTAGTTTTCAATGCACTACAACACCTTGCAAAACGGTACTGACCAAAAGTGTCTGAATCCAGTCTAAAATGCACAACACCTTGAAATGCACTACAGCACCTTGCAAAACGGCATTGACCAAAAGTGTCTGAATCCAGTCTAAAATGCACAACACCTTTCAAAACGGTATTGACCAAAAGTGTCTGAATCCAGTCTAAAATGCACAACACCTTGCAAAACGGCATTGACCAAAAGTGTCTGAATCCAGTCTAAAAATGCATTGAAAGTTATTGGTTTAAATCTAAAATCACGTGGCTTCAAATTGATTTTGGTGTCTCCTGCAAAATTTATGATAACTGATCTACCTGAGTTTAAAAATAGGCGGCTCATATGTAAAGAAGAGTGCATGTGGCTTTGTTTTTTATGGAAATCTACAGTTTTATTGCGAGCTTAATGAAATTTTACACACTTGACCTTTAAAACAAGAAGGTCTACATGAGATTTCGAAAAATCAACCCGATTCCCCCTTTCCCACCTCTTAAAGCATAAGTGACTTCTTAGTAAATCCTAATTGAAATAATGCAATATTTCAACATTGTCATTGTAACAATGCAACATTGCATCGTTGTAACATTTATAATTACGTAACAATTTAATCTATAAATTTGCAAACTTAAACATCAAAACAAGAGAAGGTCACTGTCTACATGAGATTTCGAAAAACCACCCCCATTCTCCTTCCCACCCTTTAAAGTAGGTGAGACTTTTTACTAAAACCGCCAGATAGCGCCACGTTGCAGAAATGGGCCAACACTCTGCGTAACGCCAGATACACTTTATCTAGTATTTATTAAACCAGTTAAATACTAGCCTTATTTTGGTAGAAAAACTTATTAAGGCTTGTCATTTGAGGCTGTTTTGAGAAAATTTGATTTTTCTTAATGGTTAACAAGGTATCATTAAAGAATGTTAATCTAAGTTTTTAGTTTTGAAGCACACGCATTGTTAATTTGGGGAGTTTTCTTAACAACAGTTTACATTCGTTACTATGCAGGCACATTAAAATAAACAAGGGGGCTCTGCCCTCCACTCGCTAGCGCTTGCAAACTCTCGGAGAATTTCTACGCAATCCCAGTTGGTGTGCGTCGCAAACCAATTCTCGCTTAGTTCACATTAATTCCATACTTTTATGAATTCAGCCCGTTTGGCAAAGTCATTTTACTGTTGTTCAAATTTTGAAATGTAGATTGGCGCCACGATGAAACTTTATTGTTTTTTAACACGTTCACGCAGGCGCCGATTTTAATTTGTTTTTCTGTGAGGCGGCGCTCAAATTAATGCCGCGCTTCATCTGGCGGCGCGCGATTTTTGCCTGATCACACCTGCACACTATTTCATCACACTATTTCATCATCAAAAATAATAAATAATGATGTTATAAATAGAGCAATGTAGAATTATTATGTTAATTTTGTAGAATTTGAGTTATATTTAAAATACTGTATTATTATGTTTATGTTATTGAACAAAACTTATGTTTATGATACGTTATTAATTATAATTGTAATTAAAAATAAATATTTTTTAATGAAAATACGTTAAATTTTTATTATTTTAATTGTCAGCGTCTAATAGCAAAATCTAGTGCGTACCACCGGTGGTACGCGGCCGCCCGATGAGACAATCTAACGCGGGCCACCGGTGCCCCGCGCCGGCGTGAACGTGTTAAAACGTAATAAACCAATTAATTGCTTAATATTTTATAGGTTTGGTACAACTACCATTCACGTCCTTTCAAATGACACCTTGATCATAAAAATTAGTTATATAGTTTAGGAGAAGTGACTGTGATAATATACGGGTCTTGCCTGTCAAATATGTAGATTATTAAAATAAAAAAAAAGACTTGGTTTGACTTTGGAAATGAAAAATGCTTTTTCACCAAATCCACAAAATATTATAAACCTCAAATGACTTCATTAACGAATTTCAAATTGCTATTTGAACTTCATATTTAAAATTTATCATACAAGTCAAGAAAAAATTAATTTATAATACTAATGCATGCTTTTGTTATCTAATCAAATTGACCATTATAAATGCAATATATTGCTTTCATTATGAACTTATAAATAATATTGCACAATTATATACTTATTATATGTTTATTTTACAGTTGGTAGATGCAATCGACCCATAAATCCTGGTCATGCAAACATTGTATGCAATTCAACTCATAATCAAGTGTAAGTCACTTAAGCGGACACATTATCCAAACACAATTTTCACATTTTCGATTTTCTGTATTTGCTACAATTATAGTTTGGAATTTTCTAAATATGTTTGCAAAATTCTGTAACTTTTTAGATTGAGTTATTTGAATATTTTTACTGGATGAGGTATGATTTTCAAGGAAAGAAAACTTCAAATCTTTTGGGTTTTTTCTAAGTGTTTGGTTTTCTTTAATATTAAATTTTTTGAAACTCTAAAACGTTTTTTATTATTGGAGAAATGTGTAATTTGTTAAGTTGTTGTTTGTAAAATATACGTATAATATCAATTAGTATGCCAATTAGTTCGGTGAATATTAGTCTTTTTAATCACTAAATTAAAAGAATAATTGAGCTTTTAGAAACAAAATTCTGTTATGAATAACTATTTATGTAACAATCAAATGCACGTAGTATACTAATTTTTAATACCAATTCTTAAGTAATATAAGTTCAAAGGACCTAAGAAAAAATATAAATATTTAAAAAAAAAAAAGTCTTAACGTTAAGCTTGAAAAAAGTATACATTTTGAAAAAAAAAATACAAAAATTTACGAAATTTTTGTGCGAAATAATGTTTTTATACATACATTTAAATAATATCGTTAAAACTTTGATTTAAAAAGTCAAAATAAAAAAAAAATTTTAGATGATACCATATCCTCTTAACATACGTAGTTCTTAAATATTTCAGAAAAGCGTTTAGGAAAGCTAGTCGGTGAAAACTATACTCTTCTTTTATTTGGTTGCATTTTAACTAACTATTAATATTAAAAATAGTTTTATGAAATCAAACTCTTGAAGACAGATTTCTTTTAAATTTCTAAAACGCAAGAGTAACATGTGGATTCAAGTATCGTACTACAAATTAATCAGATTTATGATAAATATGAAGAACTTCGCTTATGGTAAATTTTTTACATAAAAACGTAACGCAATTATTTCAAAACTACAAAGTAAGAAAAAGATCTTTAATATATCTGTTAAACTCCCTTAAATTGTGCCACTCGTGATAAAAACGATATTTAAATACAAAATTAAACACAAAATCCATATTACAATACTTCGATCTCGTTTAGTTCTTAAAGTCGCCAAGGCCTGCCAAGTAATATTGTCGCATGATTGACATTTCCACAAATTACGTGGTTTCAATGATGCACACACGGAAATCAGGATTTTCATTCCTCTATTTGTATCATTACTCTATGTTACAACTTTGACATGCAATAAAACCTAAAAGAGATAAGATAGCTAAATTATGTTGATTTACTTGTTAATGTGACAGCAATACATGAAATTTTATTTATATACAGTTTTTTCCAAATCCATTAACGAACCATTCAACACACCATTTTAAAATCATTAGATCACCAATACACCATCTATCACTGAGCTTTCACCTAAGGATGGGTGTATGAAATTCCTCTATAAAATATTGACAGACAATAAAACCTAAAGGAAGTGAGATAGGTAAGATATGTTGCTTGTACATGTCACAGCAACACCGCATACAGATGGCACAGATACAGTTGGCAGATTTATAAACGTGTATTATTATTTTTAGTAAACTGCGTGCAAATAAAATTTCACGTGTTGTTGTTTGATGTGCAAGCACACATAACTTACCTATCTAGTTCCTTTTATATTTTACTAGCAAAAGTACCCGTTCTTCGCACGGAGATAAATAAAAAGAATAATGTGTTATAACTTGGTGATGGTTTAGCAAACGGTGCAGCATACTATAATCTCACCATGTACTTTCAATATAATTCTACATTTAATTATTAATGATCGCCATTAAAACATCGCATTTAAAAGGAAATATTCATTGGCACATTAAATGAAATATTTTCTAAATTATCAGTTGGTATCTGTGAAATTTTATTCTTTAATAATATTAAATAGAGTTGAAAATTCACAGTGAAACCAAGCTTCGTACATTAAAAAAAAATACTTGCATAAAATATTTTTCAAATAAATAAAATGGACGTTCGTACACAAATTACTTGCATTTTGGATGAATTGTTCTAAAAGTTCGATCTAAGATAATTAAATATAGTTACAATGAACATGTATAAAAAAATAGATAAAACAATTACAACATTTTAATACAATTCTAAACCATTTCCCTAAGATAATATTCTGGTTGTTTTAATTTTTGAATGGTTTCTTATTAGCAAAAAGCCCAATGTGCAGACGTTTTTCAATAATTAAATCAAACAAAACCTATGACGTAATTTTTATAGTGTTAATAACGACGAATTTTATTTTAAATTGCAAACGATATTTGCATCCATGTTAAGTCAATGGAATACTTTAAAATAGTTATAATATAAGAATGGAACATCGTCGAAACTTAAAAATTACCACAAAAAATGCCTAATTTTTCAAGTAAAGTGCTCTGTAAATTTCATAAAGCTACGTTTTGTAATTATTGAGTATTCCATGTAAAGATCGGCATTCTAAATGGTTTATAATTTTTTTATATTACATTTTCGCTTTTCTCCGTTGATTTTAATTGATTTTACTGTCGCCACTTAGAGAAACTTTGCCGACGTACGCTAAAAAAATGTCATAACATTCGAATGGAACATCGTAGTGACTTGAAATTAGTCACGTTAAAATTCTTATTTTTTTAACTAACTATTCTGTGAATTTCAAAGCTCTGTATTTTGTAGTTACGGAGTCTATAATATATTGACAAACCAACAAATAAACAAACACACATCCGGACAGATTTTGGAGATTTCAGCTTTATATATAAGACTAGCTGAAATGCCCGTTCTACGCACGGGAAGGAAATAAGTTACAAAATTGATACAAATACAATATTATAGCGAAATAAATATTTTCTTAATTTCTCACCCATCAAGGGGTACCACAGTGTTAAAAGTTCCAATTTGTAACGAAATTTTATTATCAAGATCCTGCAAGAACTGGAAAGATTGATAACATGGAGAAGTTGACTATACAATAACTTGGATATATGTATACCTTACTCCCGTTGATTAACATCCATATTTTAACCTTTAACTCATATATTGTTAATAATAATTATCTCCGAAAAACTTTTATTAGACACATATGTCAACATTTGTCGTTAAGTTTCAAAAATTGGCGAGAATATAAAAAGAAAAAAAAAGAAAATTATTTTAAAAGGTTCACCTGCCAAATTCAAGATTTTCATATTTTTTCTATTGAAGGCCTATCAATATGCAGAGGGGGGGGGGGGGGGGGGGGGGGGAAGCCACAACACTTTTTTTCGGATTTTACCCCCGCACTTTTTTAATATTGAACTTTTTAAAATAAAAAATATTCAGAATCAAATTTTTATTGCATTGCTAAACTAAATTTTGTTTAAAAAAAAATCGAAACCATATCCTACAGACAATGGACGCAAATTGATTCACCCTCTGACACTTGCACCACGTGGAGGAGGAGTCCACAACAGCAGTTTTCGATTCCGCCCACATAACTCATCGTATAGGCATACCATCATATAAAGAAAGGTAGGCCGCATCGAGCAAGGCAATTATTAACCCATTCCTCCCTCTGACCTTTGTACCCCGCAACGGGAATGTCGCCCTTAACTGCAGATTACAGAACTTCACTCACAGGTAGAGTGGTAACATAACTGGCCTCTCGGCAGGTAAACTAATAAATAATGGATAACACAAAACTAACTGAGTGCACGGGGGCTAAATTACAAACTTTTATTTAGCGATGGGCTTCCTGTCTTGAACCATTATATTATTCATACTGTATACTTTTCTTCAGTTTGATAATATATTTTTCGTATGGCTTGCACTTTTGGTCGTAGCATTTTTCGTTTTGTTTTCTTTTTCACAGTTAAATCCCCCCCGGTGCGACGGGCCGGTTTTTATATTATTTTTACATATATGATCATATTTTAGTTCATTTGGCGATATTTTATTAATTTGGCGAAATGTTTTATTCATTCGGTGAAATTTTAATTTATTTGGCGAAGTTTATTAATTTGGCGACAGTTTTTAGTTATTTGGCGACAGTTTTTAGTTATTTGGCGACATTTTTTAGTTATTTGGCGACATTTTGGCGATATTTAGTAATCAGCCAATCAGAATGCTCCTCGTACGTTACATAATATTAAAAATTTCCATTGTTTAATTTTTTTATTTTGCATTGTTACATGTTCTCCATGTTAATCCTATGGAGAAGTTTCGAAAAAGGGGTTTTACAACCCCTTAAATCCGTTCGATCGGAACAAAAATAGCTTACTTTTCCTATTTAAGGTATAAGGAACAAATTTGCCAAATTTCATCTTCATAGGTATACGGGAAGTTGGAGAATTAGTGATGAGTGATGAGTGGGTTTTTCGCATTTATATATATAGATTACGTGACAAAATTGTAAAGATAATTCCCACTCACCATGCATTTCAGTGGATTTAGTAATTTATCGCAATTATTTTATTATTATTTTGTTTTGTTTTTTCAGTGATTGTGGCGTAACTTGCGAGGGAGGATATCGTTATCCCAACAATACCACAACTAATAAGAACAGGTGTTGGCATGCGACAGGTGTATGGAATCCGACAAAGAACTTCCCGGCTTGCGATCGTAAGTATTTTTGACATAAATAAGTTTTTTTTTAAATTGCACATAACTGCAGTTTAAACTTTTGGAGTAAATAACATAGCATTTTGTAGGGGGAGATAGGCGGTGTCGACTATATCTACCATTAATCCACTCCATTCCACTGTTAAAAATTATTACGACCTTGCACCAAAATTTGGTACCCATTTAGCTGCAACCAACATTTGGTGCTTAGTTTCACCACTTTATGATGCACCACAAGGGTACCAAATAGTGGTAATACGTGGCACCAAAATAGCTACCCCATTAACATTTAGGTTAGATATATAGATAGATAAGTTTATTATAGTGGGCCGTAGCCCATTTACAATGGTTGGCAACATATTTTAACAAAAGCGGATACAAAGTTTGATAACACAAAATATAATATAATACATTTTTAAAAAATTTAAAACACAATTTGAGACAAATATACTAAAAAAAAGACAAAAATGAATTACATGAACAATTAGAATTGGGTTTTTAATCTGTTATTCCTGCACAAGTTCACTGATCAAGTCCTCCCGGAATTTTAAAACAGAGATTGCATAATTATAAAAACAAAAATATTCTTTATTGTAAAATTTTAGGATGGTTGAAATGTTACTGGATTCAATTGATGATAAGTATTTTCGTCTGAATGCATCGTCAATTGGACAGACTAAAAAAACATGATCCCAGGTTTCATTTTCTGTTGTGTTACAAAATTTACAGGATTTGTTAGGAAAAATTTCGAAAGCAACTCCTTTAAAAAATATACGGGATTGATTGCAACGAATTTGTATAAAAATTCTTTTTATACTGATATCTATATTTGAAATTAAATAGTCTTCGATTAAATGTGAGTTTTTGATATATTTATACTGTGAGTGGTTAATACTATTGTTCATTGAAGCAAGATCATTTTGGGTGTAAATTTAGATTAGATCAAATATTCTCATATTTGACCCTCCGATCACAACATCAATAAATTTTTTCTTATCTTTGTCACAACAAGGGCTCGAACTTGTAATCCTCTGATTACCAGCTGAACGCCTTCACCCACAGAGCGACCGGTCCACTGAACCCCTGACTGTGGGTTTGTTGATGTAGATTCAGCGAAGGTTTCGGTTGCAGTTTAAGAGATTGCATGATTTTTTGGTAAAAGCTGCGCTATTCTCGATCAAGGATTTTTGGTTCAACCAAGATTGCACCATAATAATGTGAATGTTGCTGCAGAGCACTAAGATATGATGCAACGTTGAGCTGAAATTTTTAATAATGTATATGACCTTTTTTGCATAGATGTATATCATTATAAAAATAATTATTATACAAATTCGTTGTAATCAATCGCTTAGATTTTTTAAATGAGTTGTCTTCTAAATTTTTCCTAAAAGTCCCTGTAAATTTTGAAAGACAACAGGTAATGAAACCTGGAATCATGTACTTTAAATCTGTCAATCATCAATTAAATCCAGTAACATTCCCACCATCCTAAAATTTCTCAAAATAGATTATCTTGGTTTTTATAATTACACAATCTCTGTTCTAAAATGCCGGGAAGATTTAACCCTCTTTTTTTTAATGAAATAATATTTGTTTGCCCCTGATCCGCTGAAAAAATATACAAAAAAAATCTTAAGTGCCTATTTAATTAATTAAAACCGTTGTGTTGCGCAACATGTGTAATTACTAAATTTTTTTCAAAAAGTATGAAAATATAGTTATATACAATCTACCCACCACTGGTATTACGTAGGATATTTTGTGGAGCCATATTATACTTATAAGTAAAAAAACAATCTTCAAAAACTTCACCTTCACGAACCAGTTTTAGAACAACAGACCTCGAAGCAACTGATTGATATTATCACAATCATTTTAGAAAGATATGGGACCTAGGGTCAGTTATAGGAACTAGATGGTTCGTACGTGACAATAATATAATAGTTAATATAAAACTCAAAAATGACACTAGTGGTCATTTTGAAGTTGTGTAGCATATATGCTACTCTATGCACTAGAGCAGTGGTCGGCAAACCGCGGCTCGCGAGCCACTTGCGGCTCACAGATGCGGCTCTTTGGCCTTTTGAGTGTGGCCGTTCCACAAAATACCACGTGCGGGCGGGCGCGTTGAAACTTCGGGGCAAAAATTAAAAACAACAACATACAAACTTGACTTACCCAAACTTTCCACGGAGATGCAAGGCAATTGTTCACATTTGTGTTTGTCAGTTATTATTATGGTTGAGAAAAGTATGTTAATATAGTTTGAACATACAAAGAGGATGAATGAAAGGAAATATACGAAATACAAGACGAGTGTGGATGGAAGAGTTGGAAGGGGTTGATCTCAGCGAAAGCACCTCAATCAGATTGAGGACGATTTTAGCAAAGGCCTGCTTAGGAGTACCCTAATTAAGTTAATAACAATGTATCTACCTAGTTTAAGTTTAAAAAATGTGGTTCTCAAAAGAAATTTCAATCGTTGTTCTGTTGATATTTGGCTCCCAAAAGAAATTTCAATCGTTGTTCTGTTGATATTTGGCTCCCAAAAGAAATTTCAATCGTTGTTCTGTTGATATTTGGCTCCCAAAAGAAATTTCAATCGTTGTTCTGTTGATATTTAACTCCCAAAAGAAATTTCAATCGTTGTTCTGTTGATATTTGGCTGCCAAAAGAAATTTCAATCGTTGTTCTGTTGATATTTAGCTCCCAAAAGAAATTTCAATCGTTGTTCTGTTGATATTTGGCTCCCAAAAGAAATTTCAATCGTTGTTCTGTTGATATTTGGCTCAGTTGACTAATAAGTTTGCCGAGCACTGCACTAGAAGGTTAATAAGTTAACTTGTGATGGATTCCGAATAACAGATTAAACCCTTAACTCCAATTGTCTGTGAAATTTACCTTTGTCTTTATTTTGTATCTTGGTACAAATTTATACTTCCCAAAAAGTGTTTATGGATGATTTTGCATCTCTCCCTACAGCCGTGTGCAACGAGACGTGCCTCAACGGAGGGAAGTGTGCGAGTCCAGGGGTGTGCAGATGCTCCTCAGAGTACAGGGGACCACGCTGCGAGTTCCGTAAGTTTCAACACCAAGAATCTCAGTGAAATTTCAAGTCGATTCAAAGTATCCACATGACATGTCAAAGTAGCTAAATGGATAATAATTATATTATTTTACACATTTTTGAGGATCTTTAACTCATCCAATACAAATACCCATATCAGCACTATGGGGAAGTTTTCATATGGAAGATTGTGGGTCTCTATTGAAAACTGATTTTACACAGCCACTTCCCATTCAACTAGAAATAGTGTCTCATGATATGTCGTAAGAACAATACAAACCTCATCAGTATGAAGACAGTATTGAAAATTACCGTTCCCACATTAACGTTTTTTCTTTCAAGCGGATCGTAGTAGGTGTTGCGTACACAAATATTAGCTTAGGAAATTCATGTTACTAGTGTAATTTCCATTATTTCCTGCTGCAATCTATTCTAAAATAATGATTTATGATATCTATTCATCATCTGCTGGTAGCATTCTTTCTAAGTAAGAATTCAGGTTGAAAACTTTGAGAACTTCTAGATGATAGTATTTAAAACTGAAATGAGTAAGAATTATTTCTTCATAAATAGAAACTGTTAGAGAAAATACCAATAGGAAATATTGGTTAATTAACGTAACTAGAGCTGACATAGTGGGCTATTGGGACACATTGGGAAGGAAATGCATTTTTTTTCCTATTTTATATATTTCAATGAAAATAAATGTCTTTTAATAAACGTATATTGCAATTTGTAATAGTATAGTTGTTTAGTATTATTTTATAATAGTACGGATGTAATATTAATATAATTTGGATTTATTAATAGCTTAATAAACCCAAAATTAAATAAAAATTCTAAATGGAATTCCAGACGGCAACAGATTAAAGAAAAACAATAGCTGTTACTATACTTACAATTCCGGTTTTCGAATCATCAATCTGCATTAAACGTATGCTAGCGGGCTCCGCCCACTCCTCTCTAACACTTGTCAACCCACGAAAGATAGCTACTCAATCTTTGATTGGGTTCACAAACTAATTCTCACTTTGCTCGTATTAATTCCATGCCTTTCCTGCGTTTTTGTTGAATTTAGCCCGTTTCACAAAGTCATTTTACAGCTGTTCAAATTGTGAAATGTAGATGGCGCCACGATGATAATTTTCCGGGTTTTTTTTTAAAGCCTCATAAACCAATTAATTGCTTAATATTTTATCGTTTTGGGGCACGTTTTGGCACATCAACAGTCATTCCGTTTTAAATGACACTTTGATCATAAAAATTGGTTATATAGTTTAAAAGGAGTGACTGTGATAACATTCGGTCTCCCCTATTAAATATATAGATTTCACTTTCAGATTTCCTAAACTGTGACATACGTAAATTAGCTAAAGGAATGAAGATACGTTGGGTATGCAATCACAGTATTAATGAGACCTCCTGCCGTGTGAAATGCAAGTCCCCAGCAGAGTTCTTCGCTCCATCCGAGTTTCTGTACAAGTGCACCCCACAAGGGGTCTGGACTCCCAGTTCCATGCCAACCTGTGGGACACCTGGTAAGGCATACTTGACTTCCCAAGTTGAACCTTTTGAAAGCCCAGCAAAATCTAAAAGTTTTAAGTTTGTTTTTACTGCATGCAGGGCCCTCGCTAAGGTGCCCCCTCCACCAATATTGGTAAATTCCTGTAGACTGGACAACATTTCACTATGTGAACATGATGCTCAACATTCCCCTCCCCACAAGGTCAAATAGCCTCGTCCACACGTGTTTAAAGAAATGTCGGCAATATGGAAGGAAGGACTGGAAAATCTGCGGTAGGCCAGACCGAATTATCTATCATTCACGCATGACCAGAAAAACATACCAGGAAAGTTCGAAGTGGAGGAGCTGGGGCAGTCATTCGCACCAGCAATAAATTGGGATATTTTTACGCCGGCAATGGGGATTTTCAAGAAGAAATACCGGCTTTTAGGGCGTCTATAAACGGGACTCATATGTGTGAACTGCGGGAAATCACGGGATTTGATCTTGTCCGGGTCTTTTCCCGGGGCAAGGGAGAAAAACCGGGACATCTGGTAGCCCTACCTATATTTTAAGATAAGTAAATAATTTATACAATGCTAAATTCGTACGTTGTTTGTGGAACGTTGTCGCCAAACGGCCGGCATTTAAAGAATCGACACAAAAATATATTGGGCACTTAAAAAATTAGCCACGCCCCTTCAATTTGTGTTGGTTAATATTATAATTAATAAGACTCGAGCGTTAAGGGAAATAATTTTGTTATTGTTAGAACTTGGTGTTTCTTTCGTTTCTAAATGTTTCCCTTGTAACGAGATTTTAATTTAAAATAATTTTTGTTTTGTAGATTCAGAAGGAAGTACTATTGTTAGTGAAACAAAAGATATTTAAAGATTCTACACAGTACCTCAAAAGAAGGATCCACAGAAGGGGAAGTTTCGGGAGTTTCCCCCTCTAATATATATGAAACAGTTTTGAAAGCAAAATTATCATTGAAACTACAGAAAGAATACTATGTAAAGAAAATAAATGATTAAAAAATATGTGCTAACTATATTTAAAATATGTTCTTAAAGTGTGCAGTTAAATTGATGACACATTTTAACTTATTTTCGTAAACCGATGGTTTCGATACTTTAATATCCAATCATGTTTGAATGACTTCCTGTTCATAAGTTGTTAAAGTGTAACTTTACTACATTTGTTTAAGAAAGCAGATATAAAGTTGATTAAAAAAAATATTGATTTTGAAATCAATATTACAAACTACCAATTTTTTAACTTAATATAACAAACAAACTAACAATTAAAAACTAACAAGGGACAAATAAAACAATATTTTTTAAAAAAGAAAAACCAACTTTCAGAACAATGCGCTAAAAAGTAAAAAAAAAATAATTTTGTTTAACAAGTTTAAGAAATTTAATTCTTTTATATCAATTTTATACTTATTACAACTTTTTGAAGTTGGTGCAAATTTACAAAAAAACATACATAAATTTTGGCGCCAATTTTAAAACGGTTGTAATAAGTATAAAATTGGTATTAAAGATTAAAATATTTTCAAATCGTTCGTAAAATTAAAAATAATTTTTTACTATTTAGCGCATTTTCTTAAAGTCTGTTTTCCTTTAAAAAAAAAGATTATTTTATTTACAGAATTTTTGTACCGTTCATTTAGAAAATTAAAAGAAACAATAGAGCAATTTTAAAGCATCCATTTTCCATTTTGAACCAACCGAGATAATTACGACTAAAAATAATAATTAAAATATTAAATACTAATTTCTTTGCACAATTCGCTTGAATGTTTCACTGTTATTTGCAAATTAATCTAAAATTTTCGATATATATAAAAACTAATAAATAATACATTTCCATTTATCTAAACCAGATGGCGCCACATGTACCCGACTTCATAGCAACATCTTCAAAATCTTAAAACTAATAAATATAAAATTTTAAACTAATAAATTATAAAACAAATAACTAATAGATTATAAAACTAATAACTAATAAATTATAAAACTAATAACTAATAAATTATAAAACTAATAACTAATAAATTATAAAACTAATAACTAATAAATTATGAAACTAATAAATTATAAAACTAATAACTAATAAATTATAAAACTAATAACTAATAAATTATGAAACTAATAAATTATAAAACTAATAACTAATAAATTATAAAACTAATAACTAATAAATTATAAAACTAATAACTAATAAATTATAAAACTAATAAATAATAAATTATAAAACTAATAAATAATAAATTATAAAACTAATAAATAATAAATTATAAAACTAATAAATTATAAAACTAATAAATTATAAAACTAATAAATTATAAAACTAATAAATAATAAATTATAAAACTAATAAATAATAAATTTAAAACTAATAAATAATAAATTATAAAACTAATAAATAATAAATTATAAAACTAATAAATTATAAAACTAATAAATTATAAAACTAATAAATTATAAAACTAATAAATAATAAAACTAATAAATAATAAATTATAAAACTAATAAATAAAAAATTATAAAACTAATAAATAATAAATTATAAAACTAATAAATAATAAATTATAAAACTAATAAATAAAAAATTATAAAACTAATAAATAATAAATTATAAAACTAATAAATAATAAATTATAAAACTAATAAATAATAAATTATAAAACTAATAAATAATAAATTATAAAACTAATAAATAATTAATTTAACAGATTGCGCTCTACACTTCCCATTCACGCATGTAGTTACCATGGAATCCACTGCATCCCATACAACAAATTTGTAAATAGGTGGTTTAATTGTGAGACCCCCACAAACGAAAGAGTTAATCTCAATATTTGCAATATCGCGTTTCAAATTCTCCAACGCTACCGAATCCGTTTGAATAAGTATAATTTAATTTTTATATATAAAAAAACATCAATACATCTATAAATATACTGAAGTATAACTCGTATCTTTGTAATGAACACTAACAAATGTTAAAAAGCTTTCCATACTCAGTTGTAACCTCCGTATCCTGTGTCGTCAATCAGATACGCAGATAACTTATTAATTGTTAATTGCGTGCAAAACATGTTGCTCTCCGATTTTGATTTTCATCATATTGCACCTCGGGCATTGGCGAAAGTTCCATATAAGTTTGAAAAGCTCTTGGTAGGAACATGTCGCAACCGAGTATAACAAGATGTCTTTTGTTACTCCTGATAATCAGCATCTGCATTCTTCTGACGTAAGTTGGCATATTTTTTTATGCTTTTATTTAGCTCACTTAAGCTCTTTTCAGAACGATGAAATGTTTATTGGTTGATTTTAAACTCAGATAATTGAATCATTTTCAACAATATCGAACCCAGATCCTCAGGCACCGAAGTCCAGTGCCTTATCCGTTGTACTACCAGGGCGACTTTAATAAGTTGTAAATAAGAAGAAATGTTAAAAAGATGTGCCAAAAGAATGAGAAGTAAGATAATTAGATTGTAATAACTCAATTTCCTTTTAAGCAATCGACATCAAATCATGTAGAAAATCATATTCTGAACAACTATTTTAGGTTTGTCATGTCGCTTTGTTAAGATGTTAAAGAATCTGAGATTAGCAATATCAAATCACACCGCTCATTTTTGAGAAAGTACGATTACTTAAATTTGAGTACGTCATCCCTCATTTACGAAGCAATTGCGCTAAAAAAACCGAGCAGGTTCAGGTACTCATTTTTAAGTACAATTTTTTTTAAGATTACAACGTTCTTCCAGAGAGACCTTCGAGCATGAATGGACTGCAGTAGAGCGAATATGACGTCATAATCGTGAGACCAACATCTCAGACACGTGACTTCTTTTCAAAATTATGAATTAAAAAATACTCGCGATTGGCTGATAAATTGGGAAATGTGTAACAGTGAAAATTTATGAATGGAATAATGTAATTAACCCCGTGTCTGAGGCCGTACATGTTGGCCTCACTTTGATGTTAGCGAGATTAGAACATTATGTTTTCTCTACTATGAAGGATCCATGCTCGAAGAGAAAGACCCAGTGCGCTGCTGGTAGAAATTACCTAACGATTGAATAGAGGATTTTATTCCTTCTGGTAGGAAGGCCGGTACTACCACTAAAAAAATATATAAAAAAAAGTTAAAAATTCAAACTCTTAAAATTTTTTACGAGAAATTTGTAATCTGGCTGGCTACCCAGCAAAAATAAACTAAGCTTGTAAAACACAGTTTGTACGCTTCGGCATTGGTGTTTGCGACAACTTCGCTTTTGAATTAACGATTCCAAGTCCTAAAATAATACAAAAGGGATGTCCTGTCGCAGGGCGCAGTGATTGGAAGGAGGCCATGTTCAGGAGCGGTCTACGGAATATTTGTGACACAAGCAAAAATCGTTGCGCTCTAATTTCACAAATTTATTTTGTCACGTTCGCTTTGACAAAATGTTTTTTATATTTAATGTAGAAATTTTCTAATTTAAAAAAATACACTGGTTTGACAAAGTGCAAATCCCTAAATTTCCGCCCTAATTTCACAAATATATTTTGTCCCGTTCGTTATGACAAAATGTCTTTTATATTTAATGTAGAAATTTTCAAACTTTGTCACTTAAAAAAATACACTGGTTTCACAAAATGTAAATCCCTAAATATCTGGAAAATCACTGGTATGCAGGGTCTAGAATGTATTTTTCCGGCAAAAATCCTTCATAAAATAATATATGGATATAAATATTTTAACGTCGCAAACCAAAATGAAATAAATTTATTTAAATGTAATATAAAATTAAATAAAAAAAATATATGTCTAAAATAATGTAGACTGCAATTATCTAGTTAAAATTATATTTAAAAAAAGTTATGGAAATTTGGCGTCCTTCTTAGTCCGGCGCCCCAAGCGACCGCTTGTGTCGTTTGAGCTTTAAGCCGCCTATGGCCAATGTACAAAAGTGCTTCTGGAAGGTCCTTCTGGCAGAAATATGCCCCTATGCATTAATATCTATTACACTCTTATCTCCCTACAGCTACGGAAAGGCTGTCGGCGTAGGCAGGGATACCGGAGTCCAGAAGCCGTCCCATAGTGGATTGACGGATCGCGGGTCTTACTATCGAGGAACTGGACAGGGGGGTGGGGTGCTCGGCTATTATATTTGGGGATCTCCACCCTCCTGGCCTTCCTCGAAGCGTGGTTATTCTCAGGAATATCCCTTTCTTTACAGCCGAAGAGCGAAAGACTCACCCGCACACCTCTCACAAGAGGAGTTAGGTAAATATGAGCTTTTATTACACATACAAAAATATTACAAACTTTATAACAGATACTCTACACTGCACAAAAATAAGTAAAATGTACTCATTTTTGAGTACATTCGATGCTTATCATGGCAACGAATACATAATTTTCAATTTTGAAAAAGATATGTACTCAAAAATGAATACAATGAATAAAAATAGTAGATGTTAGCCTACATAGACTGTCTTCATAATTCATTTTCAATAAATATCGACAACTACAACAAGACTTATGGGGAATCGAACCCAGATCCTAAGGCACCACCGTCCAGTGCCTTATCCGTTGTACTACCAGGGAGACGTGAGGAAGTTATAAACAGAAGAAATGCTTAAAAGGTGTGCCAAAAGAATGAGAAGTAAGATAATTGAGTTGTAATAACTCAGTTTCCATTTAAGCAATTGACATCAAATAAAGTGGAAAACCATCTTCTGAACAAATATTTTAAGCTTCTCAGGTTGCTTGGCTTGAACAGAAGCTGAGATTAGCAATATTAAACCGCACTGCTCATTTTTGCGAAAGTACGGTCATTTATGAACATTTGGTAGCATGTTCGGGCAACTATTTACTCATGTCATTCTTACACCTCTTAAACACGACATTTTAATATTTCAGAATGATATTCAGTCAATTTGTTAAGTAACTTTTTTATATTTCGCAAAACAACTTTTTATGAATATTAATATATAATTTAATAGAGATACGCATTAAAACAAATAATAATAATAATTTAAAGTATTTTAAATTTTAGATTAACAGTGGATTTTTTTTTTTTAAATAAATAGATACGTCTTTGCGTAATCTTTTACGTCTGAAATCTTATTATAGGATAAATAAGTTACACACACCCTTTGTTGTTAAGATAATACAGAATCCAAGTTGGAAAAAAAATTAATTAACTACGCATGACACACAACGTGTAAAATACTGCTTATTTTACCCCAATGCTTATTTTTCTGTTGGCGTAATTGGTGGTAGTTCACAATCAGCTCTTTTATCTATAACAAGTTTCATTCATATCCTGGGCTATTTAACCACTGAACTAATGTTTTAATTCAAGGGTCGTGGCGAGTGTTTCTTTAATTGAAAAGAGTTCAACAGTTCCTTTTATCTAATTGAACTAGTACTAATAAGTCGTTTAAACGTATGACAAGTGTGAGATATCTAGAGCTTACTAAAGAAGCAAGAATGAGCAGGCACGCGTGAAAAGCATATACAAAACAAACGTTACGATACAGTGGAGACTGTGTCTAACATATTTTTTTTATAGACGAGCAAGGGACAGTATATACTGTCCCTTGCTCGCCTATAATAAAAACTCTCTTCAATTAAACGAACACTCGCCACGACCCTTAAATTCAAACATAAGTTCAGTAGTTAAATAACGCAGGGTATGAACGAAATTTACCCCCAACTATTTACAAGAGGTTATTTATTGTGGATTAATAGCCAGCTTGGTCGACGTGGCTTAGCTTCTTTTACACGATGGTAGATTATTATTCCCACAGGCTGGTTCCTCCTGGAGTTTGAAATATCCACATTTTTATCTCGCGCAAGTTTCTGCCAATGACCTCTGTACCCGAACCGATTTAAAATACGTTCGCGTTGTGGCGTCGCTGCAGTTCATTCACCTTTCTTTTTCAAGCAATTCACAGAAAGCATTTCCACTTCTCCAGTGTTTATACCTCAGAACCAATGGGAGATCAACATTTGAGGTCCTCTGAAAGGAGCGGCCGATTCCCATAGACACTGACTCAAGAGAACGTATTCCTAGACTCTTCCCTCGCTGCTCAATTTCTTTACAACTGTAATGTCTCTTAAATTTATACTTAAATGTAAGTGTTTAATTGTTATGCTTTCACCATTCAATTTATTTGTTAACTAACTTCCATGGCAGACATCCACTTATTTATTACCATAAGAATACAGTTAACAATAGCGTGGCCGCAGCCAGGGCCCGATATTGAAGCAAGGAAAGCCCATCTTTAAATGGGGACCTTATTGCTATCAAATAGACCCTGGAACATCAAATTGAGGTTTTACACGCACTAAAATCCTTGTTTCTGAATGGCTTTAAAACGAAACACATTATAAATTAAAAATACATTAATAAGTAATGAATATTCTGCAGCGGCCGTTTATGTTTTGGTTGTACGACGACGCTATTGTAGACTCCATTTAAGATCAGAAGGTTTAATTAAGTGGTAATGAATAAGTTGATGAACACCATAGTATTTAGAAAACAAATGAAATTTAATGATGCTAGTTTAACAATTAAAGATTAAATTTATGGCTTTACAATTAGGTTGAGCACCACGTCGAAAGAGCGTGTAGTTACGTTAGATGGAATGGCTGGGAATGAGTTCCTCTTCGTCAGTGTTTATCGCATTCGGCCGTCCCCTGCGTGGGCCTCATACGTTGGAGTTATGCGATTGGCTTTTTGACATAAACACTGTTCAAGTGGAAATTCTTTCCGGGAATTGCTTGGTAGAGAAATAAAGGTGGATTATATTAAGTTATAGTATTCCTACTTTTCCATGTCGCAGCAATTCCTAATATTCTGACTGTTTTTGATTTTTTTTTTCCAATATTCGAACAAATTTAACACAAGTAGCAAGGTTTTTTTTTACTAAAGTTAGTAATGCCACTTTTTTAAGGTAAATTTAGTAGCAAACTATGTTAAGAGTGTTATATATTTATATGAAATGTGTCTATTCAGTAATCAGGTCATGGCCACATCTTCAATTTATATCGGCTGCCGCAACGTTAAAAGGCGCGGCCCTTGGCCCAGAAACAAAATGTTTTCTGTACAGGGGGAAAAATGAGAAATGAAACCATTTAAATATATCCATTTTGAAAAACAGGAAAAGTTATAGTATTTCTACTTTTTCCTTAGAGCGCATGCCAAAGCACTACAGAAGAATAGTGGAGTCTGGTGAGCACCTGGAAGACTTCAAGCAGTACTACCTGTCCGATATGTACAAAGAGGACATGGATCAAGTCGCAGCAGAAACGAGAGCGTTGATCGACAGAGCCGAATAAGGTAAGCTACTTGTATATTAAAGGAATGGTACTTGTCCTTACGTTTCACGAAAGTAGACGCCGCACTTGAGGTCTGAGACACTAGTCTGGTTTGAGTGTTTCGGAGGGAATCCAACCCTTCGAGCATGGATCCTTCATAGTAGAGAAAGCATACTTATAATCTCGCTAACATCAAAGTGAGGCCAACATGTATGGCCTCAGACACGTGGTTAATTACGTCAGTCCATTAATAAATTTTCACTGTTACACATTTCCCAATTCATCAGCCAATCGCGAGTATTTTTTAATTCATAATTTTGAAAAGAAGTCACGTGCCTGAGGCCATTCGGTCTGATATGTTGGTTTCACGATTATGACGTCATATTCGCTCTACTACTGTCCATTCATGCTCGAAGATCCAACCAATCCAGTTTCTTGGACGTCAAGCTCATCGTCTACTAATGGAAAATGCAAGGACATATCTTATCAGCACCAAATCTTAATATCCTTAAGTTATATTATGCACAATTCTTCCAGATATATACTAGGAAAACATGGCATCTATATATATATATATATATTGACACGTCAGCTGTTCCTTACTCGCAAAATCGCCCATGAAATATAACCAGAGACGCCCTTAGGGGGTGCGACGAGTGCCACTGCACAGGACCCGCACTTTCTGGCGCCCAACTAAAATGATCAAATTAAGAATTTTACAAATCAACAAGTTTAAATTAATTATTTTAAACGCATTTAAAAAAAAAATGTTGATATTTATGAGATGAACCTACAATTCTTCACTGCTCCTGAAAATTATCTTTCTTTTGATACCTCAGGCGCAACATATCATGGAAAAATAAGTTTCAAGGGAGGGAATATAAATTAGAGTGAAATATTTATAGGTGAATGCGTGAATTAATATGATGTGGAATTTAAAGAAATCAAATGGACTGGTTTTAAAAAATGGTCAACGAAAAAGAGGTATATCTCTATCTATCTATATCTCTCTCTGTATATCTATTTATCTCTCTCTCTGTATATCTATTTATCTCTCTCTCTGTATATCTATTTAGCTCTCTCTCTCTCTGTATATCTATTTATCTCTCTCTCTGTATATCTATTTAGCTCTCTCTCTCTCTCTCTGTATATCTATTTATCTCTCTCTCTCTGTATATCTATTTAGCTCTCTCTCTCTGTATATCTATTTATCTCTCTCTCTGTATATCTATTTATCTCTCTCTCTATCTGTATATCTATTTATCTCTCTCTGTATATCTATTTATCTCTCTCTCTGTATATCTATTTAGCTCTCTCTCTCTCTCTGTATATCTATTTATCTCTCTCTCTCTCTGTATATCTATTTAGCTCTCTCTCTCTCTCTGTATATCTATTTATCTCTCTCTGTATATCTATTTAGCTCTCTCTCTGTATATCTATTTATCTCTCTCTCTCTCTGTATATCTATTTAGCTCTCTCTCTGTATATCTATTTATCTCTCTCTCTGTATATCTATTTATCTCTCTCTCTCTGTATATCTATTTAGCTCTCTCTCTCTGTATATCTATTTATCTCTCTCTCTGTATATCTATTTATCTCTCTCTCTCTCTCTGTATATCTATTTATCTCTCTCTCTCTCTCTGTATATCTATTTAGCTCTCTCTCTCTGTATATCTATTTATCTCTCTCTCTCTGTATATCTATTTATCTCTCTATCTCTCTGTATATCTATTTATCTCTCTCTGTATATCTATTTAGCTCTCTCTCTCTCTGTATATCTATTTATCTCTCTCTCTCTGTATATCTATTTATCTCTCTCTCTCTATATATATATATATATCTATATATATATATATATATATATATATATATTATGGTCGCATGGGCTAATTTGTGTAAGAAGTATAAGTGGTAGAAGGGCATTTAACCTTTTCACGTGTTCTCCGTTAATTAAAAGTTGTCCTTCCTGTGGGCTAATTTCCAAACAGGGAGAAAATGTCGTTTTGGGAGGCAGGACAAAGAGTTCTCAAAACATAGTGGAAGGACGACTTGCCTTACAATAAGAGGCGTGTAGTTGTCTGACTGACGGATCATTAATAATTCTTTCTCAAAGCAGGTAGATGAAATTTTTATTATTATTACTTTTTCCGCAGGTTCACCCTGAGTTAAATGAAAAGCTTCGCACCAGGCAGCGTGGTCAGTGCAGAAACCAAGTTGAAAAAAAAACTGAGGAATCGTATAGATGGATATTCAAGATAACATATCACTACAAACAATTTTGTTAACTAAAACATGCTCACCCTTAGTGTGTATTTAAGAGTGTATTAAATTCAGTTTAGTGTGTGTTAAGTTAAGAGGGTAGACATGACAGCTCAAAACTTAGTGTATATTTCAAAGTTAAAGTTTACTTTACAATTAATACAACTATGATTTATATTATTTGAAGTTTAATGTCTAAAAACTATTGTAAACTTGCAATTTGTAGAGATCCATAAAACTGCAGAGCTCGCATGAGAGACACAATCCAAGCGAATCGGAGATGGGACGTAATCGGAAAAAATAAGGACTCTGCAAGATAAATCATTCCTAGTAGGGGTGGTTACTTATTACGCCACGCATTGCGATTTGATCCATTTTTGGTTGTTTCATTAAATCCTGCCGAGGACAAGCACACATTCGAATAGCGTATAATAGGAAACGATCATTTTAACACATAAATATATTTACATATTAGAGTATATAAAAATTATTTAGGCCCATTCTGAATGATTAAGGCAAGTGATCCGAGAATTCATATCAATTCTCGAATCACTGAGAAGCTCGGACCATAGAGTAATGATACAAATAGAGGAATAAAAATGCTGATTTCCGTGTGTGCATCATTGAAACCACGTGATAGGTGGAAATGCCAATTCATTCATGCGCCAATATTACTTGGCAGGCCTTGGCGACTTTCAGAACTAAACGAGATCGAAGTATTGTAATATGGTTTTGTGTTTAATTTTGTATTTAACTATCGTTTTTTTTTTTTTTTGAACGAGTTTCACAATTTAAGGGAGTTTAACTGATATATTAAAGAGATTTTTATTACTTTGTACTTTTGAAATAATTGCATTACGTTTTTATGTAAAAAATTTACCATAAACGAAGTTCTTTCAATTGTTATTTTGTATAGTTCAATAAGAAAATATAAACAATAAAACCTGAGAAATATAAAGAGTTTCGTTTCTTCCGAGTATTGAACACAAAGAAAATTATATTTTCGTTTCGTTAATGAAGGAGAAATATTTAGCACATATTGTTTGAAAATAAGTAAATACCTACATATATGTTAAGAAGTTGAATACGGACAGTACGCCTTATCACCATAGAGTAATGATAGAAATAGAGGGAGAAAAATGCCGATTTACGCATATCCATCATCGAATCACGTGATCGGAGGACAGATTTCCTCGCCCACGCGAAAAAGTTTCTTCCTCCTAATAGAGTTCCAATAGGAACAGCGACGATTCACGGCGATCCGAAACAAAACATAACAGAAAATGGTTCATAGCTGTGCCGCTTATGGATACAAAGAAAAATTTCGCAAAGGAGGTCCATATACCTTCCATTGGTAAGTTTTCCTGAAAATTTTATTTCAAACCAAATTTTAAAATCATGTAAAATAATCAAAATTACTTTGTTTAACATGAGGTTTACGAATTCTTTTCTTAATTTTTATGAATATAATCTGTTTCAATTGAGTAAATATTTATAGGAAATTAGACTACACTCTCGTATTTCCCTTGGGTAGCAAATTCAATGTTTCGTAAATATTAAATTTTGTTTTTTTAAGGTTTCTAATACTTTATGAACTAGTTATGGAGCGCCGATGTTACTTGGCGTGCCTAGGCATGCTTTGGCGACTTTCCAAACTAAATGAAATCAAAAGTATTGTTATATGGTTTTGTGTTTAATTTTCTATTTAAATATCGCTTCTTGAAGAATGATACTTTAAAGGAATTTAACATATAAATTAAAGAGGCCATTTCGAAATTTACTAAAAATAGCATATAGCAGTTGTACAACAAAATTCTGTAATAGCTTTCATTTATATTTTGTTATTTATTTTAATTAGAATTAAATAGTTATTTTTTTCATTTTCGAATGTTGCGTTTGTCTTTGTTATTTTCTAATTAGGGATGTCATATAAATATGTACATATATTTTCAAATTAGTTTCTGCAATGTTATCAGTATAAAATTTACTACATTAAATTTATAATTCAAATGTATTCAATTAACCTTAATTACATATAGTTATTGAAAAGTCAATTATAAGTTCGAATGCTTCCTCTTTAAATGACGTATAGCCTTGAAACTTTACATACTTACGTAATACTGATGATAATACGATATTTAGTCAAATATAAAACTTATATATATTAAGTAGAAGATTGTATTTAAATAGTGCACGTTAACCCGGGTTATGAGCACTATGATCAGGCAAAATGCGCTATTGAAAAGCGTCTTTTGGAAGGACGACTTTATATAGAATACTACGAATTGATACTACTTATTTTCGGACAAAAAACAATTTAATCCTAATTGTACAATAAAAAAAAACGTAGTTTTTTTTTTAAAAAAATTTGTGTGTGCGGGGGAGGTGGGATTACATTTCTTACCTTAAATTCTTCAATAAATAGTTGCAATTTAACATGTTTTTTTTGTTATTTATAATTTAAATATAATTATGTATTTTACTTGTATATTTGTCTGTTTTTATGTAGATGCACAATAAGCGTAGTTCTTTTAATTGTTATTTTGTATATTTCAATAAGAAAATATGAACAATAAAACCTTAGAAATGTAAAGAGATTCGTTTCTTAGAGCATTGAACACAAACAAAAGGATATTTTCGTTTCGTTAATGCAAGGAAAATATTTAATGCACATTGTTTGAAAATAAGTAAATACCTACATATCTTATGTTTAGAAGTTCAATACCGACGGAACACTCTATCGCCGAAAAGAAGAAACTGCGCCAATTTCGGAACTTCTGCATGTAGGGTGTGGCAGCGCTAAAACCACGTGATGGGCATCGGTTCTTATGTGTGTTGAGAACGCGGTCTTGCCAGAGCCTGACATGGAGAGCGCTCTCTATTATATTTATACTCTTTGCTTATCACCAAAAGAGAAGAAAGTGCGCCAAATTCGGAACTCCTGCAGATGTCTGAACGCCAAATGTGGCAGCTCTAAAACCACGTGATGTTGGTTTTTTTTTCAATGTTGACACCACGGCCTTACGAGAGTCTGGCATTAAAGGCACTCTCTATTTAATATTACAACTCTCTGGCTCGGACGCGTTTTATGTGCTTGTGTGGATAGGGCCTTACTGTAAGATTCTTACTGCGGGAGATAGTTACTACGTTGGTACAGAAGCTACTACAGCAGATTAATACAGGTAGCTATTGTTTAATTTTCATAAATCTTTTCACTAGAAGTAAAACAATTTTTTTTCTTACTTTTCCGAGCGATACAATAACATTAAAGAAAACAAACCTGCAACCACTCGAACTTCTGGTCCATTCGATCCATTGTTAGTTCTTGCGAGCCTCTCATTCGTAATAAGTGACGGCCCCTAACAGTAAATGATGTCCAGTAAGAATCTTTCCAATTCGTCTCGCCTTCAATTCGATTCACCTTGCACTGAGGAGCGCGAGTGATGCAGGGTTAAACAAGATCAAATTGATTGATTGAATTAAAATTGATTGGAGAAACGACTGATTTCTTCTTCAGGAGGTTTCAACCAAATCGAATCTCCAAGCTGGGTTTTGGTTAATTAACGTCGCACTAGAGCTGCACAGTGGGCTGTTGGCGACGGTTCGGGGTCAATCTCGAAGGAAAGACCCGGGAAGACATACACACACATTCATACATGCACCTCGTTATTTTAGAACCATGGTCAGATGACGAGGAAACACCTGAACTGGCACCCAACGCCTTCAATAGACGTCGGGACTTTGGACCCCGATCAGATTTATCTTGCCAGTCCCGTATACACACCGTTAATTTTTTGTGGATGTTCTGGACGACATTCTAGTATTTTGGTAGCGAAGTTGGCAACCCTCCGATCGCAATATCACTACTTTTTACTATTCTTTAGTCTAGTCCATCGCAAGGTTTTGAACCGGGAACCCTTTGAATTCCCAGCTGACGCCTTAATCCTCTCGGCCACGGAAACCCCCTTGTGTAAATTGGGCCTTACTGTAAGATTCTTACTACAGCAGATAGCTACTACAGCAGATTAATACAGATATATATTGTTTAATTTCCATAAATCTTTTTACTAGAGGTAAAACAATTTTTTTCCGAAGCGATAGAATAACATTAAAGAAAACAAACCTGCAACCACTCGAGCCTCTGGTCCATTCGATCCATTGTTAGTTCTTGCGAGCCTCTCATTCGTAATAAGTGACGGCCCCTAACTGTAAATGATGTCCAATAATAATCTTTCCAATTCGTCTCGCCTTCAATTCGATTCACCTTGCACTGAGGAGCGCGAGTGATGCAGGGTTAAACAAGATCAAATTGATTGATTGAATTAAAATTGATTGGAGAAACGACTGATTTCTTCTTCAGGAGGTTTCAAACAAATCGAATCTCCAAGCTGTGTTTTGGTGGCCCTGCACAGTGGGCTGTTGGCGACGGTTCGGGGGTCTATCTTGAAGGAAAGACCCGGGAACACATACATACATGCACCTCGTCATTTTACAACCATGGTCAGATGACGGGGAAACACCTGAACTGGCACCCAACGCTTTCAATAGACCGGGACCTTTGACTCCGAACAGATTTATAGTGCACCAGTCCCGTACACACGCCGTTAATTTTTGCGGATGTTCTGGACGACTTTTCTAGTACTTTGTAGCGAAGCTGGCAACCCTCCGATCACAAGATCACTACTTTTTTTTTTCTTTGCTCCAAGCTGAGATTTTTCTGATTGGATTGTAGTCATTTAACCTAAAATAGTCCAAGGAACTGCAAAATTATATGAAACAAGAAAATGGAAAGTCAAATACAATAAACCTGAAATATATATTTAATTCATGTACAATAAATTAAATCAAATTAGCTCATATCTTTATATTCTTAAAGACAATTTGATCAGTTTAAATTTATACAACTTGCTTGTTTACAATAGTTTTTAGACACTAAACTTTAAATAATAATTCATAATTTTATTGATTATAAATGTTATATATATTAGTTCATCTGCTTTAGCGCGGACTATAAATTTGTGTTGATATTCTTATGTAATTGTGACTGTTTTTTATAAGTTACTTCCACTTATAAGTTTAGTTTTACTGTGTATTATGTTAAGAGAGTATAAATTAAATTTCTATATCATGATAATAATTGTTAATTTCTTGGATGTCTGTAGTAAAATATTTATATTTTATTATCAACATGATTTTTTTTAATCTTTAATTAATATTTTTTAATTTTAGTATTCAATCATAGCCAAGTAATTATTACAAAGCTCAATTGTTGTATGAATATGTTTTTGGACTTGGATGTGTGTTATTTTTATAACTTGGGCTATTTAAAAATTATCTGTTTAACAAAGCTCAAAAGAAAGTAAGATGCCAAAAAATAGACATTTCACATAGTGATTTATTAAATGAAATGACATTTTTACACAAAATGAAAATCTATAAAGAAATGAAATAAGTAACAATCTATAATACAATGGAAAATATTCAAACGTAACTCAAAATGACTCATTGTGAGTTATGTCTGCCAATTACACTACAATAAAAAGACAACAGCTGGCCAATACCTTTTGCTGAAAAAACGTGCCGATTAAATGGCAGATAATTAACAAATTTAACTGCTATCAAATACCAATTTTTTTCAGAGTAATTGGTGAACCACATCCTCCTGTTTCTTAATAAAATAAACTTAATTTTTACAGTTGATCCTTCATCTACCAGTGCTGAAGGCAGAACTTAAGTAGAAATAGGACACGATAAACGTACATTACTTTCACGCAAATGCAGATCCTTCTACCAATGTAACAAAGTCAGTGTTTGTAATGACTTCTGAAAAGTGTTAGGAAAACTTAAAGGTCTTAAACCAATGATTTAAAATTTTATAATAAATTTGGAATATTATGTATTTAAAATATTCACAATGAAAATAAATATCTTATGGTGTTAGTCTTTTTTAATTATTAACAGGCCTAAGTATAATAAATTCAGAATGTTTGATCTTTTTGTAAATTGAATGATTTTGGTTAATAAAAGTTGTTTTAAATGGACCCAACTTTGAAATTTTATTAAAAACACGGAGTTCGAAAATTCTGGATCTAGTACCTTTTTAGAGCCCTTTCAAACTTTTGTCTATGGAATCACAAAGCAGAAAAAAAAAAGTAACTAAGTATTTTTGTATCCATCAAAAAACAAGCTTACAATACTTTCTAAGGTTCATTCGGAACGTGTACTGGAGTTAAAAATAACAGAACACAGAAATTATCCAAAACAAAATGGACGTTTCAAAGTCAATACTTAAACACCAATATCATCGTTAACTCGTCGTCATCTGGATGGACCTATCCCGTGGTGCCTCGCTTCCCGATGCCTTCGAGCTGGTCGATGTCCGATGCATCGACCTTCTCTATCTTCCTTCCGAAGTGGTCCTCGATGCACGAGATGATCTCGAGATCCTTGGGGTCGGCCACCATGTTGATGGCCACGCCCCTCTTGCCGAATCGGCCGCTGCGCCCGATGCGGTGCAGGTAGGTCTCGCAGTCGGCACTGCCCGACCTCGTCACGGGCAGGTCGAAGTTTATGACTATCGTCACCTGCTCGATGTCGATACCTCGCGCGCACACATTGGTCGTGATCAGGACCTGTAACGGGGAGAAACAAATTAACCCTTTTCACTCGAGGAACACAATGGATATTTACGTTCTTTTTATGGAACAGTTAGCAGCGCGCGGCCATAGGGCGGTGCGATCGTACCGGTGCGCTGAAAAGAACCAAGCACAATTACTAAATTCAGAAAACTCTTAGTTATTGTACATTCACTTTACAAGTGTACAAGTTTATGACTAACATAAACGACATATGACATAAACTTATGTGATCATAAGTGTAATTTTTAATAAACATCAATAATAAACATTAATAACCTACTTAGATGAATGTTATTTTATGTTTTTACACCCAATGACACCCGCGTATGCGTTACACCGTTTGTCCTTCCGCCTGTTCAATGAGTGTGGTGAAAAAAGATTTAGTAAATTTAAACTTACTAGGAGGTTCCGCCCCCTGCTCCGCTAACTCTCCGCCAATCCCCGTAGGATTGCTACGCAATCCTCATAGGTTTGCTCCGCAAACCACTTCTCGCTTCGCTCGCTAAAAGGTAGGACACAATAACAATGTGTCCTAGTAACAATACTTTTTTTAATTATATTACCAAAAACTTTAAACGTTGAAACTGTAAATTTAAATTATAATTTATCTTGGCATCAATAAATTTTTTCGCCATGTAAATCAATATAAAATCATAATTTATTTTAAACTACAAATGAAAACAATGGAACCACTGGCAAGCCATTATTTATTATTTTATTTCTACCATTATTTATTATTTTTCACGTTATTTTCACACCTTTCCTGCGTTTTAGTTTAATTTATAACATCATTGGTAGTTTGTTTTGGCATAATTGACGTTAAGCTTACCATACTCTTGCCTACCAGAAGTGTGTACGTTACTAAGTTAATACGTCATAAAAATGAAGTTCATAGAAATCTAGTTTTCAAAATTGCCAACAGATGGCGCCACCTCTATGTTCCGCTGATGTAAAGTTTAGAAAAGCGTTTTTCAAAACTTTTATTTTTAATGTAATAGGGTTTATATTCTTCCTAATTTAAGCTGACATCAACAAAATAATTATTTACTAATGAATTGAAGGGGTTAATCGTCAAATGGCTTACATAATGGCAAAATAAAAATGCGGACGCAACAGAATTTCGTAAACAAACTAACTGTTGCCACTCCGCGTACAGAAAAACAGCGTTTTTCAATCACCGCGTAAGAGAAATATATATAAAGATTTACGTCTGCTTATGTGTCTGTCCGGAAAGGCTTTCGGATCTTGCAATTGAAAACGTGGGGTGCAAGAAGAAGGCAGCTCCAGTTTTCAAAATTGTTCAGGAAGAACGAAAAGTACTGAACGTTTCTGGCATCGTATAATACAAAAGTACCGCTCCTTTTCCTTTCTATAGCAGTGGTTCATAACCTTTAGGTGGCCAAGGACTACACTAAGTTAAAAGTTAGATATGGCGGGGACCACCATTTTCTTTTAATAATAAAAAAATATTCAAATACAAAATGTATATGTAATTTGGATACTATGTGTAATTAAGATATTAATTACTATATGTTTCATTAAATGTATTAATTAAAAAAATTAACTTTTTTTTTATCTCTAATAAAGATAATGTAGCTTTTAAAATTAATGAAAACCTGTGTATTTATTTAATTTTAAATAATAAGGAAAACATTTCAAATTACATCGCATGGCCAACTTCAATACTCTTGGGGTAATGCATCATACTTTTAAAAATGTAGGTAAATATCAAAGATACATTTTCAAACCTGCAATTAGAAGTATTCCATCGACATTTTTCCTTCTAATAAACACAAGTGTAACCTTCATAATATATTAGCAGATTCACAATAGCGTACTTCCTTCGAGTACGAAAAATAATTAATTTCCGGTTAAAATACAAAGGCAAAGAAAAAAGTAAAATATTGGAATATCCATGTACAAAACTTTATTAATTTTTAGGAAAGAAAAAGTTGAGAATTTCCTCAGATTGCTTTGGCATAAAAGTGCATGATTTTCTCTTTAAAACAACAAAATAAAAACATTTAGATTGGACTTAAGCTTCTTGGACCACTTCGGACTCTCTGGCGGACCACGGCTTTGGATTAGAGCTGTCTGGTTCTTGCACCAATCGATAGAGGATTTTTTTCTTTATAGGAAAAAGTGTAAATCAGAAAAAAAATGAAGCTGTACGGTTCTTTCACCCACATTTTTAACTATCTATTTGAAACGATATTGCACAAAGTATAAATTATTTCGACCTAATACATAAATTTACCAGTGCTAAATCGAACCAGGTGCTCATATAGTATGTTGCATTTCCAGAGACTGATTTACGGGAGGGCATTCGGGGCACTTGCCCAGGGTCCCCATTTTAAAGGGCCCCCAAAAATGATTTAATGCTAAATATATGTGAAAAAGTTAAAAATAAATTTACTAACGAATTTTTAAAAAATCACTTAAATTTATTTTAATCAAAATTTTTAAAATAATTTTTTTTAATCAATCGTTAATTGTTTTGCAAAAATTATATTATTTTACCCAATTAAATCAATTTCACTTTTTAGCACGTTCATGATGTATGTCGCCTTTTGCATCGCGTTTTTCAAAGATATGCGCTTTGGATCACTAGTAAAATTAAATTAAGGTCCAAGACCATAAACAAGCTGTGTTTACTAATCGCACATAGATTTGTCGTTTACGGATACTTTTTTCTTATAGCAAATTTCCTAATATTGTAATCATTAGGGATTTGCTAGCTATAAAATGGGTAGAACATACGAATTTGGCTCAACTAAAAAAAAAAAGCTAAAAAGGTAGAAAGAACAGAACTAGAAACGCATGAAAAAACTATGTTGCAGTATTGACCATTAACGTTAATTTAAATTCTCAAAAGAAGAAAATTAGTTAAAAAAGAATAAACTTATATTCGCATTAAAGCTGACTGATTACGTAATTTTGTATTGCGTGCATAAATTTAGCAGTTTTATTTTGAGTTACGTCGAGGGGCCCTCTAAGGTTCTTTAGCCCTGGGCCCCTAAGCTTGTAAGTCGGTCCCTGTGCATTTCTGATATATAAGTGTAAGTTTCCGTCGGTGTAAGAACAAGACAACTTCAGTTTTCAAAATTGTTCAGGATGGACGAAAAACACTACGTTTCTTTCATGAATGATACAAAAGTGCATCTCTAGTGCGACGTAATTTTAACCAACCAACCTTTTCAAATATATCTCTATAGACATTGCTTAGGGTTGTCTGGTTCTTGCACCAATCAATAGAAGTTTTCTTTATAGGAATAAGCGAAAGTGTAAATCACGAAAAAGTGAAGCTGTACGGTTCTTTCACCCACGTTTTGAATTATATCCATTAAAAATTATATTGCACAAAGCATAAATTATTCCGACCTAATGCAGAAATTTAGTGAGACAGTGTTAACAATTACATTAAAAAAAAATCGTGGCAGTTTTGAAGCACCTATAAACCAAGGCGCTTTGAATAGGAGGCGAAACGGACTGGAACGCTGACTCAATACACTTTATTACGAGCGTTACGCATCGCAAAATAAACAGTTCTAAGTTTTGTCATCAAGTTTCAAGTTGGAGACCGAAATTGATTACTCGTATCAATAGGCTTGTTGGTTCTGACAATATTTTACACTTTCGGCTAGTTCCAAAGATCTTATTCTTGGCTTAAGTCGTGGTAAGTCAGGAAGGACTCGGTATTGCAGTTAAAACGGGATTTTCTTTGTGCGATGTAATTTTCGTATTGTGTAAACATTATTTGGTCAAATTCAGAGCATATTTTTAAAAAAATTACCATTATACTGTTTTATATCAATCTATTGTTTTTCATCCAAAATGCCTAGAGTGCAGTGTGCTGCAAATTATAAAGTATACGCATTTAAAATTGTTCGTTTGCTTATATATGATCATTCGCAGCAACATATGTTTCATTGGGAATTATTTTAAAGTTCTCAAGAAATCGCAACCCTACAAGAAGTGCGGGAGGAAACGTAGGGAAAGCAGCCAAGTTCGTCGAAAACGACTCCAAGGCGAGTTCGAGCGTGGCGTAATAAATGACGGCCCCTAAACATAAAATGAACTGCAATGACGTCAGCATTTCAGTCCGTCCCACCTCCAATTCAAAGCGCCTGGCTTCTCAGCGACTGAAAAGGGAAGTTTTTGAAAGAGAGGGATCAACATATACCTTCTCCTTGCCCTCCCTGAATCGGCTGAGTACGTGCAGTCGCTTCTCGATCTCCAGGTCGCTGGAGAGGTAGCCCACGGAGTGCCCGTCTTCGGACATCTTCTCGCCCAGCCACGCCGCCGTCTTCTTCGTCTTGCAGAAGATGATGGCCTGGCCGATGGACAGCGTGCCGTAGATGTTCGAGATGGACACGTACTTCTGGCCCAGGGTGTAGCACTCGATGTAGTACTGGTGCACGTTCAGCAGGCTCTCCTCCTCACGCTTCAACCTGACGGAAAAGACAGGGTCACACCACTGAACTCTGCAGCAACATGGAGTTCATCCACTTCCAAGCAATTCTCGGAAAGAATTTCCTCTTGATCGGTGTTTACACCAAGAGCCAATCACACAGCTCCAACGCATGAGGCCTGCGCAGGAGACGGGCCGAATGCGGATAAACACTGACGGAGAGAAAGACATTCCCAGCCTAACTGCCATAGTAATAGCACGCTATTCTGTGTGCTCATCATGTAAATGCAATATCATCCATTTGACCTTTAAGTGTAATTCCTTAATTGTTAAACTTGCATTATTAAATATCATTTGTTTTCAAACGACTATGGCTATCATCAATTTGTCCATTACCAATTAATTTAACCTTCTGAAATGGAGTCCTACAATCGCGTGGCCGCAACAATCCAAACAAACTATGGCCCCCGCAACTCTAACTGTAACTACTGGAAGTTTCATACCTTGTTTCCTCTATGGGCGCATTGAAGCCAATTGAAAGCAGCCATGCTGTGCCCCAATATTTATTTTAAGTTACTTAGTGGTTTTTTGATTTCCATAGCATTGTAGAAATATTAGATGTACATAATTATTATATTTTCTTCTTATAGAATTAATTTTTATATTGCCAAATAAATAGTTTTTGCTCTTGCTTTTTATCTACTTCGATATGCAAATGACTTTCTATTTTAATAGCAGATTGCATTTAAAATGGGTTTAAAGACAAAATAGAAAAATCTCAGCCAAAAGCAATACACGTCGGCTTATTTTAACATAAAAAATTTACGAAATATTGCGGTAGCAAAGAAAGTGGGGCACATCATGGCTGCCTCTACATCGGCTTCAAGTCAAGAAAATGTCTTGCCAAATCCTGAAGTTACAGTTAGAGATCAGTGGTTTAGTCCCTACGCTCGTGATTATGAGAAAATATATTTTTCCGAATAAGTAATATTTTTATTCTATATATGAATAAATTTAAATACAGAAATACTTATATTATTTTTGTATATAATTAGAATTACAAAGAAATACGGAAAAATACTTTTATTTCAACACAAAAAATGCTTCCTAAACGATGAGTACAACCTATCTCAGTGTACGAAGTATATATTTTTTATGTTGAGGTATTATTTAATGACAAAATTTTTAAATTATAGTACAGGAAATGAAATTTCATGCTAATCCTACGGAACTTCTTCGGCGTCACGGATTTTTCTCCATGTTCTGTTGGAACAGCGGTCTTCTTCTCGGCGTGAAACTCTCCGATAGGTCATACCACTGATCTCTAACTGTAACTTCTGGATTGGGCAAGCCATTTTGTTGACTAGAAGCCAATTGAAGGGGTAACAACTATACCCCACTTTCATCGCTACTGCAATATTTGTATATTTTTCATGTTAAAATAAGCTGACATGTATTGCTTTTGGTTGAGTTGTATTTTATTTTTTAAAATCCATCTTAAACGCAATCTGCTATTAAAATAGAAAGCCATTTGCAAATCGAAGTCGAAAAGCAAGAGCAAAAAATATTTGTTTGGCAATATAAAAATCAATTCTATAAGAAAATATAATATTTATATGCATTTAATATTTTTACAATACTATAATAATAAAAAACACCACTAAATTTTTTTTTTTTCGAGGTACAGTATGGCTGCTTCCACATTGGCTTCAAACTCGCCTATAGAGGAAACAAGTTTTGAGCCTTCCAGAAGTTACCAGAGTTCAGTGGGGCCCGGACCAGTGCCCATTGTTTAGAAAGCCGGGATTTACGTCACAAACTGAAGGCCGAAAGGAGCGGCAGAAGAAGAAATTGTAACTCTTATTGGTCACGATACACTCAAAAACAAAAAACGGCCTTCAGTTTGACACGTGCCATACGGCTTTCTATACAATGAGCAGTGATGTCACTGTTCGTAGGCGTGGTTCCTTTCAGTGGCGGCGATTGGGTGCTATAATTGAGGGGGCAAGATCAAAGGGGGTGGGGAAGAGTTTTTTTTTTAAAAAAAGACAATTGGACTCAAGTGACCTTGAAGTATTTTTTCACAATAGGAAAACTACTAATTCTGTTTCATTTCGTGTAATAAAAAATATAACTACAATTTTATAATAAAATCATATGTATATTGATCTCTAGAGGGAACAACTGAACTGTTCACTTACTTCAATATTGTAAATCGGATAGCTGAAAAATTAATAAATATATGTATATGTACAAAGAGTTTTCAAAATAAGCTAAAGAATCTTGTAGTTTTACTTTCAGTAGCTATTTAAACACTTGTTACAGAGACTGGACACTTCAAATGACGACCTTGCCTTGTTTCACTAATACTTGCGATGATTACAGACAGGCCCGTCCCACCGGGGAGGGGGGGGGGGGGCTTGTGGGAGTCCGACTCCCTCCACTCCCCCCCCCCCCCCATAATCTGGAAACCCTGAAAGTTAGGAATTTCAACTTCTAAAAACCCCGAGTTGGTAAAATTTATGCCTGAAGAAAATTATTATTAACAAATGAAAGCTAAGGAAGATTAGAAACCCAACTTGTAAAAATATTTCGGCCAAAATCCCATGTTAAAATCAAACACGCCGCCTTCTAAAGGTTAAATTAGACCTCAGAACGAACACTACATTGGAATATGTGTGCAATGTGTGTGTAAATCAATGCTTGTAAGCAAACTGTTTAATATTACCTAAAATATATATAAAAAAAAAGATGAAAAATGTCGATAAGTTGGAACTGGGAATTTTCAGCGGTTGAGTTAAGAATTTCGAATAGTTGACAAATCGCTCTCACTATAATAATAATTAACATCCCTTACATGATTTACTACTCAATTTACTTAAAGTAACTTTTGTAAATAGGCATTTTGTTGTAAAAAAAAATTATCTCTGTGATATTTGAGTGCAATGGGGCGCCCGATTGAAGGCGGATTTCTCTTGCTTCAAAGTCTTAATCAAGCCCTGGCGATGGACGCATTTACTTGTCAGTAGTGGCGCTAGGAATTGCCCGACGGGGGGGGGGCTAGTCTTCCCCGACAGGGGGGCTAATATCCCCGACGTAAAATACACGTATAAAATTTTCCTAAATAACATGTCGAGGATAAATATTGCGTAACTAAATGATTATAACTAAATGCTTGTAATATTTAATGGGTTATTACTAAAGAATTGCAGAGTTTCAAATATTCTGGACTGCAATCAACAACTATCATTTTTATGTTGGAATAATTACTATTTAACTCGTTTACAGTTTTCGCAAACCTAAAGTATAGTGGGGAAAAGATAAGTAAAAAAAAATGTACAAATCATACCGCTCTGTCATTTAATTTAGTGGTTTTTTTTATTTAAAAACAATGATAAAACATTTATATTTATAAAAGGCAACGGAAATGAGCGATGAGTTATTTCTTATGAAATTCTTTTCATAACATTGAGCTGTAGGTCAATCATGGTTGAAGATGAAAAAGTTTTTAAAAAAATTTTAAGCATTCGTTTATTTCTTCCACGACCTTTTCCAAACAATATATTTATGACTGAGATAACAAATTTAAAAGTCCACAAAAAAATAGGAAGTGTGACATATTTTTTAAAGAAATATTTTAATTTTTCGAAGACATTTTGGATTTGTACTATTTTTGAAAAAATTATATTAAAAAGATTTTTTTTAATACTTAACTGTCTGTGTATCTTAAAATCAATCCAATCTGTTATCCGTAACATTTCACTTTCACCATGATATCGTTTTTTTTTTTTTTTTTTTTACACTTTGAAGCGATTTCGTTCAATTTTAGAAGTAATCTAAATTTTCTATAAATTTTAATGTCGTATGAAACAGTGAGCATATAAAATTAAATGTTTGTTACATAAGAAAAAATGTCGTTTTTAATTTTTTAGTCAGCCTGAAAAATTAAAGCTTAATTGACAATGGAATCGCTGTGTCTAATACATAAAAATCTCATATTTTGACTTTTGTTTAACCTAATAATAATTTAAGAAATATATATTTGTTAAAAATTCAAATTTCTTTAATCAATTCAATCTTATATTTTCATTTTACTTACACTAACATGTTTAAATTACCTAGTAGGACTAATTAAAAATTTAATGGATTTAACGACTGTCCATTCAATGGAAAACTATTTCTGACTACCTAATTGAACCATGATTGTCCTTTAAAATAGGATCTGATTTCTTCTGAACTGATTTTTTTAGAACAAATATTTCTCAATATATTAATTTTAACGATCCCACATGAAAAACTTATTTCATATTGATATTTTATTATTAAATTACAAATAAATTTAAATTTCACAAAATGTACAGTAATAAAAATTGTAATAAAAATAAAGGTATTTTTTAAACTTCATATAAAAAATGTATTGTTAGAAAAAAGTACCATACTAAATAAATTAAATAGGCAATATAAAAATTGCAATAGTTCTTCGAAATCCAGAAAACATAAAAATCAACAAACGATAGGACTCCGTTCTTAACAAAATAAATAAAATATTATTAAATTGTCATGTACAAATAATTAAAAAAAAAAGCACAATAATTTTTAAGACATCTCACCTTATACGAATTGCATCAAAGTTTGACGGTACTGTAGTTCCCAAATCCACTATATGATAATAGATCCTTGCAGATCGGACACTCACTACTTTACTGCATTTTTACTCTTTTAAAAATTAAAAACAGCAAACTTTATCAAGTTTTTTAAACCTTTCATAAAGAACGAAACTCAGACTGTTCTACTGCTTCGTACAATACAAGTGATTGGTTCGTTTACTGGACCTCCTTTTTCTTAGAAACCTTAAATACTGGTGTACCAACACCTGTCAGCAGTCCTCTCTGTGTCCTATCCTATGCAGATGAGTGACCCCCAAATTCAAAGAGAGCTTGCCAGTGAAAAACCAGCTAAAAGAACAAAAAAACTATAAAATGGAAAAGGGTGTTCTTGAATGAAAATATTTTGCCTTTAGTTCTTTTCCTTTGAAGATGAAGATAACAAGTGACAGATGACATTTTTACCACCTTAATTGCCCTTTAGCGGCATTGCTCCCAATACCTCGGTGGCCGCCTCGGTTCAGCTATAGGGGGCATACTCAGTTTAGTATGCCCCCTAAGGCTGAACTGGATCCGAGTCGAGAGGGGCGTCTTGCCGTCCCTTTGTCAAGAAACACAAGGGGGTCGAGAAACATAGAAGAGGGGGGACCAATGTTCTCACTCGATGAAACTGATTTTATCTTTCGGAGGCATCTGTCTGGTCTGGGAAATAAAGCGACTCTAGGACTGCCGTGGACGGCTAAATTGTTCTTCAGGGCTGCCACTGAGTTGTACCTTTGAAAATAGTAGCTTTAGTATCCTCAGACATCAAAAATAGTAGTCTAAATAGTCTCCTCAGAGATAAAAAATAGTATCCTAAATAGTCTCCTCAATTATGCACATATTTAGCAAAGATGACTAAAAGCAGTAAATTGCGACAAACGTTAAACAAATTGCGACAAAGGCATTTTATTAAATGCAAGTAATATTACAAATTGATATTATTTTTATTATTGTCACTGTTTTTAGACAATTCTAAATATGTACTTTATACTCCTTTTCTTAAATAGACTGCATAAATAAAAAATGTATATATTCACTAGATATGAACAAATTCCATTTTTAAACCGTATAACAATTACTGTTTTGTAAAAGTGCATTTTTGCACCAATATTTGCTTTTTAAAAAAAATTAACGTATGTAAAAATACCTGAAAAACATATGCCTACTTTTAAAGAAACATAATAGAATATGACTGAAGGCATTGGTTATAAAAATACTGCATTCACAAAAATTGTCAGCATATTGCCAGATATTTTTTGCTGAGCTTGGTATTAATAAATATCAGTTTATAACAAATAGCTTGCTAAACCAAACAATAGTTTAATAAAAAGCGGGAAATAAAAACAACTTCCACATTTTGAAAAGCAAAAAAAAAAACTTCAAAAATGAATCAAATCACTTTTATAATTGCAGTCTTTTAACCAAATTTAGTAGTAATGATAAGTTGTTTATATCCCGAAAGTAGTGCAAAACAAATCATGATAAAACAGGAAGTAATGAAATACATGAATTTATATATCTGATGCAAAAGGATTGCAAGTCTTGAAACGGAGATCTCAGCAGATCTCGTTTAGCGAATTTCCGCAATTTCAAGGTTTCCATGCATTAAAAAAACATATAAAAAGAGCTCCAATTGAAAGGTTGCATTCGATACATGCGCCGAAATTATAATTATCTTAACTTTCGAGAGATATCTTCCCCGTTTGACGAAGATCGCAAATATTTCTAGATATGAAAAATGCTAAATTTTTGTGAAATTATCTGAATTTTTTTTTTAGATTGAACATTGATTTTTCGAAAAAACAATAAACGAACTGAAGCAGGCCGCGTATACTGATTATCTACAATTCCAGAGTTTTCATGAGCGAAAAAATTCTTAAAACAACGCCATTACGCAACGAAAGATATTGAACCATCAAATTTCGACATAAATGCGGTTTTGTAGCAATTTGGCGCAGGATACCAATTTTGGCTCAGAATTCTCATCCTTGATATTTTTTACAGCAATTTTGATTACAACGATTTCAGGGACCGCAGCCGAATTTTGAGAAAAAATAGTAGTAAAAATAGGAATACTAATACTAAACATAAAAAATAGGAAAAAAATAGGAATTAAAAAAAAAAATTAAAAACGGAAAAGCATTTATATCCATTCTATAAGTCTGTCAATCAAGCAAGAGCCTACATTTGAAAGGCAATTTAAAGATTTTACTATACTTAATTTTCATAACTTGATTTTTTTTTAAAGTTAAATGCGGTTTATTTTTTTTAATTAACCAACACATTGTAGAAATTTTGCATAAGTTGTACGTACATGAATTAAGGAGATTGAGGAGTCAATTAAGGAGGTTGCTAATATCTAAGGGAAATTAAATTCTGTAATTTTTTCAAGGAAAATTTAGATTTATTAAAGAGTAAAATGTTAATAGAATACCTACTTAAGCATGTTAATCTAAATCATTAAAATTTACAAAAACAGTTGTATAATTGTTTTTTAAAACTTTCAAAAAGTCATTTGTTTTTTTTAGGGGGAGGTGCAAGAAGGGGGAGTTTTAAATTAAAAAGCTTATTTCATATGTTTATTGTTATTACATAAAATAAGTCACTAAACTTCAATTTCGTGAATAAATTATAGTTTCTAAAATAAAATTTAATGCTATTTTGTTAGATAGTGCAAAGCAAATCATGATGAAATAGGAAGTAGTGAAAAATAAGCCTTTATTTATCAGATGCAAACGGATTGAAAACATTTCCACGGACGTCGCAGCAGATCGCGTTTAGTGATTATCTACAATTTCAAAGTTTTCACAAGAGAAAAGAATTCTTAAAACAGCGCCATTTTGAGATTGCTAGATGTAACGAAAGAGTTTTACCTATGAACTTTCGAGGGAATCATCTCCGCGTTTGGTGACGATTGCAAATATTTCTGCATGTTAAAATTGCTATATTTTTGTGAAATTCGTCGTTTTTCAACGTTGAGCAGCGATTCTGCACAAAATAAAAAACGAAGTGACCTTTCCCAATGATGAAATCTCCATGACTAAAAAAATCGGACAACATAAATGAGTCCTTTTTTTTCTGATGTGAAATCCTTCTATTCGCGCCTTTTTTTACCCTTGCCATATTGTTTATTTCAGACAAAATAAATTTAAAAGGCTTAACATTCACTCTACAAAAAACCTAATGTTTTCCCAAACAGAAAATTTCTAAGTTCTTAAATTTTGTAGAGTCCATGGGGTGAAAAGCTTCAAATAAAAAAAAATAACTTTAATGAAATATATAAACATTACAACAAAACAGAAACAAATTAGAAAATTATTGTCAGCCAAACAAAAAGTAACAAACTTTTTTCAAAAAATCAATTTTGATTAATTCAAATGACAAGTCCTATAAACTTCAATTTCGTAAATTAGATGATATTTTTGAAAAATTTAATGCAATTTTTGTTAAGTAGTGCAAATCATATCATGATGAAATAGGAAGTAGTGAAGTATAAGGATTTATTTATCAGATGCAAAAGGATTGTAAATTTGTCAACGGAGATCGCAGCAGATCGCGTTAAGCGAATTTCTCCAATTTCAAAATTTTTATGAACGAAAAATTCTCACAAGAGTGCATTTGGAAGTCTCATTTGCCAGATGCATCGAAATTTGAGTTTTAACCATCTTAACTTTCAAGTGATATCATCTCCGTTTGACGAAGATCTTTCTCCCTTTTTCTAGATTGAGTATCGATTCTTTCCAAACGAACTGAGATTTTTCAGTGATGAAGTGTCTTATGATAACAAAATACCATTGACTAAAAAAACGGACAAAAAGGATCAAAAGTCCACTTTTTTCTGATGCGAAGTCCCTCCATTCATCTTTCTCTTCTCGATTCCTTGCCGATTTACACTTGCGTATAACGATCAAAACGGCGCCATACGTACCTTATATTTCTACAAATATTATTTAAAAACCAGGAATTCTGGGTTAGGATTTGGAAAATTAGCACCCCTGAAAGAAACATCTAAGCTTTCTCAGAACTCTCTTTACAAACAGGTTTCCGAGGTGCATTCGAACACCTCCTTTTTGCGCTTTCGGTTTTTCCTTTCTCTGTGGATATAATTTCTTCAAAAAAATTTCTCATGGATCTCAGAGTCACGACCCATTACAAAGACATACCGAAATTTTAAAGCAAATATGCATCAATTCCAGCGATGATAAAATTAAAGTCTGAAAAAACATAATTCCGCGGAATTATGTTTATGTCCGCGCTTCCGTGGACTTGAAGCACAGTATTCAGCGCATCCGTGGACTGAAAAAACAGAATTCCGCGCTTCCGTGGAATTGTACCATGTCTGATATTTACACAAGAATGGAGCGATGAAAAGCGCGGCATCGTAGCATATGATTCTGTAAATATTTGAAATTTTAGAAAATGTGCTTAAAATTGCAATTTTGGCGAAATTGTTAGTTTAAAAAAATCTAGATTTCCGCATTCCAAAACTTTTAAAACACCGGGAATTTCAGGTACCGAAAATTTTTAACAAAATTAGTATTCAGGGTTAAACCAACACCACCTAGATTGTACCCGGAAAAGTACCACCCCTGACGCTCGAGAGATAAGAAACTGACTGTTCAGTGCCCGTGTGCGCGCATCAAGTTCAGCCTTGGTAATGGCGAAAAAGTTCGCAGTTGTTTCCTTTGTATACGTAGCTTCATAAAAAAAATTCCGTTCATCGGAAAAACCCAAATCTGCGCGCCACTTTATAACTTCGGTGAGAAATGTCTAAAAAATAGGAAAAAAAAAGGAAAAATAGGAAAAAAAGGAGCACTTTAAAAAAATAGGAAAATAGGAGAAAATAGGAGCTCTGCGGTCCCTGCGATTTTGCCAATAACGATATTTGTTTAAAATTGCGATACACCGACACCGAGAAACGTAATCGCTGCGATACAGCTCAAAATCCCAGCTATATTATACAATTATTTTAAGTAACATGCATATAGGCTACACATTCAACTGAAATTTTTAACTAAAATTTTTCGGAATATACGCGAGTATATTTGGTAATTTTTTAGAAAATTAAAAAAAAAAAACTAATGCATTTATTAAATTAATAGTAATAAAAAAAAGGAAAACGGCGGAACCTCGAAAGATTTTCATGTATGAGGTATATCTAATGTTCTTTGCTTCTCGCAGTGAATTCTAGAAGTAACACACGCAACCTACACGCAAATTGTTCTCTAAAAGGTAAAGAAAGCGATGTCTATTGGTGATAAACATGCTTGGCAACTATTATTTATTTGTAAACACATCCTGCAGCGTTTAATGGTGTTAATTCTTCGACTGTTTGTCTTTTAGAATCGCCAAATAGCAGTACATTGGCGCCGTATGCAACAGCCAATCAAATTACGTGATACTTCAAAATGAGTTAAACGGTGCGTGATTCTGTGAAATATTAGTTGAAAATCAGTGTTGTTAAAAAAAGTTATCAAAAAATAGTCGCCCAAAGCTAAAAAAAGTAGAGGGTTTTGATGAAAATAGTCGCTTTTGGCACTATTTTAACAAAAATAGTCGCCATAGTCGCCGAATCTTAAAAAAAGTCGCTTTAGTCGCCTGTGGCAGCCCTGTTCTTCTATGGTCAAGTGACAATGGTTGCCTCGACAAAAAGTAAAATAAATTTTACGTTTGGAACTAGACTGCGCAAAATCCGATATATTTGTCCACATTCGTTAAAATGAAACTACATGAACATAAAACATGGTAAACTGAGACAGCAATTAAATGACTATTGTTTTTTTTTTCTGTATTATTGAAGTAATCAATGTTGGATGAATTTTTTTTTTTTTTTGCGTCATGCCAAATTTGTTTCGTAAAGACAATGTACAAAAAATAGTTCAAAACAGAGTTTTTTCCTAATTTTTGACTTGCAGTTGTATAATAAAAAATCTGTTATTTTTTGTTTTTATAATAGGTACAATTTAAGGTAAGGCAGGTCCATTCTACACGAACAAGTAAAACGCGCGTGAGCTTCTCGGTGATTCGAGAACCCATACCGTATGAATTCTCGAATCACCGAGAAGCTCACGCGCGTTTTACTCGTTGACATAAAATGTAGAATTGTGTAAAATGGGCCTTAGGCTTTTTTTTTATGACCAGTAAAATGGATGAATCAATACACGTTTATTGAAATAATTTTACAGACGGTAATACCGGAGATACGTATTTTGCTCAGTATCCATGATCAATTGTACAAACGAGAGACGGTATTTTATAAGAGTAAAAATCTTTTTCTTTACATGTAATGTTTTTAAAATCGTATCTCTGTAAAGGGTGCATGCAGGGCGTGGGCAAAGTGAACTTTAACAAAAACATGAACATAACGAAAACTTACGTAACGAAATCATAAGCCTTGAACAGCGTTGGCGTAATTGCATTATCATCTAACTCATACTCGTCTGAGAGCATGCAGAGTTTTTATCGGAATCCAAAAAGTGCTTGAGTATAGTTTGACGTTACATGCCTTAAACACAGCGGTCGTTTTGAGAGAGACACTTCCTACCTAATTTTTTATTACTAATTCTTATTGTTTGTTTGTTTGTTGAAATTACTGTATAAAAAGGTTAATTAAAGTTCCTAAACGTAAAAATATCGACAGGATCAAAATTACGATGAGATGTCAAGCCCGACAAACCAATCTTGAAATAAAACGCCACAACCCCCCAAAAGTTCTTAAATTTACTGACTATTACTTTTCAATTAACTGCGTTAAATACCCTTACGTTACATCCAGCCCTCCCAGCAAGCTCATACACGGAGAATATAGTATCTTGGTCGGGAAAAGGGCGAATTTGACAACCATCCGTTTACTAAATCGTTACACACATGCTGAGGATTGAACTCGCGCCCATCGGATGCTTGTCCGAGCCCCTTATTCGGACATAAAAGTCGGGATTTCAATGAACTGTAACATTGTTGGAATTCTGCCTGTCGAGATGACACAGATCCATTTTATTAAAAAAAAATTATTTAATGTTTCACAAAAACTTGTTTTTAACAATTAAATTAACACTTCTTCCCCGACGAACTTCATAATTCTGCCCGACAGGGGGGCTTGGCTTGCCCGACGGGGAGGGCTACAGCCCCCCCCCCCCCAGCACCCCCAGTGGCGCCACCTCTGCTACTTGTGCAGGTAAATGCATTCATCGTCTGTAGTAGTGGGTGGGGGATTAGGGTACGAAATTTTTCCTAATGCTATATTAAAAAAAAAGAGAGGGAGCAACTTTTAAAAAAATGCTATGAGAACATTCGCAAAAGTGCGGGGGTCAGTCCCCTACACACGGCGGATCGTTAGTTTTGTTTTGCTAACTGGCAACCCCCCAATTACGACTTCGCTGCAACCTCAACGCGAGATTCGAACCACAACTCACCGGTTACGATTCCGGTACTCTACCGTCTTCCAAATGAAACAAACCCGACAATAACGTCCTTTTAAAATTTAAAATCTTTTATATATAAAATAAAATACGTGCGCAGTGATCCGAACAGCTAGCGACCCTGTGGCCTGTGCTCCCAAAATACCAGAGATAGTGGACTTGAAGAAGATTAGTGAGGGAGGGTTGAAGCTGATCGCGGGCCTCAGAGGCCTAAGGTTATGTGAGGGAGAGAGTACCTTATGATGATGGGGTCCCGGATGATCATCTCGGCGAACTCCATCACCTCAGGGGTGTAGGTGGCGGAGAAGAGCATGGTCTGGCAGTTGCTGGACATGTAGCGGTGGATCTTCAGGCACTGGTCGAGGTGTCCCTGCAGCGAGATCATGATGTCCGCCTCGTCCAGCACGAAGCAGGTGAGGCGGTGCAGGTCGAAGAAGCCGCTCTTCCGCGACCAGTCGTACACTTTGCCAGGGGTGCCGATCAGCACCTGCTCGCTGAGACGGTGGCCCTTTTTTGGAAAGAAGAAAACCCATCAACTAGGCATAGTCTGCAGCTTAGGGGCCAGGCCCGTCACACCGGGGGGGGGGTTTGGGGGTGAGTCCGACCCCCCCCCCCCCCTTAATTATCTGGAAACCTTGAAAGTTGGAAATTTCAACTTCTAAAAACCCCGAGTTGGAAAAATTTATGCGTGAAGAAAATTAATATTATTAACGAATGAAAACTAAGGAATATTAGAAATTGCCCAACTTGTAATATTACATTTAAATTAGACCTCAGAATGGACACTGCATTGGACTGTGGGTGCAACAAATCAAGGCTTAAGAGAGAACTTTAATATTACTTAAAATATATATAAAAAAAAAGATGGAAATACGTCGATAAGTTGGAACTGGGAATTTCAGCACTGTCGAGTTGGGAACACTGAACTCTAACTGTAACTGCTGGAAGGCTCAAACTTTGTTTCCTCTACGGGCGCGTTGAAACCAATTGAAAGCTGCCATACTGTGCCCCAACATTTTTTTAAAAATGATTTAGTGGTGTTTTTTATTACCAAAGCATTGTAGAAGTATTAAATATATATAAATATTATATTTTCTTCTTATAGAATTAATTTTTATATTGCCAAACAAATAGTTTTTGCTCTTGCTTTTTAACTACTTCTACTTTGACTTGCAAATGACTTCCTATTTTAATAGCAGATTACATTTAAAATGGGTTTAAAAAGATATTAAAAAAAACTTACCCAAAAATAATATATGTCGGCGTATTTTAACATGAAAAATATACGAAATATTGCGGTATCAAGAAAAGTGTGCCCCATCATGGCGGCCTCCATATCGCTTCAAGTCAATAAAATGTCTTGCCCTATCCAGAAGTTACAGTTAGAGATCAGTGGTTGGGAATTTTGAATAGTTGAGTTGAGAATTTCGAATCGTTAAGTTGGGAAATTTCTTGTATTTATCGAGTTGCTTCCCTATTGAATACTTTTTAATAGGGGAAAAATGAAAATGTTCCTTTCAGAATTTTATTCACAAAAATTAAAAAAATGAACATTAAATTCTATAAATATAAACATACGATATAAGTCATAAAAACTTTGCCGTATAAAAATCGATATTGGATTGGTTAATGAGATTTTCGCTGTTGTGAATTGGATGACAAGTACTTTATCAGGTTCATATTTCGTCACTTTTAGTGTAAAACACACGCCGAATTAAGATGCATCAGTCATTCTACATCTAAAACTGTCTTTTAAAAATTCATTTTCTAAAATAATTATGAGCGTGGTGGATTACGTTAATGTCACAATGACGGAATAAGTATTGTATAGAAAATATCACTTGTAAATCGCTCACGTGCCAACAAAATTTTGGTACGTGCCACCTCTGGCACGCGTGCCATAGGCTCGCCACCACTGTCTTATACTCGGGGACAACCTAAGTTGAGTCTAAAGCAATTGAATATTTTTACACATCATAGCTTCCGTTTTCAACTTAGGTTGTACCCGAGTATAGACAATCTTCGACACATTAGAAGGAGAGAGGGAGTATTGTACCTTTTCCAATTTCTGGCCTTTCACTACGTAGCGGAACTCGATACCGGTACAGAATTTGCCCATCTGTTTCGCCACCTGACCTGTCTGGAAGGCCAGTTCGTTGGTGGGAGACAGGATCAGCACCTGCGGTTAAGAAACAGATTTTTCGTATATTTGGTACAGCAAAAAGCTATTTCTCTAAATACAACATTTGGTGTTAAATTATTAGGATTTCTAATTTTTCGCCAGTGACGTTATTTCAGGATTACTTGGGTTGTATCGTAGAATTTTAATGACCACCATTTGGTTAATTTAGAGGCATCGTGCGGGTCGTCGGTGATGTGCAAACCAGACTTATCTTCGAGTTATTCCTCAACCCTGTCGATCATGCTTTCTGCGTATTTTACTATGAAAAGCGACCGACGTGGCTATTCTGTATAATGCTGCGAGTTTTGGCTGGAAATATAGTCTATTTAGAGGTAAAACCACGTATATTTAATCAAAATATTTAGCAACCGTTGTTGGCGAAGACATCCAAGGTCAATGTTTTTTCTTCTCCGGCGTGCAGCAGCAAGGTCATTCACATTTAAAAGTTCCCGCTTTTATTTCGTTCCCAGCTACGGCTGCTAAATCTTTGGTTTAAATATAGATGGTTTTAATTCCAAGCACCGACGGTAAGTAACATAAGTACTCGTATGGTGAAATTTCGGACCGTTCTACACGCACAAGAAAAACGCGCGCGGGCTTTTGCAGATGGTTCCGGGATTCAAGAATACAAAAAGCATGGTTTGGATTCTCGAATCACAGAGCCATCGGCAAAAGCTCGAGCGAGTCTATCCGTCCGTGTAGAAGGGGCCTTACTGTGACGGGCACCAGTAATGTCACCATACCTCAGGGATCAGCAAAACATTGAATCTCTGTAGGTTTGTTTTCACTGCAAGAGATTTGAACTTATATTTAAGCTCATTCTACACGAATGAGTAAAACTTACAAGAGCTCCTCGATTATTCGAGAAATCATACCATGTGGTATGAATTCTCGAATCACATGTTTAAAAATATGAGCGTTCCCGGGTCCTTCCTTCGAGATAGACATCGAAACATCGCTAATAATTCACTTTGCAAATCTACGGCGATGTTAATTAAACCAAAGAACATGTATTGTAAAATTCGCTGCCAATCGAGTTGTATTTAACCCATGCCTTGCTTGTCGTGAGCTAAACACAACTCCTATCACAGACTACGGTATTCGTGCTGTGAATTGTATACACTTCATATAAACCATGCAATCCTGATGTACGCACATTCTGCATGGCCTCCTAGACAAAAAAAATTATCTTGGCCTAGATGTTTCCTTGAAAGGTTACTTTTTGTATGCTTTTCGGATATTTCACCGCTGGGCTGACAAACACATATTGCCTCCGTGAGTTACATACAACTCCCGCACGAAAGTCTAAGAATTTGTTTTCCTTCAAAATTTCCATACATGTTGTTCAATTTGATTCCTTTTAAAAGCAAATCAAGAATAATACAGTGATCACTCTAGAAATAAAAAAGGGCAGGGCGCTGTTGGCGGTAAAAGGGCACCCCGTCTTTGAAAAGGCACTTCTTGTTTTTAAACGAGCACTTTAAAAAAAAAGTTTGAGGTGGGCGTGGCCACAGGTTGATATATCGGACCCGTGACCAAACAAAAAAAGTTCCGATTTGTTGATTGATATTGCGCTAGAGCTGCATATTGGGCTATTGGTGACGATTCGGGGCTTATTCTGAAGGAAAGACCCGTATAAAATTGATGTCCCTTTATGAAGATATCACTTAAAATCCAAAATTTTACACTTAAAAATTAATGTTTTCGCTAAAAACCAAATCTGTAAGTAGCCCTAATCAGACCCCTTACAAAAATGATGAAAATGTTACTTAAATCTAAAATTTGGTAATAAAAGGCCTAATACTGTAACCAAACCATCTTCACTTTAAGAAAAAACATAGCATTTCATATGTGGGTACAGGCAACCAATAGGATTTGTTAAATGCCCCGTGCTCGAAATAACCGCTTAATCATCGAGATTGCACAACACGCGTAGTTAAAAGGAGTTTGTTTTCTTACTGTCATAATTCACTTAATTCTAATTTACACACACATTTTTTTAATCGATGCCTTTATGAAAAACAGCTAGGGAAGTAAGGGTGCTGGAGCTTGACTGAAAAGGGCAAGAAGGGCGGAATTTTTTCAAAAGAGGGCGGCATTTTTGAAAAAAGGGGCATGAGGGCGCTATCGAGATGAAAAAAGGGCGGGCAGGGCGGACCGCCCTTCAAAAATAGCCTAGAATGAACACTGATAATATTAAAAAAATAATAATAAGGGCACCTTTGGCACCCATTTTTATAATTTGAGGCCGCGGAATATCTTAAAAAGTTACCTGCGGGTACTGCAGATCCGCCCTGACCCTACTGAGGCAGGACAAGACGAACGCCGCCGTCTTGCCCGTGCCGCTCTGCGACTGGGCGATCATGTTGACGGGCGGGTCGGCGATGAGCGTGGGCAGGGTGGTCTCCTGGATCTTGGACGGGGTGTTGAACCCCATCGCGTACACCCCGTCAAGCAGATGCTTGCTCAGGTTCAGCTGCTCGAAGGTCTTCACCGAGTTCAAGGGGTTGTTGCCGCTGTCCTGCCTCAGGACCTCGACCTCGTGCGAGCTCTGGACCAGCTGCGACCTCAGGACCTTTCTCATCAGGGACACTTCGGCGGCACTGATGTCGCGCTCGTCCTCGTCGTCCTTGTCGAGGACGTTGTAGGTTCTGGTCGTGATGGTTTCGGGATGTGGGTTTGAGGGGGCGTTCGTCCTCGGTGGTCCATGTCGGAAGTCCTCTTCGAGGATGTTGTATTTGGTTGGAAAGGATGTCGGAATGTGGTAGGAACCGTCCGTGTTGTTCAAGATGGAGGGATGGGCATTGGATGGTGGCCTTGGTGCCAGCCTGGATGCAATACTGCTCTTCAAGTTGGCTAGCATGCCTGGAAGAGACAGCACACAATGGCAGGAAAACATATGGCAGATATATTTGTGGAGGAAATATTCAAAACGTTGTCACATAAGTGATCCATTGAAAAACGTAACATAAAAAATCGGGTAGGTAGAGGCAGCACTGTAAGGTATGATTCGTGAATACTTTTAAGCCCCATACAATACAAGGGTCAGAAGCAGGGTTCGAAATTAGAGGTCGCTAGTCGCATTTCCCCTATAAAATGTTCAGTTTAACGACCATAATTTTACACCCAGTCGTCCTTTTTTTTAACCGACTGCCCAGCGCACCCACCAAAACAACTCCTAATGTGAAACCGCGTCCGTAAAACATATTCCAGAACCCGAACTACATTTCGTACAAAAAATAAAACCAGTATTGGTGGAACCGTATCAGTGCAACCTTTCATTTAATACAAGAATATTTTTTTTAATTGAAAATTAACGGAGATACGGAGTTTTTTTTTAATTTGCGTAAAGTTAGTCGATTTGTCACTTTTCAAATTATGAAGCCTGAATTTGTTAAACAAGCTAGACACTACATTATTCAACCGATTCTTTTGATTAATAGCTTATATGATAGTTTTATGCAATTACTAGGTACTTTTGTTACTTTTAGTTTATAATATAATTTATATATATTTATGTTTAATTATCTAAAAAAGTAATTAAATAATATAAAATTCTCGCCATCAGGCAATTATTACCCAAATATGAAGTCCTTCCACTTTCCGGTCGCCAAAGAAAATTATGTTTTAGAGCGGCTTAATAAAAGTTAAAATTTTTGTTAAATAATACGCTCTACAAAATAAAAAGTATACATCCGATAGATGAAAAATCCTTTTAATCGGTGGATAATTTTCATTTAACTTGGACAATTAGTAATGAAGATAGAAGCATTTGAAATAATTAACATTATTGAATATTTTCTCCCTTCCTTCTTCGCTACACAGGAGAAGGGGAAAAAAAACACTAACTAGCAACCATTATTCCCACATTGCTCAATTAGATAAAGTGACTGACGTCACTAATACACGAAAGGGGGCGCGGGGATAACTGCTTTAACCCCACGTTATACACGAGATATCTTGGAGTTCGTAGCAAACGTGGTAATTAATTCCTAGCCCTAATTTTTAATACAGCGCGTGTGATTAATTATTTCTTGAATAATCGGATTAAACTAATGACATGAAAAAACAAATAGTAATTTTTAAAAAGTTTAAATGGTGACTGGTCTGACATTCTCTAGAAGGTGGGTTGAAAAAAAGGACTGATATCCCCTTTCCCCCCCCCCCCCCCCCAAAAAAAATGTATACGGAAGTTAATACATTTAAATTGATCTGAAAGCAATATTTATACAATATTTTATATATATACACCACAAAATAAAATGGTTATTTAGTATTCTAAACTAATTTTATTTAACTTTAAACAAATAAAATGCTATCTAAACCAAAACTATCCATTCATAATGAACCATTTCCATTGCACACTAGGATAGCCCAGTAGAGATAGCTCAAAAAAAGAGGTTGGCTTGCAAAAAATGGAGTAGTTTTGATTTTCGGGTATGTTGTATGTATCAACCCCCTCGTGAAAAATCCAAGTTTTCGACCTCCCACCCCTTGTGCGTTTTCCGCCATCTTGAAAAAAACGCTAAAAAAAGGCACTTTTTAAAGTTTTTCCTCAATAACTCTCTTCCAATACATTTTAGGTTAAAAGTCACAATTACAATTTTAAAGAGCATTAAATTTCCTACAAATTTCATGTATAACATATTGGAAAATTCTGAACATGTACTGAGGTATAGGGCCGTAAAAATCTATAAAAATTTCAAAAAAATTAAAAAAGTCAAATATGTCGTTAGTTTTACTTGAATAACTTTTTTCTGTGCAGTTTAGCGTAAAATGCATAATAACCAATCTTGTAGAGGATTAATTTTACTACAAGATCCATACCAAATATTTGTAATTACTACGAACAGATGCCGAGAAATGTTGAAATAACAATAACAATGTCGCGCGTACTTTCCCTTCCTTCTCTTCCATATTTCCAGTTGTAGGAGTTTCGGTTCTCGTTCTGTTGTGTTCGCTCGTTTTTTTTGTTTTTAAGCTCTGTAGTGTGTGCTCTTTTGTTCAAAATGTCGAGTTTACATGGAACTGTGTGCTTTATCTGTGCTGAAAGTTTGAGTGAAGGTGAAACGTTCGTAGTGAAAGAGCTAGGCGAATTACGTGAATCCAGTGTAAATCGTAAACTTTCAACTCATTCTGCTTTTCTGAATAATGTGAACGAAGTCAGGGTTCATACTTCATGCCAAAAGAACTAGTAATGATAAGCTGATTGCAGCTTACCTCCGAAGGGCAGCTTCTCAGACTGCGCCTGGACCATCCCGTAGATCGTTGAATGAATGTGTTTTCACTTTCAAACATCACTGCTTCCTCTGTGGAAACGAATTACCTAAGGATTTCGAGGAGAAGCAGAAAAAATACACTTTGGATAGACGTGATAAAGTGTTTTTGTGTGGAAAACTGTCCATGAAAGAATCAATTTTGAGTATTGTCAATGCATGTGGGAACCAATGGGCGCATAAAATACTTCGACACATTTTCACTCTACCCGATTCTACTGGTGCTAGTTTTCATTTGAAGACTTGGTTAATCAGATTGAAGGAGAGTTTCGTCCAGATATGAGAATTATAAAAGTGAGGCTTCGGAAACAATATGGAGATGATGTATTGATTGCTGACTCACATCCCCATACATCAGTGATATGTTTCAAAAAGACTAGTTACAAAATTCTCAGTGATAACTGGTACGGCGAAAGGAAAAAAAAACTTGGAAGAAGAACGTTTTCGTATCCTTCAGGTTGCAGCTTACGTCATCGCAGAAGACATTCGTTCTCACGTTTATGACAATAGTGTGTATACACCTTCAGTTGACTTCCTTCAGGATGTGAAGTCTGTGATACCACCTTCTTTACTTTATTTCATGGAAAGTGTGATTATGAAAGACAAGAAAGACCAGCTGGATGGACTGAATGTGACATTGTCACATTCAGTGATAGCCACAGTAAGATCACGGTCATTTTTGTCATCCCTTCCCTCTGGAGTAGGTACTTATTTGTACAAGAAATTTGGATCACGACTTCATCTTATTATCATTCTTGGGATTTTCTTCCAGTTATGATGAAGTTTTTATATTTGAGCTATCTGCTGTACTTCATGCGGACGCAGCCCTCAAGAAAAAGGCATTCTGCCAATTCATTTTTGATAAAGCTGACTTCAACGTTAACACTCTGAATGGAGAAGGTACATTTCATGCAATGGGAATGATCATTTCTGTTACTCCTAGCACCTCTGTGATCCCAGATGCATACGAATCTGTTGTAGTTATTGGTGAATACATTGACCTTTTAGTATTGGTCACGGGTTTAGTACCAGACAATGTGTTCTTTTGCAAATCTGGTAGGAGCAACATGGCAGATGCCTTGTACTCCAAAATATATAAAAATATTGTGGAAAACATTATTTTTCTACATGCGATAAGTGGCTGCGATACAATCTCCGCTCTATTTGGGCAGGGGAAAATGAAGATTTGTACCACATTAGAAAGTGATGTATTCCACAATGAAAGTATTACCATTTTCAAAGATCCAGTTGCAGAAAAAGAAAACATCACGGAAGCCACTGAAACTTTCCTTGTGGCCCTTTTTGGCGGTGACCTAAACACTTCTATAGATGAGTTGCGGTATCTTCGCTTTTCTAAAGCTGCTACGAACACAAAATTCAATTTGGCTTGACTACATCCAACTAAGGATGCAGTTCAATATCATGTAGAACTTATCTGTAAGTTCAAACCTGGATGGGGTATGAAAAAGACGCTCTCAAATGGAACTGGAAGAAGGATATTGGTGGCCTAACTCCAGTCCCAATGAATAAAGAACCAGCACAACAGGCATTGCTTAACACGATTTCGTGCCAATGCAAAAATACTTGTGATAACAAATGCAGCTGGAAAAAAAGCTGGACTTCTATGCTCCGTAGTATGTCTTCATTGTGGATTCCAGTCCAGCAGTAATGCATAAGAGGTTGAATTGAACATGGAAGAAGACGAGTTTGACGATCTACTGCCTATTGGTTGAAGTAATGAACTTTATACATCAAGCACACCTGTGCAAAAACAACAAAACTTTATGATGGATTTTTAATTTGAGATTTTGTATATATCATTAAAACAAAAGTTAAGATGCATTTTCAAATTGTATTAAGTTTAAATATAGGTATTTGTAAATGCTTTAAAAATTTGTGTTTTTCATTGTAAAGTTTTTATATTCTCCAAAATTTGACATAAATCTCATGTATTGCATGCAAGTTCATATACTACATACGTGAACTACATGTATATATTACATACATAATAGATTAAAGATATTAATTTCAGGAATACTAAATTCAACAAAGGGTGATATTTGCAGTTTACAACCAACTTTCACCAAAATTGTTATTTCAACATTTCTCGGCATCTGTAGTAATTACAAATATTTGGTATGGATCTTGTAGTAAATTTAATCCTCTACAAGATTGGTTATTATGCATTTTACGCTAAACTGCACATAAAAAAGTTATTCAAGTAAAACTAACGACATATTTGACTTTTTTCATTTTTTAAAATTTTTTATAGATTTTTACGGCCCTATATCTCAGTACATGTTCAGAATTTTCCAATATGTTACACATGAAATTTGTAGGAAATTTAATGCTCTTTAAAATTGTAATTGTGACTTTTAACCTAAAATGTACTGGAAGAGAGTTATTGAGGAAAAACTTCAAAAAGTGCCTTTTTTTAGCGGTTTTTTCAAGATGGCGGAAAACGCACAAGGGGTGGGAGGTCGAAAACTTGGATTTTTTACGAGGGGGTCGATACATACAACATACCCGAAAATCAAAACTACTCCATTTTTTGCAAGCCAAAATCCTATCTCTACTGGGCTAGGAATGTTTCTTCCGATATGCCTGTTACCAACTTCTCTAAAATAAATAAAATCACATCAAGCAGAAACTGTTACCACATCAAAATTCTTCTTTAGAAATTATTGTGCAACCGCTAGTCATTAATCAATGAAGCAGTTAACGTTTTATCAAATACATTTTTGGGAAACATATTAGCAACGGATTACAATTTAACCGGCGGCAGTATGTTTTCCCCTTTTTTACACGCTTTTTTTATTTTTATTTTTACTCATATTTTTTTAGATTATTCAGTTGTTTTTAGAATTTTTCAATAACATTAATTTTTCACTGAATTTTCAATTTCTGTACCAATATTTTCATTTGATATTTAATTACATCATTTTTTTTTTTTAAATCATTAGTTATGATATGTTTAGCATTTCAATTTCTGTTTAATTTCTATGTTCGAAATACCTTTTTTACATTGACCAAACTGAAATTGTTAAAATTTTAATATTAACATTCATGGAAGAAGAAAGCAGCATTCTTCTGAATCCCTCAAAAATGAATCAAAATAAAATCAAAGATATCACCAAATAGTGACAAGTATAGACAAAAGGCTTCAAGTGGATAAAGGCGTTCAGCTGGTAATCAGAGGATTGCTAGTTCGAGTAAGTGCGGTGGTCTTGACAAAGAAAAGTAAGAAAGTAGTGATCTTGCGATCGGAGGGTTGCCAGCTTATCTACAAAAATATTCGAAATTCGCCCAGAACATGCAACAAATTATACTGACGTTTATACGGGATTGGTGCACGATAAATTTGATCGGGGCCCTATGTCCGGACGCCTATTGTGGTTGCGTCAGGTGTCAGCTGAGGTGTTGTCCTTGTCATCTGACCATGGTTCAAAAATACGAGACATCGTTCCCGGGTCTTTCCTTCGAGATAGGACCCGATCCGTCGTTAATATCCCATTATGCAGTTCTAGTGCGACGTTTATTAACCAAAACCCAACCAAATAGGGATATAAAAAAAATCGTCTATTTTTGGGGGATTATTTCGAAGAAGTTAATGCCAATATACACTGCAATTAAAGTTGGATGTAGATAACAATGATAAAGTTAATAAACCAGTTCTCCTTCAAGAGCTAGGTCTCCGTGGCCGAGTGGATAAAGGCGTCAGCTGGGAATCAAAGGGTTCCTGGTTCGATCCTGCGCGACGGACTTGACTAAGGAAAGTAAAAAAGTAATGATCTTGTGATCGAAAGATTTCCAGCTTCACTTCGAATACTAGGAATGTCGTCCAGAATATCTACAAAAATTATCGGCGTGTATACGTGACTGGTGCACGATAAATCTCATCGAGGTCCAAAGTCCCGACGTCTATATTGAAGGCGTTGGGTGCCAGTTCTGGTGTTTCCTCGTCATCTGACCATAGTTCAAAAATACGAAGCATCGTTCTCGGGTCTTTCCTTCGAGATAGACCCCGAACCGTCGCCAATAGCCCACTGTGCAGGTCTAGTGCGACGTTATTTAACAAAACAAAATCTTCAAGAGCCAAGTAATTAACTTTTGAAACTAGTTATTGAAAATTTTGTTTGGTTAATTAACGTCGCACTATAGGTGCACAGTGGGGCTATTGGCGACGGTTCGGGGCGATCTCGAAGGAAAGACCCGGTTTGGTTTGGTTTTGTTAATTTACGTCGCACTAGAGCTGCACAGTGGGCTATTGGCGACGGTTCGGGGTCAATCTCGAAGGAAAGACCCGGGAACACATACACATTTGGTTCGGTTTTGTTAATTATCGTCGCACTAGAGCTGCACAGTGGGCTATTGGCGACGGTTCGGGGATCAATCTCGAAGGAAAGACCCGGGAACACATACATATTCACACTCACATTCATACATGCACCTCGTTATTTTAGAACCATGGTCAGATGACGAGGAAACACCTGAACTGGCACCTAACGCCTTCAATAGACGTCGGGACTTTGGACTCCGATCAGATTTATCGTGCACCAGTCCCGTATACACGCCAGTATAATTTGTTGGATATTCTGGACGACTTTCTAGTATTTTTGTAGCGAAGCTGGCAACCCTCCGATCGCACGATCACTACTTTTTTACTTTTCTATGTCAAGTCCATTTCACGGATTCGAACCACCAATCCTCTGATTAGTAGCTGAACGCCTTACCAACTGAGCAACTGGGGCTCTCACTAGTTATTGAAACTTTTGTTTGGTTAATTAACGTCGCACTATAGGTGCACAGTGAGGCTATTGGCGACGGTTCGGGACGATCTCGAAGGTAAGACCCGGGAACGATGCCTCGTATTTTTGAACCATGGTCAGATGACGAGGACAACACCTGAGCAGGCACCCGACGCAACCTCAATAGGCATCAAGACATTGGACCCCGATCAGATTTAACGTGTTCCAGTCCCGTATACACGCCGTAAAAATGGAAGGCAAGTTCGGACGGCGCAGCGAATCTGGCAACCCTCCGAACATAAGTTCACTGCATTTTAACATTTTTGTAAAGTCTCTGGTATCAACCGTATTCGAACTCGTTACCCTCTGGTTGCGAGCCGACGACTGTACCTCGGGGCCCCTCATAGTTACTGTTCAACTGGTGATAAATCAACGCAACTCATTTCCTATTTTATCAAAATTAGTAAAAAAATACCTTTCTTCGACGGCTAGCAGTATATTGAGTAATAGACTATTCTCAATTGGCAGGGTTAATTTATGGAAAAACTCGCAACCAAATTCTTCCAAAAATGCAGTACAATTAATGTTTTTGAACTGTAATTTACCAATCTTAACAAAAATGACAAAACGGCACAGATGTAGTATAGGACATTTGGCGCGCGAGTTTTTTTTTTGGCGTGTTTTATAGGAGCGATAAATTTATAGTATGGCAACCCCACCTAACATTGTTGGTATATTCCGATTCTTGTGGCGACTTTCAATCTGGCAACCCTATGACGTCATATCGCTGTTTAACCTCAATTTTTCGTCGCCAAAAACAAAAACCTGCCAAATGTCCTATACTACATCTGTTCCGACAAAACTGCTTAATTTTTTTTAAAAAAATTCATATGATAAAAATATGTTCTGAAAACTGCTAAATAAACTTATTATTTTTATTTAACTGGGTTTTTTCCTCCACATATAATACATTTAATATTGCAATTTTTTTGTTATTTAATATATATAGTAATCTTTTTCTTATTTCTCATTATATAAATGCAGGCCGGATAAACTGCCGGATAATTGTAATATCCGGCCTATTGGCTGGATGCATATGTTGGCCGTATATCCGTTGCATACTAAAACAATAACGAATTATCCAATGGTATAAAAGTGTAAACAAAACGCTGTATTTGAAATTGCTAACATTATTGCTAAATGGTAACTGAAACTTAATTGATTATTAAAATATTATTTACGGGGATAATCATATTAAAACTATATCCGATAAAATAAACAAATATTTACCAAGTAATAAGTAGATATATTCAATGTATGGTTGAAAAACATTAGAACACTCAAAATGTCTGTAAGCAATAAAATTAAATATCAAATGTTACTTTCAAAACAAGAACATAGTTAACTTATTTATCAAATTAAACCATACAATATTCTGGATTAACAAAATAAACATTGTTCCTACTTAAAATTAAGAAATCAGCGTACGACTTAACAAAGTTATCTTATATTCTAAAAGCGCTCATATAACATATAATCTAATATTAACAACACAAAAACAAAATCATATTTGAAAACTACTTACGATCAGAATACATTCTAAAATTTCAAATACTGAAGCAATCCATAACAGATTTCCAGCTTCAATGTGATATTAACTTCGGATGCAAATAAATAACTAGTGAGTTGCCATCCCAGAATTAAAAACTTTGGATCACTTTTATTACTGAGTTGAGTGGTTTCGTTTCGTTTCAAAAAAATAATTCTGCTATATATTATAGTGGTTTTTTTCCGATCAATCTTATTTATGATTTTCGCATTAACAGCTGCGCGAATTCGAACTATTTGGTCTGGCCAATGAATCAACAGAAAGTGAAGTTGTGTATAATACTGATATGGACGCTAATTGGTTAAATCACATAATAGACAAAACAAGTTACCTCGACGAAAAGGAACTGCAAAATACTGTTTGGTTCTTGTTCGCATTTGTACGCGTAATCATGCGACTGAATGAATACATACATTTCATATAGATTTTTGGTATTCTATTGAAAAATTAACAACATTTATTATTGGAATTTCTAGAAAAAGAGCTCTCAACAGTGTTGTTTAAAATGACGATGCTTGTTTAAATTCTTCAGTTTATTATGGAATCTAACATTCTAAATTTTTAAATAGTTAAAAAAAACTTTTTAAACAACACAAAATAAAATATTGTTCTATAATAAAAATAGGTAAATAAAATAATTGGTAACTACTTCACTCATCACTAATTCTCTAACTTCTCGGATACCCAGAAAGATCAAATTTGGCAAAGTTGCTGTTATCGAAAGTTTTTAAGGGGTGTAAAACAACTTTTTCGACGTTAGTTGAGACGTTAATTTCATATATTTCCGGTTATCCCAGAATCGTGAAATTTTGCATACTGATAGAGTTTGGTACTGTACAAACAAAGGAAAAGAATCGAAAATTTAGAATTTTGCACATAGAACCTTTAAACATCTATGGATATTTTTTTTACGGTACGTAAGATTTGAACCTTTCCGATTTCCTTAGGATCGCGAATTTCTGCATACAAAGTGGATTTTATCTTACAAACAAAGAACAAAGTACTAAAATCTAGAATTTTGCACGCTAAACCTCATCAGAAAATCGGTCTGTGATTTTTTTTTTATAGAACGTTAGTTTTGAACGTTTCTGATTGTCCTAAATTCCAGAAACTTCGCATATTGTTTGAGTTTACCATTCAAAGGAAAATATCTGAAATCCTAGAATTGTGCACGTGAAACCTTTAAAAATTGATTACGATTTTCCTTACGGAACATATGTTTTGGACATGTCCGATTATACTAAACTCGTGAAATCCTGCATACAGATAAGGTATATCAGACCAACAAAGGAATAATCTGAAAATCTATAATTTTGTACGTGAAATCTTTAAAAATCGGTTGCGAATTTTTTCACTAAAAATTAGTTTTAAACATTTCCGAATACTAATAATGTATATATATATATATATATACATATATATATATATATATGAAAGATAATTTCAACCCCCTTTAACTTTCCACCTCCTTTTACAAAACCACCCCTTTTAACTTCCTTCATTTAATTTGTATACTGCCCCCGTCTTTAACAGTCCATTTAATTCTTGCTGACATTGCTAACAATCTGCATTCTCTATGTTTTCTCAACCGTTCCCACGACCAAAGTTCCCTATCACCCGCGCTTTGAATTCCCTTTTGGCACCCCTCCTAAAACTTCATGTGTGTGCTCCGCCTTGACAAATCCCTACACATTATACTTTTCCCTATGTTAGCTGAGGTTCTCCCTATTGGGGGAAATCTCGCTCTCTTCTGACTTCGACTCTCAAACTGTAAGGACGTGTGTTTCACGGGCTCCTGGTGTGATCACTAATAAAGAATATAAATACAACCTTTGGCCCTCTTTTTATGAAATCAATCTTAATATTTCAAAAGTCGACAGCGATATGCCTATGTCGGAATTCCCCTAACAATTAATTAAAGTTAAAAAATTTAATTGAGATCACCGGGAGCCCAACCAGCGAACCATCCGCCCAGCCAGCCAATTATCCACCAGCCGAACCGAAAGTTGATGTCCGCAAACACCAGTATACGTTCAAGCTCCGACAGAACAGAAGCCCGTCTACCTTTTAGAAGATGCGACGACCGAACGTGCAACGGCAGCGACTCTCGTCAACCACGTCTCCTTCAGAAACGAAAGCTGACGGAACACGGCGCCATGACGTACGAAGCCAGACTCCCGGCCCACCCTCACCCACTCACCGCCGACTCTCCTTGTGTGTTGTGTTCTCCCGACTTGCTGAGAAATTAAAGTCCCGTTCAGAATTAAAGTGCCTTGAAACTAGTGAGTACTCCATCGCGAAATCAAAGTTCTACAAGTTACCTAAATCTCAGTGATCAGTGAAACACGAAGAATTAACGAATGTGCACCACGAAAACTAGTTTCGATTCTCGTTTTGTGTTCATTTCTACGATTTGTGTGCTGCTTCGATTCGAATCAAAACATTTGCCAGTACCAATGTTCGCGAAAGCAAAGTTCTGCAAGCTATATAAATCTTAGTGATCAGAATAAAAAATTCAAGAAAAGTTTAACTATGATTATTTTGCATTCAGCGTCGCCTCAATAGTTCTACTTTGAAAAAGAAAGTTCTACTTTGAAAAGTTGTTAATTGTCAATATGATTTAATTATTTTTATTTTCATAAATGAAAAGTGTTATAATATTTTAATTTTAAAATTCTGAAATTTAGTTTTGTTTACATTTTTTATGAGATAGTTTGATTTTCTATTACAGTGCTTTTCATCACAATTTAGTAGTGAAATGAGATTAACTTCAATTATAATAATTATTAAATTAATTATTGTTTAGTGCATAATAAATTTTGATTTTAGTATTAATTTTATTACAGATTTTGATAAAGTTTAGAGATGTCATTAAATTTAATATTGTCAAATATAATCAGTAGTGATATCTTTTGGAGAAGATAATTGTTTTAAATTTTAATGGAATAGTTTGATTTGGCATAATAATTTATCTATGTTAAATTTTAGGAATCTTTGCAAATAATTGTGTTAACTTAAAATTGATATTTTGTGAACTAGGATGTACAATTTTTATAATTCATGTTCGAGAGAAGTTTTTCTAAATTAATGGTACTTAGAATATAATATACTGAAATTCGTCCTTTTTGAAAAATGTCATGTTATACGACCAGAATGGATAGAGTGCTCTGAACCCTTCATTGGCTCTATTACGTGAAACCCTGTAGATCTTCATTTGAATTGCGTACCCTGTTTGTTTTGGAAAATATAGGTGTATTTGCTTTTGAAGGATGAAATTTGAGTAAATTGTTTTAATGGTAAAGATAATTATAATGGTGATATTGATATTACATTAAGGTTTTTATTTTACATTGTTGTAGCCAAAATTTTAACGAAAGGTTTTTCACTGATTTCTTGGAACACATTTAACCCTCTCTGAGTCTGTTAATAACTTTTTCCAATTTATTATTATATGTTCTTCTGGCTTACCCATTTCAACATGTAAACTCTAGATAAGTTTCCCACAAATTTATTTGGACACACACTTTACTATGAGCAAGTTGCAGGTGAATTCGACATCACACATGTTTAACCACACACCTTTTCTTCAATCAAAGGAAATTTATTTCAATCAATCACATATTTTCCTTCAATTTCAACAGCTTCACTTTGTTCTTTTATTCACCCCAGTATACCTGTACGTCAATTGTACATTTTCATTTTATACTTTGATAATTGTATTGTTTCTTGTTTATAATCAAAAAGTGCATTTTGAATACTTCATAATTTAATTACTTATATTAATTATTTCATATTGTTTGTCAAACAACCTTACTGGTTCATCACTGTTCCTTAGTCAAATATTTTGTTTTTCTAAAACCCAATCAAATTATGTCAACATAGTAATATAATCAAACTAAGAGGATATTACATTGTATAATTGAGATGAATGAGTTCATGTGCCATCGACCTCTGAGAAATCGTAATCTGCAGATTGTCCAACCTGACCATGATTACTTGTTTGTTGAAAGAGTATAATTGTATATTTTCAAAGAACAAACCAGCTTGATCAAAATTTAACTACCACCAATTCAATTTTAGTATTTGTGACTATTTTCTTTGTGCAACATTCCACCATGGTCGACCATTTTACCATTTTTACATCAATCAAATCGAGGATCCTCCCATGTCAACAAATCACTCGAGCATGCTCCAACCATTTTTGGTTCAATCACATGGAGGTTTGACTTCGTCTTCTAAGAAAATGCTATTTTGATATCAAATGTATTAAAATTAGTAGATTTTGTTTTCAGAAATACTAACCGTAGGTTCATGAAGTATAGCTGAATTACATTTCAAGGATTATGTTGGTCAATACCTGCCATCCCACCTTAGTCAGGCTGTAACCAGTCATTTTTTTCACCAGTGACTTGCTTCACTCGGGTCTCTTTAGACTCCCATTTACAAAATTTCATTTTTTTTTTTGCGTTGCACTAATGAGTTATAGTAGTTGCATATATTTTTTGACCGTCATATGTCTTTATATGAATAGAACAGAACAGTTTTATATTTCATTGTTTACAACATATGTTTGTGTTTAATTTTCACTATGTACAATATTGATTTTTATAATGGTATACTTATTTTGGTATTGTAATTTAATTAGTTTCATAACTATTTGTAGAGCATGTGTTAAGGCGAGCACATACAGCAGTAATTTCAAAATTTTAATTGTACCTCTGTCAATAATATTACTTTTCTCCAATCACTTACAAACTCTTCATGTGGCTCAGATGGCCTGATCAACCATTTGGCTGACATTACCTTATTCTACTTTTATCTTTTTCTCGCATTTGTGCTCATCGCTGGCCGATGTGTATGATTTTGCGGGAGGGAGATGAAAGATAATTTCAACCCCCTTTAACTTTCCACCTCCTTTTACAAAACCACCCCTTTTAACTTCCTTCATTTAATTTGTATACTGCCCCCGTCTTTAACAGTCCATTTAATTCTTGCTGACATTGCTAACAATCTGCATTCTCTATGTTTTCTCAACCGTTCCCACGACCAAAGTTCCCTATCACCCGCGCTTTGAATTCCCTTTTGGCACCCCTCCTAAAACTTCATGTGTGTGCTCCGCCTTGACAAATCCCTACACATTATACTTTTCCCTATGTTAGCTGAGGTTCTCCCTATTGGGGGAAATCTCGCTCTCTTCTGACTTCGACTCTCAAACTGTAAGGACGTGTGTTTCACGGGCTCCTGGTGTGATCACTAATAAAGAATATAAATACAACCTTTGGCCCTCTTTTTATGAAATCAATCTTAATATTTCATATATATATATATATATAAATAAATAAAGGACAAATTTTAAAATGTAATTTTTTTACATGGAACCTTTAAAAAGCGGTTGCGCTTTTTTCCTGGAATATTTGTTTTTTACCGAACGTAAGAGAGATTTGGAACCTTCCGATTGCTCTAGAATCATAAAACCCTCCATACTGATATTGTGCACTATACAAACAAAGCAAACTGTTTGAAAATATTGAATTTTTCAAGTGGATTCTTTAAAAATCGTTTGCGATTTTTTTTACGGAACTTTAATTTTAGACACTACTAATTGTCCTAAAAATGTGTAATGACACATATCGGTACGGTTTACAATACAAACGAACGGGAAAATAGGAATTTCTAAAGGTTTGCACATAGAACCTTTAAAAATCGGTTTGCTTTTTTTATAGAACTTAGTTTTGAACACCTCTGATTGTCTTAAAATCGTGAAATATCGCACATTGATGGAGTTTACCATACATATAAACAGTGGGGGGGGGGGGGGGTTGCCCCCGCACTTTTTTCGGATGTTGCCCCCGCACTTCTTTCGGATGTGGCCCCCGCACTTTTCGGATGTTGCCCCCGCACTTTTTTCGGATGTTGCCCCCGCACTTTTTTGTATTGGACTTTTTAAAACTAAATCAATTTGCAGCGGCCATGGGTTCATTCACCTTCCTTTCTCTACAAAGAGTTTGCATTTCAGCGTTTTCACCGAGAGCCAATGAGATAGCTCCAGCACATGACGCCCACGCAGCGCGCGGCCAAAGTCACGTGAACACGGACTGAATGGAGGCATTCAGAGACATTCCTTAAAACGCTCGACATGCTATTTCAGCGTGCTCCACATCTAACTGTAATGTCCTAGATTTTACCCTTAATTGTAAATATTCAACTATTAAACATGCATCATTAAATTACATTTATTCTCTAAATAATATGGTGTTCATCAAATCAATTATTATTGCTGTATTAACCTACTGAAATGGAGTTACAATAGCGTGGCCACACCTAAAGAAGATGGCCGCAGCACTGGTTACCCGGACAAAAGAACATTCTCTACTACGACGATGCAGCCACTGATGACTAACCGAACAACAATGGCAATCCAGTCCAAGAATCAGCATTAATAAATATTCACCCGGCAACCACGAGGATATACTCTAGTTTTACCTTGGCTTTCTTCGAAACGACGCTGACTCAGAAATCTGAGATTTCACCCGAGAGAATCTTCCGTCAACAGACGGCGGACCTTCCGCAACTACAAGATCTTCAAACCGACCCCCGATATCAACATCTTCGGGGAGATATAACAACTGCAAGAACACAGCGAATGTCATCGTCATTCGCTCCCCTCATCACAACAGAGCAATCGCCGTCGCCGAAGTCAGCTTGGAGAGTTCAATCACCCCCAAGACAGTTCCCCATCGGTTCGTCGTGCGCCCTACTCCCACAAGTGATATATGGCACGGAGTGGGATCAGCTGAGTTCCCCTAGTGAAATCTCTTAGCGTTCGTCAAGTCTTGTGTTGTGACAGCTGATTTTCCCTCGTGAGTAGTTCGACATGGAAAGTTCTGTGCGTTAAGTGAAGTGTTATTTTCGAAGTGCATACTGCCAACATCAATACCAATACCTCTCTGTGCATTCTTTTTTAAGTGTGCATAATATTTAAAAGGGCATCGTTCACCAGGGTTATATATATATATAAAAAAATAAGTGTTTCTTTTTACATGTTTATATATTGCATATTATTTAAATGATCAAAGTAGGTTTTTATGCTTTACACAACTGCTATTTGCAATATTGATATTCATTAGTACTATTTAGTTTATTTTTGTTATACATTTATTTATCTTGTAAGCTTACAACAATTTTTCTCGTTAAAATGACTGATACAAATAATCAAGTGAATGGGGCTGCTCTATCTGGTGAGGCATCACAAATTTGCCCTATCGGCTTAAAAATTCCCGCTTTTTGGCGTACAAATGTTGCGCTATATTTCAAGCAAGTAGAATCGGCATTTGAATTGTCAAAAATCACAAATGATTACACCAAATACAATGCTTTGGTATCAACAATCGACTCCGATGTGCTAGCACACATCTCAGACGTCGTACTTAATCCACCTAGCGATAATCGATATCAAACATTAAAAGATCGCTTAATTGCCGAATTTGCTGATTCCGACAGCCAACGGATTAAAAAACTCCTCTCAGATTTACCGTTGGGAGATAAGAAACCAAGTTTTCTGTTACGGGAAATGCGAGAGCTTTCGGCTGGTCAGTTAACTGATGAAATTTTGAAAAATTTATGGTTGCAAAGACTACCGACCCCTATTCAAACAGTTCTCTCAGCTTCAACGGAGCAACTACAACAAATCGCTGTTCTAGCCGATAAAATTTCAGAGGTGACAAACAACCAGTCATCAGTTTTTTCGGTATCCGAAACCCCTCGGCACAATAGAGAACTTTATGAGCAGATAAAAGAGTTAACAACACAAATGCAAATTTTAAGTGCTAAAGTTGAGAACCTAAGTAACAGGTCCCGAGCTAATTCTAGAAATCGCGGGAATTACAGAAGAAATAACACTCGTCCTGCCACCGATACTAACGGCATGTGCTACTATCATGCAAATTTTAGAGATAGGGCATGTAAATGTGACAAACCTTGCAGCTACCAGCAGCCGGAAAACCTTCAATAGCTGCCACAGGCGGGGTGCCAGCTCTCCCTCAGAACACCCGTCTATTTGTCTTTGATCGCCTTTCAAATAGAAAATTTCTTATTGATAGTGGGAGTACAATTTCTTGCCTGCCAGCCCCTAAAAATTCTCATGCAAATTCAGGGTTTTTAGAACTTTTTGCGGCAAATGGGACAAAAATTCCAGTATACGGAACGAAACGTTTGGAATTAAATCTCGGCTTGCGCCGACAATATTCCTGGGAATTCCTTATAGCTAATGTGTCTCTCCCCATTATAGGCGCGGACTTCTTACAACATTTTGGTCTTCTCATTGACCTTAAGAAAAAACGTTTAATTGATCCGGTCACGCGGTTGCATTCCGTGGGAAGCATTAACTTTTCCGCACAAGAGTCCGTCACTACAATTGCCTGTCAAACCTCTTATCATAACATTTTGAAGGAATTCCCTGATATAACGAACCCCTCATTAAAAAGTAAATCTATCCCACATAACACAGTACATCATATCTTAACTCGCGAACCTCCTGTCCATTGTAAACCTAGGCGACTACATCCCAAAATTCATGGAGAGGCTAAGGCCGAGTTTGAATTCATGCTGCAAGAAAATATCATTAGACCTTCCAAATCCAATTGGGCTTCTCCCTTACACATTGTAAATAAAAAACCAAATGGTATAAGACCAGTCGGGGATTATCGTTTTTTGAATTCTAAAACAATTTTTGATTCTTATCCAATCCCTTATTTGCATGATTTTTCCCATGCACTTTATGGAAAAACAATATTCAGTAAATTGGATATATTAAAGGCTTATTTTCAAATTCCTATAGCCGAATCTTGATATTCCTAAGACGGCAATCGCAACTCCATGGGGTCTTTATGAATTCACACACCTAAATTTTGGTTTACTAAATGCTGCGCAAACATTTATGCGTTTTATACATGAGGTTTTGAGAGGATTGGATTGTTGCTATGCCTATTTAGATGACATTTTAATTTTCTCTCAAAACGAGAACGAGCACAAAGAGCATTTGGAGTTGGTTTTTGAGAGGCTTCAAAAATACGGGCTAAAAATAAACCTTTCAAAATGTGTATTTGGCGTACCTGAAATTGAATTTTTAGGACATCTCGTCTCTAAAGAAGGTACACAGCCGTTGCCACACAAAGTACAGGCTGTTTTAGATTTCCCTAAACCCCAAAATATTGCGGAACTTCGACAATTTCTTGGCATCTTGAATTTTCACAGACGTTTCTTGCCGAAAGCGGCAGATAAACAAGCTATGCTATCGGATCTTCTGAAAGGTTCCAAAAAGAAAAAAGATAAAAAAACAATTCAATGGAGCCCTGAAACGGAAAGCGCCTTTTCTGATGCAAAAACACAACTCGCAAACGCTACTCTGTTGGCTCACCCTTCCCCTAATGCCAAACTTGTCCTGTATGTTGACGCTAGTGACTACGGCAGTAGTGTAAAAAGGCCGCTACCAGGCCGCGGTGCTGTGAGGAGTAATGAGGAGTACGAGGAGTAATGAGGCGTAATCGTGGTGCTCTGTGGATTTTTTGGTGGTGCTGCTGTGAGAATCAGGGAGGATCTCGTCTGTCAAGCCGAGGGGGCGTGGCCTAATGGAGATGACATCATGAACAACCAATCAGGTGTCAGTAAGTGACGTCACATGCAGGGGGCATGGGAACAGGTGCTGATGACTCATCGCCGCCGATGGGCAAGTCGCCGATGGGCATGTCACACCGTGTCACACCGTGTTTGTATAGGAACGGACCAATCAGGTTCTTGTTTGAGGATGACCTCATGAACAACCAATCAGGTGTCAGTAAGTGACGTCACACGCTGTCGGGGCAAGGTTTTACTAGTTCTGCTTGTAACCGCAAGGCGGCGCTGCATGTAGGGGAACGGACCAATCAGATGCTTGCTTAAGGATGAGCCAATCACAGGCCAGAAGAGGGGGCAATTCTTCTCCGTCGTCGGTATAAAAGACGACGTTCGAGCCAAGCTCTGACATTCTCTCAGTAGAACCTGCTCTTGCGACTACTCTAGTTTAGCTTTAACTTTGTTTAAAATGACTTCTTTAAAACGAAAATCTGATTTTGATAATACGATGGAAGATATTCCACCAAGAACATTCCGCCTTGGTGACGATATTTTTGTTTCCTGCAGTTTTTTCAACAAGCGAGTTCTGATTCATATTCGTCGATATAAGAAATGTGGAGAAAAGTACTATCCTTCGACTGATGGAGTTACGTTATCGCCATCCCAATTCTCGATTCTCCTTGGATGCGAGCCTCTCAAGACAAAGTGCTTTAGAGAGAACCCTTTTGTGGACTATTTTATTGAGAACCCATTCAAGCCTGCAAGCGATCCTGTGTCCATTTTATCGGAAACTCAACTCAGCATTAAAGATGAAGACGACGACAAAGAAATGTTGTTTGAGCTGCTTGATTCCAGTATGAAGTTAAAAAGTGAAATTACGTGCCGAAGCGGGAGAACCTATACAAGGGATGTAACTGTGAACAGTGACCAATGGGAAAAGCTGTTTTCGATCGGCGACTCTGTTATGAGTTCTGCACTGCGGGAAAAGTATCGTCGTGCTTCCTTTAAACAACTTTATGAACTGGTGGCCAAAACGTCTATTCCATACCATGCTCCTGAATGTGCTTCAATGGATGAAGTTCAAAGTTCTCTGACTTATATGGTAAAGTCTGCTTTTTACGATGTTATCTCACAAAGAAATGGATTGATGAATCCACTACATACTTTAGATGAAACTCTATTGGCCGAAAATACAGTGACACGTTTTAATGCAGCTGTTATGGATTTAAGACCTTATTATGTAGCGGAAGCATTTCATGAAAAATTATGTCAATTTCCATTTAATCCTGTACCTAATCATAGTGTGTTAAGTTTTGTAACCATCCCATTTTTAAACTCTGTGAATATTTCAAATATGATTGAAATCGCTCGAGAAGCATTTTGTAGATTTTCTACTTAAATAAATATTGTTTTATCATTCATTTCGTGTTCTTTTTATTTATTGTATTACAAACATTATTATAATAAAATATTAATTTATAAAATATTAATTATAGCATAAAACAAGGAAAAATATTGATATGACATTTTTTATAAAGTGTACCAACTTAAAGGATTAGTACTTTCCGAGAAGCCTTTGGTTCACTCTCGTGGTCCTGATCTGTTTCTGTTAGATATGTATAAATAGTTCAACATAGTTTTTTCAAATTCATTTATGTGTTAGTCTTCGTGAAGTAAACATGAATTTTAATGCTGCTTATAGAGATCCTAGACATTCGGATAGTTTTGGAGGGGTCAATGCACTGAAACGGACATTTAATGGAAGTGTAAAGGAAGTAAAACATTGGTTATCTCAGAAAGATTCCTATAGTCTTCATAAACCTATCCGTCACAAGTTTCTGCGTAATCGAGTGTTAGTAGGTAACATAAACGAACAATTTCAAGTTGATTTAGTGGATATGCAATCGCTTGCAAAATTGAATAGAGGTTATAAGTATATACTGACATGCATTGACATTTTTTCTAAATTTGCATGGGCCATACCTTTAAAAGATAAAACAGGAAAAAGTGTGAAAAGTGCTTTGGAGACTATTTTCAAGGAAAAAACACCCCGTTTACTTCAATCTGATTCCGGAACAGAACTGACAAATGCTCTCGTTCAAAATTACTTAAAAAAGTTGAATATTAAATTCTTTACTACTAAAAATGAAACGAAAGCCAGCATAATTGAAAGATTTAATCGGACTTTGAAAACCAAGATGTGGAAATACTTCACAGAATTTAACACTAAAAAGTATATAGGTGTAATTCCTGACTTCATGCATAGCTATAACCATAGCTGGCATCGAAGCATTAAAATGACCCCAGCTTCTGTAAATTCAGATAATAAAAATGAGGTTTTAGAAAACTTGTATGGAAATCTCAAAACTTTAAAAAGAAAACCGCCCATACTTAAAGTTGGGGATACGGTACGCATTAGCAGACAAAAGCTACACTTTGAAAAAGGTTATGAACAAAATTGGAGTCGTGAAATTTTTACTGTAAACCAAATTATTCTTAGAATACCGACTGTGTACAAGTTAAAAGATCTGTCTGGAGAAGAAATTGAAGGTACTTTTTATGAAGCAGAGTTACAGAAAGTGATTGACTCTGGTTTTTATCCAGTGGAAAAAGTCATCAAGAAAAGGAAAAAACAAGGAGGTGTCATCGAATACTTTGTAAAATTCTTAGGATATCCTGAAAAATTTAATGCGTGGGTTACAGATGTTAAAATACTATAAATAGAACTACTTTCTTAGTATTGCGTTCAGTACCCATCATGAGTTTCTACGTGACGTTAGTTTCGGATAGCAGTCTGCAGTTTTTTCCTACAAACAAAATTTCTCATTTTATAACTCAGCTGCCAAGTCCAATTAATTTAAATGGAGAATGGGAAATTGGTTTGTCAGAAATCATTTATCCACATTCTTGGTATAATGTCAATGCGGCAAACAATACATTTACTTACGATTATGGCGATGGAAAACTGATAAAGAAACACATTGACGCTGGAAATTATGAAAACCTATATGATTTAGTATCCACCCTACAATTAACTCTTCCGAAAAATCCTTCCAAGTTTACTTTTTCTTACAACAAAACGACAAAGCGTGCTAAAATTGATGCTGTTCAAGGTACTTCTCTGTATCTTGAGAAACTTGGTCCTCTTTTAGGTTTTAAACCCAATACAATGATTCGAGGAAGTATGAAAAGTGAAATTCAAGCTGACGCTCAAGCAGGCCTTTCTTTTTTCTACGTCTATACGGACCTGGTTTCACCACAAATAGTAGGGGACGTGTATGCACCTCTTTTGAGAATCATCAGAGTAAAGGGACAAGACGGTGACACGATTAGTCAATATTATGATAGACCTCAGTACTTACCAGTGAGTCAACGCTCCTTTCAAACCATTAATATAGAATTGAGATTAAATTCAGGGGGCTTTGTACCCTTTGAAAAAGGAAAAGTCTTAATCGTATTACATTTTCGATTGAGACAAATTCTATAAATACACAAACATCGGACTGCTTGTTTCATTTAAACTTTAGAAGTCAAGATGAGAGTACCTTACGTGTGCTGCACAAAAAAATTCGAAGAACATTATGCCTCTCAGACAGGTGAAGGCCTACCTTATTATAAGGGAGTCTCTTTTCAAAAAGGCTATGGATTAGGAACTGTATTTCGTCGATTATTTAGAACGGCTTTCCCATTCTTGGTGAAAGGTGCCAAAACCATTGGTAAAGAAGCTATACGAGCCGGGTCACGAGTCGCATCGGATGTGTTATCTGGACAAAATCTGAAAGAAGCAGTCAAGACAAGAACAAAAGAAAGTGGGAGAAATATAGCTCAGAAAGCTGTTGATCGAATCCAATCTATGGTGGGTAAGGGAAAGTATAAAAGAAAGCGTAAAACGCGAAATGGAATCATTTCATCTAAGAAGCGCAAGGTGATAGGACGTGATATTTTTGATCCGTAATGGCGTATTTACTCAAAGATTCCCCAGAATGTGTAAAAAATGAGTTGGAACTTTTCCATCTGCCAGGGACTCAAACTGTCATTCAGAGTGGACAGTGGATAGAATTTCATCCCCTCTCCAACGTTTTTGACGGCGGACCAGTAGAATTTCATATTTCCGGTAGCGGCGAAGATTATGTGGATCTTAGTCAAACTCAACTTTACGTTAAAGCAAAGATTTTGAAGAACGATGGTACTCCTATGGCTGAAGAAGCAAATATTGGCCCTGTAAATTTATTTTAACATTCCTTATTTTCGCAAGTGGACATTACATTGAACGATCGGCTAGTTTCAAATTCCAGTAATACATACGGATATGAAGCCTATTTACGAACCCTTTTATCTCATGGTCAAGACAGTAAGGCATCGCAACTCACATCAGAATTATTTTATAAAGATTCAGATGATGGCTTGAAGAAACGTTCTGATTTCTTTAAAGAAAGTGCATCCGTAGATATGATTGGATGTATCCACAGTGATTTATTTCATCAAGAAAGACTATTGTTAAATTTAGTGGACTTAAAAATTAAATTGATACGAAGTAAACCTGAATTTTGCTTGCAAGGATCTGAAGGATTTAAAGTAGTATTGGATAAAATTTCTTTATTTGTACGAAAAGTTCGTGTAAGTCCTGGAGTTATTTTAGGACACGCAAAAGCTTTAGAGAAGGGGACAGCAAAATACCCCATCAACAGGGTGCTATGTAAAGCTTATTCCATACCGAAAGGAAACATGTCCATTGTTCAAGATAGTGTATTTATTGGTCAAATGCCGAAGCGAGTCATCATTGGATGCGTGGATAACGAAGCCTTTCATGGATCTTTTACCAAGTCACCTTTCCATTTCGAGCATTTTGACTTAAATTTCATAGGAATATATATTGATGGTCAACCCGTTCCTCACAATCCATTAGAGCTCAATTTTGCTCAAAATAGCTTTATAAGAGCTTATCAAAGTCTATTCTTGGGCACTGGAAAAATAGGGGAAGATAGAGGTTCCTTTATATCCAGAGAAGAGTACACAGATGGTAATGTCATTTATGCGTTTGATTTGTCCCCAGACCTATGTGCTGGAGATCATTTGAATCTTATCAAACACAGTAATTTAAGATTAGAAATTAAGTATAGTAAGCCGCTCCCACAGACTGTATGCGTCATTGTGTTCGCAGAATTCGAAAATTTAATTGAGATAAGCAAGACAAGAAATATCCTGTTTGACTTTGGAAATTGAATGAAGATGAATGGACAACAACTCTTTCACATTCTATCGCACGACACTGCGACGTCACCTTTTTTCAAAGGAGTCTTCGCGAAGAATACCCTCCCACCTTTACAAAGCAACTCGTGTGCTATAGTAAATACCGATGACTTCTCTCAACCTGGTTCTCATTGGTTAGCATTGTTTTCAAGTACTCAGAAAAAATTAGAGTTTTATGATTCCTACGGAATGTCTCCTGATTTCTACGGAATCGATACATCTTACTATTCCAACATAGAATGGAATTCCATTGTTTTACAATCTCTTACATCCAACGTGTGCGGACACTATTGTATTTATTTTTTAGTGAGGCGATGTCAAGGTCATTCTATGTACTCTATAGTGGATCACCTGTATATTACCAATGTATCAGATTTTCAAGTGTATCAATTTGTAAAAAAGAAATATGCTGTAAGATTAGTTTTTATAAAATAAATTTATTTGATTTGTATTCCTTGCGTTCTGTCATGTTTTCTTGAAGTGATTTCATTACTTTTAGGTACACCATTTTTAACTAAAAGTTTTTCTTAAAGTTAATTACACACAACTTTTTTTTTATAGAATAATATTTTATTTTCCTAAAGTTTTAATATTTTTTCCATTTCTTTTTATCCTAAAGTTTTTTTTTTTTCCATTTCTTTTTATCCTAAAGTTTTTTTTTTTTTCCATTTTCTTTTTAAAGTTTACTTATACATATTTTTTATTCTATTTTTTTTTTTTTTTCACTTATAAGATTTTTTTTTTTTTACTATTTTTTTTAAAAACTTTTTTCTTTTAAAGTTTTTTTTTTTTTTTTTTTTTTTTTTTTTCACTTAAGATTTTTTTTTTTTAAACTTTTTTTTATATATATATTTTTTCTTTTTTTTTTAATATTTATTTTTTACATTTTTCTTTTTAAAGTTTATTTTTACTATTTTTTTTTTATTCTTAAGTTTTATTTTTACATTTTTTTTTTTTATATATATATATATATATTTTTTTTATTCTAAAGTTTTTTTTTGTTTTTGCATTTTTACTTATAAATTATTTATTTTTTCTCGTACTAATTTTATTTTTTCTATATATTTTTCGAATTCAAATTTAACTTTTATATTTATTGAAAAAAGATAACCTGTAAAGTAAAAATAATAAAGGACAACAAGATACAGCAACATCATTTATTGAAAAACTAAAAATGGCTCCATTTGTTTCTGCGGGCATACATAGAAGGTTTTACAATGTTATTTTCTCTATACAATTTTCTTTTTACATCCAACATGGAAGGAAAATGCAAATCTCGTAAAGCATTTAAGAATACAGCTTGTCCGACAGGAACTTTTTTCCTATTACGAAGAAAGTCATTCACCAGCATGACAATATTAGTGTGTGGGATAACTTTATCTTGGTAAATAATTTCACCTTTGTCCGTCCATTTGAATCCATTTTGATTTTTCAAAAACTGTAAAATGTCTATAGCCGTCTTTCTGTGTCGAATAGGCACGGTATGCATAACTGCATCTTCAAAGGTATCTTCTTTCTTCACATCTTGCAACGTCTTTTTATCTGGATCTGGAGGTGGTTTTCCAAGCTGGTCGTAATTTTCCAAGGTTTTAAGGTACCGAGAAGCTTTTTCACTTTCTGTGAGATTGGTATTCTGAAGGGTATTTGTTATTTCTTGATCAAAAGAGTTTGGTTCACGAGGAATTTCTTGGGATTGTTTGTCGATCAGGGTGTACTTTTGTAGGGCTTGCAAGTAGAGAGATGCTTTGTCGCTTTCCGCGAGTTGTTTATTCTGAAGAATACTTGTCATTTTTCGATCCAGTTCAGAGAGATGTTCCATTAATTGTGCCCTGTCTTCAGGTATCAAGATAAACTTTTTACTGTGCTCCATGAATCAATGAGCTGATGATTGAAATAGCTGCAGGTAATAAGACTGAAAGAAAACCGTCTCCTTTTTGAACAAGTAGCTTTCTTTTTTTATACAAAGGAACCTTTTTGTCTGAAAGCTTTCGTAAGCACGTCTTATGCTTAGAAAGACTATTTATTTGGCTGTTAGTGAGAGGTACGTTTCCGTGAAGTACGTTCAAGACGCATTCACACAAAGACTTGATAATACTATTGGGAACTTTTTGAACGATTTGCTTCGGATTTTTACTTTTCGAGATCACTTTCAGGAGCTCTAAGGTTTGCTCCGTACACGTAGACATCTTCACATCGAATGATAGTAGTCACTGTTGACAGCTCTATTCAAAGCCACTCTGCAAAATTTTCCGTATGCAGTTGCTTTTACCAATGCACAATGGATAAAGTCAGGAGGATGCACCGAACAGGATGCATGCGTTGGCATCAGGTGTTCAACTTTTGGACAGTTGAAATCTTCTAAATTATAGCACTTGCGTCTAGTCAACACTTCTAAAAAATGTTGCTTTTGTATTCCCTTGACGTAAATATCGGAAAATACTTCGAACAAAAGATATAAAATACTTTGAAATTTAACATAAGGTAAAGATCCTTCTCTCCAATCCATACAATGAATGTTTCTTGTTACCCAAGAAAACTGATTTCTCTGCGTAAGGGATAATTCTTCAAATGGTGACGGAGGCTGAAAATACCATACGCCCCACAAATGATTATCTTTCACGGCGTAAAATGCTAGTTCTTTGACGACAAATAGTCCCGACGGAAGCAGAAACCCTTCAAAATCAATCACGGCTGACATCCTTCCAGTTTGAGAGACGAAATACAAATGAAGTTAGCGAGGTTGATACACGTAATATATATCTCCAGGAAACATCCCCGTGCGCATGCGTAGAGAATCCTCCGTATTACTTTTCAGATCAATGAATAAATAACCGTACGGCTTCGAAGTAGCATCTTCATAACACTCTTGAAAAAACTTCACTTTTCTCGGATATAGTTGTCGTCCTAAATGCATGACTTGGGATTGGTCTCTTCGGTTCTTAAACAGCGCCAAGTAATGTGCATTCAAAGAAATTTCTCGCATTTCTTTTCCCTTATGAAACACATTTTGTACTATAAAGATGATACTGATATTTCGGTGGTGTGACATTTTAGTAAACATCTTTGTCAATTGAGCATCGTTTCCAAGCTCACTCATTAAATCGTCTACTACAATCAATGCATCCGAATATTGATTTAAATTTGAAGGCAAGCCTTCATGAAATGAAATGTTTGGGATTTCTGCATATAACTTTTGAAATATCCCATAGCACCATACCATCGTTTTTGGAAAGGGTAGTATCATTTTATTTTCGATCATTTTTTTCACGAAATGTGTCTTGCCACTACCTGTGGGACCTGCAACTATCATAGTAAACGGATGTTTCAGTCGTAAAATATCCATACTGAATGATGAACTTTGGAGATGCTCTTCTTATTTATAGATGATCTTCTTCTGATGAACTCACATGTCGGCTAGTGAGTAATGTCCGAATGGAAGAGTGCTCACGCGATCCTCTAAGATGTGTCTCTTCTGATCATATGGGGAAAGGGCCAACTTATTTGAAGTAATGGTGAATATGTCGTGCTGCTTGGATCGTATGAGATTCATGCTGGTCACAAGTTCTTGGTGTTGAAACAGGCACTTTGTATAATCTTCAAATTTGATTTTTTGATGGATGGTGGCCTTCTTAATCCCCTTCAGCTTCTTGGTGATATTGTCATGGCCTATTTTGAAGGCATACATCTTGGATCTGAGTCCCACGAATTCAGTCATGATTTCTCCTTTGGTCTCATCCTTCATCTTCCCGATAACTTTTTTGTTGACGAGAGGAAATCCGAAAATATTGTTGGCAGGATAATCCGATGTATCGTACAGGTCCATGTCTTCTTTCATGTCTTTATAGACATCGTCGGTGTGGATATTGTAGATAAGACTATCCGTATCCATGTACAGGAGTTTCAGTCGATCAGTTGGATATTTCGGTATCATCTTGGAATAGTGAAAGTCATACATGAGCGTCTTGGATAAATCCAATATAGCCATTCCAATGGTAATTGGCTTGTTGAACTTCAGTACGGTCCGTCGCATATGAAATGCTGCCAAAGTTTCGGAGAAGATGGTGCGATCTTGAAAGTTGGAGCGAGCAATCCATTTCTCAGCTGTCTTCTCGTTCCCGACCAACTTGATGTCCACTCGGCGTCGGATATTCTCCATCGTTTTTCCAAAAATCGAATTGTTCATGAGTTTGAAGAAATTTTTCTCAAACTCATTCGTAGCAGAGGTGCGCAGTTGGGTATTCAGGTCAATGTAAGGTTTTAGCCATGGCGATTGACTGAATTGCAAAATTCTATGCACGGCTGTCACTTGAAGTCCTTGTTGTAGGTATAGCTGCAAATTTCGGTAATGTACCACATATTTTTCTTTCTTATGCAAAGTAGTCATCAACCTCTTCTCTTTACAACCGGGTGGAGCTAATGTTTCTGGAGCAAGTGGCAGATCAGCATGTAGATCGTGTAGATGGGCTGGATACTCCAAATCGACTTCTAGGATATAGCCAAGTGCACTGTCCCAAGGGGTTTGTAAGATGTCCATCGTCGGGTTAATCCAAGCGTAATCACCCAACGGTAAGTATTGAGACATAGCCCAGCCATACAAATTATTGGCATCTAAATATAATAGATAATTGGAAGGCTGAGACTTGTCATAGTTTGGCATATATGGATTATTTGCCTTTGCATAACGGTGAGAACATTGAGATATTCCTCCACGGATACCATTTTCGACAAACAATAGCATGTCATAATCCGTGAGCAGTTCCAGTCGAATCGACGTCTTCTTCAGCATAGCATCCCAAGAGAGTCCGGGGGCTGTGTAATACCACACGGGATCCAAGCCATAGGTTTTCATGCAGACATCTCGAAAACTTTCAAAAATGTCTGCTAACTGTAAAACATCCGTCTTGACGTACAAATCAGCATACTCGCCCAAATTGTCTAAGTTGAATGCATCCCACACTCCTTGAGCATGTTGATAATCTTCCATGGTGATGTGCGATTCGTTCAGGCGGTTATAAAAGGCATCACGGGGTGGTAGCTCGGTTTCCTTGAACTTGTCTGGATGATTGACGTAGTCATATGGAAATACACCTTTACGAAGCAGGAGAGAAACATGAGAGGAGGGAAAGTGCGCCCGTACATGTTTGAACTGATCTTTTGGCCAGTTGATCTAGACTACTCGCCATGAATCGAAATGAATCGATAAACCGAAGACTAAGTCCCTTGCCGATCTGCTTCGAGAATGAGATGTACTTTTCGGTGTTTTCTGGAATGACTGTGATGTTGAAATCGTCTCCTCCCAAGCACTTCACGAATAAATGACTGTCGTATCCGGATAAGTTGTGAAATACCACTGGAATAAAGTCTGGAGTTCTGGCCTTCAGGTTGCAGGTATTACAAGCGGGTCCTCGAAACTTCTTCGATTGATGATCGTGATCCTTCACCTTGTAATTCTTCTGGGTAAATTCGTTCTTGCACATGTAGCAGCGCGTTGCTTTCCGAAATGCTTCCAGCTCCTCTTTGGTTAAGGGATCCATTGGTAAAGGAGCTCTGTACACTTGCTGTATTTCCAGGGCTTCCAGCTTCATCCGATCCATAAACACTTGTGGTGCATTCGGTCCTCGGTACACGTAAGGGGCTTTGAAGAGTCCTGTGGTCGACACTATGTAGTAACAGAAGCTGACAGCTTCATGTTTTTGATAAGCTTCCGTGTACGATTTATCAGGGTTCGGCTGGCAAGAAACTATCGGTCGGGTAATGCACTCAAAGTCAGCATAGATCACGAATGGGACTTTCATGGAATGTTTAATGTTTTTGAAAACCACCCATTTATCTTCCGGCATAATGACTCGAACGGCCTCGTGCTGATTACAACTCAGCTGATGACGGTGAAGAATAGGCTCCGTTGAGAAAAACTGCAAACAGCGGCGGCATATGAACGTTTTCTTCTGGTGATTTGAATGCTGTTTTGCAACGAGGCGGGATAAGTCCTTGATCCAGGCATAATGGGCATGTGCGTCGGTCTTGAGGTACATCAAATCAATGTGCGGGTCCTTTTCTTCTGTGGTGATCATCAGCGGATATACTTGATAATCCTCGGTGAGTCCATATACATTGATGGATAGGTCATTCAGCTTTCCAAATTTGGGAATGTCTTGAATTTTAACAGGGAATTCAATCCCTGTAAAATTGAGAGTGTCCATATGTGGTGCATAATGATGCGTTCGGTATGCATGCTGGTTATAGTCTTCCACTGGATGGAGAGCGGAGAGGATGGCCCACATGAAGCAGCGGTTGTCGTTGTTCTGGACATTGATGATAGCCTGCTTGCGTTTGATGGGTTCGGGAAGTTCGATGTATGTGGATCCGCGCAGAGGGTTGTATTTGTTGGTCCGTACCTCCAATTCTTTTATCCGTTCCAGGGTCCACCCAGATTCCTTGCCTTCAAAGTCCTCTGCTTCTTTAAGTAGTCTCTCCATCGTTTGTAAATATAGGGCTTCAACATCGGTAGAGGGAAGAACGATCTCATTCTTCGTTTTGAAGCTTTTCTCCTCACTTAAAATGCCGTCGGCCGCAACTTTTTGGTAGCGGCAGATGAGCCTGCAATTCACCTTCACTTCAAATTGGAACAGGGCAGATGCGACGATGCTCACAAAGTCTTCTTCTTTTGAAATCAGGAACGGTTTTAAATCCTTATGCTTCTCGGTGTTGAATAAATGCACATTCTGCACACGATTTTTCAAAGCAGACTGTCGCGTAGAAGAAGGTAGAGCTGAAGGTCCTGGTCGAGTAGAGGGTGCTGGTCGAGTAGAGGGTGCTGGTCGAGTAGAGGGTCCTGGTCGAGTAGAGGGTCCTGGTCGAGCAGTGGGTCCTGGTAGAGTCGAGGGTCCTGGTAGAGTCGAGAGTCCTGGTAGAGCAGTGGGTCCTGGTAGAGTCGAGGGTCCTGGTAGAGATGTATCTTCACTGGTCCGACGTCGTTTTAGAAGTACAGGGGGTTCTGTATCTGCAGGCCGCTTGTGTGTTTTCAGGTGTCTTGTCAGGTTATCCATTCTCGAAAATACCTTAGAACACCGAGAACACGGATATTGCATTCCTTCATGCTTATTCCGTTGATGTCGAATCAAATTATATCTTCTAGTGAAATGCATATCACATTCCGCACACGTGAATTCCTTGTCTTGACTTAAATCCAATTGAGTTGCTGTTAAATCTCCAAAATCCATGAGCGCCATCACTTCATCATTCAACGGCAATGTTGAATTCTCGAAAACGTCTTCAATATCCATTTTAAACAAAGTTAAAGCTAAGCTAAACTAGAGTAGTCGCAAGAGCAGGTTCTACTGAGAGAATGTCAGAGCTAGGCTCGAACGTCGTCTTTTATACCGACGACGGAGAAGAATTGCCCCCTCTTCTGGCCTGTGATTGGCTCATCCTTAAGCAAGCATCTGATTGGTCCGTTCCCCTACATGCAGCGCCGCCTTGCGGTTACAAGCAGAACTAGTAAAACCTTGCCCCGACAGCGTGTGACGTCACTTACTGACACCTGATTGGTTGTTCATGAGGTCATCCTCAAACAAGAACCTGATTGGTCCGTTCCTATACAAACACGGTGTGACACGGTGTGACATGCCCATCGGCGACTTGCCCATCGGCGGCGATGAGTCATCAGCACCTGTTCCCATGCCCCCTGCATGTGACGTCACTTACTGACACCTGATTGGTTGTTCATGATGTCATCTCCATTAGGCCACGCCCCCTCGGCTTGACAGACGAGATCCTCCCTGATTCTCACAGCAGCACCACCAAAAAATCCACAGAGCACCACGATTACGCCTCATTACTCCTCGTACTCCTCATTACTCCTCACAGCACCGCGGCCTGGTAGCGGCCTTTTTACACTACTTACGGCATCGGAAGCTCATTATATCAAGTTGAAACAAACGGTCTTCAACCTCTTGGTTTCTTTTCTCGAAAGCTTTCCGACACAGAAAAACGATACAGCGCTTATGACCGTGAACTTTTAGCAGCTTACAGTTCAATTAAATACTTTAGGCACATGCTAGAAGCTCGCAATTTCTCTCTTTATACGGATCATAAACCATTAACTTACGCATTTCAACAAAAATCGGTTTCATGTTCTCCACGCAGAAATCGTCACCTAGATTTCATTTCCCAATTCACTACAGACATTAAATACGTTAAGGGTTCCCAAAATGTAGCAGCCGACGTAATGTCTAGGATTGCTGCAATTTACATGCCAAATCCGGTGGACTATAATGAAATCGCTGTAGCTCAAACAAATGATTCTGAATTAAACGAATTGATGGAAAACCTTTCATCGTCTCTACAATTAAAAAAAATTATTCTACCTGAATCCAATGTCGAATTAATTTGTGATGTCTCCTCGGGTATTGCTCGTCCATACATACCTAAGCCATTTAGGCAAAGTATATTTTTAAATATTCATGGTTTAGCACACCCTGGTGTTCGACGAACAACAAAACAAATTCGCACACGTTTTATTTGGCCCTCTTGTTTCGCTAAAAGTCAAATGACTAAATGATTGTCAAAATTGTCGAAAGTACACTGCTAAAAATAGGTACTGAAAAATAATTAAATTTTACTGATTTTTTATTACATTCAATACTTATCATGGCTCTTAATGCATTAGTTTCAATTTTGAAAAAGACATGTACTCAAAAATAAGCACAATGAATAAAACAGCAGATGCTGGCCTACATAGGCTGTCTTCATAAATCCCTTTAAATAAATATCAATAATTACAACCAATATTTACCGGGAATCGAACCCAGGTACTAAAGCACCGTAGTCCAGTTTCTTATCCGTTGTACTACCAGGGCGACGTGAAGAAGTTATAAACAGAAGACTTGTTTAAAAGGTGTGCCACAAAAATGGAAAGAAAGATAACAATTGAGTTGCAATAACTCAGTTTCTATTTAAGCAATCGACATCAAATATTGTGGAAAAACCATCTTCTGAACAACTACTTTAAGTTTGTCAGGTCGCTTTGTTAACATGGCTTGAACAGATGCTGTGATTAGCAATATTAAATCACACTGCTCATTTTTGCGAAAGTACGGTTGCTTAAATTTGAGTACGGCGTCACTCATTTGTGATGCAATTGTAATCAAAGAAAAACGAGTAGGTTTAGGTACTCATTTTTAAGTACCTTTTTTATACAATGTAGCCTTGAGTAGAATGTCTAATAATGATGCTGTTAATCTTGAGAGTGCGTGTAATGACATTCTTGTATATTTGAATATTATTTTAAATAAATACTAATACACTTTATAAAAATTATAACATATTCAATTTACATTTTCTACAGGAACGGGATACGATTTCGAAATAGATACCACTTCGGAAGAAATTACTACAAGCCTATTCTGGAAGCATGAACTCTGAAGGTGGATTTCATTAATTACACGATCAAGTATTTTCCGACGATTGTTCCTTTTTACAACTACCAGAAACCTACAATATCTCCAGAGCTCCAGAAACATTTCGATGCCTTTTTAGACCGCAAGGAACACCGTCGTCGGAAATAGGTATGTGATTTTATATCATGCAGTGGTTATTGTCCTCTTCTGAAACTGTGTTAACACCAAAAAGAATAAAAGAGTAAAATGCCGGATAGCATGATTTGTTTTTTCAAACGGTGCTTACTTGAGACATCACCTATCCGACAAAAAAAAAAGCTTTCCAAATATCTGAATTAGAACAGAAATCTTGCGCAAACATACATAGAAAAAAAAAACATAACCGTCGAATTGATAAAGTCTCTCTTTTTGACCAGAGAGTTGTAATATTAAATAGAGAGCGCCTTCAATGCCAGACTCTCGTAAGGCCGCGGTGTCAACATTGAAAAGAAAAACCTAATCACGTGGTTATAGCGCAGCCACATTTGGCGGTCAGACATCTGCAGGAGTGTTAAATTTGGCGCACTTTCTTCTTTTTTGATGATAAGGAGTTCTGTCCGTATTCAACTTTTTAACATATATGTACGTATTTACTTATTTTCAAACAATATGCGCTTATTATTTCCTCTTCATTAACGAAACGAAAATATTTTATTTGTGTTCAATACTCGAAGAAACGAAACTCTTTATATTTCTCAGGTTTTATTGTTCATATTTTCTTATTGAAGTTTACAAAATAACTATTGAAAGAACTTCGCTTATGGTAAATTGTTTACATAAAAACGTAACGCAATTATTTCAAAAGTACAAAATAAAAAAAAATATCCTTAATATATCTGTTAAACTCCCTTAAATTGTGACACTCGTTCAAAAAAAACTATATTTAAATACAAAATTAAACACAAAACCTTATTACAATACTTCGATCTCGTTTAGTTCTTAAAGTCGCCAAGGCCTGCCAAGTAATATATAAAGCACATGAATGAATTGGCATTTCCACCTATCACGTGGTTTCAATGTTGGACACACGGAAATCAGCATTTTTATTCCTCTATTTATATCATTACTCTATGTTTTTGACGCGCTTTGGCGGTTTTATTTGGCGCGCTTTTCAGTCGATCAAAAAAAAAACCTATGTAAATTAATTTTTTTTCTAATATTTTCTCCTGATTTTTATACATTATTAATTATTGTCAATTAAATTTTTGATTTGCTTTTCGTCCTTTAGTATAATATGTATTATTATTATTTCCCGTTATTCTTTAAATTCGGATTAATTCTCAATATATGTTTGCATATCTATTTAAAAGTTTAATAATAATAAAACCAGTTTAATTCATATTAACTATTGAAATATGCCGTTATGCAAGAATTTTCTTGTAATTCAGGCACCGTCACTCATCATACTAACGAGCTGCCACTGAACTCAAAATGTAACTTCTGGAAGGCTTAAATCGGGTTCCTCCTATGGGCGCGGATGAAGCCAATGTGGAAGCAGCCATAGTGTACCCAAAATAATTTTTAAAAGTGAATTAGCAGTATTTTTTAATTTCATAGAATTGTAGCAATATTAAATGTATATAGATACTATATTTTCTTCCTACATAAACCATTTTTATATTGCCAAAAATACAGTTTTTGTTCTTGCTTTTTATCCACTTCGACTTTAACTTCCGAATAACTTATTATTTTAATAGCAGATTGCATTTAAAATTTGTTTCAAAAGAAGATTTTAAAAGAACTCACCCAAAAACAATACATGTTGGCTTATTTTAACATGAAAAATATTCGACACATTGCGGTAGCAATGAAAGTGGGGTGCAGTTTCAGTTGGCTTCAAGTCATCAAAATGTCTTGCCCAATCCAGAAGTTACAGTTAGAGTTCAGTGGGATATGCCCTTCAGCTTTGACCAACGGAACATTTCAACGACGCGGAGGGTGCTACCACTACACAGTGCCGCTCTTAGGGATGTGTGGCGCGTGCCACCGCACAGGGCCTCACGCTTTGAAGGGGCCCCGAGCTCAGTAAAAAAATACAAAGAAAATTTCATTCTAATTTTATTAAATTCCATAAGATTTTTCTTTAATTTGTGTTTACTCGTATATCTAGAACGTTTACTGATCTTTCTTCGATTCAGACATTCAGAATTCACTTGAGTGGTGACATTTCAATTAAAAACGCTGTGAGACAATAACTTTTCCCGTAAAGAATGTAAAATAATAAAAATTCATAATATTGTTTGAAACAAGAAATTTCCCAGCTTAACGATTCGAAATTCTCAACTCAACTATTCGAAAATCCCAACTCAACAGTGTTGAAAATCCCAGTTCCAACTTATCGATATTTTTCATATTTTTTATATATATTTTAGTTAATATGAAAAAGTTATCTCACAAGCATTGATCTGTTGCACTCATATTCCAATGCAGTGTCCGTTCTGAGGTCTAATTTAAATATATCTTACAAGTTCGGCAATTTCTAATCTTTCGTAGTTATTTGTTAATAATATTAATTTTCTTCAGGCGTAAATTTTTTCCAACTCGGGGTTTTTAGAAATTGAAATATTCCGAACTTTCAGGGTTTCCCGAGGAGTATTGGGTGGGGGGGGGGGGGGGGGGGGTCCCCCTCCCGGTGCGACGGGCCTGGCTCCGATTCCAAAGTTCATATTACACTTCGGAAAAGAAAACCCTGACTACAGCACTTTTCCGTGAGAAAATATGTGGATAAAAATGATGAATAAATAGGATGGATAATGGATAGAATGATGAATAAATAGGATGGATAATGGATAGAATGATGAATAAATAGGATGGATAATGGATAGAATGATGAATAAATAGGATAATGAGGATAACTATGATGGACCTGGCTTTAATCACCATTCGTTTGAAGCAAAAGTGCATGAGATGTTGTAAAGAGGTGTGGAGAGGGAGGGAATACATAATAATTTATTTTATCCGGATTTAATATAATGTTGCTAGATAAAGTTTTAATTTTGTTTGGTGGGGAGGGGGGTGAGGGAGCGCTGATGTATCCTTCGAAAATTATATTTATTTCAACACTCCTAACTAACCTTTCCCCTTTGTCAGGTTTTAACGTCAGCCCTGCTACTGCAGAAGAAAATCGCGAGGACATATTCCATACTACGGCAGGCGGAACGTTCGAACCACACATCAAAAGTTTTATAATAAAAATTTAAAGATTAAAAGTTTTTTAAAAGTAACTGCCACACATCTTTCTCATGCTTGTTATTCGACAATGAAGTCGCTGCCCCGTACATCACATGAAGGGAAATAGGATGCCAGCTTTAATGCTCCACAAATTTGACTAATTATTCGGATCCATTGACGTCCTTCTGGACAGCCGAGAAGTTGCCGGGGGCTCTTTAGCAACAGAAGTGCACGATGGCGCTGGGATTGCGATATGTTTTTTTGTTGCATATCTTCAGTTGCGTATGGATAACGTGAGTATTTTTTATGAACAAATTTAATATCTAAGGGAGTAGATCCCCCCCCCCCCCCCACACACACCGAACAAGATCATTATCTAAGAGGAGGGATAAGCTCCCCCTGAACTAGTTTATTGAGCCATCTCTAGTGTTAGTAAATTCCTGTAGACTGTACACTTGGCAAAATCATACATTTATTTGGCGCGCTTGTAAAACATCTTTTTTTTTAAGGAAGACCGGGCCCAAAATCTTAATATTTTTATTAATGAATTCAGAAATACCATCTTTTTTACATTATTGGAACATCTATTTTTTAAACAATAATCAAAAAAAATATTTTTAAAAATATTTTGTTTTTCTTTATTTTTAACCGACTGAACAGCGCGCCAACCAAAACTCCAAAATAAAACCGCCAGAAATTAAAATTAAAACCGCCAAATTGCGTGCCAAGTCGAGAGGTTATAGATTCGATCGTTATGTTTTTTTTAATGTATGTTCGCGCAGGATTTCGGTTCTAATTCAGATATTTGCAATTTTTTTGTTGTTGGATAGGGTATGTTTCACTTGGAAGCAATTTGAAAAAAATATCCGTTGTTCAGGCATTTAACTATCCGGAATTTTCGATTAACCGGACCATTTGAAAAAAATATTGTCCGATTTCGAAAATTCTTTTTTTGTTGGAGAAAAATACACTTAGGCAAATTTTGTAAAAAAAATAATCGGATATCCGGCTGTTATATATCTGGAAATGTAGAATGACAGGAGTTTTTTTAAACAATTGACATTTTGTTTAACCAGCATTTATTGGCATTGATAGGGATTTTTTTACAATATACATTGTTGAGCACAAGTTGATACTTGAATTTCTTGGTGAAAAATAAAAAAGGGAGAAGCCTCATGCTAAATTAAAAACTAAAAAGGGAAAAATAAAATAATCTTTCTAAAAAAAAAGAAAACCGACTTTAAGAAAAATGCGCTAAAAAGTAAAAAATATTTTTTAATTTTACGAATGAGTTGAAAAAATTGAATTATTGAATATCAATTTTATACTTAGTGCAACTTTTTGAAATCGGCGCCAAAATTTAGGTATGATTTTTGTAAATTGGCACCAACTTCCAAAAGTTGTACTAAGTATAAAATTGATATTCAATAATTAAATTTTTTCAACTCATTCGTAAAATTAAAAATTATTTTTTACTTTTTAGCCGGTTTTCTTTTTTTTAGAAAGATTATTTTATTTTTCCCTTTTTAGTTTTTAATTTATCAGGGGACTTCGCCCCCTATTCACCAAGAAATTCTAGTAGCAACTTGTGCTCAACAATGTATATTTTAAAACAATCCCTAACAAAGCCAATAAATGCATGTTAAACTAAATGTCATTGTTGTACAACTTCCGTTAAACAATGAAAATATTTTGAAATCGGATAAATTGTTTTAAAAAAATCCGATTAATCGACATTTCCGGATATATAACAGCCGGATAACCTATTATTATTTTGAAGATTTTGCCTAAGTTGATTTTTCTCTATCCAACAAAAAAAGAATTTTCGAAATCGGACGACATTTTTTTAAAAACGGTCCGGTTAATTGAGAAATCCGGATAGTTAATTGCCGGATAACCGGATATTTTTTTCAAATTGCTCCCCTTTGAAACATCCCCTATCCAACAAAAAAAAATTGTCCAAATATCTGAAGTAGAATCGAAATCCCGCTCGCACATACATAAAAAAAAAAAAAATACAGGTCGAATCTATAACCTCTCGACTTGGCGCGCGTTGGCGGTTTTAATTTAAAGTTTCTGGCGGTTTCATTTTGGAGTTTTGGTGGGCGCGCTGGGCAGTCGGTTAAAAAGGAAAGCCGACTATAAGGAAAATGCGCTAAAAAGTAAAAAATAATTTTTAATTTTACGAACGAGTTGAAAAAATTGAATTATTGTGTATCAATTTTATACTTAGTACAACTTTTTGAAGTTGGTGCCAATTTACAAAAATCATACCTAAATTTTGGCGCCGATTTCAAAAAGTTGTAATAAGTATAAAATTGATACACAATAATTCAATTTTTTCAACTCGTTCGTAAAATTAAAAATTATTTTTTACTTTTTAGCGCATTTTCCTTATAGTCGGTTTTCCTTTTTTCTAGAAAGATTATTTTATTTAAACCTAAATTATCCCAGTAAATTTAGACCAAAAACAGGGTCGATATGAAACAAATTTATAATTAGCTGAAATTTTCAGGATTAGCTCCTAGATATGTGTAGAACGTATCCTGAAAAGTCCCCTAACTTCCCACGTGAGCTTTCATCCAAAATGGCGGATCAAAGATGGACGCTAAGCACTTTTTTTCTTAGGCTCTTATAGCCCAGTAAATTTAGGATTTTATATGACACAAATTCATAATTAGTTGAAATTTTCAGGATTAGCTCCTAGATATGTGTAGAACGTATCCTGAAAAGTCCTGTAACTTCCCACGTGCGCTTCAATCCAAAATGGCGGATCAAAGATGGCCGCCAAGCCCTTTTTGCCTTGTTTGATGTTTTCCCTCATATCTAAGTTAAAAATAAACATTTTTCAATTCTGTAAAAACCAGTATACTCTAAAAGGAATATTGTTTCTATATATATGCCATAAAATAACCGATTATAGCTTTCAAATGAGGGAAAATTAAGTTTTTTGACGCCGAAACCCAAAATTTCTGTGTTCTAAGTTTTTAGCCGAATTCATAATTTAGAAATATAAATAAATTAAGAAAAATTTTGTAGGTAAGAAAATATTGTTCCTTGTATGGAGTTTTCTAAAATAAATTTGAAAAAAATATTCAAAGAAAAATTGCTGGTATATACGTTTTCTTAAGCAATCCAGCAGGTTTTTTTTTACCTTCGAAGTGAGTAGTTGTTAGTGTAGGTCTGTGTTAAACTTAAAAAAAAAACGTGACTGTCTTTGTTTATAACTGTAACAAGTTGGGCAAGAGAGTGAAAGTGTGCGCGGTTTTTTAAAATGAATTGAAATGAAAAAGAAAAACACAAATTTTATAGCACTTAATTACATAAGAATAACAAAAATTTTGGCCTACAGTTCATAAATAAAAAAATATATACCAGTCATTCAACATCATAATTATCATCTTCGAAACCGCTAGTAGGAGGAGCTGAATTTTTACATGACTCTCCTAAGAAAGAGGTACAAAACTTGGAGCACTGGAGGTCTGCCTTCTTGCATTGGCATCATGTCACAGTCTTTTGTTGCAGTTATTTTGCAGTCACATATTAGTTGTAAAAGTTCTTTGGAAGCTGCGGGAAGTGTTGAAGGCACTGGATTCAATCTACCATCCTTCATGAACCATCACCATTTAGTAGGATCAAGGTTGTTCCCCAGCCACTGTTGAACTTGATGATAGGTGCGAAGTGAATGCTGTGCAGCAGCTGCACTTGTTGGTGGAAGAGTTGCCAAATTAAAGTTTGAAGAGAGTGTTTTAGCTACTTCTTTATTGTAACGGATGTATCGCAGATCATCTAAAGAAGTTATTTGTTTTCCTCCAATAAAGTATTCCAGGAATACTTCACCAATTTCAATGACTTTTTGGGGATCAAGTTGAGGATTGTTGAACTGTGAAATCAAAGAACGCAGTTCGTGATTGTTCTTTATCAACTTGTAAGCTGTAGATTTCCCCTTTCTGAATATTGCAGATGTAGTGTCGCATCTAATGGCAGCGTGTAAGAAGAGAAGGGTATCCTTTATTGGCCCAATAGCTTCTTGTATTTTGGTTATGCTGTAGCACTTTTCGTTGTACTTAGTTGATTGGGGTCGTAAAAAGTACAGTGATGTTCCTGGGATACCTCGTGAAATCTGAATTGTAAGTAGATCTGTATCAGAACCTATTACTACGACAGATCTGCAACTGGTCTGACATGCAATTATTGCCGTTGAGCAGATTAGTGTATCTGCGTCCCCATCCGCCTGTTTAACAGTTATTCCTGGAGATTGGAAGTAGCATATCATCATTCGAATTAGTCTTGATTTCTTTTCGGAGTTTCGCAAAATATTAGCTTGTTTAGTCGTTGCCACCATATTTTCATCAAAAGCAATAGTCGCAGACATTTTTGACATAATCCTTCTTTGTCTCTTCACACTTTTAGTTGATAAAGCACAAGAGTATCCATCAAAAATCACTGCCTCACATGGAGGCAGTGACAAATCTGACATATTTGAGGCATATATCTCCGTAGGTATCAGACTCCTTCCAAGCCAATGTCTGCATAAGAAATCCTCCATCTACAATGGACGAGTAGGTTGATGGTGGCAGAAAGCGGATGGGGACGCAGATACACTAATCTGCTCAACGGCAATAAATGCATGCCAGACCATTTGCAGATCTGTCGCAGTAATAAGTACTGATACAGATCTACTTACAATTCTGATTGCACGAGGCATCCCAGGAACATCACTGTACTTTTTACGACCCCAATCAACTAAGTACAACGAAAAATGCTACAGCATAACTAAAATACAAGAAGCTATTGGGCCAATAAAGGATACCCTTCTCTTCCTACACGCTGCCACTGGATGCGACACTACATCTGCAATATTCAGAAAGGTGAAATCTACAGCTTACAAGTTGATGAAGAACAATCACGAACTGCGTTCTTTGATTTCACAGTTCAACAATCCTCAACTTGATCCCCAAAAGGTCATTGAAATTTGTGAAGTATTCTTGGAATACATTATTGGAGGAAAACAAATAACTTCTTTAGATGATCTGCGATACATCCGTTATAATAAAGAAGTAGCTAAAACCCTCTCTTCAAACTTTAATTTGGCAACTCTTCCACCAACAAGTGCAGCTGCTTCACAGCATTCACTTCGCACCTATCATCAAGTTCAACAGTGGCTGGGGAACAACCTTGATTCTACTAAATGGGGATAGTTCATGAAGGATGGTAGATTGAATCCAGTGCCTTCAACACTTCCCGCAGCTTCCGAAGAACTTTTACAACTAATATCATGTGACTGAAAAATAACTGCAACAAAAGACTGTGACATAAGATGCCAATGCAAGAAGGCAGACCTCCAGTGCTCCAAGTTTTGTACCTCTTGCTTAGGAGAGTCATGTAAAAATTCAGCTCCTCCTACAGCGGTTTCGAAGATGATGATTCTGATGTTGAATGACTGGTCTATATTCTTTTATTTATGAACTGTAGGCCAAAATTTTTGTTATTCTTATGTAATTAAGTGCTATAAAATTTGTGTTTTTCTCTTTCATTTCAATTCATTTTAAAAAAAACGCGCACACTTTCCCTCTCTTGCCCAACTTGTTACAGTTATAAACAAAGACAGTCATGTTTTTTTTTTTAAGTTTAACACAGATCTACACTAACAACTCCTCACTTCGAAGTTAAAAAAAAACCTGCTGGATTGCTTAAGAAAACGGAATATATCAACAATTTTTCTTTGAATATTTTTTTTAAATTTATTTTAGAAAACTCCATACAAGGAACAACATTTTCTTACCTACAAAATTTTTCACAATTTATTTATATTTCTAAATTATGAATTCAGCTAAAAACTTCAAACACAGAAATTTTGGGTTTCGACGTCAAAAAAATTAATTTTCCCTCATTTGAAAACTGCTATCGGTTATTTTATGGTATATATCGAAACAATAATCCTTTTAGAGTATACCAGTTTTTACAGAATTGAAAAATGTTTATTTTTAACTTAGATATGAAGAAAAACATCAAACAAGGCAAAAAGTGCTTGGCGGCCATCTTTGATTCGCCATTTTGGATTGAAGCTCACATGGAAAGTTAGGGGACTTTTCAGGATTCGTTATACATGCAAAGAGGAACTAATTCTGAAATTTTCAGCTAATTATAAATTAGTTTCATATAAAATCCTAAATTTACTGGGCTAAATATGCTTTAAAAAAATACTCTTTCAATTTTTATGATTAAAAAAAATTAATTGATCAAATAATCTCAAAGTAAATGTGAAAGTCTTCAGACGTGTGGAAAGATTTTTTTTCACATTTTCCACGTCTCAGATCCGGTTTAATAAATGACGAATAAAGAAAACTATTATATCTCAACAATGTATAACGGAAAACAATCCCCATCCCTAAGAGGAAATGTCATTGTATTACAATTTTTATTCAACAATGAAAAAATTTTGAAATAGGAGGAATTATTAAAAAAAAAGTCTAGTTAATCGGTATTTGCATATGTAACAGCCGGATAACCGATTAAAAAAAATTGTAGGAGTAGATTTTTCTTTATTTAACAAAAAATAATTTTCGAAATCGGGAAATACTTTCTTTCAAACGGTCCGGTTAATTGAGATTTCCGGATAGTTAGTCCAAATATCTGAATTATAACAGAAATCTTGCGCGATTGTACATAAATAAATACATAACAGTCGAATTGATAACCTCTCTCCTTTTGGCACTTTTTGGTGGTTTTGGTTGGCCGCGCTTTTTAGTTGATTAAAAAAATATTAAATTTTTATGTTCATTAATTCAAAAAAAATATATATATATAACTTAATATAAAAAAGCTATTCGTACATTTATAAACAAACATTAAAGTTTCAAAAAGTACTAACTGTTTAGTTTTAAAGTAAATTTTTTACATAGCATTTCAAACGTGAGCAAAATTCAAAAAATTATTTTGAGTAAATAACGAATGTTACAGACGAAAAGTAGGTTTTCAGATGGAAAATATTATATGAACATGTAAAAAACGCATATTCTCTTTCTCCTACTGCTTTGAAATTTAGTACACACCTTCTTAATTATGTATGGCATTATTTTATGCAAAAAAAAAACATGTTAACAATTTTTTCGAAATTTGGTGCTTGAATATATTTTCTTAAATGAATCTAAGCAGTTTCATTTTAATTTTGTTGGAAAAATCATTGTAAAAAAAACTGAAAAATTTATTAAATATTACTTTTGATCGGTTTGGGAATTTTCCATCTATCTAGCAAACTTTCGAAACAGTTTTTTTTTTTAAATGAAACTAAAAAGTTTAAGGGGGAATTTCCCAACTTAACGATTCGTAATTCCCAACTTAACGACTCGAAATTCCCAACTTAACGTTTCAAAATTTCCAATTCAACGATTCAAAATCCTCAACTTAACCATTCAAAATTCCCAGTTCCAACTTATCGACATTTTTTATATATATTTTTATATATTAGGTAATATTTAACAGTTCCCTCACAAGCATTGATTTGTCACATGCATATTTCCAATACCGTGTCCGTTCTGATGTCTAGTTTAATTGTAATCATAGAAGTTGGGCAATTTCAAATCTTCCCTGGCTTTCATTTGCTGTTAAAAATAAATTTCTTCAGGCATAAATTTTTCACTCGGGGATTTTTAAGAGTTTCAATTCTCAACTTTTAGAGTTTCCAAAATTATTAGAGGGGAAGGTAAAAAGGGCCAACCCCCCCCCCCCCCCCCCCCCCCCGCTCCCCCCGTCCGACGGGCTTGCATATGTCTTTTTCAAAAGTGATACTTATGTAGTCGGAGCTATGATGAGCTTCGAATGTAATCAAAAATGAGTACATTTTACTTATTTTTAAATACATGTTTTTAACACTGTACTTACGCCATTGTTTTTCTTCCAAAAAATTCAAACACGTGTTTTAGTTGTTGTTCTATATATATATACCTCCCTCCCCCACCCCCCGAAAAGTAAAAAAAAAATTGTTTCTAATAACCCTTTTTGCATTTGTCTTGTTTTCGCAGGAATGGAATAAGAATACCAATAAGAATACCAATAAGAATACCAATCTGGCACAAGACCACCTCAAGACCACCATTTTACTTACCGCCCCCGGAACATTTTTTTCGCATTCCGGTAGTTATGCCAAAGTTTGATCTCCCAAAACAGATGCCTCCAGATTATGAGAAAGATTTTCTCGAAATATGCAATCATATCTATCAAAAAGACTGCGAAAGGTAAATTTTAGAATTCATTTGTGTTCTCTTTCTACACGGTTAAAAATTGGTACTCAAAAATAAGTAAAATGTACTCATTTTTTTATTACATTCGATGATGAATAAATAGGATGGATAATGGATAGAATGATTAATAAATAGGATAATGGGGATAACTATGATGGACCTGGCTTTCGAATACGTAAGTTTCATGGATCCGAATACGTAAGTTTCACTTTTGAAAAAGACATTTTACTCAAAAATTAGTACAATGAATAAAAATAGCAGATGATAGCCCACATATTAATTAGCAGTAATAAATTATACTGCTCATTGTTAAGAAAGTACGGATAGTTAAATTTGAGTACGTCATCGCTCATTTACGATGCAATTGTACTCAAAGTAAATAGAGTAGGTTCAGGTGCTCATTTTTAAGTACCTTTTTTTGACAGTGAATGGGACAGAATATACTTGAAAATGTTTTAATAAAAAGAGTAATCATTATCATAAGATACACAGTACAGAATTACACTGGGTCATTTCCATGTCAAATCACCACAGTCATTTTCCTCACCATCTCCGATTTTTATGAAATTTGGTGGACTTGTTATTCCTACTAAGAATGTAAAAAATGAAAAATTTTAACCTCCTAGGCCTATTAATTTTTTTAATTATTTGCATTTCAAAATGGCTGAAAACATACAATCTGCACTCCGATGGCTATATTAAAATTACCATAGCTCCTGTTCTAATTAACATATATAAATCATATTTGTATCGTTTTAAAGCTCTTTAAATGACTTTTAAAATGATATTAAACACATAAAGGTTTGGTGAAAACCATTTCAAGGTCATGTTATTTGACCTTTGACCTTGAATTCCCAAAAAACGAGTTTCTCAATTTTCATTACATTTTTTCCCTGAATAATACAATATCTGAACTACATGTATACCAATTTTCAAAATGAGATGACAATGGGATCACACACTAAAAAAAAAAATTCAAAAATCAGCCATTTTTAAATGTGAAGAACTAAAAATAAAATAGTAAATAACTTGATTTGACATGGAATGACCCCAATATATTTATATTTTTGTTTCTAATTTTTTTTTGTGTGTGGTCCTATATTGTGTGATCCTTGATCTTGCCCCGCCCCCCACTTTTACAACCCAATCGCCGCCACTGACTATAAGCACGAGAGCGAGTATTTCCGTATTGAGCGACAATCAAACGACCCAATCGGGTTCGCAACGCTAAGCCAAAAAAGAAGAAATAACGTCACATCGCCAACAAGAAACGAACGCCCAACCGGACTAGAGTTTACGCTGCAGAACTCGTAATGTTAAGCCGCGTCCGTAAAATATACTCCAGAACCAGAACTACGTTTTGTAACCAGTATTGGTGGAACCGTATCAGTGCAACCTTTAATTTAATACAAGAATATTTTTAAAAAAAGTTGTGTTAAAGCTAAAAAAGTTGTGATATAAAAAACTAACAAGCCAATTGCACTAGGGGCTCAACCCTGCACACCCACTCGTTAGCCTTTTCCCGGAAAAAAGCTGCGCTTTCTTTTCTAACTCGATTAAAATTTTACACACACATAAACTTTTAATCGTGCTAAGAAAAGGAAGCGCAGCTTTTTTCCGGGAGAAGGCTAACGAGTGGGTGTGCAGGGTTGAGCCCCTAGTGCAATTGGCTTGTTTGTTTTTTATATCACAACTTTTTTAGCCACAGTTTCGAAAAAAAATTTAAGGAGATGGGGGGGCTTTGCATTTTTTACTTTTTAAATTTTTTGCGGGGGGTTGTACTTTACCGTGCCGCGCGGATGCATACAATTCAGAAGAAAGGTTGAGAAAACTTTTGTCCTTGGCTAAGATGCCTCACATGACATCACAGGAATATTTAAAACTGGTTTTTTCGGTATCTTTTGTCTCCTTTTTCTTGTGAGTAAATATGGAAAAACATTAAATATGTAACATTTAATAATTTTTAAAGCCAGAAATGAGTTTTTAAATCTACACAAACCTATGCGAAAGAAGAGGGTTTTGGAGTAAATTGGTTGGTAATGCTTAGTCCTCGCTCCAGCAGTGGCGACCCGTGGTCGAAAATGTTAGTGCAACCGAAATCACCCCCCCCCCCCCCCCCCCCCCCCACACACACACACTTTCCACAACCATACATGAACGGACATTCTTTAAAATTTGTTACTCAAATCAAAGTTTCCTTTCAACTTTTATGAAAGATAACATGTGAAAAAAATAGAAAACACTTAGTACTTAATTTTTGAAAATTAAATCAATCCACATTTATTTTAAACTGGCGAATCGGCCAATTTTAATATTAATTTAAGTAAAGAAACAACAACACACGTGTAAACTTATTGAAAACTATTTCCGTTTTAAGAAATTCTTCGAAATTCTCGTTTTTTCCCTACCCGCGCCGATTCACACACTAACCAATCATTTAATTGAAATCCCAAGTACAGCTGAGTTGAAAAAATCCTGTTTGGCTGCATTTATGTCGTCATATCCTCCATTTTAGCGTGTGTGGGAAGTCATACTACGTAAGGTTGCCATGGCAACGATGCAACCGATTTCGAACTTTGGCTGCAAAGTTCGCTTTTTGGCTGCAGTATTGATTGAATGGGGTTTTTTCTCCTCCTGAATTTTTGGATTACGGCAACAGGTTTGCTATTTATCGGAGATTTTTTTTATTTACAGTTGAAATTTCATCTTTATTTCCAATTAAAATCTTCATTTAAGAAAATTAGTAAAATATATAATTTTAGTTTTAAAATACACTAATAAAATTAGGTGCAGCACGGCTGTACTTGCTGTAGTGCACGAGCCGCCGCTGCGCTCCTGTGCTTATTGTTATATTATATTCTAGCTCAGTGGAGTAGCCTGAGTTAAAAACAAAATTCGGAATTATATTTTTATTTTATGTTTTAGGTTGCTTAAAATGTCCCTTTCAAATCGACCTGTTTGATCGACCTGTTGAGTCAACCATGTTGAGTCAACCATGTTGAGTCAACCATGTTGAGCAACCTCTTTACCGCGCGGTTTGTAATCACCAACCATAGAGCCACCTGCAGAAGCTGGCGCTCGTTAACAAAGTCAGTGTAGAATGGGATTTATATTGATAAATAAAGATATATATATGTGCAGTGTCTTTTGTCTATAAAAATAATAGTGTACCTCGTTAAAATAAATAAAATTTTACACAGCCAATAATATGGAAACTACCGTTTTTAGAGGACACGGTCCATCTTAACTTTTTTTTTTTTTTTTATATTATTATTATTTTTGAATATAAGTTTTAATGTATATTATTATTTAATTTTTTTATAAGTAAAATGTATTTCTCACAAAAATTCCGTAGTTGTTTGTATTTTTTTTTAGTTTAACTTTTAAAATAAAATTAAAACTTTTTAAAAATCATTAAGTTTTTTTTAAAAATATTTATATTTTTTCGCCAAAGTTCTTTTCTCGGATTGTTTGAACTATAAATACATAAAAAATGACATTATAATTTGTATAATACGTGTCCTTAACAGTTTTAACAATAATAATCCTTAAACTCAATTTTTTTACTTTAACAATTAAAAAAGCCCTATTATTTATAGAGCTATTTTATACTATACACACATTGTACAATATTCTTAAAAATTATATATTTCTTCATTAATAATATAAAAAGAACTAGGAGGCTCCGCTCCCTGCTCTGTTGATGCTCTGCCTACCCCCGGAGTTAACTATCCGGAATTCTCAATTAACCGGACAGTGTGAAAAAAGATATTGTCCGATTTCGAATTTTTTTTTGTTAAGTATAGAAAAATCGACTTTTGCAAAAAGCAATCGGCAATGACATTTTGTTCAGCCGGCATTTATTAGCATAGATATATAGATTGTTTTACAATACGCATTGTTGGGAAAATATATATTTGTGTACTCGACGTTTATTAAACCGGATCCGAGACGTGGAAATATATGTGCAACAATAACTTGAATTTTTTGGTGAATAATAGCAGGGAGCTTTCCCTGCTAAATAAAAAACTAAAAAGGGAAAAACAAAATAAACTTTAAAAAAAAAAATCAATTTTAAGGAAAACGCTCTAAAAAATAAAAAATTATTTTTAATTTTACGAACAAGTTGAAAAAATTTAATTATTTAATATCAATTTTATACTTGTTACAAATTTTTGAAGTTGATGCCAATTTATAAAATAACTAACTCTAAATTCGGTTCTGGTGTTGACAATATTAATACAATACACCAGTTTTGTTGTCAGATTGTATCAATAGAGTTTTGGCAATGATTCCCAGCATTATGAGGGCCTCCAGTGGCCGAGTGGATAAAGGCGTTCAGCAAGTAATCAGAGGATTGCTGGCCCGGTTCGAATCGGTGGAGCTACATTATCGGAAAATGAAACCCTCTGACGTCACGATGCTAACTTTTTTTCCGAACAGGTTTGCGGCCATTAATAGTCACATACCGGGTCATATATACCATTAATGGGAACGCGTTACACGGGAGGAATGGGTGGACCTCAAATTGCCAGAAAAGTGTACAAATGTTCATCAGTGATGGGTTGCCATTTGGCGCTATTTATGATAGTTTTAGTGAACACATTTTTTTTCTAATAGAGATGCGTTGTGTTGTAGGAGTTCCTGGCTAAGAAAATTAAATATATACTATACAATCGCATTTAATTAAAAACTTTAAAATAATCTCAAAATGATAATATTTTTTATTCTTTGAAAGTTTATTAATCAAATTCAGTTATTATTAATGAAACATACAAGATTTATTCACTATATATTAAATTCTTCAGATGTTGCTTGGTTGGCTGAATAATGTCATTCTGGAGGCACACAATGGGCTATTGGCAACTGCTCAGGATCTATTCAAATCGGTTGCTTAATTAATTAGTATATCGCACTAGAGCTGATCAATGGGTATTTGAGGCGATTTGAGTCCATTCCGAAGGTTTTGGTTTGATTAATTAGCATCGCACTAGAGCTAATTACATACCCACTTTATAATACACACTTTATAACTGCGCAATATGGTCATCTATACAATTAAAGTGTGTATTGATTTATTATAAAATTAATACTTCATGTTAGACTGTTCTACATAACACTTAATGCTGATGGAAATGAAGAATTCAAGGCGAAATAATAAATGCCAAATGTATTCCTACATCTATTTGAATTCTGAAGCATACCAGTCTCCAAATTGTCAATATATATTTAAAACATTATAGTACACAATAACTAATTATAATGGGAACGGCTTTTGTAGTAACTTAGCGGCGATCACTTCCAGGATGTTTAATACAAAGTGAGAAATTAATTAGACATATATAGTAACATATATAGAAAAAACAATAAGAATAATATATGGATCATTCTAAATTTACATGCAGATTCGGTGCCCTGAAAATATTTTTTCCACTTTGACAGTCTTTAGCTAATTTTACTTTATGCCATTTTTACTTTTGAAAATAACTTATTTACTCATAAGAATATGTATTAGATTTATATAAAGTTTTTAAAATCTAAAATATATATATTATTCCACACACTGCTTATTTTGACTGTCCCAAGTGAAGATTAGGAATGCATAATTTATTTAGTTATATAACAATTTATTTCTCATTTGCGATTCTTCGAGTGACTAAAAGTCATTTCACAAATTCTTGAAATCCTTTCCTATATATTTTTGGCTGAAGTTTTCCAAATAATACAATTAAAACAGCTCTTTTCATATACAAAGGCGAATTTACTTGGAAACTTTTAATTACTATATTTTTTTAAAAATCCAGCAGAGAATCTTTTAAACTAGAATTTTGTAAAACCCTTTCTTTAACATATCCTAAGATCTATCACTATGTTGTCATTAGAATTTTTTAAAACATTGATTACTGTTTGGATTTCAACTTAAATTTAATTGTTAAAAAGTATTTATATTTGATAATAAGTTTCAATTCAACTCAAATTTTAAAATGCTTCTGCACAAGTTATCAGTTGTCATTTTTTCTTTTGTTTGATTAATATTTAATTTTTACTGTCAACTTAAGTGCAACACATGGCATGGCATCTCACATTTTTTTAAATAATGAATATTAAAATGTATTTTTTTTAACAAAACATAATTTTCAATTCAACTATAACATTCCTGTTTTTTCAGGTAACTAAGAATAATTAAGTTGTACAAATATGGGATTTTAAATATAAGTGAAATATCTCTGAAAGACTATCTCTGTTACTACACTAACTATCTCTTAAGTTAATATTTTCTGGAACGAAATTTTAGCCTTTAAGCCAAGTGTTAATTTCATCTTCATTAAAAGTCCATGCTCTATTTTGTACTCTTGAAAAAACAGATAGTGAAACGAAAAGGTCCGTTCACAGGAATTAGTACAAAGGGTTAATAAAATGTAAAAAGAAAGAAAAATTATGGATTGTCCACAAAAAAAAATGTAGTAATATTTTTTTTTATTTTGGTTGAACAGGGCACTTGACACACACTTGTCATACCCCCTTCCTTCTTCCTAAACTTCTCAGATCTGATTGGATTCTGAAAAGCACGATCTGTTGTTAGCCCAATAACAAGTTTAGACTTAGTATTTCTAAAGCTAGGAAAAATTAAATGCATCCTCAAAGTTATTGTGTATGAAAGCAACTTCAAGGTGTCTAAAGGGAAAACTACCTTGAAATTCCCTGTCATCTATTTTTTTTCAGAGTGATAGAAACAATACTGATTTACACAAATTAAACATAATAGGAAAATAATTTATACAATTTACATATTTCTATGATCTTGATAGACAACATTTTCATTTTAAATACACATTTATAGTCCAACAAGCTTTTTTTTTATGATTGCATTTTGAAAGCAATCAATAAATGCTGTTTCATAGCAAGAAATAAACTTAAGAATATGTTTGTTAATTTCCCTGATTTTTTTAAAAAAACACCCAAAATCCCCGATTTTTCTAGAATGATCGAATTATATGATTTCCCTGTTCTTATGGACACCCTGCACTTGGAAAATAATGCACAAGTTGATGATTAATTATTTAACATTACTTATGTTTATTACATTTAATTTAGATATGGAAACTTATTAAAAAAACATTCCATTAAAATATTGTCTAAAAATTTAAATAGTAATTAAATTTTAGTAAAAAGTATTTAAAGCAAAAATGAAAAGGATAAACTTCAGTTAAAATAAAAACTTAACTATCAGGGTAAAACTTGTATATAAATAAACTTTTTTTTATGTGGGATAGATTAACCAAACTTCATTCTGTTCTTTGTTTTACATTAAATATTTTTTTCTAAAAAAAATGTAATTAATAAACTATAATTATTTATATTATTAATGGAAAAGTTTTTTCATGTGTTTCTAGATTAAAGTCTATTAAAAACATTAATTCTATTTAAACATTTAATAAAGAGCAGTGTATAAAATAATTATTAAAAAATGTCTGCATTAAATATTGTTTTATATATGTATAATGACACTTTATGATATAAAAGTTTTAACTAAAAAGTTTAATTTATTTCCATAACTTTTGAAGCAGCTGGAAAACATTGCTTAAATACACTTTTCAAGTACTTTGTAAGAAAGTTACCGACTGCTCAGTTTGAGACAGTCAGATTATGATCATACTCCAATCGTGTTGACACCTAAATGAACTTCTATCTGATCAAGAACAGATAACTCACTTACAAGTAAAGTAGATCAACCCCTTCAAAACTGGATATTTAACATTCTAAATAAATTCTTAATATTTATTTTCCACACATCTGTATATGTATATAGTTGTGACCTCCTCATTTATTTTAACCAATATGGGGATCTATTCTTAGAAAGGTTTCATAAACAGAAAGTTTCCTTGGCTTTTGTATCTTGATTCAGCACAATATCAACTAAGAAACCCTTGAAATTGATGTCAAAAAAGATCAGCAAAAACAAGAATTATTTAGTCATGGAATTCTGCAAGGTAATTTTCCGAATGATTATCTAAAGAAGGCCACTTCTTGGATTAAGCCCTGGAACCTGGTTGGTATTTGATGACGCAAGAGCCATTTATGGCCAAGCTGCACCAACCCCGGAACCTGGAAGTAACATACATAATTAATATATACACAAATATCAGTATTTCACATACTACATATATAAAAATAATAAAAAGCATAAATAAATTAGTTGTATAAAATTTTAATTTTTCTTGCCAAAATTCTAAAAAAAATTGAGATAATGAAGATTAAAGTTATACTTGTTTCTTGTTATGTAATCAAAAATAAATTTCCTAAATTGGTCTGTTAAAAACTAGTTATCGAATTATTTTTTAATTTCTGATATACCCTCCTATTACAAGTAAGTATAAAAAGTAACTCTCCCTACAATAATCTAGATCACGTAGCCTTTACATTATTTTCTACCAGTTTTGGTCAACTAAAATACTTATTAGATTTTTAAATTACCATAACTACTAATTCTTTAACTAATCATTACCACACATACATTCATTATAAGGATTCTGAAACTTTAAACTTATTCTCTAAATTTATTTCATAACTTAAAAATAGTTATTGACAACTATTGCTGTTTTGATAATATCTGCAATGTATTCCTGTTTATTTGAACGAAAATTAAATTTGAGAAAAAAAAACATTGGTGAGGGGAGGTGTTTTTTGGGTGGGTAGGGTTAAGAATCCTCCCTCCCCCCCAGGTGAGGGGAGGAAGAATAAGATGCCTAAAGAAATCTGTTGCTCACTCACAAGGAAACCTATGTACCTGTTCTCAACTTTTATAATTACTACTAATTTTAAATAAAAAAGCATCTACATTATAATTAAACAACTAGATTTTAAAAAATGGTGAAAAAAATACTTAAATTGCAATTATTAAACACTTTTGAAGGGATCATGTGACAACCCATTGAAAGTGATCTTCTTTAACAATTTTTTAAATGACACGCATTGATTTAAAAGTAAAAAAATCGTTAGACTTTTAACAAGATTAAGGGAAGGATTATCAAAACCTGAAATGTATCTTTGTGATTGTCTTATGCTGTTGTTTATCTACTTTAAATAAATGAGTTCGACTTAAAATTGGCTCTTAAACAAGGAATATAATGTTAATTTTAATGAACTTTTGCAGATTCTTTGCCCAGATTATCGGAAATTTAAAATAAGAAAGATCCCCACACCGCACCATCAACTCGATTATCCCACCTCCTCAAGGGAGTCCTTTCCCGAGTAACTCAACAGTGCAGCCTGGGATAAAAAGTAATATTGGGCTCAGAAATTTTAAATTATTTACACATACCAGTATAGTTTGTTTGTTAATGGAAAGAGCAATATGTACAATTTGAGCATCAGATAAAGGACAATTTTATAAAAGCAGAAATGTGATAAATAGCATATTTAATTTACATGTATACTGGTACTATTTAGCATGATTTTAATTAAACTCTTGACAATGTTAGTGAAGTAGCCTGTGAAGGCAAAACACAGGATTAATCGCTTAGGCCAAACAACACTTTGGTATTACTTGCAAATAACAATCCAAGAATGAAAAATCTCTAAGTTGAACTGATTGTAAAAACCTCGTTGATTGTGTTCATAAAATTGGCATTAATTCCGTATCCGATAGTGGTCTGCTAATCTCGCCAAATCTCGCTCGCCACGTTGGCGCGCTCTTACCGGTTGGTTTGGGTGGTTGCCAGAGTGTGTACTCCGCTAATGGACTTACTCGTAAACACAAAAAGATCGATTCACGTACCCGATTCTTTAGGATGTCTTGCTTCCAGTCGATTCTTGACTTAATTGAAAACTTTTAAAAGATCGACTTGCGTGTTCGTAGCGACATCTACTTTTATAATTTGTAACGAAACGTAATTTTGTTGATAATCCAAAAATAAATTACAAATGAATGAATTATTAGCACTTTTAAATCCTATAGTACGTATTTAGTTAAAATAAGTTTTACAAGATTTTTTACTTACATAAAAAAGCTATATAAGACACTTTTTACATTAAATATATTTGTTTAATTTATTTCAAATTATGGTAAACACATGGTAATTAAAAATTTTAGGAAATAGTAATTTGTTGGTAAAGAATATTACATTTTAAATCTAAATCTGACTGACATATTTAATAATACTAAGAAAAATTAAAGCACTTAACATAAACTTAAATATTACATGAAATAATAAAGAATCAATACAGAAAAATACAAATTTACATGAATTTTACTAGAATTTTAAAAAACAATAAAAAAATGTACATGCATTTTTCAAATTAAAAATACACATATTTTAAGAAAAATTAATCGTTGAAGATCTTTTGGTAAATTGATTTTTTTTTTTTTTTGTATTCAAATTGATTTAGTAAAAGGATTAACTCGGATATGTTTTTAATTACAAATCTGAACAGTATGAATTGTTTTTAAAGGGAACCCGAGAAATATTTTTAAAGGGGATTTATATAAAGAGATTAAATAAAATTTACTTTTAAAGTATGTACCAAAAATATATATAATTATTAATTTTTTATATTTTTTTAAATCAATATTTTGAAAAAAATATTACCATATCATTAAAAATGGTTGTAAAATGAAATTCATAGTCGAAATAATAAATTTTTAAATTTATTTTTAGTAAAGATGACAAGATTAAAATTTACCTTTCTAAAGTAACTTTCTTTGTAGATCATTTGTTGACGTGCTATTAGAAATTTAAAATTCTTACCAGACTTAAAAACGTCTATTGACTTCTGTAATATAAAATATTAAATCCACAAACGAAAAAAAATTAAATGCAAATTAAATCCGGAACGCGGCTAATTAGTAAAAGTAGGCGCGCTATTCCTCCGTAGAGCTCTATTACGCGCCAATATGATCAGATGTTTTATTATTCTCTCCTGTTGCCAGATTTTTAAATAGAAATTACATACTTGAAAAGTAAAATTAAAAATTCGCACAAATTATTTTAAATGTTCTTTTGACCATTAAAAATAAATATCTTCCAAATAATTTACAATTACCTAAATTTAGAGTTGATTTGGTAATAATGATTTGTTTTTAATACTGGCTACCGGGCAAGCCTTACTCTCTACCCCGCTCCCCTTCACCCCCCCCCCCCCCCCCCCTTTAAAAAAATCCCAATACTTTTTCCCCTCTGTAGTGACCCCTCTCTCCTCCCTGTACTTTCCTTAGAATCCCAGGTGTTCAACACACACACCCCTTGGGCAAATTACTTAAAGACGTACTTCAGCTCTTTTGTGACATCCCCAACCCATCAGAAAATAACATTGGGGAGCGGCGCTTTGGTTGGGTGATTAGGCATTTTGCGAAATCAAGTCGCCACTAACACCTGGCCAAACTTTTTTTTAAAGTGCGGATTTAAAATGTTTTGCTTGGACTTGCCATTGCGGAAATTTTTTAATAAAAATTTTAACAAATTGTAAGCCGAAATATTACGTTTTCAGCGTAAAATGATAATGTTACAGATAATTTGATTTTTTTTTATGTGAAATGTTTTTAAAATTAACTTCACGAGGCATCAGTATAGAAACACTATGTTAAATTTTTAGAGTGATCCTACATCATTATCACTCCGATAACTCCCGATGTCATTATAACTCCGTGCCATATAGTATGCATTTGGTCTCGTTCAAAAGGAAACTAAGTATAATTTTTCTTTTATATAAAGAACATAAAATATAGACCATTTACGTAAATAAGTTATATCAGTGGTTCCCAAAAGGTGGTCTGCTAATCTGCGGACTCCCAGGGTTTTGCGGGGTCGCAATGAAAAAATGGTTAAAATGATTAAAAGCAACTCCCAGAGAAAGCTTTTAGGTATTTGATCCCTTTTTGCACACCTTGTAGATATGAAGAAGCCTTTTTCACCTACTATTGTTACATGAAAAACATATATCGTAACACACTAAACATTAAAGTTAATTTAAGAGTGAAAATATCAATTTGGCACCCAAACTTGGACGAGATTATGAACTAAAAAAAGAAAGATGTTCCTCACCTAAACAGTTTAGTAATCGATTAAGTATCTAACCTCAATGGTTATAGTTACATTAAGTTATTACAATGTTTTCATATGTTTAAATGAGTATTAAATGTACAAGGGACTAATTCCTGATTGTAGTGTTATCTTTTCTATGTATTTGTTGGGTAAATTTGAATCCATATTCTCAGTAAAAGCTGTGTAAAATTAAACAAAATTATAAAATTAATTTCTGAATTATTTTTTTTCTCCATCATTTTCAAGTTCAAGCAAAATTGAAACGTATACATGCTCAGAAAACGGGGAAATTCCATGACCATATATGAATAAAAAAGGAGTCCGCGATCCCCTATTTAAGTTTTAGATATGGGTCCGTGCGGCCTAATGCTAATTGGGAACCGCTGAGTTATATAAGAAATATTCTACGCAAATGAAGTGTAGCCGTATCAAACATTTGTAGTTTATTGTCAACTGCTGTTAAAAAAAAATCTGAAACACTTTTTGCTTTTAAAAAATCTGAAGAACTTATAATAAGTTCGATATATCATAATTTCCATTAAAACTTATTCATAAACTTGTGTGGAGGATTAAACGGGGCCCGGCGAATTGATTCGCACCGGGGACCCGTATGCTAAAGGTGGCTTTGGACACAAATTTCAATTCCAATTTTTTTTTACCCAATTGATTTTTTTTTTAAATTTCAATTATGAAGGCTTTGTTCCACCAACCGGAACATTACTACTATACGAATTCAAAGTTTTTTAAATCATTATCTCCTCAATTCCTAAAACTAATTGATGTTAAGCAATAGATATCGTCCATTATAATTTTATATATATATATATATATATATATATATATATATATATATATATATAACCGAAACATAAGATTTTATTGTATCTTAATATTAAACACGTAATTAAAGCGTTCGATCAAGGGTTAAAAAAAAAAGTTAGCGAGTAGTACATAGCTAACTTTCAGAGATGGTGAAAATCGAAAACTTTTAGCTGCGCTTTTTCTTCTATATATTTTTTTCTTACTATTTGATTTTCGGCTTAAATAATTTAAAAATAAAATAATTATAGTTTTTAAAATTCATTCGTTCTTTTTTTTTATTGCGATACATGACTTTTATATTGAAATTAAACTTTTAGATATTATATAACATTGAAGAAATTGGGTAGCAGCGAGTTATGCACATGTCGTACTGCAATAGGTACTGCTAATAGAAATCATCTTTTCGGTTTTTCTTCGGTTTTCTATAAGGTTTTTCTTCCTGCTGGCAGGTCTGCCGGTACTATAATCATAGGCAAGTTGTTTAGAGTGCACTTTCCAATGTATTTCTGTTAGTATTTTTCATAATTATATTCATATTTTTTAAGATATCTTTAGGCAAATTACATGAAAATCAGTTTAACCAGGGAGTATTTTATAAATTTAAAAAGTGGGGGGCATTGCAGGAAAATTGTAGACCAATAAACGTGGTATCATTCTTGTAATCACCAGTGTATCATGACAGGAAAATCTGTATTCTGACAAAAATGTTTTTAATATTCAAATTCGGGATAGGAAATACATTAATTTTCAATAAGATAAGCCTAGTTTGGACCGAAAATTCGGAAGTAGAAAAAAAAAATCCGAAGATTAGAGATACTATAAATTTTTCTGAAAAAATTCATTTTTTTTCGTAAATATTTTGAAATTAAGACCTTTACAGATATCTTATCTACTTGTCTTGTTATGCTTTGACTACACAATGAGCTGTTAGCGATAGTTCGGGATCTATTTAAAATAAATTTAAAAAAAAAAGACCCGGTAACACTGCCTTGTAATTTTAACCTAGAGTCAGATGATGAGGGAAACACCTGATGACGCAATTTACATAAGCGTGAAGACGTTTGGATTGGACAGTGACATATTTAACGTACACGAGCTCCTTATACAAGGCGGTTGTTTTTGCGGATGACGAAACCTGAAACTGGCAACTTTCCGATCGTGAATTCGCTACACTGTCAAAATAAAAAGTAGATATTTGAACTCACAACCCATCGATTATGGGTTGAATTGTTTACCGTTGATGGTCTCTTGGTTTTCTTTTGATGGTCTCCCGGTTTTCTTCAAACGTTGAATTACATCCTGATAAATTGCTTAAAAATCGATTGTCCTTAAGTAGTTTTTTAATATATTTTTTTAATGTGTATATTAACTTATACTAATTTCATTATAAGTGTCTTTGATATGTATAAGTTTGGCTCAGGTGTTGTCCTCGTCATCTGACCATGGTTTAAAAGTACGGGACAAAGTTCCCTTCATTCGATAACCGCCGCCAATAGCCCACTGTGCAGCTCTAATGCAACGTTATTTAACCAAACCATTAAATTTAGTTTTTGTTTATGTATATTATTTATTTAAATAAATAAATAATCAGTTTTCACTACGCATTAAATTTTTATGCAAAGATTTTTAAGGGCCTCCGTGGCTGAGCGGTTAAAGGCGTCAGCTGGGAATCCGAAGATTCCTTGTTCGATCCTAGGCGATGGACTAGACAAAGAAAAGTAAAAAAGTAGTGATCTTGTGATCGGAGGGTCCCCGGCTTCGCTACAAAATACTGGAAAAGTCGTCCAGAACATCCGCAAAAATTAACGGCGTGTATACGGGACAGGTGCACGATAAATCTAACTGGGGTCCGAAGTCCCGACGTCTATTGAAGGCGTTGGGTGCCAGTTCAGGTATTTTCTCGTCATCTGACCATGGTTCTAAAATAACGAGGTGCATGTATGAATGTGTTCCCGGGTCTTTCCTTCGAGATAGACCCGAACCGTCGCCAATAGCCCAATGTGCAGCTCTAGTGCGACGTGAATTAACCAAACCAAACTAAGATTTTTATTTATTGATATATATTTTAATTAGTTTTTTTAAAAAAATTATTAATTGCTGCAATTTTTGGAAATTTTTTTACTTTACCAGATGTTAAAATTAATCTTTCCGGACCAAGTAAGTTAGTATAATTATTGATATTTGATTAGTCAGTATACGGGTCAACATAAGTATATCAACTGTTTGTATATTTATACTTTCTTATAAATCTGATGAATATGTCCAGAAAAACTGAACAAGTCAGCAATTCACTAAAAATGCCAGGTTGTTGAGAACGGATCATCAAGGATTTGTTGGTTAATTATAATGTCACTTGGTTTTGATTAATTGAATTGTCTGATTTAAGAAGGGAACAAATCTAAAAATCAAGCTTTTTCAGAAATCGAAATAAGTTATGAACTTTTCATTCAATAATCACTAAATTTTTACTGGAACTTCAGAACCCTATTTAGGTATAGGCCAGTACTTGAAAAAAGTTGTAGGATTCGTTTTCTTCTTTTTAACATTACACTAAACTCAAGTTCTTATATCTGCTTATAAAAGGGACCGGTTTTTGTTTTATTCTTACCACATGTAGAGCGAAAAAGTTATTTTGTCATTCTTTAGTCTTTGTTCCCTTTTTAAACCTGGCGATTCGGTTAACGTCGCATTAGAGCTGCCCATTGGGCCATCCGCGACGGTTTGGAGCCCATCTCGAAGGAAACACCCGGGAACAATGCCTCGTATTTCTTAACCATGGTCAGATGACGAGGACAACATCTGAGCTGGCATCAGAAGCAACCTCAATAGGCGTCAGGACATTGAATCCCGATCAGATTTAACGTTCACCAGTCCCGTATACACGTCGATAGAAGTGGAATGAATCTGGGAATCCTCCGATTACAAGATCGCTAAATTTTAATAACAGTGACGAAGTTCTCATGACGATTTAAACTCGCAATTCTCTAATTGCTAGCCGGTTGCTGTACCTCCAGGCCAAATTATATTTCGTTTTTATTATATGCGCACAATATACTTTGTTTAAGAATCATTATTTGCTTGCATGTATTTAATTTCATATTTTGGTTTCCTCATTTTTCAAAATATTGCAGTCTTCTGTCTGATTATCGTTGAAAATCTGTTTTGAATATTAGAAGTTTTATCGATAATAAGTTTTAAAACTATAAAATAAATCTAAACTAGATAGAAATTTGGCCTCCAAACAACTTAAGCAGAAATTCAAAGAATGGAAGCAACTCTAACGCAATAATCAATGATAATTCGAAAGAAAAATTTGAAATATCAATGAACATTTATTTTCAAAATGGGTACAGACCACGCTCCTCGTAGGAAGGCGTGATGTTCTTGCGCAGTAAGGCCCCGGAGGTGGACGAGCGTTAGCGAGTAGTGGGCAGAGCTCCCTAGTTATTAATTAAAATTGTAAACTTGTATTTCTATGTATGTTTTGTCAAGTTTAAATTTTGGTGGGCTCCTAAAATAATTCTCAGTTTAAAATTATAGTGCTGATACGATATTGCGCAATGTAACACCATTATCCTTATCAATGACAAGACATTTATGTTAAATGTATTGTCAATAATAAGGATAATGAAATATTCCCATTGAAATCAAGAAGTTTCAATAGAAATATTTTAATTCAAATTTTAGTTTAAACAACTAGTATTTTTAATTTAAAAAACTAAGTATCAATTTGAAATTAAAATATAGTTGAAATGGGGTTTAACTAATTATCTTACCTCTAACTCATAATCTAAACTTTGCGTTTAATATGCCACTAATTAAATGCGACGTTAACGTGATAAGTGTTGAACGAAGTTGATTGAGGATATTTGGATCACGAAAGATTTAATATACATCAGTCCCCTCTACACAGCGGGTATTAATCGGACGACAAAGAGGCCTCCGTGGCCCAGTGAATAAAGGCGTCAGCTGGGGATCAGAGGATTCCTAGGTTTAACAAGGAAAGGTAAAAAAAAGTGATCTTGTGATCGGAGGGTTGCCAGCTTCGCAACAAAATACTATAAAAGTCGTCCAGAACATCCACAAAAATTATCGGCGTGTATACGGGACTGATGCACGATAAATCTGATCGGGGTCCGTCCAAAGTCCCGACGTCTATTGAAGGCGTTGGGTGCCAGTTCAGGTGTTGTCAACGTCATCTGACCATGGTTCAAAAATACGAGGCATCGTTCCCGGGCCATTCCTTCGAGATAGGCCCCGAACCGTCGCCAATAGCCCACTGTGCAGCTCTAGTGCAACGTTAATTAACCAAAACCAAACTAGTGCGACGTTAATTAAGCAAACCAAATTATAACCTTCCAATTATGAGCACGGTACTCTTCCCACCACTGACCAATACATTTTTTAAATCGCCAGTAAACAATATAAAAATTAATTATAGATACAGAATCCCCGTGGTTAGATATTAATTATCCATCTGTTAAATTTATAGCTTTTTTCATTTAGTTGTTGCATTAACTCTTTAAATGGGGTATTTTTAAGCATTAACCAATTGTGCTGTTTTCATTTTACATAGGAATTAAAGTATTTATTAGTCCGAGTTTTATTAGTTGTTGGTTTGAATTTTTGATTGTAGCTCGTGATCAGAGGGTTGCCAGTTTCATTTCTCGTCCACAAAAAACATCAGCCGTGTAGAGAAAGACTCGTGAACGTTAAATCTGTCGTAGTCAAAACGTCTTCATTCCCTCCTACACAGTTGCGTGGGAGTACCAGCCTAGATGATCTCATCATCACCTGACTGTGGTTCAAAATTACGAGGCACTGTTCCCGATCCTTTCCTTCGGAGTAGACCCCGAACCGCCATATTGTTTAAACTAAAACAAATACTATACAAATCTTAATAAAGCTTTTAAAAAGTCTGTTTTAAAGTGAAATAAATTATTTTGTTTAATGAATGTTCACTTTTTTATGCTAATTCTGTATTTTTGCAGTGATTTTCTTTATATGGAACAAAAAAAAAAGTATTTGTTTTAAAGGCATAAAAGACGTTAAAAAATCCTTATTACTAATGTAAGAAGATAATGCTTATTGATACTTTTCAGATCAAATTAAATGTGTAAAATTTATGCGTTATTTGTGATTATTTTGGTACCAAAGCTTTAAATTTCGAGTTAAGCAACCTAACCAGACACCCCAAACGAACGCCATTGTTCACCAGGATTGTCCACTTCCCTTGAAAAGGAGGAGGCATCTATTTAGCCCCGCACGTCACTCTCGCCCCCCATCCAAGAGATAAGAATCTGGTTTTCCTGGTACGTTCCTTCCTACCCAGGAATGGAATGCTGTTTTTGCTGGCGGGCTGTCAACTTCCGGCGTCCTCGTGCGTGAAAGGAGGGTGGCAAGCGAAAAGTAAATCACCCCCCCCCCCCCCTCCTCCCCAACCATCACCCCATTTCAAAAGATTAAACATGTGTATAAAAAATGTGGCATTTCATCACTTACTTATTACATATAATCGCACCCTGACCCTCCGCTTTACACACTCTATTTAAAATCGAATAGTGCATTGCTTGAAGTTATTTAATAAAATATTCATCGTAATTACGAGAATTTTTGTTATGCTCATTAAAAAGTGAATTAATAAAAAGTTAAACCGGCATTAATTGATAAAATATAATATAATTATATAAATTTGATTTTTAGTTTCAAAGAGAATATGAGAAATTTGAGTAGCGCTTTTTATACCATTCATACTTATATGACAACTGGGTAAACATGACAAACCGCGACACTGTCCCTTGTTTTGCTTATTTGTAATCAAAACAAACCTGACGATGATTATAACTATGATAGATTAAACGTGCAATAAACCATCAAATATACCTTAAAACCTAATCAGTAAAACACTTTTTATTTCTCTGTCCTGTATGTTGTTCTTCTGAATATATTCCTACATTGTTATTTTCTTCACAAAACGGAATGAAATTCTATTAAAGTATTGAATTAAAAAAATATTTTCTTAAATTGACCATATTAAGATTAAAATATGATTAATTTAATAGATTGCATATAATAATAGTTAAGGATAAACAACTATTTATTACAAAATGTAAAGATTGTGGTATTGATAAAAAGATGCCTGGAACTTGCAAACACATTTTAGAATATTACCTCCTAATATTATATTATTTATACCAATAATTGTCCCTCCCGAGAACCGATCCTGGATCTGCCCCTATTAGACAGTGTAATAAGTAATTCCCACATATGCAATAATTCACTTACACAGCAAGCTTTATGCCGAAATTTTTATATTTACAATCTCAAGTTATTTACATTGGATTCAAAGACAAATTTAAAACCTGACCATGTGAAATAGACACCAATAATCATTTGCGGATCCAGGGGAGCGGAGTTTTTGTCCTGTTCTACAAAATCAGCAAGTCAAGCATTAACAACCTTTGGACAACAACTAATAAATCAATCTAACATTCAGTGATCTCTCGCTTCTCAAATAATCCCAATATTATACTGATTACAACGTCTTTACAAACACGCCAGCCCTTCCCTTCACCCACTTTATTTAGTAGCTATGGCCATTAAGATGGTCCCCTTTGTTTGACTAATAACTTTCTAATATACAATTCCTTATTTCATCGGTAATGTTAGCCATACACAAAGAAAATTCTCGGTAAAATTCAGATTTATTTCGAAGGGGGATACAGGCGGGAAAAATTTAATAAAACTATAATTATTGAAAATTAAAGATAAAAAAAGTTAAGTATTTTATGAAAAAAATGTTTTATCAGGTCCTATTTACTCGCAGCATTCCTGAAGGGGCTGCGATTCTTAAAAAAACATATCCAAGACTAACAACATTAAGTTTAAAATATACCTTTAAAAACAATGTTGAAAGAAATTATATGGTTGTTAGCATAAAATAATGCGATAACGCTAAGTATTATTTCTTATGATGGATTATATTTTTGCAATTAATGTACAGTTGAATAACGTTTAATAGATCAGGGCGTAATGTACCTTAAAAAATAAGGCGCTCTGTTGTACTACAAGTTATTTATATAAGCTAACTCAGCAGCTTTAGTTACCAAAACTATTAATCATAGTATTCATATAGTAAGGTTCACTTTAATAGCATGTCATTGTTAATCAGACACAAATCATTTTAAGTTACAAATGATAGAAATTATTTACAGTGGTGAAACTATTAATTGGGCGGTTTGGCTGTCAAGTGATATAGGTCACAAAAATCCAAAATTAACCAACACATTTTCCATTGCTATCAGCTAGATTATCATTTGGCCAATTGATGTGACGCATCGTAAGAGAGATGATTAGACACATACTCATCAACAATGTTTTTTTACTCTAATGGCATGCAGGTGGAGTAACTGTAAGACAATAAAAGATGCCCATTGATATTGGAAAATGAATTTGCTTTGTTTACATTTAGATTCTTAAGGCAGACTCATGTGTAGTAAACTAAAATACTTACAACCAAAACTACAAATAGATCAACCATGCACTATTTTCTGAACGTTTTTAAAAACAAAGTTGGGACAAATTTTTTTTAATGTAAAAAGCATTCTTTATTATTGCATATCAGACAGTCATATCATAAGTGGGGGACAACCTTTAGATGATGTAATAAGCTGATTTATTTCTTATTCTCTAAAATGAAAACAGTACAGTCAGAAACATGCAAAATATAAACAATTGTCATTTTAAATAAAAAAGTAATTCAAGAATAAAACAAATTATTTTTCAGTATTAGTTTATTTTATGGTTGTTAGCAGTTTATTTTATTTTAAGAATTAGATCTTCTTAATATTAAAACTATTATAATAGATCTATTAAGCATAAAAAATACTATACTACAAAAATACTTCCAACAAAGTTCTGCAGAATATTAAAATGTTTCAATTTATAAAGATGAGAACAACATTGCCGAAATTCGACAAAACTGATCAGCTGGAAATAGTCAAATAACATTAGATCCAAATTAATATCGAAATAAAACCCTTTCAAAGTAAAAAAATGGCTTTAAATATTCAGAATTTTTTTGAAAGAGCTGTTGTGATAAAATGTCGATTTTTGTTAAATTCGTCAACTATGCTTAGATGATGATTATTAAATACCTAAAATTGCATATAATACCTAAAAAAAATTACATTTTAAGTTTTCTAAAATAAAATTTCTAAGGAGGCTTTAAGGTAACTCGATCAAAGCGCAGGTGTAATCTTTCTGAATCCCAGACATTGAAATGTGTTTCTAATGTATAAAAACTTTGTTGTCATTTTATCTGGAAATGGATATAATTTTTTTTAAAGGAATTAAAAACAAACAGCAATTGTTCTTAGATTTTGTGTTTTGTAACTATTTATAGAATTAACTTTGATTAAAAAAAATCTAATAATTTTTAAGCATTCAAGGATAAAATAAAAGTGAAAGTTAACTTTATAAAAAAAATTATGTATTATTTAATAAAATTTAATTCGTCCCCGTATTTCATAAAAAAAAAATAGCCCTAAGTAAATGCCGCACTACTAACCTACTGACGATACAAAAGACAATAAAAGTTTTTGGGTCCCTAAAGGGACCCATCTGTTCTAAACTAAAATATATACAACCCCTATTGCAAAGATTTCAACCATGCAATACAGCTTCAATATTTAAAAAAAAAAAAAGACAAATTTGTCTTAATGTAAAAGCAGCCCGCATTATCGGTTAGTTTGATTAATTAACGTAGCACTAGAGCCGCACAGTGGGCTATTGGCGACGGTTCGGGGCCTATCTCGAAGGAAAGACCCGGATGCCCCGTATTTTTGAACCATGGTCAGATGACGAGGACAACACCTGAGCTGGCACCCAACGCCTTCAATAGACGTCGGGACTTTGGACCCCGATCATATTTTTCGTGCACCAGTCCCGTGTACACGCCGATAATTTTTTGTGGATGTTCTGGACGACTTTTCTAGTTGGCAACTCTCCGATCACAAGATCACTACTTTTTTATATTTCCTTGTCAAGTCCGTCGCACAGGATCGAACCAGGAATCCCCTGATTCCCATGCTGACCCTTTATCCACTGGGCCACGGAGGCCTCCCTCCCTCCTCATTATCGTTATCCGTAATTCATATAATCATGTTGCAAATACAGGACATTAATTATTTAATTCAATGTGTGAATAATTAGCATTAAGTTTACAAAATTCTTAACTTTAATTTTTAATAAATAATAGTTTTATTAAATGTTTTTCGTCGGGCGGACTCCTTCTGGTTACATCGTTACTCCGTCTTGTCGGGCATCGTTACATTGCGGGGAGAAAGGGGAGTTTATTTAATTAACGTCGCACTACAGCTGAACAGTGGGCTATTGGCGACGGTTCGGGGTCTATCTCGAAGGAAAGACCCGGGAACGATGCCTCGTATTTTCTAACCATGGTCAGATGACGAGGACAACACCTGAGCTGGCACCCGACGCGACCTCAATAGGTATCAGAACATTGGATCCCGATCAGATGTATCGTGCACCAGTCCCGTATACACGTCGGTATAATTTGTTGGATGTTCTGGACGACTTTCTAGTATTTTTGTAGCGAAGCTAGTAACCTAAGATCACTATTTTTTTACTTTTCATCGTCAAGTCCTTTGCACGGGCTCGAACTAGCAATCACCTGATTACCAGCTGAATGCCGGGGCTACCACCGGGCCCCCGGGAGGGGAGGGTTGGGGGAGCGGGTATATGTCTAAAGACGTGCTTATTGTCATCAGTTGATAAAGATCACTGCACAATTGAAAGGTTGAACTTAAAAAAACTACCGCCTTATATTTAATATTTCAGCAGACAAAAAAATTTAAGAAAAAAAAATGCTTTAAGTGTGTATCTTGAATTTCGAATTCTTAAATAATGAGGACAGATCAAATCCCGACTCTTTCTCCTACACCTTAATTAATAAAAACATATTTTAGGAAATACTGTTCAAAAGTGATTTAAAAAAAAATTAAGGTCATTTGCACCATAGCTATCAGACTAACTGTGAATAATTTAAAGATTTGCATTATTAATGGTAAATATTAATTAGTTTTAAATTTAATAATTAGATTATAGTAGTATCGTAAATTCAATTATTAACAAAATATTTACCAATGATTGCCCCCTAAAAACAATTCTAGATCCGCCCTGTTACACAGCTAAAACAGTGATAAACGAAGTATTGTTTATTAAATTTAATTTACCGCGGGTCATATCAATGACCCATTCAAAAATACACGCGATAATTTGTAATTAAACCGCCAAATATAAAAATTGCGATAAAGAATTATTTATTAAATTAAATTTTTTAATAAAAATTATCCCGGGTTTTATCAAGAACCATAAACTCGATAATTTGTTATTAAATCACTAAGGATCCAAATAGGAATAAAAGTCTTATTTATTAAATTTAATTTTTTTAATAATAAAATTACAACGAGTTTTATTAAGAGGTCATTCTTCAAACTACATGCGATAATTTGTAGTTGGTCCCCATCTCCGCCATTCCCACTCTCGCTGTTTGTAAAATTTCTTAAGTCCGAAAAAGAATTCACAAAATTTACTTGAAATTAACTCAGAAAAGAATCAACTATAGCGAATCGATTTTTCCCGACAGTCACGAGTTCGATCTTTCTCCTACTGCGTCCCCAATCCGTATCTCCGGACCGAAAAACCGGTTGCAGCAATCCCCTATTTGGCTATGAATCGCCCCGTCGCCAAGCAAATAGTTACCAATATCACTTGCGGAATTCTTACCATAAAATTCACCAACTTTTCCACGACCAGTTCCGCTAGACGCTCATTCCCCTTGAAGTTTAGATGAATCCCATATTTTCCATAAGACTGGCTTCAATGACGGTTGGCTTGATCTGCAAAAGAAAAACGATTCAAGGTCTTCTTCGGATTGAAACTTTATATGTTCTATTGCATAATTCCTTTAACATAATCTACATTGGTTTATTTGTGTTAACACGCGTATGAACCAAATCGTAATAATTTCCTAAAGACAATTCAATCTTTTTCAATTGCAAACAAACGAAATATAACTTACAAAATGGCGATTTAGTGATCAAATGTTGTTTAATTATCGAATTGCCAGTTATGAGCAATAAAAATTAATAACATCAACACTATCAAGAAAATATAAAATAAATATCTTACCAAACAAAGGATGTGGAACAAATATTCTGTCGGTGGCTAAGCTAATAATGCGATTTACCCGCGTTAAATTTCCTCGCCAGCAATATCCATCGCCAAATAAAATGAGTCGCCAAACCCTCAGCCGCTATCGCCTGAGGTGATGAACATTGGTACACATTCCAGGTCTACCCATTCCGCTTTTGTGCAAAACCCCATTCGGAGCCTGGACGCCGTGATGTTAGGTGACCTGTTGATGAGCTCCGAGGTGATTTGTAATTTTACTTAAATTATTTATATTTTTGATTTTCAACTTTACCAACATGATCCCGATCAAGATGGCTCATTACTGAACCAAATTTTTTCCATTTATTTTGCATATTTTTCATACTTTTCTTTGTTGCGCGCGCTGACCCCTGGTTACACGTGTTACATCGAATTTCCATTTTTTCATTGATTTACAAATTGTCAGTTTTCATCAGATTTTCCGATAACAGTGCGTCTCTAAGGTGTGTTCTGCACTACCTAGGACAAACTGTTGTCAGTTTCTGATTAACAGCCAAACTCCTTGGGAGTAGAAACTGTTAGCAGTCACTCAAACTTCCAAATCTGATTCTTTCACCCTTGGTTAGACTTTGGTAGGCAATGTCCGAACCGAAAGCCAATATTACCTCCGATATGGAGAAGAACGCCGTTCTGTCGGCTGTAAGTGTAAACACTGCAGAAGCAGTAGAAATGGAGGTAACCCCGGTTACCGACCAAATTGATTTTTCACAAGAAAAATACAAAAGATGTTTTGACATCAAAGTCAAACAAATGGGAATTCATGAATCTCAAGTAATCATGAATAACACCATAAGCGATCTCAGAAGAGACGTTGATCTGGGTATTGTAAACCGGCACATGGCAGAAGCCAAACACAGATATATGCGAGAAGACTTGCAAAATAAAATATATGATCTAAATGAGATGGGACCATGCCTTATTGAAGGATGTCCCGATTATGTTGCACCTACGGCAACAAAGGGCAGTAAAAGGAACCATGATTCCGTTATAAGCCCGGTCAAACAAAATGACCAAAATGAGATGGACGGGTGGTCGCAACCAAATAAACGACAAATCATAGCGAGCGCTAAGCTCATACTAAATCCTGGCCCAACGCCAGTTTTTAATGACAATCCATTTGCGGCACTCCCCTTGGATGATGCACAATCTATACCTATTGCACAGGCCAAACCTAAAATCCCGCCAATACACGTAAAACTGACGGCCAATTTCGATAAAACCTGTGAGCAAATTATTGCTTTTTTACCAGGTTCAGATAAACCTAACTTCAAACTAGGCGGTGAATATGTAAAGGTGTTTGTGCACTCAGAGAATGATCATAGAGCCCTGACAACAGCGCTCAAAAATGCGCATATTGACTTCTTCATCATAACCCCCCGATCGAAGCACCCACTCAAAGTGGTTATGAAGGGCATTCCCCATTACACAAGCCCCACCAAAATATCAGATAAACTAACAGAAATGGGTTTCTCTGTTGAAAAAGTTGCTCGATTAACGAGCAACAGAGATCGTAGGCCTCTCCCCATATTTCAAATTCAGCTGCACAACAACGGCATGCAGAATGAAATCTACAAAATTACTGAATTCCTATATCTGACCGTTGAAGTCACCAGGTTTCTCCGCCCATGGCGAGTAAACCAGTGCTACAAATGTCAGGGTTTTAACCACGGAAGTGATAATTGCAATATTCAAGCCCGATGTGTTAAGTGCGCATCTAACGAACATTCTTCGAAAGAATGTTTGAAACCCAGAGATTTGCCAGCTACGTGCTGCAACTGCGGGGAAAACCATCCCGCTTCTTACAGAGGCTGTAAGGAGTTCCCCAAGTTATCCAAAAAGCGCTATCAAGGTGCCCCTCGACCGAGGGTCAATCTGAACCCGAGCTCATTCAGACCCACCAACCAATCTCAACGCACCTTCCGTCCAACTCAAGTTCCCAACTCCAACTCGGTCCGACCTAATTTTTCATATGCAGAGGCGGCATCTAGCGGCCAAAATATCGTCCCTGACGACTCCAATGTAAATATTAATATAAATTCAAATGTAAACGCAGTTACCCCCCCTTTGGAGGTAACCAACGAAATGTTCACGTCCTTAATGAACCAGATGATGGCGCTTGCTGCCCAAGTCGCTTCTCTCACTGAGAGTGTGACAAATCTAAGCCAGCAAATCAAACTTTAATGTGTACACCACCTCCAAACTTCTCTATCCTTTCGTGGAATTCGAATGGAATCTCGAATAAAATTGGGGAACTAAGAGAACTAGTCTCCAGAAAACACCCTGATATAATTTTGCTCCAAGAAACTAAACTTTATCCTACCAACAAAATTAGCATCCCAAATTATTTTTGTGCTAGGGATGATAAAATTGAGGCAACTCCCACGGTACCTATTCATAAAATAGGCACCGCCATATTTGTTAAATCTAATATTAATGCCTACAGGGTCCCATCTCCAACCCTGGATAATATCGAGTCAACCATCGTCACAGTTAATCCAAAGGGTTTTCCTAAATTCACAGTCGCTTCCATTTACATTCGTAACAGCCCGTCCAACGCTCTCCACAAAGAACTGAACATACTTCAGAAAATCAATAACTCTATTATCTTATTTGGCGATCTTAATGCCAAATCTCATCGTTGGAACCATTGTGATAATCTCGCTGGAAAAATGGTCACAAATTTTGCAGACAATAATCTCTTTGAAATCGCGGCCCCTGAAACTCCCACCAGATTTGACGAAAGGTCTTATTCAACAATCGACTTGGCACTTATCAGAGACATGCCCTACCATTATAAAATCACCTCAGTGGCGGAACTCAGCTCCGACCACAACCCTGTTTTTCTTGATTTTAATGTCAATATTCCAACCCTTAATACAGGAGTATATAAAAAAACTGACTGGGACTCCTTTCAGAATAATCTAGCCAATCACGATCTCCCTACAAATGGTCCTACCACATCTAATGATCTTAATGCAGCAATTAATTCTTTCACAAGTTCTATCATAGAAGCCCATTCCACTTCCTCAAAGGAAGTCACTCGTACCAACGACATCCATATTCCCTCTCACATCACTAACTTGATTAAACGTAAAAACAAGGCCAGACGAACTTGGCAAAGGTACAGAGACCCCAGGGATAAAATCCTTATGAGAAAGCTCCAAAGTGAGCTGAAAGCCGCTACCAATAAGGTAATTCAAGAAGATTGGAACAACCATCTACTGTCCCTCGAGGCAGAGGACGGCTCTCTATGGAAAAAACCCAAATATCTCAAAAAAGCACCCAAGCCCATCCCACCCCTTTCTAATGGAAACCAAATGGCACTTGCGGATATTGATAAGGCTGAAGTCATAGCCAACGCTTATGAGAACCAATTCCAAGAAAACCCTACCATTAATCACTCTTTCAACGCTGAAATTTGTAACTCAGTTGATAAATTCCTTCTCACTGACCTACCTGATATCCCCACAGTCTTTGAACCTATCCAAGCAACCGAAATTCTTAACTCCATTAAAAATCTAAAAATCAAGAAAGCCCCAGGAAAGGAAGGGGTAACCAATAAAATGGTTAAACATCTTCCAATTAATTTCATTAACTACTTCATCATCCTACTAAATTCAATGCTCAGCCTCAATCACTTCCCGTCCGCTTGGAAGAATGCCAAAGTAGTCCCAATACCTAAGCCTGGCAAAGACCGGAAAGAACCCACGTCTTATCGTCCAATCTCCTTACTCCCAGTTCTGGGAAAAATTGCCGAAAGAGCAATCAGAGATCGCTTACTCAACTACTTAACGTTAAACAGTAAACTCATACCCCAACAATTTGGGTTTATGAAAAACCTCTCCACCACCCATCAACTCCTAAGGGTTACTGAGTTCATTTCAGAGAACCTGGCCAGAAAAGACAGCACTGCCGCCCTTTTCCTTGATGTGGCAAAGGCTTTTGATCGGGTCTGGATCAAGGGCTTGATACACAAACTCATCTCACTCTCCGTCCCCACTGGTCTTATCCATCTAATTAACTCATATCTCTCAAACAGAACCTTTGCGGTATCTGTACGTCAATCTCTCTCCACTATCAGACCTGCCAATGCAGGAACGCCCCAGGGTTCTGTCCTTGGTCCCCTATTATTTAATATCTACATTAACGACATCCCCCAGTATTATAAAACAGTAATTGCCCTATTTGCTGATGATACAGCGATCCTTGCCCGAGACAAGAAACTTAACTTTGTAACAAAATATTTACAAGACCATATCAAAATCCTAGAAGTCTGGTTAAACAACTGGAAAATACAAATTAATGTAGACAAGAGTGCGGCAGTGATGTTCACTACCAAACATAAAATCCCAGAGCACCTTAAGATCACGATGTTTGGTACCCATATTCCATGGCAAGACTCCACTAAATACCTAGGAGTTGTCCTCGATAAAAGACTCACTTGGGAGCACCATATCAAATACATTAACGATAAACTCAGAAAAGTCCAATTTGCTCTCCGTCCTCTCATAGGGAGAAAGTCCCCCCTTAACATCAGTAATAAACTACTCCTATATAAAATAATGATAAGACCCATTGTAACTTATGCCTCCCCGATCTGGGCCTCGGCATGCGACACTAGAATAAAAAGATTGGAGTCCACCCAGTCTAGAATCATCAAAATCCTTGTTGTAAGAGCCCCATGGTTCATTCGTATTGCAGACATTCTAGAGTCCCTGAATATGCCCACACTCTCTGAATTTATGGGTAAACTGGCCACGAATTTCTACGCCAAACTCCCAACGATCGACAACTCTCAACTTCAAAATCTTGAAGTTTACGACCATACCCTCATGATCAATAGGCGGCGGCCTAGAGCCTCCCTCAACCTATGTATATAATACTCCATCTTTCAAGCAACAGCTGATTCCGACATGTCATTTTCGCTTTGTCAATTGTTTTGTCCCTAGACTTTGTTTACTTATGTTGTATTGTCCCCAGACGTAAGTCTTCATGTTGTGTACATTACTATTCTGCCAGTGATAGGCCTAAAGCCTCTTCACCATTGTTTATTCATATGCTGTACTGTCCCCAGATAGGCCTTTGTGCCAGAATGGCTTTTATGCCACCTCAACATTTTTGACTCTTACTGTAATGTCCCCAGACACAAGTATCCACAGAGATACCTTTTTCATCTTTTCAGAGGTAGGCATTAATGCCTCCTCTTTTTACATGCTGTCGTTGTCTTGTCCGTCCTTCATTGTCCTGTAAATACAAATACGTGTATTAATTTACATCCCAGGCAAAGCAATTTTATAAACTCATGTGTTCACTATTAACAGTCATATAGGAGGTAAAAGGGGCTTCGCCCCTATGGAACTCCGAACGCTTCGCTCAATTTATTTATTGTGCAAAACCCCACTAATGGTCACAAAGCATGTTCCGTTCTACGCGGTTGCAAACAATATTGACATTCTAACTGTTTATATATGAATGAATGTGTAAAAGCGAAATTATTATTAATTGTATTAAAATCAGTGTAAAAGTAAAATTAATTTATAAAATTTTGGAAAGGTATTTATTTCTTAAGAATTTCAGAATCAAATCAGAAAATATAAATAATTATTAAATTTAGAGGAAGAAAGGAACAGTATCTTTAAATTTTGTTATGCAACCAAATAACAACAGTAAATATTTTTTATAGCATTGAAATGAGAAAAATTGGTCTGGTTTTCTGACTCAGCACCGGTTGATTGGTTAATGTGGCACTAGACTGCTGACGACGGTTCGTGGTCAATCTCAAAGGAAGGACCCGGGAACACTATCTCGTAATTTTGGGGGTCGATTGGCCCAAGGGTACATTATCGTATCGGAGGATTGCGAAAAAGTCGTATGAACTACCCTTTCTTCTAACGACGCGTATATATGGAACTGGTGCACGTTAAATTTGATCGTGGTCCTATGTCTTGACACCTATAGAGGTTGTGTCGGGTACCAGTTCAGTGTTGTATCGTCATCTGATCATAGTTAAAAAACAGGTGTAGGCCTTGTTCCCGGGTTTTTCCTTCGGGATAAACCTCAAGACGTCGCCATTAGTTCATTCTGCAGCTTTTTTAATGCGAAGTTAATTCAAAAAGAAATTGGAAAATTCCTCAGACATTTGAGACTAACGCAATGAATGAACTATTAACATATATACATCAACTCCTCATCCTTTCGGCTTCTCATACTTTTTACAAAATAAATTACACATGGCATTTAAATAACATATTTTGTCATTTTCAAGTGACTTATTCACGTTTATTATAGTAAAAGGGTGGACCCAAGAGAAAATTCTAAAGGGGTTCTCAACCCGCCCTTCCAAATAAATGTTATTAAAGGAAAATTATTCATGTGGGCATAATTAAGAAACATTGTCATTAACTGTACTTGATTAGTTGAAATAATTAAATTAAATGCGCAATTGTATAATAAAGTAATTTATAATTGTCACATTATATCTGAATCGTATGCCTTATTATTAAACTTCAAGAGCTTTCTCAAATTTCAAGACCTCTTGTAAATGTATAAGTGGAACCCTTCATCGAGTGTAACCAGTATTATAATTTTAAACAACTCTTCCATAAAATATATGAGAAAATTAAGGGGAAAAAACCCTTTGAAATATGTTTATTTTATTAACCTTTATTCTTGGGAAAAAAATATTAAAAAGAAACTTTTTGATGCGAAGCATACGATTCATATTACCGGCATCCGAACTTTTTTGCTGCATAATTCATTTCCGTGTCCAAAAGAAAATTTCTAAAAAATCGCTCGTCATAGCGATTTAAAAAAAATAATATTGATTAAATTATAAATAAAATAGGACTATCGACAAGGGTCACTGTCATTGTACAAAACATTTGTATTTTCAACAACGAAAATAACAAAAAAGTTAGTTTGCAGTTTATCCTCCAACAGCATTTTAAATAAAGACCCCCTTCGAAAACAACTTTATTTTTAAAATTAATATAAAAATTCAAAATGTCAAGTAAATATTGCAATGGCTATATTTGAAAAGTAAATTATGTTCTAAATGCTGAAAACTTAACTTTTTTAAAAATATAAAATTGGTTTATAATACTAACATTTTAGCACAATCACTAATCAAATTAAATTTTGAAAGAAGATATTGTGTTCATTAAAAGGTAACTTTTAGTTTTGTCCACTTCCGCCATAGCTATATTTTCTACTGCTTATATTTGAAATTTAGGTTAATTTTTATAGCAGTATATATATCTTTTATTAGATAATTAGGATCCAACTCAAAATTTATCACACAAAGGGTAATTACATACTGATCACAAATACTATTAGTCGACAAATTCTTTGAAAAAGTGGACCAATAGCATTTAATTTCATATTCTTGAAACTACATGCAATAGATGTTATTAACAAATTTGCAGAAAGGTACACAGTAAAATTAAAAGCATCAATTTTATACATGCTTATTTTTTAATCAAGTTAATATAAAACCTTGAAGCTTTAAAAAATTAGTTTTCTAGTGATAAGGAAATACTAAACATATGTATCTGGGAAGTTCTAGAAAGTAAATAAATAGATGGAAAGCTTTAAGATCATGTTTAACATGGTTAAGTTTAATAGAAAACCAGTTATATTATATCAGTACTAAAAATAAAAATATTAAACTTTTAAAACCCTTCTCTTAATTATATTATGGGTATTATCACTTAAAAGCAAACAAAATACTAAAATGTGACCTATTTTTCCTTCTGTGCAGTGTTTTATAATATATATTTTTTAAGATTCTTAAATTTCCCCTTTTTTTGTACTTTCTGGTTTAGAATTATTATTAAGCTACATGACTGCTTATGACAATTCAATTCATTTATGTAAGCAGCTGATCATTTAATAACAAATATCAATATTCAACATAAAACATGTACCTGGTATCATCCTTTTCATTTTATTTTTTCAAAAGTAAAAATACAAGGAGGTTACAGGATCATGGCTGCAATTTGTGTGTAGATATTTAATGCATAATGTTTTGGGTATTTATTGCTTCAATGCATATGTTTAGAGCACAATGAATGCTCTAAAAATGAATTTTAGAGCACAATTTAATATTTATATTGGGTATTAAAATCTGATATTTTAAACTGCAATAATATATTATTACATAACTCGATGGGAAGCTGCAGGTTTGATCTTTGTATTGTGGTTCTATCCATTTCATCCACTGGGAAAATGCTATGTTTTTAATTAAAACTGTTTCAAAGCAACTATTACTTCTCAGCAACTTTTATTTATCTGAAAAAATAAATAATATCTAGAATACATAGCTACAACAGGGTTCAGATTAAAATACATGTCACACCTTGCGACTTTTCTGTTTGCAACTGTAACAGATTCTTGGCAATAAAAACCAATTTTGTTGACAAGGAACTATATTTTGTCCACTGCAGATTCCCTCCAACCAGATCTCACGAACAGCCAAGGTGATCGGTCAATGCATTTTAACCAGCGTTTAAAGGCAACCCATAAATGTAATTAACAATACAGATTTTATTATCACTATTAACTAAAAAAAACTTATAATCGGTGTCATGTATATGAGCACACAAAAACAAGTCCCATTTAGTCACATACCGTAATCTTTAGTATAAGAACATTCGTAAAATAAAAAAAAATTTAGTTCTATAAAAAAGTTTCTATTTTGGCAACCCTAATTGGCGACGCATAGAGCACAGTAACAGTGCAAGCAACATAATCGACAGCTCAAAGGTGGTACCAGAAACAGCTATCCTGAGTATACAGAGGCAGCAATGGAGAATGTCTCAAACTGAGCCAGATTAACAAAAAAAAGTTCCCACCAATATATCCAAATTATATATTCGTGACAAATTTATTTTTAAAGTTATTAAATTCATCAAAAATTGTCAGAAACATGATGCAAATGCCATTCAATTGTCGCGACGTACCAATATCCGATTCTAAAGAAAGAAAAAAAACAAATATGGTCGAAGGAATGCTGGTGATTTGTTTTGGATTAGAGTATGCCACTGTTGTTTCAGGGCGATTCCAAAACTAGTGTTTTATAATATTAGATAAAAACATTAATGTGTGTCGCAAAAATGTTAAAACAAATTTTTCGGTCCTTTTCAATCGATTTAAAACAAGAAAATAAAATGTGGCAATTCTCCATTTTTACTATTACTAGTCCTTCGCTGGCTAGCGGCAGCTATACAGCTTCCACAAGGCCCCACACCCTAAAAAAATCGAGGGCCTGTAAAGGATATGTCTAAAAAAATTCCCTGGTGAGCCGAAGACAAGATAGAATGTGTTCCGGGGCCGCACACTCCACACCACACTTGGAGCATACCGGAAACTGTCTAACGCCGTTTTCATAAAAACATCCTCGCAAGTGGCCACTAGCAAATCTAGACAATGTTGTCTGATTGTTTCTATCACAAGAAAGACCAATAGATCTACCAGGGCTGTCCCACTTATACCACCCATGGGGGGGGAGACCCTCCACACCTTTATGTCCTTCGATTTTCCTGATGGAGAAAAGTTCATCAAATGTGAGGGAGGAGTCCGAGCGAAATGGTTCCGCCGAGCATCTCTTCGCCAATCTCATTTCCAAGGATATCGACATGTGCTGGACCGAGGAGTCCCAACGTGTTCAAAATGGAGATGCCAGTACGATCACCGACGTTGTTCCAGTCTCGCAAGTGTTGTATAGAACTTCTACTATCCGATAGAATCCAGATAGCTCTGAAATTGTCCTCCTCCAAAATGGCCTCAATAGCCAGCAGCTCACTTCTAAATACCGAACAATTATCCAGGTTTCCGTTTTAATTTCTCTAGGAGTTTTAATATAGACTCCACTACCGGATTGGTTGTCTTCGTTTTTGCTGCCGTTAGTATACATTTGAATATCATCCACACAGATTTCATTAATGATCTCAAGGGCCAACTTTCTCAAAAGAGCCGGGTCAGCGTTACCTTTCGTTACGGGCTGCATCAGTTCAGTAAGAAAGAATACTCCTCTCAACCCTTTCGTTGTGTCGATACCATGAGTTTTATTCTCCATTGTACAATGTTCTAAATTGACGTCTGTGATATTAGCGCATGGAACTACGAATATTAAAAACTATTGGCAAGATACAAATTTCATAATTGTGCCAGGGGTACCATAAATTAGGAATTTACACATCTTTTTAACGACACATTACTTGGCTGAAAGTAGGTAGGAAAGATGCCATACCTGTTCCGACACCACTGCTTAATATTACAACCTTTTCTTCACTCATGTGCATGTAACATGCAATTACTTTTTTTGTATCTTTAAGATATAGTAACTTTTCTGTCTGCAAGCAGAGTAGTTTGCTTGAGTACGTTATTTATTATCTTCCCCGAAATATCAATGTAAAAATTGGGGATGGTCTGGAGTAAGGGAATAACTTCAAATAAATGTTACTTACTCTCAGACATGAGCAATTGCTTTGGGCGGTACAGTATAGGCATAGCATCCACAATAAGGAAGGTTTAATTTCAGGTATCCCCCCCCAAAAAAAATCACTGCACTACACAAATGTAATTCAGCTTTTTCGATCAATTTGATATAAATTACTTTAGATCAAAATCATTTTTGATAAACGTTAGTCATTTGAAATTACTAATATTAAGTTTTTTTTTAATTCGCATTTGATTTAGTAGATATCCTGACATATCATTGGGATTGCATTATTCAGGACAACAATCCTTACGACCCAGATACAATACGAACACAAATTAAAAAATACGTTAACAAATTGGGACACTTATAATTTATAACAAAATATATCGAGAGCACATTTAATACCTTCAAAACTAAGATATTTTTTTTTGAAGCGTAAGAAAGACTAAAAACCCAAAACAATTAGTCACCACAAAAACTTATCGTTAATAACAAATATTGAAGGAAAAAATACAAATAAATAGAAAAGCAATCAAAATAAAAACAATAGCATCACTAATAAGTAACGCAAACAAAAGAATCACGTTTTCAACGCATAAGACGATTGCAAATGGCGCCAATAATGCTATCCTAAACAAAACAAATTAAAACCGGAAATACGTCATCGGAAAAAAAGTTAGCATCATGACGTATTTCCGGGTTTCGTTTTCCGATTTTGTGTAAAAACCCCCCACTAATGGTCACAAAGCATGTTCCGTTCTACGCGGTTGCAAACAATATTGACATTCTAACTGTTTATATATGAATGAATGTGTAAAAGCGAAATTATTATTAATTGTATTAAAATCAGTGTAAAAGTAAAATTAATTTATAAAATTTTGGAAAGGTATTTATTTCTTAAGAATTTCAGAATCAAATCAGAAAATATAAATAATTATTAAATTTAGAGGAAGAAAGGAACAGTATCTTTAAATTTTGTTATGCAACCAAATAACAACAGTAAATATTTTTTATAGCATTGAAATGAGAAAAATTGGTCTGGTTTTCTGACTCAGCACCGGTTGATTGGTTAATGTGGCACTAGACTGCTGACGACGGTTCGTGGTCAATCTCAAAGGAAGGACCCGGGAACACTATCTCGTAATTTTGGGGGTCGATTGGCCCAAGGGTACATTATCGTATCGGAGGATTGCGAAAAAGTCGTATGAACTACCCTTTCTTCTAACGACGCGTATATATGGAACTGGTGCACGTTAAATTTGATCGTGGTCCTATGTCTTGACACCTATAGAGGTTGTGTCGGGTACCAGTTCAGTGTTGTATCGTCATCTGATCATAGTTAAAAAACAGGTGTAGGCCTTGTTCCCGGGTTTTTCCTTCGGGATAAACCTCAAGACGTCGCCATTAGTTCATTCTGCAGCTTTTTTAATGCGAAGTTAATTCAAAAAGAAATTGGAAAATTCCTCAGACATTTGAGACTAACGCAATGAATGAACTATTAACATATATACATCAACTCCTCATCCTTTCGGCTTCTCATACTTTTTACAAAATAAATTACACATGGCATTTAAATAACATATTTTGTCATTTTCAAGTGACTTATTCACGTTTATTATAGTAAAAGGGTGGACCCAAGAGAAAATTCTAAAGGGGTTCTCAACCCGCCCTTCCAAATAAATGTTATTAAAGGAAAATTATTCATGTGGGCATAATTAAGAAACATTGTCATTAACTGTACTTGATTAGTTGAAATAATTAAATTAAATGCGCAATTGTATAATAAAGTAATTTATAATTGTCACATTATATCTGAATCGTATGCCTTATTATTAAACTTCAAGAGCTTTCTCAAATTTCAAGACCTCTTGTAAATGTATAAGTGGAACCCTTCATCGAGTGTAACCAGTATTATAATTTTAAACAACTCTTCCATAAAATATATGAGAAAATTAAGGGGAAAAAACCCTTTGAAATATGTTTATTTTATTAACCTTTATTCTTGGGAAAAAAATATTAAAAAGAAACTTTTTGATGCGAAGCATACGATTCATATTACCGGCATCCGAACTTTTTTGCTGCATAATTCATTTCCGTGTCCAAAAGAAAATTTCTAAAAAATCGCTCGTCATAGCGATTTAAAAAAAATAATATTGATTAAATTATAAATAAAATAGGACTATCGACAAGGGTCACTGTCATTGTACAAAACATTTGTATTTTCAACAACGAAAATAACAAAAAAGTTAGTTTGCAGTTTATCCTCCAACAGCATTTTAAATAAAGACCCCCTTCGAAAACAACTTTATTTTTAAAATTAATATAAAAATTCAAAATGTCAAGTAAATATTGCAATGGCTATATTTGAAAAGTAAATTATGTTCTAAATGCTGAAAACTTAACTTTTTTAAAAATATAAAATTGGTTTATAATACTAACATTTTAGCACAATCACTAATCAAATTAAATTTTGAAAGAAGATATTGTGTTCATTAAAAGGTAACTTTTAGTTTTGTCCACTTCCGCCATAGCTATATTTTCTACTGCTTATATTTGAAATTTAGGTTAATTTTTATAGCAGTATATATATCTTTTATTAGATAATTAGGATCCAACTCAAAATTTATCACACAAAGGGTAATTACATACTGATCACAAATACTATTAGTCGACAAATTCTTTGAAAAAGTGGACCAATAGCATTTAATTTCATATTCTTGAAACTACATGCAATAGATGTTATTAACAAATTTGCAGAAAGGTACACAGTAAAATTAAAAGCATCAATTTTATACATGCTTATTTTTTAATCAAGTTAATATAAAACCTTGAAGCTTTAAAAAATTAGTTTTCTAGTGATAAGGAAATACTAAACATATGTATCTGGGAAGTTCTAGAAAGTAAATAAATAGATGGAAAGCTTTAAGATCATGTTTAACATGGTTAAGTTTAATAGAAAACCAGTTATATTATATCAGTACTAAAAATAAAAATATTAAACTTTTAAAACCCTTCTCTTAATTATATTATGGGTATTATCACTTAAAAGCAAACAAAATACTAAAATGTGACCTATTTTTCCTTCTGTGCAGTGTTTTATAATATATATTTTTTAAGATTCTTAAATTTCCCCTTTTTTTGTACTTTCTGGTTTAGAATTATTATTAAGCTACATGACTGCTTATGACAATTCAATTCATTTATGTAAGCAGCTGATCATTTAATAACAAATATCAATATTCAACATAAAACATGTACCTGGTATCATCCTTTTCATTTTATTTTTTCAAAAGTAAAAATACAAGGAGGTTACAGGATCATGGCTGCAATTTGTGTGTAGATATTTAATGCATAATGTTTTGGGTATTTATTGCTTCAATGCATATGTTTAGAGCACAATGAATGCTCTAAAAATGAATTTTAGAGCACAATTTAATATTTATATTGGGTATTAAAATCTGATATTTTAAACTGCAATAATATATTATTACATAACTCGATGGGAAGCTGCAGGTTTGATCTTTGTATTGTGGTTCTATCCATTTCATCCACTGGGAAAATGCTATGTTTTTAATTAAAACTGTTTCAAAGCAACTATTACTTCTCAGCAACTTTTATTTATCTGAAAAAATAAATAATATCTAGAATACATAGCTACAACAGGGTTCAGATTAAAATACATGTCACACCTTGCGACTTTTCTGTTTGCAACTGTAACAGATTCTTGGCAATAAAAACCAATTTTGTTGACAAGGAACTATATTTTGTCCACTGCAGATTCCCTCCAACCAGATCTCACGAACAGCCAAGGTGATCGGTCAATGCATTTTAACCAGCGTTTAAAGGCAACCCATAAATGTAATTAACAATACAGATTTTATTATCACTATTAACTAAAAAAAACTTATAATCGGTGTCATGTATATGAGCACACAAAAACAAGTCCCATTTAGTCACATACCGTAATCTTTAGTATAAGAACATTCGTAAAATAAAAAAAAATTTAGTTCTATAAAAAAGTTTCTATTTTGGCAACCCTAATTGGCGACGCATAGAGCACAGTAACAGTGCAAGCAACATAATCGACAGCTCAAAGGTGGTACCAGAAACAGCTATCCTGAGTATACAGAGGCAGCAATGGAGAATGTCTCAAACTGAGCCAGATTAACAAAAAAAAGTTCCCACCAATATATCCAAATTATATATTCGTGACAAATTTATTTTTAAAGTTATTAAATTCATCAAAAATTGTCAGAAACATGATGCAAATGCCATTCAATTGTCGCGACGTACCAATATCCGATTCTAAAGAAAGAAAAAAAACAAATATGGTCGAAGGAATGCTGGTGATTTGTTTTGGATTAGAGTATGCCACTGTTGTTTCAGGGCGATTCCAAAACTAGTGTTTTATAATATTAGATAAAAACATTAATGTGTGTCGCAAAAATGTTAAAACAAATTTTTCGGTCCTTTTCAATCGATTTAAAACAAGAAAATAAAATGTGGCAATTCTCCATTTTTACTATTACTAGTCCTTCGCTGGCTAGCGGCAGCTATACAGCTTCCACAAGGCCCCACACCCTAAAAAAATCGAGGGCCTGTAAAGGATATGTCTAAAAAAATTCCCTGGTGAGCCGAAGACAAGATAGAATGTGTTCCGGGGCCGCACACTCCACACCACACTTGGAGCATACCGGAAACTGTCTAACGCCGTTTTCATAAAAACATCCTCGCAAGTGGCCACTAGCAAATCTAGACAATGTTGTCTGATTGTTTCTATCACAAGAAAGACCAATAGATCTACCAGGGCTGTCCCACTTATACCACCCATGGGGGGGGAGACCCTCCACACCTTTATGTCCTTCGATTTTCCTGATGGAGAAAAGTTCATCAAATGTGAGGGAGGAGTCCGAGCGAAATGGTTCCGCCGAGCATCTCTTCGCCAATCTCATTTCCAAGGATATCGACATGTGCTGGACCGAGGAGTCCCAACGTGTTCAAAATGGAGATGCCAGTACGATCACCGACGTTGTTCCAGTCTCGCAAGTGTTGTATAGAACTTCTACTATCCGATAGAATCCAGATAGCTCTGAAATTGTCCTCCTCCAAAATGGCCTCAATAGCCAGCAGCTCACTTCTAAATACCGAACAATTATCCAGGTTTCCGTTTTAATTTCTCTAGGAGTTTTAATATAGACTCCACTACCGGATTGGTTGTCTTCGTTTTTGCTGCCGTTAGTATACATTTGAATATCATCCACACAGATTTCATTAATGATCTCAAGGGCCAACTTTCTCAAAAGAGCCGGGTCAGCGTTACCTTTCGTTACGGGCTGCATCAGTTCAGTAAGAAAGAATACTCCTCTCAACCCTTTCGTTGTGTCGATACCATGAGTTTTATTCTCCATTGTACAATGTTCTAAATTGACGTCTGTGATATTAGCGCATGGAACTACGAATATTAAAAACTATTGGCAAGATACAAATTTCATAATTGTGCCAGGGGTACCATAAATTAGGAATTTACACATCTTTTTAACGACACATTACTTGGCTGAAAGTAGGTAGGAAAGATGCCATACCTGTTCCGACACCACTGCTTAATATTACAACCTTTTCTTCACTCATGTGCATGTAACATGCAATTACTTTTTTTGTATCTTTAAGATATAGTAACTTTTCTGTCTGCAAGCAGAGTAGTTTGCTTGAGTACGTTATTTATTATCTTCCCCGAAATATCAATGTAAAAATTGGGGATGGTCTGGAGTAAGGGAATAACTTCAAATAAATGTTACTTACTCTCAGACATGAGCAATTGCTTTGGGCGGTACAGTATAGGCATAGCATCCACAATAAGGAAGGTTTAATTTCAGGTATCCCCCCCCAAAAAAAATCACTGCACTACACAAATGTAATTCAGCTTTTTCGATCAATTTGATATAAATTACTTTAGATCAAAATCATTTTTGATAAACGTTAGTCATTTGAAATTACTAATATTAAGTTTTTTTTTAATTCGCATTTGATTTAGTAGATATCCTGACATATCATTGGGATTGCATTATTCAGGACAACAATCCTTACGACCCAGATACAATACGAACACAAATTAAAAAATACGTTAACAAATTGGGACACTTATAATTTATAACAAAATATATCGAGAGCACATTTAATACCTTCAAAACTAAGATATTTTTTTTTGAAGCGTAAGAAAGACTAAAAACCCAAAACAATTAGTCACCACAAAAACTTATCGTTAATAACAAATATTGAAGGAAAAAATACAAATAAATAGAAAAGCAATCAAAATAAAAACAATAGCATCACTAATAAGTAACGCAAACAAAAGAATCACGTTTTCAACGCATAAGACGATTGCAAATGGCGCCAATAATGCTATCCTAAACAAAACAAATTAAAACCGGAAATACGTCATCGGAAAAAAAGTTAGCATCATGACGTATTTCCGGGTTTCGTTTTCCGATTTTGTGTAAAAACCGGTTCGAATCATAGAAATGTATAAGACCTAGAAGGAAGAAGGATATTAAAGCCGATGAAGCCTGCATGGGCGCGAAAATGGGTTGAGTTAGGCACATGGCTGCCAGATGGGCGACTTTTATCGCTTGCTTTTGACGCTGTTTCAATTATATTTTGACTACAGTTGGCGAGCTATTTTACGTGATAATTGGATTATAGTATACGAGTTTGGACGTTAGATACGGATTTTTTAAAGAGAAATTTAATAAATCATTAATCACATAAAATTTCCTTTTATTACGTTTTTGAAAAGTTACTAAAATGTTTAATTACGTTTTAAAATCAATTATATTATAATTTTTAATTAAGAGTTCCAGAAAAACACTATATTTGGACTAAAAAATAGTGAGTAAATTTGTTTTATTCCGGTTACATTGCAATAGGGATTACTTTTTGTATTGTATTACAAAAGTATATTTATTGATTATAACTATAAGACCGACTTATAAGGCCGAAGTTATCGTAATTATTTGTAAATTCGCTTATTGATAATTATTTAATTAATTATTCTTACTCTAATTAATAAATGAATCTAATTAATAAATATAGTTTAATTAACACAGTTTAATCTAATTAATAGTATAATCTAATAAATAAAGTATAATCTAATTAGTATTATAAATAATAAAGTGTAGTCTAATTAATAAAGTATATAATTTAATTAATAGTTTAATTATAAAGTTATATAATTTAATTAATAGTTTAATTATAAAGTTATATAATTAATACTTTAATTAATAAAGTTATATAATTAATACTTTAATTAATAAAGTATATAATATAATTAATAGTTTAATTAATAAATTATATAATATAATTAATAGTTTAATTAATAAAGTATATAATATAATTAATAGTTTAATTAATAAAGTATATAATACAATTAATAGTTTAATTAATAAAGTATATAATATAATTAATAGTTTAATTAATAAAGTATATAATATAATTAATAGTTTAATTAATAAAGCACAGTTAGTCTAATTATTAAAGAGTAATATTGCATAATAATTTTTGTATATATTTTCTTCAAATTAAAAATTTAATCACACTATTTTAAAAATTGTTAGTTTATTATTTGCTGCTTGTGTAATAAATCATAATTAAAACTCGGTCCCATATTGCTAAGTGGTACTATACATGCTAATTAGTACCAATTAAAATATAGTTTTTAAAATTTTATTACAATTAAAAAAATATTTATGTTGTTAATTATTAATTATTTTAATGTTAATTAATTTTTTATTAATTAATATTAAATTGCTTCAATTAATTATGGCAATATTTTAGGCATTGAACCATAAAATAACTAAAATTACCGTTAAAAGTTAATAAATATAGCCACTCATGTGGACGTATAAAACTTCTAAAAAATAATATTTCCCCATAAAAGCAACACAAACAACATTTTTTCTCACTATCTACAATATTTCCGTGATTTTTTGCAATAATCAGCGTTATCAAAAGAGTTGTACTTAGAGCGCAATAAATTTTTAAATAAAGCGATTTTAGCATGGAAACTCCTATCTCCAGTCCCTTTTTTGAGTTGAGTTGGCGAGAGCCGCCATACCTTCATTTCCCCTATTGGCGAAACCGGCTTTCAGCCTTCCAGCAACCCTATTAGAATTCAGTGGTTCGAATCCGTGCCACTGAGTAAAGAAGAAGGTGGAGGTGCGAACAAGTCTCACACCGGTTTGCGATGTGAAGTAAGCAATCGCTTAAAAAGTAGGAACTGGCGAAGTATTTGGCGCTATTCTAAAGCACTACTTTGTACCAGTACTTGGCGATAATTTATTTTAAAATTTAATTTACCTATGAATTAGAAATAATAGCATCCTTTATCGATTTGGAACTTGTACTGCATCCCACAACTGCATAAACAGTCATTTTTTAAGTTTTAACATGCGTTTTCTTAATTTGAAAATAATGCATCCCTCGTAAGAAAAACTACTGCAAACTAGGTTTGTTCGTGCCTAGTTTGGGGTTGCTAACTTACGTCTCATGAAATCTCCCAAATCATCTCCACCTTTTTCTTTACTCCGTGATCCGTGCAAAGAAAAGTAAAAAAAAAGTAGTGATCTTGCGATCACAGGGTTGCCAGCTTTGCTACAAAAAGTACTAGAAAGTCTTCTAGAACATCCAACAAAATATACTGGTGTGTATACGGGACTGCTGCACGATAAATTTGATCGGGGGTCCAATGTCCTGACGCCTATTGAGGTTGCGTCGGGTGCCAGCTCAGGTATTGTTATCATCATCTGACCATGGTTTAAAAAAACGAGGCATCGTATCGTAACTGTAACTTACCGGTTTTTCTTCCTTTTGTTGTATGTCTTCAGCTCGTGGGTAACATCTGAATTCTCCTGTATTTATATTTACATCTTAAATATTTAAAATGGGAGATCAAATGGAGGTAAGTTATTAATATGTCTCTTTGATGTGTAGGTTTCATTTAAAAAAAGTTTCTACCGTTAAAAATGCGAAGGATAGTGTTTTTAAAATGCCGGTAGGCCTAAAAGTACGCCGCGCTTTTAGGAATATGTGTAGAAGTTGCCTGGTATTTATATTACATGTATATTAGTTGTTCTTTTTGTAATTTACCTGGCTTTACATTTCATTTGCTGTGTTTGTATCTGAAAATAAACTTTTAAAATGTGAAATAATTGATTTTTCCTGCATTTTATCCACACTCAAATGTTTTAGCTGTTATTTTATATTTATTTAAAGTTGTATTCAAATAATAGCTTAACTAAACACATATATCATAACATAATGTTCTGTTAATTGGAAAATATAGTTTAAGATTAAAATAATAATTAAAAACGTTGTCTAGGTTACAGACCTAACCTGATGTATGGGGAACAACCGGCTATTTTGCTTAATTTGTGGATTTGTAAATTGAAACTACACGTGGTTAAAATGTACTATGCTGCCCCTTGATTTTTTTGCCAAATTTGGTTACCCTTTTTAGCAATCCTGTAAGAGGAAAATGGATAAGATCTTGGATTTGCAACAAACTACTTTTTGTCATGTTAACATGTTACCGTAATATCACAGCCAACGTTTCATGCATTTTAGCAATTCAGGTCTTGCGTCGTTGTTGTTGACACAAAATATTGTAGAATATCTTCTTAACATAAACTTCATAAAAATGGTCTTTTTATGTCAATAAAAATAAATACTTGAGTGGAAAGTAATTTTGTAGTTATAACTAGTCTTCTGAGTTATATATTGTAAAAAAAATTAAAACCTTATGCATACGTTTCTGAACTTAAAATATACACTGCAAAAAGATGCATTGAGTTGCCATATAAAAGTAAATTTAATCTTGCAGAATCCGACTGTTATTTGCATGCTTTGGCGAAGTGCCCTTTATACTTGAGAAATAAGATTTGGAAGGGGTAAAAATTGTTTGCTTGTAATTAGAAAAAAAATAACTGTAAAATAATAGATAACCGTAACATGTACTTATTTTTTAATCACTTTCAGAAATATGCAGCTTTTTAATCAATGATTAAAATATCTTAAAAAAAAATTACAAACCCTATTAAACCTAAACAGTCATTTTTTTTATTATTTTGATCTTGAACCACCTCATTTTTATATTAAATAAGTAATTTAAAGATTTTACAGAAAAAAGGTTTTGTGTATTTTAAGTTCAAATTGAATTGGCTAATATATTTTATATATTCATTATTATTAGACTTAATAGTACTAGCATGCTTATGGGATAATTATCACAAGAATTTCGGGTGAAATATATTAACAAATCTTTTATGGCTAAAAAATCAAAGTTTAATGGTCTGCCCAGAGAAGGCAACATTATCAGCAGCTTGGTTTTAAAAAAAAACTGTTAAAATGAATTATTTTAAATGCATTTTTAAAAAAAAACACTGTTGATATTTATGATATGAAAGTATGATTTGCCACTGGTCCATGAAATTCTATTTCTTCTGATACTTCATGTTCGCTGCCTAAAAGGAATCTTTAATACAGAAATAATATATATTATGATAGGCTCATTCCAAGTCAAATCAACACAGTCATTTTCCTCACCATCTCCGATTTTTATGAAATTTGGTGGACTTGTTATACCTACTAAGAATGTAATAATTGCAAATTTTTAACCTTCTAGGCCTATTAGTTTTTTAGTTATTTGCATTTCAAAATGGCTAAAAACGTACAAGCTGCCCTCTGATGGCTGCATTTAAATTACCATAACTCCTGTTCTAATTTACATATAGAAATAATATTGGTATCATTTTAAAGCTCTTTAAATGACTTTTAAAAGGATGTGAAACACATGAAGATTTGGTGAAAACCATTTCAAGGTCATATTATTTAAACTTTTACTTTGAATTTCCAAAAAAACTAATTTCCCAATTTTCACTTTATTTTTTCCCTGAATAATACATCTAAACTGCATTTATACCAATTTTCAAAGTGGGATGACAATGGGATCACACACTAAATTTTTTTTCTACAAAAATCAGGTTTTTTGAGATGTAAAAAACTAATATAAAAAAAACTAGGCCTAGGAGGTTAAAATTTTGCATTTATTACATTCTTAGTAAGTATAACAAGTCCACCAAATTTCATAAAAATCGGAGATGGTGCGGGGGAAAAAATGCATTTTTTTTGTGTTGATTTGACATGGAAATGACCCGATAAGTCTATGCCCTAAACTTTTACTTCAAGAAGTTGTTAGAATTTTAAAAAAGTTGTTATTTGGCCATCAAATATTGCATGGTTCGCACAGTCCTTAAGAACTACTTAATTTAGGTGGGTACTTAATTAAGGGTCCTTAATTTTCAACTAAAGTCCTTAATTTTTGTCAAATATGAGTTTTTTTTTACTAATTCACATGGATGATATTTTTTCATGTCTAACCCGAAATTCCAAGTTTTTAAAATTTTCGGAACCCAGAATTCTGGGTGCATTAAAATATCGGAATGTAGAATTCCGGATTTTACTTTAATAGTGTCCACACTTTTGACCGTTATATGCAAGTGTAAATTGACAAGGCGAGAAAGGCGTCAATAGACGGATTAAGTGAGAGAAAAAAAGATGTCCGATTTTTTAGTCAATGGTATTTCATTATCATACACGACACTTCATTGTTAGAAAATCTCAGCTCGTTTGTCGTTTTGTGAAGAATCAATACTCATTCTAGAAAATCGGAGAAATTTACAAGAATGTAACATATTTAACATTTCTGTGCTAGAGTTTGCCGGAACTGGTATCCTACGCCAACTTGCTACGAAACCATATTTACATGGGATTCTACGCCAATTTTGCCCCAATAAATTTCAATTCTTCTCCAACGGCGCCAAAAAATATAAGAAGTCCTTAAAAATTATCGAGAGGTCCTTAAAAAGTACTTAAGAACTTCTTAATTTTTACTTTTGAAAGTCTGTATGAACCATGTATTGGTATTCGGCTGTTCAGCCAAATCACTGTTCTTCACATCCTTATAATTTAGCTTAAAATAATCAGTTTATGTTAAGTGTGTCTTCCCTGATGTGGATACAACAACTTCCTTTCATAATTGTCAACAATGTTTTTTTTTTATCTAAGGTGACTACAACAGAGCCTCCACCACCTGAAGAAGCACAGGTGAATGGGGAAGGGGAAGAAAAGTGCGATAAAGACTGCGGTAAATACTGCTGGAGATGTCAGAAGGAAATGACTGGCCTCACCACCTACAAACCAGAAGAAATGACTTCCAAGGACTACTACTTCGACTCCTATGCCCATTTCGGAATACACGAGGTAACTGGACTCGCTTACTCTTGTGTATGCGAACATGTTGATTGAGTTTTGGTCTTTGAAATCTCACAGGAAATATTTAGTTAATTTTAAGAACTAATTCAACAGGACCACTTATTTCAGTTGAGGAATTAAAATTTGAAATGGTCTACAGTACCAAATTTGCCATGACTTTGAGGGCGTTAATAAGTTATAAATTTTCCCAATTTAATTTTTTTTAAATATTAAAGGTAACTTTTGTAAGGAACATAGCAAAGGGAGCAGAATCAAACACCATTTGGGTGACAACCACGGCGTAAAGAAAAAGGTGGAGATGATTTGGCGAGATTTCATGAGACAAAAGTTAGCAACCCCAAAGTATGAACAAACCTAGTTTGCAGTGATTTTTCTACAAGGAATGCATTATTTTCAAATTAAGAAAACGCATGCTAAAACTTAAAAAAATGACTATTCGTGCAGTTGTGGGACGCAGTACAAGTTCCAAATCGATAAAGGATGCTATTATTTCCACTTCATAGGTAAATTATAAAATAAATTATCGCCAAGTACTGGTACAAAGTAGTGGTTTGGAATAGCGCCAAATACTTCACTAGTACCTACTTTTGTAGCATTGTAAATCGGTTTTAGACTTGATCACACCTCCACCTTCTTCTTTACTCGTGGATGACAACACATGAGCAGGGTTTACAGATTTTTCCCATAGGGGTCATTCCATGTCAATTCAACGGGACCATGACACCCACCCCCCTCCGATTTTTTTTAAAATTTGGTGAAAACGCTTTCCTTGTGGGTCAAAGTAAATATCTGAAATTTTTTTGCTGTATCTCAAATAATTTTTATTTTACAGCCATTCGAAATTTCAGAAATTCAGCTCATCTTGTACGTTTGAGATTTTTAAAATCAGTCGCATATATCTAGAGATAAAATTCTTTCTCCAGAACTATTCATTGGATCTCTATGGATTTTTTTTAGCAAATCAATAAAAGCCTATTGATGTTATAAAAAAATACTTCATTCCTCAAAATCAATAAAAAAATCCAGGAAAAAATTTGAAAGAGGCAAGTATTTGATTTTTTTTGTAGAAAAACTTACTTTATAAAATCAAAATTATCTAAAAGAGGGTCCTCCACAATTTAAATTTTTTATACATGAAAATAATTGTAAGAACATGTTTTATCATAATAAAGAATAAAATTGATGGCTATTTTTCTCTTTATAGTAAAAATTTTCACTTTTGTCGGCCATCTTGAAAAATCACAAATCTTGAAATTTTTTTAAAACAAACACATTTTTATTTAGCAATATAATTATATTACTGAAATTTTTATATAGTCATTTGTTATTCTGAAAACATTCATAAAATATTTTAATTAAATAATTTTGAAATAACAATTTTAAAGTCCCTTTAATTTAAACTTAATTTCAAGAAATTTGTTTTCTAGTCTATAGGTCAGTTCAACGAGACAATGGCACTTACCACCTCCGTTTTTTATAAAAATTAGTGTAAACTCTTTCTTTGTAGATAAAACTATATATACAAAATTATTTTGCTGTATCTCAAATAGTTTTCGTATTACAGCCATTCAAAATCTCAGCTCATCTTACACATTTAAGATTTTCAAAATGAGGCGCATATATTTAGATATAAAATTCTTTCTCTGGAACTAATCATTGTATTACTATGAAAATTTTTTGGAATATCAATAAGAGCATACTGATGTTACAAAAAAAAATTCACTCCCCAAAATCAATATAAAATTTCAGGAAATAATTTGAAAGAGGCAAGTATTTGATTTTTTTTGTAGAAAAACTTACTAAATCTAAATTATCAAAAAGAGGGTCCTCCACAATTTTACTTTTTTATACATGAAAATAAATGTAGGAACATGGTTTATCATGATAAAAAATTTAATTGATGGCTATTTTACTCTTTATAGTAAAAATTTGCACTTTTGTCATTCTGGAACTTTTATATAATTATTTGTTATTCTGATAGCATTCATAAAACGTTTGAATTAAATAATTTTTATATAAACATTTTGAAGTTAATTTAATTAAAACTTAATTACAAGAAATTTTTTTCTAGTCTATAGCCATACTCAATTTTGCGACTTTCTTTTTTTTTGGTGATCACAGACAAAAAAAAAGGAAAATTCTCATAAATGTATGTGCCTCTCTACAAGGGCCTCCATGTGTTGTAGACATTTGATTGGGACATAATGTAAACACTTGAAGCCACTTGAGCTATGGAATGTTCACATGGAGATGGTTGAAAGAGATGGACAGAAAAGAAGCTGGGAATGAACTTATTGGTCACACTTTTATAAAGAATATCTCAGAAGGATAATTTTAATTTTGGTTAGTTAAATGGTTTTCAAATTGTAGTTAAGTTTAAAACTGAAAAATGGAACCTTCAAAATGTAGTGTGGGAAAGATAACATCAAGTGAATGCCATTTAAGTTATTTTTTAGTGTCAATAAAGGAACTGAAGAAATTGATAGTTTGAGTTGACAGAGAACTATTGATTTTAAGAATACTTTGAATGTTATACTATTAATTTTATTTAAAGTTTTTTTTTAATATTTAATCTATCTAGATATTTTAATTAAGTAAATGGTATCAAAATAACAAATATTCATGCAAATGTTTTAGCATTATTATTTTATTGATAAATAAAAATGTTACTTTTTTTTTAAATTTCAACAAGTACGAGTTTTTAGATGGCCAACAAAAGTGCAAACTTTTACTATAAAGAGTAAAAAAGCCATCTATTTTATTCTTTATTATGATAAAACATGTTCTTACAATGAGTTTTATGTATAAAAAAAATTAATTTTGAGGGACAATGTTTTTGATAATTTAAATTTAATAAAGTAAGTTTTCTACAAAAAAAGATCAAATTCTTGCTCTTTCAAATTTTTTCCTGAAATTTTATATTGATTTTGGGGAATGAAATATTTTTTTATAACATCAATATGCTTTTATTGATTTTCAAAAAAAAATTCATAGAGATACAATGAATAGTTCTGGAGAAAGAATTTTATATCAAGATATATGCGCCTCATTTTGAAAATCTTAAATGTGTAAGATGAGCTGAGATTTTGAATGGCTGTAATACGAAAACTATTTGAGATACAGCAAAATAATTTTGTATATATAGTTTTATCTACAAAGAAAGAGTTTACACTAATTTTTATAAAAAACGGAGGTGGTAAGTGCCATGGTCTCGTTGAACTGACCTATAGACTAGAAAACAAATTTCTTGAAATTAAGTTTAAATTAAAGGGACTTTAAAATTGTTATTTCAAAATTATTTATTTAAAATATTTTATGAATGTTTTCAGAATAACAAATGACTATATAAAAATTTCAGTAATATAATTATATTGCTAAATAAAAATGTGTTTGTTTTAAAAAAATTTCAAGATGGCCGACAAAAGTGAAAATTTTTACTATAAAGAGAAAAATAGCCATCAATTTTATTCTTTATTATGATAAAACATGTTCTTACAATTATTTTCATGTATAAAAAATTAAAATTGTGGAGGACCCTCTTTTAGATAATTTCGATTTTATAAAGTAAGTTTTTCTACAAAAAAAATCAAATACTTGCCACTTTCAAATTTTTTCCTGGATTTTTTTATTGATTTTGAGGAATGAAGTATTTTTTTATAACATCAATAGGCTTTTATTGATTTGCTAAAAAAAATCCATAGAGATCCAATGAATAGTTCTGGAGAAAGAATTTTATCTCTAGATATATGCGACTGATTTTAAAAATCTCAAACGTGCAAGATGAGCTGAAATTCTGAAATTTCGAATGGCTGTAAAATAAAAACTATTTGAGATACAGCAAAAAAATTTCGGATATTTACTTTGACCCACTAGGAAAGCGTTTTCACCAAATTTTAAAAAAATCGGAGGGGGGTGGGTGTCAAAATCCTTTTTTTTCCGTTGATTTGATATGGAATGACCCATAGAATACACAAAGCTGAGTAAACTTTTATGTAGAGTTCATTATAGAAGGTTTTTTTTTTTAAAAAAAGGGTACCTTTTTCCTGCTTGTGCTTTAATGAGGACTCTTGTACGGGCCTCCGGTGACCCAGTAGATAAAGGCGTTCAGCTAGTAATCAGAATTGAAAGTTCGAACCTGTGCGGTAGACTTGAAAAAAAAAAGCAGTGATCTTGCGATTGGATGGATGCCAGTGTCGCTAAAAAAAATACTAGGAAGTCATCCAGAACATCCAACAAATTATACTGGCATGTATACAGGACTGGTGCATGATAAATCTGATAAGGGTCCAATGTCCTGATGCCGAGGTTGCGTCGGGTGCCAGCTCTGGTGTTGTTAAAAGTACGAGGCATCATTCCCGGGTCTTTCCTGCGAGAAAGGCCCCTAACCATTGCCAATAACCCACAGTGCAGCTCTAGTGCGACATTACTTAACCAAACCAATCAACTCTTGTACAAATATTTAGAGAGTTTTTTCATAGCCAATAAATATGCAAAGCAGATGATTGATAACTCTATGCTGTGCTTTACTTCATAATGTGTAAATATTTGAATTTACAGGCGTGCATATATAATTGTTGTTTTATCAAATAGAAAAATGGTTTTGTTTTCCCCCCATAGGAAATGTTGAAAGATGAGGTGCGTACAATGACATACAGGAATGCCATGTATCATAACAAACATTTATTCCGAGGAAAGACGGTTCTGGATGTTGGGTGTGGAACCGGAATTTTGTGTATGTTTGCTGCCAAAGCTGGTGCTGCTAAAGTTTTTGGAGTGAGTATTTTTGTGTAGAATTACAGTTATTTGCTTTTAATATTAGTGTTTTTTTAACCTTTTAAAAAATTCAAAGCAGACCCATTATAAAAAATATATTGCTTGAGTTAATTCTAATAAATTATAATTAATGCGCATTGCAATCGGGAAGTATTCAAAATAGCTTGTTTTTAGAGGTGATAAAAATATCAATAGTAAACAAATTGAATACTTTAATAAACTAAAATCCAGTAAGTATTAAATCTTCCACCTTAATCTACTTAGCTGATGATTGCCAAATACCTAAATACGCAATTATAACTGCAAAAATAAAAGCATGCAACACTCGAAAAATGGCAATAAATCTGCACAAAATTACTTTCTACTCGTCAAAATTAGAGTATTTTTAACTTCAAATTGCCGATTTTTTAAACATGTATCATCTGTTGATAATCAAATATCTATTGAAATGCTAAAAATTTGGTAGTAAATTTGAATGGAAATAAGTTTTTTTCATCTCCAAATTAAAAAAAATCTGGTATGTAACTAATTAGTGCAGATTTCGTTCTCAAAGTTCATTCTCTCTTTTTTTTCCATAAAAGGGTAGAGGCTGCAATTTTCAAGGAAAAAGGGTGGGCCACCCTTAAAAAATTTTTAATAAAAATACTTATTATTCATATTACATTCTTTTTCATAAATTAAAAGTTAATTTAAGAAAAAGCATGATGTTAATTTAACCTTATAACATTGAAGAATGGTTAAAAAATTATATATCTTTAATATACCAAACGACTGATATTTCTGAAAGATTGAATATACACCACTTTTCAGCCATCTGCTTCCTATTAAAATTTCAAGATAAACAAATCTTTATAATTTAACTAAAATATTGTTCTATTTTTCCCCCCCTGTAGATTGAATGTTCCAGCATTGTGGAACATGCTGAACAAATTGTAAAGGACAATAACCTAGATAATAGTAAGTTAACTTTTGTTTATATATTGGTATTTCTTATGCCGGCATGAAAGTTTTGGTCCCCTGTTCACTTTATAGTATTCTTTATACTGGTGTACCCCTTATCTACTGTGGTAATTTTTAATTCTACTTAGTTGAACAAATGACATTTTAATGTGTCTGTAGTAATCTGTCTAGTCAATATTGCTAAACTGGATAAAAATTAGCTTTTGTATTGAATTCACTGACAAAAAAAAAATGTGAACTTAGAGTACAAGTTTTCATCTTTTCTATTTTGTCCCGGATGGAAAAATTTTGTGCAATTAGAAAATTGTTAAAATTCTGGACCAGATCTAAACAGAACTATAAAAGTTGTTCACTTGCTGGATGATAGGCAGTAATGTCACACGATTGTAGATTATTGTTTCTTTTAGTACCTGATATTGTTCTTTTTTGTACCTGAACGAGGCACCGCTATTAGTTTGAGTTAACAAATAGCAGTCATAATTGCATTTTGCATTGAAGAAAATTTATCTGCTTATTTGTCTGGGGATTAAAACATTTTTTAACCTATGACACACTAGTTTTATCAGTGTACAAGAATTATTTTGTATATTTTTTATAGCCTGAAATGTAATACTTATCACAAAAAAAATAAGTTATTTGAAAATTCACTTCTGAAGCATTAGAAGTTTTCCATTAAAAAAAATGTGTTTGTGAATATGACTGATATTATAAATTCCAAGTCCTGTGAAGGTTACTGACTTTCCACGTGTTTATACCCAATTCCTACCCTTGCTAATTATTCCAATCTTTTAGTTATCACAATTGTGAAGGGTAAAGTGGAAGAGGTTGAGCTGCCAGGTGTGGAGAAAGTGGACATCATCATCTCTGAGTGGATGGGCTACTGTCTCTTCTATGAATCCATGCTGGACACCGTTCTGCATGCAAGGGACAAGTGGCTGGTACGTACGAGCAAGTTGGGATTGCCTGCTAAACAGGATATTCTTTTATTCTTTCAGGAACCAAGCACATTTGGCATTGGTTTTATAGGCATGAATAAACTTAAAATAAAATTATAACACTTTTACTTCCCAGTTGGGTTTTAACAATCTTAAATATTTTTAGGCTCCGATGTCAAGTTACAATACCCACAAATTTTCGTACTGTAGTAGGAGTTTTTATATAAAATTAGATGCATTTTACTTTAAATTTCGGACACTTAAGTAAAATATGTGTTTTAAGGGTTTTGGTGTTTGAAAATATAAAATTATATTTTTAGATGTGTTACTCTAAACACAATTTACTGATTTTTAATTAAACTTTTAATAATTAAATATTTACAAAATTGCAAATTATTCAAATATTTGCTTACATGTTTTAAACATTTGCAACAAGTCTAAATTTTTTATATTTGCTTTCAAAAAGATTAATTTATTATGGAAATGTTTGGTTGATCTGCAGAATAATTTTTGATTTTTATTAGTTATGAAATTTTCTGTATTATTAGTTGTGCAAAGTGATTGAACGTTTATTTTTTTGTTTAAATACATCTCTAATGTATAATTCACCCATTTTTTTTATATTGCTAACCCACTGATGTTATGAAAGTGATATCAAGTCATGTAATCTCCAGTTTTTAAAACAGCTCATCCAATTCTTTAAATACTCAATAATTTTTTTTTTAAATTTAAATGTTAGAGCATTTCTTGTATACTATCTCATTACAATAAATTAAATAAAAAAAAATAATACAAAAGATTATGCTAAGAAAAAAGTATTCCTGTGCGTAATCTTTTGAATTACTTTTAAAAATTGAAACTTCAAAACATGGGTAAACAACAAGACGAGCTGATGTAGACAGTAGTTAGAACTGTATTTTTATGAATATTTTGCTTTTAAAACTCGTTCATGAAATTTCTATTAATCAATATATTTTGTTATAGAAACCAGATGGCATGTTATTCCCAGATAGAGCTACCCTCTTTGTCATGGGTATCGAAGACAGACAATACAAGGATGAAAAAATTTCCTGTAAGTTTTGAGTAATAGTCACTATTGTTTATGTATTGTTGTGTGTTAAATTAAATGTGGTTGAATGAATACTAATGCCTTGTTTTTTCATGTAGGGTGGGACAGTGTCTATGGTTTTAACATGAGTTGTATACGAAAAGTTGCGATTACTGAACCTTTGGTAGATGTGGTGGATCCTAAACAAGTAGTAACCTCTAGTTGCCTGTTAAAGGTTTGTATTTCAAATGGTTTCGTTTTGAAGCTTATTGCATTAGTGAGATGTTATTAATTTCAATAAATAATTGTAAATGTCTTGTTATAATTGTTTTTGTGTGTATAGAATAGTTGCCACAATATCAGAATAATCAATTTAAATATTATAATATGTCATGATGACAAATTTAATTTATAAATCTTATAGAAATTAGGTAAAGTGAATAATAAATTTTTGTTTAAATTTTTGTTATTTAAAAATAATTGCTTCTGTATTAATCATTGCATTATTCTATATGTGGCTTATGGCCATGCGTTTTATTTTTTAAAGTATACATTTTTTAAATTAAAATCCTACTTGATAGAAAATTGCAGAATTCCAAAATCTCAAAAAATAATTAAAACTACACTGATACTGGAAACAATATAATTCAGTATCATTTTTTGCATTCTGTTTTTAATTAGTGTATTTTGTAAAGGGACATTTTAGCAGAAATCTAAAAGATGTGTTTTTACTGACCATTGGAGACTAATTTATGGCAGGGCATTCAGGGCACTGGCCTTTGCTCTTGTTTTTAGGGAGCCCCCCAAAATGGTTATAAAACTAAAAAAAAATGTGAAAGTTTAAAATAAGTTTACTAAAATAATGAACTTTTTTTCAAAACTTCTATTTTTTTCAATGAAATCACTTTCATATACCTTGCATGTCATTTTTTGCATCACGTTCCAGTAGTTTTATTTTAAGGGCCTCCAAATCTTATTTTGACCTGGACCCCTAAACTTATAAATCGGTCCCTGCTGAATGTTCAAATGAAAAATTTAAGGAGTGGGCAACTGCAATGCTTTTAGCAGCCACATTCATTTTGTTGTAAATAAATGAGTTGAAGAAACCCATTGTAGACTTCTCATATATAAAAAATAACTATGAGCACTAAAAAAAAGTTTTCTTAAATAGATTCACATAAGACCAATCTTGTACGTATTTTTTGTTCATATACTGTATTCTTTTTCAGGAAATCGATTTGTATACAGTCAAAACAGAAGACCTTTGCTTTAAGTCTCCATTCCTGCTCTCTGTCCAGAGAGACGACTACATTCAAGCGTTCGTCACATTCTTCAACGTCGAGTTCACAAAATGCCATAAACGTATAGGATTCTCCACAGGTGAGTCTCAAACTTTTTACGACCCATCTTGCGACACAGGCGTGTTCCTATAACTTATGTTATATTCTCTGTTGATGTGTTGTTAAGTAAAAGAAATGCTCGTCTGTTACAATTTTATAATCCTTTAACTTTCGGATTTTAGCTTTCAATTAGTTAAGATTTTTTTAAGACTTCAAAGCAGAGTTGCACATGGTTCGCACAGTCCTTAAGAACTACTTAATTTAAGTAGGTCCTTAATTAAGTGTCCTTAATTTTCGACTAAGGTCCTTAATTTTTTTCAAACTTGTTTTTTTTACTAGTAATTTACATGGGTGGTATTTTTCAGTGTCCGAGTCTCAAAATTCTGAGTTTTTTTAATTTTCGAACTCAGAATTCCGGGTGCATTAAATTTATTGAAATGCAGAATTCCGGATTTTTCGTTGATCGTGTCCACACTTTTGACCGTTTTACGCAAGTATAAATCGGCAAGGAGAGACAGGCATGAATGGACGTATTTAGTGTCGGAAAGAAAAATGAACTTTTGATCTCTTTTGTTCGATTTTTTAGTCAGTGGTATTTCATTATAATACACTACACTTCGTCATTGGTAAATCTTAATTCTTTTGTTGTATTGTGAAGAATCGATACTCATTTTAGAAAAACGAGGAAATTGAGAAGAATTCTTTAAGGGGTGGGAATTCTGCGCCAGAGTTTTCCGGAAGTATATCCTGTGCCAACTTGCTACAAAACCCCACTGACATATGATTATGTGCAAATTTTGCACCAAACAATGTGTGATTCTCCGCTAACGGTGCCAAAAAATGTAAGAGGTCCTTAAGAACTACTTAATTTTTACTTTTGAAAATCTGTATGAACCATGTTGCAATGTAACCGAGAGTCGGAGAATACGTAACATTATCGGGAAAAATGAGTGACTTAACAAGTCAAATATTTTCTTCTTCCTTTCTTTAAGTCATTTTCTTTCTGGAAATTTTTTCTAAATTAAATGAATGTGTCGACATATTTCTTTCAAAGGCCTCCGTGGCCGAGTGGATTAAGGCATCAGCTGGGAAACCAAAGAGTCCCCGGTTCGAACCTTAGCGCGGACTAGACTAAAAAGTAGTGATATAGTGAGGGTTGCCAACTTCGCTACCAAAATGCTAGAATGTCGTCCAGAACATCCACAAAAAATTAACATTGTGTATACGGGACTGGTGCACGATGAATATGAACCGTCGCCAATAGCCCACTGCAGCTCTAGTGCGACGTTAATTAACCAAACCATATTTCTTTCATGTTGATATAATTTTCGTTTTATTACAAAAATATAAATTTGCAATAATTTTCAATATGTTACTATTTTATTGTTTATTGTTACATATATTTTTACAGGCTTCAATGATATTAATGTGTAAAGATATCAGTTATTTTTCATGCAGTTCTCAGTGAGGAATGCTGATTGCAATATTGAGTGTCAACCCTTTTAAAATTAGACTTGACTGTAAAGATGTAGGAATATTGTGTATGTTATGCCTGAAATATGTATTCTGAAGTATTTTCTGTTTTAATTTAGCGCCTGGAGCTCCTTATACACATTGGAAACAGACTGTGTTTTATTTTAATGAATATTTGACAGTAAAGAAAGGTGATGAAGTGTATGGTGTATTTAGCATGCAGCCAAATCCTAAAAATAAGGTAGGTTGTTTTATTTCAACATTGGTTATATGTTACTAGGATTTATTTATTTGATAATATTAAATAGGCTATACTCGGGGACAACCTAAGTTGAGCCTAAAGCAATCGAATATTAATACATATCATAGCTTCCACTTAAGGTTCAACTTAGGTTGTCCCCGGTATAGTTATGTAAAACATTATTATTGTGTTGAAATGTCAAAGTTTACAACATTTTACTAACACTTGTGACTTCAAAGAAAGAAACTGTGACAGCCTATTCTGAGATGGATAAAAGTGTTATACAATCTAAAAAAATATGAATATTCTAATGCAAAATGTATCTTAAAAAAACACATGTTAATTTTGAATATTTTTTTTAAATATGTAGTTTATTTTCTAAAACTTCTGATTTTTCGCCTTCAAACGTTTGCCTACTGCTTTGTACCCAAGTCGCAAGAATATATCTTTACAAACATATTTAAGTTTTATTTCCTAAAAATGTGTTAGAATTTTAAAAAAAAATTGTTTTAAAATATCGATTTTTTAAAAATAATTGCATCCTGTATTTGCATTTAAAAAAATTGTAACTCTATACAAAATTACAAATACAAATTTGTCAAGAAAAAAATTATCGATTTTATTTGTGAAATGTTCAAAAATGTGTCAGACTTTTTATGTATATTTTCTTTTGTTTAAACCTACGGATAAGCAAAATTTCAAATCTGTAGGTTTGTTTAAACTGCAGGAGAGTTTAATTAATATTTTCAACACATTCCTCTTTTTACAATTTAAAAAAAAAATTGTCAGTAGAGTAGGTTCTCGGAAGTCTTCCTAATGCTTTAAATTTGAAAATTAAACAGATTTTTTTATCGCAATTAATCCTGTTTTCCTTGCCGTCTCACATGGTACATCATTAAAACATTTCACATGATATTAAAAGTCGGGATGAACCTGATAGTGGTTTTGCCGGATATCGGATATCCGAACTGGATTTTGTCGGATATCCGGCAGTTTTTTATGAAAATATCTTCTCGTACACACTAAAAAAAGCGGAAATCGGTCAAAAATTACAAAATGTTTTTTTTTATCTATAATATTCCCCAATTCCTTACCTTTAAGGTGATACCAATCGATTGAATAAACATTCAAAAAACTTTTTTTATTTACAAAGGGTTATTCTAGGGTGCTGCTAGCAATGGGCGTATGTTTTGTACACTTTCACTTAATTTCTGAATAATTGTATTTTTACCATTTGCCCTTTCATTCCAAACATAAAAACTCAAGTTTGCTTAAACTTTTGAGAAATTTATTTTTATTTCAACTTTATATTAGTTGTGAGATGTTATGACCCTCCACCATAACGATTCGTTAAAAAAGATTATTAATAGAATTTTAAAGTTAAAAACGAGAAAAATTTAAGGGAGAATCTGCACACTGTTAATACACTGGTAGAATTTTCAGGAAAATATTTAAAGCAAAGATAATTGACCGCCATAAAAAAAATCTTAGTTGTTTTATTCATCCGGATATCCGGCTTGGTAAATCGGATATCCGGCACTTTACTTCCGGATATCGGATAGTTACCGGATATTTAAAAATCGGCCGGATACCGGATATCCGTTTCATCCCTAATTAAAAGCAATATCCAAATTTATTGCTCTTTATTTATATGACCAGGCAGTGATCTAGAAAAGTTTTATCTAAAACCAAATATTTTAATTTCCTTTTTGTCAGCAAAATATTTTATTAATTTTCTCTAATCAACGTTCAATCATAACATGCGTTTGCTTTCATTTCAGAGGGACCTAGACTTTGCCATTGAAGTTGAATTCAAAGGAGAGCTGTCCGAGCTTGCCGGCACCTTCGACTATCGCATGCGGTGAACGGACTGTGGAACTCTGTCATTCGATTTATTTCCATCGCGTCTTTCATATTTTTTTTTTTACTCCAATGTCATTCCTGTGCTGTTCGTCTGGTCCCCCCCGTGCCCCTGAAGCATTGCAGCGTGGAGAAACCTAGAAGACTTGTTTCCCCACCTGCAGTATTTTACATGGCATTTAACTTAAAAGGGCATACATTTTAGCCAACATTTATTGTATATTTGTTCAATATACACTATTTGTAGCTGTAGTGTACATAAAAACATTTTCTCACTTTCTTGTTTTGTTTGTCTTTTTGTTGAACTTAATTTAAGTGGTTGGTTTTTGTTTGTAAATCTGATTGAAGACATTCTTGATATTCTGCTAAATTTCTATTTCAATCTTTATATGGTGTTTAACTTAGTGTCAATCTGAAAGATTCATACCGATTCATCAGAGGACATGTGTTATCTGAGTTAGCAGTTAAACAGCTAATACTAGAGCAAGGCGTCCATAGAACAAGGAAATTTGGTCATTCTGGAATTGTCGGAGATTTTCTGGAGAAAAAAAAATTAAAAGTCTGGGAAGTTAACAAAGTATTTCTAATGTGATTTCTGGATATTGAATATTGTTGATTGACTGCTTGTATTCAAATACTTTCAAAAAGAAAAAAAAAAGCTTGAGAACTGAATAACTGCTGTCAGCCACTGCTCTAGATTCTTTTATTCTATGGGAATATTCTTTAGACATATTTAAAAGACCTTAGAACTTAGTCAATATCTTGTGCGACTTCATAGCAATAGACAGCGCGATGTGGGTCACTAAATTTTTTTCTATGTACTATAATCCTTAATGGCCTTGTTAACAAATAAATATAACATTTAATAAGCTGAAGAAAGGGTAAACAAAAGAAAGAAAAAAATCTTAAAATTCACAAATTAAAAAGTGTTCTACTTTTTTAAGAAAAGTATGAAAATAGTTTTTAATTCATACATAAGATGGCACTAGAAAATAAAGTAGTCTCATATTTTTTGCATACGAAACTTTTTTTAATGTACCTAAACAAATTTGCTGTTGGTACTTGTTTTTATTTTTTAGAAATATAATAAAATTTTAGATTTTTTTTATATTTTTAAATGTATTGTATCGAACTTATAATTGGTATTTTTTTTGTATGTTTGCTTAAGAAAGATGCTATCTGAATTGGCAGGATGAAAAGTTTTAGACAAAATATAGAGCATTTCCAGTTACTAAAGTTAGTTTTTTTTTTCAAAAACAAACGTTTGAAGCAGCTTAGTTAATGGTATCTTGTGCCATAAAACTTCCAACAATTATTTAGGATGTTGTTCTGGTGATTAAAGATTTCTCGATTTCCTGAAGTTACGAGAAGAGTAAGTATTCGATTTTAAGCTAAATTTAATAGCAAACTTTGTTAGGGGTATTAAATATTTATATAAAATGTGTAATTTGGGGGCCCCTCAAAAATGTAACATGTAAGCCTGGGCCTATTCGGTAATCAGGCCCTGCGAAAGGGGAAACCAATAATTTAAATAAAAATCTCGTACTAAAATATTTTTGCTGAATTCTTTTTATTCTACATCAGATTTATGAAATGCCTTTCTCCGTTTCCTTTATTTTAAAAAACAATATTTACTTCATCAAAAATTGGGAAATATTTCGTACACTTTTGTCCATTATAAGTGTTTGTTGAGTTACATTAATTAGTTTCGAAATTTCTGTTTATAATATTTGAATCTATGAGTATTAATTCCGTTATTTTAAGCTTAAAGCATTTCTTCAAATTAAAACTTTTTTTACAGCAATTTTGTTACTTTAGAGCAGTTGTTCTCAACCCGTGGTCTAGAATTTTTATCTAATGAAGGCGATTTTGTTTATTAAAAAAAAAAATTGGGCATTGCTTGGAAATTTATTCATGCAAGAAGAATCTAAAAATATTAGGGAATAACTTTTTCTTATTTCAAATTTTGTGGATTATTATTGTTTGAAATCAAATAAATACCCATTTAATTTATTTCAAAAGATACCGTTTTTTAATTAAAGATTAAAAAAATAGTTTATTTGAATTCATACATTTATTGAAACATATAGTATTGAAGATCTGAATCAAATTTAGTATCTTAATTACATATATGCTTTGATACATAACTATTCTTTATTGTTAATTGAATGTGGTGATCCATGCAAGGTTTAATTTTTAACTCGGAGGTCCGCCGTCAATAAAAGTTAATAACCATTGCTTTAGAGCTTATAAATATCTTAAATTTTATAGTATTTTCATCTCGAAATTTCGTTATTCCTAAAAATTACGCAATTTTATTTCATGAATTTTCTAGTTTTTATAATTTATGTTTGTATAATATAGGGTTGCCACTTAAAATTAATATAAAATTTCCTGACTATTTAAGATTCACAATATGGCTTATAGAATCTGATAATTATACAAGAAAAATACTTCTATTTCTATAATGAAGCTTGTTAAATTATTGTTTTTACTTCTTTTGAACTAAAAGAAGGTAACTATTTTATGTAAATGGAACAATCTTTATTAACAAAGTAATTTATACACAATACATTTTTAATTAATTATTTAACAAAATACTTTCTTGTTAAAACATACAAAACTCTTCCTTATAAATGCAACTACTCAAAGATAACCAAATTCAAGGAAAACTCTCTTTAATATATTTCCAAAACCTTTATTGATTTTACAGTTCAATTTGAATCGTAAACTGATAATAATAGTTAATGTATGGAGCTAATGTAAATGGATGTGGTTGGATAGTTAATTTAAATTAAAGTTCTGAACAATGCCATGATAATAAAAATGCACATTTGAATTAAAATAATATTTTTTTTAACAAAACTAATTAAAATTTGATTGTCTATACAAAGGTTGAATTTTTTATGTGAGATCCCCGATTTACTATTTTTGTTAATAAATACTTTGTTTTACATACATTTGTTGTAATGTGTAAAAACCCATGTTGTGTATATTTGCAATTACAGTTGCATACAAACATGATAAAACGTTGGAAACATAATAATTTATGGTTACTACAGAACGTTGAATAGAAAATATTATGCAATGACAATACAGCTACCAAACAGATATTCAGAAAATTTATATACATTGCTCTGTCAACAAACTAAAAAAAAAAAAGTAGTTTCTAAGAACTACTTTATTTTTATTTATTTATATACACATTGAAAAGCATATTGCACTAACAGTCTATTTATATATATATATATTATACAGGTTAAGAGGAATATGCAATAACACTAAATTTAAACTTTCATTATACTAATTTTGCTGTGGCTTGGGGTCATTTTAGAAGATTTACAATAACATTTGTGAAACAATAGAATATTATAAATACAATTTTCGTGATATAACTGTAGGAAAAAAAGTTAAATAGTATTTAAGAAACATGGGAAAAGGACTTATAAATAAACAGTTTTTAACCATTCGAAGGCTGGTGTTTGATTTTAACATGGGATTCTGGTCGAAATATCGGAAATATGTAAAGGTTAATTACTTTTTGGTAACTCCGATATCGAAATAGACATTGACACTTTCATTATGAAATATACACAGTTGACTTTAATAAAAAAATTATTTCTCATTGTACCATTCTAACAAAATATCATACAAAATTACAGATATATTTTAAAATACAACTGATTTAGCGATCTCTTGTGAATATTTGTGACTTCAGTTATATACAAACGATGCTGTTATGAACAAATGAATGCTTTGCTATTAAAAGATAAGAGAAAATAAATATAATTTGTTTAGAACTGTTATCTTTTACAATATGAAAGTGATATTTTTCTGCATATTTAGATGTATCATACATAACAGACAAGTCAAGAAACTTTTAATATTTCAATAATAGGGGAGCGAAAAGCGGCAATTTATTTTTATGTACAGATCATGATTATTAAATAATTCTGTCACAATTTTATAAGTTGGTATATGTGTCAACAATCTTCTGAACTGTTTAAAAATCTGTTTGAACCGACCTCCCAACTCAATTTCAATTGAAGTGGGCAAATGTCAAGCTTTTGTCAGAAAAGAGATTCTCATGCCATCTAGCAGCATCCGAGGGAAAATATTAAACAGTTTAATTTTTGGAATAAATGCATTAAGTTAAGTGTAAATGATGGGAAACATTTTGCTATACTAAGGAAGAAGGAGCGTTACGGGTTGTCAGTCTGTGGAACAATACATACATTAAATTTCCTAATGCGATGACAACTAAAATATATTTTCTTTCAATTTATCATAGATTCACTTTTCTACAAATTATAAAATCACTCAATTTTTAACAGCTCATGGTAACTTTAAATCATATTTATATAAACTTCACTTGTCTCCATCAAATATATGTAAATGCAATAAATGAATTCAAAATTTCAAATATATTCTGTTCGAATGTCCAGTGCTTCAGAAAGAGAGGTTTTTAAAAGGGAACTGAAACTTAAAAAAGCATCAATTGGCCTCATAATTGTCACCAACTTGTTAAATAAAAGTGTATATTCAATGTTTTTTTTGTAATTTTATTGGTCACTACTTTGTGATATAGTTTTTCAAAAACTTTTTTTTACATGATTTCTAAATGATTTATTTTTTATTCATGACTGATTTATATATTAGATGTTTATACTTACGTCAGGGTTTCCATTCAAAATTAAGATTAAAATTCCCTAACTTTTCCAGACTTTTAAAAAAAATTCCAGGAGAAAAAAAATACGGATTTTTTTTAAAGATAAATGTTGAGAATCGTAAAAAGGAAGTGCTTGCTAATAATAACCTATCAAAGTAATAAAAAAAAAAAGAAGATAAATTATCATTTTCATAAATTTATATTTTTGTAACAAAAAGAAAATTTCATCGATAACGAGGAAAGGAATTTGGTAAGGCATCTTCATCTAAATTTTTTAAAAAAATTCTCTGACCTTTGAAAAGTTGTGAAATTGTTCATTTTCCTTGACAATTCCCTGATTTTTTAAGTCATTTTAATTTTCCCTGACAATTACAGGTGCGTGTGAACCGTTACATCTGTAAGCCTGTGTGATACTTCGTAGTGAATGGAGGTTTCTTTTATGTTATAAATATTTAACAACTTATGTTATAAATATTCCGAATTTAAGTTGGCCAGTTAAAACATTAGATGAACAGTTGAATACACTTATAATGAAAAATGTCTATTGTAAGCATAACAAAAAATTAAACTAACAATCTTGATCTTAGTTCCTTCACACAAGATGGTGCTGAAAATGAGCTGCCCTTATTCTCACCTATTTTGTAAAAAGTAGTGTTAAAAAACTTCCAAACATTCGAACACAAATTGGAATATTCAACATTATAGATGAAGTGCATTTTAAAACAAATGTCGACAGCTTTTAAAAGAGAATCTGCCCGAATCGATCCCTTTTGAATGACTACAAATATTTCTGCAGGTTTCAATTTGTTTCCAGTAATAAGAATAAAGGGCTGAGTGAAAGTTTTGTCCTCTTCTGCTCTGGTGTTAATGATATTTTCAATATTGGAACCCACCTGCAAAATGTATAAATATTGGAATTAATAATTAAAATGAAATAATAACTAAAACTTTCAATAGTTAAAAGCTCCCAATTATATATAAATTATTTGAAATTGCTATGTTATAAAACATTCACACGTTTTTAAGAAAAAACCTTATAAGTGTATTGAGAGATTAGAATTGGTTGTAGTAATAGAATTGTTTATTATTTGTGCTGCTTTCATCATCTTGTAAATAAATACCAAGTATTTAAAAAAATACCAATAGAGTATATTTTTTATTAATTGTAAAACATAAAATGTTCGAATTATCTTCCTTGGTCTGGAATTAAATAGCATTGTCCAGTACCCGTAAAATGTTACCAGACCAGTGCCTGGTCTGATATTTTAAATTGGAGACCAGTGCGTTTTACTGGGGTTTTGTTATGTGTCGCCTGTAAAATCTTTTAAAAAAACAGCAGCTTTAATTTTTGTCACTAAATTGCACTTTAGAAAACAAAAAATTAAATAAATAAAACAGCTAAAATTTCAAATTTTGTTACAGTTAAACCTTTGTAATACATTTATACCTTTGTAAGTTTAATTTTTAAAAAAAACTTAACTAACATTGACATATCTTGAACATATTGTGCAAGAAGCGATAGATTCGATAACAGATTTCTCAAGTTTCCTTTCCTCAATATTATTGTACAACTATGCCACATTCTGGTATTACAAAGATATAAAAAAAATATATCAGATATAACTTGTTAACGAAACAACTGGGGATCTTCAAAATAAAACTCAACAATTATCATTCCTAATTTCTTAATGATCTAGTAGCATTAAGACTTAAGAAGTATGAGCTCTAATCTCTAAATGCTTTACTTTTAATCCAAGTATTAAATATTAAATCAACATTTTTAATTTGAATACTTCTAACAACAAGTTCAGTTGAAACATTTTGCTACATTAATGAAAAACAATCATGAATTTTATCCTGGTTTTAGTCAAAATACTGTGATTAAAATAATTTAAAACAATTTCAATTGTCTAATGGGCATTAATATTTGAGAATTTCAAAATATCTACCCCAAATAGAAGCAGATTTTGGCAGTGTAACTAATATAAATTGAGTCTTTTGATGTTTAAAAGTTAAAAAAAATTCAACTTACTGGAAGTTCGTGGATGAAATGTTCCTTTGTTTGCTCTAACGTCGGTCGAAATTTCTTCCTCCCATTTACAATACCTTGCGGCAATAAGTATGGTAAAAGAAGGAGTGCAGAATTGTTCACAGCTGTTGAAACTAGAAATGAAATTTTCATCATCAGTCTAAGATAAAATAATCATTCATAACGTTTGACTAAAAGTTTAGTTACTTAAGTTAAGGAAATTTGAGATAATAAACATATGGTAATTTTGCCTTAAGCAACAGAAATAGCAAGGAATATTATAGAACAATACTCTATTTTTAGTAAGTTAAAATTAATATTAAGCTTTGCCATTCTTAATCTTCTATTTCCTGCAAATTGGTTCATGTATAAAAAATATACCCAAAATAAAATAAACGTAGAAATGATTATATTTAATGTATAAATTGCTTAATTCCAATTGAATGTATTATAAGGGTTATTCTTAAAAAGGACATGGAAAATATTTTTTATTTTACACAACCTTAGTTTTCTTAGGTATTAATTGAACATATTTCATAATTTTTTTGTATGGACCAATGTTGTATTATATAATGATCTTCAAAATTAAAGAACAATGATATAAACTTTCCATTTAAATGGGAAATTGCATACTATAAAACAATAAGATTATGAATTATCCTGTTATACTTCATATCATATAATATTCCTTAACTTTACTTATATTACTAAAAGACGTGCATATAAGCATGTTGTAGACATTAATATAAAAACATGATGGATAAATGATAGTTTTGAAATATTTCTAATGGAAAATTAATAAAGTTTAAGTTAGAGTAATCAATTTCGAGAAATATTTACATACCGAGTGTTAAATTTTTTTTAGTAATACCCAGATTCTAACTGTTTGCGATTAGCATTCTAAATAGTAGTACATAATGGTAATCAGATTTTGGAATCAAATAAAACTAAAAAATAGTTTTATGTATTTTATACTAAAACACATTTTCGATCAAAACCAAACATTCTTGATATTCCCATGTTCTTCCTACTTATAAATGTTACTTTGAAAACTCCATTTTGGCCATTGTCCCCTCTGCAACTCTTTGTTTTTATTTTATATGTCCATTAATGTAAATTAAAACTATTTTTTTTTAGTGGGTTTAGTTATTTTTCAGTTTAGTTATACTAAAAAAAGTTGGTTTATTTTACATTAATTAACATATAATAACAAAATGTTGCAGAAGGAACATCTACTGTGGCCAGCTTGTACTTTTTCTTAAATTTTTACATCCATTTGACACAACTAATCTATACCTGGATGGCCCTGGTTGTAACAAAAAGTAATTAAGCTATTCTTACTAGAAATCCCAGAAATGGAAAGGTCTGTTAATTCACTAAGTAAACTTAGAGCATATTTTTCTGCGGCTGATCGTCCACAATTTTTGGCTTGAAGAAGAATAGAATGGGAAAATAGACCAAATCCTCTACAAAAGGATTCACTTTCTTGCCTTGAATAAAGGATTGAGAAATCCTGGTCAATCTGAAAACGTAATGTATTTATTTAAATCAAAGATTTAGCATACATAAAAATAATTAAAAAACAATTGACAACTATTTGGGATAATTAAAACAAGTAAATCGTTCTTATTGAATTAAAAAAAAATGGCAATAAATGCACTTCCAAATGTCATATCGACTTATCACTTGATATACTTACATAATTCCAATAGCAATATGTTATTGAATCAAAGTTTAGCAGTTATATACCAATGATTGAAAATTTGTAAATTTTTTTAGCTAATTGTCCAAGGATCGAATCCTATAATGAACACAAAATTCTCAGATTGCATATCCTTCAGCTACAATCCATTTTATTGGAACCTTTTATTCTATAAAAAAATACTTTGAACTTACCATTTCTGGATTGAGGAGTTTTGGCCATGTTTCGGACAACTGCATTATTGAAGGATTAGTTAAAATAATATGTCTATTTCTCTCTAAGCAAGTTTCACTCATGTATTGTGACACAATATTTGCTGGTGCAGAATTTTCTTTTAACCACTGTTGTTTTCGTAAACATTCACTGGTGAATTCAAACTCGTTGGTTATCTTGACGTCAGTCTTTTTAGTTATGACGCCATACTTCATTTTGTCAGTTGTGCAGAGCCGTTGTCGCCAGTTTCTAAGATGTTCTTCAATATAACCTCGGTTTGGAGTGACCTTTCCAGTTTTGTCCTTTACGCTTTTACAAAACCATTGTTCCTTAAATTAAAGAATAATCAGACTACAATAAAAATACATTAAAATGACAAATATTAATTTTGAAAATCCAATCCAACATTGATTCATTAACAATGTGTATAAAACATTGTCTCATTAAAAAAAATCTACCAAAGAGCAATTTAAAAATTTCAGATACACTGAAAATATTTGTTTTTCTTGGCAATTGGTTGTGTGATTTACCCAGAATAACTATAAGGCAATGCACATAAAACTACTTTCTTAAGACACTTATTCCTATATGCTAACACTATTTAAATTAAAGCCTTATTTTACAATTACTTAATATATCAATATTTGGATTTTCAATATATAATGTAATAAAATACTGTGTTCTTCATAATCCTAAAAATAGTGTAAAGAATTATCTTTTTTATATACAGTGGTTTCCAAAAGTGTTCATATATTTACAAATTTCAATGAAATTCTGATATATCTATTATTAAAAATTAATATTTCAGAATGAGAATTTTTAAATAAGTTCCATAATGTGTTCTTAACAAAAACTACACAAAATATTTAACCCTTTGCACTCCAAGAATTCTTTGCGTTTTCTGTTCTTTCTATATTATCCTTATATTTTTTACCCTAGAATTTGTTATGCTTATAGAAAAAAGAAACATAATCTGTTTTGGATCTGAAAAAGAACGAGTTGAAAAAAATATCGATGTTTTTTAAACACAAGATCATGATGTTCTCGTTTATTTTAAAGAACATGGAACCAAAAGAACGAGTTGTTATGTTGTCGCATGAGCGGCACCAATAGAGAGCAAAGGGCTAAACACTATTTTTTAAAAATCCTTAACCAAAAAACAATATATTTACCATATAAAAGTCTTCATACACTTTAAAATAATCTTTACATATTGTAATATTTCAGTAAATTAGTACTTAGTAGAATATCCTGTAACATCTGGATAAGGATTTCACTTGGTTTTTTTTGTTAATTTCAGGGCCAATGTTTCTTTTGGGAGCCATTGCATCACAATAGCAGGTGCAGTTAGTCGATAGCCTTCTAAGCATTCCACATATACATGAATTCAGATGAAATTTTATTATCAATAGCAAACCACACTTCAATTAAAAATAAACATTAACTATACTTACATATCCCGTACCACCTAAACTTTTTAAACCAGGGAATGTAGTTATTATTTCAAGAGCTAAGTCTTCCTTATCTTGCGTTGAAGGATAAGCTCCAGCCGTCCTCACTAAACAGTGTTTCACCAGCAGGCGACTGAGTTTTAATTTTTCCAGATAGGATATACTTTCTCCCAACTGCAGTTTGTCCCATAGACTCTTGAGATTCTCTTGAACTATTTGATTTACGCTGCGTTTTGGGGCATTTGTTACAGTGGGTGTTGCAATTACCATCTTATTTTCCACAATTAATGCTGGTGCATCGACATCGCTTTTCTCACTTTTTGGAGGCATCTCGTCATTCACATTTTTATCCTTCTCAAGTTTATACTCATTGAATTTTTTCTCGAACTTCAAAAGGATTCCAAGTTGTGGTATTAAATTTCTCATCGAATCTCTGTCTAATAGATCCAGAGCTTCTTCATCAATTTCATGCGCTGGAAAAAAAGAAGGAAGACGTTAATAATCAGGACACAACAAATGTTGTTGAATAAATGAAAAAGGACATAGAGGTAAATATTGAAAGGAATAATTTTGTATTAGTTCAGTACTATAATTAGTTATATATGGATTTACATTCATAAGCTTTTACTTTGATATCGTAGAATTGGGTGAATAGCAGTTTTGTAGAAAAAGTGGTTATGGCTTAATAACTTTATTTTGTTAAATGTAAAAAAAAAAATACTACAGTTAAACCTCGGTATAACGAACCCGGGATATAACGATCCCTCGGCTGTAACAAATTTTTCAAATGGTTCCAACCGAAATCCAATGTCACTAATGTATTTTCAAATGCTTGTAACGATCTTCAAAAGTAAGGAATTCGGTTATAGCGAACTAAAATTCACAGTTTTCAAGCTTAGTTTCAGGTCTTTCACGGAAAATTTTATCCGCCCTGACCACAATCTTTACCCTTTGACAGAAGCCAGTTTCCTCAAAGGTGACAATAGACTCCCCTGCTCAGCTCCTCCTCTTCCTTCGTTCAACTGGTCAGCATACATTATTTGCCTTCCTTTCATTCTATTGCTGAGTATCGTTTGATTTGTGAACTTCGCCTAGTTTTAAAATTGCTCTGGTTAATAATCGAAGTTTTTTCCATTGAGGCTAAAGCGAAAATTATTATGGGAATAGAAAACAGTGATTAACGTTTATCTTCAGATATTGCAGATGAAGGTGATGTCCTTCAATTTCTGATGCTAAAAGCTAATGCAGTTGTGAACATTTTGCATAATTTCTTTGCAACAGAAACTGTGGATAAGAATGTAATGTACAATTTTGATGCCTTCCAGAACATTACAACTTTTTTTCATATTTCAGATAAATAAATGTAAGTAATAGTAAAATTAATTTTATTGTTTAATTGTTTTTTTAAGAACAAATATTTCTCTTACTTTACAATTTTTTGACCATTACTATCGTAATTCAGTGTAATTAATTTGTTTTGCAGAGAAATGTGTTTAAGGACATTAGGAAGTTTTTATATCGCCAATATTTGAAAATTTGGATATAGTGAACCCTCGGCTATAGAGAACTTCTGAACCAGTCCGTTGAGGGTTCGTTATATGGGTTTTGACTGTGTTTAATCTCTCTCATATGAAGGTCAAAATCAATTTATCATTGGACTGAAAATGATGAGAACTTAGATGTCAGAGTTCATCCGTACAGCTGATAAAGGGACTTCCCACCAACACTAATTGGAAATCTGAACTATATACATTTCTGGTGTTTTGGCTTGACCTCACCCAAACTCATACCTCTTAGAATCTGATTTTAGTAAACTACATTCTAAAAGAATAGACTACACCCCAGATCAGCGGTTCTCAATTTGCATTAAACCACGAACTCTAGCGGGGGGAGGGGGGGAGTCTGACACCCCGATAATCAAGAAACCCTGAAAGTTGGGAATTTCAACTTCTAAAAATCCCGAGTTGGGAAAATTTATGCCTGAAGAAAATTAATATTATTAACAAATGAAAGGTAGGGGAGATTAGAAATCGTCCAACTTGTAAGATTACATTTAAATTATACCTCAGAACAGACACTGCATTGGAATATGGATGCAACAAATCAATGCTTGTGAGATAACTTTAATATTACTTAAAATATATATAAAAAAAGATGACAAATGTCAATAAGTTAGAATTTTCAGCACTGTTGAGTTGGGAATTTCGAATAGTTGAGTTAAGAATTTCAAATTGTTAAGTTGAAAAATTTCTTGTTTCAAAACCCCCCTCAAAAAAAAAAAAATTGTGTAACGGCACTGTTGCTACGCAATCCTAGTAATAGTTATGTGTTATAGTTGCAGATATAGCTTTTTCAGAAAAGTCATCAAGGAATGTATTTTTCTGTATTCAATGTATTTTTCTATTTTTTATTTGTGACTCTCTGGACCCCTTAATATCTACCCTTGGATCCCTGGGGGTTGGCGGGTCATCAATTGGGAATCACTGCTCTAGAGAACTAAAGGCAAAAACCAACCATATATTTTTAACACAGAAAAAAAAATATCTTACAATAATAAAAATAAAAGCGTTGAAGTCATATAGTGCGAATAAATTTTGTGATTTCAACTCTATCATTGATATTAGGGATGTGAAAAAAAAGAACACCCTGTTCTTTTTCACCTGTTTTTTAAAAAGAACAGGAACAGCATGTTCTTAAATTTTAAGAAACCCTGTTCTTTTTCTGATCTGTTCTTTTCGGATATATTTTTCTTAACTTATGATGTCTCTCTAACAGACAATGCTTTCGGTGTTTTAAATAATATTAAGAGGTCACGCTCATTTTTTAATGATAATCTAGTTTTAACATTTAATAAAACTCATGTTTATTGCTCGGTCTCAATAATTATTATCGATTGAACACTTTTATTGCAATATCTAAAATTATTTTAAAACTTAGTTTATTTAATACTTATACAGGACGATTGGGTTGCTTAATAGTTGCGTTTGTGAAATATATGTAATAAAAGTTGTATAAAATGCATCAAAGAATATTTTAATGCGACAACCGAAAAAAATCAGCATTAAAAAAAAGCTTAAATAATTTATTGCCAAAAATATTTAGTTGCAGTATTATATGTATATTTTGGTGGGAAAAGCCAGAGTTGCTATGTTTTGGATATTGCATAGATAATTTTTATTTACATATCATGGTAGGAAATTCAATGTAAAACTTATGTTTCTGAAATATTAATTATGAAAGAAAATTTTCTATTTACGAGGATTTTTAATGTCATGAAAAACAAACTATTGAACCAAATGTTCATTATATTAAAAAACGTTATAACACATATTCTTTGTACGAAATAGTACAAAGAATTTTCCTAAGCTATTCTAATATTTTTTTTTTATTAAAGAAAAAAATTATATAAATAAAAAAGCCTAAAATCTATTATAATTTAAAAATTATTTTTTTATTTTTAGCACAAAATAAAGAGATATTACGTTTTGAATATATTTTAAATTGAATAAAATGAAATTTCTTTGACAAAAAAATATTATTAGAGTAAATATAGCTTTTAATCATTTGTAATGAAACAAATAAAAAATGTAATTAAAATTTGAAAATTTTAGTTTTTATGAATATGCGTGTCACTCCTACAAAATTAATGATAAACAAATATTCATATAAGCCAATTTTATTTATTATAATGTGTTCAAGTTATAAAATTTCGTTATTATAATGTGTCAAGCCACTTTCCACTCCCATAACACATCCTTGGCATTCCCGAGTCCGAATGCGAACTTCACCGCGGGGACCCTTTAAAGTATAAACATAATGCAAACTTTCAACAGAAAATTAAATTTTGATGAATAATAAATTTGCAGAAGGAAATCATAATGAATTAATTTATCTATTATGTCCTTTCTCTTAGGGTAAAAAAATAATAATTCTCTGGACGCCAGATAACTTATAATCAGCGAGAGAATATTTTCTCTAAATAAATAAAAACAAATAAAAAAAACAATGTAATTGCAGTTAAGGAATTCATTTAATTCAAGTATATTTAATTTTATAAATTTTTTCCTAGTCGCGAGGCCTCAATAAAAAGAGTGGCGGAAATGTGCGGTAGCACACGTCGCACACCCCTTGAGGCCGCCGTTCCCAGAGCTTTCGTACAGTTCTGCAAGAATATTTTACTGTGATATGCTTTCTACTCAGAATGCAACTAAAAAAACCATCCTGTTCTGTAAATGAACAGGGTGTTCTTTAAGTGAACAGGGTGTTCTTTAAATGAACAGGGTGTTCAGTAAGTGAACAGGGTGTTCTTTAAATGAACAGGGTGTTCAGTAAGTGAACAGGGTGTTCTTTAAATGAACAGGGTGTTCAGTAAGTGAACAGGGTGTTCTTTAAATGAACAGGGTGTTCAGTAAGTGAACAGGGTGTTCTTTAAATGAACAGGGTGTTCAGTAAGTGAACAGGGTGTTCTTTAAATGAACAGGGTGTTCTTTTTTTGGAACAGGCGTTCTTTTTCGGAATAAAGGTGTTTCTTTTTTGGGACAGCATTTTTCTTTAATTGTTTAATATGTTATTACAAGACATACTTATCTGCTCTATGTTAATTGGCTACTAAACTGCTTGTGTCAGTTACTTTGTGTTGATTTCTTATGACTTTTTGGGAATTTTGTCAAATAATCTAAAATTGTTTTACATTTTATATAATTTCATTTCAAAGATCAATTTCCTTATATTAATTGTTAGTCGTATATCTAGATAAAAAATATTATATAATGGAAAAAATTGGAATGGACGATTCAATATTACATATAGGATATTTTGTATAAGAAATTATACATTCTTCGAGTTGTTTTAGAATTATTTTATAAATTTGAATATTTCTTGTAGTGTTTGTTAATTGTCTGTGTTCTAAAAAAAATATGCAAATGATTTTGATCCACATTTTTTTTATATACCTTTAACCAAGTTTAGTAAAAAAATATAAATAAAAAAAAAAAAAAAATCTACGCGTAAGAAATGTTCCATTTTTACCTTTATATTTTAATTTGTATTTTTAACATGCACTAAATTAAAGAATTAAAGTAAAGGATTTGCAAATTTATAGCACAATTAAGAATATATTAATAACTATTATATTAGATTATTGATCATGCAGTTATAAATATGCCTTGTTTCAAAACTTTATAACTGAATATAATCCTTTAATTTTATTAATTTTTTTAATTAACTTTTCACGTGGACATTTTCAATCTTTTGGAGGTATTTTTTGTTAATATTTACGAATAGTTACAAAGACTTTGGGATGTATAGCAGTTGCGCCGGAACCGGTATGGCAGGTATGGTTGCTGCATACACATTTTCATCCGAAAAATGTGTTGTAAAAATATTCTTCAAAAAATGTTTTCAATTATCAAATAGTAAAAACGTAATTTTTCCCCTTGTCATATTTGCCACTTCGTGATAAGTTTTTGCCACTGGATTCCGTATTAGGGATTTGGATACCAAGATGATTTTTTTTCCGTTACGGAACCTCAAAACACTTTTCACTGACATCTTCGCGTAAAGATGCCGGAATATATGAGAAGGTAAACTGGGAACGGGAGACGGTGATTAATATTACTAAAAGGGAGGTGGAGATGAGAGGTGTTGATTCGATTGTGTAAATAACACTCTTGTCGGAGTTTTTTGAGAGGGTTTCGGTCTCGGTTCTTTGTCTCACTGATGTGGGTGAAGTTAGAAAAGGAATGCAATCTGTTGGGATTTAGAGAGTCGGTGGCAATTCATTTACAGCTGACCTGCAGATAAGACGCATTTTCTCTGTTCCTTACTTGCTGATCTGTAGACTATGCGATATGATCATTCAAAAGTAGTTACTTTATTTTAAAATTAAATAGGAATACCATGTTAATTTTTAAACTCTGATTTCAATATAATCTTGAACATAGATAAAAGGTCTTCACCTGTATGAAACTATTTTAACGTAACCGATTCCATTAAGTCTATAGCAGTATGTACTATAAGTATAATCGTTCTTGTAAAAAATTTATATATTAATGGTTCGGATATTTGGGTGAAACAGCTAAGTATTTTCTGTTGTTTTGTATATTTGTACTTCAATGGTGTATAGAAATATTAGTGTATTACGTTATTTACCGTTCTTGAGAGCGATGAATGTAAATTTTTATTACTATAACTTTTATCATATCGTGAACATTGGAGACACTCAGGAGTTTCTTGAAATGAGTTTTCCTTTCGGATTTCATTTTTGAAATTTTAACAAATGAATGGCTATTAAAATATTATTTTAATTTGACCTTCATTTCCTTTCCATCTACAAACTAGCAAGCAAATTATTACAAATTTACAATGCTTATTTATTTAGGAATAAAATGTATTATATTAATATGTAAATATATGAAAAATGCTTTCATCCTAGTGATCCCTTCAAGGAACTTATACTTTTCTTTACGATTTATACATATTTACTGCTCTAAATTATTAGAATTGATCGTTATGGAAACTAAGAATTTGCTATATTAAAACTTTTATCACCATTACATCTGATTTTGAAAGATAGCTTTAAAATTTTTCTGTTTTTCCTGTCATATTCTGTTTTTTTCTGTAAAATTTTTGTAATGAATTATTTTCTGAAATGTCGATATAAATTTAAACTAATTATTAATAGTTTTCTTACTTTGAAAATTATAGATCCTTTGTTGATTTTTAATTATTTACTATATAAAAGCTAATTTTTATAGTTTAAGTTTAAAAATACCACACAAAAAAAATTCTAAAAAAAAGAACAGTTTTCTGAAAAGAGCAAGTTAAAGAACAGTTCTTTAAAAAAGAACAGGAACAGGGAACAGCTGTTCTTTAAAAAGAACATACATTTCACATCCCTAATTGATATGAATATAATAAAGAGAATTATATCCAAAAATATAGCTGGAAGTGCTTTGGAAAAAATCGTATTAGTAAAAATAATTTATGAAAATAACAGTCTTGTTAAAATTAAAAAGCAGCAATTTATAACTTACATAAGAATACTTCTATAAGTGATTGGAATCCCCATTCAGTGAGCAGTTTTGCTACCGGATCCATTTTTATTTTTTTCTGAAAAGTAACAAACACAATTCAAACAATTTGTAAAATGTTTGAATTTATCTTCCATAATTGTGTATATATTTTAATAAGTTGCCTATTAAATTTAGAATTTTGTTTGTTATTTGTAATCTTTTATTACCTTTTAGAATAAGAGAATTTAAGAATGTTTAAAATTGTTGATAGCATAAATATATTATTCTTACATTTCTTATAAATATATTTACAGATACACCTTTGTATAATAAAATAAATTATATTATAACAATAGAAGGCTAAAAAATGGAACATTTAATAAACTTCTACTCTCACAGTGCCTTTCTATAGAATTTTGTTTTTGTAAACGCTGCAAGAATGAATAATTAAAACCTGTAACATATTTTAAATTTAATAAAAATTTAGGAGAGAATAATCTAATATTGTTCATACAATTAAATAATTTATTCCCATTTTGGTTTAAATGATGACTGACTTACAATTTTGATTAAAACAACTTTAAATTGCCTGAAGTAACATTTTAAAAAGGAAATTTAATCTCAGTAGTAATATGTTTAGCACTGGACGAAAATTGGTCTCAGTAGTCATACGTTTAGCACTGGACGGAAATTGGTCTCAGTAGTCATACGTTTAGCACTGGACGGAAATTGGTCTCAGTAGTAATATGCTTAGCACTGGTCGGAAATTGGTCTCAGTAGTCATACGTTTAGCACTGGACGGAAATTGGTCTCAGTAGTAATATGCTTAGCACTGGTCGGAAATTGGTCGCAGTAGTCATACGTTTAGCACTGGACGGAAATTGGTCTCAGTAGTAATACATTTAGTACTGGACGGAAATTGGTCTTAATTTATTGGTAATTGATACAATAACCCTATCCTTAGCAACAATCAATATTATTGGATGTTCTTTTCCATAAACAATTCCTTTGAACTTACCGATACTGGATTGAGGTGTTTTGGCCATGCTTCTGACAACTGCACAATCGAAGGATCAGCTAAAATAATATGTCTCTCTACACAAGTGTCACTCATGTATTGCGACACAGAATTTGTTAGTGCAGAATTTTCTTTGAACCATTGTTGCTTTTGTAAACATTCACTGTTGAATTCAAAATCATTTGTTACCGTGGAATCAGCGTTTTTAATTTTGATGCCATACTTAATTTTGTCAGTATTGCAAAGCCTTTGTCGCCAGTTTCTAAGATGTTCTTCAATGTATCCCCGGTTTGGAATGACCTTTCCATTTTTCTTCTTTAGGCCTTTACAAAACCACTGTTCCTTAAATTAAAGAATAACCAGACTAAAATAAAATGACAAATATCAATTTTGAACATCAAATCGACCAAAGTATGAGCTATTTTAAAAGTTGAGATACAATGAAAAGATTTATAATGTTTCTATTTGCTACTGATTGTTCGATTACTTAGAATAACTATAATGCCCTGTAAAGAAAACTAATTTCTTCAGACACTTATTTCAAAGGCTAATACTATTAAACACTACTACACAGATTTCAATATTTTGATTTTCAATATAAAATTTAATATTGTGTTTTTCATAATCCTAAAAATAGCATCAAGAATTTTCTTTTTTTATATACAGTGGCTTTCAAAAGTGTTCGTACACTTAAGAATTTCTATGAAAAACTGATGTTTCTATTATTAAAAAATAATATTTCAGAATGAGAATTTTTTAATAATATCCTATAACTTGTTCTTAACAAAAACTGCATAAATTTTTTTAAATATATAGTACATTTTTTTTTTGAAAATTATTAACCAAATCTTTGTACACTTTAAAAAGAATCTTTACACATTAATAAATATTGTAATATTTCAGTAAATTAGTATTTAGTAGGATGTCCTGTAACACCCACAACAGCTTTTAAACATCTTTGTATAGATTTCTTGTTTATTTGTAATTTCTGCATCTATGTTCCTCCATTCTTTTATCAGTACTGTTATAAGTTTGCTTTTCGTTTTAATGATGTGTCTTTGTATTCCAACCTCCAGTTTTCTACGAAAGTGCTTTCTTGGTTTTAAATTCAGTGACCGAGGTAGTTTTTATAGAACTTGTGGACAATTATAAACACAACAGAGCTGAATGTTGAGTCTCAACTTTGGATCGTTGTCTCTTGATAAGAAATAAAGTTGTTTCCAAATTTTAGGCTGTTAATTGTAAATTGTATGTTAAAATATTTAAATAAACATACTGTTCCATTATACCATCATTAAATACCAAAGTACCTAGTTCTGATGGCGACATGTGTGGGGTTCACTCTTCATCTACCTGATACTCCCGCTTAGGCGAGAGAGATCACTTTGGCCTGACTGGCAGAGTATCGGCGTGGCAAGCTGAAGTTCCTCGGATCGATACGGAATGGTGACCCTTACGTCAGTTCGACGCAACCTTCGAACTAGCACTTGTGTCACCACATAGAATCAACCCCTGCCACATTCTAACGCTTCACGGCAGCTACTACTGCCCACGTGATAACACTTCACGAGCATCTCAATCAATCGTTCCTCTGTCCGACTTACTGAGAGGGGGGTATTGTGGGGTTCACTTCATCTACCTGATACTCCCGCTTAGGCAAGAGTGATCACTACTTTGGCCTGACTGGCAGAGTATCGGCTTAACAAGCTGAAGTTCCTCGGATCGATACCGAGCGTAGCCAAGTTGTGTCTTAGCGCTACACATGCACCCCTACACAAGGATACCTTCCAGGCATGCATTACTGTTACAACTAAGTTTTGGGGATTTGTGAAGAAAAGTCGAAGCTTGCTACTTTTCATATTCATAAAATTGAAGTTGATTTTTTTTTAGTAAATTCTGTAGACCCTTTTACAGCATTCCAACGAGGATTTTTCATACATTTTCTAAATATAAATCTTTTGATCCCGTTAATTTAACTTTGAAGGACAACCTTTTTAACTTTGTTTTTGATCCGCTTTTCTTCCTTAAAGTGTTTTATCGCAAACTGCAATGTAGAATGGAATAAATGTACTAATATAGAGATACTCCAAACTGATTTACCACTATTTTCAATGATTTTCAAATGCTGTTTCCTTATGAGTATGAGTCTACAAGACATTTTAAAATATTAAATATAATATTACAAAGTTAGAAAGCAAAAATTAAACCCAAACAATTTTTTAAATATCACCACAATGCAAAATAGAAAAAATACAAGCAGACAATTTTATTTAGGAACATTTCCGAAAATGTTTCAGCGTACGATCACTTTTGTAACACATTCTTTCTCCGACTCCTTGCATTTTGGTTTTAATAAAAACCACAAAATGAGTAAATATTAAAACAAATATGTTATGTTTATTCAGAATCACGCAGAGATTGTATGGAAAATTTTGAACTTTATATTGAAATTCAATTCTAGGCTACAACGCTTTTTCTATAAATTTTTAAAGAGTACACACACTTTTGGAAGCCACTGTATCAACAATAGCAGATGCAGTTTGTAGATAATGTTTTAAAGCATTTCACATATAAATTAATTCATATGAAATTAGATTATCTAACAAAGCACACCCCAATAGAGAATTGCTGCATGTTTAAATTCGTCTCAAACAGAGCTAGATTAACAAAGAAAGTTAATGTGATTCTTAATATCCAAATTATATATTCATGAAAAATGTATTTTTAAAGTTATTAAAGTTTTAAATTCATCAAAAATTGCCGGAAACATGATGCAAACGAAAATGTCCTTTTATTGGTCGTGACATACTAAGATCTGATTCTGAAGATAAAAAAAAAGAGCAATCGGTATTAAACTCTTTTAAACTTACATTTGTGCTTTTATTAGTTTGGTTTTTAAACAGACAGAGAGCAGCAAATACATGTAATATTTGATTAGTTTGTATTAACAACATAGTTTTTTTTGTTCAATTATTCCAAGAAAGTTATGACAAATGTTATTATAAACAATGCTCAACGTAGAATACAATTTGCAATCTGTCCTTAATAATCTCAAGAATTTTACTTTAAAAAAATAACTGCTATTTTTACATTAAAAAAATATTTTTTATAACATTTTGATATTTTATATTATTTTAAGTTCAAACTTTCATTTAACAGAACCACTTGGAAAGTAGGAAAACAATTTTGAAGTATTTGAAATTAAACAGTGCTCTTCGGAAATAAATTTTTTCGTGTTAAAATTATAAAATTTAAAGCGGACCTTTGATTTGCGTTTATTATATGTACAACTCAACTGCTTGAAATAAAAAATTTTAAAAATAAAAGTTCCACTCTTTCATACTTTCGTCTAATATGTCATAAAAATAAAAAAAGTGAAAATACCTTATTACAGTACAATAAAAACTATGTCTTCATAGGTCAATGTTTTATTTCCATTTCCGATTGGAAAAAAGATAAACATATATAGCTTAGCTCAAAAAGAACGAATATAAAAAATTTACAGACTGGAATAAACTTGCATTGAAATGGAATTGCTCATTTCATATAATTTAAAAAAAAGTATTATATCACTAAAGGTCATTTATTCTTTTAAGTTTATACTTCAGTGTTTTATGCAAAACTACGAAGGAAAGCATCGAATCCACTGTTGAATTGTCTAGGATCATAGTACGTCACTCTGTCATTTGACAAGTAACTTCCGTTTTTTCATATTAAATAAAAAAATAAAAATGTGTTGCAAAAATGTGAAACTAAATTTTTTGGTAATTTTCAATCTATTTAAAACAAGTAAAAAAATTCGACAATTCTCCATTAAAAATAAACATTTACTATACTTACATATCCTGTACCATCTAAACTTTTTAAACTAGGGAATGTAGTTACTATTTCCTGAGCTAAGTCTTCTTTTTCTTGCGTTGAAGGATAAGCTCCAGCATTCTTCACTAAACAATGTTTCACAAGCAGGCGACTAAGTTTTAATTTTTCCAGATAGGATACACTTTGCCCCGAATGTAGTTTCTCCCACAGACCCTTGAAATTTTCTTGAACTATTTCATTAACACTGCTTTTTGGGGCATTTGTTTCGGAGGGTCTTGCAATTACTGTCTCATTTTCCCTAATTATTGCAGGTGCATCGTCACCGTTTCTCTCTTTTTTGGGGGGCATCCAGTCATTCACATTTTTATCCTTCTCAAGTTTATACTCACTGAGTTTTTTCTCAAATTTCAAAAGCATGCCGATTTGAGGTATTAAGTTTCTCATCGAATCTCTGTCTAATAGATTCAGAGCTTCTTCGTCAATTTCATGCACTGAAAAAGGACAAAAAAATAATTCAAAATTAGGACACCACAAATGTTGTTGTATAAATTAAAAAAGAACATAGAGGTAAATATTCAAAGTAAAAATAATTTTTACTTTTACGAATGAATTGAATAAATTGAATTATTAAATATCTATTTTATACTTATTAAAACTTTTTGAAATCGAAGCCAAAATTTAGCTGTGACTTTTGTAAATTGGCACCAACTTCAAAAAGTTGTAATAAGTATAAAATTTACATTAAATAATTTAATTTGTTCAACTCCAGGGTAGCAACAACATTCTGGGAAAAAAGTTCCCTGATATTTCCATGATGATATCAAAACAATTTCCCTGATTTTACAATTACATTAAGAAATGTTGCAATACATTCTTTGTATAGAAACAAAGTATCCACGCTACAATACTACTAAAATATATTGCATTATAAATGAAAAATTATAAGCAATACTTATTGTTAGTTAAAATAATAATTTATGGATACAACACAGATTATGCAATTGCGACAGGCATAATAGTAATTAAACTGTCTGTAATTCTTTGGAAACAGATAATGCAAAAACAGATTTTTTTCTTAAAATTATTTCTTTTGTAGATAATTTTAAATGTTTTATACATTCATATTCTAGTCTTCAATAAATCCCATATTCATTAGTCCCATACATGTTGTTTACAATCTAAACTCCGACACACTTTGCTTTTGCTTCTCCCTCCAGCAGTGGTTCACGTTTTTACAAAAATAAAACTGATAATATGAAATCGCACATAACCATGTTTTTTTAAAGTTCTTATTCAGAACTAAAAGGAAATATTGACAATTAAATTATCCAGAATGGACGGCATAATAGATGATAATTGCTGTTTTAATGATCCAAATTTGAAAAATTCCATGTTTTTTTGTGAAATTTTTAAAATTTCCCTGATATTTCCAGAATTAAAAAAATTCCATGATAATTACCTGATTTTTAGGTAAAATTAAAAATTATTTTCCCTAAAGTCGGTTTTCCTCTTTAAAAAGATTATTTTATTTTTGCCTCTTCAGTTTTTAATTTAACAGGGGGATTTGCCCCCTGCTATTATTCACCAACAAATTAAAGTAACAACTTGTGCTCACATTTTGTATGTATACTGTAAAACAATCCTTATCCATGCTAATAAATTCTATGTGAATGAAATGTCATTGTAATACAATCTTTATTAAATAATGAAAATATTTTGAAATTGGATAAATTGTTTAAAAAAAATTGATATTTTGATTATTGAAAATCGATATTTTGGAAATGTAACAGCCCGATAACCAATTTTTTTTGCAGTTTTTGCCCAAGTGGACTTTCTCTATCCAACAAAAAAGAATTTTCAAAATCGGACAATATTTTTTTTCAAGCTGTCTGGTTAATTGAGAATTCGGGATAACTGGATATGTTTTTCAAAAGGTGTCCAAGTGAAACATCCCCTATCCAACAACATTAAAAAATTGTCGAAATATACGAATTAGAACAAAAATATTGTATAAATATACATAACAGTGGAATTGATAACCTCTCTCCTTATCATGCGATTCAGCGTTTTTAATTTAAAGTTTCTGGAGCGTTTTTATTTTAAAGTTTTGGTTGGCACGCTGTTCAGTCGGTTAAAAAGTAGACTACATCCTAGAGAACTAAAGGCAAAATCCCACCATATTTATTTAAAACACAGAAAACATATTTTGCAATAAGAATGAGTAGATTAATAATAAAAATAACAATATTGAAGACATAGTGATATTGAATTTTAGGATTTCAACTCTATCATTAATATGAAAATAATAAAGAGAATTACATCCGAAAATATAGCTGGAAGTGCTTTGGGAAAAATCATATTAGTAAACATAATTTATAGGGATGAAACGGATATCCGGTAACTATCCGGCTGCTTTTTAACTATCCGGTAACTATCCGATATCCGGAAGTAAAGTGCCGGATATCCGATTTTCCATGCCGGATATCCGGATGAATAAAACATCGAAGATTTTATTTTGTGGCGATCAATTTTCTTTGTTCTTGCTTTAAGTATTTTCCTGAAAATTCTACCAATGTATTTATTCACAGTATGCAGATTCTCCCTTTAACCAATATTGACTTAAAAAAAAACACTTTTTTTCAAATTTTTAACTTTAAAATTAAATTTTTAACGAATCGTTATGGTGGAGGGTCATCACATCTCACAAATAATATAAAGTTAAATTAAAACATAAATTTCTCATAAGTTTAAGCAAACTTGAGTTTTCATGTTTGGAAGGGCCTATGGTAAAATTACAATTCTTCAGAAATTAAGAGTAAAATGTACAAAACATACGACCATTGCTAGCAACACCCTAGAATAACCCTTTGTAAATAAAAAAGTTTTTTGAATGTTTATTCAATTTTGGTATCACTTTAAAGATAAGGAATTGGGAAATATTACAGAATAAAAAAATATTTTTTAATTTTTGACCGATTTCCGTTTTTTCTAGTGTGTATGAGAAGTTATTTTCATAAAAAATAAACTGCCGGATATCCGATCGGATATCCGGCAAAATCCAGTTCGGATATCCGGTTTGTAATGTGTGCGCCGGATATCCGATATCCGGCAAAACTACTATCCGGTTCATCCCTAATAATTTATGAAAATAACAGACTTGTGGAAATTATAAGGTAACAATTTATAACTTACTTTTGAATACATCTATCAGTGATTCGAATCCCCATTCAGTGAGCAGTTTCTCTACCAGATCCATTTTTATCTTTTTCTGAAAAGTAACAAACATAAATAAAAAAAATTATAAAAGACTTGAATTTATCTTCCATAATTGGAAATAATTGTGTATATCTTTTTAATAATTTGACTATTGAAGTTAAAATTTTGTTTGTTTTTCTGTAATCTTTTATTACCTAATATTTATAAAAAGAGGGAAATAATAACGTTTAAAAATTATTGATAGCAAAAATATATTATTTTTAAATGTAAAAAAAATTATAAATATATTATTTTTAAATGTGTTATAATCATAGCATATTAATATACTACATAACAGTGTCTGAGTGGGGCACTGTTACATATACCGCCATTTCAAGATTCTAGCCACATTACTCTGACCAGTGGTGAGAAGCATTTCAGGCATAGCAGTAATTAAACATGTTTCTCTGGAGACAGATAATGCAAAAAAAGAAAGTTTTTCCATTTATTTCTTTTGAATATAATTTTAAATTATTTATATGCTTCCTATTTCAATCTTCAAAAAATCCATATTCATTAACCCCTCACACGTAGCTTACAGTCTAAAGTCTAACACACTTTGATATTTCTTCTCCCTCCAGCAGTGGTTCACATTTTTACAAAAATAAAACGGAAAAAAATAAAAATGTGCATATAACCATGCTTTTAAAAAAAAAAAAATTCTTTTCAGAACTAAAATGAAATATTAACAACTAAACTACCCAGAATAAACGGCATAATAGATGATAATTGTCATTTTAATGATCTAAATTTGAAAATTTCCATGATTTTTTGTAAAATTTTGCAAAATTCCCCGACATTTCCAGAATTAAAAAATTCCATGATAATTCCCTGATTTCCCAGTTACGTTGCCACCCTGGAAAGGTTGAGAAAACATTTGTCCTTGGCTACGACGTCTCATGTGACGTCACAGAAATGTTTAAAATTGGGTTTTTTTTCGGTGCATTTTATCTTCCTTTTTATGTAAGTAAGTATGGAAGAAAAATATTAAATATGTAACATTTAATGTATTTTTGCAAGCCAGAAATGCGTTTTTAAATCTACGCAAACCTATGCGGAAAGATGATTTTTTCTACTTTCACTCTAAAAGGAGTAAAGTGGTTGGCAAAGCTTAGTCCTCGCTCCAGTGCTTATAGTTATATTATATTCTAGCTCAGTGCTTACATTAGAAGGAATATTTTCTTGGTGGTCCACTTCATATACTTCTGACTGGCAATCTTCCTCCAAATCAGACTCCTCCCACCATTCATCTTCTGAAGAATACAGTTCTTTGTCCGGGACATTCATCAACATGTGAAGGGCTTCTTCTTGTGTTAATTTCTTGTGGGCATCAAGGAGCCTACGTAGTCCAGATGGCCCAGGTTGATCCATTCCCCTCAAAATCCTTAAAATTCAATTGCACAATATTAACTAAATGAAAAGAAAAAAGGCAGTGTTCACTCTAGAAATAAAAAGGGGCAGGGTGCTGTTGGCAGTAAAAGGGGACCCAGTTTTTTAAAAGGCACTTCTGTTTTTAAAAGGGCACTTTAAAAAATAATGTTTGGGGTGCGCACAGCCACACATTGACACATAGACCCTTGACCAAAAAAAAAAAAAAAATTCTGATTGTTGGTTGATTGATTGATTTATTGGTTGACATTGCGCTAGAGCTGTATATTGAGCTATTGTTGACAATTCAGGGCCTATCTTGAAGGAAAGACCCGTACAAAATTGTTGAAGATATTACTTAAAATCAAAATTTGACATTTAAAAATTAATGTTTTCCCTAACAACCAAATCTGTAAGTAGCCCTAATCAGACCCCTTACAAAACTGATAAAAAGGCTACTTAAATCCAAAGTTTGGTAATAAAATGCCTAGTCTTGCAACTTCGCCCCAATCTTCTCTTTAAAAAAAATATACAGAAAAAACTTAGCATTTTATATGGGGCACAGGCAACCAATAGGATTCGAGGAATGCCCCATGCTCGAAATTACCATGGAATCAACGCGATTTCACAACACACGTAGTTAAGAAGGTGTATTATTGATAATAAAATATTTAATAATTTTTTTTTAATTGATGCCCTTTTTTAAAGACAATTAGATTAGGAATGACACTTGTGCTTGACTGAAAAAGGCAAAAGGAGCGGAATGTTTTCAAAAGAGGGCGGCATTTTTGAAAAACGGGTATGAGGGAGCTATCGAGAAGAAAAAAAGGCGGGCAGGGTGGACCGCCCTTCAAAAAATGCCTAGATGAACGCTGAAAGAAGGGAAATAAGAGCATTTGAAAAATAGCATATAAAACACAAAAGCATAAAAAACATTTACCAACTTAAAATGTACAATCTGACAACTGGTTACTAAAATATCGCTTCACTAAATTTAGCTGCTCAATTCAAGGTGAATCGAATTCGAAAGATACTTACTGGAATGGCATCACTTACATGAGAGGTTCGCAAGAACTAACTAATGATCGATTTGACCAGGCGATTTTTCTCATATGATATTGAAAAAAGGTTGACCAGAGGTTCAAATGTTTTTATTTTGTTGTGCCGCTCGGAAAAGTACAACAAAAAATTGTCTTGCCTTTAGTTAAAAGATTAATAAAAATTAGAAAATTAGTTTGTGCTGTGCAATAACATAAATATTATTTCAGTAGTAAAGATCCCTTTTGTGAGCTGCAAATGCAACAGATTTGATCTAAACATGTGTGGCATAAAAGAAAAGGACATTTCCATGAGCAGTGACGAATCTTACTTTTATCTAATAAATATTAATGTTTTTTTTAAATGTGTTTAAAAATAATTAGTTTCCAAGCAGTTTTTAAACAAGCCTTTGGTAGTACTGTAATCTATGGAATTTTTTTTAAAAACTGAGTGCTCTTTATGAGTAGTTACAACGATTGTGTGTGTGGGGTAGTGTGGGAAGGGTGTGTTCTTGAGATAATTATCGCAAAGGCTGCTAGTATATATTATTTCTGCAGTAATGGTCCCTTTTACAGCCCTTGTACTCAATGTATCTTAACACATGAGGTCTCAAAAGAAAGAGAATTTCATGGACCAGTGATGAATCGTACCTTCATTTCATAAATATCCAATTTTTTCTAAAAAGCGTGGTTAATATAATTCATTAAAACGTTTAAAAAAAACAAAACATTTATAATGCTGCCATCTATGAATGAGCAGAAGCGTTAAACTTTTCTGGTTTTATGGCTATAAGAAATACTCTAATATATTTCGCCCTTACAACGAATATGTGTATATGGAGGGAGGAGAGAGAGGAGGATGTTCATGCGATTATTATTATCGTACGAACATGCTAGTTACATATATTGATGTATATATTAATCCCGAACTGTTAATGAAGCTACAGCGATGATAACTGGCTACAATAGGATAAACATTCTATAACTTACTTTTTTTATAGTTTTATTTGATCTCGCCCTTCCTTAAGCTATATAATTGTTTATCCTCAACTTTTTTTTATATAAATGGCAAGAACTGTTAGGGCAAAAAAATATAGACTATTAATATGACCAAATGACATATTCTTATGACCACAGTGGACAAAGAATGCCTATATAAGCCTCAATATATATATTTACTAGCTGAAATACCCGTTCTACGCATGGGAAGGAAATAAGTTACAAAATAGATACAAATACAATATTTATAAGCGAAATAAATAATATTCTTAATTTGTCACCCATCAGAGGGAACCACAGTATTAAAAGTTACAATTTGTAATGAAATTTTATTAGCAAGGTCCCGCAAGATTGATAATATGGAGAAGTTGGATGTACAATAATGTGGATATACGATACTCCCGTTGATTAAGATCCATATTTTAATAGATTCCCAAACTAACGTTGCTACCATAGCACTATAAACTACTTGGCTACACTCGGTATCGAGCCAAGGAACTTCTGCTTGCTACTCCGATACTCTGCCAGTCAGGCTAAAGTGATCACACTAGCCTAAGCGGCAGTAGCCAAGGTATATGAAGTGAATTCCACACTACTAACATCGAAAAAGAAGTTTTACCCCCTTAAATACGTTCGATCGGAACAAAAATAGCTTACTTTTCCTATTTAAAGTATAAGTAACAAATTTGACAAATTTCTTCATCATAGGTATACGGGAAGTTGGCGAATTAGTGATGAGTGGGGATTTTTGCATTTATGTACAGTCAAACCTCGGTATAACGAACCCGGGATATAACGATCCTTCGGTTGTAACAAACTTTTCAATTGGTCCCAACCGAACTAATATGTCACTAATGTATTTTCAAATACTTATAATGATCTTCAAAAGTAAGGAATTCGGATGTAGCGAACTAAAATTCACACTTTTCCAGTATAGTTTCAGGTTTTTCCCAAAAATTTTACTCGCCCCGACCACATTCCTTATCCTTTGTTCCTTTGACAGAAGCCAGGTTCCTCAAAGGTGACAATAGACTCCCCTGCTCAGCTCCTCCCCTTCCCCCGTTCAACTGGTTTAGCATACATTCTTTGCCTATTCCTTTCATTCTATTGCTGAAGATTATCGTTTAACTTGTGGACTTCGCGTAGGTTTAAAATCGCTCCTGTTTGCTAATGCCTTTTCTTTTGAGGATAAAGTGAAAATTATTAAGATAATAGAAAACGGTGATTATCGTTTATCTACAGATATTTCATACGAAGGGGATGTTAGTTCAGGTCCTTCAATTTCTGATGCTAAGGGTAAGGCAGCTGTGAACATTTTGCATAATTTCTTTGCAACAGAATTTGTGGATAAGAATGTAATGGACTCTTTTGATGCTTTCAACAAAAAAAAATCAAAACTTCTTTTCATACTTTAGATAAATAAATTTAAGTAAGTAAAATTAATTTTATTGTTTAATTATTTTTTAAGAACAAATATTTCTTTTACTTTATTATTGTCCATTACTAATTGCAATTCAGTGTTCAGTGTAAGTAATTTGTTTCGCACAAAACGTGTTTAAGTACTTTAGGAAGTTTTTATATTGTCAATATTTGAAAATTCGGATATAGTGAACCCTCGGCTATAGCGAACTTCTGAACCAGTCCGTTGAGGGTTCGTTATAACGGGGTTTGACTGTATATAGATAAGTTAACAGAAATAAACAAAACTTGTAATATTGGTATGTAGATGTATTATAGGACACTTTTGTGACTTACTTTTATTTAGCAATTTTGTTCCCGAATTTGGAATTTATTTTAAATAGGTATGTCAGGGAAAAAAACTGACTTTTTCGTATTTGCTATTTGATATGTTTTTCTAGATTTTTTTAAACACATTATTTGTACGAAAGTAGATATGTGCAGCCCCGATACTGGCACTATTGATGCAGTTTATGGCAACCGCTCTCACTTGTTAGGTTAGTATTTTTTTTATTCTTCCATTCTGATAGGCTAATAGCCCACAGAGGAATATAATGCATTTTATTAATCAACGGTTGCCAAGTGAAGATGTGTTAAAGCATAAGGTTTGTGGTTTGCTTGTATACCTTTTTGCATTTCGGAATACCTGTATTTCTTTTCCATTTTTAGTTATGTACTGAGTGTAATTGAAGAGTTTCAGGATAAAATTTCGGAGCATTTTTGATTTGCAATTTTCAGATTTATGCAATCGAAGCTAGGTGCCATAAATCGGCAGACAGGGGTAAAGAGGCCTAAAGCGACTGCTCAAATTTGGTACCAGCTGCTATCCATCCTGAGTAGTCGGGGGCCGAAGGCCAGAGACCACAATACCATACATTGGCATTAGAAGTCTGTGACTGTGAAATTAGCACACAGTACATGTATGCGCTTAAAACTGATAGAGAGATGTAACTTGTTGGATACCATTCTAGTCGCAAATTAATTTTTAAAAAAACAAGCCAAGTGTCCTATATACTACATCTGTTCCGTAATATTATATCAGTGTTCACTCTAGAAATAAAAAGGGGCAGGGCGCTGTTAACAGTAAAAGGGAACGCCGTTTTCGAAAAGGCACTTCTTGTTTTTAAAAAGGCGATTAAATAAAAAAAGTTTAGGGTGGGTGTGGCCAAACAAAAACAAACCCGTAACCAAACAAAAAAAAAGTTATGATTGTTGGTTGACATTGAGCTAAAGCTGCATATTGGGCTATTGGTAACGGTTCGGAGCTTATATCGAAGGAAAGACACATACAAAATTGATGTCTCTTACTTTTAAATTATTGCAAATAGAAAACAATATTAAAAATAATTTTTTTCACCTAACCAAATCGGTAAGTAGTCCTAATCAGACCCCTTAAAAAACTGATGAAAAGGCTACTTTAATCCAAAATTTGGTAATAAAATGCCTAATCTTGTAAAATCACCTCAAACAATCTTCTCTTTAAGAAAAAAAACTTAGCATTTCATATGTGGCCACAGGCAACCCCGTGCTAAAAACTACCGGGGAATCATCGGTATTGCACAAAACGAGTAGTTAAAATGGAGTTTGTTTTTCTAGTGTAATAATTCACTTCAATTCTTATTTACACACAAAAAAAATCGATGCCTTCTTTAAAGACAGCTAGGGAAGCAAGGACGCTTGTGCTTGACTGCAAAGGGCAAGAGGTTCGGAATTTTTTCAAAAGAGAGTGGCATTCAAAAGGGCATGAGGGTGTTATCGAGATAAAAAAAGGGCAGGCAGGGCGGACCACCCTTCAAAAAACGCCTAAAGTGAACACTGTTAAGCATAATTTACAATATTTATATTTTGGGATGCAAAAGGTGATGCGCCAAGTTCTATATGTTATTGGACTAATATAGAAATTGTTTTAAATGTAATTTAATAAAATTTGTTATTAAATTAAAATTGTATTTTTTATTTAATTTAAATTCCCGAGGTACGCTACCTTTCCCTTCGTACTGTCCTATTTAGCCATTAATTATTGTTGGTTAGATGAATGTTGATAATATAAAATCAAGAAAATACCTCAATACAACTGTGTCTATTATCTTATATTTATTAGTGTGAGTTTCATATTCACACTTCAGAGATATATTACTTTGCTCTTGATTGAAAAATATTTGTTATTTTTATTATATAACATATTCTAGAAATATCAGTTAGTAGTTCGTTTTCGAACAATTTAAAAAATTAAAATTTCTATGTTCAAACTCCAAATGACGACTACTTTTTGTTTAAGACTTTACTTCAACTCACTCCACCAGTATTTAACAAATTTAGTAAATAATAAGAAAATAATTACAGAAACAAACTTTTTAAATTTAGAAATAGAGTTAAATAAAATAGAAATTATATATAAATACCTTCTTTCTTTCGTATATTTGTTCTTTCTTCTTTCGCATCGGAAACCTTAGTAAATAAATAAGAGAAATAAACAAGTTTAGCGTTGCCATATTTGAGTAAGTAATTTGCGTCAAAAGTGGGAGCATTCGTGTTTCGTCATAAGTGACGAGAAATGACTGCCAAATTTGACGAAATAAGCCTTGACCAATGCTGTCGTTACGTGGAGTTGTGGAGGTGGACTCACTCCACCAAACATTTTCCCAAGTAGACATTTTTACCAAAAAACAAATAATAATAATAACAAGGGGGCGGACTAAAAACATTTTGATTTGACAAATTTGTTTCATCGGAAATTTTACGAATATTTATAAAAAATTCAAAAGTTGGTAATTTTGAGGAAATTTTGAAAAATTGTTATTTTTAACCGACTGAACAGCGCGCCAACTAAAACTCCAAAATAAAACCACCAGAAACTAAATTAAAACCGCCAAATCGCGCGCCAAAGAGAGGGGTTTTCGCAATTCGATTGATATGTATTTTTTTTATGTATGTTCGCGCAAGATTTCGGTTCTAATTCAGATATTGTTACAATTTTCGTCTGATGGATAGGGGATGTTTTACTTGGGAGCCGTTTGAAAAAAATATCCGGTTAACCGGTATTTAACAATCCGGAATTCACAATTAACTGGACCGTCTGAAAAAAAATATTAATCGATTTCAAAAATTCTTTTTCTGTTGTATAAAAAAAAAAAATCCTTTTATGCAAAAAAAAAAAAAAAAAAAAAAATCGATTATCCGGTTGTTATATATTCAGAAATATCGATTAAACGGAGTTTTTTTTAAACAATTTATCCGATTTTAAAATATTTTTATTGTTAACTAATGATTGTACAACAATGACATTTCATTCACCCAGCATTTATTGGCATGCATAAGGATTTTTTATAGTATACATTGTGCAGACAAAACGTGAGCACAAGTTGTTACTTGAATTTCTTGGTGAATAATAGCAGGGGGCTTCGCCCCCTGCTAAATACTATAAAGGGAAAAATAAAATAACCTTTTTTTAAAAAAAGGAAAACCGACTTTTTACTTTTTAGAGCATTTTCTTAAAAAATCGTTTAAAAAAAAAAAAAATATTTAAAAAATACCGATTTGCGTTTGAATATATGGATCGCTGAAAATCAAATATAAAACGGCTGGAAAGTTGATAGTAAAAAAAAAATCTTCAAATATTTATTAAATATTTAAAAAAACAAATAGTAGATTTTTTTTGTATTATAAAATATGTGGTAATCTGGCACCAAAAGTCGCCTCATCTCAATTATGTTTATTACGTGCTGTTACGCTAAGTGATTAATATCACTTAGCGTAACAGCACGCTAGACAAGGCTCAGTTTGCTTCTTTTAAATTTATAATTGAAAAATTGCAGAAAAAACTACAGCTTAAAAAGTTACGAGAAAGCCAAATATTTTAATTGAATAACAATGCACTATTATTTGAAAATATGAATGAAAAAAATCTTTTAATCGTATATTCAGGAAATAGGCAGTATTTTATAATTGACATTCATTTTATTTAATAATAATTTAAAAATTAATTTGAAAATGTAGTCAAAATTTATTTCTTAAAGTTTAAATAATATAAAGTTTTATATAAAAAAAAGTATTGTATTTTATATAGTTATATTTAATTTATAATTTAAATACCCTGATTATAACTTCCCCATAATTTTTATTCTCGTTATAAATTAAAATAATTTTCTCTATAATTTTAATATTCCTGTATTAAAAATAAGAGACTTAACCAAAAGCTTAACTAATGAATTTCTAATTATAAATTTCTAACCCACGTTACTTAACGAGTTGTTTTGTATACGATTTACATTAGGCAGTTATCGTTACCTTCAGTTTCAATTTTTAAAATCACCGAATATTTTTTATTTAAAATGATAATTTTTATTTGTCCCCCGGCAATCTATAGGCGAGTCCAGAAAACTATTCTGAGGGGCAGGGTCAGTATACAAACGTACTCAAGGGAGGTGGGGAAGGGTACATGTGGACGTGATAAATGTAAACAATTTTCTTTTAATTCAGGTCATTAATTATTTAATTAAATCAATATTATGTATAATTAATTATTTAATTAAGTCAACAATATGCATAATTTATTACCCAATTAATATTAATTTAGTAAATTTCTTAAAATTTTTAGCTTTAATTTTCGATAATTTATAGTGTTATTACATTTTTCCCGCCTGAACCTTCGACCATGGATCCTTCATAGTAGAGAAAACATAACGTTGTAATCTCGCTAACGTCAAAGTGAGGCCAACGTGTATGGCATCAGACACGTGGTTAATTACGTCATTCCATTCATAAATTTTCACTGTTACACATTTCCAAATTCATCAGGTCTATTGAAGGCGTTGGGTGCCAGTTCAGGTGTTTCCTCGTCATCTGACCATGGTTCTAAAATAACGAGGTGCATGTATGAATGAGTGTGTGAATGTGTATGTGTTCCCGGGTCTTTCCTTCGAGATATACCCTGAACCGTCGCCAATAGCCCACTGTGCAGGTCTAGTGCGACGTTAATTAACCAAACCAAACCAACCCAATTCATCAGCCAATCGCGAGTATTTTTTAATTCATAATTTGAAAAGAAGTCACGTGCCTGAGGCCACTTGGTCTGAGATGCTTGTTTCACGATTATGACGTCATATTCGCTCTACTACAGTCCATTCATGCTCGAAGGCCTGAACCCCTTTCGAAATAAATTTGAACTTTACAGAGAATTTGCCTTTGTGTATGGCTATACGGATGAAATATGGAATTGTCAATTTAGAAAGTTATTAGTCAAATAAAGGAGACCTCAATAGAAATACAATGGGGTCATTTATGCTATTGTAAAGATTTGACTGACGCACGCCGGCCTATCACCCACCAAACTATGATGGTCATCGCTACCGTGTAGGCAAGGAAAGAAGGGGTCTGGTATTTATATAAAGATGTTGACATATGGTGATTATTTCACAGGAGAGAGAGATATCACTACTTAATAGATTGGTTTAGTGGTTGTTGTTGTCCAACGGTTGTCATTGCTTGACTTTCTGATTTTATAACTGTGCTAATATTCTTTAACTACATAAGTCTCCGCGATGATATAGAAGGAAAAAAATAAGTGGACAAGTGGATCGGCCTGCAGGTGGGTGCATAGGCCCCTGGGGGCCCAATCCCTGGATCCACCAATGAATTCAAACTATCTTTTTACTTTCCCCCTACCCTATAAAATGAAAAAGGGATCTCCTGTGGTCCCAGGTGTGCAGTTTGTTGCACCCCAAATTCAGTTATTGTTTCAAACTTTATTTAAAAAAAAAAAATCCCATGCATTTAAATGTGTATTTTGATATTATTGTTTCAACGTAACATTATTTTCATTACTGCGCATACAATCAATAAGTTTTGATTTTGGGTTAAAAAAAAGTATTTTTTTTAGTTTCGGGCTTCTAAACTTTTAAAAACATCATGTGGTGTTCACACAACAGGCCTGCCAACCTGAAATCTATTTTATTAACTTTTTTTAGGGGGTATGGTATATTAAATAAAATTGAAATCAGACAGATCCCTAGGTCAGATATTAGTAAGCCATTTTATTGCTATTGTTTTGATTTTTGGTAATACATGCAATTTTTTATTTCAAATTGAACTGAAATCGAAACATATTAGTTCTCCAAAATTCCTAACTTTTGATCCTGCTTCGCAATATGCGCAGGGCCTGTTTACCGAAAAGACCCGTGAAGTCCAGGCTTACACATTACATTTTTAAGGGCCCCCAAATCACATTTTATATAAATATTTAACACTCTTAACATAGTTTGTTGCTAAAATTACTTTAAAAAGTTGTATTATGAACTTTAGTAAAAATAAACTTGCCACTTGTGTTAAATTTGTTTGACTATCGGAAAAAAATCAAAACATACATAATATTAGGATACTCATTACTTATTAATATATTTTGTTCTATTTTTTAAAATATGCTTAATTTTAATGCCATTAAGGGGCGATGATTTTAGGGAATGTAAAAGCTTGATTTGGTGTTCCAGGGTCTATTTGAGAGCAATGGGGCCCCCATTTAAAGGCGGACTTCCCTTGCTTCAATGTCGGGCACTGATAATCGGGCCCTGATCTTATATACCAGTGAGCGGGAGAAGATATTCGATGCTGTAGAGTTGGTGTCTGAAGCGGATTGGAAATTGTACGCATTATTTTGGAGGCAATCGTTGCATTCAGCCATTTTGTGTGTCCATAAAAATATATTATTTTATATTTTATACGTTCAAGATATGTAAACGATGTATACAGTGGTGGCGCTAGGAATTGCTCGGGGGGCTAACATCCCCGACCACAAACGCCCTTAGGGGTGTGCGGCGAGTGCCACCGTACAAGACGCTGCACCCACCCTAAAAATTGATAAAAATAAGAGTAAATAGAATAGAAAAACAATTATTTTTTTGAAACTTTATTTGATTTAAAAAAAAAATGTTTTTGCTACATGGGTGAATTGTTGTCTTATTTCTTCAGTGTTAAATAATTAAACTATCAAAATTATTCAAAAATTAAAAGGAATTCAAAGTAGAAATTTTTTAAATAAAAACTGTCTTTGCTTTATATAACGCGTATTACATAAAAATTGTGCTTTACAGTTTTTCTCCAGGGATTATGCATTCTAAATCTAGCTCTTACATAAATTAAAGTTGGCGTAAGAAAATTTAAAATTGTTGTTTTTTACTACGACAAAAAATATGGGAGTTAAAAGGTTAAGACGTTGTGTTTTAGCATATTTTCCGTTAATTTATTTTAGAGGTTTTTAAATTTTATTTAAAACAAACATTAAACATTTATTCTTATAAAAGTCTGTACTGCTTCCAACGAAAATCAGCTATTTGCAATCAAATTATTTTCAGAGGATAGGTTTGTAGATCAATTATTGTTGTAATGAAACATTTTAAAAACAATTTTTTAAGCAATTGTTTATTTCTTCCATGACCTTTTCTAAACAATATTACGACTGCCCGATTGTGATTACAATTTTAAAAGTCTACAAACGAAGGAGAAAGTGCCACACATTTTTTAAAGGTCTATTTAAATATTTTAATTTTTCGAATATATTTTGGATTTGTACTTTTTTTTTAAAAATCTATATATAATTTATTTTTTCATTCTTACCTTTCTATATATCTTAAAATCAATCCAATTCTTTATCCCAAACATTTCACTTTCACTGTGATATCGATTTTATAAAACTTCTTAAGAGCGATTTCATTCAATTTTGAAATTAATTTTTGGTTTTTCTATAAATTTTAATGTCGTATGGAAAGTGAACATGATAGGAAAGTTTTGTTTCATAAGAGAAAAGTCGTTTTTAATATTTAAGTCAGGGGGGGGGGGGGGGGAGGGGGAAGCTACAGCCCCCCTACTGGCACCACCTCTGATTTGATAATAAGCAAAAATGTAAATAGAACTAAATTTTTAGAAAATTTTTATTAAAAAAAATTCTGATTAAATAAATAAGAATTTCAATAAATACATATTTCAATTTTTGATTTATTAAAGTTGCAATATATTAAAATATATTTAAAAAAGCCCGATTTATATTAAATTTTAAGGGATAGGGTATGAAGAAAATATCAAGAAAAATTATTTGAATGACTACTTTGCAATTCATATAAAGCCAATACAGTAAAAAAAATTTAGAAATATAATTTAAATCACTCCACAAACGTTACAAGACATGTTAAAAAAATGGAGAAAAATTGGGAATTTTTCATTTGCAGTGCAGAATAAAATCGCGTTTTAATCTTCGACATTTTTCATTATAAACTATTTATAAATTTTATTGTTCTTACTTAAGATAAACTTTTTCAAATTTCAATTAATTAATTTTAATAAAATGTAACAAATATAAATTCAACTTTAAATATATTTTAAATTATTGGTAAATTATTTAATGTTAAAATTATAGTTTATTTAATGTTAAAATTATAGTTTATTTAATGTTAAAATTATAGTTTATTTAATGTTAAAATTATAGTTTATTTAATGTTAAAATTATAGTTTATTTAATGTTAAAATTATAGTTTATTTAATGTTAAAATTATAGTTTATTTAATGTTAAAATTAGAGTTTATTTAATGTTAAAATTATAGTTTATTTAATGTTAAAATTAGAGTTTATTTAATATTAAAATTATAGTTTATTTAATGTTAAAATTATAGTTTATTTAATGTTAAAATTATAGTTTATTTAATGTTAAAATTATAGTTTATTTAATGTTAAAATTATAGTTTATTTAATGTTAAAATTATAGTTTATTTAATGTTAAAATTATAGTTTATTTAATGTTAAAATTATAGTTTATTTAATGTTAAAATTATAGTTTATTTAATGTTAAAATTATAGTTTATTTAATGTTAAAATTATAGTTTATTTAATGTTAAAATTATAGTTTATTTAATGTTAAAATTATAGTTTATTCAATGTTAAAATTATAGTTTATTTAATGTTAAAATTATAGTTTATTTAATGTTAAAATTATAGTTTATTTAATGTTAAAATTATAGTTTATTTAATGTTAAAATTATAGTTTATTTAATGTTAAAATTATAGTTTATTTAATGTTAAAATTATAGTTTATTTAATGTTAAAATTATAGTTTATTTAATGTTAAAATTATAGTTTATTTAATGTTAAAATTATAGTTTATTTAATGTTAAAATTATAGTTTATTTAATGTTAAAATTATAGTTTATTTAATGTTAAAATTATAGTTTATTTAATGTTAAAATTATAGTTTATTTAATGTTAAAATTAGAGTTTATTTAATGTTAAAATTAGAGTTTATTTAATGTTAAAATTATAGTTTATTTAATATTAAAATTATAGTTTATTTAATATTAAAATTATAGTTTATTTAATGTTAAAATTATAGTTTATTTAATGTTTAAATTAGAGTTTATTTAATGTTAAAATTATAGTTTATTTAATATTAAAATTATAGTTTATTTAATGTTAAAATTATAGTTTATTTAATTAAAAATGAACTTAAATGAAGATGAACTTTCTATGGTAAGAAAAAAAACGTATGCGGAAAGTAAAAGACGGAGGGGAAAAACTCCATTCAATCAAAACTGCAGCCACAGAACGAAGTCAGGAATCGGCATGTTATCAATTCTTTCGCGTGTTATCATTTCGTAAAAATTGAAAGGAACCATATTTGAGTAATAAATATTAAAGGATTTCCCTTTATGTATGGTTGTGTAAAGCAGGGGTGAGGACTAGTCACATTATTTCGGTCGCACTAACATTTTCAACCACGGGCCTCCACTGCTTCCCTTTCCTACACGGTAGCAATGGTCATCAAGGTTTGGGGTAGATAGGCCGGCGTGCGTCAGTCACGTCGTTACAATAGTTTGACTTTTGACTTCCTAAATTGACAATTAAGTATTTCATCAGTATTGTTAGCCATACACAAAAGGCAAATTCTCGGTAAAGTTCTAAATTATTTTGAAGGGGGCACAGGCAGAGGGGTGTATAGAGAAGGCCTTGGCACAGGCGGAGAAAATGTAACAAAACTAATTATTGAAAATTAAAGCTAAAAGTGTTAAGAATTATACGAAAATAATGTTGATTAGGTAATTATTAAAGCATATTGTTGACTTCAATAATTATACACGTTAATTAATTCAATAATTTTACATGTTAATTACTTAAATAATTATACGTGTTAATTACTTAAATAATTACATGTGTTAATTACTTAAATAATTATTTATGTTAATTACTTAAATAATTATACATGTTATTACTTAATTAAATAATTAATGTCCTAATATTAACGAAAATAAATCCTTTACATTTATTTCGGGAGGGATCCGGGTCACGACCACGTGTACTCCCCCTCCCCTTGAGTACGTCTTTGTACTGTGCCTTTCCCCCCCAACTCACCAATGTATCTTTTTCCTGATTCGCCTATGTCTCCAACAGTGCCGTTACGCAAAAATATTTTGAGGGTGGTTGAAACAAGAAATTTCCCAACTTAACGATTCGAAATTCTTAACTCAACTATTCGAAATTCCCAACTCAACAGTGCTGAAAATTTCCAGTTCCAATTTATCGACATTTTTCATCTTTTTCTTAATATATATTTTAGGTAATATTAAACAGTTCTCTCACAAGCATTGATTTGTTGCACCCATATTCCAATACAGTGTCCATTCTGAGGTCTAATTTAAATCTAATCTTACAAGTTGGTACGATTCCCAACTTTCAGGGTTTCCAGATTATTAGGGAGGTTGGACTCACCCCCCCCCCCGGTGCGACGGGCCTGATCTCCAACCACACAAAACCAAACGACCCGATAGAGTGAAATGCCCCATAATGAAACGAAAAGAATCCAGAGCAAAATACGAAGACGAAGAAGAAACTTTTAATTCTATTCGAAGGCAGAAGTCTTCTTGGCCCAGAATAAATATTAGCGTCGCCAACGATGGCAGCAGCCCGGAGCGAGAAGCACTTTTGCATCTTGTTTGCGAAAGAAGACTGCCTCACTTTCATTCCATTGCTGCCCCCACCCCCCTCCCACCCCTTTTCGAACGAGATGTCCGTTTATCGAACGGCAGAAGTAACGTGGTGATGAATAAATTAGAAACTTTGAGGGAAGGCAGCCACTGCGGTCCCCTGAACCCCGTCTTATGAAACTTGCCGGATTGAAATAGAAATGAAAGCGTGGGCGTTAATTATTCTAACATTAGAGGGCTAATATTAGAATTGCTGGATTTTTTAAGAAATCGAGTATTAGTGACAGAGCCGGATTTAGAGTTAGTACACTGTAAAAAAAAAAGGTATTTAAAAATGAGTGCATGGACGTACTTGTTTTCCTTTGAGTACAATTGCATCGTAAATGAGCGATGGCGTACTCAAATTTTACAAAGCGACCTGACAAACTTAAAATAGTTGTTCAGAAGATAGTTTTACATTTTAATTAATGTTGATTGCTTGAATAGAAACTGAGTTATTTTTTTACTCAATTATATTACTTCCTATTCTTTTGGCACATCTTTTTAACATTTCTTCTGTTCATAACTTCTTCACGTCGCCTTGGTAGCTTAATGAATGGTAACTGCACTAGCAGTACAACGAATAAGGTCTTGGACTGCGGTGCCTGAGGATATGGGTTTGATTCCCGGTAAGTCTTGGTTGTAATTGTTGATATTTATTAAAAGTGATTTATGAAGGCAGCCTATGTAGGCAAGCAGCTGTTCTTTTTTATTCATTTTTGAGTACATGTCTTTTTCAAAAATGAAATTAATGTGTTCGAAACTATGACAAGCATCGAATGTAATCGAAAATAAGTACATTTTACTTATTTTTGAGTACTTTTTTTTAACAGTGTGCATAATAAACAAATTTACAGATTTACAGACAAACAGACGATGGGCCGACAGGTCCAAATAAAACGGTCCTCTCTAACACTCGGTCAATAACTCATCTTTTAACTGATATAAATCTCGTCAATGTTAAAAGCTTTATTTGAGTAGAAGCAATGCTTTCACGAAGTGCCATCGAAACCTGAACATTTCTTTATGATATACAGTATGAGCTAACAAAAACATATTCATCTGTACTTAACGTAAGTGTGTTATAAATTAGGTTAACCAGACGTCCCGGTGTCACCGGGACAGTCTAAGTTTTTGCCCTTGTCCCCGGTCACAAACACCCATTTCCCCTGAAAATCCCTATTGCCGGTGTAAAAAAAAATCCCTACTTACTGCTGGTGCGATTGATTGTCCCAGGGCTCGATTCGGGGTGACAGCCAAACGTATACAGCCTACATATGCTATCTATGAGTTTCAGTACAAAACAAAATTTAACATGCTCAAATAATTTAACACATTTTCCATATTATACATCCTTTTATAATTACCAAAATAGTTTCTCTACCTTGTATTCCTTACATTTAATAAATACGTTGTTTGAATTCCTACGATGAAGAAATGCTATTATATCGAAAATAAAAAATATAATCCTTTTTACATTTCAGTTGAGTTTTGTTTCACTCGAATGCCCATCCATATTTACAATGTTATTCAGAAACATTACCGAAACGGAAACCCAAGTGCCGAGATGTTCGCATTTGTTTGCGTTCATCTCAAAAACAGCCTTTCACAAAGAGACATTTGTAAGTGCTCAAAGGGAACTTTAATACATGAAACTGATATTCTTTTCTTGTAATGTATTCATCAAAAAGTCCATTGGCAAGTGGCAATTGACATTGACCGTCAATATTGAAGCTCTTAATTTTGAAATGGTATCATATTAAAATTTATAATTTTTTTTTTGAAAGATAAAAATCCTCAAATCATTTTACTCCTACGTAAAGTTACATTCAGCTAGTAATCAGAGGATAGCTAGTTCGAACCCGAGCGAAGTACTTGACAAAGAAAAGTAAAAAAGTAGTGATCTGGCGATCGGAGGGTTGCCAGTTTTGCTACACAATTACTAGAAAGTCGTCGAGAACATCCAACAAATTATACTGGCGTCTATACGACCACTGGTAAACGATAAATCTGGCCGGGGTCCAATGTCCAAACACCTATTGAGGTTGCGTTGGGTATCAGTTAACGTGTTGTCCTCGTCATCTAACCATGGTTCAAAAATACGAGGCACCGTTCCCGGATCTTTCCTTCGAGATATGCACCTAACTGTCGTCAATAGCCCACCACTGTGCAGCTCTAGTACGACGTAATTTAACCAAACCAACCTACGTAAAGTACGTTTAGTATGAGAAAACGAAGAAGCAGTGTCATTGTAATATATTTTAACTCATAGACTATAACGTAATATACTTTCATGTGATTTTCAAGTTTTTTTTTTATAGAAATACCCTTTATTTTGCAGAGTACCGTCTTTAAAACAGTTTCCGTATAAAAGGTGCGTGTCGATGGTAACGAAAATGTAAGCCATGGAGAAGCGTTGGTGCAGTTGCATATATTTCACGCTCGTTTGACGGGATCAAATATCATTTTAGAAATAATAAAGAAGATAGAAAGCATACAGCGGTTTGTACGTATCCAAAAATGTGCAATTAACTTGAGTTTGTTCCATGAAACCTTCTTAATAAATATGGCATACCCAATTTATTTGAATATATTGAACGAGGTTCATGTTGGGTTAGGTGTTTATAAATTATTAAACATACAAGGGAATCGGAAAAAAAAATATTCAAACTAGTAAAGAGCTGTAAACACAATCTCACAATTTTAGAGAGCATTTGAACTTTGGTGGGTTGACAGTGAAAGAGAAGACCTGAGAATTATATACTTTGAAAAAATATATTGGAGTTTTCATAAAAAGACAAACAAAGCATATTACATGCTTTAAAAAAAATAATTAAAAAAAAACCAGCAGAAAACCGTGTGTTTTACACTCATGAAGGAGAAACTTCTGTCGTCTTCGTAAAAGTATTATTTTAGAACTCTACAAAATCCCACAGAAAACATGATCTGACACGTCGACATCGACTTAAACTTGTAGTAGACTTGTACGCATGCGCTATTTATCCTCCCGCTTCATGTTGGATTTCCGTATTGAGATCATTCAGATTTACTATAACCTTGCTAAAGAGGTTTCACTTAAATAAAAATATTGAGGAAAAAAAATATTCAAATAACAGATATAAAGATAACCGGTTGCTGATTACGTTAATAATAGCATTGAAATTGCACATTATTCTTCAATTTCTGTTAAAGTTATTTAATATCTCTGCGCAATAATAATAATATTTAGGTAAAGAATAAATGGGAATTTAAATAATTTGTAATACCTTTCTCATTTCTAATCAGCAATAACTAGAAGAAGAATATGCATATTTTTAGTTATCAGGTAGTGTAAATATAGTCAGTCAGAAGTTTTAAAAACTTCTCTAAAAGTTCTCTAATATAAAAAAAAACTACTTTGATATAATTTCTTTTATTGATGAAACGTGACTGTGAATGCAATAACGCTCAGAACTAATACGTAACTAAGACTCTAAATAAAATAACCTTTAAAAAAAAATGAAAAAAAAAATGAATGAAGAAAAATGCCTTTTTTATTCTTAATTTTTAACTGAAAAAATTGAATTATTTAATATATATTTTATACTTATTAAAATTATTTGAAATCGGCTCCAAAATTTAGGTATGATTTTTGTAAATTGGCACCACTTCAAAAAGTTATAAGAAAGTATAAAATTGATAATAATTCAATTTTTTCAACTCGTTCGTGAAATTAATTTATTTTACTTTATAGCGCATTTTTTTTTAAAAGTTGGTTTTTCCTTTTTTTTTTTAAGAAAAAAAGGTTATTTTTTTTTCTTTTTTTAGTTTTTTATTTTACAGGAGGCTTTGCCCTCTGCTAAATTAAAAATTAAATTAAATTAAATTAAATTAAATTAAATTAAATTAAATTAAATTAAATTAAATTAAATTAAATTAAATTAAATTAAATTAAATTAAATTAAATTAAATTAAATTAAATTAAATTAAATTAAATTAAATTAAATTAAATTAAATTAAATTAAATTAAATTAAATTAAATTAAATTAAATTAAATTAAATTAAATTAAATTAAATTAAATTAAATTAAATTAAATTAAATTAAATTAAATTAAATTAAATTAAATTAAATTAAAAATTAAATTAAATTAAATTAAATTAAATTAAACTAAATTAAATAAAAACTAAATGCTATTATTAACATAATGTCCTCCTGCTATTCACCAAGAAATTCAAGTAACAACCTGTGCTCAAATTTTGTCTCAAACAATGTATTTTGTAAAACAATCCCTATCCATGCTAATAAATACTAGGTAAACAAAATGTCATTGTTGTACAACTTATATCAAACAATGAAAACATTTTGAAATTGGAGAAATTGTTTTAAAGAAAAAAGTCCGGGTAATCGATATTTCCGGATATATAACAGCCGGATAACCGATTATTTTGTGCATTTTTTCCCAAAGTAGATTTTTCTTTATTCGACAAAAAAAAGAGAAGAATTTTCGAAATCGGACGATAATTTTTTTCAAACGGTCGAGTTAATTAAGAATTTCGGATAGTTAAATGCCGGATAACTAGATATTTTTTCGTTTGTGTGAAATACAATGTTTGTGAAATCACTATATTGATGCCGCCTCTGTGCAGCAATGTGTCAAATGCATTCTTTTTAAATTTGAGGTTAAGAGCTCATTTGAATAAAAAAATCGTTTCGAATTCTGTCACTTTAGCCTCCCCCCTCCCACTTCCCCATGTCACGTCATGATATATATTTGAAGTAAAAAAAAACAGTTATGAAAACCTCTACTCTGTGTAATTTACCAAATAATCACATTAAAAACATTCTGAGTTCTATAAAAAGTTACTTATCAATGTTTGTGGAAAAAAAAAATCAGCATTTTTTCCACAAAGTTTTTTGATACATCACAGAATTTTTGAGATCCTCTTCTTATATGCCACTCCACAGTCACGCATGATAGACCCTCTCCCCCTGGATGCGTGAAGTTATAAATCGACGGCTTTTTAAAATAGGCATCACAACTGTATAAAACAAAAACAATTAATAGCATCCTGAAACTTTAAGTATTCGAGTTATTAATGGAATAGATACAAAATACCCATTATGCGAGATGAAAACTTAACATAAAATTATAAAAATAAAAATACCAAAACAAAAGAACGTAAAATACACAATTGAAATGAATATTATGAGCTCTTCATGTGAGTTACAAATAGTACAACTCTCAATAGTTGCATTAGAACTCTGTATCCTGACTCAGCTGCATCAAGAGTGTGTCTGCAGAAAAACTAGTTTTACAGAGCAAACAAGTAAAGCTGCTTCAGTGGTTCAGACACAAGGCTCAAATTTGCAGTTCAGTTTTCTGACAGGGAAAGCCACAATAGGAAACGACAATGAATGTGTGTGGGGAAGGGGACGTTCATGTCATCATTATCGCACGTTAATGCTAGTATTATTTAATTTCTATTGTACTTCAAGTTTTAATGCTTATTACTATTTAATTATTCTTAATAGCTTTTTTTATTAAAGCTTGCTTTACAGAAAATTTTATGTAAATGATTTCTTTTCATTCGTACATTCCAATAATATCGGGGTTATGGAATACAACTAACATGAATGGATATTTCAAGCGTGGATTCCAAATGCAAAATTAAAATGTATGGGATCATCATGGCCATGTTACAGTTTGCAATGGTGTCTAAATAATCGTTTTTGTTTACCTGATGTTTAACAATTTGTTATCTGATGTTTAACAACTTTATTTCTATATTAAATAGTAGTAATTTATGTAATCACACTCGCAAATGATTTGTTATGTGTTTTATTTTGGACTATTTATGTAATGTCTTATGACGCAATCGTTCGAAAAATATTTTTTTCTAAAAGAGCAGACGACTTTATTTCAAATCCATTTTATTTCCTTAAATAGAGTACTTACAATTTGGCTGTCAATAACTAAGATGCAAGTTTTGTCAGTCTTAGAACAATTAGATAGTAGTTTTATAAATGAGTTTTGAAAATAATTATTAAAATATATTTCGGCATATACTTAACATGTTCGTGCTTTAAAAAAAATCTATATATTTCGTTTTATATGAAGAAAGAAGTTTCGACACTTGAAAAAAAAAAGAAAAAAAAGTGTTTGAATTCTGATTAATTTACATTCGTTCTAGACTTGATTTCAAAAGTACTTTTAGAATGGTAATATAATTTCTCAATCCAAGTAGACAAATTACTTTCTACAGATTACTATGGAGAAACAGCTAAAATAAATAACGTTTATTATTAATTAAATTTCTTTTGTCCATAAACATTTAATAAAATTTTGTATTTCTTCAATTCCATATGCAAATCAAAACCTCATCAGAGTATTTAGCAACATGTTCGCACCGCCCAAGTTATTCCATTGCAAATACCCGCCATTTTGATGGATGTTACAATTAGTGTTGAATGTATTTTTAGATAAATTTATATGTATTATTTTATCTTAAAATGTAGACAGAAAAACAGAAAAGTTAGAATTGAAGGTATAACAGTCACCATTTTGGGGAAATTGTATGGGTGTATTAAATATATTCCAACAGTGTAGCGGTAGCTTACTGGTTTGACATTCGGAGGGTCTGTATTCGAATCCATGTAAGACAAGGACATACAGTGTCACGTAACTAGACCAAAAGCTTTACATAAATAAAAGCTATCATGAATTTTTTTAACCATTTGTAAAATAAGACCCTCTGATGGAGCTCGACGACTTAAGTCGACTATGGATTTCCAGTTTTTATTAACAATACACATAAATTTTTAATATATAAAGATCACTATTTTACGGAGAAAATAACTTTATAATTTTGACATTTTACTAAACTGTTAAAGGATAATGGAACAATGCAATCAATGAGGAAAGATACTGTCTATTGCAAAATGTTTATAATTTATATATATTGTGACACATATTTATTTGAACCTTTTTGCTTCTGGTGTCTCACACTAAAATCACCTATTTACAAATTTGCAGGATGAGACCCAGGGATTTCCATGGTAATCACAAGCGTGAATAGGAAGCGTTGAGCGCAATCTATAGGCGCATAGTTAAAATTTAAAGTTAATTTGTTTTTATCAGTGAAAAATTCAAGAGTCATTATTACAGAGAATTACGCAAGGGAATCTATTTTTTTTTTTGCTATTAGAATTTTTCCTAAAATTTGTCATTATTTAAATTTTTTTTTAAAGCCTTAATTAAGCATGACGGGAAGTGAAAATTCTTTGCTTAAAAGTTGTTGTATGGATCTTTTATGACGCTCCAATAATTTTTAAAATGAGCGATTCAAACTTTCGAGCATGAATGGACTGTAGTAGAGCGAATATGACGTCACAATCGTGAAACCAACCTCTCAGACAGAATGGCCTCAGACACGCATAGGCGTAGGAAGTAGGGGGACTGGGGGTGCTTGAGTTCCACAGGAATTATTTTGAACGAGCTCAGCCCCCCCCCCCTAACATTTTACTATTTTATGCCCTTTTTGACCAAAACATATTTTATAAACCAATCGTTTCATATGATTGTATTTAAAAGTTGAATATTTTTTTTTTACATATTAGAGTAAAAAGATTAGCATTTTTAAATTTCGACTATTTTTTTAGAAACATTAAAAAGTTGTTTGGTAACAAATGATTAAATAAGATTTTGTTGCAGAGTGATTATTTCCTTAGAAATTAAATGATCAAATTTATACTTTTTTTTCTAAACAGATTATGTAGTTGAAATTTACTATTTAGAAAATAATTTTTTTTAAAGAAAATTAAATTAAAAAAAATCCTTCTAACAACAACTAATCTAAAAATCGTTACATTTATAAATTCGCATTTTTCATGGTTACTTTATGTTGTAAAGGTGTCTAAGCAAAAACGAATACACGTTAATTAATTTTTTTGAAAGATCAACAACCGTACTATTTTAACAAAAAAAAACATTTTTTTTATGCAAATTTTGTTTTCAGCCCCCGCTGAAAATAACAAGTTCCTACGCCATTGCAGACACGTGACTTCTTTTCAAAATTATGAATTAAAAAATACTCGCGATTGGTTGAAGAATTGGGAAACAACAGTGAAAAATTATGAATGGAATGACGTAATTAACACGTGTCTGAGGCCATACATGTTGGCCTCACTTTGATGTTAGCGAGATTATAACATTATGTTTTTCTATTATGAAGGATCCATGCTCGAAGATCCAAACATTCTGTAAAAATTAGGTATCATATTTAGATATAGAAAACACAATTTAAAAGGAAAAAAAAATATTACGACAAAAAAAATTTAGATTTAAACGGCTAACATATTTTTATAAATATTTTTTTAAATATTTATTCTGCATTACGAATTAAAAAAAAATACTTGAGTAAGACTTACATAATTTTTTTTTTACCAATCAAAGTGCCATTTTTAGGTATAAAAATATTTAAGTGTTCACCCCTGACTACCATGTGTGAAAAGAGTAAATGCAATCCAAATACAGGGATCGAGGTTCTTTCTTCATTTCAAATTGAAACGATAAATCACGTCTCGCAACACAAACCATATATAATGTAACTCATAGGATGAGGAAGAAATTTTTCTAACTTTAGAAAATGATGTATTGTTGTATTTTTGAAATTAACACGCGCACACAAAGTCTACTTTTCGATAGTCGCTTTTGTAAAAGCATTCCAGAAAATACATAAGAATTGCTTTTGTAAAAGTAGTAACCAAAGCTTGTGTTATATATACTGTACTATTTTACATTTTTCACGTGATGAATTGAAGGAAACTTGTATTCGAAATACCTAACTCAACTGCTGTTTTTGTTACTTTTTAAAGTAGTTATATCCTAGCTAAATTCGTTTATAGTAAAACATACGGTAAAGAAGTGTTTGTATATATTTTTTTCTTAAATTTTGTAAAGGATAATGTTTATTAAAATATAAATGCAACATTAAAATATGTAATATAATTACATAAAATCAATACATGTTTCAGGAGATACATCTCCCTTCATCGGCAGGAATTAATTTGGTAATATTCATTCGATTATCAATGAGAGGCCTCCGTAGCCGAGCTGTTAAAGGCGTCAGCTGGTTATCCGACGATTCCTGGTTCGATCGTAGGCGATGGACTTGACAAAGAAATAGTGATAAGACAAGATGTAGTGATCGGAGGGTTGAAAGCTTCGCTACAAAATACTAGAAAAGTCGTCCAGAACATCCGCAAAAATTAACGGCGTGTATACGGGACTGGTGCACGATAAATCTGATCGGGGTCCAAAGTCCCGACGTCTATTGAAGGCGTTGGGTGCCAGTTCAGGTGTTTCCTCGTCATCTGACCATGGTTCTAATATAACGAGGTGCATGTATGAATGTGTATGTGTTCCCGGGTCTTTCCTTCGAGATAGACCATGAACCGTCGCCAATAGCCCACTGTGCAGCTCTAGTGCGACTTTAATTAACCAAACCGCTATTTCCCGCTTGTTGCCACACAATAGTGAACTCCAACCGATTTAAATTGTTTTTGTTCTTTGGCAACACTTTCAATTCTGGGTCTATTTCAATTTTATTGTGCACGCAGACTTTTTCATCCCAATGTAACATACAATGAGTACGAGTTGCATATAACAGTCAAAGTGTTAAACATGTATGAATTGTACTCATATTTGTGTACATGTCTTTTTCAAAAATGAAACTTATATATTTGGAGCCATGATAGGCATCGAATGTATTCAAAAATGAGTACATTTTACTTTTTTTTGAATATATGTTTTTAACAGTGTACAGACGGTTTTGTTTATACTTGATATAGCAATGTTATTTTATATTAATTTTAAAATAAAATTCGAGTATAAATTGCGCAAGTGTGTATGGATTACACAGATTTTTGACTTGAAATGTCTTTCATTTTTGTCAATAGGGGTTGCTTGCTAAAATTGCATGTAACGAACACATGTAATACAAATATCGATTATATCTTTGCAATCGTACTATCCACACGCTTTACTTTGATATCGCTGTGTAGTAGAAATAACCCATTAATCCGCATGTTCACATGCGCAGATGGCGCCGTTGTCTCGCCATGCATGACGCAATCGAAACTAAGGCGTAGCTCAGCAGTACGTTTGTCGATTTGAGCGGTAGTGGTTGCGTTTGAGAGTGCTCAATAATTGAAAGTATTTTGATAGTGCAGTTGTTGCATACGGTTTTGTTTATAACTGAAATTAGCAATGTTATTTTATATTCCGTTAAAAATGAAATAAGTGAATTTAGGTAGAAATCGCTTAAGTTTTTATGTAATATATAAGTAATTCACCGCTTATACAAATTAAAAGCCATATTTTCGTATTGATGTTGTAGTTTAATGGTACACAGTTAAAATGGTTGTTGCTTTGGAAGTAAAAATCCACAGATCTCTTGCTTACAGTTGGGTTTTGATGAAGGACAATAAGAATTACATGATGTTATTGTCTGAAGACCGTAAATTTTCATTTGTAATTTTTTTATCAATCATTTTCTATTATTCTAAATTCAAATAATAATGCATTATGTTATATTAGTGTCACCCATTATTCCTTCATACATTTAAATAATAAATAAAAAATGAAAATTGTAAAAATCCTCAAAATAATCTAGAAAATGATATAAAAAACTTTAGGTCATAAAACGTTACAAAAACTAAAGTTTTTGATTTTGTAAAATAATTTTAGTTCATTATAAAAAAAAATTAGTAGTCGGTCTTCGCGATAAATAAAAAAAAAGTCGATTTACGATGCAGGTGGTAATGTCAACCTAAAACAAAAATTTCCATTTTTTTCTCATTTCTTTTCAATTAGTCATAACTCTTATAATTATTAAGTTACGAGAATCGATTATTTTATTTAAAGCGATGAAAACTAAAGCACATTTTTACAAGTCGTATTTTACTCAGAAGACCGAAATCAACGCTAATTTAAAAATGAAGTTTATAAACATTTAGTAACATTTAATGATATTCCTTTGAGTATTTTGAAAATTTGCATTTTATAAATATTTCAAATGCATATAAAAAACACACATTATCATTTTTTTGTGACACTCAAAGCCCATTAGATTTGATATTTCGTACATTTATTATACCTCCCACTGGCAAAAACCGCTTTGCACTCGCCAATCCCAACTGATTTGTACGAGTTACAAATAGCCCACCCTTAAAGATGATTTTCAACCCGATCTCTGACTTGATTTTCGTGGGCGGAAAAATAGCTTAAGGGGGGCAAACTCCGCCCACCGATGACGTAACGACATCCAAGCACGAATCAAACGCTCGCATTGAGCAAAGCGACAAGTCCAAACTTTTTTTTGGTGCTATTATTTTCGTTCTCTTTTGTCCCTTTCGAGTGCGGTTCTAACGAGTAAGTTTTCTCAGGGCCTGTATAAAAGGGGGGCGACTTTATTGAGGCGTTCGCATTGATTCGAAAAAGATTTTGGTCGCACTGTTGCAGTTTCACGCGAGGTAAACGAAAGGAAGTTCCGACGCTCTTCGGTTTTTATCGTTCTATTTCTTCTTCTGTCTGCCAAAAGTTCGTCGCGTCGTAGCTCAATTTATTCCAGGTAAACCATTTATTTAATTAAATATCTTATTAATTTTATTTTTAATGAGATTGATGCCATTTTTTTCAAAATATATTAATTATGCATTATAGTTAATTCGAAAAATAAGTTGGCGCACGGTTAAACGTCTGTATATTATTGTACATAATAGTCACAAAATGTTGGGCGTTAGTCATTGTTCGTCTATTTAATTCCACTTACCGAACCATTTTTTTTGCTATATATTAATTACCTTGTTTGTTACTACTAAATCAATGATACGTGTTTAAAATATAAGAGAAGTAGTTCGGAAAAATAACGTTTTTTTTGTGCCAATACATAGCCTACAATGTGAGTAATGCAGTTTGAAATTATAAAAATAATAGAAAATGTAACTAGTTTCTGAATATTTAAAGTTTTAAGCAGAGAGATTGTCTCTCTTAGCGGAGAAACCTGTTAAAATTTTACTATCATGGACTAAAGGCACTTTAGTGGCAAACTTCTAATTTCTTTTTATATTTTGATTGAATGTGGGTATCATTTAGACAGCAGAGTTTGTACTTTAACTCTTCTTATTTGTTTAATAGAAGTGACGAATGTATGTTTGAAAGTTCACTATAGAGCTTAAACCTTGAAATACTAATGTACGGTGTTGTGTGATGATTTATTTGTATTTATGGACGCATTTATAAGTTATTAAGGGGTGTAGGTAAGAGAGACACATTTAACTTTTTTCTTTAATTTTGAAGATTGCATTATAATTTTTTTCTGCATATGTGTGCAAAGAATATATATTAACGTAATCACATGGTCAAACAAATAAAAAATATATAATTTTATTTTTAAAAATAAAAAATTACAAAAAGTAACCTTTCTTTATTTTTTATATAAGTCAAGAAAATATTTTTTGAAAACTATATTTTTGCCTTTTTATAATCAGAAGAATATGTTTGACAAGCTGTATTTACTTTGTTACTTGCAAAATAATTTTTGAAAAGAAATATTTGAAAAAAAACTTTCTAATTTCACAGGTCAAACTATTTTTAAAAAATATTAAAAAACATATAAACTATATATTACTAATTCCTAAAGAATAATTAAAGTAATATGGTCGAAAATACACTGTAGCAAATTTGGAGCTTTTTCTTCAAACATATATGAACTTATATCAATTTAAAATTTAGCAAAAAGTCATCACTGAGAAAAATTAGTTAAAAGTACGTATTTTGGCAATTTTGTACCACAGCTTATTATTGATTCGAAAAAATAATTAGTTGTACTGAACGCAGAAATATAATTTTGGTGTCGCTCGATTAAAAATAAAATGAACTATTTTTTAAAGCAACAAAATACATGTATTTATGGATATTTTTGTTGATTACGTGTTTGTTGATTTGATTAATTTGATGATATCGTTTTTTGATTTAAACACAGATATAATGAACAATATTTTGAAAAAAATGCTTTTTAAACTTTTTAAAATCGATTATTTATAAAACAAAATTATCGACTGCAAAAGATTTTTTTTAATTTAATTAAATAATAAATATTGTTTTATTTATCTATGTGACTTGGAACAAGAAGCATCAACGTTTAATGTTAAATCAATGCAGCATTGTTCCTTTTTGTTTCAAGCCACAGACTAAAAACTGATGATTTGTATTATAATTTCAATAAAATTAATAATGTTATCTAATTGCCTATTTAAGATTTGACATAACATTTACTTGTGATAAATTTAAGTAATCTTTTAGTTAAGTTACATTGGTGTTTCATTATGTTTTGTATTTTTTACTAGAATAGAGCAAGACTCGTTTTTTTTAATTACTTCAGACTTTTAATGAATTTAATAAAATATGTGTATAAAATGTTTATAGAATAATTTTAATATTTAAAAACAACGTTTTCTAACCATCATTGAAGGAAAGTGTTCTAAATTTATATATTTAATATAATTTCAATATAATTTTTGTACATGTTTCAAGTTTTGTGAAATTCTATTCATATAAAACGTAATCGTAGTGTGATTTCTATGAATAATACATAATTAACACAATTTCTAGGAAGGTTCTTTTTGTAATCGGCATTGAATAATTTTCACACAAAAATATTATTTCTAACTATTTTTAACAATGCAAAAAAAGCGTGCTATTTTTAATAAATAAATATATCATTTTTCTATTGTTATTATGTTGTAGATTAAGGCTTTTCCGGCTTTCGCTTTATTATATAAACTTTGTGTTAGAATAAATACATATCAAAACTCCCGGAAGGTTATTTATGGAAAGTTTAATTTAAACTAAACTGATAAAACTAAATCTTAAGTTACAGAAATGTAAAACAACTCTTTGGAATAATAATAAATGTTATGTAACACTGGAAAGGAACACTGATAAAAAGAGATAATCAAAAATAAGTAAAATGTACTTAATTTTGAGTACATTTGATGCTTATAATGGCTCCGGTTACCTAAGTTTCAAATGTAAAAAAGACATGTACTCAAAATTAGTGCAAATGAATAAAAAGAACAGATATATGCCTAAATAGACTGTTCTGAAAAAAATCACTTTCAATAAATACCAACAATTATAACCAAGGCTTACCAGGAATCGAACCCAGATCTTTAGGCGATTGCCTTATTCGTTAAACTACTAAGGTGACTTGAAGAAGATACAAACAGAAGAAATGTTAAAAAGGTATGCTAAAAGAATGGGAAGTAAGATAATTGAATTATAATAACTCAGTTTCTATTTAAGCTATCGACATCAAATAGTGTGGAAAACCATCTTTTTAACAACTATTTTAAGTTTGCCAAATCGCTTTGTTAAGATGGATTGAACAGCAGCTGAGATTAGCAATATTAAATCACACTGCTCATTTTTACGAAAGTACGGTTGCTTAAATATGAGTATTTCGTCGTTCATTTACGATGCAAATGTACTCAAAGAAAAACGAGTACTATCAGGTATTCATTTTGAAGTACCTTTTTTACTGTGATTGCACAAAAATAAAGTTGAATTTTTATTAAGTTAAAATTCATTGTATTTATATTGATAGAAAACCATTAGCAGCCATTTTTGCTTGCACCTCTTTGTTTATGAGATAATGTTTTAAAATAAACAATAAATCCGAAAATCAAATATTTTTATTCCCTCTAACGTTCCGTTTTGACTTAGAAGCAAACATACCATACCTGCATGTTATATTCTCTTAACCTGTTAAACTTGAAAGAGTGTTTGGTACCAGTTATTTTCAATATTTCTCAAAAACCGAAACTTAAAATAATAGAAACACGTTTCTTGAAATTGAAACCTAGTCCTTTTACATTTCCATGCGAGTAAACTTTTCTCAAAAATAAGAACACATATTTGCAATAGGCAATTTTGTATAGTGTTCGGTAACAATTCAGGCATTCATAATATTGGAAAAAAGTTAAAATTCTTATATCGAAGCAAGGTGTTCTTTATGTAAAGTAAATATGTCTTTCTTTTTTAAAAGGTAAACATAATATGACGTAAAGATTTAATGACCTAAGGCTCAAAGCATATTTCTTTCAAATATTATATGAAATTTGAAGACACTGAAAGTGAAGTGTTTCAGAATGAATATTGCTTTGAGTGTTAAGAAAACTAAAAAGAAAAAGTGTGTGATATTATTTTCTTGCGCTTCTATCTGCAACCATATAAAAAAAAATAAAGGCATTGAAATTTTTTATAAATCTGACTATTTTTTTTATTCTTTGCAGAAATCTCTGCTGATTTAACTATTACACTGTAGAAAAAAGGTACTTAAAATTGAGCACCTTAATTTACTCGCTTTTCTTTGAGTAGAATTGCATCTTAAACGAGCGATGGCATACTCAAATTTAAGCAACCGTACTTTCTCAAAAATGAGCAATGTGTTTTAATATTGCTAATCTCAGGTTCTGTTCATTCCATCTTGACAAAGCTACCTGGCAAACTTAAAATAGTTGTTTCGAAGATGATTTTCCCCATTATTTGATGTCGATTGCTTCAATGGAAACTGAGTTGAACAATTCAATTATCTTACTTTCCATTCTTTTGGCACACCTTTTTAACATTTATTCTGTCTAAAATTTCTTCGAGCCGCCCTGGTAGTTTAACGCATAAAGTACCGGGCTGCGGTGCATGATGACCTGGGTTCGATTCCCGGCAAGTCTTGGATGTAATTGTCGATATTTATTGAAAAGGATTTATGAAGGCAGACTATGTAGGCTAGCATGTACCCACTGTACTCGTTTTTGAGTATATGCTTTTTTTTTAAATTAAAAGTTATGTATTCCGAGCAATGATAGACATCGAATGTACTTAAAAATGAGTACATTTTACTTATATTATTTTACCTATTTTTAACAGTGTATTTTTGAGAACTAAACTAATCGTCTGAAAATAAAAATGCTGATCATGCAATAACTATGACGGCTTTCAGTTAATATTAAATAAACAAAATATCAAACATCTTTTAAGTTATTACCTTATTTATATTGGAGAAAACAGAAAGTTATAAACAACGTAAACTTTGTGAAAAATATTTACAATAATAAATGAAGTATTTGAGGAATTACTCATATTTAAAGTAACACAATATTATTTATTAAAAATTATTATAATGATATTTTGTCAATTTTAAATTTTGGAAATTTTGATAATGAATAATTTATGAATACTAAAACAAACTGATAAATTCAGTAACCTTGGAAAACTAAAAATTATTTTTGTTTATTTTTAATAATAACTAACTCAAACGAATATATATATATATATATATATATATATATACGTAAATAAAAAATATATAATTTTGTATTTATTTACGAAAATGTTTTGTTGATTTGGCAATATTTTTATTTTTTTGGCCACATATTGGCGTATATTGGCGATATTTCCTCATAAGCCAATCAGAATTCCTCGTTTATCTATCATCTACCCTCACGGCTAACTATGTACGATACGTTACGTTGTTACAATGGTTAAATATTCCATTTTTACAGTATTGCATTATTATAAATAGGTTTCATTAAGAGGTCAACGGGGTTCAGCGAGTTAATGGGAAGGAAAGGGCGGCGGAATTCGAAATTTCATGTAGACATTCATCTTTCCCTTGCCGCCAAGGTCAAGTGGGTAAAATACTTTATAACAATTAAAATATTATCAAACAAAAATATTATTTATATAGTTATCTCTAGTGCCATTCCATAGTACCCTGCACTACTTTTTGTCCTCATTTTTCTTTATGTTAATAGTTAATTAACGTAAAAGAAACCTACTTTTTAGTGGGTTTAGTTAGTTTTCAGTTTAGTTAATTTTTAAAAAGCTGAGTTTATTTGATGTTGATTAACATATAATAAAATAACAACAAAATGTTGAAGAGGGGACAAAACATGGACAAATAAAGTGGAATGGTCCTCATATAAATATTGGTATATATTTAGTTTTAACGTCTAAAATAAGAATATTTTAATGGCTTTACTTGAAACGGAAGCATTCGTGTTTGCTTCATAACATTTATTAAAAAACGACTTCAAACGACAACATCACAATACTTTTTCACAAATATTTATACTACAATTGCTACCATTTATAAATTCTCTTTAAATGGTATGCTGTCATTTAAAGAGTAATATATTTTTAATGAAAACAGTTGTCCAATAAATCTTAAAAAATTAAATAAGTAAATTATTTCATAAACTTTAAGTTTAAATATGTTTGAAGCAACTATAAATATTAATTTAATAAACATGTTATAGAAATTTATAAAGAATCAGCCATAATAACTTTCTCATAGATAAAAAGACATTTAACCAAACGCTATTCTTACTTAAAATAGTAAATTTAACTTCTCGTTAAATAACTTAAGATGCGAAATGATTGACATACATCCGTAAAATGTTAAAACTGTTCTGTTACTTGCACAATCCTAAAACAAATTTCGATTAAAGGCTTCTTGAATTACATCAGACACAAAGTCAAATGACATTGAAAACCAAACTTTTAGATGTTTAATAAACATCTTGTACAACGTTTTATTCATTATATTGTATAAATGGGAAAGTGGGTGCCTGGAAAGAAAATTTCACAAACATTCCAAATGGTAAATAAATGTTGTACCCTGGGGTTAAAACTAACATTTAAACGTGAAAACGTTGCTACAAAGATGCCACTTAATTGCGTTTATAAGACATCGATATATATTTCAAATTTTCTTAATTTTCTAGACTGATTTGTTTTAAACTGGCTCTGCTTTCGTTAGAGAAATGTCTGTTGTTGAAGTACATAAGTTTAAAAAATGCTTAAGATTTAACAATGGAATTCGGTTATTAGTCTTCTCACGGGCCGCAATCTAATATGAACGCTATGGTAGCTCATCGTCATATTGGGAGAACTCACTAAGATTTATTGGCTGTTTGTCCCTAACGGTCACTAACTGTTACTTACTAACTTTTAAGCACTAACTGTTAATCACTAACAGCCACTAACTATTAGTCACAAACTATTAAGCACTAACTGTTAGTCATTAACTGTTAAGCACTAACAGTTAGTGCTTAACCGTTAGTACTAACTGCTAATTACTAACCGTTAGTCACTAACTGTTAGTCAATACATGTTAATCACTAACTGTTAATAGCTAACTACTACTACTGTTACTACTACTGTTACTACACTACTGTTAATAGATAGTCTCAAACTGTTAGTCGCTATATATTTATCCATAACCGTTAGTCACTAACTGTTAGTCATTAAGTATTAGTCGTTATCTATTAGTTACAAATTGTTAGTCTCAAACTGTTATTCGTTAAGTATTAGTCACTATCTATTAGTTACAAAATGTTAGTCTCAAACTGTTAGTCGCTAAATATTAATCCATAACCGTTAGTCACTAACTGTTAGTCATTAAGTATTAGTCGTTATCTATTAGTTACAAATTGTTAGTCTTAAACTGTTATTCTTTAAGTATTAGTTGTTATCTATTAGTTACAAATTGTTAGTCTCAAACTGTTATTCGTTAACTGTTAGTCACTAACAGTCACTAACTAATAAAATATCGGAGTAAGAAAATTCCCCACTGCAATGCATGGTTTGGTTCGTGATTTTTGGTATCCTTTTGTTCGTCTTGAAAAGCTCTTTCAAGGCGAAGCTTGAACTTCTGTTAGAAAATTTGTCTTCATAGTGAAATCTCCTAATAATAGTCATTCCACATAATTTTTACTCAAATGGTTTAAACTGCCAAATGGAATTGTAGAAGTTCTCCTTCTCTTTAATTTAACCACACACTCATCCCGACCCTATTTTCTTACTTTAATTACTCAATATAGTAAAAAAGCACGCATCTGCTTCAGCAACAACATTACAAGTTTCAACAACTTGTTCATTAGCGGTAACTTGTATCTGTTGAATACCTTTATCAATTTTTTTTGCATTCAGATATTTATATGTTTCAACGGGAATACTAACGCAAAAGCTAACATTCGGAGATGTATACGAAAACGGAAAAAATATTACTTATATAATAATTTTCGATTTCTTTAAACAACGAACTTGGAAACAATATTTTCTAGAAGGGTTTGTACACGTTTCAAATACAATGAAGGTGATTTGAACGTTGAAGAACCGGCTTAAGGAACAACGTGTTTTATATGAAAGGACATAGTGTTAAGACAATTTGATTTTGAAATATGACTCGAAATTGCTCATTTGATATATTTAAGCTATTTTGAATCGAATCTGAACAATAGACCAGTTGTTTTGAGTTCGAGAGGAAAAAAAGGGAAAGAATAAATGAAGAAAGTGAACCGACAGGGGAATATTTTTGTAAACGTATGTGACACCGCGGGTAACAACTAGAATTAAATTACTGCCAAAAATATTTATTTAGGGAAAAAGTTATTTTTTCAAAATTTTAAATCGTTTACTATTTCAATTTTAAAAGATATTTTGCCAAATAAAAGAGATATATGCTTCACAACAATTACACTTAAATAAAAATTACTTTAAGTAAATTAAAAGATGAAATAATAAAATAATCTTTCTAAAAAAAAAGGAAAACCGACTTTAACGAAAATGCGCTAAAAAGTAAAAAATAATTATTAATTTTACGATTGAGTTGCAAAAATTGAATTATTGAATATCAAATTTATACTTAGTACAACTTTTGGAAATCGGCGGCAAAATGTAGGTATGATTTTTGCAAATTGGCATCAACTTCAAAAAGTTGTACTAAGTATAAATTTGATATTCAATAATTCAATTTTTTCAACTTATCGTAAAATTAAAAATTATTTTTTACTTTTTAGCGCATTTTCCTTAAAGTCGATTTTTTTTTTTAGAAAGATTATTTTATTTTTCCCTTTTTAGTTTTTAATTTAGCAGAGGGCTTCGCCCCCTATTATTATTCCTAAAGAAATTCAAGTAGCAACTTGTGCGCAACAATGTATTTGTAAAACAACCCCTATCAATGGCAATAAATTCTGGTTAAACGAAATGTCATTGTTGTACAACTTCTGTTAAACAATGATAATATGAAATCGGATAAATTGTTTAAAAAAAACTCCGGTTAATCGACTTTTCCGGATATATAACAGCCGGGATAACCGATTATTTTTTGCTGATTTTGCCTAAGGGGATTTTTCTCTATCCAACAAAAAAAGAATTTTTGAAATAGGACAAAATTTTTTTCAAACTGTCCGGTTAATTTAGAATTCTGGATAGTTAAATACCGGATAACCAGATACTTTTTTCAAATTCCTCCCAAGTGAAACATCCCCTATCCAACAAAAAAAAATTGTGCAAATATATGAAGTATAACAGAAATCCCACGCGAACATACATAAAAAAATACATAATGATCGAATTGATAACCTCCCGATTTGGCGCGCGTTGGTGGTTTTAATTTAAAGTTTCTGGCGGTTAGATTTTGGTATTTTGGTTGGCGCGCTGTTCAATCGGTTAAAAATTAAACCTATTGATCATTAATGTTTTAATTTTTATTTAAAAATCACTTGTAATGTAATAATCATATAAGTTCTTCCTCAAAATAATGTTATTTCATTAAAAAAAGACAATTCTCGTCAAATATTCCCTTTTAATATATATATTTCTTTTCTTTATTATTTTCAATTTCAATTTAAAGTATTCGTGACATTTTCTTAAATAAAAAACGTTTGAAATGAAAATGCTTCCATTTAAATTGTTTTTCTAGGTAAATGTTATATCGCGATATCAATATAAAAGTGACAATGTTCTCAATTTTGCTGGAAGACTTGAAGGTTGAATATTTACGTTTATATTGTTTGTAGTGACACTTTTGATTCTTTCGTATTTTATAAGTGTGCAATTTTTTTTGTGTAAGCATAAGCATATTTTTAAAATTCGTTGTTTTTGCATTATTTGACGCTCTTTAAATTTAAATTTTGTCAGACAAAAACTCACACTTATAAGTTTGACATATAGTGGAAATTTTTATTGAAAGTGTTTTTGAGATGCTTGGTTCAGTGAGAATTTCTTGTCAATTCGAATATAATTTCTAAATATGATTTTTTAAGCGTTATGGAAAATTCTCTGGAGCATTTTTATGCAATTTATTTAAAAATATAAAATTCAGCAGAAAAGTTTATAGCGCTATAAAAGAACAGACAATGTATTTAAATTTTTTTTATAAATATATATTTTTTTATCCATATTAATTTAAATCACATTAAAAAACTTTTTTAAATATTGCATTTAAGTGTAATAGTTATTTTATTAGTTAAAGTATTCTGAGTGTTTCTCGATTTCCACGGAAGTTTTTGATTTTAACAAAATTATAAAATATTTAAAATCGTCATAGTTATAATAATATTTTGATGGAGAAAATATGCATTTTAAATTACTTAAAAAATGCGTACTATAATTTAAAGTCTGGTGCAATAAAAATGTAATCGTTTGAAAAAATATCCTAAAATTAATTCATGAACTTTATTATTACACGCGATGACAAAAAAACATTAAACACTTATGTGCCTTCTTAATAAAATAAATAAAATTAATAATAATTAAATCGTTTATTTAATAAACCCGCTAATTGTATTTTTTTTTCAAATTTTCAGGAACAAAAGAACCTTATATCTTCTTGTAGCCTATAATTAAATTATAATATGAATTCCTTACTTTAAAAAAATTAATAATGCAATTTGTGGGTTTCTGAAATAAAATATGTTTTTAAAGTTAATTTTGCAGTTGACAAAATTGTGCAAAAAAATATTTGTTTTCCATATGAGAGGTTCTGATTCCGTAAAAAACAATAATTCAGTAACAAGCAACAGACGATTTAATTTTGCATTCACGCTATGGCCGTACCGTGATAACTAATGTCACTTGTCGGGTTTCAGCACTAAACGCAATATTCCCTGAAATAATTACCCATAAAACTAAATGGTAGTTGACAGGACTGTGAACTAAATTATGTGTTTACCGTATAAAATTCTAATTTCCTAAAAAAAAATCGAAAGAAATGTCAGTTGACGCGTTTCTAAAATCTCTGAAATTCTATACACTTTATACGTATCTAATTACTTTTAAATTCATCCAACACGTGAATAAGTACCCAAAACTTATATTTTGGTATAATTTTGAGACAAACATGAAAATTATTCAAAGCTTTTCATTTTATTTTAGATACAAAAAACTTTTTTGTTCGTGAAAACTTTTCAATATTGATAGCCATTTGTATTGTTAGCGAAACATTGTTAGGTATAAAATGACCACAGAGAAAGTATCGATAAAATTTTACGTACATTTAAATGAACGGCTTGCTTAAACCACTGTTCTAGCATAATATAACTAACTATAAGCACTGGAACAAGGACTAAGCGTTATCGGTCATTTTACTCCTTTTTGAGCGAAGGTAGAAAAAATAGTCCTTTCGCATAGGTTAGCGTATATTAAAATACTCATTTCTGGCTTTCTAAAATACATTAAATGTTACACTTTAATGTTTTTCCATAGTTATTTCCTCACGTACAAGAAAAATAAGACAAAAATCACCGAAAAAAAACCAGTTCTAAACATTTCTGTGACGTCACGTGAGACGTCATAGTCAAGGACGAATGTTTTTTCAACCTTTCTTCCAAATTGTACATGCATCCGCGCTGCACGGTAAATTGCACGGTTGTTCAATGGGAATTCTAGCTTCAGTGCTTATAGTTATATTATATTCTAGCTGAGGGTCTTAAACTCCCGCGGATCTATAAATATCTATCCAAAAAAAATAAACATTCAAAAGTATTCTAAAATAAAACACAAAGTGTTTCAAAATACTAGGCGTTCGTTCAATTAACAACCGATGGTCTTAACCTACCCCTAGCATGTTTCCTTTACATTTTTTTTCTAAATTAAAGTTTGCCTTATCGCAGGGAAAAAAAATACCTCCCTCTGATCCGATAAAAATATATTTTTTCTCCATCCAGTTTCTTTTTTAGTCCTTCCAATTAAAGAAACTTCAAAGGGAAGGTCTCGAACTATTTCGTGTTTTAACTAAAAACATTTTAAGAGCTCCGGCTCTGTCGCCTCCTCTTTAGATTCCAATCGGACTTCTATTTTTCGATTTCTTTGAGATCGTTTTGTTTCTCATTGATTGAGATGTTTTAAAATTTGATTTCGGAGATCACAAAGGGATTTCTTAAATATTCTCACATTTTGCTACAAGAGTACTGGGTGTTTCTATAATTCGAGAAACAATGAAAAAGAAAGTGCTACATTTATGTTGCTATTTTTATGTACGTCTATTGTTATAAAATTCAATAAAATGAGTGTAAATTAATAAAATTTTAAATTTTTGTTCCGAGGGGATGTTTTCGATGAAACACACCCACTTAATATATTTCTTCTTTTAAGATAATTGAATTTTCATGTGAGTTTTTAGAGTTGTTTTTGCTTATAAGGTTGAAATGAAAACAACATTTCACTGTTAAAAATAAGTACTCGAAAATAAGTAACATGTACTCAGTTTTCAGTACATTTGATGCTTATCATGGCTCCGAATACATAAGTTTAAATTCTGAAAAAACATGTACTCAATAATGAATAAAAAGAGCAGATTCTTGCTTATATTAGCTGTCTTCATAAATCACTTTCAACGAATACCAACAATTAAGACCAAGATGGTTTCAACAGAAGCTGAGATTAGCAACATTAAATCACACTGCTGATGTTTGTGAAAGTACGGTTACTTAAATTTGAGTACGTTATCGTTCATTTACGGAGCAATTGTACTCAAAGAAAAACGAGTACGTCCATGTACTAATTTTTAAATACTTTTTACACTGTTTGGTTAATAGGTAGGATCAGAACTGTCGTTTATCGTGATCAATTATAATAATAATAATAATAAAAAGAATCTTTTGTGTGTGGGTCTGTGGCAAGCAAAACACTATCTTCCACAGCTCGGACATGTTTGAAAATTTATATATAGATACTATTCAATCTCTCATTGTGCACCTAAAGTTTGAAATTTCCGTTTATAACGGTTTTAGAAGCTATTTTTTTTAAAATGACCATTAAAAAATCATTATCTTCATTGTTATAAAATCGTAAGATCTTGACAACAATGAAACACTTTAAAATAAATTAATATATATTTATTGGTGTAAATAATTGAAATTTGGCGATAAAAAATTGCTTTGACGAAATAACTCTTTTTGACAATTTTTTTTCAACGGGAAACTTAATTGAAAAGCTAGCATTTGTAGTTACACTCGGAGATATCTGAACAATTGACCAGCTATTTTGCCTTCAAGAAAAGAAAAGAAAAGAAATAAACGGGAAGAACGGACCAATGGGATAACATTATTTTAAAGCATGTGAAACTGAAAAGCAATAAGCAGTAACTTAATAAAATGTTCAATTTTGATTCGAGGGCATTTTTTTGATGAAATACATCCACATAATATATTTCTTCTTTTGATATATTAAATTTTCAATTGAGGTTTTAGAGTTGTTTTTGTTTATAAAGTTCAGATCACAACAGCATTTTTATTAATGGGAATGAACTGAACTATCGTATATCGCGATATAATAAATATAAAAATCAAGTTGTTTAGTATTAAAATAGATAAAACTTTCTAAAAGTAATATTCTTGAATTCAATATTATATTCTTTTCCATTTGCAATTGGGGATTTTTATTACTTTCAATATCCTAAATATAATAGAATTCTTTCGCGACAAAATTTATATGTGTAGGTATTATTGTCCCTATTAAGTTTGATGCCATAGGATTTAAAGAAGAAGTTTGTAAAGAAATGATGCATACACTGTTAAAAATAGGTACTCAAAAATAAGTAAAGTGTACTCGTTTTTGATTACATTCGATGCTTATCATGGTTCTAAATAGATAAGTTTAAATTTTGAAAAAGACATGTACTCAAAAATAAGCAAAATAAATAAAAAAGGCAGCTTCTAGCCTACATAGGCTGCCTTCATAAATCACTTTCAATAAATACCAACAATTACATCTAAGACACAGGGAATCGAACTCATTAGCAGTCCAGTGCCTTATCCGTTGTACTACCAGAGCTACATGAGAAAGTTATAAACAGAAGAAATGTTAAAAAGGTGTGCCAAAAGAATGGGAAGTAAGACAATTGAGTTATAATAACTCGGTTTCCATTTAAGCCAATTTTGAATGTTAAGACATGTACTCATTAATGAGTACAATAAGTAAAAATAAATAAAAGAGCAGATGATAGCTTACGTAGGCTGACTTCATAAATCAATTTCAATAAATATCGACAATTACAACCAAGGCTTACCGGGAATCGAACCCAGATCCTCAGACACCACAGCCCTTCAGAGCCTTATTCGTTAAACTATCAGGGAGACTACGAGAAGTTATAAACAGAACATATGTTACAAAAGGTCTGCCAGAAGAATGGGAAGCAAGATAATTGAGTTGTAATAACTCAGTTTACATTTATGCAATCAACATCAAATAATGTGGAAAACCATCTTCTAAACAACTATTTAATGTTTATCAGTTCGCTTTGTTAAGATGGCTTGAACAGAAGCTGAGATTAGCAATATTAAATCATAGCGCTCATTTTTAAGAAAGTGCGATTACTTAAATTTGAGTACGTCATCGCTCATTTACGATACAATTGTACTCAAAGAAAAACGAGTATGTTCAGGTACTCATTTTAAAGTGCCATTTTTCTAGTGTAAGAAAACGTACTTTTGTTTTTCACAAGTCAAGTACTTTATATAAGGGAATATCTTATATGAAAGAAAAGCTCATTTTCTCATATTCTCAATATAGACTAACTTCATTAACATGGAACTCCGCCAATGAGAGCCCAAGGGTACCATTCCTCCTAATCAGAAATGCAGTGACCAAAACAGAGTAGATAATCTTTATTCCTTACACACAAATGCCTAGTCTTTGGAGGATATAATCAGAGAAGTCTGTAATTAGACATCTATGTAGAATTAAAACCCACAGATGTCCGCTCGCTGTCTCTTTCTTTCAGCATTCTTCAATTCAACGTTTTTACTGCTGACAGTTTTAATGGCCGTGTGGGGAAAACCTTTAGGCACTTACTGTCTAGTCGTTATAACATGCACAACAGGTTATCTTTGGTAAGTATTTGGTTGAGCACGCCATTTGGTTATAAAGTTAACAAGTAAGCGTGAGTTTGCGTGCTCTAACAAAAATTTCTTGTCGTTAATTTTATGTAAAAATATTTTATTGCACAAAATCAATATGTGCATCGTTTATCTGTATGATAGATACAAAATCCACTTAAGGAGGGAGGGTAGGGTGTTGAACACCAATTTTAAATTTATCATAATTATGCTTCTACTACTCAAAAGTTAACACAAGTTTTATGAGATATGTATTATGTTATCATTGATAACTTTTGAAATTTTTGAAACACAATCTCTATTTGGAGTTGAGTTGTAACAATTTTAACATTTTAAATTTAAAAAGTTTAAGGTACACTTTTCTAGTAAACTATTATGAATATAAACAAACTTTTTTCTGAAATACAAATTAGACTACATGTTCAACTTATGGAACCTCAAAAAATAGACAAAATGTATACTTAATGTTTTTAAAAAATTTAATTTACTTTTGTTTACATAAAAAATTTTAGTTATAAAATGTATATATTTTTTAAATATATTTACCCATACAAAACTATAAATTTTGTTGGTTCCACAAGTTAAACATGCAGTCTAATTTGTATTTCAGAAAAAAAAAATTATATTCATAATAGTTTGCTAGAAAAGTGTACCTTAAACTTTTTAAATTTAAAATGTTAAAATTGTTACAACTCAACTCCAAATAGAGATTGTGTTTCAAAAATTTCCAAAGTTATCAATAATAACGTAATACATATATCATACAAATTGTGTTAACTTTTGAGTAGTAGAAGCACAATTATGATACTTTTAAAATTGGTGTTCAACACCCTACCCTCCCCCCTTAACGGATTTGGCGTTAGTTTTTTTTTTTAAAGCCAGAGAGGATTTCCTAGGAAAGGTTTACTTTCAGTGGCGGCCCGTAGTCGAAAATGTTAGTGCATCCGAAATCATGTGAATTATTTTCCACAACCCATACATGAAAGAAAGTTCTTTATTATTTACTACTCAAATCAAAGTTTCCTTTCAATATTTATAAAATGATAACATGCGAAAAAAATAGAAAACACTTACTTATTTTTTTTTAAATTAAAACAATCCTCCTTTCTATTAAACATGCGAATCGGTCAAGTTTAATATTAACTTAAATAACAAAACAACAGCAGGACCATGTCCTGAAACAACAGCACACAGTAAATTTATCACGAAAACCATTTCCGTTTGAAGATATTCTCGTAAGTTATCGTTTCACCCACCCATCCCAGCATTTAACGGACGAGCCAATCAGCATATCGAATCTCAAGTGCAGCTAAAACAAGAAAATTCATTTCGGCTGTACCTTCTCACAAATGCAATGCATTAGCATGGGGAGGAATCTCCATACTACGTAGAGGTTGCCATGGCAACGATGCAGCCGATTTCGCTTTGAATGGATTTTCCCCTCCTGAATTGTACATTACGGTAACAGGCTTGCTATTTATCGGAGATTTGGTTTACTACCGTAGAAATTTAATTTTCAATTCTAATCTTCATTTAAGAAAATTAGTAAAATATCTAATTTTAGTTTTAAAATACTGAATTTAGGGGCAGCCCGGCTGTACTTGCTGTAGTGGATGAGCCGCCACTGTTTACTTTTAGTGTAAGAGCAGAAAATGGCTACTTAAAAGCATTTTTTGAAAGTTTGAATTCCAATATCTCTGAGTTATACAGCAGTAAGTTTGAAGCCAATACACACAATTTTTAAATTTATAAAAATACTTTATTTTCTAATATTTTCCAAACTTTCTTTTATTGGGGTATAAATTCAAAGCCATCTCTTTCAGAATAAATAGTTTTTTTCTTAAAATTTTTTATATATATTTATTCAAATATGATTTAAACTCTCTAATAGAGAAAGCAACTCTACAATTTGGTTAATTGTGAACGGTCAGAGGGTAAAAAGCATTTTTTTTTTAAAGTTTAAATTCCAAGATCTCCAAGTTATACAACAATAAGTTTGAAATTTCTTTACTAAAATGCTCTTTAATTCATTGAAATGCGATTTCTTTTTTTTATTTCCTTTAGATATTTATATTATTTTTTATTGATTATTTTTGCAATTAGCTGTAGCGTTTTTAAATTGATTATGTAATTTAATATCTGACATTGCTATTTATATTTTATTTATTTAAAAAATCTCTGATATTGATATTATTTTGTATATTAATCATATATTTTAAACGTATATTACATTAAAATTAACTTTACTTTGAAAATATACTTCAAACAAAAGATTTGTTTAAAATTATAATGCCTTCATAATTATCAAATTTATTTAAAAAGTTACAATATATCTTTTAAGATTAGCTTGAATGATTATTTCATTGTTAACTTATTGTATGCACTTTTAAATAATAAATCGAATGTGTGTGTGTGTATTTCAAACATAAATCTTAGTTGTATATTCTTGAAAATATTACACTGAAAACTACAGATTACAATAGAATAATTAAAATAAAATCCGGAAAAAATCTGTGGTGCAGTTAACAATCCCTTTGCATTCCCTCCCACAAGATCCCCTTTGCGGGCCTCACACGCGATGAATTTGAACATGTGAGATATAACTTATATTATCTTAAATCGTGATATTTTAACATGTATATATAAAAATCAAAAGGAATTTCATGGAACAATGACGAATCGTACTTTTGTCTCGTGAATATTAACTTTTTAAAAAAAAAATGCGTTTGAAAATAGTTTCCAGGTAGTTTTTAAACGAGCCGTTGTTTGTGCTGCCATCTATGAGTAGAATCGTTAATTTTTCCTTTTGGCTATAATATATTCGCTAATATTCCGGAAGGAGGGGTAATGCGATAATTATCGCATGGGCATTCTAGTGTTTAATTATGTAACTCTATTAATATTAATTTAATCCTATATATTACTGGCATATTATCTTAAATCGTGATTAACGATTTCAAACTATTACATAAAACAATAGCTGAGTTTTGCTGCATACTTTCTAATAATAGTTGTTATATAATTAAATAAACTATAAGGTAGATCGCAAACAGAAAATTTTGATTCATACTAGTTTCTGTATTTAAAATAAATAAACTAACTGACTTTCATAAATTAGGGGTTTTTACTAGAAGATAAACGAAGTCTATCAGAATTTTAAAGAGCCTCATTAGTTAATATTAAAGTCAATAAGAGTAAAACTCAAACGTTGACTGGGGAAAAATAATTGAACTTATTTTATTTCTACGTTTTTTCCTATAAAATCAATATTCCCTTTTCTTCAGTATTCGGTTTGATGTCATTTTAGTAGTTAAAAGAGCTTCTGAATATTTTTTCATTTAAAGAAAACACATCAACTTACAATTGAAGAGGCAAGTAAAATAAGGGGTTTAGCTAACATTTTTGAAAATATTCTAATATTGGTGTAAATGAAAGCTTTAAGTACATATTCGTATTCCCTCAAAATTCTATGGCTCTGCTTGATTTATTTATTCATTTACAGAGCAGTAAAGAGTATATGTTTTACTTATAAGGGTTGGATTTGATTAACCGAAACCTAAATGCCAAATGTGCGAAAACGCGCCAATTTTGTTAGCCTACCACCACTAGTCGCGCTCACGGACGATGAATAGGAAAAAGTATCGTGCCAATGTTTTCGTTGGCGACAAATAGTGGATGTTCAACGGAAAGCAACCCTTTCCTTCAAGAGTGTTGCAGGGAAAAAGCTGTTTATCTTGGAAAGTGAATTTTGTTTGTTAACTCCTACTTTCACTTGCCTCTTCAATTATTGAAATCCGTATAAAGTAAAGGTTCTGCACAAAAATAGCACACAAATGTCGCAATAACACTGTTAAAAATGCTTGCTGATTTTTAAAGAAACTTTCGTCATTTCAAACAGACGCCCGCTATTTGCTTCGATTCATTTCTTCAAATTGAGGAAATTAATTATGACGTTTTTTTTCTCGAAATTTGTTTAATCATAAACGAGAGCGTTTCAAATAAAAATCGCCGACTCGATTCTAGCTGGGGATCTATTAAACCGAAGTCACGCGCCCTAACGACCGAGATAGGAAAGCTCGTTTGAATAGAGGAAATACACATATAAGAACCAAAATTTGCTGATAGCACCGTAAAGAAATCGGACAAAACCAATTTCGTCAACAATTGGAAGATTCTTGTTTCTTCAAAAGTCAAGTGATTCAACTGACAAAATTGACGGACGTTTTGGCGCATCTACAGTTAATTCACTTTCAAATGACACATTGATAATAAAAATTGGTTATATAGATTGGGAGGGGTGACTGCCACAAAATATTGTCTTCCGTATTAAATATATAGATATTCTCTTTTCCCTAAATTTGGCGCCTTTCTTTCACTAAGCGACGGCTTCTGTCGCTTGGGCTTTAAACTGTCCCTGATGGTAACACTTTGTGAAATGTTTGTACATCCAGCTGCCAATTAATTTACTACAGTCTTGGTCCAATACCTGTCAACCTTCGATATAGATTGGGGGCCCAGGACTGCAGTAATAAGTCACAAATTAATTTTTTTTCGTTGCAGGAACTGTATTTTACCTACCCAATGTGTACTAAAACATATAAGTTGGGACAAAAACAACAAAATTAATTCATCCTTGACCGTAACAGAACCCGTAAAGTTGGTGACTGAAAAACTTTTTATAATATTTTACTAACCTAATTAATTTATTAACTAATATTTTACAACATTAACCACCCCAAACTATTTATTCTTTACAATATTACACTACAAAAAAATTGTACTTAAAAATGGCAACCTAAACCTACTTATTTTTATTTGAGTACAATGCATCGTAAATGAGCGATTTAAGTAACCGTACTTTCTAAAAAATGAGCAGTGTGATTTAATATTGCTCATATCAGCTTCTCTTCAAGCCATGTTAACAAAGCGACCTGTCAAACTTAAAATAGTTGTTCAGAAGATGATTTTCCACATTATTTGATGTCGATTGCTTAAATGGAAACTGAGTTATTACAACTAAATTATCTTACTTCCCATTCTTTTGTCACACCTTTTTAACATTTCTTCTGTTTATAACTTCTTCATGTCATCCTCGTAGTACACTTGTGAAGGCAGCCTATGTAGACTATAATCAGCACCTTTTAATCATTTTTATCCCATTTTTAACGACATGTCTTTTTTAAAATTGAAACTTATGTATTCGAAGCTTTGATAATCATCGAATATACTTAAAAATAAGTAAATTTTACTTATATTTGAGTACCTTTTGTTAACAGTGTAAAAACTAACATTAAATAATAACAAACACTTAACAACATTTACAACTATTCCGCCAATTAACAAATCCCTTGTTCGCAACCACTCTCAATGTTTATCTAATGAAACCCTTTAATGTAAAAGAGACCCTCATTGGGTCAAATTCGAGCCCTGTCACAAAAGAAAAGAAGATCCCTAAGTAGCCCAAGTCTTAATTCCTTAAACCCCACAAAGTCCAGATTAGCCCCGGGTTTTCTTTTGCCCCCGTGAATCCCCAACCCGAACCCTGTAAGTATCTGTTTACTTCCGGGTGACGCAAGGGATTCGTTTTTGCTTGATTACCTGATACGGGAAATTCCTTTAGTTGGAAGCGTTGAAACGGTGCAAGTCACTGCTTAACGGTCATTTTCAAGGATTTGGATTGGTCATTTAAGAAGTGTTTTCTTATTTGATATATTAAAGGAATAATGAGATAAAGCAGTTTATCTGGCGAGCAAATATTTCAAAATTTTCTCAACTCAACTCTACTTATTTGATACTCATTGTTAAAAATGTACGCTCATTTTTGATAAAAACTTTTGTAATTTTTGACGAAGCAGACGCCTGGTCCGATTAAATTTTTCGTCAAACTAAGAAAATTTATTTCGTCGCTTTTTTTCACAAAATTTATTTTGTTAAATATGAGGACGATTTAAAATAAAAATTGATGCTTGACCCTTAGGGCATGGATTTTCAGCAGTTCATAACTAACGTTACGATGTACGTTAAGTTGACATTGAACTAGGAACCCTTCGTGTGCCATCAAGATGTTTTACCTCATGACCAAAATGCTCACCATGGCAGTTTAATCGTATCTGCTATTTGAAGTGATTACAGCAACTTATGTTGATGTGCTTTTCAATAACCTTCGAGCATGGATACCTCATAGTAGAGAAAACATAATGTTATAATCTCGCTAACATCAAAGTGAATCCAACATGTATGGCCTCAAACACGTGATTAATTACGTCATTCCATTTATAAATTTTCGCTGTTACACATTTCCAAATTCATCAGCCAATCGCGAGTATTTTTGAACTCATAATTTTGAAAAGAAGTCACGTGTCTGAGGCCATTCGGTCTGAGATGTTGGTTTCACGATTATGACGTCATATTCGCTCTACTACAGTCCATTCATACTCGAAGGCTTGACCCGAACCAGGGATCTCTTGCGCAGAAATCACGCGCGCTAACGACCGTACCAGAAAGGCTCTTATGAATTGTAGAAATATACATATAAAAGCCAAAATTAGTATCGAATGAGCTTATATGAGCATATTACTTTCGTTAAAAATGTGAAGATACTTGTTTCGTCCAAAAGTCAAATGATTCAATGACGAAACGGTTGTTGAAATTGACGAAAGTAACCTTGACAATTGCAGAATGCTAACAAAAAAATGTGAGTGTTTTTTTCTGAGAGTGCTTTAAATTTATTACAGAATTGGCAACAAAAACCTTTTTTTTTTGGTGAAATAAAAATTTGTCTATACATATATAAACTTTCCGATAAAAATTCCAGATTTCTAATAGACCTAATTCGATATTTTTTTTTTAACCAGAGTTCTGTTTATTTATACGCGCACAAAAATCTAAAAGTAAAAATTATATACTCCACATATTCCTTATTTTTCAGAAAGCAGAATTTAAAAACGTTGAACTTCCTTTTGATCAAAATTTTAAAAATAGCTTTATCTTTCACTCAAAAGTATAGGATTTTGATGATTCATTTTTCCAACACTAACAGTTTTTAATCGAAATTAATTTAATAAAATCGTTCTTTCTGTTTTAGTTGAATTTTTTTTTATATTTAAGTTGTCTAGTTTCAAAACCAGATAAAACCATTTTCCTTTAATTTTACAGGATACGCCAAATACGATTCAAAGCCACGTACTTTTGGATCTAAACATACAGCTTTGAGTACATTTTTAAACTGGATTGAGACGCAGAATACAAAATTTGTAATGAAATATAGTGCAATGAAAAATATAATAAAAAGGGTTTTTGCAAAAAATGTGGATCTATCTCGTTTTAAAACTAGTTGGTTTATTTCCACAATCGAATCTCTAGTTTAAAAAAAATTTAATAATGGAACTTAATGAAATATTTCTTAATATTTTTTGAAAAGTGAACAGTTAATATGTTTTTGACACATTCAATTCACAAAATCACATGATTCAATATATTATACTCAATATGGTATATAATATACTATACAAAAATATCTCTTTATGAACTAATATTAAAAATACATAACACTTTTAATAATACTTATGTATATATACAAGCTGAATTTGATTGAAAATATTTTAAATAAGCGATAATACGTACATATAAAATCTTCCATGTTAATTTTTTTTTAAATATAAACAACTAAATAGTAATTTATTTGTTCAAAAAATACTGTTGCAACAAGAAACTTACTTAAAAAATAAATTGAAAATACTTGTACCCACAAAGAGTAAACAATCCTTCTTCTTGAATAAAGTTCATTCTTGAATTAAAGCAAACTTTGTAGGAAATGTTGTGTTTATATTGCAATTTTTTAGTAAAGAAAAGTACAGAAAAAATACATGTTATCTAATATTTGAGGTTCATTAAAATATGACTTTGTTATAAATTGGGTAATTTGATATTGAATGAATACGTTCATCAAAGCCAGGAACAAGTTTTAAATCTATATAAAAGAAATTCATGCCATTTATATCAAATTCCTAACATTGATGAAAAAAATATTTTCAAAAGTATTTTTCATTTTGAACCGTTTTGGGGTGTATGGAGTTTAGTATATAAATGAAATTGTTGAGAGCATTCTTCACTCTAGTTGCGGTTCCAAAAAATACTTTTATAAGTTTCTAGAGGGTAAGCAATTTTAAATCCATATTTTCCTTATTTATATATGAAATATAATTCACATATTTTGACAATAGTGTAATATTTAATTATATATTTTTATATGGATTTTTAAATAATAATAGAAGGCTTCGCCATTGAAAACTTATATGTCTAATAATTGAAAATAAAACTTATCTTTTTTTCCTTGTTCCTTACAATCAAATCTTCTTGGGATTCCTTCAAATGTATTTAAACTTTCTGTGTGGTAAAATTTCTTATAAAATAGATTTGTATGTTTTCAAGATGAATCTTTCATAACGTTCTGAGAAATAAATGAACATCATAAAATGTTTAATCGATTAATTATTATCTTCTTAAATATAATTTAGATCCTTATATCATGGTAATTGAAAATTTAAATGCACCATAAGAAAAGGTACTTAAAATTCAGTACTACTCGTTTTTCTTTAAGTACAATTGCTTCGCAAATGAGCGATGACGTACTCAAATTTAAGTAATCGTACTTTCTCAAAAATGCGCAATGTGATTTAATATTGCAAATCTCAACTTCAGTTCGAGCCATCTTAAGAAAGCGACTTGGCGAACTTAAAATAGTTGTTCAAAAGATGGTTGTCCACGATATTTGATGTCGATTGGATTAAATGGAAACTGCGTTATTACAACTCAATTATCTTACTTCCCATTCTTTTGACACATCTTTGTAACATTTATTATGTTTATAACTTTCTCACATCGTCCTTGTAGTACAACGGATAAGGTAATGGATTGCGAAACCTGAGGATATGGGTTCGAATCCCGTAAGGCTTAATTTATGAAGGCAGCGTACGTATGCAAGCAACTGCTTTTTTTATTCATTTTTACTCATTGTACTCATTTTTAAGTTCATATGTCTTTTTCAAAAATGAAACTTATGTATTCGGAGCTATGATATGCATCAAATGTACTCAAAAATGAGTACAGTTTACTTATTTTTAGTACATATTTTTAAGAGAGGGCAGTTATTTATTAGAAAAGCCTTGAATGAATTTCATGGTGTAAAATTAAGAATTCATGAATACCAAAATTTGTGGAATTGCACCATATTTACAAAAATTACATGAATCAGCAAAGTAACGATTCTCTAGGCAGTGAGAGTTTTTCTAACATTTGTTAGTTATTAAAAGACAGGAAATTCACGTGCGAGGGAACAATTAACGCTAACCCGAACAAATTAATTATACCGCAATTTCATATCTCTATCTTTGTTTTATGAGGTACGCTTGAATAAGCAAGAGAACACAATGTTTTATTTCATTTTTACTTTGACCTTGACTTAGAAATAAATATTGGTGAGTTCATACGTTTTTGGGTTTTCTGCATTTAAATTCAAGTCTCTACTCAAAATAAGCTACGTTGGAATGAATGAAAAATTAAATATTTGAATATGCCGTATCCAATGGGAAGAGATTTATTAGGAAATAATTTACGAAACTATTTCAATTGCCAATTAATAGACTTCAATTAAGTTGCATAGTTTGTTCAAACTGTATTAATGAAGTTGAGCTTGAAGTTGAGGGCAATGAGGTTAAATAAATTAACGGTGTGTTACATTTTGAAACCGATATTTAAAAAAATCATGAACTTAACTTTTCAAGGTACTCAAGTGTTGAATTTTTGGAACGATCGTGTGCGGTGTTAAAATCATATAAATTTTTTTTTAAAGTTAATAATATTGGTACATTGTAAAAAATAATGCAGCTTTCATAATTTTAAATTGAAATTAGAAAATAAATTTGCTTGTCTACCTACATAAATCCCTGCAACATATAGTTGTATAAGAAATTTTTACAATTATAACTAAATGTTCCAATGCCTGTCATTATAACTAAATGAACCGCATAGCATGTTCAATGCTATGTGGTTCATTTCTTCATTAATTTCAAATTGAAAAGAATATAAATTCTTTTCGTTGTACCAATATTGAAACTAAAACTAATTTAATACGTAATCAGAAAAAGCGGAAACTGTTAAAAATAGGTACTCAAAAATAAATAAAATGTACTCATTTTTGAGTATATTCGATTCATAGTTCCGAATACATAAATTTCATTTTTGAAAAAGACATGTACTCAAAAATAAGTACAATGGGTAAAAATAAATAAAAAGAGCAGATGTTAACCTACATAGGTTGTCTTCATATCACTTTCAATAAAAATCGACAATGACAATTAGGACAAAAGAATGGGAAGTAAAATAATTGCGTTGTAGTAAATCAGTTTCCATTTAAGCAATCGACATCAAATGACGTGGAAAACCATTTAAGTTTGTCAGATTGCTTTGTTAATATGGCTTGAATAGAAGCTGAGATTAGCAAAATTAAATCACACTACTAATTTTTTTCGAATTTACGGTTACTTCAATTTGAGTACGTCTTCTCTCATTTACGATGCAATTGTACTCAAAGAAAAATAAATAGGTTCCGGTACTCATTTCTAAGTACAATTTTTATTACAGTGGAGTAACAATCATATTTTAAACAATTTAAAATGCTCGTATTTTAAATAGCTTTTCTACAGCGGTTCTTGGAAAGGGTTTGGAATTTAACCCTTTTCTTCATTTCAAAAGCATTTCTAAATGACAGAGATTAGGCTTAGGTTGTATGTGATTGATATATGTCCTAGGGTTAATGGTTCTACTTCTCAGAAAGTCATTACTGCGATAAAGATAAATCAATCGTTGGAAATGAGGGCTCTGTACGAATCATTAAAGTTTTTTAGGCTATTTGGGGATCTTTGAACTGTAAGTGAACAAAACAAATTGGAATAATCTTTGACTTCTTTCTCCCTTTAATCTTAAATTGAAGTTTCGATTAATTTGGCATAAACAAAGGTTTGGATTTATTTATAGTATTTCGCGGATCATTTTAACCTGTAGGGAATGAATCGATTTTATTGAATGATATCGTGCACTGTATAAATATGTACTTAAAAATGAGTACCTGAATCTATTTGTTTTTTTAAGTATAATTTCATCATAAATGAGCGATGACGTACTCAAATTTAAGTAACCGCACTTACATAAAAATAAGCGCATTTAGATATATCAATTTAGATATTATACATTTCGATATAAGAAATGTGTAATAAACGTACATTTATAATTTTAAAATACTTCGTGCAAATATTCCGAAAGATAAAAGTTATGAGTACCTACTTAAAGAACTGTATCGTATGGTGAAGGCGTAGATACACGTGCTTCGTCTTAGTGTTTAGTTCTTGAGTCTTTAGGTTGATGAATACTTGAAATGCGGATTTGGACGCGGGCCTCAATCATGGAGTTCGTTTATCAAAAAATGTATATTTTAAATTATGTATTATGAAATATGCGTATGGTAAGTGAAGTGACCACGTATGGTATGTGAATTTAAGCAAGGATATATCGTAACAGAGCTGTTATAAACGGCTCCTTCACAGAACACAAGTGTGACTCAACGATCGCGAAATAACCATAGAGTAATTATACAAATAGAGGAATACAAATGCTGATTTCCGTGTGTCCATCATTGAAACCACGTGATATGTGGAAATGCCAATTCATTCAAGCGCCAATATTACTTGGCAGGCCTTGGCGACTTTAAGAACTAAACGAGATCGAAGTATTGTAATATGGTTTTGTGTTTAATTTTTTATTTAAATATAGTTTTTTTGAACGAGTGGCACAATTTAAGGGAGTTTAACAGATATATTAAGGAGATTTTTCTTACTTTGTAGTTTTAAAATAATTGCATTACGTTATGTAAAAAATTTACCATAAGCGAAGTTCTTTCAATTGTTATTTTGTATACTTCAATAAGAAAATAGGAACAATAAAACCTGAGAAATATAAAGAGTTTCGCTTCTTCGAGTATTGAACACAAATAAAATATTTTCGTTTCGTTAATGAAGAGGAAATATTTAGCGCATATTGTTTGAAAATAAGTAAATACGTACATATATGTTAAAAAGTTGAATACGGACAGAACTCCTTATCACCAAAAGAGAAGAAAGTGCGCCAAATTTGAAACTCCTGCAGATGTCTGAACGCCAAATGTGGCAGTGCAATAACCACGTGTTGTGAGTTTTTCTTTTCAATGTTGACACCGCGGCCTTACGAGAGTCTGGTATTGAAGGCGCTCTCTGCTTAATATTACAACTATCTGGAAATAACTCGTTGTAGTCGAAAGAAACAGGTCGCCAATTAAAAATGATTAAGATCGTCATTCACCGCTTTTCAGAAATTATCTACAAATAGGTTTTAAATAATTTAAAACATGTATTTTCTTTCATACAATATGTATTAATTTTTTACCATCACCCAAATTTGAAATATTTTATTTGAAAATGCGATAAATATAATTTTAAATCAGAAATCGAATTGAAATTTTATAACAACATGAAAAAAAACAGTATTGTTTCAAATTTAAAATGTTATGTTTGATGTAAATAAAATGTTTTTCTAAAATGTCATACATTAAATGAAGTAATTTTATTAAAATAAAACTATGATCAAACAGTGTATACTTAACTTAAAAATATATATTTTACCCCAACTTGCCCTCTAACATATATTAGAAAAAAGTTCATTCACGTTGACAATAAACAAAATAGACGGCAATTTAAATGTAGATGTTACTTTCTAATTTTTGCAAAAATAATTTTAATTAAAATGAATTTATACTAAAAAAATCGTCAGTTTATGTAAAAATTATGTTTAATTTGAAAATTAAAGCTTGAGTTGGCAACCGATAAATTTCGTAGAACGTAATTTCTTTTAAAAATCCAGTTTCAGCTTTCCGTTAACAAAGTTAACATCGTTCAGTATTTAGTAAAAATTTTTGCTTTCCGTTTCACTTATTTTTAAAGTTTTATGAACTATTTTTGTTTTACAAGTACTTTCAGACATTACTAAATTAATTTAACCCAGAAATACATCCAATTTTTCAAACATGCAAGCTCCTGGCAAAGAATCTTCTCCTGGTAAAGAATCTTCTCCTGGCAAAGAATCATCTGGTGGTGGTCTTCAGAAAATATTCGATTCCTTCGCCAAGGAAGGCAAACTCAGTGGCGAAACTTGCCAAAAGTGGCTGAAGAAAGCTGGAATTTGTGATGAAAAAACCGGAATCACCGAGGACGACATCAAGAAAAATCTTCCGAAATCTGCCCAAGAAAAAGATGGCGGCATGGATGTGAAGGAGTTCCAGCAGTTCATCGATAAGCTGGCCAAGGAAAAGAAGCAGGATTCCAAGGAGCTGATGAAGAAGCTCACTTCTTGCATGCCTGATAAAGAGAAGGCTGGCGAGAAGATGGAAGATGCCAAAGCCAAAATGGCCGAAATGAAGTGAACCTTGTGTTCCAGAAGTTATTTGTAATTTCGGTAGTTTAAAACGGAATTCTTGTCTAACTGATGAATGATGCTTAACTGTATTCTTTTCATGTAACGTTTTCTTAAATATTATTAAAGAAGTTGGACTAAATATCTTTTCCTTGATTTTCTTCCTTTCTGATATATTTATGCAACATAAATCTTTGTGATGGACAGAAATTTTCCATCGCCAATTCCAAATAAAAATGTTCCTTTTAAACTCAAAAATAGTAACCGTTTAAAATTATGATTATGCCAAATGCAAGTCAAATTGTAATACTGGTGATCCAATAGTGTAAAGACATCAAGGTAATAGTTAAATTTGAAAATTATAAAACTTATGTATAGAAGATATTGTCGATTGGCGTCCAAAATACTGTCGCCAACGACAATTCGAATTGGCTTTCAATATCCGCTGTAGTATTGCATAAAATGCACGACTATAAGATATCCCTTATTGAAAAATTATCAAATAGCAGTAGTATAGCAACTTTTTTTATTGGCTATAAAATATAAGCTATTCAAAACTGATGAAAAAAAATAAGATGTTCCATTAGACCCGATTTTTACTGGACTATAAAAGGAAAACAGTGACATAAGTCGCCTTTTATATTTTGCATTGCAATTTGTGGAACCTTTAAAAATTGGTCGCGATTTTATTTTACGAAAGTCTTGGACACTTCTAATTGCTTGTTCTAGATTCGTGTAATTCCGCATGTTAACTGGGCTTACCATAAAATTAAGGAAAAAATTAAATTTAGAATTTTGCGCGTAGAACCTTTAAAAATGGGTTTGAGATTTTTTTCTGGAAAGTTTGGTTTGGACACTACTTTGTCCTAAAATCATGAAATTTCGCAAACTAATCGAGTTTTTCATACATACAAAGGAAAGCTGGAAATTTTTTAGAATTTGCCCGCGGCACATTTAAAAATGTATTACAATTTTCCTTACGGAACATTAGTTTTAGACACTTTCCGATTGTCTTAAAATAGGGAAATTTTCATACAGATAGGGTTTTACCATAACAACCAGGAAAAATATTTAAAAATCTAGAATTTTGTACGTGGAACCCTTTAATCCCCTTGCTCACTTTATTCTTACACCCTCGTCAATTATGGAATTTAATGGCTTTTGTTGATACAGGTGTCTAATTAGGGATAATTACTGTTAATAATTATAAGAATTGTTCATATTTATAAGAGTTTTTCATATTTAAAAGAGTTTTTCATATTTAAAAGAGTTTTTCATATTTAAAAGAGTTTTTCATATTTAAAAGAGTTTTTCATATTTAAAAGAGTTTTTCATATTTAAAAGAGTTTTTCATATTTAAAAGAGTTTTTCATATTTAAAAGAGTTTTTCATATTTAAAAGAGTTTTTCATATTTAAAAGAGTTTTTCATATTTAAAAGAGTTTTTCATATTTGAAAGAGTTTTTTATATTTAAAAAAGTTGTTCCTATTTACATATCTGGGATGTTACTAAAGTTTAAAATCCGAATTTTTCCATTTCAACAATTGACGTCAAATATAAATTAAAACTATCTTCTGAGCAACTATTTTAAGATTGCCCAGGTCGTTTTGTTAAGATCGCTTGAAGAGAAGCTGAGATTAGCAATATTAAATCACAACACTGCTCATTTTTGAGAAAGTATGGTTACTTAAATTTGAGTACGCCTTCGCTCAATTACGATGCAATTGTATTCAAAGAAAAACGAGTAGGTTCAAGTACACATTTTAAGTACCTACTTTTTTAACAGTGATAACTCTTTAGAATATCTATATCATTGTCTATAACAGCGCTGAAGTATTAACCAACATTTCAAATGCATTTGATTGCTTTTTTTACGTCTATTTATTATTAATGAACTGTAACTGTCTGCTTTTTTTACATACTAATTGCAATGATTTATTTAAAAAGCATCTTCTTTCATTTCAGAATATCCACATCCTGACTCATCTAAACCTAGCCAGAAATGTCTTACGTTTCTCACCTTGGAATGCTAATGATATTATTAGTAAGCTGGATCCTGAGTTGCCAAGGAATGAAAGAACCAGACTGCTCGTGAGTACACAAAGTTATTACCTTCGAGTATGAATGGACTGTAGTAGAGCGAATATGACGTCAGCATCGTGATACAAACATCTCAGACTTGATGGCACCAGACACGTGACTTCCTTTCAAAATTTATGAATGGAAAAACGTTCACGGTTGACTTGTGATTTGGAAATAATAGTAAATGCGTTACTTCATGAAATACAGGATATTTTTATGAATTAACTAGAAAAAATTATAAATGGAGGACGTAGTAAACCAGTGAGGTCAACATGTATAAAGTGAGGCCATAGATGTTGACCTCACTTTGATGTGAGAGAGATTACAACCTTGTGATTTATCTACTATGAGGGATCCATGCTCGAAGGTTATTTCGAAGTACATCAACATAAGTTGCTGTAATCACTTCAAATAGCAGATACGATTAAACTGCCATGGTGAGATTTTTGGTCATGAGGTAAAACATCTGACTGGCACACGAAAGGTTCCAAGTTCAATGTCAACTTAACGTACATAAATCGTAAAAATCGTAACGTTAGTTATGAACTGCTGAAAAACGGTATTTTTAACTATAGGGATTGAAAAATTGTTCGGCTTTTTTGCAGTTAGAACATTGAGGTGGGTCGGAAAAAAGGAAATTTTTAATTTTCGAAAGCGCTGGTAGAGCAAAGTTGCCTTCTGTTACAATAAGAAAATAGACGTAAAATAATTAAAAAATGGTTGACATCTTCCGCATAACACCCAAAATTTATAGAAATTAACGAAATTGAATACTTTTCGTTAATTTTTTAATATTACTTAAATTTCTACAACCGGCACGCTATATCTTGCGGTCTTATTTTACGGTTCAAAAAAGTTAAATAAATTTTAAAAAATCAATAACATTTCCGGTCCTGCAATGTGTTTGAAAACCGAAGATTTACAAAACCTTTTGCAAGTTTCATTGTGCTAATCATATTACATAGTAACTTTATAATGTTTTTGTACCATAAAATGTATTGCATGTAAAATAATTATAACGTCAGTCTTCTATATTAAGGGTAGTTAAATAATATTTAGTGTAGAGTAGATACACAGATCGTAGAATTGTAAATTACGCTGTAAAAAATTTAGACCCATTTAGACAACGACGATCAAGGGTCTCTGTGGCCCACCAGATAAAAGCGTTCAGCTATGAATCAGAGGATTCCTAGTTCGAGCCCGATCGGTGAAATTAATAGTCAAATTAACAATCGAAATAATCGAGAAAACTTATCTTAAATATTCTGATTGTTAAACTACTTTCGGTTGTGTGAAAAGTGGATTGTAAAATCGATGTTAGCGAAAAGAAATTAGAGTATATGCTACAACGTAAAAATACAGGAATTCCGAACAGCAATTTACATTAGAGATGAAGTATAATCGGTGGATATCATCATCATCAATTCCCATTAAGCAAAAATATACCATTTTCTTTGTGAAACAGCAAACGCTATTTTTTAACCGACTGCCCAGCGCGCCCACCAAAACTCCAAAATTAAACCGCCAGAAACTTTAAATTAAAACCGCCAACGCGCGCCAGGTCGAGAGTTTATCAATTCAATCGTTATGTATTTCTTTTTTGTGTATGTTCGCGCGGGATTTTGGTTATACTTAAGATATTTGCAATTTTTTTTGTTGGGTAGGGGATGTTTCACTTGGAAGCAATTAAAAAAAAATATCCGTTTATCCAGCATTTAACTATTCGGAATTTTCAATTAACCGAAAAGTTTTTTAAAAAATATTGTCCGATTCTGAAAATTCTTTTTTTGTTGGATAGAGAAATCCACTTAGGCAAATTCTGCAAAAAAAAAAAAAAATAGGTTATCCGGCTGTTATATATACGGAAATGTCGATTAACCGGAGTTTTTTTAAACAATTTATCCGATTTCATAATATTTTCATTGTTTAACAGAAGTTGTACAGCAATAACATTTCGTTTAACCAGCATTTATTGGCATTGATAGTGATTGTTTTACCATATACATTGTTGAACATAAGTTCCTACTTGAATTTCTTGGTGAATAATAATAGCGAAGCCCCCTGCTAAAATAAAAACTAAAAAGGGAAAAATAACATAATCTTTCTAGAAAAAAAGAAAACCGATTTTAAGGAAAATGCGCTAAAAAGTAAAAAATAATTTTTAATTTTACGAATGAGTTGAAAAAATTGAATTATTGAATATCAAATTTATACTTAGTACAACTTTTTGAAGTTGGTGCCAATTGACAAAAATCATACCCAAATTTTGGCGCCGATTTCAAAAAGTTGTAATAAGTATAAAATTGATATTCAATAATTCACTTTTTTCAACTCATTCGTAAAATTAAAAATTATTTGTTACTTTTTAGCGCATTTTCCTTAAAGTTGGTTTTCCTTTTTTCCAGAAAGATTATTTTATCTTGTAAACAAAGTCGACTTCCGCAGCAAGGTTTGCTTTTCGGCTCCTTCATTTCTCAAAAAGGCTTTTTGAATTTTATGGATTATCTAAGTTATACGTTCCTTTTCCGAATTCCGTGCTTGGATAATTTCCCTGGTGACATGTAAATTTCTAGTAGACTTTCAGATGCTTCTGGAATCTAAGTCTGAGTGACCGAACAATGTGCATCCTGTCTTGATAGAAGAATGTTTGGATGAGCTACTGAGATTCAGTAACAAAGAACAAATGTTTCTCTTGAATAAATCAAAATGTCAATCTAAAAATATAATTTTTATATTGATATTTTGTTTAGATTGTAGAAAAATTAGGAATTTTTATTTCATAAAGTAAGGGAAGAATATAATTGTTATGTAGTTTGAATAATATATTTAATTTTTTTAATAGCCGGGATTATGTAATATTTCAGATAACTATTGCTAAAACTAAAAAAAAAAAATGATTTAGACAAATATTTTTTTGTTAGTTTTTACTTTACATGTTATAAAAAGCAATACAGTAAAATGTTGTTTTATATTAATTTAAAATCACAAAGTAAATAAATTTAATATACATAATTAAAAAGATATATAGAAGTTTAACTTATTAACTTCATGATTGATTGGTCAGATTTCTTGGTATATAACTCTAAAATGTCTAAAATTAATACAGCTCCCATCTTCTTAAAAAAAATATTTAAGTAATAAATTATATAAAATAAAAAAAATAATAAATTATATAAAATTAAATTGACCTCAGAACCAAATTTGTAGCTGTCGTTAAATTGTATGCTCGCAAAAGTATAGTTGATAAAAAATAATGAAATTAAATAAAGTAAACTATTTATAAAAAAAATAAGAACAATAAAAAGCATTGTTGATAAATAACCTACAGAATACTGACTGTATTGAAAATGTAATACATTAAACAAAAGTTCTTACTTCATGGTTATAAAACGATTGTATTAAAAATCGTTAAAAAAATTCTTTAATCATATATACGTAAGTAAGGCTTCTGATTGGTTGGCAGAATCTCAAAAAGAATATATCTCAAAAAGAACATACTGCAAATACAATAGAATACGTTACATGAATTATTATTATTGGAGTATATTTTTAGCTCTTTAATACTTCTACATATTACAAATAATGAAAAACGTCATTTTTGTTTTAATTATTGAGAAACTATACATCCAGAATCTCTACAGGGAAGCAATAAAAAGAATGTTCGAACAGGTACACAAACAAACTGTGGCCCTAAATTCAATCTCTTGCAAGACTGTCAACCAATCAGATGCGGGAATGGGACAGAGTATTCCTTTCCGCACGGCCAGAACGAGAATTTCGGTGTCCATTTGTTGTATTGCAAGTGAGGATTTATGTGAAAGTGAGGCGTCCGAATCCTCTAATTGGACCCAACAACAGATTTGAAGCTACCGCAGGAACAAGATTTAGAGACACAGGTTGCGAATGCATTGGTGCACAGCGTTCAGTTGACCAAATACGAAAACCGATACTCTTAACAAAAGGATACAATAGATGAAATATTACTGTTGAGATATTTATAAAAATCAATATTTACAAATGATTCCAACATATCTTATGTCTTTGTTTAATATTTACAAGTGGATAAAATTTTATAAATTCGATCGGCATTCAAATTAAAAATATTTTTATTTTAAGTGTTTAAAAGAAAGTGCATTTAACTAACAATTTTCTAAACACTGCATTGAAAGTATTAATTTATATATTTACGAAATAGTTACATTTATAATTAAAAGTTAATTTATAGATTATTTATACAATTTTTTAGAACATGCTGAATAGTAATACCCTGCCGCGAAAAAATGTTCTAAACGAAGAACAAATACTATTTATAGAATATATTTGACTAAACTTATATATCATACAGCTTACAGTTATAAATATACATTTTTAACAATAAAACATTCATTATATACGTGTATATCCAGGTATTATTTTTGAAAATATACAAAACCACTTTGTTTCTATTATTAGATTAGACAAATGGAAAGTTCTGGAAAGCTACTTCATTACAATAATGCCAGCATTCTGAATTCAAAGTACAGTTAAATTGACTTCGAACTCGGCATTTTTTCTCGATTGGAGAACAAAGAAACATTTTCTTAGAAAGTTCTCAAAATAAAAGGGAACAGAACCCCCAACCCCTTAAAAAAAACGGAATTAAGCTTTCGAAAGTTTTTTTATATTTGAAAGAATTTGTGAGATTTTTTTTATTTATTTTATTTTTTTAGAACTTCTAACCCGCCCATCGGGTATTTTTTTGAGGTTAGGGTTTCCCCAAAGCGAAAATAAATTCCCTAATGTTTTCCCCTAGTTTCTTTTCTAATGGCAAATTACGGCACTAATGTTGGCATCGCTTCATTTTCGGGCTATTTTCTTCTTCCGTGTAATGGTTTGGAGTTGATGTTGAAGTGTATTCTTTTGAAAATTTATTTTTTGGTGCCTTTTCGATAATTTTTTCTGTCGGCTATGCACATGCGCCGTTTGTTAACAATTTTTAATTTCAATAAAAATATTAGGTATTCTGTGTCTATCGACGGTTTAGGGTGTGTAACGTTAAACGCAACAGTGAATTACGGTGCAAATTTATTGTGTCAAATTACTTACAAAGTTTTCGTAAATTTCTTTATTATAAATTAGTTTACCGAATTGGATTAGCTTGTATCCGTTAGAATCTAATAGATACAAGCGAATGTCATATATTTTGCTATGAAAACGAGCTTTAGTTGGGAGTTGTTTATTAAAAAAAGTGCGATGAACGGATACTTCAGCTATAATGTCTTTTAATATCAGTAAATGTCAAGTGTTGCACATGGGTATCAAAAAATAGTAAGGCTGCATATGTTTTACAGGGTGCAGAAATCAAAAATAGTGAGATTGTAAGCGATCTGGGTGTGTTGGTAAATGAGGATTTTAAAATGAGTCATCAATGTACAGTGGCTAGCAAAAAAGCTAATAGAATGTTGGGGTACATCAGGAAAAGTGTTTCATCAAAATCTAAGGATATTATCTTGCCATTGTACAGAGGTTTAGTAAGGTCACATCTTGAGTATGCTGTACAGTTCTGGTCACCATATCTTAAAAAAGACATTGCATTGTTAGAGAAAATTCAGCACAGGGCTACTAAAATGGTTCAAGGGTTCTCAGGCATGAATTATGAAGATAGATTAAGAAATTTGAATATGTATACTCTGGAAAAAAGAAGGGTTAGGGGAGATTTGATTCAACTATTCAAATTTATCAAACAAGGAGATGTGGAGGGTTTAGATTTTAATATGAGTGATAGAACGAGAGGTCATGGGTTTAAGTTAAACAAATCCTATTTTAATCGGGAAGGGAGAAAACACTATTTCTATAATAGGGTAATAGACAAATGGAACAACTTGCCAGTGAATATTGTTAATTGTAAAGGAGTAACGGATTTTAAGAAGAAGTTAGATATGCATTGGGGGATAGTTAAGAGGTACTAGATGGACCAACCTTGTTGGGCCTTGAGCCTGTTGTTGGTCGTCAATATTTGTATTTGTATTTGTATAAGTAAACAAACAGCTTACTTCATCTTATTGAGGTATAAAGGACAACTCTGCCAAATTTCTTCTTTCTGTATGTAAGGAAATTAGAATAATTAATGGTAAGTGGATTTTATTCTAACCCCGTACGCAGAACGGGTATTTCAGCTAGAAGTTCGCGAATGGTTTGATTTTCCTATTTAAAGTCTAAGGAACCACATTGTCAAATTTCGTATTTCTAGGTATATGAAAAGTAGGAGAGTGAGTGATGAGTGCATTTTTATTCTAACCCCGTACGCAGAACGGGTAATTAGCTAGAAGTTCGCAAACAGTTTTTTCCCAGTAAGCTGTAATGAAACACTCTGTCAAATTTCATCTGCCTGAGTTTATGGGAAGCAGGTTAAATTTGTGAAAAAAATTTCGTTCGATTTTTTATAACCATTTTCCGTTTTATTTTTCGTAACCATTTTCTGTTTAATTTTTTTACCGATACATACCATCTCTTTTTGAGACCTGATTTTAAAGACGTTACACATCCAAAACAAAGATATATGAGAATACTTATTTGTAATTATTATTAATAGTTGTTTTTGTTGAGGTTTTACGCATTAGTTGTAGAAATACGTTAAATATATCCATCTTCAACCTGTGGTGCCATTCACGTTAATATCTCTCTCTCTCTCTCTCTCTATATATATATATATATATACATATATATATATATATATATATATATATACATATATATATATATATACATATATATATATATATATATATATATATACATATATATATATATATACATACATACATATATAATTACATACATATATATATATATATACATATATATATATATATATACATATATATATATATATATATATATATATATATATATATATATATATATATATATATATATATATATATATATATATATATATATATATATATATATATATATATATATATATATATATATATATATATATATATATATATATATATATATATATATATATATATATATATATATATATATATATATATATATATATATATATATATATATATATATATATATATATATATATATATATATATATATATATATATATATATATATATATATATATATATATATATATATATATATATATATATATATATATATATATATATATATATATATATATATATATATATATATATATATATATATATATATATATATATATATATATATATATATATAACAATTTTTTAAAGGTAAAGTGTAAAAATAAATTAATTGTTTTGTACTTTTTTAATAAGAAATATTAAATTATGTATAAAATAAAATTCTTTTGAAATCGTTTGCTTTCATTTCCATTTATTTGTTCTAAATATTTTTATTTAAATTTTTAAAATAGAATTAATTTTCAGATATAAGATATAGACTAAGAAAAATATATGTTTTATAATTTCAGATATAACATATATATTTTTGTAATATTGAAAGTATTATATTTTGTTGTATTTTAATATCAGAAAAAATGTCAGAGTTACGCTTTATTAATAATTTTATAATGAATACTACCTATTCCTTATATATAACAATTACATTGCTACAACGCTAAATTGTTTTTTCAAATACTCTATTATTCCATATATAAGTTTTAAGAAAATGCTACTGTAAAATCAAATGACAAAACATGGCGCATATTTTTAAATGACTTTAATCGTTTTTCCTAAATTTAGTATTAATAAATTTGCTCTTTTGTAATAAATATTAACGGATATTAGAACAAAAATCAAATATTTTTTTTGTATGCTACAAAAGAAAGTGAAAGATGTGTTAATCTATACTTTAAATTTAAAATAATGTTTGTATAATGCTATTAAAATATTGTTTGTATAATGCTATTAAAATAATGTTTGTATAATGCTATTAAAATAATGTTTGTATAATGCTATTTTATTGAATATAAATATATATAAATATACTTGAATATAAATATACTTATATTTCTACTAATTATTTAAGAATGCATTGAAATATCATGTGATTGAATACTTCTATTACACCTTTAAAACAACATATTAATTTTAATTCGTATCTGCTAAAAGTTATTTAATGCATTTAAAATATACATTTTTAGAAAATTTCATCTGCAAGAACGCAATTCGAGGAAATTCATCAAGTATAAAACAATGTTTAATCACTTCATTAAAGGTTCTTCTCTAATTTTCATAAATGGAACTTTATTTTAATTTTCTTTGCACACAAAATAATTTAAAGGGGAAAATGTTCTTCGTTTTATTGAAGCAAGGAGCACTCATAAAATAATTCATTTAAAATTGATAATCTAAATTTGAATATACTTTTTTTTAAGTGAAGTAGTTCGCAAAATGTTATACTTACGATTAAAATAATTGTTGAAATGTAAGTTAACTCAATACTTGATTGCACACGATCAGGTATATAAAGAGTTATGTTACTAATTAAAAATGTAGAGTGAGTCAAAGGACAGAACTTTAATATCTCATGTAAATATATCATTATATTCTCATGAACGACATTCTGAAAATCAGATCACTCAGACTCATTTTAAGTATTTAGAAAAACCGTGAAGACAATGTTCCCACTATATCATAACGTTCTGTTTATGACTTTTATACAATTTAATAAAGGTTAGGACCCTTAAAGCTTTAGGGCCCTAGATCCGAGCCTAAAGTGCCTAATGGTAAATCAGGCCCTGCCTGCCCATGGAGGTCAACATGTCAATTTTGCAGTGTTCACTCTAGGCGTTTTTTGAAGGGCGGACCGCCCTGCCCGACCTTTTTTCATCTCAATAGCGCCCTCATGCCTTTTTTTTCAAAAATGCCGCCCTGATTTGAAAAAATTCCGCCCTTCTTGCCCTTTTTAGTCAATCACAAGCGTCCTTGCTTCACCTAACTGTCTTTAAAAGAGGCATCGATTAAAAAAAATTGTGTATAAATTTGAATTAAGTGAATTATGACAGTAGAAAACAAAATCCTTTTTAACTACGCGTGTTGTGAAATCTCGATGATTCCGCGGTAATTTCGAGCACGGGGCATTCCACAAATCATATTGGTTGCATGTGCCCGCATATCCTACGCTAAGTCCTTTTCTGTTTTTTTTAAACAGAAGATGGTTTGAAACAAAGATGGGACTACGCATTTTATTACAAAATTTTGAATTTAAGTAGCCTTTTTATCAGTTTTGTAAAGGGTCTAATTAGGGCTAGTTACAGGTTTGGTTTTGAGGGAAAACATTAATTTTTAAATATCAAATTTTGGATTTTAAATACTATCTTCATAAAGAGACATCAAATTTGTACGGGTCTTTCCTTCGAGATAAGCCCCGGACCGTCAACAATAGTCAAATATGCAGCTCTAGCTCTGTGTGTCAATGTGTGGCCACCCCAAAAAATTTTTTTAAAGTGCCCTTTTAAAAACAAGAAGTGCCTTTTCAAAAACAGGGTGCCCTTTTACTGCCAACAGCGCACTGCCCCTTTTTATTTCTAGAGTGAACACTGATTATTTTGTACATATAAAACTTCGACAACCCTTCTTTAACAAGTATGAATCCTTGTATATTTTGTTAAATAATTTTGTTCATGTGTTTGAGAAAAATAAGAATTTTAAACTCCAAGGTTTTTTTTTCGAAAATATTTAAAACAATATTAACTTTTGAAAATGAAATAATATATTAACAATTAAAAATTACCATATAATTTTTTAAAAATTAAGTTACATCATCATAAGGAAACACATTAATCGATTTTATTTCCCATGGTTGCATTTTTGTCGTTTACAAAAAAAAAAAACGACAAAAATGTAACAAAACAACGCATTATTGAGATAAATAAACTAGTTGATAAACATACCTATTAAAAGCGGTTTTAGTAGTTTTTCCAATTTTCATTTCTCCTGTAAAGCATTTTATATGAAAAATCTATGGTATAGAACCACCATGGAATTGTCATCTTGCGTTAAAAAAAATATGAAAATATGCGTACATAGTTAAAAATTATGTCTAGACCCTGTGATCTTTAAAGTGATATCCCATCCAGAATCTCCAGTTTATTTAGAAATACACATCTAATTTTTAATTTCATAAAAATACTTCATTTTTAAAATTATTTTGTTTTAATTTAAGGGATACCCGGACCTACACTGTTAAAAATTATTACGACCTTGAACCAAACTTTGTTACCCATATAGCTGCAACCAACATTTGGTGCTTAGTTTCACCATTTTATGGTGATACCATGAATGGTTTAGAGATGAAGCGTTGCACCAAAACTCATAAAATACATTAAACTCAAAATTCGAGTTTTCTTATTGTAGTAGTAGTATTTTTGTGGCGAAGCTGCCAACCCTCCGATCGCAAGATGACCACTTGTCACCGATCGGGCTCGAACTAGGTGTCCTCTGATTAAAAGCTGTCTTCTGATTCAGTGCTGGGCCACTAATGCCCAAGGATAGTGGTAACTATTTATAAAAGGAGTGCTGGTTTTCGCGCTTTCTGACGGAGAGCGGGGAAAAGTATCTTTTTGACGTCATAGTGACGCTTTCCTCCGCCTTCAACTGCCTGTGGGCGTGTCTAATGCTCTCGTTTGTAAAGTCGTTTTAGGAGTAATTGTCGCTATTGACAAGGAGTACTTAATTTAACAAGAATTCTTGTTTTTAACTAATCATGAATTTATTTAAAATAAAACAATTAAAATTTGATTCAAAAAACAATTTGAATCGATTAGCAGAGTTGTTTCGTTAATAAAATATTTCGAAATTGATTTGAACCGATGGTTCTTGACGTGCTGCCATCTATTCGTTTTTTTTGTGAACTATTTAAAAGTGATAATCGTTAATTTTATTTAGAATTTGCTAAATTTTAAGAGTTTAAATTATATTTTAAGGATTGTATTTAGTATGTAAAAATTGCAAAAGAGTTGTTTAATAAATTATATATATATATATATATATATATATATATATATATATATATATATATATATTATCGGTGAAACCCCCGCTATTTTCCAATAAAGGATTTTTGGTTCAACCTAGATTCCACCATTTTTTCACTTATTCCAATAAAGAAATAAAATCCTCTATCACGTGGTGCAAGTACCAGACAGCTGTAAGCAATGACTATAGAGATATAATTAGGTGTAAAATACCAGACAGCTCCATTTATTTTAATAAAAAAAAAAAACAAGAAATAAGTTTAAAAAGTAAAACAGAATATAAGAAGGTATTTTTAACGTTATACTAAAATTTAATAAGTTTTAAAAAACTGAGTATTTTTCGTCCTTTGTAAACAGTTTTGAAAAATGGAGCTGTCGGTTTCTTCCACCCATCTCTTCAATTAGTAGAAGGGAATTTTCAACTTATAGATTTATTTCTTAATATTAAAGGGCCCGGTGGCCGGGAGGTACAGAAATTTGCTTGCAATGAGAGATTGCGAGTTATCGGCATGAGGACTTGGCAAAAATTAAGATGTAGCGATTTCGTGATCGGAGGGTTGCCAGATTCGTTACTAAATTACAAAACTCGTCTGGAATTAAACTCAATTTCCACTGGCGTGTATACTGAACTGGTTCAAGTAAAATCTGATCGTTATCCAATGTCCTGACGCCTATTGAAGTGGCGATGGGTTCCAACTCCGGTGTTGACCTCGTCATTTGACCATGGGTCGAAAATACGAGGGAATGTTCCTGGGTCTTTCTTTCGAGATAAACTCCGAACCGTCGTCCAAGAAATACTAAAAGTTTTCGAATCGAATAACAGAATATCTTAATAAAATTTACTTCAATTATGCTCAGAGAGGCGATAAATTAGTTTTGCTTTAAATATCACAAAAAAATTTCTCATTCTCCACCTGAAGATATATTTCTACATTAAAAATAAAGATCTTTAAATTATGAGAGAGAAAAACGTATTGTGTCAAGGCATAAATATTTCAAATGTAAATTTTAACAATTATTGAAATGATCCGCAACCAATTTGAATTCTTATTGGTAGATTTCTTTTTCTTTAATTTTCGATCATTATCAAATTACACAATACAAAATGATATTCCCAGTTGCGAAACCTGTCAAGAAGAGAGTTTATAAAGTGTGTGCGAATTATTTTATACCACCATACCTGACAAAAGGTATTATTTTTACATTAATGAATAGATACGGTTATTTTCAGTTTCTGTTAAAAACTTTTTGTCCAATTTCCATATTTATTAGATGTACTTTCATCTTCTATTATTAAATTTCTTCAAATAATTTAATAAATAAATTCCTATAATGAAAAATACCTAATGCAGATGGTTAAATTGTAATTACTTATGATAAAATGTTTAGTACGGTACTATTTGGAACATTTTTTATGTGGCGGTAATTATAATTAAATCTACATATTAATTAACAGTATGGAAATATATTCGATTGAAATGATGTTAAATATAACAAAATAAATCTTGAAATAGTAACACCAACTAAAGAGAATAAAAAAATTTTCGAAAATTTATATTAACTCCTTTTAATAAGTCTGTGTCATTATTTTTCAATAACCAAACAGCTTTTTACAGTTTTTAATAATTGCCTTCTACTTCAAAAAGAACATACCAATTGCATGACTACAATTTAGTGAGTATTGTTATGAAATGCGAGGGTTGGCTGTGGTGTATGTCGTTGCGTAAATCAACATTGTAAAAAAAAAGTACTTAAAAATGAGTACATGAACCTACTCGGTTTTTTTTAGTACAATTGAATCGTAAGTGAGCGATGACGTACTCCAATTTAAGTCATCGTACTTGCTCATAAATGAGCAGTGTGATTTCATTTCGCTAATCTCAACTTCTGTTTAAGCCATCTTAATAAAGCGACATGACATATTTCAAATAGTTGTTCAGAAGATAGATGGTTTTCCACATTATTTGATGTCGATTGCTTAAATGGAAACTGAGTTACTACAGTTCAATTAACTTACTTCCCATTCTTTTGGCACACCTTTTTAACATTTCTCCTGTTTATAACTTCTTCACGTCACCCTAGTAGTACAACGGATTAGGCAGTGGACTGCGGTGCCTTAGGATGTGGATTCGATTCCCGGTAAGTCTTGGTTGTAATTGTTGATATTTGTTGAAAGCGATTTCTGAAGGTAGCCTATGTAGGCAAGCAACTGCTCTTTTTATTAATTTTTACTCATTGTATACATTTTTGAATACGTCTTTTTCAAAAATGAAAACTTGTGTATTCGGAGCTATTATAAGCATCGAATGTACTCAAAAAATTAGTACAAATTTTTTTAACAGAGTAGTCTGGTCGCCGCAGAATTCGGCACAGGATTTTAGGGTATCGGGATTTAACCCCGTTTTTATTAACCGAAGATTCCGAATATAACGCAGAAGATTGGCGCAAGTTAAATCTGTTGTCCGTTAAATACGTAAAATTTTAAATGTTTTCGGGGCTCAAATGTTCTTAAGTAGACTATTCTGCAGATCTAGGACATCGTTAATCAAACAACTAAGGTCCAGGGGCGGATTTAAGACAAAAGGACCAGGCAGCAAAAATGTTTGAAGGGGGCCCGTTTCCTAATAAATAATTTAAGAGCAAACATTCAAAAAACATGTTTTTTCTAAAATTTCTAAAAATAGGTAAATTCCTAAAAACTGTTCCGCCACCCTTACATCAACTGTGCTGTGTTACGGTCTCGCAAAAAGAACTTTCCGATATTTATAACTAAATAAACTTGATTCGTCTAATTTAACAAACAAAAAAATATTTTACAATTAAAGTTCGTTAATATGGCTTTATGCCGTATTTTATGCTTCATTGTCCAGTTGCACGGAGCACCTGTTTGCACGGATATATTCGATAATGGGGCCCTGTAAAGAGGAGGGGGCCCGGGACCGTTGAAGAAGGGGCACCTGTCTACTCATATGCATAAGGATAAAGGAATCCAAACAGATAATTTCAGTAAAATGTTTAGTAAAATTAAAATATGTTAAAAAATAAAAGAAACAATTATTTCTTTTCCTCCCTTTTCTAATTTTTGGAGTCGAGGGGGCCCCAAATGGACCCAAGACAAGGGGGCCCAGGCTGCAACTGTCCATTTGCCGCCCGTTAAATCCGCCACTGCTAAGGTCAAAGGCTATTTGTTATTAAGGATAAAATATGACTAGTTTTCATCCTATAGTAATTTGTTGTTGTTAAGTAGACTTAGGCGATTATGTAAATTTTTTCATCGTGATCAATTACCAGCCATTAATTGATATTTTATGTTTAATCAATATTTTCGATTTATATATATTTCTAATATATAGATATTTTCGGTATACATATTGTTGATTTATCGATTATTTTCGATTTATATATATTTCTAATATATAGATATTTTCGATATACATATTGTTGATTTATCGATTATTTTCGATATATATATATTTTTAATATATAGATATTTTCGATATACATATTGTTGATTTATCGATTATTTTCGATTTATATATATTTCTAATATATAGATATTTTCGATATACATATTGTTGATTTATCAATTATTTTCGATATATATATATATTTCTAATATATAGATATTTTCGATATACATATTGTTGATTTATCGATTATTTTCGATTTATATATATTTCTAATATATAGATATTTTCGATATACATATTGTTGATTTATCGATTATTTTCGATTTATATATATTTCTAATATATAGATATTTTTGATATACATATTGTTGATTTATCGATTATTTTCGATTTATATATATTTCTAATATATAGATATTTTTGATATACATATTGTTGATTTATCGATTATTTTCGATTTATATATATTTCTAATATATAGATATTTTCGATATACATATTGTTGATTTATCGATTATTTTCGATTTATGTATATTTCTAATATATAGATATTTTCGATATACATATTGTTGATTTATCGATTATTTTCGATTTATATATATTTCTAATATATAGATATTTTTGATATCATATTGTTGATTTATCGATTATTTTCGATTTATATATATTTCTAATATATAGATATTTTCGATATACATATTGTTGATTTATCGATTATTTTCGATATTATTATGAATAGAATTATTTATGAATACGCTGTTAAAATTGGGTGCTCAAAAATAAGTAAAATAATATTTGAGTACATTCGATTCTTATCATAGCTCCGAATACATAAGTTTCATTCTTGAAAAAGACATGTGCTCAAAAATGAGTACAGTAAGTAAAACGAGCAGCTACTTGCCTTCATAAATCCCTTTCAATAAATATCAACAATTACAACCAAAACTTACCGGGAATCGAACCCAGATCTTCAGGCACCGTAGTCCAGCACCTTATCCGTTATACTACCAGGGCGACGTGAAGAAGTTACAAGCAGAATAAATGTTAAAAAAAGATGTGCTAAAAGAACGGGAAGAGAGATAATTAAGTTGTAATAACTCAGTTTTCATTTAAAAAATCGATATCAAATAATGTTGAAAACCATCTTCTGAACAACTATTTTAGGTTTGTCAGGTGGCTTTGTTAAGATGGCTGGAACAGAAGCCGATATAAGCAATATTAAATCACACTGCTCATTTTTGAGAAAGTACGATTGCTAAAATTTGAGTACGTCATCGCTCATTTCCGATGCAATTTCCATCTACGAAAAACGAATATGTTCAGGTACTCATTTTTAAGTACCTTTATTTTACAGTGTAGAATAAATACGGTAGCAATGAGTACAAATATGTATAACTTAAACTTATGCTATAGGAACAGGACTTTATTTTATTTCAAATCAAGGACTAGTACATTTTTGTTTTCCCTTTTATTATTAAAAATATACTTTGTAACTTTTAACCGAGCATCCCGAGTGTTCTTTCGACTAATAGTAAAATTGGCTACTCGTTAAATCTAAAATTAAAAAATCGAAATCGCGATGAATTTTTACTTCCGAAATTTCTATATACATCGAATCATCGCCTAAGCCTATCTATAGTTATGTCCAAATGAAAGTAGGAAACTAAGGTAAAGTATATGAATGGAATTGTTTCAGAGTAAATGCAAAATAGAATTTACATGTATTTAGTTGAACAAATGATTTCTTTACAATGGACGTTTACTTTATAAGTGGGTAGTTTCTTGAATTCGGTAAACTAAATGCCGCATAAAAATCACTAGGGAATAATATATAAACAATGACTGCTTTTTTTACCTACCTCAGTAAAGTAAATAACTTAATAATAAAAAGCATTTAAATGTTTTCTATTTCTTAGAGACAAAATTCTTGTTTTCTTTTTTTACATTAAAACACTACTCTAAACACAATACTTACTTTCTTTATTTTACACTGAAATAGTAAATAGTGCATTGTAAAAAAAAAGGGTCCTTAAAATTAATACATGAATGTACTCGTTTTTCTTTGATTACAATTGCATCGTAAATGAGCGATGACGTACGAATGCTCAAGCAAATTTGATTCGACTATTTACTTTTGCATTCAAACCGCAGTTTAAAATCAAAGTCGCATATTTGGATATACGATTTAAGGGTCATTTTAGATTTGTTTTCCAGGCTCAACATGTAATTTTAACTGTTTTTGATGTAGTATAATATAGTAATAATAATAATAATCTTCTGTACACTGTTAAAAATAGGTACTTGAAAATATGTCAAATGTACTCGTTGTTGAGTACATTCGATACTTATAATGGCTAAGAACATATATGTTTCAATTTAAAAAAGGACATGTACTCAAAAATGACTACAATGAGTAAAAGTTAATAAAAAGAGCTGTTGCTTACATAGATATCCTGCTTGCATAAATAACCTTCAATAAATATCAACAATTACAACCAAGAATTACCGGGGACGTTATACTATATTGTAAAAAATAGGTACTCAAAAATAAGTAAATTTTACTTGTTTTTGACTACATTCGATGCCAATCACAGGACCGAATACGTAAGTTTCATCTTTGAAAAAGACATGTACTCAAAAATGAGTAAAAAAGAATAAAAGGAACAGATTGTTGCCTACATAGACTGCCTTCATAAATCACTTCCAATAAATATCGACAATTACATAGGGCTACGTGAAGAAGTTATAAATAGAAGAAATGTTAAAAACGTGTGCTAAAAGAATTTGAAAAGTAAGATAATGTATTTAAAATAACTCAGTTTCCATTATATTTGTATTTTTGAGGAAGATATAATGTGCATTTATAAATTAAATTATGCAGACGATTTGTGAACTTTTAGTATATTTCGAATAAGAATACAAAATTGGCTAATGTATTCTCTCTTGGGTGAATTAAACTTGAAACTTCAAAGATAAATGTTAATTTTGTTTCAATTCACCTATATTATCTCCAGTATTTATTCTAAAATTGACACAGTCAGTTATTAGTTATTCAGACAATATAGATAGATAATGGATACAAAGAGACAATTGTTTAAATAAATTAAGTGCAGTCAACCAAAACGTTTGATAGTTTCTACATAAAAATGTTTCGTGTTTGAAAAAATCTATTTTTATGTCGTTTTCAATAAGAATTTTATAAAATTCAATTGTAAAAGGAGTATAAATGAAATTAGATAAATATAAGAATGCCATTTCGTTCAATTTTAAGACAAAACAACAATACAAATAATTTTAAACTTGATTACAGCTTTTGTTCTCAAAACTACTCGTAAATATAGAATAAACACTTTATTATTTAAATAATACAGATCTATAAAACATTATAAGAGATTCAATTAAAACTGGATATATATAATAAAATTTTGTTCAAATGAGCAGAAAATGAAAGAGAAGTTCTTAAAACTAGTTAATTATAAAATATGTGTTACTGAAATCGAATTTATTTCAGGTTTCGTTTTTGGTCGTAATTTATTTAGTGGTATAATAATTGAATGATTATTAAATCTATAAATATTTAGTTATTTTCCGTCACTTTAAAAATAATAACTGCATCCAAATATTCAATAGAAACTGAATGAGAAAAAATATTATGATTTTAAATTAATTTCTTATATTAAATAAAGCAATATATTTATAAATTTTCTCATTATAAATGGTTGCACAAAAAAAAAATTAAGCGGAAGTATAGACTATCACGTCAACGTTGCTATACTTATAAAATTATATACTTATAGAATAAAATTAATGATGCCACCATTTTCTGAAAGGATTGTTTTAAATAATAAAATCCTTTATAGTCTAATAGTTTGTTGTTAAAACAAAATAAATGTACTGCTTGTATAACGTACAATTAGTAATAGTACAATAGTAAACTTAAGCAGGTTTGAATAACTTAGTAAGATAACAGTTATTCAAACCTGATTGCCTGTTAAAAAAATTGAAAGGTTTAAGCATAGCTTACACTGAAAATAATGTACTTAAAAATCAGTACCTGAAACTACTTGTTTTTCTTTGAGTACAATTGCCTGTTAATAAAATCGAAAGGTTTAAGCATAGCGTACACTGTAAAAAAAGGTACTTAAAAATCAGTACCTGAAACTACTCGTTTTTGTTTGAGTACAATTGCATCGTAAATGAGCGATGATTTACTTAAATTAATATTTACTTAAATTTAAGTAAATGTACTTTCTCAAAAATGAGCAGTGTTATTCAATATTGCTAATCTCAGCTTCTGTTCAAACCATCTGAACAAAACGACCAAAAACTTAAAATAGTTGTTCAGAAAATGGTTTTCCACATCATTTGATGTCGATTGCTTAAATAAAAACTGAGTTATTACAACTCAATTATCTTACTTCCATTTCTTTTGGCACACCTTTTTAACATTCTTTCTGTTTACAACTTTTTCACGTCGCTCTTGTAGTACAACGGATAAGGCCATGTACTGCGGTGTCTGAAGATATGGGTGCGTTTCTCGATAAGTCTTGGTTGTAATTGTTGATATTTATTGACAGTGATTTATGGAGGCAGGCTATGTAGCAAGCAGTTGCTCTTTTTTATTCATTTTTACAACTCTTTGTACTCATTTTGAGTATATCGTCGCCTCAGGGCAACAGTAGGATGTGAGCAAAAACAGATTTACCTATAAAATTGATTTTAAAATTTGCTGTTTTTTCAATGCTGAATATCTAAGACTGTAGTTCAGGGATTTCAAAGAAGACATAAAAAATGTCCGAGTGTTCCACTAAATAAAGGCACATTTGGTAATATTAGCAAGACCAAAAACTCATTTTCTTTTTTTTTAGATGCCTTACTGTTGCTCCGAGGCGACGATATGTCTTTTTAAAAAATTAAACTTATAGATTTGGAGCTATGATAAGCATCAAATGTACTCAAAAATGAGTACATTTGACTTATTTTGAGTACCTATTTTTCACAGTGTAATAACTGGTCTTTCTACAGACTTCTTTCTTTCTGCGTTCCATGCGTAAAGTGATTTACAGGCATTAAAACGTGATTTACAGGCATTAATTAATTTTACATTTGGGTGTTTATAACAATTGTCCTCATCTATTGCACCCTCATGCTACTTACAATTCCAAACTAATATGCATCTCGACCGTGAATTATCGAATATTGATTTACAATGAACTGTTCGCAACGTCATCTTTTCCCCTTTCTGTCATTTGTAGAACTGTTTTTTTTACCTCATTAGTTTTCCCATGTCCAAATAATTGTGCTTTCATCCATCGATATAGTACAATATATTAGAGAAAACTAAACATTTGAATATCGACAGCCTCTCTACTTTATGACAAAATTGGTTCTTGGTAGCTTTGACCTCAACTTCAATTACAGATGCATCAATAACATTAAAATTCATGCAATATAAAATGCAATAGTCTGAAGGAAAAAAATATCAAAAGGTTTTATTAATTCATATATATTACCGAGAATCAGTTGGAGTACTGAGTATAACGCAATTTGTGTTTTAAGGGTTAGATTTTTATACTAAAAATGTTCTTTTTCTTATTCAGGAAGATGGTTTTTCACCCAAAATGTAGAGGAATCAGCGCCAAAAGATCGTCCAGATTACCGTAAGTTCTATTCAATGACCTACAGTACTTCTGAGTTAAAGAAATAATAACCACTATTGTTTTGTCTGTACTTTATATGTGTGAAAACATTGAGATAAAAATAAGACTATTTTATTAATGTTAAAATAAAATGGTAGCTCCCAAAACTCAGTAATGATATTCTCTTAGAGAATTGAGTAACCTTGACTTGAGCATTATTTCAGTTGGGTAGCACATACTACTAAAGTTAGGCCTTGAATTATAGTTACTATATTTTATGTAATGTCTTTTTCCTATGGGTACTTCATGGTTGAAAAGAGTTTGAAGTAAAAAGTTTAATAGAGTTTAAAAAAAACGGGTCCCACTAACTTAAGTGACTATTGCAATTTTTTTGTGACCTTAAATAAGTTTTAAATATACAAGTAAGAGTCTAAAAGTAATTTTAATCTACTGGTTGTAGTGTTATCTTTTCTAAGTATTGTTAGGGTATATTTTGTGCCTATATTCTTAGTATAAGCTGTGTAAAATAAAAATATATATATAAATTAATTTCAGAAGTGTTTCTTTCATTCATTTTCAAGTTCAAACAAAATTGAAGCGTATACATGCTCAGAAAGCGGGGTAACTTCTATGAGCATATATAGAAAAAGGGGTTCCCGGTCCTGTTTTAGTTTTAACTAGGGATCCATGGTCAAATGCTAATTAGGAACCGATGTTCTAAGCCACCCACCAGTGCAAATTCTGTGAAATCGCAAATTAAACGGACAAATACAAACAAACATGCAATTAGATAAATTGACTAAAATTTTAAAATGTGATGTTTTAAATTGTAAACAATTCAGACTTGCCCCTTATAGAATTTGCAAAACCTATCGTATTCACATAATAGGGCCTTATAGAGAGAAAAAAGCTCCATATAGTACAAAGCGAAATATAAACACCATTTAAACGTGCACTAAATATTTATTTTTAATAAATTTGGTAGCATAAAATAACAATTTCCTATTTGTTATTATGCATATGTTTAGTAAGAATACGAGGTATGGAAAAAAAAGCGAGCTCAATAGAACATTAGGATTAGTTTATTCAAAGAACATTAGGAACTTTAAGATAGTTCAATAGAACGTTAGGACATAGAACATTAGGATAGTTTATTCATAGAACATTAGGAACTTTAGGATAGTTTATTCATAGAACATTAGGAACTTTAGGATAGTTCAATAGAACATTAGGACATAGAACATTAGGATAGTTTATTCATAGAACATTAGGACATAGAACATTAGGATAGTTTATTCATAGAACATTAGGAACTTTAGAATAGTTCAATAGAACGTTAGGAACATTAGGATAGTTCAATAGAACATTAGGACATAGAACATTAGGATAGTTTATACATATTCAGACAAATAATTTTACGAACATAATTGCATTTGTTAAGTTTGTAAATATAATAAATAGTATTGGCTAACTGAACGTTTTCTATGAATAATATGAATTTGTGTTTTTCATCTAAAATTAAAAATACACACCAAACAAATCGCTTAATTTTACATTATGAAATGCTCAGCATTGAATTCTTTCTGTTTTTCAGATTCGTTGACGAAACAGAAGAATCTTATAACTCAGATGACAGTCTAGAAGAATCCTATTGGAAGAATATCATTGACAGCGGTCTAATGGCAAGTATCTGCTTTAAATTAGTTCCCCCTCATCTTTACCCACGATACATGGTTTAAAGTTGACGAAGTTACTGATGCCCTCATAAGGCATGCAAATTTGCTTTATAAGTAACATTTTGTTGGATGGGTGCTCTATGTTAAATGAATTCATACATTATATAATTATACGCGAATTTACTTAGGAATAATTGAATCAAAAACGATCAATATTTTTTTTTTATTTATTTATCTCTTAATTCTGGCATGACAACTAAACTAGTCAGTTTTTAAATTATATCTAGTTAAATTAAATAAGTTCTTGTGTAAATTATGGGGGCCCCGAATACATAAGTTTCAGTTTCGAAAAAGGCACATACTCAAAAATGAGTACAATGAAGTATGCTTGTCTACATAGGCTGCCTTCATAACTTTTTTTCAATAAATATCAACATTTACAACCTAGTCCTACTGGGAATCAAATCTAGATCCTCGACATCACAGTCCATTACCTTATCTGTTAAACTCCCAGGACGACATTAAGAAGATATAAATAGAAGAAATTTTAAAAAAGGTGTGTCAAAAGAATGGGAAGAACTCAGCTTCTATTTAAGCACTCGACATTAAATAACGTGGAAAACCATCTTTTGAAGAACTATTTTAAGTTTTTTTTTATTTTATTAAGCTCTCTTGAATAGAAGCTGAGTTTATAAATATTAAATCACGTTGCTCATTTTTGAAAAAGTACGGTTACAGAAATTTGAATAAGTCATCGCTAATTTACATTGCAATTGTACTTTTTGCAAAACGAGTAGGTTCAAGTATTCATTTTTGAGAACCCATTTCTTTACAGTATAGATTGGGAATGTAACACAATTGAGATTATTTGTGCACAATGTTATACGTACATTTAATCATTACTTGAGAAAATGCAAAGCACAAATCGGGACTCATCGATCACTTATGCTTTTCCAAAATGTACCTTTCACATTCAGAAGTGTCTATTGTGATTTCAAACAATTTTTTTAAACTTTGCACAATCTTCACATTCTTATTAAATTTACTGAAAAGCATATATCGGGTCTCTTTAGATATTCGAATATGATTTTGATTACAAAAAGACAAACACAATAGAAATTTTATTTTTATCTCACCTGTAATTAATCATCCTAGATCCTTTCTGACCTTAATAATGTGAGATTATATCAGACCAGTTGAGATAATTTTTGTATATGAAAAAATATATAATATTATAATTGAATAATGAGATTTTCATATTATATACTTGTTGTTAACAGCTGTTTCACACGTGTTAAATTTTCTTTACTCCCATTGGTTCGTTCTTCCCGCCATTTATATTCCTTCTCTTTTATTTTTTCGAATTCAAAATAACTGGTCTATTGTTCAGACATTTCGGGGTATACATCGGAGGGATTTCGTTAGTATTTCCCATTGAAGCATAATTGTAAGAAAAAATTATTTCGCCAAAGAATATTTGATCGCCAACTTTAAAATTTTTTCAAACGATAAATATATATTAATTTATTTTAAAGCATTTTGTTGCTGTCAAGTTCTTACGATATTAAAACTTTCAAATTTTAGCTCAATTAATCAAAATTCAATGATCAAAATGCTTATTTAACAATAAGAACATATAATTCTAACAAAATGACCCATAACTCATATTTATTTATAGAACACAAAACATTCGAAACATGGGTCGGTTTCTGATTCTCATACAAATTCCATCTCTTGGTAGATCTTCAAGATAAAATTCTACATCCCAAAATAAAACCAGATAAAAAATAATAAAAGCAAAACAAAACAGCAAAAGAAAATATAGTGTGTAAACATTACTTTTGGAACACATCTTACATTACCAAAAAATCTTTTAATCGGGGAAAACAGAATATTTTCCTTTGGAAACCATTATTGGCTGCTTAAGAGACGTACACTTGCATATGGATAAAAGGTTTTCAGCAGAGTCAGCATTATAGATTAAATAATTTCTTCGATACAAGGATATATCCTCTTTTACGAAAATAACAAACGAAAAGTAAATAAAAATACAAGTTCGAATATGAACTTCTAGGAGTTATTAATAGGTTTTCATCATACCAACGTTTTAAAATAGATTATAAATGATTAGCTGATAATCAATAATGGGGTAGTTTCTTGGTAGTATGTTAATTATTATTTTTTTAATTTAAAAGCTGGTGAAGAAAAGCGTTGTTATTTTTTCGGGAAATTAAACAAAAATAATTCTATTGCATTTTTAATTTATACACCATGAATTTATTTGAACACATTTGCCGCCATAATAGAAAAAAAATTGGTATCCATCTGACCATATTTTTTTAATTCTTGATTTGCTTTTTAAATTATCCAAATTCACAGTGTTAAAAATAGGTACTGAAAAATAAGTAAAATATACTCATTTTTTAGTACATTCGATACTTATCATAGCTCCGAATACATAAGTTTCAATTTTGAAAAAGACATGTAATCAAAAAGAAGTACAATGAATAAAAAATGGGGATGCTAGGCTACATAGGCTGACTTCATAAATCACTTTCAATAAATATTGACGATTACAATCAAGCTTTACCGTTTATCAAATCCAGATCCTTAGGCACCGAAGTTCAGAGCCTTATCCGTTAACCTACCAGGGCGACGTGAATAAGTTATAAATAAAAGAAATGTTAAAAATTTATGCCAAAAGAATGATAATTTAATATAATTTGGTTGTAATAACTCAGTTTTTCTATTTAAGCAATCGACATAAAATATAATGTGTAAAACTGAAATTTGAGTACGTCGTCGCTCATTTTGGATGAAATTGTACTCAAAGAAAAACGAGTAGGTGCAGGTACTCTTTTTTAAGTACCTTTTCTTTAAAGTGTAATTTTCACACTCACTGCTGTTAGAGAAATACAGTAATATGAATTCCAACCGCCTCAGGGATTGCAATATAGGCTGAATATTACAATTCCTACAGCCTTCATAAAGATGCATTAACAAAATAAAGTTTTCCCTCTACCATTTCGGCTGTTTCCTCCATTGACTAAATCAATTGATATTAGTAAATTGTCCTTGAGTGTGACAACGAAGAATCAACTTATAAATGGTCATCGTCCCTGGCTTCCAGACATTTCCGATCATATAGAACAGACAACTGCCTTCTCGTATTTTAGCTTAAATGAATTCAGATATAATGAATGCATCAATAACTAGTTATATCCAAATAAAAAAAAGATTACATAGAGCGTATCTTAAAATAACTTGTTTATTGCATATAAAATTCATACTATCAATAAATTTCGTATTAATAGAAGGATTTTGTTAATTTAGGAAAATTTACAGTAATAATCTCGTGTTTATTATAAATACTAGCTGTTACTCGTGGTTTCAAACGCGTTAATTTTTTTACCTCATTGGTTAGTTCTCCTGGTTTATTCATTCTCTTTTATTTTCTGGAATGCAAAATAGCTGATCTATTATTCACACATCTCCGGGTACATCTCCGAATGTTAGTTTTTCCGTTGATTTCCCCCTTTGAAGCATAATTGTCAGGAAGAGTTATTTAGCCAAAGCAGTTTTTGATCGCCAACTTTCAATTATTTAAAATAATAAATATATATATTAGTTTATTTTGAAGTATTTCATTGTTGACAAAATCATAGGATTTTGTAATAATGTAGAAACCATTTCCTTTTAAATGACCATTAAATAAATAGTTTCTATAACCGTTATAAACGTAAAACTAAACAGAATTTTAAAAGCTTCAGGTGCAGAGTTATATGTTGATGATTTAAATAGGTTGATAAAAGTATTCAAACGTGTCCGAGCAGTGGAAGATAGCGTTTTGCGTGCCATAGAACCATACACACAGACTATTTTATTAGTACTAGGAGGCTCCGCCCCCTGCTCCGCTAACGCACCGCCACCCCCCGGAGGATTGCTACACAATCCTCATAGGTTTGCTTCGCAAACCACTTCTCGCTTCGCTCGCTAAAAGGTAGGACATAATAACAATATGTCCTAGTAACAATACTTTTTAAATTATATTACTAAAAACTTTAAAAGTTAAAATTGTAAATTTAAATTAATATTCATCTTGGCATCAATAAATTTTTTCACCATGTAAATCAATATAAAATCATTTAAACTTATTTATTTTTAACTACAAATGAAAACAATGGTACCACTGGCAAGTCTACCATTATTTATTATTTTCCACGTTATTTTCACACCTTTCCTGAGTTTTAGTTAAATTTCTAACATTATTGGTAGTTTGTTTTGGCCATAATTGACGTTAAGCTTACCATAATCTTGCCTACCAAAAGTGTGTAATTTATACGTCATAAAAATGAAGCTCATAGAAATCTAGTTTTCGAAATTGTTAACAGATAGCGCCACCTTAATTTTCCGCTTTAAGTTTGGAAAAGCGTTTTTCAAACTTCTGTTTTTTTTAATTTAATCAGTCTTATATTCTTCCTCATTTAAGCTGACAGCATCAAAATAATTATTTACAAATGAATTGAAGGGGTTAATCATCAAAATGGCTTACATAATGGCAAAATAAAAATGCGGGCGCAACAGAATTTTGTAAACAATCTAACTGTTGCCATTCCGTGTGCAGAAAAACAGTGTTTTTCAATCACCGCGTAAGAGAATTATATATTAAGATAGATTATTTAATAAATAGTTGTATGCCGATTTTTAATATAAGAAATACAATATACGTCATAAAATAGCTTATTTACATAAGTAACTTTGATAAGAATCTCCAGTTTTCCCAAGCAGTACATAATTTTCAAATTCATATAAATACGCTAATTTTAAATATATAATTTTATGATTACTATTGCATTATTATAAAATATTACATTAAGATATTTTGAAATATGTTTTGCATATAAACAAACAAAATCTTTAAAAAAATATTTAACCTTGTATTTGATATAGTTTTTAAACTATGTCTCAATGAAAACGACTTTAATAGTAATAATTTCGCTTAACACCTAAACAGATAATTGTATAATGGAGATTTAGGTGGACGATTTATCTTAGTGAAATGTTCATTTGTGTTAAAAATGAATGACGTCAAGCAAAAATTTAATAAATGCACAGTTATTATTCGTCAACTAAATAAAGTATGTTACATCAATTGAGACCTCTAGTTTAAAAACCAGATAGATCCACTTTCATAAATTTTACAGGAAATACTAAAAACGATTGACAGCCACGTACTTTTGGATCTAAACGCAGGACTTTGAATGCATTTTTAGATTATATTTAGACACTTTTGGTTAATACCGCTTTGCAAAGTGATGTGATGCATTAAATTTTTTTAAAAATATTAAAAAAAAAAAAACGATTTTGCGAAAATGTGGATCTATCTGGGTTTGAAACTAGAGGGCTGTATTTTCATTCTAAAACAAAATATTTATGCATAGATTGGTATTATGATAACTATTGTAAGAAATAACTGGTATCTTTGAGATAGAATAATTGTTACTTTATTATCACAATCATATGTCATGTGGTATATGAATTATTGTCATGTTGTAATAATTTACAGCCCATATGACATATAGTTTTGATAATAGAGTAATAATCATTGTAATATTAATGAATTGCTGTTATACGAGTTGTCAAACTGTGTTTCCGAAATGTTATTTATCAACTATCATAAGATAATCTATTTATTATGCTAATTATTAATGCGTTATCTTTAAAATAAACTAATGATTTTACATTAATAAGCTACTATAGTATATATGTATGAAAAATTTTAACTTCTAGGGTAGGAATAATTGCAATTTATTAAAATTTAGAATTATATGACTTAAATAGATGACAATAAAAAAAATATTCGATTAAAATTGAAGACTGATTCAAGTATGGTTCGGAAAATTTGTATTTTTTAAAAATTAGTAATCGTTCAGTTCGTTAGATAATATTGAAATTTTGATTCTTAAAACGTATTTCTTGTAAGTAAAAATTAATACTAGCAATTTTTATCGAAATAAAACTTTTATTTCTACAAAATAAATGTCCACTGCACATAATTAAAAAAAAAGATTTAATATTAACTCAATATTGATCTATATGAAATCAATAAATTAAAGAGAAATTATTCTTTTATCTGTTTGATGATGGTTAAAAAGACGTTTGTTAAAGTTTCTCGTGTTTATTAAATTATATACTAGCGTGAACACGACCTCGCATAAAAATTTAAATATTTTATCTAGTAAAGTATTCCCGATTCGCCATATTTCCCTATAGTGTAAAATAAATGGGCTTCTTTTTTAGTTGTAAAAATGAGAATAGATTCAAAAGAAAACAAACATGTTCGTATAAGTAATAAGTGAGCATAAATAAATACAAAAATTCGTTTAATTTAGAATTAAAAAAAAAAATCATTTATAGACATACGTATATAATACAAATTATAAACATAGTTTTCACACACTTTTTCATATGAGTTTTTTTTCTATTGTCATATATTTAGGGTTGAATTTCTATGATCGTTTTGGTGTTTCTGTCTGTTTTGAGCAACTAGAAATAAGAATAATGTCAACCAACTACAAGCTCTAGGTCGAGCAAGGTTGTCCCTGTCAATCTAGCACATCCTCACGATTTCCCAATGTCGATCCAAATGCTTTTTAAAACTACCCACTCCTAAAGAAGTAATAACATACTCAGGCAAACTATTCCAATTATCTATTATTGCAAGGCCGTTCATAAAAGACGCAAAACTAGCCACATCATCCCTTGAACTAGATTTTAATAAAAAAAAAAATTATGCTAGACCAGCTCACATGTAATTTTGCACTATTTTCTGTAAAAAAAATGAAACTTCTTTTTGTGAAATTTTTTTTCCTACTTATTATTTAAAATACTTTTGTTTAATTTAAAACCGTAAAAAAGCAGCCTAATTTAAAAATTAAAAAATACATTGAAAAATCGAAGACGGAGGATCATGACAACAATGAAAATAAATAAATATAAATATATATAATAAAAGAGAAGAAATAAAAAGGAGAACGAACCAATGAAGTAAAAAAATTTTTAACTCGTGTGAAACCGCGATTAACAGCTAGTTCGTGATAAATTCTCCGAATATGAAACATCCTGCAATTTTTTTTATTTAATATTAATGTTTAAATAAATCAACCCGGTTACTTTAATGGAAACTGAGACTAACTGAAGTAGAAAGTGGGCTCGAAATATAAACGCAAAATAAAACTCTTTGTGTCTCGTAAATTTGGGGCACTGTGCTATCCCCTCAAGCGTTGCCAAATAACTTTTCAAAGTGCTAGCCAACATACTTATAGCAAAAACATTAATTTTATAGGAAACTATAAAGCGCAACAACTCAATTTATGGATGTATTGGGAATTGCTTAATGCACAACATTGTTCTGTAACGAAACGCAGTATACCGCGGGTTTGAACTCATGACTTTTCGCATGATACTACGATACTCTACTATTCGAGCTAAAGTAATACTCAAGCCTAAGGGATTGTATCGGGTAAACGAAGTGGACTACCCAAGGTACCCCTATCTCAGTGAGTCGGACGAAGGAACGAATAATGATACTTGCATTGCGTCGAAAGTGAAGTTGTGGTTGTTGAATGGAGATGGCGCTACAAGTCGATCCGAAGGTTGCGTTATGTTCGTTGTCACCAATGTTAAAGTAATATTCAAATCCGAGCGGTTGTATCGGGTATATGACGGACCATCGCAATCCATTTTCGTCTCAAGGTTTGGGAGAGATAATGACTTTTTCATTGATGGAACCATGTATGTGCACCGTGGATAAATACAGATTTTGGAACGACCGCTAATATTCTTAACTCAATTTGAATAGGATACAATCAGTTATTTAACTAAAATATTACTTTAATGAGTTCATATTTGTATTATGTTTTTAAAAATGTGATTAACCCACTGAAACTTAAGCGATTTTGGCTATGGGAAAGTCTCACGTGACGTATTAACATGGTAACTTACTAGTAGTTTCGATTTCTTCCCTACAGCAGACAACTTTGCTTTTGTTTGTTTAGTCGCTAGGCTTGCAATAATGAGAAAGTTTGTGTTATAATATTTGTTTTTTCCAAATAAGTAATATTTTTTTCTATAAATGAATACATTTAAATACAGAAATACTTATATTATATTTGTATATAATTAGAATTACAACAAAATATGGAAAAATACTTTTATTTCAACGCAAAAATAACTTCATAAACGATGAGTACAATCTATCTCAGTGTATGTAGTAAATATTTCTAAATTGAGGTATTATTTAAAGACTAAAACTTAAAATTATAGTACAGGAGCTAAAGCTCCATGCTAACCCTACGGAACTTCTTCGGCGTCGCGAAATTTTCTCCATGTTCCGTTGGAACAGCGGTCTTCTTCTTCTCGGCGTGAAACTCCCCCATTGTAAAGTTTTTTTTCACTATTTGGAATTTTAATTATTTCTTTCTGAGCATAATCTTTCATATTATTTTTCGAATTTTTAATTCACCGTAAAGGGATAGCTTATAACTTGTGCTTAAAAACCTTTAAATTTCCAAAATATTATAAAATGGAGTATTTTTATGAATTTAAAAATTGAGTGCATTGCTGCAAAAACTGGAGATCCTCGGACATGATTCACGTCTATAAGCGTCAGCGTTAACTCTGATTTCAGAACTTTGGATAAGACAAATTTCGAACTTCACTACACACCTCATATACTGATAAAGAATGTTTTAAATGCGAGAATGCTCAAATTGGATTGCTAAATGAATTCCAGTTTATATATTTAAAGATTGTTTCTTGAAATAATATTAATTTTATGTATATTTCGTCTTTTATAGGAAAGGATAATGAAGGAAGCTATTTACGCCAGCAAGTACAAGAAGCATCCGAAATCTTACTACGATGAAGAAATATAGCTATGCAGCCTCGATGACAAAATGTCTTTGGCGTATCGGCATATTTCCTGAAATATTATAATAGAAATCAGCTCTTTATTAGGACATATCTGTGTAACGTCATGTCTTACTCAAAATAAAAGTTCAATTATGAATGTATTTACTTTGTACATTTTAATTCAGAAAACTAAATAAAGATGTGCGATTTCTATTTTCTACAAGAGATTATTGTTTTTGCTGTCTGAGAACTTATATCTTTATTTTTTATAATTTTTCTTCTACTCTATGCAACATATCTGTAGATCAAATTTTTGCCATTACTTAGAAATGTTAGTATTGTTCTTAATATAATTTACAACATTAAGAAGGCACAAGTTCTTTACTGTGGCGTAAGATTTAATTCGCGAATACTTCACTGTTAAAAATAGGTACTCAAAATAAGTAAAATTTACTTATTTTTGAATACATTCAATGCTTATCATGGCTCCAAACTCCGAGCATGGATCCCTCATAGTACAGAAATCATAAGGTTATAATCTCGCTAACATCAAAGTGAAGCCAACATGTATAGACTCAGACACGTGGTTTATTACGTCATCCATTCATAAATTTTTTCTAGTTCATTCATAAAAATATCTTGTACTTCATAAGTAACACATTCACTATTATTTCCAAATCGCAATTCAATTGCGAACGTTTTTTAATTCATAAATTTTGAAAGAAAGTCACGTGTCTGGTGCCATCAGGTCTGAGATGTTTGCATCACGATGATGACGTCCTATTCGCTCTACTACAGTCCATTCATGCTCGAAGGCTCCGAATTTCAATATTGATAAAAGGCATGTACTCAAAAATAAGCACAATGAATAAAAAGAGATAATTCTAGCCTACACAGGCTCCTTTACAATAATATCGACAATTACAACCAAGGCTTACCAGGAATCAAACCCAGATCCTAAGTCACCTCCGCCCAGTTCGTTATCCGCTGTACTACCAGGGTGACGTGAAGAAGTTATAAACAAAAGACTTGTTTAAAATGTGTGTCAAAAGTGTTTGTCAGGTAGGTTAGTTATGATGGAACAGAAGCTGAAATTAGCAATATTAAATCACACTTTTCATTTTTGCGAAAGTACGGTTGCTTAAATTTAGCTTATTTACGGTGCAATTGTACTCACATAAAAACGAGTAGATTCAGGTACTCATTTTTAAGTACCTTTCTTGCAGTGTGTGTACGCGCTCCTGCTCGAACTGCTCCTTCTTCAGTGAGCTCTTGAACTGATCTTTCAATCAGTTTAAGGAGGCCTCCGTGGCCGATCGGTTAAAGGCGTCAACTGGGCATCCGAGGATTCCTGGTTCGAACTTAGGCGATGGACTTGATAAAGAAAAGTAAAAAAAGTAGTGATATTGTGATCGGAGGGTTTCCAGCTTCGCTACAAAATACTAGAAAAGTCGTCCAGAACATCCGCAAAAATTAACGGCGTGTATACGGGACTGGTGCACGATAAATCTGATCGGGGCCCAAAGTCCCGACGCCTATTGAAGGCTTTGGATGCCAGTTCAGGTGTTTCCTCGTCATCTGACCATGGTTCTAAAATAACGAGGTGCATGTATGAATGTGTATGTGTTGGCGGGTATTTTCTTCGAAGTAGACCCCGAACTTTCGCCAATAGCCCACTGTGCAGCTCTAGTAGATCTAATTAACCAAACCAAATCAAATCAACCAGTTTAAGTTTTATATGCCGCTATTGAAATTAAGTGTGATATTTTGTCTTCGTATTGAAATCTTTGACAAACTGTTACTTTCCACTCCACACAAATGCTTTAAACTGTCACTATAGTCATATAGATTTGTAGAACTTGTCGAAATCTTTGACACGCAATACCACCCAAAAGAAATTTGATATCTGAGTTATGTTTCTTGTTCATGTAATAGCAACACGTAAAGTTTTATTTGTGCTCAGTTAAAAACTAAAAAAAAAATCGTCATTTTAATTTTTGCTTATAATTTTTTTGTATGTGTTGCTGTTGCATATACACTCAAATCTGTTTTTGTGTGATCTTTTTTTATGCGTTTTTTTTTGTCCGACTTTTTTTGTGCGGTATATGAAAATTTCAATCAAATTGGAACATAATTGATTATATGGCTACAGATACATATATAAGCGTCTAGTGAAACAACAGTCGTCGCAAAAACTGATCACTGACTACATGGTAACTGAAAAAAAGTCAACTTTAAACGAGTGCGAGGTAGTATCTTCAAGTGACGAAAGCGATTTTGAACCAAGTTCGCGTATTGTCAGACTACGTAGGATAATGGTAGGATAATCCACGTTTTGATGTGTAAAATAAGTACATATGTAAATAAAATATTTAAAAATGTTCGCAAGTGTATTTTCTAAATCAGATTCCAAAAGGCTTGGCGAGATTCCAAGTAGCTATCAAGCCCCGTGTCTTGATTTCGTTTAAAAAAGCAATTCCTAGTAATTTTGTAAGGTTTTGAGTAATTTTCTACGTGAAACTTTTTTTATGCGGTCGCGATTTAATTGTGTTACGAAAACTATTTTTTATAGCTACTCGTGAAGTTTTGTGCGAGTTTTTTTTATGCGTTTATTTTATGCGGTCCCTATCCACCGCACAAAAACAGGTTTGAGTGTACAATCAACATAACTTACTTATCTTATTTCCTATAGGTTTTATTTCCGAGATTGTATGCAGGACTGAATTTTTGTGTTTTGATTAGTTGGAAGGAAGGATGCTATATGTAGATTTGCGATTTATAAGGTATTGTGGGACATGTTTTAAATCTGGGTGTATTTTCATTTGGTTGTGCCCACAGACTCTTTCATTTCTGCTGATGAAAGGAGATGCATCTCCCAAAACATGTTTAAATTTTAAGTATTTTTACTGCATAGTTTTAACGTTGCATTTGTATTTTAATATTCTTAACTCAATGTTCTATAAGACGAGTTTTTATCTTGTATATGTTTTTGTTATTTCGTTAATTTTTTTGGAGTTAACTGCTGTTGCGCATAGGTTTTCTCATTGAGATCAGCGATCATTATATGTAAACACTAAATCCAACATTACCAGAATATTATAAGAACATAATTATGGTCTATCAAAACGAGATGTGTGATTTACACGTCAAACTTATATGAAGTCAGGTATCAATATTTCCAAATTAAAAATAAATTAAATGCGTAAATCACCACTCTTACCACTAGAGGTGAACATACTAAATTTTGTTTAACCAAAATCTACACTCTAAAGAATATTTTTCCATAGTCTAAAAAGTTTTTTTAATGTTAACGTTTTTTATTTAATGGTAAAATAAAAAAATATACAATTAAAAATGACATAGTTGATAAAACAAAACAAAAACTTTCAGAAAAAAATTACTTTAATAATGGGAGCAGGTACCCTTACAGTTATTAAAACTGGTTTAATGATTGGTTAGTTATTAGCTCAGATAAATATATAAAAAAAACTTTTCCTCAAAAAAGCTATTTCCTAAAATAATTGTCAAAAATTAATAACGATGTCGGACTATAACTTTGGCGGTGGAACAAACGGCTCAAATAAAGTTTCGCCTATATGTTTAATATTTTACAGAGGATGTATGGTTCCATTTTCTTTTACCATTAGTTGAATCCTCTAGTTCTAGTTCTTCAAAAAAGTATATATAGCTTATACTTCAGCCAATTAATATAAATTTTGGTTTATATCTTCCTAGAAGTAATATGTTTTTGCGTCTTTTAATTAGTTTAATTATTTAGTTAAAGTAAATTAGTTTTTAGTAAATTAGTTTTTAGTAAATTAGTTTTTAGTAAATTAGTTTCATTCAATAAAAGTTGAGTAATAACGTAATTGGTATATTTTTTATTAAAGTAAGTTGAAACAAGCTACTTGAAAAAAATTGAGTGAGACTGTGTTAAAACACGACCTGAAGGGTTTTACATGAGAAGTCTAACCATAGCAACAGGGATAAGCAAACTATACAAATAGGGATTGGTCATCAACATTAACCTCACCATCAGGAGGAAGATGTTACGTCAGACACCGCGGGCCCTCATCTATGTCCCGTGATCACTTCGCTTTTTTGCAAGATTTTAAAGACACCTGTGCCTAATATTTATGTCTAACGCGAACAAATTTATAACACTCATATTATTAAAAGAACAAACATTTTAAAACGTGTTTTGTCACAAAGATGATTCATAAGAATATACAAATAACTTTTCCGGGATGCATTCCCTCCTACGCAGATTCCAATCTTTGCAAGGTAATTTCAAAGGGACAAAAAGTGTTTTGGATAAATGAAATAGTTTGTTAAGTTCGGATGTAAATTCAGTGATATAATTATCTAACAAACACGTTTTGGATATTTGTTCCTCATTTATAAAGGAGTTATAGTACGGGAATGGAATACCATAAAAACCTAACATGACGTTTCTATTTTAATACCAACGTATGTAGCTGATTTTAAAGACATTGCTTTGCAAAAAATGACGTGATATTCATTTTAGACATTTGATTTCGTCATTGGCATCAGTGGTTTCCAACTGGTGACCTATATGGCATTAGGGGAATCCCTCCGATGTTTTCTAACATGCAGCATATAAAATGCACTGTTTTTTTCGGTTTTTGAACTAATTTTTTAAAGAAAATTAGATAACTCAATACACAATTTCTGTTATAACCACACTAAAATAGCTACTCAAAAATAAGTAAAATGTACTCATTTTTGAGTACATTCGTTGCTTATCATGGCTCGGAGTGCATAAGTTTCAATTTTGAAAAAGACATGTATTAAAAAATGAGTACTACAATGAGGAAAAATGAATAAAAAGAGCAGATGTGGCCTCTAAAGGATGCCTTCAGAAATAACTTTCATTAAATATCAACAATTACAACTAAGACTTACCGCTGACCGCAGACCAGTGCCTTATCTGCTAAACTACCAGGGCGACTTGAAGAAGTTATAAACAAAAGAAATGTTAAAAAAGTGTGCCAAAAGAAAGGAAAATAAGATAATTGAGTTGTAATAAATCAGTTTCCATTGAAGCAATTGGGATCAAATAATGTGGAAAACCATCTTCTGAACAACTATTTGAAATTTGTCAGGTCGCTTTGTTAAGATGACATAAATAGAAATTGAGATTAGCAATATTAATAACACTGCTCATTTTTGAGAAAGTACTATTAAGTAAATTTGAGTACGTCATCGCTCATTTACGATGCAATTGCACTCAGCGAAAAACAATTTGGTTTAAATACTAATTTTTAATTACTCTTTTTTTTACAGTGCAACTTGTATTTCGAAGATGCCCTCCTAAGTTGAAACCACAGACAGATAAGAATGATACTTGAATTGTCACCCCATTCTACAAACTTCCACACTAAAACCAACGTGAGGACTAAATGCAGAACAAACCTCTCTCTCTATACACTTATAGGTAAAAAAAACACCACTTTATTTTATTTCCTGTATGTTGTTCTCCTAATAGCTTACCTAATATAAATTTCTTCGAAAAAGAGAGTGATATAAAGAGGGACTTAAGCATCATTCCTTTTGTTGTAATATTTTCAACTTAATTATTGAAACAACAATATGAGTAATTTAATAGATCTGTATTAATGCATGGTAATTCATTGAAATATATATTTGTTTTTATTTGCAACAGTGATGTATAAAACTTAAAAACAAATTTAGTACCCAACTTATTAATATAAGTAAACGCTTTACCAATAATTGCCCTTCCCAAGAACAATATCCTAGATCCGTCATTGGATGGAAAGCGAGAACATTTAAGGTGGTACATTTTTTTAATTATTCAGTAATAATTAAACACCAAAAGTGATTGAAACCACTGTCTGTGAAATACGACTTGAGATTAAAGATAAGCACTATTGTACTTGACATAGAAGCTCTAACAAGAAATAAGCAACAGCAAGTTTCTCATTAAGACCCTTGATAAACACCCGAATATATACCGACCAGGGAAATTATTGTAGATGAGACCATTCCCACAAATCCTTTGGCGACGGCCCAATTGAGAATGTTTTAATAGATTTAAAGCATATCTAATAGTTTTGATTGTATGTATTTAGAAAGTTTTAATAATTACTAGTCGCACTGTTAAAAATAAATACTCAAAAATAAGTAAAATATACTCAATTTTAAGTACATTCTGTGCTTATCATGGCTCCGAATGCGTATTTTAATATCGAAAAACATTCAAAAACGAGTACAATGTGTAGACATGAATAAAGAGAGCAGATGCTAGCCCACATAGGCTGCCTTCATAAATCACTTTCAATTGATATCGACAATAACAACCAAGACTTACCGGGAATCGAACCCAGTTATTCAGGCACCGCAATCCAGAGCCTTATCCGTTAAACTTCAAGGCCGTTATAATCAGACCAGAAGTTATAAACAGAAGAAATGTTAAAAAGATGTACCAAAAGAATAGGAAGTAAGATAACTGAGTTGTCATAACTCAGTTTCCATTTAAGCAATCGACATTAAATAACGTGGAGACCCATCTCCTGAACAACTATTTTAAGTTGGTCAGGTCACTTTTATTAAGATGGCTTGAACAGAAGCAAAGATTGTCAATATTAAATCACATTTTTTATTTTTGAGAAAGTACGGTTACTAAATTTGAATATCACTCATTTACGATGTAATTGCACTCATGTTAAAACGAATAGGTTCAGGTACTCATTTTTAAAGTACCTTTTTTTTTTACAGTGCAGTAGTCAGCATGACATATTTTTAGAAAGCTTTAAGTTCATTCTATGTAAAAGGCCTCCATGGCCGAGTGGATAAAGGCGTCAGCTGGGAATCAGAGGGTTCCTAGTTCCATCCTGTGGGACGGACTTGACTAAGAAAAGTAAAAAAGTAGTGATCTTGTGATCGGAGGGTTGCCAACTTCGCTACAAATACTGGGAATGTCGTCCAGAACATCCGCAAAAAATTTCGGCGTGTATACGGGACTGGTGCACGATAAATCTGATCGAGGTCCAAAGTCCCAACGTCTATTGAAGGTGTGGGGTGCCAGTTCAGGTGTTTCCTTGTCATCTGACCATGGTTCAAATATACGAGGCATCCTACCCGGGTCTTTCCTTCGAGATAAGCCTCGAAACGTCACCAATAGCCCACTCTGCAGCTGCAGTGCGACGTTTTTTAACCAAACCAAACCAACCGAGATTTAGCTGATAGGCTGATACGCCTCAAATAGCCCAATTTACAGTTGTAGGGCGACGTTTTTAACCAACCAACTATTTCGGCCGGTGATGTCACGCGTGACATCACTGCACATGGCGAATATGTTTTGAGGCGATTTAGGTTTTTCAAATGCTCTAAACCAGAAACCATAACAAAAATTTGCAAACACACACGAATTTTACGTTATTTTTTTATTGAAAGGTTACAATAAAGAGAATCTTTTCCGAAATGTGGTGAACGTAATTTAAAAAAAAGAAAAGAACTTTAATATTCCTAGTGTAAAAATTTGAAAAGTTTATCTAAAGTGCCTGGCTTGTGTATTATCTTTCGTTGAAAGGAATGCTTGCATTTTAACACGCTCTGGTCTATTCTAGTTCCGTCGATACAATGGAAATTCAGGAAATTAAAAACGAAGAAAGGCCTTACCAATGTAACGTCTGCAAGAAAACATTTATCAATGAGTCAATTCTCGCAATGCATCGCCTTCAGAGTAACGAAAGGCCTTACGAATGCAAAATCTGCTTATCGACATTTTCCACACAAAAATTACTCACACTGCATTCCAGTATACACTTGGAAGAAGCCCCCTACAAGTGTGATCAATGCAACAGGTCGTTTCCTGTGAAGTACAGACTACAAAAGCATCGTCGTATCCACTTTGAAAAAGAAACATTCACATGTGAAGTATGCAACAAAGAATTTCCTGAGAAAAGCATGTTCCTTGAGCATCGGCTTGTTCACCCAGAGTTAATCTGTGTTCTGTGCCATAAGGTATTTAATCGCAAAAGAAGTCTATTGTCACATTGTGCCAATCACATAAAATGTGAACAATACACATGTGAACTGTGTGGTAAAAGCTTTTGTCGGAAAGACACTCTCCGAAAACATTACCGCAGTCATACTGGTGAAAAGCCTTTTCAATGTGATCAGTGTGGAAAGTCGTTTCCCTTCAAAGGCACTCTTATGAAGCACTTGGTCGCACATTCGAAAAAGAAACAAAAAACAATTGATTTGTACAAAAAAGTATTTAGTCAAGAAAGGCATCGGAAAAAACGCTTGGTCACTTATTCAAATAAGAAACAACATGAGTGTAATATGTGCAAAAAAGTATATAGTCAAAAAGGGCTTCTGGAAAGACATTATTTGTCAGACTTGCACAAGAAAGTAGTAAGGCGGTTTAACTTGTTAAAACGGTTCGTTGTGAAAGAAGAAATATCATTAACATCTAATTTAAAAGTAATTTCTGTAGTAAGTCTTAATCCATGACAATGATATTTTGGTAAAAATTTACTGTACGGTCACCCTTGGCGACTTTTTCAAAATCTCGCCATTTTGTCGACTGATGTCCAATAGGGTTGCTGCAATTCCTTGTCGGGTCGGAGGGGGTTGCCATTTAAAAAAAATATCGTCAAATGTGGAAAAAATCGCGCCAAGGGTCACCGTACAGTAAATCTGACCCAATATTTTTTCTAAAACTTGAGTATGCATAACTGCCAACTTGTCAAGGCGTAGGAAGTGTGTGTGGTGGGGGTGGGGGATATTTTGAAAGAGCTCAGTCCCTCTAACATTTTACTACTTTTTTGCCTATCTAAAATATTATAAAATTTTACTTTACTTGTACTCAATATACACTGGCTCATGTAAAATTATATAATTTTTAATATTAACTTTCATAAAAGAAGAAATAATTTTAAGTTGAAAACTATAAAATTTACCAAATTAAGCTGTTAAAATAAAAAAGTTTCAACATTTATATAAATGTCTACAACAATGTTCAAACTATAAAGGATAATTTTAAGAATTTGTTTGGTATTTTTTTAAAAATTAAAATATATTATTTTTGGAAATTTTATAAATAATACTCTGGATATTTCCTAAAAAAAAAATATATAGCTCCAAATATTGAAATTAATGTTTTCTTGGTTACTTTATGTTCTAAAGCTGTTCAGACTACAACGAATATACGTTAAACTTTAAAGCATACGAATACACTTTTAAATACACACCTCTGAATATTATAATTGTTTATGATAAGGTTAATTGTGAAATTTAATGTAAAAGTTTATTATATTGATTTTTTAATAGCTTACTCCATATCTTTCACCCAAAATAGAAACATTTTATCTTTATATAGACATTTTTCACTTTCCTCCAGGTTGAAAAGTTCCTGCTCCACTGCCGCTTATGAAGATTTTATGTACATTTAAAAAAATGTGTTACTTAGGTCACTGAAAGAACTTCGAGCTTAGTGACGAAGTTATTCAAAGAATATGTTGTTAAATTGTCTTATATTATAAAATTTATGTTGAAATGCTTTTTAACTTTTATCTGGTAAAATTGCATTACAGTTAAATCAATGCAAGCATTTACATTGATAAGGATATATAAAAATAAAAAAATTAAGATTGAACTTTTATCAAAAATCTTATTTTATAGTTCAAAATTAAGTACAAAATGGATTTTCGGATTTGACACAAGGAATTTTATAAAGTTAGAATATATGGCAAGAATCCAAAATGCAGTCTACAAAGAACCTCTGTTCGAGTGTCACTGTGGGACCTGGTAGCCAGGTGTAAATTAGGGGAAGTCTTTAGTTCCAATCACAGTTTTGTCTAACCGAAGATTCGCCATATAGAGTGGGCTGCTGCATGTTAAATCTGTCTAGTTGTTGGGTGGAAATTTAGAGAGTGAGGTGCCATTTCAAGTGGTGTAATTGACTCTTATATAATTGTGGTTCAAAACTGTTGCTGGGTTTTTCCCGTTAGCTAGATAGGTTCGCATAGTTGTCAGTAGCCAAAGTTAAAACTCTATTTCGATGTTAATACAACAAACCACGTTTAATTGCTGCTATATTGTCATATTTTAGTAATACATTAGTTTCAATTAAATTTTCAAAACTGTTCTAAAAACAGAATATACTGTTTGATGTAAGCATAGTTTTTATTCTGACTATCACATGCAAATCATGTATATTTAAAGTATTTAATAAATGAATATGTTTGACATTAAAAAAATATTTTATGATATTAAAATTGTGATGAATATATACTGCGTTTGAACAACTGAATGGTGTTACTCTATGATTACTGATATCTAAATCAGTGGCGTTATGGACCACCAAATGGAAATTTGGACACAGATAAGACCCCCTACCTCTAAATAACACTAAAGACACTGAACTTCATATCTTTATTTTGTTAATTTATTAATTATATTTATTTGCTGCAATTAATTTAAATTGTTTTATTTTTTTAATATAACATTTTCAAACGAATTAATACAAATTTAAACAATGCCGACCGTCTCAAGAGTCTTAGCCCAGCAAACCGCAAGGTTGCTCCTGTCAATTCCTTTGTCTCACTTCGAATATTAAAGGTTATATTTGAACTTGCGTATGCTTCACTAATTTAAAACTTTTAAGAGAAACGATCAAAATATTTCAATACGAAAGAAGAAAGTTAACGCATGGTTATTGGAAAATATCACTTTATTCTTTGTACAGGTACGGCGCCGGCGGCGTACCGACCTATGAGGAAAGCTTGCGTCTCGTGAATTTTTTTTTAGTATTGCAAACCTAGAAAAAAACAGTTCGGGACCTATCTCAAAGGAAAGACCCGGGAACGATGCCTTGTATTTTTGAACCATGGTCAGATGACGAGGAAACACTTGAACTGGCACCTAACGCCTCGTCAGAGTGTAAGTTAAAAATCTGCCGTGGCCCCAAATATTCTTATGTTGGTTTTGGTATGGAAGTTAGGGAGCCAGTTCAGAACTTTTCCTGGTCATTTAACCAAAAGCAATGTACCTGTGTTTTTCCAGTGATCTTGTGATCGGAGGCGGGTTGTCAGCTTCGCTACAAAATACTAGAAAAGTTGTCCAGAACATCAAAAAATTATACCGGCTGTTTGGTTTGGTTAATTAACGTCGTACTAGAGCTGCACAGTAGGCTATTGGCGACGGTTCGGGGTCTATCTCGAAGGAAAGACCCGGGAACACATAATTATACCGGCATGTATACAGGACTGGTGACCGAGGGTGCAAAGTCCTCAGGTCTATTAAAAGCGTGGGTGCCAGCTCAGGTGTTGTTCTCGCCATCTGACCATGGTTCAAAAATACGAGGCATAATTCCAGGGTCTTTCCTGCAAGATAGGCTCCTCTAGTGTACGATTATTAACCAAACCAACCCATGACTTTCCTTAGGAATGTATGCCGAATCGTTAAGCCCTTTGTGTAGCAAATGGATTCTTGGTGACGTCACAATTGTTTGGAATATAACGTTTTAAAATTTTGACCGGATGGCAATAGTTCGTAAACCGGAAATTTAAAATCGGAAGTTTAGTAACCCATCTCGTTTCAAGTTTTGTTTGTTGATGTTTTTCTTGATCCGCTGGTCATGGACACGGCTTTTCGAGACAACCTTTGACTCCTATACTAAGCTTTTGAAACGTAGAAAACGTGTTTTGCGTTCATAAAATGAAAATTACAACGTCAAAATTCTGCGCCGCTTTTTTACTGTCAAGTCAGATATTTTTAGTGACTCCTAAATCGTATCTGGAACATCAGAACTTTTTTTAAACATATACATTTCCACCTCTATTTTTATTAAAATATATAAATATTTGTCGAATATATTTTTCTTGGAAATGAATGTGCGTCGTTCATTCAGGTGATCGATACTTATGATTCATCATGAATGACAATGCTATTTTGAGCTCAGCAGAAGAGAAAGTTTCTAGTAACAAGCCGAATTTCAAAGAACTATGTAAAAAGTTTGAGAATTTATCAGGAAATGAGAATGGTGAACTAAGTAAAGAAATTATAAAAAACCCTCCCGTTCCTGCTAGAAGACCCAAATGCGCTACTGAAGTAAAAGTGAGAAGAAGAGATCCAGTTCTAAAAGATAGCCCAATCGCAAAGTACCGGACTAGTGTAGACAGCACACCAAAGCGGCCAATATCAGTCAAAGAAAGGAGTAAACTATTTGAAGCAAACAGCGAAGAAATATCTGAGAACCAAAATACTTTTGTGGACTGCACACTATCAGAAAATCCAACATCTGTTTTCCAAAGTCCTAAAAATGGCGAAAATGACAATTTTATTCCCAATGCCATGCCCCCAGCCAAACCACCGAGGATCTTTGCCAATTCAGATAACGTCAAACCTCAGCGATCCAGAAATGCTGCATCGACGCATTTCAAAGACGACAGGCGAAACTCAGAGAATATAAATTCCTCTGTGAAATATAAAAATGAAATTCCAAAACCGAGAAACGCATCATTTAGCTTTGAACCGGAAACCGTGAAAGAAGTTCCGAAGGGACCTCGGCTAATGAGTGCTCCGGAAATACTCCCTAATGGAGGTGAATCTAACGGTAAAAATTCTGCCAGCAAAACTCATGGATTTCGTAATTATTTTAAAAGTACTGCAAATAATTTGCGAGGAAAAGTAAAACAGACTAAAATATTTGTAGATTTGACGCCTACTACAGTTAGTCCCCCAAAACATTATGCGACCTTGAAAAGAAGCAAAAGTGAAGAACATATCTATGCAGAACCCAGTATTGAGAGGATGAGTAATATTAAACTGGAGGAAACAAAACCAGTTGAGCCTCTCCATTATATGGTAAGTTTTTTTTTCTAGCATATATTTGATAAGTTTAAGATATTTTTAACTCGAATACGCTTAAGCGATTTTTAAAATTCTAAGTTTTTTTTTCATTGTTTGTGAACTTAACTAACTTTATGGGGCTTTCACTAAGCAGGGGGAAAACTGCCCTTGTAATGTCGGTAAATTTCTGTAGACTTGGCAAAATCACAAACCTAGTTGGCAAATGTGCTAAACATTTGATTTTTTAAAGAAAATGAAACTAAGAAGTTTCACTTAAAAAAAAAGCCAATTGTCATCGATAGCCTATTGCGAAGTGGACATCATCCGATCATAAAACAATCTTGCCATCTGACTATGGTTAAAAAGTAAGAGGCAGTGTTCCCGGGTCTTTCTTTTGAGATGGACCCCAATCCGTTGCCAATAGTTCACTGTGCAGTTCTATTGTGACCTTAACCAACCAACCGATCATAAATTATATTTACGACTTTTAACATTTTATTTCCGAGGTGGCAACATTTGAAATAGTACACAATCAATACGTCGACAAACTTTGCCAACTAGAGTTATGGTTTTTGCCAAGCCAACAGGAATTTACCGACTTTTTTCTGCCCTTGTAGACATGAAATAATTGGGGAAATAATTGTAAAAAACTGCAATATTTTAATAAATGTTACTTCTGGTCATGTTAGCAATTTCCCATCTGAAGGAAATCTAGTCAAGTCAGGAATTTACTGACATTTAAACATGAAAAGTTGTGGGGAAATCATTGTAAAAAATCTGCAAAATGTTAATAAATTTTACTTTTGGTCAGTTTGGCAATTTCCCATCTAGTTTGTAAACTTGTGAAACATTTGGATTTTTTTTAAAAATGATACTAAGAAGTATCACTTTTAAAAAAAACAGCCATATGTGTCACAAGTTTGTCAATTAGGTTTGTGATTTTTCCAAGTCTACAGGAATTTTTTTCATCCATTTACAAACTTGACAGTATTTCCTTTTCTTGACCCCTGACATTCTAAATCATTTTCCCATAAATTGCAAAAGAGCTTATGTCTAATATTTTTATTGTACAATGAATCACAAAGATGTTGTTGAATCACGACTACCTATAATATGAGAGGTTTTAATGAATATATACTAAAGTTTTTAATTGTTTATGTTGCTTCTTTTCAGTGTACAACTCTTGTCAAACCAGAATTGCCTGCTCGGAGAACTGGAGGCAACGTTTGTAACAGGGTGTCAGTAAGTTAAAAGATTATTATCTTCTTATACCCTTGGCATCTAAAAAAATCTAATACTAATAGCATTACCACAGTTGTCCTTATTTTTTTAGCATTATTCGACTGATTTTATGCTGTTAATTAAGATTAAATTTTCTGGAAAACTTTCAAATGGAAATGGAAAAAGTAGAACTAGTTATGTATATAGGACAGTAGATTTAGTTGTATAATCTAAAAGGTTCTTTGTAATATTATTATTATTTTTTAGTATTTAATTTAAAGTTGGTTATGAAGTCTCAAGAAACTACTCAAGTAGCTAGCTCAAGTACTAACAAGTAGCTAACATTATTATTTTTTGTGTGCAAAAATCAAATTTTGAGTGATATTTTCAACTTTAAATAAAATTGTATTAAAAAGCTAAATATATTTTTATAGTCAACCACTTCTGTCAAATATTTTTTATTTTTATAATAGTGCAGAATCTTTATAATTTTTTTCACAACATATTTCAATTAAAGTATTTTGTGTTTAATTTAATTTGCAGCCCAAATTGAGAGGGGAAATTAAATTAAGTTTAAGTTTTTCTGTTATTTTAAAGTTTCATTAATTATATAATCACAAAACTGTAATTTGTTGTATTTTATTTTCTGAAAACTAACATATATTTATACAATGTTAAGTTTTAATCAATCATTAGAGCATAACCACGTTTCAATATTTTAGGTTAGGAACATGATTTACAGCTCCTTTGCCCCTCTTCGAAATGTTACAAAGGATAACCAAAATACAAAATTTCCTGTTTTGGGTAAGTGTTTTTGTTTTTAAATTGCATTTTAAATTTATTTAACATGCATGTTGCAGATCAGACTTAAAAGTTTATATATTTATTTACTTTTGGCATACCTATAGAAGCCAGAGATAAGGTTATGGATGTAAATTGCTAAACATTTTATATTTATAATAAATTGTATAAGCTGTTGTATTTTCCAATTGATACATAAGTTACTTACAATTTGATCTAAGTTAGTTTAATAAATATTGAAAAATATATCAACTTTTTATTTTATATTTCACATTTACCCTTATTATTATTAATAACAGTTTTATCTTACATTCTAGATCCTTCAGATTCAGATGTTTCGATGAAAGCTATTGAAGCTCGAATAATTTATGTCAAGTCTATAAGACAGGTTGGTAGTTTTTCTTAACAATATATTTTCCAATGCACTGCTCTCTCAGAGTATTTTAAAGAGCAACCTGTTGTGAAAACTTTTTTTCTTCTGAAAATGGCACCTACCTGCTTTTTTACATAGAATTAACTATGTTCTCCTTTACTCTTTCCTTCATAATTTTCATTTAAAAATTTCAACTTGACCTTTTCTGAAAAACAATGTGCTCATTTCATGGAAACACGTGACCAACCTCTTACCCATTGTAACTGGGCCATTTAAAATATAAAAACCAGTTCTTCTTTGGGTTTAATGAACTACAGCTCCACCTCTTCTATCCAGAACAAGAGATGTGGTCATCAAAAACAGGTTTTTGGTTATTATGATCATCACAATTACCCGATCGGTTTTACTCTAAAATATTGTTCCCTTGCAAATGGGCTGATCAGTTCAGTAAGCTGGAAGGGCTCATAAGTATTGTTTGAGTTTTTTAGTTATTTGATTATTCTTAGCCAATGTATACTGATTGCTAATTTTCAAAACCTAGACATTTTGGCACTGATTTTTCCAATTTGATGTTGCAACCAACAATGTTTGCTATTTTTAATGAGATTCAGAAGTTTGGCAGGAAAATTTTAGTTTTCTTTCAAATTTAAATTCAAATCATTTAGTCATTAATAACTACTTTTAAATTAGAATTTAGTTCTACATTGCTTTGATTAAAAGCAACTGATTAGTGATGTCAATTTTGAGAATATATGGCAGTTTGGTAAGTAATTTTTCTATACCTTAAAATTGAAAATTTAAATTTTCTGTAGTCACTAAGTATAATTCACTAATCTTATTTTGTAATGTGAAAGATAATTTATGAATAAGCTGTCTTTTTTTATGTATTTGACGCAAAAAGCTGGTAACTTGAAGCTAATTATAGTAATTGTTCAAATTATATACAATTCTTCTTTAAAAAAAACTATTTAAAAAAATAGAAATAACACATTGCCTTATTGTATGCTTAGAATGAACTTTGAATACACATTATTTTCTGTTGAATTTATGTTGTTTATCAGTTTTATATTGTGGAAATGTTTAGGTATGTTATAATGTAAGTCAGGAAGATATACTTATATAATAATGCTACATAGTAAATCAAACTATAAGAATAAGGACATCTTAATTTATGCTCTATATATATGCTTGCTTCTTAAATATTTAACAATCTATACAAATCCTGTAAAGGTCCCTAAGTATTTTAAGATATATTTATGTAATTTAATAAAAATTTTGACTATTATTTCCTGTTTTTTGTTGGCATTTATAAATAAAGTATTGTCTATAAAAATATTTCTGTGTTTTATAATGTTTTTTTAAAAATATTATTACAATTGAATATTTTAGGTTTCTGGTTCTAGCATATGCATTGCACCAAAACTTTATGAGGCCTTATATATTATAAACATATCGGATAGTCAACCAGAGATTTCCTACTCTTTTCCCCTGAAAGTAAGTATTTGAATTCTATAAAAGTTCACTTAAAATTATTTACCAATGTTTTCTTCCGTTTTAAATTATTTGTTTTCTCTTAAAGTTTACCACTATCATTACTATATTTTTTGCCTAAAATGAATTTCATTTGTAATTTGGTATTAACTATTATCAGACATATTTATTATATTCATGTGCTTTTATATTAAAAAATATGATTCTGCCACATGCAAAAAAAAAGCAACTAAGTAAGTTTATGTATTTAAGATTTTCATTAAATGTTTATGTATCTCCATAGTTATTCATAACATGTAAATGTTATGAATAACATTTACATGTTATGAATTATATAATGTTATATATTATGTTATGAATTATATTATGTTATGAATTATATATTTATAAGGAATATTCAACTTCATTATTTTTTTATTATCTTTGATTTAATTTATTTCTGTATTTATTTAGTTATGTATTTTTTCCCATTGTTATTTCACTTGCTTAAAAAATTATAAATATGATTAGAAAAAACTATTTTAAACTTTCAAATTAAGGTTACTACTGATAAAAAGTATTCTTTCTCACATATATATTATATTATATAATTAAAACAATGTCCTGGCCAGAAACTGTAAACCACTTAATTTTTTTTTTTTAATCTTAATTGTTTCAAATCATCTTTTAAAAAGGAATCATTGATCAATATTTTTACTATTATTTTCATTCTAATAAAAATTCTTTATTAACTTAAGACTTGAATAGAACAGCGGTTCTCCACCTGTGCTTACACAGGCACACAAATGTTAGTTTTTGATTATTTATCATGAAATTAAACAGTTATTTGTAATAAAAAATAATGTGTTTAGGTTCCAGATGCTTTCAAGTATCCACTTTTGCCCCACATTTGTTTTCCTGATGTTCAGCTTTTTAAAGCTACTGCAGTTTACCAAAGGTATAAAAAAAAATTATGTTGTTCATATTTTATTCACATTTTCATGGTAACAATCTAATGCAAATTATTGATTTTTTTTATTTATTAATTTTTTTCCAAATTGAAAGTACATTTTTATTTCCTAAATCAGCAGTTTTTATCTTATATCAGGGTGGTAACATAACCTGGAAATCAGGGAATTATCATGGAATTTTTTTATTCTGAAAATATCAGGGAAAAGTCAGAGAAGTTTTCAAAATTTCACAAAAAATCAGGGAATTTTTCAAATTTGGATCATTAAAACGGCAATTATGGTCTATTATGCCCTCTATCTGGGTAATTTAGTTGTCAATATTTCCTTTTAGTTTTGAAAAAGAATTTTTAAAAAAAGTATGGTTATGCGCATTTTCATATTTCAGTTTTATTTTTGTACAAACGTGAACCACTGCTAGAGGGAGCAGCAAACGCAAAGTGCATTGGACCTTGAATTGTCAGCAACATGTGAGGGGATAATGAATATGTGATTTATTGAAGATTGGAATAGGAAATGTTAAGCATATAAAACATTAAAAATTATCTACAAAAGGAATCATTTGAAAAAAATGGCTTTTTTTGCATTATCTGCTTCCAGAGAACATATTTAATTACTGTTATTCCTGTCACAATTGCGTAATTAGTGTTGAATCCATAAATTATTCTTTTAACTGTCAATAAGTATTGCGTATAATTGTTCATTTATAATGTAATATATTTATTGGATCATTGTAGCGTGTATACTTTGTTTGTATACAAAGCCTGTATTGCAACATTTCTTAATGAAATTGTAAAATCAGGGAAATTTTTTTGACACCATCAGGGAACTTTTTTTCCAGAATTTTGTTGCCACCCTGTATATGGTCTCATTTTCATCTTATATGGTCATGGAAATCACTCCCCACATTTTGTGCATGTATATGTTTCAATTTTGTTTAATTAGGAAAATAAAAGGAAGAAAAAATTATGAAATTAATTTTATAAATTCTTTTAATTTTACACAGCATTTCTTAAGAATATATTCAACATTGTAATTGTCACTTTAGTTAGTTACTGCACAGATTTTCGAACTGTTTGGTGAAATCTTTCTGTATTGTTCATAATCTCGTTCAAGTTAGGCTAGAGCTGCAATCTTAATATTTATACTCTTAAATCAGCATGAATATTTAGTATACACTCAAACCTGTTTTTGTGCAGTGGATAGGGACCTCATAAAAAAAAACATTAAAAAAATGTGCACAAAACTTCACAAGTAGCTATAAAAAATAGTTTTCGCAAAAAAAAAAATTATGGGGTGAATAGGGACCGCATAAAAAAAGTCTCACATAGAAAATAACTCAAAACCTTACAAAATAACTAGGAATTGCTTTTTTAAACGAAATTAAGACACAAGGCTTGGCAGCTACTTGGAATCTAGCCAAACCTTTTGGAATTTGATTTAGAAAATACACATTCGAACATTTAAAAATATTTGATTTACATATGTACTTATATTACACATATAAAACTTTTGAAAACGTATAACCATTATCCTTCATAGTCTGACAATACGCGAATTTGGTTCAAACTCGCTTTCGTCACTTGTTTTTCGCACTCGTTTAGAGTTGACTTTTTTTCAGTTACCATGTAGTCAGTGATCAGTTTTTGCGACGGCTGTTGTTTCACTAGACGCTTGTATATGTCTCGGTAGCCAGATAATCAATTATGTACCAATTTGATTGAAATTTTCATATACTGCAAAAAAAAAAATTGCACAAAAAAAAAGACCGCACATAAACAGGTTTGAGTGTATTGCAATTTGTTTCTCATGTAACATTAGGCAGAAAGACTATAAGGTGTGCTAAAAGGAATCAAATACCTTAAAGCTTCCTCAATATAAGACTTTGGCTGCTGCATGAGTTATATACAATTCGTACTACATTGTATTTTATATTGGGGTTAACCTTCATGTCAGTCAACTTTCTAGTATTGTATTTTCTGAAAGGTCGCCAAGGGTGACCGTTCACTGAATTAAAAAAAAAATCTGCTTGACCCGTAAACTCCTTGTAAGTATAGTCTATATAATTATAAAGAATTTATTTTAAATTAGTTTTAACAAATGCAACTTGTAGTTAATTTAACTTTTAGTGCCAGAAAATGATCAATGATTGTGTTTCTAATTATATTTATATACCAATAAATGAAAACATGTAATATTTTAATAAAATATTCTAAAATGTTTTAAAGTTTGTTTAATAATTCCTCATATTTTTACAGTGAAACCTTCTATTTTACACTTTATGACAAAGGAGAAAAAGTTTTAGGTTATTGTCTTAGAATAATGGTAAGTAATGTTTGCTAATTTATATTCTTGCTGTGCTATTGATATACATTTAGTAGTATAAAGAAACTCTATTTAATCTTAAATCATTTTATGTTTTTCATAAATAATTCTCATACTTTCCAAAATTTTTAAAAACGGTTTTTGTTGTTTTTTAATTTTTCAAGTTGCTTTAAGAATAGATAATGTATTGGGCTAATTGTATTTCATAGCATGAATTATTTTTATGTTCAACTTTATAAACTTTATTTGAAACTGAATTTTATCTGTATTAGTTAAAATAAGTTTCTTCTAGAATTTAAATTTTGGAAACAAAATTTAAATTATTTAGTACAATAAAGGAAAATCACCTGTATCATTCTTTACAAATGTGTCATTCTTTTAAACTCAATATTTAAGCTTGAAAGTAGTTTTTAAATCAAAATTGTGTTTTTTTTGCACAGGAATAAAGGAAAAACATATTGATGCCAATATTTCATTTTTAATAAATTTTGTTCAAAGGTCATTTTAAAATGGGGTTTCACTTATAGTTCTTTCACATGCATTAGGTTTTATATCAATATTACTTTTACAAAAGTAAAATTAAAACGAGAATTTGTCTATTTAATTACAAAAAGTTTAAGAATTTTTCAAAGTTGGACTTTTATATGCTATTTCTTATTGAAATATTTGAATTATATAATTTTTTTTAAAGGGTTGGCCTGAAAATAGCTCTGGACACCAATCTTTGTGTGTAAAGCTGCCAACAGCCATCTGCATTTTAAGTCGTTTTAATGCTCCCGTATTTTATAAAAAAGTAAGTAAATATTTTATTAAAATTTTTTACTGATTTGATATTTATCATTTGTTTTAGCATATATTAATTTTTTTAATTTAAATTGTAGAGTTACAGAATATAAAATTGTTCACTATTTTATGTTGATCTTTTTGTCGTAAAGCTGTTAATGTTTAGTACATTTTTGTTTTTTGAGTATGTGTCTTGTTAAATTAGCAAGATTCATTCAAACGTATTGAATTATTTTTTATTATGGCACATTTTCAGCAATTGTATAAAACATTTATTTGTGTTAATTGAAAGATTGAGTTTAATTAGTTTTCTTATGAATATCATTTATAGAAGATAAAGGTATACTTTTAAAATATTTCGTTATAGAAATTTTCTCTCATTTTTTATATTATAATTTTGTGATCATTTCATGTTTTTTTTTTATGGAAACTGATTCTATTCATACTTGAATCATCTCACTAAAGAAGAGTAAGATCATTCATGCCAAAAGTGCTGGGTTCAAATTCTAGGTAGGAATAATTGTATAGATGTGGTTCAGAATGCATTATTAGCTACTGTCCTACCACCACTAGCAGGCCCTTGTCCCATTAAACCCTACACACCCAACCTACCACTACTAGAAAACCTCTTAACCAAATTCCATTTTGTAGCAGTTGTCATTGACATGAACAATTTAACTCAATACCATTTGAGAAAAAAGATAGATACAAGCTGCCTAATAGTGAAACTATTTTTAACATTATCCCCCTTCTCACTTCGTCTAAAATATTCCCTGCTCATGGGTATTTTTGTGGTGGTTGCACCGTATAGCTTTTAGCCAGTTAAGCTACAAAGTGTTTGCTGTGTGCACAAACGAATCAATCTCTTATTCCTAGTTTTAATAATTTAATCATTGGCTTCTATCCCACTGAATAGTTAAGCTACAAAGGTGTTCACCGCTACAAAGTGTTCACAGCTACAAAGTGTTCAAGCACCGTATAGCTTTTAGCCAGTTAAGCTACAAAGTGTTTGCTGTATGCACAAGCGAATCAAAGTGTTTGCTGCTTCTATCCCACTGAATAGTGAAGCTACAAAGTGTTCACCGCTACAAAGTGTTCACAGCTACAAAGTGTTCAAGCACCGTATAGCTTTTAGCCAGTTAAGCTACAAAATGTTTGCTGTATGCACAAACGAATCAAAGTGTTTGCTGCTTCTATCCCACTGAATAGTGAAGCTACAAAGTGTTCACCGCTACAAAGTGTTCACCGCTACAAAATGTTCACCGCTACAAAGTGTTCACAGCTACAAAGTGTTCAAGCACCGTATAGCTTTTAGCCAGTTAAGCTACAAAGTGTTTGCTGTATGCACAAACGAATCAAAGTGTTTGCTGCTTCTATCCCACTGAATAGTTAAGCTACAAAGGTGTTCACCGCTACAAAGTGTTCACCGCTACAAAGTGTTCACAGCTACAAAGTGTTCACAGCTACAAAGTGTTCAAGCACCGTATAGCTTTTAGCCAGTTAAGCTACAAAGTGTTTGCTGTATGCACAAACGAATCAAAGTGTTTGCTGCTTCTATCCCACTGAATAGTGAAGCTACAAAGTGTTCACCGCTACAAAGTGTTCAAGCACCGTATAGCTTTTAGCTAGTTAAGCTACAAAGTGTTTGCTGTGTGCACAAACGAATCAATCTCTTATTCCTAGTTTTAATAATTTAATCATTTGCTTCTACCCCACTGAATATTTAATATGATACTAATGTTATTGTGTGTTTGTATGTAGAATTAAATGAGAATGCTTTTGTGATATGCATGCATTTTTCATGTATAAAACTATTGTAATATTTTTTATTATTTCGATTCAGCTTTTGAATGAAATCGAAAAGCATTTGACCTTGCCCAGGGAGAAGTGCTTCAGGTATATTCGATCACTTCAGAAGTTGGGTGTGCCAAACGCTGGGGCAAGTGTCTCAATTCCAGATTTTACTGAGGTATGTATTTTACTATTTTATAAATAACTAGGGGCCTTTGCCCCTACTTCTCTCCCACCCCTGGAGATGTTGCTATTCAAAGCCGTTTCGTTTTCCGACAAGGAGCATTTTATATACCCTTTTTAAGAATATTCATGCTTCTACTTTACAAATATGCTACACTGTTATATGTTTTGTAAAACAATGTATGTATTTATAAGGCAAGCTGTGAGTCAAAATAAAGCAAACTTAGTAAATAAACATTTCATCAAGTTCGTATTCTTAGTATTTTTTTTTCTCTTGTATTTGGTGCCACGGAAATTGTAAACTTTTTTAATATAATACAGAACAATTATTTTAAAATTTGTCGTTAAAAATAATGCAAGAATTTGAATTTTCAGTGTTGTCAGTCAATACATCTGTATGTTTTAGCAATTAATTTTTTGAGCAACCTGTCTCAATTAAAACAATCGGTAATTTGAAATTCTATGGAATCATAACAAAAAGTTACATATCGTGCAGTTAAATTCCCCCCCCCCCCCCCTTTCCATATTTAACCGTTATTACTTTATGAAACTCTACATACACATTTTCCTTCTTTAATAATCGAATGGCTCAATTTATATTCAAATATATTTAATGAAAGGTATTCAAGTAACTGAAAATGGGCAGTACTAGAAGCAAAATTCTAGTTATTCATTTAAGTGTTTTAGAAGTAAATTTCCATGATGATTTTTTTGCCCATAATGACATTTATACTAGTAGTTTAGTTTTGTATATGAGATTATTTTAAGTATCTACACGCTTTATTTTTGACAAATTTTTTATGCTTAGTGCTCAGAAGATGACAGAGTGGTTGTTTCTCGACCATTAGATTCTCACGTAGTTGGTGTAAGTATGAGCTTATTTTAAAAGTTGAACATTTATATTTAAATTTATTTTTGCAATACTTAAAGTATATAGATAAATATAGCTAACACATTAAAGGTTTAATAACCTTTTTTATTCTTTGTATTCATAAGACATTTTTTATTATGTATGTATTTAATTTCCAAAGTGTATATGCAGTATTTTTTGTATTTTAAATATTTAGAAAAATTTAATCAGTAGTGCATAGAGGAGATTTCATTTAGATCCCCCTCCCCCTTTCTCAATATGTTAAAAAACACAGTTCAAATTAGATGGATTTCTTTAATTAACAATATATATTAGTTAATTAATTGCTGTTAATTCGTCATCACAATATTAATAAATGTTTATGAGTTCGCTGCAATATTATTTACTACATATTAACCACAGGGGTGTTACAATATTAATAATTAATGTTAAGTATTGTAATATCGGTATATTAAGATAATGTGATTAATATTTATTGATAGTATTACAATACATTTATATTACTGATTTAATAAAGTAACTAATGTTATATTGTATTACTAATTATTACATTATTCCAGTATTAATTTTTTACTATTTCACATGTATATAATTATAATTTATATAAATTTATGCAGTATGGTAAATATTGTTTTTTGTAAAATGCATTATTATATTGTTGACTTAGATTAATATATTAAATTTAAATTTCATTTTGGAAATAAAGGCCGCTTCCCAAACCCACATTCTGTGTCATATTATGGCATTTTATATCAAATGTGGAACATTATGATACTGAAACAAATATTCTTATTTGTAGTCTGATATGACCAGAACATTGCAGTTGCTGGATGTCAATATCTTAGTTAAATGTGTTGCTTCAATGCTGCTGGAAAGAAGGGTGCTACTATTTTCTTCTTCATCAAGGTATTCCTGAAGTTTTATATACTCATAAATATATACATATGTTTTTACATATATATGTTATATACATATGTTCGTATTAATAACTGAATAATTTCTGAATAAAGCAAAAGAAGAGAGTGGCAATTAATATATGAAAGACGGGCAATAAAAGGCCTTGATTTATAAACTGTAAAAGTCTAAGGATATGATTATTAATTTGATATATCATTTGTCAAAATTGATCGCCATTTAGTCTTTATTGGTGGATAAAAAAAACCTAATTTTATCTATGCACTTATTGCATATGTCCATTTTCTTGCATAGAAGGAAAGGGATCTTACAAGATATTGCAATATTCAGTAATAGGGTAGTTTTTGACTTCATTTACAATTTTTATTGTTAAGAAAATAGGAGAATATAGTAGAGAATAAATTCAAATGGACAATTTGCAACAATTTATAGTAAAGATGTTCGATAATAGAATTGTTGTCTTTACTAATCAGAAAATGAATTAGGCATGTGAATTTTTTAGCCAAATTTTTTTTTCAAAAGTAGTTTTCTTCATGTGCAATGTGTTTTCTTCAGTTTGCAAAATTTATGTACAAAATTTATGCTTTTCAAAGCACCTCAAATCCCCTTACCACTTTTGTTTATTAGAATTAATGATCTATATTTTAAAGTAGATTTTTAATTTGCTTTTACAAAATGGTATACTTTTAATGCAAAGCAGCCAATTTAACAAAGCTTTTTGATTTCTTCATATAGTCTGAGTCATATAGAGAATAAGCAGGCTACTTGCCAATTTAATGATTCTTTGTTTTATGTGTTATTATGGTTAAAAAATTTTGTGTTTCATTTAGTAACTTGTACCACTGTTGCAAAGCCCTGTCATCTCTACTCTATCCCTTTGATTGGCCCCATATGTTTATACCTGTTCTGCCATCTTGCCTGACAGTTCACTGTTGTTCAGAACTGCCATATGTCCTGGGACTCTTAAGCAATAACTTTAATTCTGTCCTGGAGCTACTTGCTGAGCATGAGGTAAATAAAAAGTTTTTTATATTTAAATTATTGTATATTAATTTAAAATGTATATATTGTAATAAAAAAATCCAAGTAGTACAATACTTAAGCGAAATGATAAAGCAAATTTCTTTTGAATACTGTATATTGTTTTATATCTCCTGTATTTAATCTATAATTTTGAAACTAGAGCTTTCGTAGTTTTCGGAAATAATAATGTTTTATGTAATTTTTTTTAGCTTTTGATTATTGATGTGGATAAAGGTACAATAGTTAAATCATGTAATGATGAGGACACAATATTACCTAAGAAAATTCAAAAAGCCCTTATTACAGCATTGAATTTGGCTAAAAACATGACAGGTATGTCTGATTCATAATTTCAAGATTAAAATATTTATATTAAAAAAAAAATTGTAATAAGTTCTTTGTTATCTTCAAAATTTAAATTTTTAAGTGTAATTAATTAAAATTTTAGTTTAATTTTCCTATAATTATTATACCTTTTAAATTATTTATGAAAATATTATTTTAAGTTTTGAAGCATTTTATTTAATAAAAAGAAAACATTATAGGAGAGAACATATACTACATATAATACCAAATCCAAACTATCAATATTCACAATTTTAATCATTGTACCAGTTCTACAAGTAGATAACTCCATAGAAAGATTAAGGTGTTACATACAAGTTTCTAGTTGTAGTACTCTCTATTAGATATATTGTTAGGAAAAGGTCCAAATATAACTTGCCTTTGCCCGTTTTCCAATTGTATTTTTTCCTATGTTGTCCGTAATGTTTCGTTTGGATTTGCCGGTGCTTCTCTGTTGACGTTTTAGTCCAGAGAAGTACTTCACTTCACTTTAAAATAAATCTCTTTCCGTACGATCTTTTGAAGATCGGGAATAGAATTTATTATTCTCTGATCTTATATATAATAAGTGATCAGCTAAGAAGTAATGTTTATGTTTTTACGTGAAACAATCAAATGTATTTTCTTTATATAAATACTTGTATATCTTTTCTCGAAACTGTATGCAAATGACCATATCAGTGTAACCGTGCCTTTTTATGTAAATGAAGTTGGACTGTAAAGTATATAAGTCAACTTCATCCTGCACCTGATGTTCTGTGTTTTGATTATGTTCTGCATTATGTAGTTTCTCGAGTCCCTGACCTACGTGTCATATCGAGCCACATGCCGTGGTTTTTTTTTCTTTTCCTTAAGTTAGTAAGTTTTTAAACTGTTAATATGCTGGATTTTAAATAAATACTTTAGTGGAAAATGAGTTCTAGTTATTTTTATCTTCGTTAATTTATTAGTAGTTGTTTTAAATATTTTACTCAGTTATCACTGCAATTCTGCTAAAAGGATGGGACAATTTTTGAACATTGATAGGGTTTAAGATATATCCCTATCATATATTGTGGGGTGAGTTCTTTAACTAGGAACTTATATGCAAACCTTAATCTTCCAGTGGAGTTATCTAGTTGCGGCCATAGAGTAATGATACAAATAGAGGAATAAAAATGCTGATTTCCGTGTGTCCATCATTGAAACCACGTGATAGGTGGAAATGCCAATTCATTCATGCGCCAATATTACTTGGCAGACCTTGGCGACTTTAAGAACTAAGCGAGATCGAAGTATTGTAATATGGTTTTGTGTTTAGTTTTGTATTTAAATATAGTTTTTTTTGAACGAGTGGCACAATTTGAGGGAGTTTAACAGATATATTAAGGATATTTTTTTTACTTTGTTGTTTTGAAATAACTGCATTACTTTTTTATGTAAAAAATTTACCATAAGCGAAGTTCTTTCAATTGTTATTTTGTGTACTTCAATAGAAAATAGGAACAATAAAACCTGAGAAATATAAAGAGTTTCGCTTCTTCGAGTATTGAACACAAATAAAATATTTTCGTTTCGTTAATGAAGAGGAAATATTTAGCGCATATTGTTTGAAAATAAGTAAATACGTACATATATGTTAAAAAGTTGAATACGGACAGAATTCCTTATCACCAAAAAAGAAGAAAGTGCGCCAAATTTGAAACGTCTGCAAATGTCTGAACGCCAAATGTGGCAGCGCTAAGACCACGTGATGTGGGTTTTTCTTTTCAATGTTGACACCGGGGCCTTACGAGAGTCTGGTATTGAAGCCGCTCTCTATTTACTATTACAACTCTCTGGTTGTGGCACTAACCCAACGATTTGATACTGAACAACACACTGTTTTAGAATTTAATTCAGATGCTTGATATTCACTACAACTCTAAAAGTAAAATTCATAGAATTTTCCATAGTTACAAGTCTTACGGGCATTTGTTTAATTTATATGCATCAGTCGTGCAATTTTCCACAAATTAATAGAAATTGGTTCATTCCATTTTATCATATTTCTGATTTTATATATGTAATGTACATGCTTATCACTGAATATGAAAATAAAATGTCAGCTATTAACTTAAAATTATTGTCATATATTAAACTTGAAATGATTTTCAACAAGATTTTTTTTTTAATTTTCAGACCCAACAGAAATGCTCAGAGACACCATGATATCTGAAGCATTTGTTCATATGTTTGTAGAAATTGTTGGACATTATGAAAATTATATTCTAGAACAAAATGAAAATCCTACCTTTCAGGTAATAATGTTTTTTGTTTAACGTTCTCCTGTTTAACTGAACATATGTAAATTTTAATGCAAAACAATATACATCACATTTTGCATTAATAAGGTGTTAATATAATGCAATGTGTTCCCCTCTGTAAGGTGTTATATCTTAAAATTGTTAAAAAAAATGAGTGAAGTTAAAACAGGCATGTCATAGTGTACGTAAAGTATTAAAATACTTGCAGATACCACAAAAATTAGTACGAGGCTTTTGTTTTTAAATATTTGATTGTATTTATTAATATGTCTTGTTAATTGTTAAAGTGCTGATATTAGTTTTTAATGCTTTTGAATTTTATTTACTCATTTATTTAACCCAATTTGTTTCAACCACTTTGCCTAACCAATGTTGGAAATAATCCAATTATATATATTTTACTGAGATTTTATTATTTTTCAATTTATGCAGAGCAAACACTTTTTGCTATTATTATATGCAAAATGAAGCTTTATATGTACAAATATTTAGTATTGTGCATAAAATATTTTAACATTGATAGTCATCATATTAAAAATAAGTTATTTTATTTTACACAAAATTGGTACTTTATTTTTTATATATTTAACATATGTATGACTATCTTGTTTTCAGAAAGAAGCATTTTTGAAGAATGCATTTTCATACAGCATTCAGATATTTTTGCAATGGTTCTCCGAAACACAAATGTTTGACGCTTTTGTGAATGAAAGTTTGTGGAGAGCCAAATACAGAAAAATTTGCCAGACTAATCAACGAAGTAAGAATGCTGATGGTCTTTTATTATAATTTAAATACATTATTTCTATTATCACCCTAAATCGTACATTTTTACTGAAAAGTATTTGTAATCGTACTGTAGATTGATATTTTCCTGATTATTTCCGTAAGTGTGCAAAGTTTTAATAGGATAACTTGTTTTAGATAACTTTATTAAAATATTGTAATTTTCTTACTCAATTAACTATTGTTATGAGGTAACTTATTTTAACATTTATGTTTATGTATCAAGTAACTTTCCATAACAAACAGTGTAGTATTATTTCTATTTAAACTTCAATGAAAATGTTTAGTGTCTGTTTGCCATTTAATTCTTTTTAAAAGCTCAAATTGTGGTGGAAGGTATTCTTGATTCTACAATACTAAAAATTGGATTCATGTATATTCTTTTTAAATTGCAATTTAGTTGTAGATGCTGAGAAGTTTAGCCTTTATTGAATGTAGTTAATCAACCAACTGTGTGAACTATTTTTTAAATGTATTCTCCCAGCCACAATGAAAAATTGGAAAGCTATAATTGAATAACTTGCTTAAACTATTTTTTTATTTTTAACTTATTCAATGATTATAACATTACTCTATTTTAAATGTTAAGTTGTAAAATATTTTGGAAAATTCTAAATTTTTAACCCGCCATTTCATATTTGATACTTTACAATATAAATGAGCATTTTTGATTATCATAAATGCAATTTAGAGTTAATGGGAGTGGGATTCTTAATTATTTTTCTGTAATTCTTTTTCTTGCACATTATATAATATTAAACATATTATTAAATTTAAAATATATCTTATTAGCGCATTTCATTTAAGTGCAAGGCTGTTGTACTCCCTTGTGTAAATGACCTATTCAACCATGGCAATCTTTTGATCTGGTGGTTAGAATATAGAACTATTACACAAAAGATTCTGAAATCGAACCTCAAAGCACAATGGAATCGGTTGCTGCTTCAATTTAATGGAGCCATTCAATTATCTCAACTAGCACAATCTCACTTGCAACATTCAAGCTTCTTAAAATTTGCCTATGAGATAATGCTTCAATAGCTTCATTTTTTTTCACTGAGAAGAGTGGTCACATCCAATAGCAGATAAAATACTACAACCTTAGTGGGTAGAATATCACATTAAACACTGCACACTAGCATACATCAGTTTATCTTTATATAAAAATGTTTGAAATATTTCTGTCAATTTTTGACAGAATTATAATCAATTCGGGAGTTTCACGTGACGTAGTCACATGAATTCCCTACTTGTAGTTTTGATTTCTTCTCTTTAGCAGACAAGCCTGTGGTTTGGTCGCTCCGCTCGCTCGCTTATTCCACTCAACTTTGTATTGTATTTGAACGAGATAATTTAGCAGTGTATTTTCATCGTTTATTTTTAACAATGCAAAGTTTAAGTAAAAGACCCTTTGTTAGTAAATTTCGACTTATTACATATTTATTCATATGCAGAAAAACTAAGTGAAATTGTCTTTTTCTATATATCGTTTGATATTTCCTCCTGTTTGAAAAAAAAACATTTTGGATCAAAATGATCAGAGCACAACTTTGAATATCTCGTAGGAACGAAGTTTTCTCGTTTTTTCCTAGCTAGCCATGCTTTCATCAGATTAGGATCAGAATGAAGGAAACTGCGAAAAGAAACTCTTCTTGCAATACAATCCGCTTTCGAAACAGTGTTAGAGCAACCGAATGCACTACACGAAATCACCATGTTAGTATTTTAAAAAGAAAAATTTTAAAAAGTATATTGCAGCAGCTGTACTTCCATACTAATTCTACGGAACTTTTTCGGCGTCTAGAATGCGTCTCCATGTTCCGTTGTGACAGCGGTCTTCTTCTTCTTGGCGTGAAACTCCCCCATTGAATGAAATTTATTAATCCCACTGCTATTATATTGCCATACTTTTATGTTTTGTAGCTTTGTTTGAGAAGAGAGTTGATGAATACAAATGGGAGTTGTCACACGAGGGAGAGAAGTTTTCCAGGTTCCTCGGCAGAACTTTTAAGAATTTCGAAAACTTTGGTAAGTTAGAAAAGTTCGTAAATTTCCATAAATGAAATAACACTTCTTTATTTTAAATGAAAAATGGAGAGGTTAATAGAAGCTAAATACTTTTATGTCAATCTGCATAGCCAAACAGATCTTATTTAATAAAAAAAATCCACCAAAATCTGTCTGATAAAAGTCAATACATTTTACTAGAGAAAAAAAATAGCTTATTATATTTAAAATTTGTTGATTTAAAGAATGACCTATCATAAATGCTCTCGTTTACAATAAAAACAAATAATGAAAATTTCGTTTAATTTGAATTTTTACCATTATTTTATTTTTAAATAGAACTTGGTAAAGAGGCTTAATTTTGAGTGTGACTAGCCAAACAATGATTGTCTCTTTCAGGTAAAAATGAAGCTATTTTAAACATCAAAACAAGTTTTTTACTAACAAATTTGTTTTACACTTTTCTATATTTAAATTTATAGATTGGTTAGAGGCTAGTTACATCACTTCATCCTCATATTCTTCCTATCTCTGCTATAGTATTGAGCAATGTTACCTTTGCAATTTTCTTGAGAACTCTCAAAGCAACGCCCTTCACAGCACTGCATATAAGTGCGATTCTAATTATTTCATTATGATGTTAAATCATGCACATCTAATTTCAATTTTCATAAATGATTATTTTGTATAGAGACATTCCATGCAGACTATCTGGAAATGTTAATTTCTATTTAAAAATGAGTTTTTAGTGCGCTTTATTCCATAAATTATTTATAAAAACATAGCCAGATTTAGACATAGGCTGCAGCCTAGGGGCATGCACCACACACCAAAATACACAGTCAACTTGCAGAAAAAATTATTTGAAAGTATCCATATCCTAATGAAAATAGTATACTGCAATATTTTTATGATGGAGAAAAATTCTATTTTTCTTAAACGATTTGTACTGTGTAAATTTACTGTAATATTTGTATGTTCTTTAAAAATAATATTTTTAATTTGTGATATGTACAATGGCATTTTTATTTTGCTTAGAGCCATTTGAGATAAATACAAAAATGATAGCAATATTTTATTGTCATTTTTCATAGATTCCAGAATGCCATTGCACTTTGAGATTCTTTAAAAACCATAGACATTTTGTTACATAGTTTTGGGAAATTTACAAAAAACGGTGTACCCAATTTTATTTGTACACTAATAAATCCCCCCCCCCTTACCCTAGGGGCTTATTTACTCTAAATCTGGCTTCTGTATACAAACTTGTTTTATTTTCACATAAATTGTACCTATTTTTTTAAAAAACTGAATGCATTACTTTTTAATTTAATTTACTCCTTTTAATGAGCTCTTTGAAATTAAAGGAATATAAGTTGTCTTTATCATTATATATTTAAACTTTAATCTGGTCCTACTAACTACTTTTTTGCATTAATTCAACAGGAGAAATGATTATTCATAAATTGAAGAAATGAAAGAACTTGAAGAAGTGTTACAAACAGCATGTGATCCAACAAAATATGTGGAAGTTTTAATTTGCGATGTATTTTACACGAGTGTTTGTGCTGTAATTTTATATTTTTAACAAGCATGACAATCTATTTATAATGTAGTAATAAAGTTTAATATGAATAAACTTTTAAAGGCACCTTTTGTTATAGGAAAAATTTCTGTGACGTGGAACAAGAAGGCCTATTGTCTTATTCCTTTTGTTCTAGGCCACAGATATATAACAAGATCAGGGTGGTAACATAACCTGGAAAACCGGGAAGTCAGGGAATTGTCATGGAAATTTTTTATTATGGAAATATCAGGGAAAAGTCAGGAAAATTTTCGAAATTTCACAAAAAATCAGGGATTTTTCAAATTTGGATCATTAAAACGGCAATTATCCTCTATTATGCACTCTATTCTGGGTAATTTAGTTGTCAATATTTCCTTTAGTTCTGAAAAAGAATTTTTTTTAAAAGTATGGTTATGCACATTTTCAGTTTTATTTTTGTAAAAACGTGAACCACTGCTGAGGGAGCAGTAAAAGCAAAGTGCATTGGACCTTGAAATTGTGAGCAACATGTGAGGGGCTAATGAATGTGATTTTTTAAAGATTGGAATAGGAAATATTAAGCATATAAAACATTTAAATTTATCTCCAAAAGAAATAGTTGGAAAAATTTGCATTCTCTGCTTACAGAGAACATGATTAATTACTATTATGCCTGCCAGAATTGTATAATTTGTGTATCCATAAATTATTATTTTAACTGACAATAAGTATTGCTTATAAATTTTTATTTATAATGCAGTAAATTTATTGTATTGTAGCGTGAATACTTTGTTTTTATACAAAGCATATATTTGATATTTCAACGTTTCAATGTAATTTTAAAGTCAGGGAAATTTTGTGACACCATCATGGAAGTCAGGGAAATATCAGAGAACTTTTTTTCCAGAATTTTGTTGCCACCCTGAAGATTGATACTGTGCAATTGGCTTACTCATTTTTTGTTTCAAGTAAATTTTTTAGCATAGTTAGGTGCATTTCCCTCTTCTGCCATTAATATTTATACATTTATATTTTATTGCTCTATATACGTATTATTTAAAATTACTATGGATTAAGTGCCTTGTGTATGTATGACTTTTAATCAAAAGTGTAAATCTTTGAATAATTTAAGAGATAAATGAGTTGTATTTTTTAAGTGACAAATGTATGCAATTTTGTATGCAGTATGTAATTTTTTGGGGGGTTGAAACAAGAAATTTCCCAGTTTAATAAATCGAAATTCCCAACCTGAAAGGTTCGAAATTCCCAACCTGAAAGGTTCGAAATTCCCAACTTAACGATTTGAAATTTCCAACTTACCGACATAGGGTGCCAGCTTAGTTGTTGCCCTAGTTATCTAACCACGGTTCAAAAATACGAGGCAGTGTTCCTGGGTCTTTCCTTTGAGATGGGACTTGAACTACGGCCAATAGCCCAATATGCAGCTCTGGTCTTATCAACATTTTTAAACTTTCTTACAGATAAAGTAATATTATACAGGTCTCTCAAAATTATTGATTTGTTGCACGCATGTTCCAATTCAGTGTCCGTTCAGAAGTCCATTTAATTTTAATCTTGCAAGTTGGGCAATTTTTAATCATCCCTCGCTTTGATAATAATATTAATTTTAGTTGGGCATAATGTTGGGCCTGAATGTTTGATGTAAATATTTGTACTTTTTTAATTTAAGAAGTGAGTTTTGAGAAAATATTTTGTTTCAAAATTAACCAAGCAAAATTTCAAGTCAATTATTGCTACTATGAAGTTCTTTTATCTAAATTTGAAAATAAATAAATATATATTATGAATTTAAACATTGTATGATGTTTGTTATAAATTTTGTAATATACATGTGTAAATTTGTGTGTGTAAAACATCTAAATTAATGTGATATTGATAGTTTTGGTACTTCATATCTAAACAAATGTATGCATAAGTGGAATTTGAAATATGCATTTTTATTATGTAACAAGAATAAATGTAAGAATATAAATATAATTTTGGCAATAATAGATATATCAAGTTTTTGGATAACTAAGATGTTTAGTTTTGAATTATAATATTTTTATTAAAAAATATATTGCAAATGTTTCCTTTGACACATTTTTCTCATGTTTCCAGCAAAACTTTTAATTCACTTAATCAGCAGTTGTATAAGGATAAATTGTGCTAGGTTAAGTATACTTTTTTTACAATATTTTGTGTTAAATTAAATTCGTTAGACTATGTATTGCACGATTTGTTTGAATACCATCAAACTATGTCCTTACGTTCTTAAATGTACGCAAGATATTTTAACCTCTTGCATACCACTTAATTAATGTACCATCACCATTTTGCAATTTTATGCTGACATTTTTCTTTTCATTTTTAAGAAATGTCATAGAAAATAGTGCTTTTTTAATCAAAAGGAAACAAACTATAGTTGTTAATTGACCAAAAATCAAAGGATGTTGAGTTCTATCCAACCAATATTGTAGTTTGAACGTTCCTTACTTTTATTTTTAGTCTGTTCTCTCCACCTAAACCATTTAGTATGCATTAAAATTAGTTATTTTCTTTTTTCTTTACTTTTTGTTGCTTTAATGGTTCTTTTCAACTTAGATTGTATTTCTACCATTGCTGTAAGAAAAACAGTATTTTATATTCAAGTTTGATGAAAGAAAAAAAACAAAAGTTTATTGTAGTATTTTTTAGTTTTGTTTCAGTTATTAAATTATAATCACACTATAAAGATCTGCTGAATGCTTTAAAAATCAGTATTTTGCGATAAAGGTTTCGGCGATGTTGAAGATTTTTGTTTTTTGGCGAAAATGGCTATTGTTTATTCCTGTCCTTTTACCATTTTATTTACAGTGATGTAAATTTTGTTGAAAAAGGCACTTTGATTTGGAATGTCTCTAATTAAAAAAATGAATCTGCCTGCTCATAAAAGTGTCTTTAAGAATAAATGGTGCTGTTTTTCTGAAGATTTTTTTTCTGATATTTTTTTTTAGAATAAACTCTATATAAATATATATTTTAAACATAAAATTACAAAAAAATAATTAAAAAAATATTCCATTATTCCAAATACATTATATTTTAATATATGTGTGAACATGTGTATACATTAAAAAAAACCTCTAGAATTGCGTATATATTTCAATTTTTTACAAAAAATTGAAATATATATACACCTCCAAATATTAATAAAACTTTATATTCGGTTGAATAAGCTAATAATTACACCCAGAAACATACTAGTCAAGTTGTGATTTTTAATTATTACATATCTACTATTGAATAACTCTGATACAAATTACTCTATTTCTTACGAATGATTTTTAAGTTACAGCTCCTTAAATTCATGCTGTGATATAATCAGTGCCAAAGTTGCTTTACTTTTGCACAAGTTACAAAATAATAATATTCACTGTACTAAAATGCTAATGCCTCTTTATTGCCAACTTTAATTTGTAAAGAATACTTTTGTAAAGATGCTTGCACTCCATGACTATATTTAGTTTATTTTGTATAAAATATCTTTATAGTGATTTATTTTTATGTGTCATATCAGTAAACAGTATTTTTTTTGTCAAATATATTTTTCTATTGTCTGTATATTTCTGCAAAATTAATTTTCTACAGTATTCATAGTTTTTATTTTTATACTTGGAAGTATAAGAAATATTTAGGATGTATATTTTGCTTATGTTTATTTTTTATTTAAATTGTGGTGAATGAAAGATGTATATGTTGTACAATTTGTTATATTATGAATAATAAAAGTATGTAGCAATTATTGTATGTTATGAACTGTAATATACATTTCAAAGTAACTTTACGTGACAGAATTTTATTCTTTACAAGGACTTCATACAAGGAAAAGTGAACCTTCAAAACCTTAAGCAGCTAATTTTCTTCACACTCTTCTTTTGGAGTATTGGATGACTCGTCAGGTCTGCTGTTGGATTCTTTTTCCAATAAGGATCTAAAGTAACTACAGAAATATTTTTTGTATGATAAAAATAACAGTATAAAGGCAGGCAAATAAACTGCACTGAACATTGTATATAGATAGATAAGTTTTTATTGTAGTAAATCATTGTATATAAATCAGATCAAAAGAGTTATCTATCCAGTTATACATTAACCCTTTGCACTTTGCGTTCTTTCTATGGAACAGTTATTCCTCTTTACGTTCTTTTCCACAGATTTTTTTTATACTCGTCAAGGAAAAAAAATCCTAACCTGTTTTGTTTTTGCCAGAGAACAAGTTGCAAAAATGATTGATGTTCTAAACATAATACCCTGCTGCTCTCGTTTATTTTAAAGAACAGGGAAACAAAAGAACTGGTCGTTACGTTGGCGCCTTCGGAGTACAAAGGGTTAAATTGAAATTTGGGTGAAAGGTCATACAATTTAATTTTAATACACTCTGAAGTCATCACATAAAAAATTTTTACAATACATAAATATTATTTAATAAAAATGAAAAGGTTGTAATACAAGAAAAAGTTCCATTTACATGGACTGTTTTCTGGCAAAATAGGTATTTTTGTTCAAACTAAATGAAATCTCAACTAAACCCAACTGCAGCAGTCACAAAGAAAAATAATATAAAGGCCCTCCATTTACAGCTAAACATATTAATTTACGAATCTTTTAAAACTAATAAAAAGGGCATAACATTTTAAAGAATTGCCTTAATTACATTTTGAAAGAACTACAATCTACAATCTAATTTAAACTACAAATTGAAAGTAAGTTTTGAATTCATAATAAATATATCATCAGAGAGAGAGAGTTTCAATAAATTAAAAACAGGTAAATATGATTTCTTTTTAAATACTAAAATTAACGGATCTATAATTTTATACCATTTTCGTAATGTACCCATTATGCATACAGCTCCTCTAAATTGTAATTGGCTAAACTACAGAATTAATCTAACTTATTTTTGAGAATTTTGTTGATTTGATGTGTAACACACTTGTCCTAAATTTAATAATACAAAAAATAAATAAAAAGGTTGAAATACAAGAAAATATTCCATTTATGAATGGACTAGTGTTTTCTGTTTGTTTTTTTTAGACCAAATAGGTATTTTTGTTCGAACTAAATAAAATCTGAACTAAACCTAACTGCAATAGTCACAAAGAAAAAATATTATGATAAATAATAAAGATTGCAACTGTTATTAAACTTGAAATCTTTATAAGATTTTTTTTTTAAATTGCAACCTCTAGCAATGTATACAGCTTATAAATGACTTAAAGAAAATCCTCCTCTTTTTATTATAATTTATTTATAATTGAAAGCAGAAAAAAATATTTTTTACTTTAATAATTATTTATATATCGATAACTAGCAATTTTGAATGACCCGTTCTGATAAATTATTTTTAGAATTGTATTTTGGAAAAGAATATAAGAGAGAATCAACTGGATCTCGTTATCTACGGGCTGCTAATTTCTCCATAACTTTCAAGAAATGACAGAATTGAAAATTTACATATATCCCGCGTTTTAAAATAAAATATGCATCGGCCGGGAATCGAACCCGGGCCGCCCGCGTGGCAGGCGAGCATTCTACCACTGAACCACCGATGCTCCATATGACTCAAAATGTTAAATGTTTTATACAAAATTTAAAGGTATCATTTTTTAAATCAATGTTTAAATAAAAGCTTCTCAGATGAAATTAAACATATTCGATGCGATATAATACACGATGCAATTTCAAAATGGCCAGTATTTGAGAAAACAAAATTTGCGATCTGAATTTCAATGCAACTTAATGATATTTATTTAAATGATCATAATTTCTGTTTTTAAAAACCTAATTCTATTTAAAAAAATATTTAATTTGAGCAAATTTAGCTTACTTAGCAGAAAATTGCAACAAATCTGCTGGTTGAGAACGTATAACATTTTTTGCGTATTCTTTTAAAATATATTTTAGTTCTTCTGGAACTTCAATTCCATTATCCGTATCTTCTGGATTCATGTTTGAAGCCTTTCTTTTATTGACCTTATTTTAAACAGAAACGCATTTTTATAGTTTACTGTTCTAAATTACAGGTATCTCATCAACATAGTATTTATTATTATCCGTTGTCATGGTTACCAATTGTGGACGATGCCAAAACTTCTACGTGTAAACATAAAACTTGTGAAAATATATTAAAAGGGTTTACTTGGAAGAAATAAAAATTATAATTTCATATCAATCAAACTGATTAATTAGTTGAAATAATGAATAGTTTTTAAAATATATTTTTTTTCCTGATGTATTCGATAGAATAGCACCAAGGCCGAATAGGATTGTATGCAGTCCGTGGGCCTTTGAATTGAACTGAAAAGAACCCAATGTTTATTTCTGTGATAGTGGTTTAGCGGGGTTTCTTTTAAACTTTTAAAATTGAATTCTATTGCATTTTTGTCTCATATGTTTATCGTTAATACGTAAGTATAATGACCAAAGAATAATGTATAAAATATAGGAGTTCTTTTATTGAATTACATAAAGTACAACTTTATTGTTCATAAGTTTTGACAGTTTAACCTAAGAATAGAGGGGCACACCGCCGAACGTGAAATTATTCTTACCAAGAGTGATTTCAATTCTATATTAGTAGTATTTGTGCAATGGATATTTTCAGTTCAGACGAACATATGACGCAATTGTGAATATTTAAGCGAATCTTCCCATGCTAATTTTCATAAAATTCAAATTGTTGTTTGAAATTGTAATTAATCTTGTGTAGTGCACAATTTATAATATTTTTTTATCGTTTTTTTTTAGTAAAACAATTTTTCAAAATGATGCTGTGTCAAGTAAGTTATTTATTTATAGTCTGATTGTTTAGGGTCAGTAAATGGTCAAGTCATTAGCTTAAAGATATGGGTAAATTCCTAGTGTACGGTGCCTCCTTGGCGTGATTCTGAAAATTGGCACCAAAGCTTCGGCAAACAACGGGAAACAGTGCGTGAAAAAAAAAAGTAGGGTTGCTGTACATCATGATATTGCTAAGAACGTTATGAAATAGTGTTGCCAAAATATAAAATTTATCGCCCACCAATTGTCGCCAAATTACATTTGGCGGGAGCACCGTACACTAGGAATTAACCAAGATATGTGTCAACAATGGGGAAAACTTGCATGACCTTTTTCAGTACTATTTTCGATAATTTTCTAGTTTGCGACGCTGCTTGGCTTGATTCTGGAAAATTGGCTCCAAGGTCAAAATAATGTGTTTTTCATTTGTTGCCAAGTCATATTGGTTGGTTCATAAAATAACGCCTACTACAGCTGCACTTTGAGCTATTGATGACGGTTCGGATTCGACAATTATGCAATAAATAATAATTTGACAAAATCAAAAGTCTTAAGCACATGCACATACTGTGTGCTAATGTCACAGCCTCATACCTTGATCATTCTTCTGAGCAGCAGTTGGGTCTCTTGTCTAAGGCTTCCGACTACTCAGTATGAAATCCGCCCCTTTGAGCATTTGATTATGGTGCTACAAGCAATTTTCCAATGTGATGGTTAAGTTAAAAGTCATTGAAAACATTTTCTGCAGGTCAAGCCCAATGCCTTTTCCACACTTCAGGTCTTTGCCAGCAATTAAGCATTCATTTAAAAATCAGTGACAGCACGTTTGCCTTTCACCTTTGCATGTTTGCCTTACTAGAGCTGTACAGTTGGCTATTGATGACTATTCTCTATTTGTTTGGAAGGCAAGGCCACCTAATTTTGAATCATGTCAGATGACATGGATATCACCTGAGCTGAAACCTCATCCATCAACTTCCACACAATGACTAACATGAACAATTGGACCATGACAAATTTAAGAGCACTAGCCCATTTACACCACAAAGTCCTTTTTATATTATTAAAACATATTATTTTTAGAGATTTTTAAACTGACGAGGTTTCTTTTTGTATAGCTAAAATATTTTCTTTTTTCAGATCTTTCTCACAATAGCAAATACACAAGAATGGCAGATAAAATTGAAGAACTTGCATTGCCTTCAGCTGTCATTACAAGGATATTGAAAGATGCAGTGAGTTTTGTATTTTTATTGTCTTAATGTGAAACATCTGTCTCACCCAGTAGCAAAAAAAGCTGTGATTGTGTCGCAGATTGCGGACAAAGGGCTGCAGATGTTGATTATAAGTACTTTTTAATGGCTATGCAAGTTTAGAATATAATCTGCAGATTCTTCCCAAGTTTTAATAAAAATTTATACTATATTTTATACTATACCCAATTTATATTTCCTTCAATATCCAAAATTTTAACACCAAAACTTAAAAAATAAATAATGAAGCTGTAGTAATTAAATTTTTAAATCCTTTAAATACAAAATGAGCTTGGGCATTGCTTTTGACATAGTGACAACTGTCAGTGAAAGTTTATTAAACGTGCTTTGAAATTCCTTGGCTAATTGTTATTTTTATATAGAGAATGTATATCAATATTTATGTAAATAATTACTTATAGGGAGTTTTACATTTATAACCATATCATTCATTACATTCATAACCATGTTACATTCATTACCATGTTACATTTATAACCATTTTACATTCATAACCATTCAATGTTTAAATTTTTTACAAAATTTAAATTTTTGTAAGCAAGGTGGTATATGTTTAAACTTAAATCGTATGTTAAAACTGTTGTGGCTCAGAATTTATGTTTCGAACTCGGCATCGGAATTTCGCAGCATGTGTGTAAGTGATCTGGTAATCAAATGAGATTATCAGATTCCTTCCTGTTGAGTACCAGAAATAATTTTCCTTGTAGAGGGAATTGGTGCATGTTAAATCCGTTGTAGTCCAATGTCCTCATGCCCTGTTGTGATGTGTGATATGCTATACTCGGGGACAACCTAACTTGAACATGAAGTGAAAGCTATGATATGTATAAATATGCAATTGATTTAGGCTCAACTTAGGTTGTCCCCGAGTATAGTTCAGGTGTTGTCTTCATCATCTAACTATGGTTCACATTTACGAAGCAGTGTTCCTTGGTCATTCCTTTGGGATAGACACCAAACCATTGCCAATAACCCACTGTATAGCTATTGCCACATTAATTCAACCCAATCAACCTATATTAAAACTAAATACTTGTCCTCCAGGCATGTAGATATAGATTTTTCATGTTAGGGGTTCAGTGACTGAGCAATGGATTTTTATAAGTTACTTATCCCCCCCCCCCCCCTAAAAAAAGTTGAAGGGACTTTTTTTTAAAAAAAAAACTTAAATTTTTTTTTATGAGTAAACAGGAATACGTTTGACAGGTGAATACCGTAACTGCAACAGTTATCATTTATTTTTCATGAAACATTACCAATATCAGTCATTACATATTTTTAAGATTAGTAAATACCACTCCTTAATTAGGAAATATATTTAGAGCACAAATTTATGTTTTCAGAATCATTGTTTAGAATAATACACGGTTTTGAAACATCTTGTTTCTGTTTGACGATCTTTTCCTTTTGTCGCCGAAATCCAAATGCTAGAAAATGAACCCGATAATGTCTTTTGAAGCTTAGTTTGAGATAAAAATTGCCTCAAAACATGGTTTTGAAGCTTTTTGAAAAATGTTTTCTGGGGCAGGACCCTTGGAAAATATCAACTTTACAAAAGTATAGTAATACGAGAAAGTAAAAAATTTCTAGTTTTTTAAAGTATTTTTACAGTAATTTGATTTTAATATTTTTAATTTGATTATATATATCAAGTATTCAAGCAACCAAATATATTAATGTACCAGTTATTTTAATCATTACTTTTGTCTTTAGAATTTTTTTCTCACATTTTTCGAAAACTAAAATACATCTTCTGTAAGTAAATGAGTTTTATACTTAGAGAGATAGAATGCTTTAATTGGATGCTTCCGTAAGTGTAAGTATGCTGTGAGTACTGAGTTGAAATGAGCTTTTTGTTGGTTTTTATGCTGAAATAGTCTTTTACTATGAAATTATTCTTTATATTAATGTAATTTCAGATTCCAGATGGGATAAACATATCTAAAGAAGCTAGATCTGCTGTTGCTAGAGCCGCATCTGTTTTTGTGCTTTATACTACTGCATGGTAAGTATAAGAATAAGGTACACATATGATTGTAATCTAAGCTCTTAATTCATTTCATAGAGTTCTAAATTCAATTTCTTATACACAAAATTTGCTATTTATTTCTACCTATGCAATTTCTTTTTGTTTTGAAAACCACTTACTGAGGACTTTTGATACTATATGTTAATCAACATAAAAAATGAAACCAACAAAAAAAAAAACCCTTTTATTCATTCTGTAAATTTTCAATGATGGCTACTGTAAATATTTGTTCTCATAAAATGATGATCAGCTTGTACTTTCTACTTATATTAGCATTAGTGTGGATTTTTGCAATAATTTTTTTACATGAAAATTTTTAATCACATATTTACCAATTTATTATTTTATTATTTGTACAATAGTAATAATAGTTGCATAGGTTTGCTATGAATAGCTCTTTTTTTTAAATAATTTTATATAAATTGAGCACATTATTGAAACTTGATAATTTATGCTTCTAAGTGTAATTTCATACATTTCTAACGAGTCACTATGAATCAAAAAGTGATAGTCTAATTAATTTGAATATTTTGAAACTAAATTTTGTTTTTTTAAATATAAAAAAACTATAAATGAGCTTAAATTATAATGTGAAGTAAAAAATAATTGAACTCCTCTGTGGCTAAACGTTTTTGCCTGCCTTTTTTCGATGGTATGCTTTTCCTTATTTTGAATATTTAATTGATTTCAAATGCTAAGAAAATGAAGCATTTAAATTTATTTTACTTTTAAATTTATTTTACTTGTAATGCACATTATAAAATTAAAATATTTTCTGAAAACTGAGGTGTATAATATAGTCTGGCTCACAATAAATAACCTCTATAATGTCATATTGTTTACATAGTTTAGATGATCCAATCGGTCAATTCAATTCAAATCGTGTGTTGATTCGCTAAAAGTTGTTAAGGGGCGTTGTTACCCGACCACCAATTAATAAGAGCCAAACTAGCTTCTTAAAATAAAAAAAGTGTGAGAGCGAAACATTATAGAAACATCTGTGAACTTCTTACTTAATGCAAGTTAGGTATTAATCACATTGCATCTTAACTTCAAACTTTTTTTTATCCTTGTAAGTCAATATAAAAGTATTTTAAAATTTAAACAGTGGTAATTAATTAAAATATACTTTAAAGATGTATATGGTACAACAGTTGTCTACATAATTCATTAACAGAACCTCTTCTCAAAAGCATGCCATAAACATTTATTTCAAATATTTTATTATTATAAATTAGCATGTCTTATCTTAAATTATATTTAATATCAGCATTATGCATAAAAAACATCAATATTGTTTTGAAAATAAAATGCTACGTAAATGGAGGTATGTTATTAAAAAAAAAAAATTATTGTTTGTTATGGATGAAGAAGGTACGTGTTGTCCTGTTTTTTTTACACTGGCAGCGCCACAGTAGAAGCCTTATTAACAGAGATACTAGTGTCATGAAGAAGTTATGTGACCACAATATGAAATTAAATCTTAAGGTCAAATATCTCAAAACTAATTTTTTGCTACATATATTTAGTAACAGACTCATCAGTAACCGAAATATATCCTTTTTTCTTGCTTGATGGATTAGTACAAAACACAAAGCCATGACACATTTTGTTCGCACATTTTTATTGCTGTCTTTAATAAGTTATTTTTTTTCTCTGCTTAAAAATGCATATTATGTATTCGGGACAATTTGCTTTTGGATCACTATGTTATATTTAAAATATAATTATTTATAATATTTAAGTTTTGATGATTAATTTATTTATATTATTCAAGCTGTTGTAGTAAATGGTGGTTATTTCTTTTATAGTGCAAGTCAAGTTCAAGCTACTTCTCAGCGTAAGACGCTCAATGTGACTGATGTGTACACAGCCTTGGAAGACATGTTGTTTGAGGATATGATAGACCCTGTAAAAGAAAGTTTGGAAGGTAGGCATCTCCATAAACTTTCAGCTACAAAGCACACTTGCCTACTTAAAATGTTTTCCTTAAGTTCAGGTTTTGTTTGCCAAAATCGTTTTGATAGTTTATTTCCGAGTTTTAAAATGAACATATTGTTAACAAAATATTAAGTATGGAATCCTTACAGTTCCAGAAAAATTATCTTTCCCAAATATTATGACAAAGAAACTTATTATTTGTAGTGTTCCCATCGGAATTTGGTTTATTATGAAGGTACAGAGGCTAAAGGCGCAATATCAAGTTATGTCAAAAATGAGATTCTCATGCTATCTAGTAGCATCCGAAAGGAACTCTTAAACTGCAATTTCATTTTGGCAATAAATATGTTTGTCAAGTATAAATGACAGGAAAAGTTCTGCATGGTTCACACGGTCCTTAAAAGTCCTTAAGAACTACTTAATTTAGGTGGGCCCTTAATTAAGGGCCCTTAAAGTCCTTAATTTTCAACTAAGGTCCTTATTTTTTGTCCTTCATGATTTTCTGTAATTATTCACAAAGGTGGTACTTTTGTGAGTCTAACTCGAAATTCCAGGGGTTTAAAATTTTCGGTACCCGAGTGCATTAAAAATATCAGAATGTAGAATTCCGGATTTTACTTTGACTATTTTACCAAAGCGTAAATCGGCAAGAAGAGAAAGGCACGAATTGATAGATTCAGCATCAGAAAAGTGAACTTTTGATGCCTTTTGTCCGATTTTTTAGTCAATGGTATTTCATCATATGACACTTCATTGTTAGAAATCTCAGTTCGTTTGTTGGTGAAGAATCGATATTCATTCTAGAAAAACGGAGAATTTCACAAGAATGTGGCATCTTCAACATTTAGAAATATTTGCGATCTTCGTCAAACGGGGAATATCACTCGAAAGTTGAGATGGTTATAACTCTACTTCCGTTGGCGAATGCAACTTCCAAATGGCGCACTTTTGAGAATATTTTTCGTTCATGAAAATCTTGAAATTGTAGAAATTCAATAAACGTGACCTGCTGCGATCTCCGTTGAAAGACTTACAATCCTTTTGCATCTGATAAATAAATGCTTATGTTTCACTACTACCTATTTTACCATGATTAAATTTGCGCTACTTAACAAAATTGCATTAAATTTTCAAAAATATAATTTATTCGACGAAATTGAAGTTTAGAATATTTGAGTATTGAGTTATTTTGAGTATTAAACATGTATTTAAAAAAACTACTTTTTTCTTTGACTGGCAGTAAAATATTCTAATGTGTTTCTATTTTGCTTAAATGTTTATAAATTTTATTTCATTAAGTTTATTTATATTTGACCCCCCTCCTAAAATATACGTACTTTTTTTTTTTACTATTTTTCAAATTTCTTATTAAACTAGTTTTTAAGGGAATAACTTGGTGGCGGTTTATTGGATGTTGAGTGGTGCATAGAGATTTTGATCTTCAAGAAAATTAGTCTTTTCAACTCAATGCACATTGCACTTTTATTTCTCCTAACTCTTGATTTGGAGATTCCTTTGGACTCATTGGACTTTTTTTTTCAGGGTACATTGCAATTGTGATCTATGCTAAAAAACGCTAAATCTATTTTACTGCTTTAAATTTTAATTCCTCTGATTATGTATATTTTTTTTATTGTTTAACATTGCTTTGATAATAATTCTATATCCACTATCGTTAAAAAATATAAGAGGTCCTTAAAAATTATCAAAAGGTCCTTAAAAAGTCCTTAAGAACTGCTTAATTTTTACTTTGTAAAATTTGTATGAACCATGTTTTGTTATACTGAAGAAAAATGCATGTTGTTAAAAATAAAAACCAGTTTTCTGAAGAATAATTTTATTTAACGTTTCACCTTAATCCCCTGTACCCTTCATATGCGAGTGATAATGGTTGATTAAATACATTACTTGTCACAAATTATACTATTTTGAGTTTTAGAATTTTTATTTTATGGTTTTATAATTTAAGCATTCGAATTTGCATGTTATTCTAATTTCTTAACTTTAATGCAATTACTTTAGGAAGTTATATAGACATGCAGAATATAATTTTTAAATATCAACTCTTATTTATTAGCTGGAATTTATAATTCCTATTAACTTACGTTTATTTTTCTATTATTGTATTTCCATAAATATTCAGTAACTTGAGATGCTTTTGAATTAGAAAAAATTATATTGTAAATGTTTAAATAGATAGCATTGATAAAAAAATGACTACGTTCTATTTTTGTAATTTAACGTTATGATCAAATAAAGGTAAACTGTTAAATAATTTATGTAGCATGTTAGTAAGTGGAATTAATGTTTGAATAAATATATGCTATAGCCTTGAAATAATTTAAAGAGGTTTAATTATACAAAGCAATGGTAATATACATGTTTATATAACTAAAAAGCAGAAAATAAAATATATATATAAAAAAAAACTTTTTAAAGCACATGCTTTTATCAAATGTACTAAAATGCAAAAAATAACCATTCTATACTTCTTGAAAACTGACTTTTGTAACATTACCTTTTCCTCCACTTGCCCCTTGAATTCTTTTCTCTTCAACTACTTTGAAATATGCTGAATATACTTTTGTTGGAACTGACTAAAAATAAAAGCGTGGGGCGCTTATTATTGATATTATATTTAAGATTTATTAAGAATTATTTAACATTTCAAGATGATAAAAGAAGACATTAAGGTTTTAGATATCATGTGTGAGCGCCCCACGCTTTTATTTTTAGTCAGTTCCAACAAAAGTATATTCAACATATTTCAAAGTAGTTGAAGAGAAAAGAATTCAAGGGGCAAGTGGAGGAAAAGGTAATGTTACAAAAGTCAGTTTTCAAGAAGTATAGAATGGTTATTTTTTGCATTTTAGTACATTTGATAAAAGCATGTGCTTTAAAAAGTTTTTTTTTATATATATATTTTATTTTCTGCTTTTTAGTTATATAAACATGTATATTACCATTGCTTTGTATAATTAAACCTCTTTAAATTATTTCAAGGCTATAGCATATATTTATTCAAACATTAATTCCACTTACTAACATGCTACATAAATTATTTAACAGTTTACCTTTATTTGATCATAACGTTAAATTACAAAAATAGAACGTAGTCATTTTTTTAAACGAGATATTTAATAACAATATTACTATTTTAATACCTTTTTAATTATTTTGATAGATCAGAAAGAGTTACCAAACTTGATAAATGAAGTAATAGAAATATATGCCAATCTTGATGGATGTATCAACCTTGACAAAAAAAAGAGTTAAGGCTATTTGGCTTGATTAGGGTGGTAATTTCTCATTCTCTCCATTTCTATTACTGCCTCAGTGTTACAAGGTTTCTTTCCTGTTAACTTTACGTTGTCTATTTCTTCAATTTGCAAGCCGTCTAATAATCTTACACGACTCAAAGCAACATATGCCTGTCCATCAGCAAAGAGTGCAGGTCCTAGATTAACTACCGCATAGTCTACAGTACTACCCTGCATTTTGTGCACTGTCGAGGCCCAGCTCAAAATCAACGGTAACATTCTCCTTTCAGCCGTACCATAGGAGTATTTGGCAGGGAACTGAATGGATATCGGTTCAATTTTATGTATTCCGTCTCTACCGAAATTCACATGGACTGTTGGCAAGTCAGTTTCATACATTTGTGTATGACGAAAGTGCGGCCATGTTATTTCGGTAATGAAACCAATATTACCATTGACCAATCCTTTGGATACATTTATATTGGATCGCAGCATTACCTTAGCTCCTACGAATATGTCCAGTTCTTTTGGAAGCCCGACAGTTTTGTTGACATCATTAGGGATGACATTATCCATGCTTTTGAGACTGCGAATTGCATCAGTGATTTCTATGGTTTGGACGGTTTCATAGCTAACGTTTGGAGGAATGAGCAGGAACACTTGTCATTCGAGTTACCAAAAACGCCCTCCAATCATGTCCGGGGAAGCCCAAGGCTTGCCGCGCATCTTTTTAGCGCGCGGAACGCGTGAGCACTTAAAAGTGCCATCGAAATGCCCCAAACAACTGTCCGAAGGATCGCCTGTAAGCACCATGATCGACTTCCCAGATCAACGTAATGTCCGCCATTTTGCGTCAACTGTCCATGGTTCAAAAATACGAGGCATTCGTTCCCGATATTGATTTCCTTCGAGATAGGCACCGAACCGTCGCCAATAGTTCACTGTGCAGCTCTAGTGAGACGTTAATTAACTAAACCAAACCGCCATTTTGATTTGGCGCCAAGAAAAAAACGTCATTTTTACCTTGGCGCCAATTTTTGGACTTGGCGACAACGGGGCACCGTACATTAGGAATTTACTCTAATTTTTTTAAACATATTAAAAACTTATTGTCGTTTTCTCAACGAATAAAATTATTTCATCTATATATATCATAAAAATTAAACTAATGCAATAAACATTGCTATATGCAAATTAAATGAATAGGTAACTCACTTGTTTGTTGTTACACAAATTAATTTGTTTCCTATAAATCCTTCTACTTTTAACTCCTCCGAAGTTATAACCTATCAGAGTTTAGTAATGTGCTTTACAAAACCAAAATTGTTTAATAGCGGACAGTTCTGTCAATAATAAAATTGAAGAAGAAACTATTACCATAAACATCTATCATTTGGTTTAAAAATATTCAAAATGGCGACGGAAAGCTTTTCTGTTGAAGCAAAACAAGATCATTGCGCATAATTTTTCGCGCATTCATCTGACGTCATTTTTGTACATGATGGGTTCGGGTCTGACTTTCGCCAGATTTGTCGATTTTAAAGAAAATTCATTATTAATTAGAATTAATTAGTAATTAACAATTTTATGGCTAATTATTGTATTGTCACCGGTATTACGTATGTATGCCAAGTTTCAAATTTTTATGACAATTAGAAGTGGGTTTAAATTGAGTTACAAGATTTGAGGACACATCACACCAGACAGTGTGAGTTAAATAAAAGCATGTAATAATAAGGGGCCATTTTTGCATATATTGAAATAAGAATGGTGCCATCTTGTTATTTATTATCAATATTTAAAGCACAAACTTATCTTAAAATATTTTAATTTTGTGTTGGAAAAAATTCTTAATTTTGCCAAATTTGCTGTGCATGCTACGCTATCATCGCTTATTGAATAGAAGTTAAAAATGATGGAAAATATTTATTTTTCAATATTTTCTTTTCCTTTTTAGCTCTCCATTCAGAAAAGAGTAAAAAAGAATCTGCAGTTAGTTCACCAACAAAGGCCAACTCTACTCCAAAACCTAAAAGAAAGCGATCCCAAAGCATGGTAACTAAAGAGACTGAACCTCTGAATGCTCTAACTAATAGCACAGAAATTATTAACACTGACACTCTAGTTGAAGAACAAGAAATTAATTCTATTGATGATTCTGTATTATAGCTATTTGCATGAAATAAGACAGTTTTGAATCATGTCTATCATTTCAGCTTCAAATTCAAGTATGTTATTATGATAATAACACTAGACTAATTAAAATATTGTACATATATCAGCTGTTTCAAGATATTCAGCGTAATTTTTTGTGAAATGTAAATATTTTTTTTCTTAAATAAAGGTTTAAATGTATTTTGGATTTACTCTTATTGAAAAGTATGCATGAAGCACATTTATCAAAAAATAAGAATTGAGTTTCTAGGTTTGGAATATAAAGTAAAACTGGTTATTTCATATTAAAAAAAAAGTTCCGTCGTTGGCGATTTTAAACTGAATCTTTGCGAAATTGAGTTAAAATGGGAGATAAAAACCGACTCGTAGAACTCGAACTGAAATGAAAAAGCTGTTTATAAAAGCAAAATGTTTTACGTGCAGTTGAGGTATAAAAATAATTTATATTTCAAATAAGTAATTTTTATTGTTTTCAATTTTAATTATATCGAATTTTTTGTAAAACTATGTTAAGGAGTTTCAAAAAGTTAGACTTTAAAAATCACCATTTCCAATTTATAAAAATACATACAACCAGTGGCGGCTCATGGACTAAAGCAAGTACAGCCGGGCTGCACCTAAATTTATTAGTGTATTTTATTAATTTTCTTAAATGAAGATTAAAATTGAAAATTAATTTTTACTGTAAGTAAACAAAATCTCCGATAAATAGCAAGCCTGTTGTTGTAATGCACAATTCAGGAGGAGAAAAAACTATTCAATCAAAACTGCAGCGAAATCGTCTGCATTGTTGCCATGGCAACCTCTACGTAGTATGGAGATATCCCCCCTTTGCTAATGCACTGCATTGAGGTACAGCCCTAAATGAATTTTCTAATTTGGGCTGCACTTGGTGTTCGATAAACTGATTGGTCGCGCGGGAATAGGTGGGAGAATCTCTCCAAACGGAAATAGTTTTTGTGATAAATTTACTGTGCGCTGTTGTTTTGTTATTTAAGTTAATATTAAAATTGACCGATTCGCATGTTTAAAAGAAAGGATTGCTTTAATTTTCAAAAAATAAGTAATTGTTTTCTATTTTTTTCGGATGTTATAATTCCGTAAAAATTTAAAGAAAACTTTGATTCGAGTAATAAATCATTAAGAATTTCGGTTCATGTATGGTTGTGGAAAATAGAGGGGGATATTCACATGATTTCGGCTGCACTAACGTTTTCGACCTTGGGCCGCCACTGCATACAACTTACTGCTCTTTTTAATAGAAATATATGCCTGCTTTTGTTTCTGTATAAGTTTTAAATTTCTTCAGCTCACCATGACAATGAGCTGTTCATAACATGATGCAATTTATTTACAAACGAAATATATGTTTATGATTATCCAGATAACCCTATTCTTAGTTCTACTAAAAATAAATAATAAATAACAATAAATGAAGCAAACTACGATTCAAAATCTTTTATTTATGAAATTCTTTGAAGCAAACATGTTATATTTGTTACATTGTACAAATCACGCTCAGTGTTATGTATAAAAAAGGGGAGTATTCTCATTCATTAGTATACAATTAAGCAATATGGAAAGACAAGACAAAGCGCCCATGTTTTTATGCAGGGCTGTAACTGTACAATGGGGGTGTTGTATACAAATATGTCGAGAATCGATTTATCTTACAAATGAAATATTCATCGAAGCATGCTTAAATAAAAAAAGTGTCTATGTTACATATGTACATACGATCTGAATGTTGATTTGTGTACATTTGTAGATTTATTTATGACTAATCGAAATTAGTTGCGATGTTTTGGGGTTCAGATACATTGCAAATTTTAATTTTTGAACTGTTGATTTATGTGTATATCCATATATGATTAATTTATTAATTAAATATGCCTAATTTTATTTTCTGTATGCATACCAAATGTCTGTTTACTTTAATCTTTTTTATTGTATTGGTTTTTCAAAACTTATTTTCTTTTGCGATTCAGATTAATTTTTTTACTCCGTTTTAACCCCTGACAATAAGTTTTCTTGTCTTTTTATTGTACATGTATAAAATATTAATTTTAATTCCGATTCACGAAATGGATTTGTTAAATTAAAACGAAACTTTTTAAAGTGTTTTTCAACTCAATCTAAACGAAACAGGTTTTAGAGTTTACAAGATATACTACCAAATGGGTACAGTGAATCGCTTTTCAGAGTAGCAAATGCTTTGTATTAAGCTTTATACACAGCGATTATCCGACCATAACTGCTTCGATTTTGTTTAGAGAAAATTAACATTCAATAACTGGTTATCAGCTCATAAATAATATTTTTACTCTTAATCTTGGTACAAAAAGGGTAGTGTCCGAAATAGTTGTGTTAATTCAAGAAAAAAAAATTAATGTAAATATGGCTAATTTTAAATACTTTCAGACGATAGACATTTTTTACTTAGAATTACTAGATTTGTATGATTTAAATTTTTTGTTGCCAAGATAACATAGAGAAAGTTGCATTCCATTGCTTTTTCATACAATTTACATAATGAATATTTTATCTCTCTCTATTTGTTTTTGGTATTTGTATGCCAAATAAAATTAAGGGTTGCATAAATGAATTTCTTTAAAGCTGTTTGTGTGTGCTGGGTTGTAAAATATGAAACTTTATGGCTAATATTTTAAAATTGGCAGAAAAGTACCAATACCATTTTGAACACTCACACTTTTTATACCAAGGTTCTTTGAAAATACTAGTTCATTCAAATTGTTTGCAATTATGATTCAGGATCTATACACATAAAAATGTTTTCCCAACACAAACTGCTTTCGAAATTAGGCGTTCGTTTTTGGCATAAAAATGACTGAATGATTTTTGCCATAAAAGGATGACTTTTTAAATATTAAATGAGTTATGCATAGTAATCACAGGTACAGGTGATGATGGTTTAAACGACACTGCACTTGCTATTGCTGCGAAGAAAATACCAAGTTCGTTCTTTGCATCTGTTCTCAGCATTCGAATTCTGAAGCTGTGATGGCGTTTAGATCTTTCATGAGTCCTTCAAGATTCGCCATCTCCACGCTTAAATCTTCAGTACTGTAAGAAGGCTGGAACAAGAAAGCCATTTTTTTTATATGTACATTGATACATGCTATTATAATCCGAAAATATTATGCAGTCGTTGGCTGAATTGGGTAGTGGTGGGGCAGTTGTAAATTTGAAACAGGCTGTCATGAAATATAATTTTTCTCCTGTCTAATCTCTACCTTTTAAGAAATCGTAGTAAGTTATCCCCATTACGACATTAAAATTTATAAAAAAAACTTCTAATGTTAATTCCTTAAAATAAGATTGTGTCTGACTATATTTGCTTTTCCATTGCTGACTTCAAATTCATGATCACAATTGGGCAGTCGTACATTTTCTGAACAAATGGTCAGTAGTAAATTCGTCTTAGTATAGGCCTTGACTAACGTCGCACTAGAACTTGACAGTGAACAATTGACGACGATTCGAAGTCTATCCCGAGGCGAAGACCCGTTAACATTGGTTCTTAGTTTCCAATAGTCAGATGGCGAGGACAACACCTGAGGCGGCACCCCACGCATTCTCAATAGGCGTGAGGACATTGAACTATGACAGATTTAACGTGCAGCAGTACCCTATACACGGTGGATTTCTTTGGTGCGAACCTGCGACCATCGGGTCATCACCTGCCTTTCAATGCAACCGAGTCTTTCGCTAGCGGTAGACATACTAAAACTTCAAAATATCACATCCACACCAAAACGCGCATTTCACCCTCAGACTGCACATCGTTTAGCAATGATTGCTTAAACAAATATTTGTACACATGAGCTGAAAATGAGAATTGTTACCTAGATAAAAAAAAACTAACCAGAGAAATAAATTAAATATCTATCGTCGGTTTAATTCGAAAATCACGTAACTCATCAAAACCAAGGATTCATCCGCTGTAACGAAAACTGCTTGGCGACGAAACTAAGTTTAGGTATTCCAATTACTTCTTGTTTCTAAACAATTTCGAATTTAGAAATAAATTTCGTCGCCAAGTAGCTTTCGCTGCGGATGATGAATATCCATGGTTTTGAGTTATACACGGAGGAAAGAAGAAGGTGAAGGTGATTTGGCGAGATTTTACAGGAAGTAAGATAGCAACCTTAAAATAGGTACAAACAAACCCACCAGGCAGTGCGTTTTGAACTAAGATTGCATTATTTAACACACGAATCTTAAAGTATAAAAACACAAAATATAACCGTTTGTGCAGTTGTAAGTTGCAGTACAAGTTCCAAACCAATAAATGGTACTATTATGTTCACTTCATAGGTTAATTAAATTATAAAATAAATTACCGCCGTATGCCGAATACTGGTACAAAGTAGTGCTTTGGAATAGCGCCAAATACTTCTCCAGTACCTACTTTTTAAGTGATTGCTTACTTCACATTGGAAATGGGTTTTAGACTTGATCCCACTTCCATCTTCTTCGTTCCTCCGTGGGAGTTATATGGTTTTCGAATTAAACGGAATATTTCAAAGAAATTATTTCTTGAGCAATTTATTCGAAGAGTTAGATAGTACAGAGAGAAGAAATTGCCAGCGAGAAAATATTGAAAGAAAAGAACAACAGTATAGATGAAGAGCATTTGTCATTCAGAATATTTTTGTTATTGTACTATAAATTATGTTATAGTTATCTTTTAATAAGAATAAACATAATCTGCATAAATGTTGGGAAACTTGCATTCTATGTGGAATACAGAAGTAAATTACTTGAAATAAAGTATACTGCGTGAGTAGTATGAAAGTTCGATGATTTCAAGAATGAAATATACGATTTGGCGCTGAGGATACGAAGGGCGAACTCAACAAAAGCTGGTTTCTGGAAAAATGCGTTTAAAGTTTTAACTTAATGTTTCATTCTATTGTGCGCTTTATTAAGGCCAAACTTAATAAAAAATATCTTCCAATTTATATTTGACGGTTTAGAAGTAGAAACACATTTTTCAAAAAAATGTCCCCATGTTAAGTTCCCTCTTATATTTCGTTTTGTATCTGAAAATTAATCAAGTGTTTATTGGATTAAAAAATTATCTCAAGTTAAAGTTTTGTAAATTTTCTAAGTTTGTATAAAATATAATTGACTAATTACATCAAAACATTATTTTCCTATTACACTGCTCTTCAGAAACGATCTTCATCGTTCATAGATCATGGTAGAGATATAGATATCCTTAGAGAAACTGCGAGAGGGAGATGGGAAGCAGGGGTAGAAAGCAAAGAGGCATTAAGTACCTACAGGCAGGTCCTCCCTGTCCCCATCAAGGGGCTGTTGCCGGGGCATGGTGGAGGGGCGTGACGACTTCAGAGTCGACTGCTGCGAAGAGGGGGAGGCGACGCCACTGCCGCCACCGAGCAGCTTCTTTTGGGGGCTGGCCACTTGCTGGGGCTTCACTAGAAAAACAAAAAGGAAGAATAAGCGTTAAGGTTAGTTGATTGGTTAAACAACGTCGCACTAGAGCTGCACAGCTATTGGCGACGATTTGGGGTCTAAATCGCACGACAGACTCGGGAACACTGCCTCGTATTTTTGAACCATATGGTCAGATGGCGAGCGCAACACCTGAGTTGGCACCCACGCCTTCAATAGGCGTCAGTACTACGATCAGATTTATCGTGCATCAGTCCCGTATACACGGTGGTGGTAATTGAGGATAATTTCAGGCGACTTCAGTAATTTAGTAGAGAATCTGGCAACTGTCCGATCACGATAGGTACTTTTGAATAAGTGTTAAGAGTAATAGACTAAGTAGTTGTCTTGCGAATGGCATGTAAAAATACATTTGTACGTATATTAATGTTCTTTGGATTTGTTGTTAAGAAGGAATAGAAAAATATCTAACTTCGACTGCCCAGAAAAGCGGGTTTTATATTTGTGTTAATTAAAGAGATTTGATCAATATAGCTTTTTTGCATTGTACTAATTTTTTCCATTATTCTACATGGTTATCGCCGAATCCTTCGATGACCGGACACTTCGCCACTGATTTTAAATCCAAGTCCGCTTTGCCAATTAAGAAAAAATAAATTTACCGGTGGTTAGTTCATCCGGATAGTAACTCAGCTCTTTATGACAACAAACAACTTTCACGTAAATCTTATGCTTAAGTTCTCAAACGATAAAAACGAGAACAAAAGAACTTTTCGAAACACCCACCTATGTGCCGTGGTTGCGGAGTCGTGGGCGCACTCTGGCAAGGGGGTGCTGGCACGCTGAAAGACTTGAGCGAGTGGTTGGGCGGCCTCTTGCTCAGTGTCCCAGAGACCGATGTGCATTCCGAAGGTGCAGCGGACACGGCCGCTGTCGCAGGGATGGGGTTGTTAGTGGAGTAGGTAGCGTGCTGTCCGCCCCCACTGCCGCCCAAAACAGAGGCGCCCCCCAGGGTGATGTGAAGCGTTGGGGAGGTCACCTGGTCGTACGGGTGATGGGTGCGGCTAGATGGAGATGCGAGCGTGGATGAAGATGAGCCTGGCCGAGGAAAAAAAGGATTTTCAACTGGTTATAAAGACATAATATAAAATGTGGCATTTGTTTAATATTTTTTGAAGGATAAACTAAGTAAATGCCCTCTTGTGTAAAAAAAATTCTTAAAAAACACATTTTCAATACATATTTCAAGTTTAAACTGTTAAAAATCCATGCTCAATTTTGAAGAACTTTTCGTTATTTTTGATGAAATGGACGCCTGTTTAATGTTCTGATTAACTGAATATTTACCAAAGAAATTTACGTTTTTTTTCACGAATTTATTTCGTCAAACTTGAGGACGATTTCAAATAAAAATTGACGGCTCGAATCGAACCCTGGATTTCTTGGACCAAGTCAGAAAAGCTCTATTAAATAGTAGCAATATACATACAAGAACTAAAATTTAAACCGAATGAGGTGATTCCCAGGAAAAGATTCGGTGTAAATAACTTTCGTTAAAAATTTAAAGATTCAATTGTTTTGTCAAGTCAAGTGATTCAATATCAAAACGATGGTCAAAGTTGACGAAAGTAGCCTTGCCGATCGAAGAATGCAAAAAATACGATTGTTATTTCTGAAAGCGTATAGACACATAAAATAACAGATTTGGTTTAAAGCTTGATTGAGCACAAAGACATACAAAGCATTAAATGGCTTTTTTTTGTAGGCATATTTAGACTTTCTGCATTTGCATGCTTTTTTTACCTGGATGAGCAGCGTCGATGGTGACGTGGGCGTGAGGAATGTTGTACTGGGTTCTCGGGTAGATGGGTCTCGCTAAACCACTCGATCCCATTTCATATGGAGACTCCAGGCCCCCGTTCGGGACAGGAGTGGTGGCTGATAAGGCTGGAAATGAAACAATATATTCTGGAATACATACAAGTAAGTATATTTCAAGGAATACAATAATAATCCAGTAACTCCAAAAAGTAGCACAGATCAAACCTAAAAACCCATTATAACCTAAACTAAGAATATTTGCTAGCAGCTAATTAAGTATTATACAAGATAACCGAAATTAACGTCTTTGTTTAAAATTTTAATAATATAAAGGTGTGTTCCTAAAATCTATTTTAAATTTTGTAGCAATATTTCCCTCTTGTGGAACAGATCTGTCAATTCTCTGACATATGAATAAGTAAAAAGAATTAACACTTTGCACTCCGCGAACACTTTGCTATTTGTGTTCTTTCTATGGAACAGTTATTCCTCTTTACGTTCTTTTCCACAGATTTTTTTTTATAATCATAAAGAGAAAAAAATCCTAATCTGTTTAGTATTTGCAAGAGAACAAGTTGCAAAAAAGATTGATGTTCTAAACACAATATCCTGCTGTTTCGTTTATTTTAAAGAACAGGGAAAAAAAATAACTGGTGGTTATGTTGGTGCCTGAGAGGCGCCTTACGAGTGCAAAGGGTTAATAGTCTAAGAAACAGGGGAGAAAAGAGTGAGAATTTAACAAGTTTTGCAGCCATACCAAGTGCACCAAGTACTTACGGGTGAGGATATAACGAGTTTTGGCGAAGGTTGAATCGAATGGATTTAACGGGTATGCGCGGCAGTCATATTTAAAGAGTTTTGCAGCAGTACCAGGATTCCGAAGATTTAGAAGTGTTTTGCAACTGTTAGAGCTACGGAGCCCACAGAGGCTAGTTCACCGAACCAAAAATATCGATTTTCGATTTTTTTTTTAAGGATTTAACGAGTTTTGTAATTGTGCAATTCAAAGTTGTCTGAGAATAACTTTGACAATCTTGTGGATGTAATGTAAAGAGATTTAGTAGGTATGAGGATACTTGTGTTTATAATACTTAATTTCTTAAATTACACTCTAGTTACGAATCAATCTTAGCAGCGTGTAAAATCCTATGATTTTCAAACGTTGCTTAAATTTACGGAATAGTGTTCTCGGCAGGGCCTGATTACTCAATAGGCCCGGGAAGCCCAGGCTTACACTTTATATTTTTGAAGGGCCCCCAAATCCTAAATTTTATATAAATATTTAACTGCCCTAACATAGTTTGCTACTAAATTTACCTTAACAATTATTTACTTTAGCAACAACAAAAAATTGCCACTTCTGCTACATTTGTTCGAATAGTGAGAGGAAAATCAAAAACATACAGAATATTAGGAATATTCATTAATTATTAATATTTTTTTTTATATAATTTATAATGTGTTTCCTTTTAATGGCATTCAGGGGCAAGGACTTTAGTGCAAGTAAAAGCTTAATTTGATGTTCCAGGGTCTATTTCACAGCAATGGGGCCTCCATTTAAAGCGGGCTTCCCCTGCTTCAATGTCTTAATCGGGCCCTGGTTCTCCGGTCTTTCTTTCGATACAGATCCCGAGTGTAAGTAGAAAAACGCTTCTGATGACCTATTAGCTTTAGAGTGGCACTAATTCCAACCACAAATAATAGCAAGGGGAAAAAAAAACATACAAACCTTTTTGGAATATCTGAAACTGTTAAAATAGTTTTAGAAGGGATAGTTAAGGGTGTAGTATGGGAGTATTTTGTGAGTTTGAGAGGTGTACTTACTAGGTGGTGGAGGAGGAAGAGTAAAACTTTCAGGTGGGATTAAAAAGGATTTTACTCTCGAATGACTAGACTCGGACCCACCATCTAAAGACACCATGTCATCTGCACAGGCAAATAATTCAAAACAAAAAAACAATAAAAATATAAAAACGAAAAGTGCAATCGAGGAAAAAGGATATAAAATGAAGAAAACAAAAAGAACTTTATGCCATGCAATTCTACAGTTAATTGTAACGGAGCTCCATTTGCTACCGTGATTAGAAATAACAGTATCGGAAAATTGGTTTAGAATGAAATAATAGTAAAAAAAATAATAAAATCATAAACATACAAAATAAATTAAATCTTTCTAGGACCTATACATATTTAACAGCTATTAAATGAACTAATTAATTTAGCTATTTCGAATATTTATCCTTTTTGAAGCAAAGAAGAAATAACAATATTAAAAATAGAAATTGTAACTTTTATTTTCTCGAAGTTTGATAGTCGTTAATTGAGAAACAGAATCATACAAGATTTGTTACACAAATTTAACAATGCTATTCTTTGAATGTATTGCTCTACCGCCAGCAGAAAACTTCGCGCTAGTCTGACGGCTGTCGTACGATTTTACTTAATTCTGGGGATGAAGTAAAGTCTCAAGGAGACGAATATGCGAATTTACATTTCTTTTTACCAATCCCTTTTACATTTCAATCCCAAAGCTGAATAAAATTGCTTATTTTTATAGCAGCCACCAGACAATAAGTTTCTGGCGCGTAGTTTTCTACTGATGGTATGACAGTAAATGAGTGTATTTTTTATCGCTGCTTCATATGACATAAGTAAATAATGATAGATGTTTGGTATTTGGTTATTTTGGCCTTGTTATAAGCGTGTGCAGATGCCTACCAATGTAGGATCCCTTCTTCTTGTCCATGACGTCTATCATGACGTCGGCCTCGTGTGGGTTCCTGAGTGACGATGGATGTTCCCCTTGCCGCACCTTCTCCTTGAGTTCCATCTGATCGTGGTGGATCCACAGATCGGGTGGCTTCAGTTCTCGGCTAGTGGCTTTGGGTCCCCCATACCTACGCATCGGAGAAAGGAAACACTTAACAAAAATCACATTTTTCCTCAGGGTGGTAACAAAATCCTAGAAAAAAAATGTCCCTGACATTTTCCTGATGATGTTGTTCCCCCGATTCCTTATCCAGGATACCTGGAATCAAACCTTGAGTTCATAATTTACAACCTATATATAGGAATTGTTGCAGATTAACCATTTGAGGCCGAGGCCCTTTCTCTTGGGCGAACCAGCAACTTAGACGAATTGGTGAATTTCTTACAGTGGTGCCTTAGAGTCACCTCTTGAGTTGACGCATCAAACTAAGTGGTGACTTAGGGTCACCTCTCCAGTTGACGCATCAAACCAAGTGGTGCCTCAGAGTCACCTCTCGAGTTGACGCATCAACCCAAGTGGTGCCTCAGAGTCACCTCTCCAGTTATGACGCATCAAACCAAGTGGTGCCTTAGAGTCACCTCTCCAGTTGACGCATCAAAGAAAGTGGCGCCTTAGAGTCACCTCTCGAGTTGACGCATCAAGCCAAGTGGTGCCTAAGAGTCACCTCTTGACCGCTGAGGGTTAAGTTTCGTAAGTAATTACCGTGGTACTCCCTTCGCAGTGAACTGGATGTGGGGACGATTGAATAACACACGTGTGGCTTATCCGGTGGGTGAAGAGATGTTGCAGGGGAAAGATTATAGTAGTAGGTAATGTGCTCAGTACGGTATATCACTTCAGCTAAGTGCACTGTCGAAGATCCTTTCGTTGACTGACATACATTTCTAATATACGAAAAGCCTTATACAAAACAAATTTCGGTAATATCTAATACAGTATGTGAGATATTCGTTGACTTGGTGCCAATGTGTTGAGTGTATGCAGTGTTCACTCTAGAAATAAAAAGGGGCAGGGCGCTGATGGCAGTTAAAGGGCACCCCGTTTTTGAAAAGACACTTTTTATTTTTAAAAGGGCACTTGAAAAAAAAAATTAGGGTAGGCGCGGCCGCATATTGACATATCGGACACTTGACCAAAAAAGAAAATCCGAATTATTGGTTGACATTGCGCTAGAGCTGCACATTGTGCTATTGTTGATGATTCGGGGCCTATCTCGAAGGAAAGACCCGTACAAAATGAAGATATTACTTAAAATCAAAATTAAGGTTTTTCCTAAAAACCAAATCTGTAAGTAACCTTAATCAGACCCTTTACAAAACTAATAAAAAGGCTACTGAAATCCAAAGTTTGGTAATAAAATGCCTAGCCTTGCAACTTTGCCCCAAACCGTCTTCTCTTTAAAAAAAAACTTAGTATTTCATAAGCGGGCACAGGCAACTAATGGGATTCATGGAAATGCCCCGTGCCCGAAATTACCGCAGAATCGTTGTGATTTCACAACACGCGTAGTTAAAAAAGAGTTTGTTTTTCTACTGTCATAAAACATTTCGTTCCAATTTACACACACAAAATTTTTAATCAATGCCTTTTTAAAAGACCGATAGGAAAGCAAGGACGCTTGTGCTTGACTGAAAAGGGCAATAGGGGCGGATTTTTTTCAAAACAGGGCGCCATTTTTGGAAAAGGGGCATAAGGGCGCTATCGACATGAAAAAAAGGCGGGCAGGGCGGGCCGCCCTTCAAAAAACGCCTAGAATGAACATTGGCGTATGTATGTTTTTTTTTGCATTTACGTCTTGTTGAATCAATATTTACGTTTTAAAAATGTTTTTTTGTTGCAAAGGCGCTAAATGTGGAGAAATCTATTTGATTTGTTGAAGAGCACTTAAATCAACAGATGACTTACAGAAAATTTAGACAGTGGCACTTACAATACAAAAAAGGCTTCGTTATCGAAAAAGTCAGAATTTGAAATGAGAGACAGTCAAAGATTGTTTTTCTTACCTGTTCTTTTGTACTGGAGCTAAGTATGAATTATGACGCCGTCGGCAAGCAACAGAAACGATAATGATTATAATGATAACCACTATTCCTCCCGAAACAGCAGCAATGATGATGTACAAAAAGTTATTGGCCAACCCTGTAAATATATCAAATATAATAATAAAAAAAAGAATCAATCACAGGGAATGAGGAGAGTTATATTCGAAATGATCATATTCTCATAAATATTGTTATACTATTTTTTGGGGCCAATGTGAAAGCAGCCATATTGTATCCCCAATTTTTTTTAAGAGATTTAATGGTATTTTTAAACATTAGATTACTACAAATTCGTCATACTGACGACGGCAGTACGTTTAGTCAACCAGTACTTGTTGAGTGTTGTAATTTAGGGTTTTACCAATGCATTGTAGAAGTATTAAGTGTATATAAAAATTATATTTTCTTCATATGGAATAAATTTTTATATTGCCAAACGAATAGTGTTGGCTCTTGCTTTTTTTAACCATTTCGACTTTGACTGGCAAATGACTTTCCATTTTAATAACAGATTGCATTTAAAATGAGTTTCAAAAGAAAATGAAAAAAAAAACTGAAAAAAAAACAATACATGTCCACTTATTTTAACAAGACAAATATACGAAATATTGCGGTAGCGATGAAACCAGTTATTACCCCTTCAATTGGCTTCAAGTCAACAAAATATCTTGCCCAATCCAGATGTTACAGTTATAGATCAGTGGTAGTATGTCTGCTCTACAATTGGCAATGCTCGTCAAATGTTACAAGCTGGAAGGTATTGCAAGTTTGGTTCGAAGAGAACGACAAGGACCTTCCAGTGCCAAAGTCAAAGGAGCCAAGGGACAGTGGGTAGCCAGCCTATATGCCGCATGTGCTTCATTGCAGCAGGTAGAGGCAAACATTGGAAGCAAATATTTGCGAATGACAATTGGACCAGGCTATATCCAAATAAGTAACGTTTATTGGTAGATTCCCTTACCTGGTGGTGTCTTGTAAACAACCTCAGACGAGAGCGGCCCGTAACCTTTCGTATTCTTTGCTTGAATCTTGAAATAATAGATCGTGTCTGACACCAGATTCCTCAGGGTGGTCGACAGCTTGTCCCCGATGATGCCCTCCACCGCCCACTCGCGCTCCCTCTGCGTGTTGTCCGTCGTGTAGAACAACGCGTATCCTGAAAACGAACATAATATTACACCACAATTCGTAATATTGAATGAGTATTTGGTAAAAATTTACTGTGCGGTCACCCTTGGCGACTTTTTCAAAATCTCGCCATTTTGGCGACTTTTTGCACGAGCGAGATCTAAAGAAAACAAATGTTGTCCAATAGGGTTGCTGTAATTCCTTGTCGGGTCGGAGGGGGGTTGCCATTTAAATAAAATATATCGTCAAATGTGGAAAAAATCGCGAGGGGTTGCCATTTAAATAAAATTTATCACCAAATGTGGAAAAAATCGCGCCAAGGGTGACTGTACAGTAAATCTGACCCGAGTATTTTACCATTATATCAATGGCTGAAAGCGCAATCATCGTTATGCCCACTTTTAAAAACTTTCGGAAAACGCAAAAAGGGAGATTTCGAACTTGGACTTTTTTTATACTTGGGCCTAACTTTAAACATGCAACATAAAATTATATATGCACCATAAAGTCATCCGCAAAAGCTCGCACGCGTTCATCTCGTTCAGTTGATCAAAAGTTGCAGAATAACTGTTGCTTGTGCACATACTTAGGCTAGCTGCGCGCTGGCAACTATCGGACAAGCAACTAAACTATTTAGTGGCTTGCCATAGAAAAACTTTAATTATATCCGCTCACTCATCAATTATCGGACATGCAGCTATCGGGCAAAATATACTTTCGCTCAATACCGCGATAACAACTTTGGCAAATAATCGACAATTTGGCGATGTTGTATGCATTGTGATAATACCGAGTCTGGCGATTTCGAAATGAAACGTGGCAGCCCTGAATCGAATGCAATGGGAGAGTTTCACTCCGAGAAGAAGAAGACCGCTGTTCCAAAAGAACATGGAGAAAAATGCGCGGCGCCGAAGAAGTTCCGTAGGTTTAGCATGGATCTTTAGTTCCGGTACTATAATTTTAAGTTTTCGTCATTAAATAATACTTCAATATAGAAATATTTACTTGATACACTGAGATAGATTATATTTATCGTTTATGAAGTATTTTTTGTGTTGAAATAAAAGTATTTTTTCGTATTTCGTTGTAATTCTAATCATAAGCAATTATATACAGATATAATGTAAGTATTTCTGTATTTAAATTTATTCATATATAGAATAAAAATATTACATATTTGGAAAAAATAAATATTATAAACAAACTTTACCATAATTGCAAGCGTAGCGACTAAACAAACAACAGCACAGTTGTCTGCTGTGGGAAGAAATCGAAACTACTAGTAAATTTCCATCATGATACGTCACGTGAAACTCTCGCATTCAAATAATCGCCGGGAATTTGGAGTGATTATTTAGTCACTCAGTTGGTTATCCCCAAGCAATAGTTTCAGGAAAATTATTGCGCGTACACTGCTATCCTTAGTGGGTACAAGTCAATTTCGAGGAAAGTCTAAATTTGCTGACCAACTATTACGCAATACGAAAGAATACAATGCAGACGAATGAAAGGTTCGATATGTCGTCATTAGTAACCACAAATGTCTCACCTGTGATCTGTCCGTTGGGCTGCTTGGGGGGCTGCCACGAGAGCGAGACGGAGGACGAGTCCTCCTCCGAAGGGATGACGGTGAGGTCTCGGGGTGAGGAGGAGGGAGCCGCCTCCTGGGTGCCGTTCACCACGCTCATGCTCCATGTGGACTCGCGTGACCCCTTCACGACCTTCACGCTGAACTCGTACTGAGTGTTGGGCCTAGTCGACAACAACAGTGGGTGTTAGGAAACAGACAGTGGATGTTGTTACTCCGAGAAGTAATAGCTATACATTACAACATTATGTAAAAAAAAATATGATAGGTGAGTATTGTTCATATCACGTATTACAAACACGGTTTGTAAATTTTTGTGTTTAATAGCTGTTTGTTCCTAGAAGATAGTAGGTGCTGTTAAAAAGGACACCTTCGGAACTGAATGAGAAATTCGCAGTAAGTAGTGATAGCATTGTCACACAGCGGAAAAAGGTGTTTCTTTATATATTGCGAACGCTGCCACTTTATTTAAATGGTTAAAAAAACCATTAAAATCATATTCTAAATCGTACCGTTAACTGGACTGCCTTTGTCCACATTTCAACTTCATACTTAAATTTCAGGCAGTTCTCGTCACAAAATTTCGGCCTGTGAAAAATTAAAAGAGTAGGTGGAAAAAGTTACCTCCACAAAAGGGTCAACTTTACTTATACACTATTTTTTCATATTTCAAGGAGGACAAATCATTTTTGGGCAATTACACATCACTGTGGTGTTAAAAATATAATAGAATATATTTTTTTACGTAAAATATTTTTCACAACGAATTCGATATGGCGGAACACTATAAAAAATTCGTTGGTATGTTTTTGTGTATACCAGGCAAATCCTAATAACTTTACAATTGCCGAAAAAATAAAAAGTTCATGACGATTTTTTTTTTACAAAAAAAGTTTAAAAAAAATTGTAACACAAGTTCAAATTTATATTTGTATATAATTAATTTCCCTTAGTGCTTGTTCATCGGCAAATCCATCAATGACCAGAGACTTCGCCTCTGATAAAGTAAAAAGGTCTACAACTGCTTTTACTCACCTGAGGTCATCTATCATGCAGTTGAGGTCGGTGGAGTTGAAGTACCTGTACTTGGTGGAGGTGTATGGGGAGTACCTGACCGTGTAGTGTCGAGTATCGGTGACGACCTGGTTGCGCGACAGAGTACTGTCCGTCCAGTACAAGACAACAGTGGAGGAGCTTAACACGATCGCCTTCAGACCCACAGGGGGTAGCATAGGGGTCACAGGCTCCGCGGCTGCAATATTACAAGAGATTCTTGCATAACTTTCTTTGCTGAATAACAGTCTTCGAAATATAAATTTACAATAATTGGTTTAGCAATAGCTCCTATTTAGATAACATCATCATTTGATCTACGATATTTTTTTTACGGATTTATCAATAGCTACGCAGTATTTTAAAGCTATAGAACTGCGGTATCTAAAGAACTGTGGAAGTTATAGAACTGCGGTATCTAAAGAACTGTCGAAGTTATAGAACTGCGGTATCTAAAGATCTGTGGAAGTTATAGAACTGCGAAAGAAGAAAGTACACATTTCGAACTTCTAACAAATTATATACTATTTTGGTTAACAGTTTGTCTCACGTTCTGACGACAAAATATTGAGTTTTAATTTCAGAAATATCTTATATTCGAATCATGTTGAGTAATAGCTTTTTTGTCCAAATAAAACTGGTTAAGCAGTTTAATTTAAAAAAAAAGTTTTTACCTACGAAATTATATATAAATACTAATAATCACAACGCAAAAGGGTTTACACGAAAGAAGGGTAAGCGGTACACAAATAATATACATACAAATCATATATTAAATTAATATACTTATTTGTATAAGGTTATTTAAAATTAATAACTGTGATAAGAATGCTTACGAGCTTGAATCAACGTCTTCACAGTTTCGTAGATTGGTATGCCGTCTCCCACCTGATTAAAGGCTCTCAAGCTGATTACATATTCAGAGGACGGATCTGAAAATTTAACAAAAAATTTATAATCTTTAATATTATATCTCAACATTACTTTTTTCAAATCTGTAGGATAAATTAAACATTTCAAATATATAGGTAGAATTTTAGTAAAAGTTTACCCCGATATTATTATTTTTTTTTAAATATTTAAATAATATAAAATATTTACACAATTTTCTATCAAATCCATACCAAGTCTTGACAAGTCTGTTTACAATAAGCTTTGAATTTAAATTCTCTTTGGGCATATACATTTAAAAAAAATTATGGTGTTCACAGTAGTGAATCTAATCATGCAGAAATATATCAGTTTTCTTTTCTTTTTCAGATATCCTTTAATAAGATAATTTTATAAGGTTTCAAATATGCACCTGTTTTATAAATAAATGTACTATAGTTTTTTATTATATATATAATTTTTCTTTTCATATGATAATTAATAATTGTTAAATTTTATTAAACTAATCTATTAAGTATGATTTTATGTCCCAATGTACACTAAAACCTGCTTGGTGTTCCTACATCGTAAGTCTAGGTGCATTTGCAACAAACATATGTAGGTTTATTTTACAAATATTGACAACCAAAAACAAGCTCTAAGCCCAATTAGGTTGGTTCAGTCCAGTACCTTCTAACTATTCCACAATAAGTATCCGACTTCTTCACGAAATCAATTAATCCAGTAGAATTAACAATATTCACTGGCAAGTTGTCCCATTTGTCGATTACTCTATTATAAAAATAGTTCTTTTTCCTTTCCTGATTAAAATGTAATTTGTTTCATTGAAACCCATGACTTTTCGTTCTATCACTCATATTAAAATCCAAACCCTTATTGCTAGGTGCTTTGCAACAAAAATTTAATTTCCACAATTGCTAATTAGCCCGTTTAATTCAAGAACTAAATTACCTTGCTTTTAGCAGGAATCTAATCATAAGAAAGGAAGAAATGCAAAATACTCACGTAGGTTCTCTATGTTGTAATATCGCTGTTTACCGTCCAGAACTTTCGTGTACACATCCGGGAACCCGACTCCCCATCCGATGGTGTACCCCCTAATCATGATGTTCTGGTTCCGGGGAGGAGTCCAGTTCACGTAGATGCTATCGGCAGTGGGACGGGCTCGGAGGGAACTCGGCCTATCGGGAACTCTCGATTCTAGAACATAAAATACTTTTTTAAAGGCATCTGTACATCTCGTACATATAAATTGTCTTGAAAATGATATACATGTAATAAAGTTCAGTATCCGTAATTCAGGATCCTATTTTTGTACTGCCTAACAGAAACGTCAGCCTGCATATGTCTGGTGCTAATGGCACTCCCTCAGATGAATCCGTAAGGGCACGTTTCACGTCGATACCGAGATAGAACTCATATAGGGGAATAGCGGCTAAAAACCGAGGACACAGAGCACATCCTATATCATTGATGGTTAGGCGAGGAATGTTCTGAATTCGGAAGACCATCCAAGAGAGATTGCCATCTTAGAAAAAGTTTCGGTTCTCACGATTTTAGTGACCATATAAGGATGTGAAACTAGGATTTTGAAGAATGGAATGTATAAATGCACGGGAATGACGCGCAATTGAAATATAAATAGTAATTTAGAAAATCATTAGTGGAAAAGAGAAATGGACCACAAAATTAGAGTAGAAAGAAACGAGATACATATGTAAACAATTACATACGTATTTTTTTAACGGATAAATGTATGGAATGTTGTCGTTGCCCCATTTAAGAAATTTTTAATAAGGCACATTACAATCTTTTATCCACAAATATATTATTAAGATCAAGGTTTCAAACGTTCTTCAATTAATTTCTAGAACATCCAATCGAACTTTTACATGTACAAAAATATCTTTTGCTGTCATTAAATTAAACCACCTTAAAAATGTAGCAAAACACTTTAAAAGCATGTAGAATTCCTAATTATTTTTGTATTTGTTGAATTTAATTTTTCTTATTTTCGAACAGATTGAACAGAGTGGAGAGGATTATTTGGAGGCATCTCAGAAATTCTAAGTGTTAGACCGAATTTTGCCGCCATATTCGGGATTTGTATGTGGAATGAATATTGATTTTGAATATTACGTTGGACCTTGCAATCAACATAACGATTTCAGACTAACTAAGAAGTGCAATTTGAATACTCTTTTTTGGTGGCTATTCGAAGTAACTATCATATGTACCCTTTTCTCAATAAGGGAAGACAAATGAATGACACTTTTTATTATACATAATGAGAAAAGTGTTTATAGGGCATTGGTATTAGTTGGAGGAGTATAGATTTAGATGAAGCCATAAATTTGTTGAGTGTTTGTATTTTTCACTTTCCATTATTGATATTAAAAGCAAACTTCAGATTTGTAACCTTGATATTATCAAAGCATAAAATACGATAAAATAGCGATGTGTGTACTCACCGTCCAGATCATTCTGATAAGTATCAACCAGAATCCAGTCTGTAGCTGGTCCGCTGCCGTTAATCGTCGAGGCTGAAATCTTTATGCTGTACTGCGCTCCTTTTTCCAAACCTGAAAATATCAGAAAGTGAGGAATAAATTACTTTAAGGGGGAACCATGGGCAGGAGGGAAGGGTATACATTCACGCGTTAAAATGAGGAGACGTACGGTAGCGTTATGTAAGGGTATGAGAAGCCAAAACTTGCCTTGGTTATTTTGCTGTAAATAAGCTATTTTGTCATTCTGGAATATGCATCATTATACTAAAAAATAAAATCACACTGAAACATGTGAAAGGTGCAGGGGTAAAACGAAGAAGGTTCTCTTATTTCTTGAAATTAAAAGAGGCCTCCTTGGCCGAGTGGATTAAGGCGTCAGCTGGGAATCCAAGGATCCCCGGTTCAAAACCTTGCGATGGACCAGACTAAAGAAGAGTAAAAAGTAGTGATATTGTGATCGGAGGGTTGCCAACTTCGCTACCAAAATACTAGAATGTCGTCCAGAACATCCACACAAAATTAACGACGTGTATACGGGACTGGTGCACGATAAATCTGATCGGGGTCCAAAGTCCCGACGTCTATTGAAGGCGTTGGGTGCCAGCTCAGGTGTTGTCCTCGTCATCTGACCATGGTTAAAAAATACGAGGCATCGTTCCCAGGCCTTTCCTTCGAGATAGGTTTCGAACCTTCGCCAATAGCCTACTGTGCAGCTCTAGTGCGACGTTAATTAATCAAACCTAAACCTAACCTTGAAATTAAAATCTCGGCACCTTATGCTAGACACAGGGCTGATGGACTTTCAATGTACCAAGTGGTAAAATGGGTAGACTGATGATGGTCCGTTAAAAGATTTGAATTCTGTATATGTTTATGAGACATGAAACTTGGTACTTCGCTTTCTGCACAATCACTCTTGGTGAACTGTCATCGTTCTTCTCTTGGATCCTTCATTAACAGATTGCACGTTGACATATACTTTAGTATCACGTAACCATATCAGGACTCGAACAATCTCAAGATGGCAATACAAGGGCTTGGGTTTAAAAAATATACAAGTATTTTTCGAACTGCCTTAGGTCGAATATAAATGCCCACCTGTGAGTGCGTAGAGCCTCCTGTTGCCGTCCGTGGTGACCGTGTCCCCTCTCCGACTGCCCTTCAGCTTGTAGCGAATTTTGTAGCCCATGATCACCCCGTTCTGACTCTCTTTTGGAGGGGGCTCCCAACGAACTATCACGGTCTGGAAAGAAAAAACATAACTTTTGAAAACTACAAGTAAAGGATACGCATAATCTTATACTCGGGGACAACCTAAGTTGAACCTGAAGCGGAAGCTATGATGTGAATAAATATTCGATTGCTTTAGGCTGAACTTGGGATGTCCCCGAGTATAGTATAAACTATAAATTTACTGATATTCTATAGCATCAGAAACTGCTGACAGTGGTTATGATGTGGTTAAAACTTAGTTCAAATTCATTTCAATTTAACGGGAACATAAAAACGTGATAAAAATTACCCTATTTTTAACCCATTTTTGTTCGGTGTTTCATGCCATACCATAGAACATATGGAGACCAACAGGCCGAACAATTAGATTCAGGATAGAACATGCAAAATGGCATGTTCTATTCTTGAAAATAAAAAGCAATGGAAATTTAAAAACAAACGACAAAAGGCAAGGACCATTCTATAAACGGCCGAGATAAACGTTCGCGAGGTTTTCCAAATGATTCTGTGATTGGATCATACAAACCACGTGCTTTGTATCCACCAATCGCAGAGCAAATCTGCCGAAGCTCGTGAACGTTTATCACGTCCATGTAGAATGAGCCTTAGGCCTATTCTACACGAACAAGGCTTCGGAGCTTCTCAATGATTCGATAATTTGTACCACGTGGTGCGAATTGTCAAATCACCGAGAATCTCACGAGCGTTTTACTCGTTCGTGCAGAATGGGCGTTAAAGTGATCTCCAAGCTATTTATTTTCCAGTAACTGTTTCATCAAAATCGGCTGAGGGATTACACAATGTATAAAAGTACATGTCTTTATTGCAAAACTGAGAGTTTGTATAAAGGTCAGATACATAAACAACGCCTATTAATTTTTGTATATTAACACTTTGTCTGCCATGGGTTAATCTTAATGTTAAATACATATGTAGTGCGAGTTGCATATAACTCAAAGGGTTAACGCAACGTTAAAAATATATTAAAAATATCTTACGCTGGAACTGGATGCTTCTATGGTAACGTTCTGTGGAGTGTCGCTGGGAACTGTAAAAAAATAATATTTCAATCAGCATAATAATTTAAAAGAAAAAATTATATTGTCTTTAACAATCCATATTTAGACTTCGAGCATGAATGGACTGTAGTAGAGCGAATATGACGTCATAATCGTGAAACCAACATCTCAGACCGAATGGCCTCAGACATGTGACCTCTGTTCAAAATTATGAATTAAAAAATACTCGCGATTGGCTGATGAATTGGGAAATGTGTAATAGGGAAAATTTATGAATGGAATGACGTCATTAACCACGTGTCTGAGGCCATACATGTTGGCCTCACTTTGCGAGATTAAAAATATATGATTTCTCTGCTATGAAGGATCCATGCTCGAAGTTTTTAGATGTCATAATTGAAGACTTACGGTCCGATAACGTTTTCTGGGTGACTTCTTCTGAGTTGAGACCTTGTCCGTTGGCGTTGAAAGCTACAACCCAGAAGTTGTGGTCCGTAAACTTGCGAAGTCCTCTGAGCGTGTGGCTAGTCTCTTCAGTAAACACTTCTCTTTCCTCAGACGTCCCTATATCACGTAAAACATGTTAGTTTACTTTCTCCTTTAGGATTTTCATCATCATCTTAATTGCAGCATCTTAATTTAAAAGATCTAATGTAATAGACCTCGATTTAAAAGTAAAAAAAAACAAAAAACTAGCAACGGAAAAGCTAATTAATCTTCAATTTATTTGCGATCCATATAGTTAATGAAACATAAATTTAGGATAAACTAAATCTTCATTAATTATGACCTATAAGTTTAGTTTAAAAAAAATTTTAAGAGATTTTTATCATTTAATAAATATCTATCAAGATTAAAAAAAAATGTATAGCGAGTCAGAGTAGTAATTTATTCGTTAGTCTATATGGAATAAAATATTACTGAGCGAAATGGAAAATAAAAAATTATATTTTATTGGGGAAAAAATGAATAAAAAAATTATAGTATTAAGGACAATTTGTAAACATGTATGATAATTAAATATGTATTGTTTTTATTAAAATTTAAGTATTTTATTTTCACAGCTGTATTATATTTAGCTTCAACTATTAAATACTGAAGTGTGTCTATACACTACAAAGAATAAATAATATATAATATAAATTTATAACACATTACAAAAAAATCGAAAGCTATCAACTTAAATCTTAATAATAACCATCTATTCCATTAACCTTCCATCGGATGCATTTAATCAGACAGGCACATTTAAGTAATAATTTTTATTAAAATTTGTTCGACTCGTTTTATATCAATTACATGGTTTTTTGGGCAGAAACTTTTCTACTGTTCTTCTTTTGACACCCCTAATAATGTGATGATTGAATAATTAAGTGTTTATTATATTTTTTGAGTATGTGTGATCATTAAGGACATTGCGCCTGAACTCTGCGGTCAACACATTGCGCACGATGGAAGATTAAATAAAAATGTGCAGCAAGGAAACGGACCATTCCATTACAATTCCATATTAGGTAATGTATTGAATCACCTTAGCATTCTCTCTCAATAGTGATTTTTATGGTATAATTTCAATTCTTACTCCAAATAGTCGGATTACTTTACCTTCTTCCATGTAGAAGAGTTTGTATTTCTGCACAGGCTCGTGGCCCGTCTCGGGTGAGTCCCAGAACACGTGAATGGAGGTTGGGGAAACGGCGAAAGCCTTCAGGTTCTTCGGGGCACCAGGCACATGGACTGAAAAAAGAAAAAAAAGTTTTCATTTAAATATACACTGTTAAGAATAAGTACTCAGAAATAAGTCAAATGTATTCATTTTTGAGATACATTCGCGGCTTATAATAGCTTCAAATACATAAGTTTTATTTTTGAAAAAGACATGTACTCAAAATTGAGTACAATAAATAAAAAACGTATTTGCTTGCATACATAGGCTGCCTTCATAAATAATTTTCAATAAATATCGACAATTACAACCAAGACTTACGGGAATCGAACACATATCCTGAGGCACAGTAGTCCAGTGCTTTATCCGTTGTACGACCAGGACGATGTGTAGAAGTTATAAACAGAAGACACTTTAAAAAGGTGTGCCAACAGAATTAGAAGTAAGATAATTGAGTTGTACTAACTCAGTTTCCATTTAAGCAATCGACACCAAATAATTTGCGAAACCATTTTCAGAACAACTATTTTAAGTGTGTCAAGTCGTTTTGTAAAGATGGCTTGAACAGAAGCTGAGATGAGCAATAATAAATGACACTGCTCATTTTAGAGAAAGTACGGTTACTTAAATTTGAATACATCATCGCTCATTTACGATGCAATTGTACTAAAAAACACGGAGTACCTTCATGTACTCATTTTTAAGCACCTTTTTTTACAGTGTATAAAAGGGATGAACAGACGTGATGTGTGCTACTAGACGTGTTTTCCCGGTTGAGTTACGAATATCCAAAGAAAAACGAGTAGGTTCACGTACTCATTTTTAAATACCTTTTTTTGCAGTGTACTATCTCATGAATAAATGCAGCAATTGTGACGTCAATTTGACACATTTGTGGAGCACAATAAACTCAAATGACACAAGTCACGTTACAAAAGTTCGTTTAAATAGTTATTTATATTACGTCAATACATTTAAAGATTGTATGCCAAATTTCCATTCATCGCATTTTGTCTAAATTGAAGTAAAATTCCGTATTTCAACCAGAGAAAATCATTTGGAGCAAAATCATCAAGACCTTATTTGTGTGTATATTTTATTTAAAGAATACAGATATAGCTGTTTGGCCTGGATAACCTGTTAAGACATATACATTAATGACAATTGATTTCCCCCTGTCAGTACTTGAACCCGCGACCTATTGTTTTGAAGTCCCGCGCGCTATCGACTAAGCTATATAGGCACTTTCTTAGATTTTGAAAATATTTGTTTTAAAAACATGTTTCCTAATGCAATATTTTTGAAATTATTAGAATTACTTTAAAAAAAAAAATGACATTTTACAAATCTAAGCCTCAAGTGTACATTTTGAAGATAAATAATACTTATATGTAAATTTTCAACCTCCTATACGTATGGAAGGAGGTGTTTTGGGATCCAAAGACAAACAATTTCTTTTATTATTATAGATACGCATTAGGCTTATAAAGAACCGCGTAACTTTACTTTTTACTTATATACACTGTAAAAAAGGTACTTAAAAATGAGTACCTGAACCTACGCGTTTTGATTTGAGTACAATTGCATTGTTGATACAATTGTAAATGAGCGATGACGTACTCAACTTTAAGTAATCGTACATTATCAAAAATCAGCAGTGTGATTTAATATTGCTAGTCGCAGCTTTTATTCAAGCCATCTTAACAAAGCGACCTGACAAGCTTAAAATAGTTTTTCAGAAGATAGTTTTCTACATTATTTGATGTCAATTGCTTAAATGGAAACTGGGTTATTACAACTCAATTACTTTGCTTCCCATTCTTTTGGCACACCTTTTTATCATTTCTTCTGTGGGTTCGATTCCCGGTCATTCTTGGTTGTACCGGTAATTCTTGGTTGTAATTGTTGATATTTATTGAAAGTGATTTATGAAGGCATCCTATGTAGGCAAGCAGATGCTCTGTTTATTCATTTTTACTCATTGATGAGTACATCTCTTTTTCAAAAGTGAAACTTAATATATTCAAAACCATGATAATCATTGAATGTATTAAAAAATGAGTACATTTTACTTATTTTTTGAACAGTTATGTTTGAAACAAATATTTAATAATAATTTTACAATGCGAAACAATACTCAAATAACCCGAAATTAAAAATGTTTATAAAATTTAGTTTAAGATAAATACCAGACGATAATTAAATGGTGTTATTCGAAACAACTCAACGCATCCACCCGAGCAACCAATATAATGAAATCCAATATCGTAAGAGTCGTAAAACGACTTTCGGAATTATTTAAATAAAAGTCCACATGCCTACAATTCTAATCGAAACGAATGCGATAAATAATTAGATTGACTTAAAGAGTTTTGTCAAAGCTAGAGATTCGTTCGCATTTTCAGAGTTTACATTCTGGGTAACTATAGCAACCAATCAGTGGACCTATGATTCATAACGGTGTGTAACAAATTGGAAGCGAAATTAGCTTTTGTTCCGATTTCGCGCCATTTATCGTTAAAAATTGAAATGGTAACTGAGTGAGAATTTATGATCCGTATTGTTAATTTTTATACGGAATATTTAATTAAAAGAGAACGAACCATTTTAAAACTGTAGACACACTTTTAGTTTTCACCATGGGGACAGCTTTCGGTAAAAGTTGGCTACATGCGCAACTCTCTCAATTATTTTTGTGTTTCACTAGAGGAAGTACTGGGCTTTACGCAGAGTGTTGGCCGATTGCTTCAGTATGGCGCCATCTGCCGGATTGTTTAAGAAGTCATTTTTGTTTTAAGGGATGGGGAAGAGGGGGATACAATTTTTCAAATGATTTCTTTTGTAGATAATTTTAAATGTTTTATATGCTTTATATTTCGTATTCTAATCTTCAATAAATGACATATTCAGTAGCTCCTTACATGTTGTTAACGCCCAATGCACTTTGCTTTTGATTCTCATTCCAGCAGTGGTTCCCGTTTTTACAAAAATAAAGCTGATAATATAAAAATGCGCATAACCATGTTTTTTTTTTAAATTCTTTTTCAGAACTAAAAGGAAATATTGACAACTAAATTACCCAGAATAGGGGACATAATTGACGATAATTGCCGTTTTAATGATCCAAAATCGAAAATTTTCCTGAATTTTAGTGAAAATTTCCCTGATATTTTCAGAAATAAAAATTTCCATAATAATTCCCTGATTTCACGGTTATCTTGCCACCGTGTTATTAATACATATATATGCAATCAGGAATCGATATGTGGCATTTTCTTTCAACTGACCTTCGCTCTGCGTCTCCACGACGACCTCTTCCGAGCTCACCCCTGGCCCGTGCTCGTTGTAGGCCACGATCCGGAACTGGTACTTGGTGGAGGGCTGGAGACCCTGGATGTTCACCTCTTCCAGTCTCGGCCGGGTGGTGTTCAGCACACGCTCCCTGCAACACATAAAAACACATGACTACTTCGCACCCCACACATCAAAACTATAAATTATTAACACTTTTATTCATTTGTTCTTTGAGGTGTGTAATTTGTACACTACCTCTTTGCACTTGTGATGGGACTCTCCGTCACAAAAATAACGACCTGTTCTTTTGGCCCCTGTTCTTTAAATTGAACGAGAATTACATGTTCTTATAGATAAACAACTATTTTCTTTCGATAGTTTGTTCTTTGTCTAACTCCATTTAAAAGTGTGATATTACTTGTGTATCATCGGGGCATTGGTTGGAGAAAAGAACAGGAACGGGGGTTGTAACTGTTCCATAAAAATAACGTAAATATCAAACATGTTCTTCAAATGCAAAGGGTTCATGGTTATTTTCCTTTAATAATACGATACGAGTAACTATATAACAAAATAACATGTGACGTTGCAAACTGGTTGTGATATATGCCGATAAACACAGAAACAAATCGATAATAAAACAGTATTGTAAGCATAGTTTATTTTTTGTCCCTCAAGGGACAAAATAACGACATGTTTTTCCCCCCAGTTCTTCAAAATCAACGAGAACAGCATGTTTTTGAGATTAAAAATAAACAACAACCTTGATCTTTCGTGAGCTCATTCTAACAGCAACCCCCAAAACAAATTATTATTTTTATCATTCAGGACTATAAAAAGTTATACGAAAATAACAGAAAACAGACATAGCTGTTCCGTAAAAAGAACGGAAATATCATAGATGTTATTGGATAGCATAGGGTCAATATCCAAAATCAGTCTTTGGATGGTTTATGTACTGACCAAACACTATAAAAACTTTCCTAGATTTAATTCAGTGGTAACTGTCATAGAAATTGACCTATTTTAACCAATTCTAAGGGTGGAATGTAGAAGAAAGGAGACGAGTACAAGTCGAGTTAGTGCCGTGGGCTTTCTCGTGACGGTCACTTATTATTGTTTATGGAAAGGGTTTAATAAAATTCCTCACCTTGTGGAGGTTGTCTCTTTGTAATAGACAGAATAAGCAACTATCACTCCATTGGTGTTGTGCGGTTGAGTCCAAGACAGTGTGACGAATCTCGTTGAGATGATGACTGCCGTCACCCCTACGGGTGAAGTGGGCACGTCCTTGGAGTGTGGCCTGTCGCCTGTAGGGGAAGAGGAGGGGAGGGCAGAAGTGGGTGCTGTTATTCGAGTTAGAAGGGGTGGCAAGCAGTTTGGGAGGGTGAGAGTTGTATTGTTCAGTTAGCAATGTGGAAATGCGTTAGAAATGTTGTTGGGCACAGGGTAAGTTGTAAAGTTAGATGTTGTGCACAAAATGAGTTAGTGTTTAATGTTAGTTTATCAGGAGTAGTTGTAATTAAAAAGAGGTAAGAATTAATGAAAGATAATTATTAGTAATGGTGGATAAGTCATAATAGTTTATAGAACGTAAGTAATATTTAATAAATAAAAGGTAAGTGGTAAAGAAAACAGAATGGCGGGAAATAAAAAATATAATTATTAAATATATAATTTTTAAAATGGGTTTATATACATCAAAAAGCAAAACACAAATTCAAAGCATAAAACTAAATCGCATGAAAAATGTAGATTAATAAATCAAGCCAACTAAAGTCAAATGAATATACGAAAATATTTTTTTTTACACTCAATAAAAATAAAATACAATTTGTAGGAAACTAGAAAAATAAAACAATAATAAAATATAATTAGAGATGAAACTAGCAAAATCAAATACAAATGAAGGAAAGGGGAATCAGAAAAAAAACCGATAAAAATGTAAAACAAATAAAACGAAAAATTTAAGAAAAATTAAAATAGAAGTTTAATATTAGGTGGAGTGTGCTTAAATATTTAAAATCTGTCATTTGAAATTGAATGTTAAGCACAAATAGTGTACTTTTATATCTGCGGTTTCGAACAAGAACGAAATGTCATAGGTCATTGAATTGGACATCGGTTATTCTCACTCGAATCTATAGATATAGCTGCAAAAAATTATCTATTAAAATTAAAATATGTAAAATTTTAAAATTTAAGAGAAAAACAGATGCTGGTTTTGTAAAAAGTAGAAACCAACGTAAAAATTGTAGTTTATGGGGGGAAAAAAAGGAAGGAAATCTCAAAGTTCGTTAACAACAACTGAAATTGTTTTCCTAGCGGATAAAGAACGTACAAGGTAAAAATGGTTTTACAGAACCATTCTCAGATCACTTTTAATCTTTTAAACTGTATGTGACAAGTGTTCTTTGCAGCTGTAAATAGTGGTAAGAATATCAAATGCATTGGACTATAAGATAATTTAGAAAAAGATATTGGCTTTTTTTTTGAAAATCTGTACGTATTATTCTACGAATATTTTAATTTAAATAACAAGTACAAATATAGAGAACATGATAAATGTAATGGAAAATTTCCGATTTAAAAACTCTTGTGTTATATAAATATATATCTTTAAAAACTTTTTTGTGTCAATTGATCGAGCATAAGCGAGGTCCCTGTTTTAACTCGAGCTTTCAGCACTGAGTCTGTGTGCCCATAGATTTGTTTGTTTATTACACATTTACAACCAAATGCGCTGTTCGATTTTCTTCAAATTTGGTATGAATGTTGCTTGAAGTCAGTAAAACCGACGTATAATTTTGTCAAAAAAAATTTGAGGGTTACGAGGCCTACTGTTCCCAGAACCATTGTCATAATAATAATATTGGTTTAACTATATTTGTAAATGCGGAAATTTGCCTTTAAATTTCTCAAGTTTTTTGTATTTTTATTTGTTATTTATATTAAAATATACGTAGAATAAGCATAAAATAGTTTAATAAAAAAAATATTACAATTAATACAAGAATTGTTTTAACAATTTTTTTCTAAATCGATAACAAAATAAAGTCTAATTTATTTTTAACACTGCATTACTAACATTTTTCCGTTATTCCAATGCAAGCCCTCGTCAATTTGATGGGTGTCAGTTAATGAAGTGTTTAAAAAAAAACATATTTTACATTAAAACATTACAAATTTAAGTTACTTTGTATTATACTGTACTTTACAAGAGAAGGAGTTATAAAGAATGCTTACAATATTTTGTAATTAAATATTAGTACGATTGATTGTAATGTATTTTCGAAAGCATTCGTCATATCCACGAACTATTTATTATTATTATTATAGATCTAGGTTGCTTTTATTATTAGTTCTGTTATCGTTGCTGACATTATTACTATTTATATTATTAATGCTGTTATTATTATTATTATTATTATTATTATTATTATAAAGAATATATTTAGGTTTAAAACATTAAACTGAAATATCTTTAAAAAAAAAAAAAAACTGAAAATCCCAACGAACCAATTACCTGGCTGAAGCAGTATGAGCTGGGCTGTCGTCTGTATGGCCCCAGCGGGGTTGACCGCAAAGCACTGATAGACTCCAGCGTCCGACCTGACCAGACCCAGGACCCGCAGGTTGTAGCCGCTGACGATCTTGAAGTACTCGCTCTGCACGATCACGTCCCCGTTCTTCAGCCAGTGGACTTTGGGCTCCGGTTTCCCGTACACTTCGCACTCCAGCTCCACATCCTCCTTCTCGTGGGCGTACACGGTCTTCGGCTTCTTCGTGAACCGTGGGGGGACTGAAAGAGAACAGGAATATGGCTATATGCGCTGCTTGGAGAAGATCCAATTTACTTTTTCGATATGGTACCTTATTTTTCAAATCGTGGAATCGCTTTTTATAGCTGAATTAGCTGTTTGGTGATGTGTTTCCAGGGGATCCGTTAATCAATTAAAAATAAATTGATTTGTCCCTCGTCTAGAATGTCGCACTCTCAGAATTAACATTCGAGCAGGAATGGTCTGTAGTAGAGCGAATATGACGTCATCATCTAGATGCAAACATCTTAGACAAGATGGCACCAGACACGTGAATTCCTTTTAAAATTTATGAATGGAAAAACGTTCGCGATTGACTTGTGATTTGGGAATAATAGTAAATGTGTTACTTCATTAAGTACAGGATATTTTTATGAATGAACTAGACATTTTTTGTGAATGGATAACGTATAAAACCACGTGTCTGGGGCCATACATGTTGGCCTCACTTTGATGTTAGCGAGGTTATAACCTTATGATTTCTCTACTGTGGGGGATCCATGCTCGAAGGAAATAACATTCGAATTTTTGAGCATTGTTATATATAGATATAGATATATATAGATAGACAGATTTATATATATATATCTGTCTATCTATATCTATAACTATATATATTTATATGTATATCTATCTATATATATATATATATATATATATATTTATATGTATATCTATATCTATATTTAAATATATATATATTTATATTTATATATATATATATATATATATATATATATATATATATATATATATATATATATATATATATATATATATATATATATATATATATATATATATATATATATATATATATATATATATATATATATATATATATAGATATAGATAGATAGATAGATAGATAGATAGATATAGATAGACAGATATATAGATATAGATATTTTTATATCTATCTATCTATATATATATATAGATAGATATAGATATATTTATATCTATCTATATATATATAAATATATATATTAGTTCAATAAAGGTCTCGATTTGTACAGAGTTACCCATCCGAGGGCTGCGTTGAAGTTTAAGGGAGAAAGAAACGAACAGACCTTCCTAACAAGATTCAATAGTGGACATATTAGGTCACTCTCCTATTACAGGGGATATAAGACAATTGCCCCGTGCACTAAATGTGAGAAAGTACAGGGCTTCACCCGAGCATATTCTGTCTTGCTTGGGGCTGAATCGTGAAGATCTTGAGAAGAACCCTGCCCTGGTGATGGACTTTCTGAGAGGGAATGATTTGGTGGACCTTGTCTAGTATAATCTAGAGTGGTCGGAATAAGTAACAACAACAACATTAGCTCATTTTAAGTTCTTATATTTGCTACAAATTATAAGAACTTTCCTGGTGCAGTCACGGATTAAAGAAAAAGGTGGAGATGATTTGGCGAGATTTTAAGAGAGCAACCCCGTTAGCAACCCCAAACTAGGAACAAACAAACCTAGTTTGCAGTGATTTTTCTACGAGGGATGCGTTATTTTTAAATTAAGAAAACGCATGCTAAAATTTAAAAAATGACTATTTGTGCAGTTGTGGGATACAGTACAAGTTCCAAATCGATAAAGGATGCTATTATTTCCATTTTATAGATAAATTAAATTATAAAATATATTTTCGCCAAGTACTGGTACAAACTAGTGCTTTGGAATAGCGCCAAATACTTCGCCAGTATCTACTTTTTAAGCGATAAACTTCGCATTGCAAACCGGTTTTTGACTTGATCGCACCTCCATCTTCTTCTTTACTCCGCGGGTGCAGTCGATAGCGTGCCTAACTTCGGACTGAGAGAACAGGGGTTCCACTCAATCTGTAGATATTTATTTGGAATCGTCAGCATTTTCGACAAAATAAATTTCGTGAAAAAAAACCCCGAAATTTCCTAAACTTGACAAAATAGTTAATCGGAGCATTCAGAGTAGGCGTCTGTTTCGCAAAAAATGATGAAAGTTTCTTAAGGTGTACATACACACTATAAAAAACGAAAATCTGCCAAAAATTCCAAAATAATTTTTTGGTTCTATAGTATTCCCTAATTTAGTATCTTTCAGATGATACCAAGATTGAATAAATATTTCAAAAACTTTTTTATTTACAAAGAGTTATTCTATGGCCGCGCTTGCAATGGAAATATGTTTTGTAAACTTTACACTTGATTTCTGAAGAACTGTATTTTTAACATATGTCCCTTCATTCGAAACATGATAACTCAAGTTTGCCTAAACATTTTGAGAAAATTATTTTTTCTTTTAAATTTATATTAGTTGTAAGATGTTATGACCCTCCATCAAAACGATTCGTTCAAAAAATAATTTTTATAGAATTTTAAAATTGAAAATTTGAATGAAAAAGTGTTTTTTTAGGGACTGTCGAGGTAAAAAATTATTTTAAAAAAAACTTTAAATGCTATGAACGTTTTGGGAGGGTCATAACATTAAGAAAGAAACTGCGAGTAATTTCCAACAAAAATTATGCTTCTAAATTAATTACAACTTGCGTAATCACGTTTGAAAAACATGCTAATTAACATATAAAATGCTAATTAGGTAATTAATATTTTATTTTATTCAGGGTTTTTTAGAATGATTCATCACTATTTTTAAGATGTTTTTCTACACGAAAAAACTAGATTTTTAAATTCATAATTAAAAAAAAAAATTCAAGTGTATACGTACACCTGAAAAAATGAGCATGCATTTTTAAGAGTGCAGTTTCTGTCACTAAACTTCCGCACAATTTTTACGCCCGGACAATGAGAGATAGAAGAATGAGTTCATCAATGAATTCAATATCCCTACATTTTATTAGGACTTGCAGGCAAATCCACTTTTTAAAATGTTTCATTAAACGTGTGATATGTTTTGTACTGTTACCTTGTATTTCCAGAGTAGCACTTGTGTCCACAGAGTCCACGTGGTTTTCTGCTCTGCACATGTAGGTGCCGTCATCGCCCTCTTTGGCGGGATCTATCGTGAGGCTCCCGGCGCCTGTGATGCGATGCCGACCATCTGATCCTTCCCTATAAGAAAAAATTAAAGAATTTTATTAATATTAGTAATATATCTTGAAATATGATTAATTTAATTATTTTGCCTTAGAACAAATAATGTTAGAACTATGAACAAAAAAATGAATCGGGCTTTTCATGAGCAGCCCAAATGCAAAAGCAGTTATGTCCATCCCCCATTTTTTTTAAATGATATTTTTATATCAATAGATGCTTTACAGCTTTAAATTCAAATTTAAAATATAAAAAAGAAGAAACATCCGTTATTTAAAATAATTTTTTTAAAAAATCACTCAGAGCAAAAGTAGCTACATCCAAGCTAATATCATGCTATGTATAGATGCAAAAGCAGTTAAATCCAACAACGTGCTTTCTGATTAGTTGAAATGTTGATATATCGGTTTTTGCTTTATGAACAGAAAAAAAGGGGGTGACTCATCCAATCGCATAATCAGTTAAATTCTTATTCCAGTTGCAAAACAAGTTATGTAAAAATTAAAATACAAATTATTCAGTAAACTGAGAAATTACAATTTTAGTGTATTTTTTCTTTGTTTTTATAAAAAAAAATATTATTGTATTAATAGTAGTTAAGGTTTGATAGTTTTTCGCGAATTATTCAAAGAAGCTTTTCCTGCATATAGCTGCTTTTGAATCTCGACTTCTCAAATAAAACGAAGGGCACGTAAGTTTCGAAATTGGTATCCCTTACAGCAGGTCAATGGTGGCCCCGTCCTTCAACCACGTAATCTTGGGCGCCGGATTCCCATTGGCAGCGCAGTCAAGGGTGATGCTCTCGGATTCCACGACGAAATTACTCCTAGGGACAGCGATAAACTGGGGCGCAGATAATTTGTTGGCTTCAGCTAAAATGAGATAAAAAAACATTATGATATAGAAAGAAATATAAGCTTTGAACAATGTAACTCGAAAGGATAGTTTTGGATTATATTGCAGTTGAGAAATGTAATTTAACAATGCATTAGTATTGCTATTGCAGTGTTAATAAATATGTGAAACTTGCATTCATTGTACACTCAAACCTGTTTTTGTGCCGTGGATAGGGACTGCATAAAAAAAATTAGCACAAAACTTCACGAGTAGCTATAAAAAATAGTTTTCGCAACACAATTAAAAAATATATTTTTATGCGGTGGATAGGGACCGCAGAAAAAAAGTCTCACATAGAAAATAACTCAAAACCTTACGAAATAACTAGGAATTGCGTTTTTAAACGAAATCAAGACACGTACTTATTTTACACATACAAAACTTTTCAAAACGTATAACCATTATCCTTCGTTGTCTGACAATACGCAAACTTGGTTCAAAATCGCTTTCGTCACTTGAAGATACTACCTCGCACTCGTTTAGAGTTGACTTTTTTTCAGTTACCATGTAGTCAGTGATCAGTTTTTGCAACGACTGTTGTTTTACTATACGCTTGTATATGTCTCGGTAGCCAGATAATCAATTATGTTCCAATTTGATTGAAATTTTCATATACCGCACAAAAAAAATCGCACAAAGAAAAGACCGCACAAAAACATGTTTGAGTGTATTAGATTCTTCATTAAAATACATATTATCATTACTACTATACATTCTAGTTAAGAAATAATATTAGTAGCATTATATATATATATATATATATATATATATATATATATATATATATATATATATATATATATATATATATATATATATATATATATATATATATATATATATATATATATATATATATATATATATATATATATATATATATATATATATATTATCACTAAATAAACTAAGTAAGTTTATTAAATAGAGTCACTGGGTTGGATGAAGAGGATGTTCTGGTTACCATGACGTAGAAAAGGGGAAGTACTGGGCTTGGGCCCCCAAAAATTAAGTTTGGTATAAATCATCGAATATAGTCAATAAAATTCTCTTCCCTAAGTTCTTGTGTTCATCTAAAGGTGAGAACAAATACTTAGTGGACATGAAATGTCATTAACTTTGTTTCCTACTTGTCATACCAACGTAGTAAGTTTGAAATGCTATAATTAACTGCAGTTATGTGATTGTTACCTTAATCTTCTTAGTTACTTTACTCAATGTAATTTGTACATAATCTACCTATTAATGATTATGCCAAGCTAATAATTCTGTTTTTGTGATTGTTTGAAGTATCCACGTTTGTGGTATTACGTTGAAAGGTTTAAGTTTGAAAAAATAAAATAAAAAGAGAACATGCAGTTTAGTTCAAAGAGGCCAAATTCAAGGCTGATTTAAAGAATATATTTACAACGACTGAAACTGCTTTAATACTGGATTTGTTTGTACTACTTTTGAAAATAATTTTTGAAATAAAACATTTAACAGTAGATCGTTTTGGCATTGGTTTATTAGATCTCTCTCATTACAGAAAAGATGTATCAACCTACCTAATGGCGTGGGTAACCACCCCAAGGCTTGTGCCACCTACCCTACTAGTGGGGCTGATTTGCCAAACTTAAACTGATGACTTTAAAGTATTTTCAACGATTGAGTGTTAGATATTGAGGGAAAAAAATACCATAATGTATCCTTGTAGATGTATTTCCTGTAGACATAATAAATACCCGAATCATCTCCACCCGAAAAAAAATTTACTAACTATTGCGAATCAGTCCCGGCCTCCCCTACTATGTATTTCAAGAATTAAAAATAATAAATTGTAGAATACACAAATGTACAAAAATATTATTATGAATGATATTTTTGGTTAAAAACTATGTTGGATTAAACAGTGTTAAAAAAAAAAATAGTTTATGAATTTTTTTTTTCGAAGAACTCAGTTGGTACGGGATGTTCAACAAAGGACTCTACTGATTTTAAAATTAAATAACTCTGTGAAGGATATAGATAGAAAAGTGACAAAAAAAAAAATAAAACTAGTGGTATGTTTATTTTGAAAGCAGTCAAAATCTGAAACAGAAATTCCAAAATTAGTTACACATTTTGCCAATAGGTGGCACTGTACGCAGTAGTCGTAGTACGAAGTTCGAGATATAAGCTACACAGTGGCGTACGCAGGGGGGGGGGGGGTTGAGGGGGGTCACAACCCCCCCCCCCCCCATCGGTCTGTAGTTTTAACAAAACATTCAAAATATAATGCTTTTTTTATTTTGAAAAAAAAAAAAAAATACAAATGTATTTTTTTCTATTTAAGAATCTACCTTTGTTTGCAAAAAATAATATTTTTTTTTTTTGGAATTTTGTCACTGAAAACTTTCAACAGACCCAATTGGAATGTGGTCGCGGGGTGTTCGAGCCTGAGACGGCTTTCTATAAGCAGCTGCTTATTGGCATGGCCAGAACGGCGTTTAACGAGTCGGCAAAAGTAAACCATTCTCCATTTTCACCCAGACCAGTGGCGTACGCAGGTGGTGGTTGAGGGGGGTTGTAACCCCCTCCCCCATCGGTATGAAGATTAAAAAAAAATTGTACAAAAATAATGCTTGTTTTCCTAATTAATAAAAAATTCCAAAGCAAAAAAAAAAGTTTTTTAAAAAATACAACGTTTTTTTTTTTTGCATTTAAAACCCTACATTTGTTTGCAAGAAAAATGACACAATTTCGACGCGGGGTACTGACAAGCGGGAGGTTTATGCTAACAATTTATGCATTTTATTACTGGGTAGTCCGACCCGATGTCCGCCGACAAGCACCATCATTTTCACTTAGATGTAACATTTTATTGTTCAAAGATCTCCTTTCGTAAATAGGAAGAGTTATGCATCCATTCTGTAAAGAAGAACCTTTTTAAAATCATTGACTGTTTTGCTAGAGGGGGGTTGGATGTTGCCTCCTCACTTTTTCAATATTGTACTTTTAAAAATGAAACGTAACCCCAACAATTTCCAACTACTACAGGTGATTAGAGGGGTGGGGGGTCACCACCGCACTTTTTTTGGATGTTGCACTCTTTTATTTTAAATTTGCACTTTAAAAAAAAAACATAATACATTTTGGTACTGAATTGACGAACCAAAGAAAAATTTCGTACCCCAACCCTAATTCTTTTTGTTACTAATATTACATTTACTATCGATTTTATTTTCTCGTATTATTTTTTCCCAATAGGCAGACAGCTAATTTGTTTTTGAGGCTTTATTTGTTTAGTATTTCGGAAAGTTATGGTGCTTTGTTTTGCCTTTTATAGCCAAAATGAAACATGTATTAGATGATTGCGTTAAATTATTTTCTAGATAAAAGCTAAGGTAATAACAATCCAGTTTAGTTGATTTTTTCTTTAAAAAAAACAAAAGCGAAGAAAAAGACAACCCAACGAATCAATCAGGAAAGGTGAGATAATTCCATATGTTTTTAAATGACTTCATTCCTATTGTCAGTTCCCATGCATACTAATTTAAAAGAATTGTAACAATTGTACTATTTTTACTTTAAAATTCAATTGCTAAAATACAAATGACTTATATTTTGTACAAACATATGCAATTTTTTCTAAGCGTATGTGAAAAACAGTGGTAGATTCGTAAGTATAAAAATTAATTTTGCCCGAATTACAAGTAAATTCAAGCATAATAATCAATTAATACTTAAGAATGGAGTGTCTGTCTGTGGAATCGAACAAAACACCTCATTTTGAGTTTACTTCACGAATTAGGATACACTGATTCAGAAAATCACATTAAATATTTTTTTGTCTGTCTGTTTGTCCGGATTTACCTAAAAAACGATTGAACGGATTTTTATTAAACTTGCGCCATTTTAACAATATTTTCTCAACTTAAAATCTGCACTTTGTTTCGTGTGGATATCTCGAAACGTTTAAAAGTTTTAGAACTTTTTCTGTTTTAGCATACGTTATTCCTATTGGAAATTTACATGTAGATCTTCTCTTCATAACATGATTGTTAAAAATCACCTTGGCTACCAAAAATATTTTTTGACGATAGGGATAAACGATGCATTTTGATTGAGTGATAAGTAAATTTCGCCAAATGAATTTAAAAAGCGCCAAATGAATGAAAATATCGCCATATAAATAAATAATTTCGCCCAAAAAATTAAAATGTCGCAAAAAAAAAATTTAATGTCGTCAAAAAATTTAAATATTGCTAAATGAATGAAAATGTCGCCAAATGAATAAAAATGTTGCCAAATGAGCTAAAATATGGTCCTATATTGAAAAATACCAGCAAAATGGCGAAATTAGTGTCCAAATAATAAAATTAATTTTAATTGGGGAACATAATCGCACAGCTCTTACTTAATAAAAATTGACCACTAGCAACGCCGGGCCATATTGCTAGTAGTTAATATGAATAAAATATAGTATAAAATAATCTTTTTTTCAAAATAAAAACCGACTTTAAAAAAAAGCTCTGAAACGTTTTTTAAAAATCGTTATTAATTTAAGGAACAAAAGTGGATTTTTTTTAAATATTTAAGTATTTTATGCACTTTATCACTTTTTGAAATTGGGTCTAAAATTTAGGTGTGGTTTTTTTGTGAATTGGCACGAACTTTAAAGAGTGGTAAAAAGTACAAAAATAATTCTAAATGATTAATTTTGTTCCACTACTCCCTAAATTAAAAATATTGTAGTCTTTAGTATTTTATTTCTTAAAGTAAGTTTTTTTTTTTTTTTTAATTTTTTCTTTTTAGTTTAAAATGTAAGATGAGTACTTTGCCCCCTCCCCCTTCTATTGTTCAATCAGAAATTCGGGTTGTTGATGACTTTGATATCTATATATATATACACGTGTAAAGTAATCTGACTCTCAACCCCCCCCTTATAAATTTTCTGCGTACGCCATTGAAGCTACAAACTGTCCTTTGTCTTTGTAGTCACATCATATTCTATTCAAAATGTGCACCGTTCGTAGCACAGAGACGGCACACGAAGAATGAAATTTTCAATCACCCTATGTAGTGTGTGGAAAGAAATCAACGCACATACGTCACAAATCAGCTGTTCAAGCTCGTCCAGGGTTGCCAGATTATTCTGAAAAACAGTGCTCTTCAATGTGTCCCATAAAAAATAGTCGCAGGAGGCAAGATCGTGTGTGTATGGAGGCCAATCCATGCGTAAAACGCCATCTGTCGGCCACAATTGCAACTAAATTTGAAACTTCTGTATCCGATTCTTTGGGGTTTTCAAAATAAATATATTTCTTCTATCTGTCTCCGTTTTAGAGTTATTTAATTTTATAATCAGGAAGTCATTTGTGTAATACATTGTAATAACCTTAAAATCTATTAGAAAAATATTAAGAATCATAAATGTATATGATAGTTCACGGGATCACACGGCTTCTTTCACCAAGAGTTTAAAATAAAAGCTAACTACACTAAAAATTAAAAAAAAGATACTATAAAATTTAATGGAAACGGCTAATCTTAAAAACATGGTAATTCTAACAGCAATAAGAAATCTGTAACGCTGAAAGTAATCTCGCCCCCGAGAATCATTTTAAGGTTTCTGAAAAAAAAGTACCATTAAATTGATTTCAAAGAGGCAAACTATTCCCGTTAAACTAACGACCCCCCATAAAACTTTTGTGTCTCAACACATGTATTGAATCATCTGGTTTCCTTCAATGGCGTATTCATCAGTTAAACCTTTACACAAAGCACCAAAACCAAACAAAGCCACTGCACGGCAAACAACTCCTGTAAATAGAGCTTTTCCCCAGATAACTTTAAGATAGGGCAGCTTATACCTTACGGAATTAATTAGATTGAGTTCTCTTAAATTAATGAATGGGGATAAGGGGATGTTTGCGGAGAAGAATGAATTAATCATATATTTTGCGCGTTTCTTTGGCTATTGAAGGGTATCTTTATTTTTAAGTACTGATATTTGCTTGAGATGTTTTGTTCAAGAGCTTGTTTGGATTCGGTAAATAATAAGGATTGTTCGCGAAAAGCATTTGTTTTTAAAGTATCCCATTAAATCTTTTGAGGGGAACAATTTGAAGTCTTTTAATTCGTGGAAAATTACTACAGTAAATAGAGACGAGGTTCTATAGATATGTAATTATAATTTTTAAATGACTTTGTTTCTTTTTTAGCCGTATTTAGCAACACATAAAAATAAAACCACATTGTCCTTTGATTTATAGGTATGTTCTTTAAAAGTTATCATTGCCCAGCGGCGGATCTAGATACAGCGTATAAGAGGCAATTCTTCCCTCCGAGTGTTTTTAAGTTGCACTACCTAAAGTTTATATTTTTCATTTTAAAAGGAATTAAGATAAATCAAGTAATTCAACTCTCAATTTCTATTAGACTAGTTTCCATATACCATACATTGTAGTGTACGGCGAATAATGTGTTTAGAGATCCTTCGAGAGGATCCTTGATTAAAATCTGCTGCACTGTTGGTCTTCAATTGTTCCTATTGTAGAGACGAGGTTCTATAGATATGTAATTATAATTTTTAAATGGCTATATATATATATATATATATATATATATATATATATATATATATATATATATATCCAGAGATCTCCAATTACCCCCTGCCGCTCAAAGCCGTATATATACGTCCAAGGATCATCAATTACCCTATGACACTCAAGGCCGTATATGTACGTCCATGGACTCCAGATTTTCTAACCATGCTCTTAATTTTTAAATTCATAAAAGCACTTCATTTTTCAATATCTTTGTAATCCAAAGGTTGGAGGTACAACTTTATATATATATATATATATTATATATATATATATATATATATATATATATATATATGTGTATATATATATATAAATGATCGCTTCACAGAGATGAAATATTACATCTCGTACCGTAGTCCAGGCTGACCGTAAGTGTTCCCGTCGAGCTGATCCGGTGCCTCTCGACGTTGGACGCGTTGCACTTGTAGGCGCCGCTGTCCGACGACTGCACACGCCTGATTTCCAGCGCGCCGCTGGGCAGCACTATGAGACGCTGGTCCGAGTGGTGCAGTGGCCGGTCGTCCTTGTGCCAGGAGATGGATGCTGGGGGGTGTCCCTGGATGGAGCAGGGGAAGTAGGCCGTCTGGCCGGGGTACACGGTGATGTCTTGCGGCTGCTCGTCGAACCGGGGAAGATCTGCATAAACAGAATATTAATTAATACTAAAAATAGCTTTTTCCTTTGTACTCGAGGAACAAGTTTAATATTTACGTTATTTTTATGGAACAGTTATATCACGTTCTTGCTTTTTAACTACAATAATACCATAGTGATGTCACACTTTAAAGGAGTTAGGTAAAGCAAACGAAATATATATTTTTTATGTTCAAGAACATGTAGTTCAAGTTCAATTTTAGACCCTTTGCACTCCGTTGGCGCCGCTCAGGCGACAACATAACGACGTTCTTTTGGTTCCATATTCTTTAAAATAAATTAGAACAACATGATCTTGTGTTTAAAAAACATCGATATTTGTTTCAACTCGTTCTTTTGCAGATCCAAAATATATTAGGTTTCTTTCTTCTATAAGCATAACAAAATCTAGGGAAAAGAACATAAGGGTTAATAGATGTTCCGTAGAAAGAACGGAAAACGCAAAGAGTTTTTGGAGTGCAAAGGGTTAAGAACAGGGTAGAAAAGAACAAAAAGTTATTTTTCTGACTGATAGTCACATCTTGAGGGCTGTACTGCAACTAAATGTAAAGATAATATGTTAAAATGGCGTCAGTTCATTGAGAATAAATAGCTTTAGCGCAGGTATTTCGTTTTGGTGGTTGACTTGTACTCAAATCCTGTAGCGAGAGGATTTTTTCAATTAAAAAAAATCATTATTAAATCATAATTTTATTGTTCAATATTGTATTGTCATCAGAATTACGTACGTATTTATGCGAAATTTCAAGTCAAAATTACATTTAGAAGGAGCTTCAAATTGAGTTACAAGGTTTGTGTGAACATAGCATTGTTACAGCATAGCATTGTTAAAAATGCTTTATAATTTTTGACGAAACAAACGCCAACTATATGCTACAATGAAATATTTTGTCACACTGAGGAAATTAATGTTGTCGTAATTTTTTTTTAAATTGTCAACAATAAAGACGATTTAAAATAATATAACAATTTAATATCGACGAGCTGACACGAACCGCGGACCTCGCGTTCCAGAGTCCAACGCTCTATTCACTTAGTCAAAAAGACTTGTTTGAATTCTGACAATTATATGAACCAAACATGAGCTGATGACCCAGAAAAGGACCGAAAAGGAATCTGAGTAAATGACTTTCATTCCCAATTTGATGATTCTTGATTCGTCAAAAGTCACGTGATTGAATGACGAAACGATTTTCAAATATGACGAAAGTAGCCTGGACGATCGCAGAATTCTCAAAAATGAAAACCTTATTTCTGAAACCAAGTGAGAAAAGAAAATCAAGCAAAATAAGTAAGATTTGTTATACATGTTAGGCTCGAATAAACTTGCTTTTCTAGTATAATAATAATAATAATCAAATATAAATTTTAATTATTGGTTTCTTTAAAAATGCTTTACTTTTCAAATATATGTCTGTATTTTCTTCTCATTCTGCTGTTTAAAAGAGATTTCCACCCAAAACTTTTCTGTAAAAGTATTTTTACCTCGCAGGTTCTGTATGGGCAGGGAAAACAATCTCAGTGTCAGTGTTAATATTTTTGTATGCATTTTCCCTTTTACAGTTTCTTCAAAGTGTAATTTTTATTTCAAAATATTTTACACGAAGCATTATTTTTTCCCCATATACTTCACCAAAATCTATAAAATATACAAAAAGATAATATACTTAATAACCCAAAACTAAACATATTTTTTTCTTACTGAAATGTGTGCGTAAAATACCTTCTATCCAAAGACCTGAAAAAATATTTTAAAAAATATTCGACAACCAAATATGGTCTCTTATGACCCCAAAAGGGGTTTGCGTCTCAGGGGGCGTTGTAAAATTACACAATAAATAACTCACTTGAATATTATTCGAAACATTTGTTAACTGCAATTGTACTGGCTAAATATTTATAGTAAGGACTTCAAATCATTGATTTTATTTGACGAGGAAAGGAAAGAGATGTACGTTCCATTATTATTACCACTGTGGTGTCCCAAAACAAATGCCATCTTTCTTGACATATGCTTTGCTTTGGCAACTGACAACCACACTAAAAGCGGTCAAGAGTTTAGGGACTAGATTACATACGTTTCAGTTAAGGATGGATTTCAACTGAATCTTAACACAGTTCAACGGTCAGCAGTAGCCCAGTGCCCGAATTCTGTTTTCTAGAAATGGGAATGGACGATTTTACCCAATTTTAGGGATTGGGCAAAGCTTCAAAAGGACGAAAATACGAATTTTGATTTTTTACTATAACCTATAGTTCACCAAATGGTGAATAAAATACTTAATCAGGAAACTGGATCCCATCCCTTTTACATTTCACGTCCATTGCCCAGAAATGAGTAAAACCGTCCGTTTCTCTAACAGCCTCCAGACAACAGAATTCTGGCGCTGGGCTTTCTGCTGATGGTAGGACATAATGGCATTTTCTATTTGATATACACCATATGGTGCAGGGTTAAACTATAGAACATATATTTCAATGATTAATAACATTGAGAGCTTTCGGTACGCACTAGCAATCTGCAGTTTGGCGGGCCTGCTGACGATAGTGCCGATGTCTTTAACGGATGCCGCGCACTGGTACGTTCCTTCGTCCGGCCGCTCGTTACGGGTGTGGTGCACCTGGCTGATGAACAGGGAGCCGTTGGACAGGATGGATCTGAAAAGAAGGAGAATGAATTTAAGTACCTTGTGAACACATAATGTACACAAGTGAACTGGAATTATCTGGGGACATATGGTTTATGGTTAACCGTCGATGCATACGCTATATATGTGGCTGAAAACCATAAGGACCGATTTAAATTTTTATCATTTTTTAAACTATATATGCATTGATTTTTCTTAACCTGCCAGGAAACTTGAGTAGTTTCCCTTTTCAATGCAACTTGAATTTTTAATTAATCATGTGAGGTTCTCTCAGTATAAGGTATTTCTTTTGGATACTTTTAGCCTGGATACCCTGTATGACACTCAAATATTTAGTTAATTATAAAACAGATAAACATTCTTATACTATATATTCTTAAGACTGTGTTTTCGATAAATAGATCTATGGTTACTGTATGGCTTGTGGTGTGGAATACTACACAAAATTTTAAACTGACATAACTTAAGATTTCAAAAATAAAAAAATACAATTGTCTCTAACAATCCTAAAATTATGAAGCTAAATTGTAAGAATTGAAAATTTTCGAATTGAAATACGCTCTTGTCGAATAATACTGTAATTTCCGGCAAAAAAAGGTCAGCATAAAACCTTTATAAAAATTTTAAAATTGAAAGTTTTATAAAGAAATTTGGAACAAAACACTACAGCTTCTTTTGTTGTTGAAGTTTTAATTTTCCTGCAAATTTTAATTTTCCTTTAACAAAATCCGCATTCGTCTTTCAATAATTTTAATTATTCAAAATTGAAGGTTTTTGCAAGTTTTTTTATAGGTTTTATGAAGGATATTAAAACTAAAACCTTTAATTTAATACATATAAAAAAACCTGCAGTTTTCCTTTAAAAATCTTGATGAAGATTTTATGCTGGAAGCCATTACTTTTACATACAGTCAACCCTTACATCCTGTATATCTATGACGCTTACATATCAAGTTAATTATAAAACAGATGAAAATTCTTACACAACCGGATTTCCAATAAATAATTAATACGATCTTGTCGTACTATGATAGTCACTAACAAAAGGACAATAGAGACTTTAATCAATTTACAAACACTATACCCTCTCTAAAACTTCTCTCAAATTAGAGAGCCATTAAACTTACTAGGAAAGCGGATTGTTCCTGAATGATCAAACATTTAATTAAAGAATGCAATCCTATTAGTAGTTAGTTCAAAGGAGATTGCACACTTGAGCTCCTTGTAAGTTGGGGCTCTGGTGATCCAAGGCTTCGTTAATTTTACAATCTATCGCTAATTAATTTTACGCTCGGAAGTGCAGCCATTGAATTCCTTCACAAAGTTTTGTATTTGTTTCTTAAAGATTTTGGGAAAAGAGATCGTCGTTATGTGATTCAGAATTAGATAAATAATCTTTAATAAAAATATAGTTCTTTTATAAAAAGTCCTTTTCTAAATATTGCAACTTTTTGAGATGTTGGTCTTGGCTAAAGGTAATGGAAAGGGAATGATAGTCCAAAGTACATGCGCAGTAGCTCACACAAGAGGCAATCGGCGCAGTGTATCTTGGGATAGTGATAACAAGTTGCAGACAGCTGAGAGTGGACTGAGAGCGATTCCGAAACAGGTAGGAGCATAGAATTCGAGCGTACAGACGGTTGGCGCGTACAGACGGCTCATTCTCATTGGACGCCGTGTTAGCACCGTCCCACAATGCCTAGCGCTTTGTTATGCGCAGAACTTTGCAAACCGGTCGGCAATACTTCATGTTCCTTCAGAGAGGAAGGCTTTCCCATTCCCCTCCCTGGTTTTAGCATAGAATAATATAAAGTCCTGGGTAGTTTTTTATTTTTATCCTTTTTCGACAAGTAGTCTTTCTGATTGTGATGAATATCTGTGGTCATTCTTATTTGAACGCATAAAGTGCGGATGTATTTTGAATCAAAGAGATATATTCGCAACTGATCTTTAAGGTATCTATTTATATAAGTGTGTAGTACTCAATTTTCGTAAAACTTACTGTATATATTTTGACATTAGATTTTTGTTTGAAGGAATCAACAGTTTCCCCAATAATGCTTCCTTCAAGTTTATAAAAATATAACGTAAACCTCTCTTTAATAGAAGGGGAATAAACTGTTCTGTTCACATCCCGTACTTGTTTTGCATTATTTCAAGATTGATTTGCTACAAACTTGCAATCGAACGAGGTCAAATTAATGCCAATTGAGCTATTTTCTGGAAGTAATAACGTTGAAATGGATCCCCCTAAAAACGTACCATGATGTTTCTATCTTGGTATTCCATCAGATAGCTGATTTTAAAGACGTTTCAAGTTAAAAACACTAATTTTGATATTGGTAGGTCACCATCAGTCAAATAGGCAAACATTAATTTTTCTCCACTTGTATACTCAGCAAATAGCAAAAATATTCGTTGAACGTACGGCGTGATACGCCGCCTTCAGCAGCAAGGCGGTCATGGCATACGGGTCTTGCTACGGATCGAAAGGTTCCACGATCGAACCCCACAATCAGCAAACTTGGCTGCAGATATTCAAGTATATATAAGTGGCAATGTTCGATAAGCGAAAACCTTTTGCTTCATAGCCGGAGACTTTTACTTTACGGCCAAAATGATCGCCATGGCCGTATAATTGTACATGTTGTTTAAAACTTTTCATGTGGGCTAAGTTAAAAAAACTTGCCCTGGCTGTGGAATAATTCCTAAACAGGGAGAGAAGATGTCGCTTTGGGAGGTAGGACAAAGAGCAAAGCATTGTGGAAGGAAGACTGGCCTTACAATAATAGGCTTCCTCAATGCAGGTGGGGCCTCCAGTGGTCCAGTGGATAAAGGCATTCAGCTAGTAATCAGAAGATTGCTGGTTCGAATCCGTGCGATGGACTTGACAAAGAAAAGTAACAAAGTAGTGATCTGGCGATCAGAGGGTTGCCAGCTTCACTACAAAAATACTAGAAAATCGTCCAGGACATCCAACAAATTATACTGGCCTGTATACGGGACTGGTGCATGATAAATCTGATCAGAGTCCGATGTCCTAACGCCTATTGAGGTGCCAGCTCAGGTGTTGCCCTCGTCATCTGACCATGGTTCAAAAATACGAGGCATGGGTCCTGGGTATTTCCTTCAGGATAGGCCCCGATCCGTCTCCAATACCCCACTGCGCAGCTCTAGTGCGACGTTAATTAATCAAATCAAACCAACCAAACCTCAAAGCAGGTGGATTCGCAGATAGGGGTAAGGTCATTTGAGGTGTTGTAAAACTGAAAAGCCAAGCTGAAGACGATCTAGCTAGAAACCATCAGTAAAGCGTCACATGCCCCATACCATGTAAGTTCCTGTTCTGCTGCAAATAGTATACTTCAGACCTAACACGCTTTAAAAATCCTTCCCCCCTCTGTGTTGAAAATTGTCCCAAGCCTGTAGATCTGTAAAATCTATGGGACGATCTTGCCCCAGCCTACATGTAAAGGTTTAAGTGACTCCCGAATTCAGACAACAAATATAATATCTTCACCTCCTGGTGTCCCCCACGAACTGCACGCTGGATCCCTCCCTCCTCCACTCGTAGGTGGGCACGGAGGCGGAGGAGGGGGCGAAGGCGGAGCACTGGAGCAGCACGGATCCGTCTCGGACGGCAATGACGTCAGAGGGCTCCACGCTGAACGAGATGTCCTTCGGGGAAGCAGCAAGGCATCCTGCAAGGAAACAACAAACGGGTTGGTAAGGTTGTCTGCATAATAATAAAAGAAAGTGTCTGTCTGTGAATAGCATAATACCTATTTCCTCTGCGTATAAAAGGCTGAACATTTATGTATAGATACCATTCATCCTCAAGATGTACACCTGAGGCTCGGATTTGTAAAATTCCATTTAGTTTAAAAAAAAAAAAAAATTGAAATTTTTTAGAAATATTGCATAAAGAAACATCTTGCAAATTTGTTTCCAATATCTAGTTCTATAATGTACTTTTGTAGCTTAGTCGGTAGAGCGGGGTATTCGAAACAGTAGGTAGCGGGTTCGAGTCCCGACGTGCTGCTGAACTTTTTTTTTAATGCTTATCAAAATGAAACAGGTTTCCCAGCAATGCGGGGCTAAACAGCTAGTTTTAAATAGTCTTAGATTTTTAAAAACTTTTTATACTGATTTTCTATGTAAATATGAAACAATTCTGAATTTTTGCAATGTATAAAACGAAGTTGCGTAAACTAGCATTTCGTAAATAACAGTTTGTATGCACACTTTTAAAAAATTCAGTTCAACGATGTACCACATCTTTGTGCAAAACAGAGGTCTGCAGCAAATGACACCACATTATGGTGGAATCTAGGTTGAACCAAAAGTCCTTTATCGAAAAAAATCGGAGGTTTCACCTATAATTAGTTCAACGTCTTTAACTGCAACCGAAATTTTCATTGTCGCTACATAAACAAGTCTAGGAATCCCCTCCAAGAAAGACAGCAACGAACAAGGGCCTCCGTGGCTCAGTGGATAAAGTCATTCAGCTATGAATCACAAGATTCCTAGTTCGAGCCCGATCGGTGGACTTGACAAAGAAAAGTAAAAAAGTTACGATTCAAAGGTTCGCTACAAAAATACTAAAAAAACTCGAATTTTGAGTTTTATGCAACGTTAACAGTTTTGGTGTAACTTTTCACCACTAAATGGTATCCGTGGTAGCATATTAAAATGGTGAAACTAAGCACCAAATTTTGGTTGCAGCTAAATGGATACCAAATTCTGGTGCAAAGTCGTAATAATTTTTAACAGTGAAGAACGAAAGCATACGAAGAACTCACTTGGGAAGCCCCACTTAAAAATATTTGTAAAAATTTAGCAAACTTACAAAATTAACCAATCCCTAAAACGCACACAATTAAAAGGAATAATCGTTTTAGGGACATTCTACGGTTAGTTTAAAAGATGGACCGGCACATGAAAACGTGACAAAGAAAATCAATTTTCAGATTTTTACTGTTCATAAAAATATGAAATGTTCTGTTTAAAATTATACCTCATTTTTAATCCGTAACTTAGAACTATTTTAAACTATTTTTTAAAATAAACCCAAATATCCAATCGAATTTTTCGGACGAATACAAAAGACAATTTATTTCAACAACAAAAGACAACATTTATTTTTTCCTTGTTTGGAGGTACATTTTTAAAAAACTACTCAAAATATATTCCTGAATTTTTTTAAAAATTGTTTTATTAACACTTTTAAACATTTAATTTACTACATTAATACTGTTTTTTTTTCTAAAATATCTTTGAAAAATTAGTAAATATTTTAGCACATATTTTTAAACATTCATAATTTTGTGAATTAAAAAATAATAGTTAAAATCTTCGTATTAAAGTGTTAAAAACTATTGAAATATTGTTCTATAAAATTGGATTAATAAAGTAGTTTGTGACTAAATCAGATGTCCCAAAGTTGGTAAATTTAACATAGATGAAGGTGCTAGACCACCTTTTAAAATATTCAAAATGCCCTAAATTAAAAATGAATTCGGTGTTCTGTAAAAAGTACTTATGTGTTGCAGTTAACAAACTCATCACTATATAAATAATGTTCTGTAGCATTCAAAAATTAAATGCATGTATTAAATCAAATAGAGTTCAAAATTAATAAGAATTCATAAAGCAATAAACAAAACTGCAATCAAAATAAAAAGTTTATATAAATGAGCCCAATTACATTATCTTATACTTTAAATTCTTACAAAATTTATTATAGGCTTGACTTCAAAATAAAAATTCAGTTTTTAAAATAAGTAAATGAATTACAATGGAACCATAAAAGTGTAGCTTATACATTCGTGTAACAAATTAATTAGCTTGTTTTATTTTTTCTGTAAAGATACATCGATTTTAAAATAATAGAAAAAGCCGTGAGAGAAGGAAGAAAACAACTTAACTTTTTAGCCATTGATGGAATAACAAAATACCTTAATTCGGTTGCTATGGTAACGCAAAATCCAATTTATATTCCGCTGCATTTTCTAATTAAATAACCAAATCGAACAGCTAACTTTTGAATTCCGTTCAGCCTATCCATTGATTAATGGTAGAATGAGATAGGGCTAAAAAAAAGTTTTGAAACCACAGGCAGGAAAATTGGAATTTAAAAATAATTTCAAAAGCCCGAAATTGCGCATTTAAAAAAAAAAAAAAAAATTCTTTTCCGTAAAAGGCGATTGGATCTGGTTAGAGAAAATAAATGGTGAACATTGTGAAAATGCGTAAAATAGGTGATATATTAGTTGTTCATATGATCATATATTTTAAAAGGAAAATAAAATCCTTAAAGTTTTATTTGTACAAATTGTAGTTACCGACTTTTTTTAAATATTAAAGAAACAAAGGAATTAGTTTTGGCTTAAAAATGTAATTTAAAAATTTAATTTGTTTTAAGACTTTCTTAAATGTATGAAAGCCCTCCGAATCCAAGTATGTGATTTTTAAAAACTGATATGTAAATACAATTTCTGAAAACTGAAAAATGGTGCTACAACTAATTTGATATAAAATTAATTAGTGTATATTGAAATTGAAATGAATGTTCTAAAAGAAGGACTGCCCTTCTTAACTTTAAAAATTTTAAGAATTTATAGAAATGGACTTTACGATTACGACCTTACTTTCAAATTTTTCAATCTTAGGTAAAGAGGGATATGCATCATTGATACATGGTCGATCATCGTATACTAACAGTTTGTAGAAATTTACGAAATTGAAAATTTTTCTAATATATCTTAAATTTCTACGAACGACACGCTATAGTTTATTATGCTTATTTTATGATTAAAAAAAGTTAAATAAATTTAAACATCATTACTATTTAAATGTTTTAAGTTCGCACAATTTGTTCGAAAAACGGGAATTAAATTATTATTTTTGCGTTTTATAGTGCTGATTATCTTAAAGATAACCATAACCTTGCAACGTTTTTGTATTATACAAAATTATTACCTATACATATAATTATAATGTCAGTCGTTTATAATAACGGTTTTAACAAAAAGAAATTGATGAAAATTTCGTCAATTCCTATAATTTTTTTATTTTTTATTTAAATAGGAGGCAACTTTTTAACACTATAGCGGTTCGAAAAAAATTATTTTTTTCGACCCATCCTAAACGGATATGTTAACATCCCCGTATACAGTTGTTTTAAGCATTTTGAAATCATAAATTTCTTTTCAAACAGCAATATTTCGAAGGGTTGTTTAAAATAAAATTACTACAGCTAGAAAATAAAAAATAAATCTTGAAACGAGCATTAAATCCTTGTTAAACAGCGATCAGCGAAACCCAATACAAAAATGACACAGCTCGGCAAATTTCCCTACATTTGCTGACAACATCAATATTGCATCAGAAGCGGCAAGCAATGATTAAAGAACCAGGGTTCAGCAACCCTACACTGCCCTACTATAAAACACAGATATCCCGGTTCAAATCTATAATTAAAACGCAAAGATAAATGGGTCGATTTTTTTTCTGCTTATATTTGCACGGGCGTCAAAAGAGAAATATTTAATTAGGATAAATTTAATTATGAGTAGAGGGGGGAAAAGCTTCACAGTCAATAAAGACTCTGGGGGGATAGAACGTGTTTTTTTTTATGAACGTTTAGAATACCGTATCGGGTGATGAAGAATGTTGCCATTCGAGATGTGATAAAAAGCGAATTTTATAATTTCGTCAGTTCAGTTCGCGCGTGAAGAATTCTAGAAAATGGAATAACATCTCTTTGTCGGAATTATCGTTCCCAATTAAAACGGCTTTCTTAAATTGGCTTAACAGGGGAATTAATAACGAAAATCTTCTTGATTTCGATTTTAGTTTCATTAAAGCGAACAACAGTGTTCTTTTAACTGTTGTTTCCTGTTAATTATAAAGGAAACAGTTCGCTCGTTAGTGAATAATTAAAAATGCTCATTTGGAAAGAGGATTAAAGCCATAGGCAATTAAATGAGGACTTTCAATTAGAATTGTTCTGGAATAAAAACAATGGTATTGCTTAAAAGGCAGTATTAACAATTGAACTTAATTCTTAATTATTTATTGCTTTCTCAAATGAACCGCCGGTAGACAAAAGTGACTGTGTTTCTGATAAATATTAATTAAAGTAATCTTGAATAAATGACTATAGTTTTCTAAATTAGGAGCCCGAAAAGGATGCATGGAAATGTAAAATGGCGTTGGCAATGTATTGGAGATATTGCATAAACAGAATGAAGAGTGAGAGGGACTTGCTTTAAGAATGTCTAGTTTAATGTGGTTAATAAAAAAGTCCACTTAATAATATTCCTAAAATATTTTGCAATTTAAATTTTTTAACCACTTAAAGAGTGCAAACCAACCGCCAAAGCGCGCCAAAGAATATCTATTTGATTGAATGTATTTTTTTAAATGTATGTTCCCGCAAAATTTCTGTTTTGATACTATTTGGAAAATTCTTTTTTTGTTGGATAGAGAATGTCTCACTTGGGCACCATTTGAAAAAAAAAATATTTGGTTATCCCGCATTTAACTATACGGAATTCTCAATTAATCGGATCGTTTGAAAAAAAATATTGTCCGATTTTAAAAATGTTTTTTGTTGTTGGATAGAGAAAAATACATAGGTAAAATATGTAAAATGCAAAAAAAAGGTTATCCGGCTTTTGTTTATCCGGAAATATCGATTAACAGGACTTTTTTTTAAAAATAGCTTTTCCGACTTTCTTTGTTAGATAACAATGGAATTTAATTCACCTGGCATCAATGAAACTGGATAATATCAAAATGTATTATCTGGGTGAAAAAGTGAAAAAAAAATTCCTTAATTTTACAAAAAAATTAATTTAATATTAATTTTATATTATTTACAATTTTATTATTTATTGTTATTTTTCACACGCTTATGCAAATACAGTAGAACTCCAATTATCCGAACTCTAGTTATCCGGATCAAATTAAGCGAACCGCCAATTATCCGGATCCGGATTGCTTTAAGAAAAAAAAAATTCAGCAAAATTTGCATTTTAAAAGTTTCTTATCGGTGAATGATATAGTTTTAAATAGTCATTAAATTACATTACATACTACAGCAAATTTCGGTTTCTTTTTACCAAGGAATAACCTATATTTTGTGAATTATCCAATTATCATAGTTATTCGATTATCCTGATAGGATCTGCTTCCAATTGATTCGTATAATTGGAGATCTACTTTATCAATAACGCATTTTAATATTATTTTTGATAGGTATAGCAAACGTAACATTCAAGATGTTTTTCCGTATTTAAGAATATTATTTTAAGAACGGGAACTCCTTCAGTGTTAATTGTGCCTATAGTATTGAATTCTTTTAAATCGGGTTCTTCATGAAGTACCATTGCCTGTTACTTTTTTTGCAATTGCTATTCCATCACCAAAAAACACGCCGGTGTTTCAAGAACAGTCAAGTGAAAGATATTTTCACAGCCCAACCCATGCGCCAAGAGTAACGACCGTAGAATGGGCGTCCAATCATCCCTTAACTGGTGACGAGAACAAAGCTGTCCCAGTCCATTTCACCAGTTCCTTCGTATGCCTTTGATTTATGGCCATCAACCACTTTGCGCAGCAATCGCCTCTGAAAATACACTCAAGGAATAAATGGCCGAAGTAACAAAAAGAACACAGAAGAAGATAATGGCCAGATTGGAGATTGAAACAAAGAACGGACTCCCAAAAGATGGTTATATTTTTTCATCCCCCTCCCTGTCAAGATTCGTTGAGGCCCTCCACTTAAAAGTCGAACTGCAATGAATCAGAACCGACTTGACACGTTCGTCTTTTGAAAAGGAGGATTTATTTTTCTGGAGTATATTAGGTTATGTTTTTTTATGAATAGTGGTACAGTTCACTGGACTGGTGGTGATATAACGAACGATTGAATGGAGTTTATTAAAACTTCAACATTTTAAGATTTCTTTTAAATTAAAAAAAATATTCAACAGAAAATAACTCGGAAAACGACAAAACTCCTATAATACTGACTTGACACTTGAAATTATTATTTACAATAAACTGTTAAAAATTATTACGACGTTGCACTAAAATTTGGTACTCATTTAGCTGAAACCAGCATTTGGTGCTTAGTTTCACCATATTACGGTGCTACCACGAATACCATTTAGTGGTGAAACGTTGCACCAAAACTCATAACGTTGCATAAAACTCAAAATTCGCGTTTTCTTAGTATTTTAGTAGTAGTATTTTTGTATCGAAGCAGGCAACTCTAGATCACAACTTTTTAGTTTTCTTTGTCGAGTCCACCGATCGGGCTCGAACCAGAAATAATTTGATTCAAAGCAAAACGCCTTTATCCACTGGGCCACGGGGGCCCTTGTTCTTTATCTTGATTGGACTAAAGCTCCCCAGACCACTTTAAGACCTCCCGCGAACCACCAGTGGTCTGTGGACCACAGGTTGAGAACAAGCCCGTCACACCGGGGGGTTTGGGGGAAGAAGGGGAGCACAACCCCCTTAATAATTTCGAATCCATAAAAGTTTGGAATTTCAACTTCTAAAAATCCACGAGTTGGGAAAATTTATGCCTGCAGAAAATTAATATTATTAGCAAATGAAAGCTAGGGAAGATTAGAAATTGCTCAACTTGATTGATTGCATTTAAGTTAAACCTCATAACGGACATTGCATTGGAATAGGGGTGCAACAAATCAATTCTTGTGAGAAAACTGTTTAATATTACATAATATATATAAAAAAAATATGAAAAATGTCGAAAAGCTGGAACTGGGAATTTTCAGCACTGTGGAGTTGGGAATTCCGATTCGTTAAGATGGGATTTTGAATCGTCAAGTTGGGAAATTTTTTGTTTCAACCCTCCCAAAATATTTTTTGCGTGATGGCCCTGGTTGGGAACCATTGCTTTAGACAGCACCAGCAGCAGAAGAAAACATCAATCTTAGTAGCAAGGATTAAAGTCCATTAGGAGTTGATGGACAGACCAAATTGGATCCAGAGTTCAAATACTTTCTTTTAAAAATAGAAGGGGCCTTACTGGGTCTGTTAAGTGCAGGAGACGCCATTGACATAAACCACTGCGGATTTCACAGACCCACTGTAACCCAAAGTGAAACAAGGAAGCAATTCATTAATACTTTCTCCAAGAGTGGGGCTTAAACGCCGTCAAATTGTCCCTCGTTCCAGGCCTAAAGATTCCAATATTATTGGAGCCATTTTCTTTGATTTATATCGAGCAATTTGATTCCAATCTTTCACGGTATTTATCTTCCCGAGAGATAGAATAACTTTTTCTTTCCCGTTCTGTTATTTTATTCCTCTAATCTTTTTGTCTCCTCTAATTTCACGTCGTTAACTAAAGTGCACTGGTCTCGTCTTTCGTACCAACTCTTTCCTTTTTTTTTTCTCCTTCTGTTAAAAGAAAACATCGGACCCATTGTTCTTTCTTTTGTCATACTTGCGATTCTGGAGATAAGATCGAGTGGAAATGCATTTTTGGGAGAGGGACAGAGTTTTGAGTGGTTTATTGGTTTCTAATCAGCCTGGTAAAAGGAGAATCCGCATTCTTGGTGGAGTTTAGTTTCCAAGGACTGGATACATTTTTAATCAATTTATCTGTTTTTACTTAGGGGACATATACATTAGGAATCGGGCCATTGGTAAACTTTTCGAATCATAATCGGTGGGTTATGAGTTCGAAATTTCGTCTTGGACAGTGTACAGAGTTCGTGATCGGAGGGTTTCTAGTTTCGTTTTCTCTTCGCTGTAAAATTTTTTTATTTAAAAATAAGTCCCTTAACCTACTTATTTTTTTAGTACAATTGCATCGTAAATGAGCGATGACGTACTCAAATTTAAGAAACCCTACTTTCGCAAAAATGCGCAGTGTGATTTAATAATGCTAATTTCAGCTTATGATCAAGCCATCTTAACAAAGCGACCTTACAATCTTCAAATATGTGTTCAGAAGATAGTTTTTCACATTATTTGATGTCGATTGCTTAAATGGAAAATTAGTTATTACAACTCAATTATTTTATTTCCCATTCTTTTGGTACATCTTTTTAACATTTCTTCTGTTTATAACTTTTTCAAGTCTCCCTGGTAGTACAACAGATAAGGCATTGGGCTGCAATCCATGATGACCTAGGTTCGATTCCCCGTAAGTCTTATTAATAATTTCCATATTTATTAAAAATGATTTATGTAGCCTAGATAGACAAGCAACTGCTCTTTTTATTAATTTAACACATTTTTGAGTACATGTCTGTTTCAAAATTGTAACTTGTATTTTCGGATCCATAATAAGCATCGAATATACTCAAAAATGAGTAACTTTTACTTATTTTTGAGTAATTATTTTTAATAGTGTTCGCACACAAAAGATACAAACTGTGTGTCTGGATTTAAAGAAAAAAAGGTTCTGGTGAATTTGTTTTTTGATAATTAATTTTTTTAAGAGTAATTCAATGTGTTAGGATCCTTGAAATATCCTTTTAAACTGTGTGTGCATGTATATTAAAAATGCAAAAAATTTCTGTATAAAAAGTATATAATTATTTAATGTTTAATTTTGAAAAGTTTAGAAGAAAATTAAATTTTTAAAAGACTAATTCAAATCTCAGATAAGGAAGTTAATGTAAAAAATATTTTATTTTCAGTTATTTACTTATTTGTTATCTATATTTAAAATGCGAAAGATTTCAGTATAAATATATATATATATATATATATATATATATATATATATATATAATTATTTAATATTTAATTTTGAAAAGTTTAGAAGGGAATTACATTTTAAAAGACTAATTCAAATCGCAGATAAGAAAGTTAAAGTAAAAAATATTTTATTTTCTGTTATTTATTTATTTATAGTTTAAATTAAGCGACACGTAAAAAAATATAGTTACTTTTAAATTATATTATGTGGTATAAAATTAGCTTCCAATTATTTAACATTTTCGTTATAACAACATCATTGGACATCCTTTGTCCTTGGAAATAACAATATCTTTTTTTGAAAATTCTGCGATTGTCAAAGCTACTTTCGTTATACATATTTGACAATAATTCCGTCCTTGAATCACGTGACCTTTGACGAAACAAGAATCCTCAAATTCTTGACGAAAATCATTTACTCAGATTCGGCCCTGTTCTGGGGCATCAGTTCATGTTTTGTTCTTATACTAATATTGTCAAAAATCAATAGAGTCTTGTTGGTCGAGTGCATAGAGCGTTAGACTCTGGAACGAGAGGTCCACGATTCGAGCCAGCTCGCCTATATTGAATTATCGCATTATGGAAAACGGACCTCATTTTCAACGAAATAAATTTCTTTAAAAAAAACGACACAAATGAATAGTTCTCAGTTTGTCGAATAGCAGGCGTCTGTTTCGCCAAAAGTGACAAGAGTTTCGCCAAATATGAGAATGAACTTTTAACAATAACAACATTTATAACAACTATAATATAATGATGACTATAATAACTACTTATATAGTAGTTGAATATCAAGCAGTAAGAAAACAGAAAATATAAGTAATAAAATAAACTCCAATTAAATTAAAGTGACGAATTGGAACCTGCCACCATACACACTCCCCTTAATTAAACCAAACGCCAAACACTGCCAAACTAATAAAATAACACACTTACGCCATTTTTTACACTGGTTAAAACGTGTTCTTCCAAATTAATTGATGCTAAGAACATCATTAACTATTCATACATCGCACCCTTTTTTTCCAGACTTGGCAAAGGAAGCATTTTTATACTCGGACAGTTTTTTTGTGCTTCACATTGAAGCAGTTGAATCGCCTCTCTGCCTATGTTGGTTGGTCTAACCAAGATTCCAATCTTCGCATGTAGCCATTCTTTATTAACAAAATTACATTAGATTAATGAGCGCCGTACGCGTTTTTCGCAGTTTTTTTATTGGATGAAAAACCCAATTTTTTCCCCTTCCTATCGTCCATGGATTGAATAATTAGTCTTTGTTTTGCCGTAGAAATACTAATTAGGGATAATTTAAAGGGCCGTGTTTTTCATTTTCGCTGCTCTCTAATTAAGTGACAAGTAATTTAATTTCGGAATAATTTTTTTTATTGATTTTGTTCGTAGATGACCGTCTTTCTGGTTGGCACATTAGTGATTAGATTTGATGTTTACTTGAATTTAATAACGAAAATATACTACATTTTAGTTTTAAGTATGAAGATTTCAAGACTTCTTTTAAATTTGAAATCATAGTCGGGATTGGATTTGAAAAATTCAATACTATAGACATGGGGGCCTTTCTCGTAAAAATTAACCTATAAGAAGAAAAAATAATGCATACTAAGTTCACGATACATTTAACAAAAAAGAAAGTATAACTTTTTGGTAAAAATTGCTGAAATGTTATAAAAACATTTCAATAATAATAATAACAACGAATTCGTCAAAATATAGGCAGCTTTTACACAATTTTATATGTAATTAAATAAAAGTTGAGGCTCTTATAGACGAGGGAACCTAGGCCCAGGCCTAACATGCCTCATGGTAAATCATGCTATGCAATGGTTCATATTGTATTTACTCATACTTTGCAAACTCTTGTATACGTTTTTTCATGTCTTGGGATCCCCAACTTTTGTAGCAGCAATCAACAATTCTAACAATCATAGTAATTTTCCTAGAAATTATTTTAAAATATTCTATTTTTTTAGTATTAATGTTTTTGATTCCATGTATACTTTAAAATTTGAATATATTAGTATTTAATTTCATAACGTTAAAGTCGATTTATTTATTGTGAGCTTAAATTTAAGTTATAAAGTATGGAATACGCTTCAACTTTCGGATTTAGGCATAGGCTGCATAGGCCGCAGCCTAGGGGCCCTCACCACAAAAAAAACTGAGTCAACTTGAAGTAAATATTATATGGAAGGATGACAATGTAAATCCTAATGAAAATAGTTGTTTCATGTGTTATTTTATCAAAACATATGTTTAATTTGTGATAATTACACAATGGAAGTGTTTTCTTTTTTTTTGAAAATCAGTTGTCTTTATTTTTCTTACATTTTTGTTTTGCTTAGAGTCATTTGAGGGTAATACAAAGATGATGTGCCATATTTTAGTAATACGTTCATATATTCCAGAATGCCACAATGTATCCCAATTTCGTTTTTACACTTCAAAACAATTTAATTTGCATTTTTGGAATATATATATTTCAAACAAATTCCGACTCCCAACCCCCGTTTTACGTAGTTGGGGGGAGGAGGGGGCTAGCACCATACATTCAGTCTAGGGCCATCCGAACTCAAAATTCTACTCTGCATCGAACATTAGTTATTATAGAACTGCCAGACATTTTCACAAATACAAAATCCATCTTCTTTTACTTTTGATCATCAATAATTTTCCGACAACAATGAGAACATTTCGAAACAATCCATAACCAAGAATGTTTTATAAAAATCTTATTAAATATCTAAAGTTTAAAAAAAAACATGTCTTTTTATTCAAAACCCTCGCAGTTAATTTAATAGATTAGTTCATATTCGCTAACCACTACTAGTCTAGTCCCACTCCATTAAACACTCAAACGCCAAAATATATTTCAACTCTTGTCAAATGCACCTTTAAAATGTAAAAATCCCAACTACATTTCTGCTTTTACAAGAAGAAAATCCAGACTGTTAAAAATAGGTACTCAAATAAGTAAAATATACTAATTTTTTATTACATTTGATGCTTATCATTGCTAATAATACATAAGTTTCATTTATAAAATAGCCATGTACTCAAAAATTAGGAAAAATGAATAAAAAGAACAGTAACTTGCCTACATAAAACCTTTTAAATAAATATCAACAATTACAAACAAGACTTATCGGAAATCGAACACTTATCCTCAGGCGCAGCAATCCAGTGCTTTATTCGTTGTACTAACAGGGCGACATGAAGAAGTATAAACAGAAGAAATGTTAAAAAGATGTGCCAAAAGAATGGGAAGTAAGATAATCGAGTTGTAATAACTCAGTTTCCATTTAAGCAATCGACATCAGATAATGTGGGAAACCACCTCCTGAACAACTATTTAAGTGTGTCAGGTCGCTGTGATAAGATGACTGGAAAAGAAGCTGAAATAAGAAATATTAAATCCCACTGCTCATTTTTGAGAAAGTACGGTTGCTTAAATTGGAGTGCGCCATCGCTCATTTGCAATGTAATTGCACTCAAAGAAAAACGAGTAGGTTCAGGTACTCATTTTCAAGTACTTTATTTACAGCGTATATTTCAACTTTTACCAAATGCACCTTTAAAATCTAGAAATTCCAACTAGATTTTTGCTTTTACAAGAAAATTCAATACCCCACACCCTTCTAGAATCCCACAAAAACTAATGACACTCATTCCCGCTACAGCAACAACCATAATTAGCATCCGCTTAAAATTAAGGGCGTAATTAACAGGTGAGAACGGAGATACGAACCCTTCCCCGCATATATTTTTATTAATTTTATTAATTCAATTAACCCCAAGGACTCGTTCATGCCACCGCACACCGGACCCGTTCTCAGTAATTAAATACCCCAGAGTCCCCTACCCGAAACAAATTTAAACAGCGATGTTAGAGCGTGGATGTGTATTGTTTGGACACCTGTTTTTATTCTTCTTCTTCAGGAAGAAGAGTTCTCCCCTGTTCTTGTTCAAAGAAGGGTGGTATGTTTGTTTTAATATTTAATGTCAGGCAGCTGGTGGTCGTTTGGAAGCGGATGGGGGTAGGTGAATTGTTCCTAATTCCGGAAATTGTAGGCATCGTAAAGTCTATAACAAGGGTTTAATGTTAGAAGTTATCACGCTTATTCAAATATGCAGTTGTCCATGTAAGACAGGAGAAAAAAAAATCTTGTTTAGTTTATGACATCGAATTTTCCTTTCTAAACGCGATTCTATAAAATCTTTTGTTCTTTAGTTATTTTATAGTTAATATTGATGTAATTATAGCTATGAAATTAAATTGGACTTAGCATTTTCGAATATATACTAAAGCAAGTATTATTGCTTTTACAACAGTAACATGTGTGGCGGTAGTTTAACATTTTTAACAGTGCCGCATACTTACATATTTCGTTGTTATTACTCATGTATACAACGAATTACAATCGGACTGTATATGTAAGAAAATGAGTTCCTTTTCTTTTTATGGCAATATTAAATAAAGTTAGTTTCATATTTAAATTAAATACTTGTAAAACAACGCAATCACTTATTCTTAAAAATATCCATGTTACATTCTTCAGTCATGCCGCTTTAAAAAAATTCTTATAATGTTATTAGTACATGCCTGTCAAATCTGATGCTAATAGTAGTTTTGAATAATGCTCTTTAATAACATATAAATAACGTATCTTCTTATTTTTTCTTGAAAATAAAAGTATTCATCATTTACAAGTCGGGCCAAAAGTCTATAACACATTTTAAAGTTTCATATAAAATAAAGTAAATTAGTTTTTAGAAGCAAATAAAAAAATAGTTTGAAACGTAGCCACATAGATGGCGCTATTTGTTGCTACGTTTGATTTCCAAATGCGTTTCTTGTGGTTTACATAACAGCTTTGATGCTGTCGCGCGAAAATGACGTTTCTAAACTGATACTAATAGTAGATTTGAAGGTACATATAATAAAATTTACGTATTTATTTTCGTTGCAAATAAAATTTTCATCATATACGAGTTGGTCCTAAAGTCTTTAGTAGGTTTTAAAAGATAACGTCGCCACACAGATGGCGCTATTTGCTTCAACGTTTGATTTCCATATGCGTTTATTGTGGTTTACATATTAGCTTTGAGCTCAAGCAAAATTGGCGTTTCTTAATAAAAAATCTGCCTGCGTAGATTAGTACTTTAAAACTAAAGTCATCATTTCAATATAAAATAAATTTTCTGAAACTGCTTATGATAAAATAAATTATTTGTAACTTATTTTCTTTATGTTTATTTATAATGGTTTTATAGTACAACGCCATCTAGGGGCGAAGTTTGGAATTTTTTTTTTATAAACTTCAACAAAAATTTCATCGTGAGAAGTAATTTCCCCAAAACGCACTTTCATTCGCCCATTATTTGATTTAAATATGTCAGGAACTTTAGACTCACACCATACATGCTATATCATGAGTATTGATTTGTTAAATTATTCTCCAAACAAACTCGTCTGGATTTACTTTTATTCCAACCATTCCTTTCACTCATCCCCCACTTCCAAACCGTTATCGAACACAAACGAAACCATCCACCATTATTTCCCGCGCTTTTCTCCCATCCATTCGGAAAAGGAACTTCCGCGATAGCGTAAAACGAGAAGTTCGAAATTTCACGCCATCGCTGATTGAACCTCATCCCAATTCCGAGGGATATCTCCGCTCTCTCAAAAGGGACCTGGACGCGATTTTAATGAACTCGTTGCGAGGTCCAGAGGGACCCCCCCGTGATGCTTTTAATGAAAGAGGGGCATCGATTAGGCCTCGCGGAGAACAAACTTCCATTAATCTATCGGGGGATTCCTGGCATTGTGGAAGGAGGGACTTAATGAAATTTTGAAGCGTAGGAGCAAGAGGTGGTCGTGCAAACGTTGCTTATTTATCAGCCATTTAATCAGTGGCGGCTCGTCCACTACAGCAAGTACAGCCAGGCTGCATCTAAATTCATTAGTGTATTTTAAAACTAAAATCAGATATTTTATTAATTTTCTTAAATGAAGATTTGAATTGAAAATGAAATTTCTACGGTAGTAAACAAAATCTCCGATAAATAGCAAGCCAGTTACCGTAATGTATACAATTCAGGAGGAGAAAAACTCCATTCAATCAAAACTGCAGCCAAAAAGCGACATTCGAAATCGGCTGCATCGTTGCCATGGCAACCTCTACGTAGAACGGAGATTCCTCCCCATGCTAATGCACTGCATTTGTGAGAAGGTACAGCCGAAATAAATTTTCTTGTTTTAGCTGCACTTGAGATTCGATATGCTGATTGGCTCGTCCGTGAAACGCTGGGATGGGTGGGTGAAAAGATAACTTACCAGAATATCTCCAAACGGAAATGGTTTTCGTGATAAATTTACTGTGTGGTGTTGTTTCAGGACATGGTCCTGATGTTTTGTTATTTAAGTTAATATTAAAATGGACCGATTCGCTTGTTTAAAAGAAAGGAGGATTGCTTTAATTTTAAAAAAATAAGTAAGTGTTCTATTTTTATCGCATGTTATCATTTCGTAAAAATTGAAAGGAAACTTTGATTTGAGTAGTAAATAATAAAGAATTTCCGTTCATGTATGGGTTATGGAAAATAGGGGAGGGGGGGGGGGTGATTTACATGATTTCGGCTGCACTAACATTTTCGAACACGGGCCGCCACTGCATTTAATATGTCCAGAAGCGAGTCGACTGACTTGAGAATTGCCTGCCTTTGCTCGGTCTTGTATAGGTAGGCTCATGCAGAGGGTGAGCCTAAAGATGGCGCAATTTTGCAATCACCCATGTCAACAATTGTTAGCAGGCTATACACTATGAAAAAAGGTACTTAATATAAAATGTACATTGTTAAAAATTATTATATGCACCAAAATTTGGTACCCATTTAGTTGTAACCAACATTTGGTGCTTAATTACAACATTTTACGGTGCTTCCACATATATTATTTAGGGATGAAACGTTGCACCAAAACTCATAACGTTGCATACAACTCAAAATTATAGTGTTATCAGTATTATAGTAGTAGTACTTTTGTAGCGAAGCTGGCAACCCACCGATCGCAAGATGACAACTTTTTTACTGTTCTTTGTCAAGTCTACCGATCGGACTCGAACTAGGAATACTCTGATTCATATCTGAGCGCTTTTATCCACTGGGCCACGGAAGCTTTTGTTGTCTTTCTTGGAGGGGATTTCTCTGTTTGTTGATGTAGTGACAGCGAAAAATTCGGTTGCAGTTAAAGAGGTTGAATCAATTATCGGTGAAATCACCGCTTTTTTTCGATAAAGGATTTTTGGTTCAATCTAGATTCCACCAAAATATGGTGTAATTTGCTGCAGACCTTTGCTTTGCACCTAGATATGGTACATAACTGAATTTAAATTTTGGACAATGTAGGACTTTGTATAGCATGAATGAACACCAAACAATACCTTTTAAAAATATTTTGATAATTAGACGATAGCTCCATCGACCATTTTAGACCCTCTCATGGACCATGGGTTGGGAACCTCTGATTAAAACCACACACATAAATTTATTTATTCACGTATTTAATTATTTATTACATAAATCAATTATTTATTACTTACTTCAATTATTTATTACTTACTTCAATTATTTATTACTTAATTCAAATATTTATCCTGCTTATTGGAACATTCAATCTTCCTTTTATTGTACATTTCTACGGAATCCACACATCTACAATGGCGGGAAATCAATTAATTTCTCATCTCTCTCGCCGGCCATCAATAGAAAAGGTCAAGATAGACTCTCAATGCTCGCAAATCCATTAATTACGCGTACACTTCATCCAACAGGGGAACCCATTTCTTTTTCTGTGGCAAGTTCTTTTACTTCGGAATGAATGCGCTGATTTATTTGGAAGCAACGAATCAGAATTACTAGTTCTTATTTCGGTATTTTTTTTATGCCAAGGAATATTATTAATTTCAAAAAATCAATATAATTATCAGTAATTTTATATACAGAAAAACAGAATAAAAATTTAATGTAACCGATTGAGATACTTTTTTGTTTTTTGTTCTTTGGCAACACTTTCAATTCTGGGTTTATTTCTATTCTAATGCACACAGACTTTTTATTTTCTGCTGATGAAGGGAGATGCATCTCCCGAAACATGTCCAAATTTGATGGATTTTTATTGCGTATTTTAACGTTGTATTTGTATTTTAAAATTCTTAACACAATGTTCTATAAGACGAGTTTTTATCTTAAAAATGTAATGTACTTAGTATATTTTTCCTAATACATTGATATGTAAAGAATATCTTTTAGTCCCCTGTTGTTGATTTTATTTGAAAATACATTAAATTTATGTAAAGTTCTATAGTTATATCAGGGCGTGATTGCTGAACAGGCCCGTGAAGACCAAGCTTACATTTAATATTTTTGTGGGGCCCAAATGTCACATTTTACATAAATATTTATATAAAAGTTATTGTTTGAATATATCGGAAGAAAAAAAAATCAAAACAATTCAGGATATTAAGAGTATTCATTTACTTATAAATATATATTATTTATAATGTGTTTCATTTGAATGTCATTCAGGAGTAGGGATTTCAGTGCATGAAAAAGTTTGATTTTGATGTTCCAGAGTATATTTGGGAGCAAAGGAGAGAGCATTTACTAGCGGCCTTCCTTTGCTTCAATGTCTTAATCGGGTCCTGAGTTATAGGACAGTACTCGTGATTTTTCGGGGGTTTCAATTGTGATAAGTACTGAAATAAGGGCCAATTAGTTAAGTTCAAAACGTTTATTCGCTTATTGTGCAGTCATACGTTAAAAGACCTTAATTTTAAATATTTTAAAATTCTTTTTTTTTCTTCTCCGATTTGTCCTTAAAAATACACCTTTCTATGACATTAAAAATCCATAAATCAAATATAATGGTGAGTTATAGTGAAATTTATATTGATCCTAACTCTAGTTAGAGTAGGGTTCCGATAAAAGAAGGCTCTATATAACTAAAAAGGCCCAAATTCCATGATGAGTTGTACATAGAAAAACACGGTAAACTTACATGGGCAAAAGAAAATGTAACTATCACCAAAATAAAATTTTGTACGTGCAAAAAAGCTACTTTGAGACAATAAAAGGCTTTTAAAGTATCAATAGTTTGATGCCCGTGATAAATTTGGTTTTTCATGTTTACTGAAAAGTTTTGGAGTTATGGCCTTCTTTCATATGACGACAGTACTCAAACCCAAACCTCTTTAGTCTATAAGGGTCGATTTGGTTCTGAAATGTTTGGTTTATTACAAGCCATTGGAATGTATTGTTCATATACACTATTTTTTTTCAGGAAGTAAAATAAACGTGTGCATTGAAGGCTAAAGATTACTTGGCAAATGTGATGGCATAAAATTAAATGACATTTATTTCTACAATGTAAATTTGTTATATGCCTGAAGTGAAATTTAACTGTTACCTATCAAAAACTATTACACAAATATAATTTATATAAAAAAAATGTGTAGGCAACTGTAGCACAAAACAAGTGTAAACAAGTTAAATGACTTTCTAAACAATTCTTACTTAATTAAGTGAAAGAAGTTTCGTGACGTAGTTAGTAATTTATGAAACTGAAGTTATTAAAAAGTATAAAGAAAAGCAACTGATTAACGAGAACTCAAAGCAGAACCGACGGTAACGTTTAACTACACATCTGTGAGCAGGCCTCACTTTGCAATCCACCTACACTATAAAAACTCCCTCTATACTCTTACCAACTTTCCAAAACTCCATCCAGGGTCTTTATAGAGATACCTCCCACGTCATCCCTTATCAAGTGATGGATCGGAAGTCAACAAATAACCGCAAACACCTCCGAAACTTAACTGCAGGATTAACTGGCGATTGCTTAATGAAGGATCCCCCCCCTCCCCCTATCCCCTACATCGATTATTCCGGCAGAACAAGGCACAGCCCTCGACTGCTCATTAATAAAGGCTTTTCCGTGCCAAAAGGGTTGGACCCCTGGAAAAGCGGCCCTTTTGTAACGTAATGGGTGGGGGAGGGAGGGGGGGAAGGGGCTTTTGCACATGACGCTTGACAGATTGATCTTGGAGCAGTTTTGATACATTTCCTGAACATGCACTCTCAGGGGCGGCTCTATGCTCAAGCGATTGCTTGGAGCGCCAGAGTAAAGACGGCGCCCTATTTGAATGTTAAAAAGATTAACCGCAGACGATTAGGGTTGCTTTAGGATTACTTAAACTCTTTTTGCATTTCATAGGAGAACTGTAGTTTATATCTTATTTTTTTTACAGAGAAATGTCTATGTTATACTAGAGCAGCTGTTCCCAATTAGCATTAAGCCACGGGCACCTAGCTAAAACTAAAATAGGACAGAGGACCCCCTTTTTTATACGTGCTCAAGACAGTTCCTTTGCTTTCTGCGCATGTATACGTTTGTACATGAAAATGACAGGAATAAAAAAAAATCATGAAATTATTATCATTATAGTTTCTTTTAATTTAACACAGCTTTTAACCAAGAATATAGGAGATACACATTTACAAAACAAATACATAGAAAACATAAGATCACTATCAGAAGCTTGATTACTTTTAGCTTTTTACTTATACACTTAACAGTACTCATTTAAACTCCTATGAAAACATAACATTGTACCGTCACTTAAGTTAGTTACTGCACTGATTTCCGAGCTGTATGGGATGTGTTTCTTTTTGATTCATAATCTCGTTCAAGCAAGCTTGAAATTTTTACTTTTAAATCAGTTCATTTCAACCATTTTTTTTTCTTTGTGACTTCGCGGACCACCTATCGTCGACTCACGGACCCACTTTTGGAACCACTGGACTAGAGTGTTTAAATTTAGTATTCAAAGAATTCGGCAAATGTGATATATTTTTGCCGTGACTTGTCTTTAAAATAAGCTTCATAGGTAATCAAGGCAGAAATATCATTTTACGCTTTCAGGACGATGCGTTTTTACGCTATCTCCGAGTCACAAATAGCAAGATTTGTACAAATTTGGTCTCGTTCGATAAGACATTAGGCGCCAATGAGTGTAAAATCTTAAAGCAAAGCATCTAAGGGGAATAGATGAAGGACTATGGCGTCGGTAGGAACAGCTTGCTTAACATCCTTTTCTTGGCGAGATTTTTGCGTTGGCGACCAAATCCTATTTCTAATACTACAACTAGATAACTACAAGATTGGCTTAACCCGGGTTTGTACAGACAGCTAATTTGGTAGTTATCTAGTTCTAGTACTAATCTGACGATATAATCTACTGAAATGAAGTTTCTCGCAAAAACCCCTTCTGTACGTGCTCCAACACAGCGCATCCTTTATCCAAGCAATTTAAGCATGAAGCGTAAAAAAATGTATAACCGGATTGTCTGATTGCAACAAAATGTTACTTAAAGCAGGATATAATAGCGGGGTGCGAAATTATACTTGTTTGGGGTAAAATAATTCATTAAACAACCCATGTACTCTCTAAAAAAGGTCTGGTTCAAAAGCCTCGCAAGAGGGTAGGAACTTGTCTCCCAAAGACCCCCGAAAAGGGGCAAGTGAGGGGTATTATTAAAACAAACGATGGTTAATGAACTAGGGATCGATAAAAAGCCTCGAAATCAATTGCTGCTCGGAGTCATTCGAATTTCAAGGGATTCGGCGATGAATGGAATGCGGTTTTTGGTTTTGTTACGGTTTATTCAAACAATGGAAGAGGGGGAAGAGGGGTGGGGGGAGCACTCGAGATGAGGTCTTGAATGTTTGCTGCGAATGATGGGATCGATGGGGGGCATTGTTTTGGGGGAAGTAGATTGGATGGTTGTGTGTTGTGTTGTAGTGTTTGGATGTCGGTGAGTATTGGATATCGATTGACACGGGCTTATAATGGTTTTAACCTTCGTGGAGTTGATTGCTTGTGTGGTTTGTCTATTTTATTCTGTGCTTCATCTTGTATCTTGTTGTCTGTTTTGAAACAAATCGTTAAGCTTACTCTCTGTAAACTCCTTAATAACAACAAGGAACTAAAACATCACTTTAAATATTCTTTAATACTTTTAAGAATTGAAGTAATTTAAAATTTTTAATGATAGGTAAAAATACTTGCGCATTAATATTAATACTACTTTTACAAAATTTAGAGAATGTACAAGTACGACCCCGAAGATAGATCATCAGAATAAGTTCACATCACATTCGTTAGATTTATTACTATGTAGGTTATTTTCTTGCATCAAAGGAAAATACATACGCTTAAATTCCGTGGCACTTCATTTACAGAGTGGTCACAAATTCTTAAGCTATGGTCATTGTTTGACTGTATCACATTTAACTGTATTGGCATAATAAAACATTAATTTGATTCAACTACTTCCCTTATATTTTAAACATGTCGTTTTGCTTTAGTAGCAACAAATAAAGTAATTAAAATATAGACGAAATAATAGATTATTTTGTGTAATTAAACAGCCAAACAATAGCCATCAGTCAACAATTTATTATCGCCCTGTTATTTAACTACGGCTACATTCAGGTGTGTCCAGCATACATATTTAGATCCCACGTTAATACTAAATAAACACATATTCTTTGTATTTAAATCAAACCCATTTCAAACTATGGTTTTATGCGCATTAAGGAAAACCATCCTATTAATAAAGAACACGTCAAACCCAATGTCTAATAATAACATTACCAGACAGCCTGAATTTTCTCTAGAGTCCCTCGCCGTTATTCAAATGAGTTTACCTTATTGCATTTGGATCATATTCTGTCACCAATCTCTGCACCGAAACAAATCGAACGGTTGTTGAATGATGTCTCCACGCAAAAGCACTTAGCCATTAGCGATAATTTTGTCTCCCATTACCACGGATTCTCCGTGCGTCCTGACGAATGTCCGGCAATTTGGGCCTGGATCAGTGTTATTGGACAAGTCGCGGATTATTTATTATGGGAAAAGAGTTTCATTTTCTAATCTTTAGTTAGAGATCCTTTTCTGAAGTCCGCAGACTGAGATGGTTAATTGGGAACAGGATTTTTAGTAGTTAGGATGTCTTGGATTACCAATCATTATACTAATTACGGAAATGAATGGCAGTATGTTTACTGATTACCTTGAATCTCCCTTCAATTAACTTTACTCACAAATTTAGTTAAGAAATCCTAAACTAGATATGAGCCATCTAGTTTCAAAACCAGATATATCCACATTTTTTTTTCAAATTCATATTTTTATTTTCACAAGTTCTTAATGCATTACATCAAATTGTAATGCGGTATTGACCAAAAGTGTATAAATCCAGTCTAAAAATGCATTCAGTCAAATCCAAAAGTACGTGGCTGTCAATCGTTTTTGGCGACTGTTGTGAAATTTATGAAAATGAATCGATCTCATTTTGAAGCTAGACTGCTCATATTTGTAGGGACGTAGATATTTGCTCTTTTATTTTATCTGAAATATATTTAAATTATATTTACATTAAATTAGATAATATTTATTTATCTATTGGATACTATAAAACCAATAATGGATTTGAATAATATCATATTTTTATTTCTATAAAATTGAGGCATTTTTTGTGGTAAAAGACGTGGGATATGGACCAACAACATAAAAAATAATTTCATGCCCAACCTATCCCACAACATAAAAATAATTTCATTACATATCTTATATTTTTAGCCTTGTAAACTTTATAATATTTAGAAAGGCTGAGATAAATAAGCTAAGATATATAATTATCTTAATGTATAAAGGAAATTATTTTTAATTTATTTATCATGTAATGAACTTTTTCAATCATGACATGTCGATTTCAACGTTTATTTAAAAAAAGCGATTAGTTGTATGAATTCCAACCATGCGTATTTTTAGTTGTTTGTTTTAATTTGATTGTTATTTGTCCATTGAGTTTATTCATAACTTGTCTCCCGTTTAAAGCAATTTTCATATATGTCGTACATTTTTAATTAAAATTTTTAAATGTTGCTTAAAATTTCGCTTATTTAAAAAAAAATGTTTTAACTTTTTCTTCCAAGATTTTCCTGCATGTGTTATTAAAATCATACCTTTCACAAAACATTTTAAAGACTATATTGTCACAGTGAACAAAAAACACTTGGGATCGGGGATACAATAAATTCCTTCAAAGAAAAAGCAAATAACATGGAATCTGATTCGAACTTACAAAAAAACCTTGATTTTGAAATCATATTTATTACAATCTACCCAAAATCGGAACAAAGTCACGGGACGATAAAACAACACCTGGCAACATGGCCTCGCTGGCCCAACAAATTATCTTCCTCAGAAAGGATGACGCAGATAAAAACCAAACAATATGACACAGGAAGAGAAACATCTAAACTCCGGAGATAAATTGTATTCTTTGGAACGCTATAAGCTCGAAATCCGGCTCTGAAAAATCTATCAGAGCTCACCTTCTGGGACTGGAAAAAGGAAGCGATTATTTTCGAAAGGTAGCTCGGCTTTTCGGCAAATCCTTCGGCTCTAGGGAACAACAATAGAAAAAAAAATAAGGAACAGAAAATAATGTTGAAAAAATCTTAGCTTTGAGTCACAATTGAGTATTGCTTATTCATAGAAAATGAAGAAAATGGCGCAAAAGGATGTATAGGCTAGGGTTGTGAAAAAAAGAACATCCTGTTAATTTTCACCTGTTCTTTAAAAAGAACAGGAACAGCCTGTTATTAAATTTTAAGAAACCCAGTTATCTTTTCTAATTTGTTCTTTTCGGATCTATTCTTTTTTAGCTTGATATATTGCTGATCCTAAACATGTCTTGTCAAAACTGGGAGAGTTTTATATTTTAAAATTATATTATGCTACATATTATTATTTATTAATTATACAGTAATCTTCTCATGGAAATTAACGATATTTTGTTATTTTTAATTATGGAGAAATTTTTTCGATGTTTTTTAATTCTTGTTGTTTTGGTCTTCAAAATAAAAAAAATCGTTTTTTTAAAAAAAAGAACAGATTTATCAAAAAGAATAAGTTAAAGAACAGTTTTATAAAAAAGAACAGCTTAAAATAATTAAGGGTTATTTAAATTATATTAAACATTATTATACATATTATTATTTATCAATTATGCAGTAATCCTCTCTTTCAAATTAAAGATACTTTATTATTTTTAATAAAGGAGACATTTTTTCGATGTTTGTTCTTGATGTTTTAGACTGAAAATAAAAAAAAACACGTTTTTTTTTTTTTTTTTTTTTTTTTTTTTTTTAAATAATAAACAGATTTATCAAAAAGAACAGGTTAAAGAACAGTTTTATAAAAAAAGAAAAGGTTAAATAACAGTTCTTTAAAAAAGAGCAGGAACAGGGAACACCTGTTCTCAAAAAAGAACATACAATTTACATTTCTAGTATGGTTCGAAAGCTTTTTGTTCCCCTTGGGACTTGCGTAAAAGAGAAATTGGATTTAAATTGAGTTTCAGGATTCATTGAAAGTTTTAACGCGATTATTTTCGGATTATGAAAAGGTGAAAGTAAACTTTCCAAGGGTATCAAAAGTAAGAGTGGCGATGAGTTGGTTTGTTTTTATTTTGATTGAAGTAATTGTTTTAAAACTAAGCAGTTCAAAAGTGTATAAAAAAGAGAATTTTTAATGCTAAGTTTATTGGAGTGGGAAAACACTATAAATAGAGATTGCAGATCCAAACAAGAATATTTTCTATGTTATTCTTCTCGTTCTGTGATTCTAAAATAGATTATTATCGGTGTGTATTCGTTATGAAATCGGTGTGATTTTCAATCTTAATCCTAACCATGTAAATATTTTTTAAATGTATAAAAATGATCGATCTGGGTTCCCACTTAACAATTCAAAATTATCTGACTTTTTCAAAATATTTTTTTAAAAATTTCAAACTAATTACATGCCAATTCAAATGACTTATTCACAAAAAATAATATTGAATGCTGTAAAAAGGAAGAGCTTGTAAATGATATCCTAACAAAGTTTGCAAAATTAGGACTTTATAATAGGACTTTATAATATAAAAATATAAATTTTTACAAATTTATATTTTTATTATGAAATTTTTTACTTTAATGAAGATAAAAATAATATGATAGGCGTTATTTAATATTGCTAATCTCAGCTTCTGTTCAAGCCATCTTAACAAAGCGACCTGACACACTTAAATAGTTGTTCAGAAGATGGTTTTCTACATTATTTAATGTCGATTGCTTAAGCGGAAACTGAGTTATCACAGCTTCTGTTCAAGCCATCTTAGCAAAGCGCCCTGACAAACTTAAAATAGTAGTTCAGAAGATGGTTTTCTACATTATTTAATGTCGATTGCTTAAGCGGAAACTGAGTTATTACAATTCAATTATTTTACTTCCCATTCTTTTGGCACACCTTTTTAACATTACTTCTGTTTATTTATAACATCTTCACGTCGTCTTGGTAGCAAGTACAACGGATAAGTCACTGGTCTGTGGTTCCTTAGGGTCTGGGTTCGATTCCCGGTAAGTCTTGGTTGTAATTGTTGATATTTATTGAAAGTGATTTATGTAGGTAATCAACTGCTCTGCTTTATTCATTGTATTCATTTTTGAGTACTTGTCTTTTTCAAAAATTAAACTTATGTATTCGGAGCTACGATAAGAATCGAATGTACTCAAAAATGAGTACATTTTACTTATTTCTGAGTACCTATTTTTAACACTGCAAACACATTTAAGAGTATGTCCCTTCACGTTCAAAACCGCTAAAAAAGACATGTCCTGAAATGTGAGCATAAAATCATATTTGATTACATGCAGAAACAAAACAGGAAATATCGCACCCTCGCTCTAACGAACTCATCGCATCTGCAGAAATCCATATCCACCACGGCGGCTTAAGAGCAAAGACAAAAAGAAATCCAATAAATTTCGAATTCCTGGAGAACAAAACGCAAACAACGTCGCACAAAGGATTTATTATTCCGAGAGTTCTTGTGGCGGCAAAAACACCCTAAGAAAAGAAGAGGGGAAAAAAATCCCGCAGAACCTTCAAAATGAAAACATAAATAAGAATAATAAAATAGAAGAAGAAATATGCACGTATTGGTCTCGAAAGAGATGGAAAAAGCAATCTTTTGTTTAGGTAGACCATTGCTCACGTTGAAGTATTGTCGCGCTGTGAAGGAGCGAGCACAGCCAACAATGCTCATTTTGTTAAGGCATTCCCCCCTCAAAACGCGATTCCCTTGAGGGGGAAGTGTATGGCGCAGAATTTTATTTCGAGGTCAGATTTTTTCAACTGTTAAACTTCATTGTAGATTCGAAATTGCATAGAATAGGAAATTAGGAAATGTATATGAACACTGTTAAAAATAGGTGCAAAAAAATAGGTCAAAGATAAGTATAATGTAATCATTTTTGAGTACATTTGATGCTTATCATGGCGCCGAATACGCAAGTTTCGATTTTGAATAAGGCATGTAATCAGAAATGAGCCCAATTAGCAAAAAATTATAAAAAGAGCAGATGCTAACCTACATAGGCTGCCTTCATAAATCACTTTCAATAAATACCGAGAATTGAACCCAGATCAGCAGCACTGCAGGCCAGAGCTTTATCCGTTAAACTGACAGGGCAAATTGAAGAAGTTATAAACAGAAGAAATGCTAAAAAGATGTGCCAAAAGAATGGGAAGTAAGATAATTGAGTTGTACTAACTCAGTTTCCATTTAAGCAATCGACATTAAATTATGTGAAAAATTGTCGTCTGAGTAACAATTTTAAATTTATCAGATCGCTTTGTTCAGATGGCTTAAACAGAAGATGAGATTTGCAATTTTAAATCAAACGGCTCAATTTTAAGAAAGTACAGTTATTTAAATTTGAGTACATCATCGCTCATTTTCTTACTTAATGAACTTAAGTACTTGTACTTGATGTACTTGTTACTTGATGTACCCGTTACTTGATATACTTTAAGAAAAACGAGTAGGTTCAGGTACTCATTTTTAAATACCTTTTTTTTACAGTATATGGTTTGAAAGAATAATAAAAATAAGTAATGGGATGGAGAGAGAAAATAAAAATCACAAAATGTAAGCTTTTTCAAAATTGAAATTTTACTATATCTTAAATTCAGTCACATTACTTGTTGACTCTTAAATGTTTTTTAGACCCTAGTTTCAAAACCAGATAAATCCCTTTCTTTAAATTTTACAGGAGACGCTGAAAACAATTGGCATCCACATACTTTTGGATCTGAAAGCATAATTTTAAATGCATTTTTAGACTGGATTCAGACACTTTTGAGTCAATATCGCTTTGCAAGGTGATGTAGTTCATTGAGAATTGGTGGAAAATATATTAAAAAAACAACAGCGATTTTTCGAAAAAGCGGATCTATCTATCTGGGTTTGAAAATAGAAAGCTAATTTATTTTTAATTGTTGCACAAGTATTTCACATAAACAAAAACTATACCAGAATTTCGTAAAACGTTAACTTAATTTTTTTATTTTTTCAAAACTTCAAAGAGAAGGCTTTAAACTTGTATTTAAAAAAAAATAACAATATTTAATAAAATATAACATTATTCAATTTAAATAAACAATACTTTTTTTTTAATTTAGTAAACATAATATATTAAATAAACAAAATTTTTCTTTTAATTTTGTAAAATAATATATTAAATAAACAATACTTTTCTTTTAATTTTGTAAAAAAATATATTAAAAAAACCAATACTTTTAGTTTAATTTTGTAAAATAATATATTAAATAAACAATACTTTTCTTTTAATTTTGAAAAATAATACATTAAATTAACAATCGGTAGTGGTAGCCTTATATGAATCTTTAAAACAAGGTCAAATAAAAAGCCCTAGTTTTTTCCGCATTTAATTAAGTTTGCGTAAGTTACTTTGACGAATACTATCGCAAATAATAATTGGACTTGAATGGCAACACATATTTGACCATAATAATTACAATCAGAAATAAAATTATTTCAGAACAACGATAGTTTGATTATTAGAAATATTTTCTCGAATATCTATCTATAAGCGAGTCTACTCATAACTTTAATTTTATTAGAATTTAATTATTTAGGACAAAATACCACAAACTCTACAAAACAAAATATTTGGAAAAAGTAATTAAATTGCCATGCATTAGAAAACAATCCCAACCAATGATCGAAAACTACTTAAAAATCAATATGTTAACCACCCCCAAATACCTAATTAGAAGCCAAAAAAAAAGAACACGTTTAACAATAAAATCCAAAAATATTGCCTCTATCGGCATTTGACATTCCTTAAAGAAATTCAATCACCGATTCGCAGCTTGTCGCCAAATCTTCTTCCGTCCCGTTTTAAGCAGTTAACGATCGCTTTAAAGATATTCGCTCTGAATAAAATATCTTCGTCATCGCCGAAGTGAAGACGAAGGAAGATTAAATTTTCGTTTCCGAAATGAGTTGGCTAACGAAGGAAGTACGTTTCTTGTCACCTCGTCATCATCATCTTCATATGTCAGAGGAGACTTCTTCCACTTGCATGGAGATGGCTGTTCAGGAGGGAAGTGGGTCAAGTCCACTGAACTCTAACTGTAACGTCTGGAAGGCGCAAAACTTGTTTCCTCTATGGGCGCGTTGAAGCCAATGTGGAAGCAGCCATACTGTACCTACTAAGTATCTTTTAAGTGATTTAGTGGTGTTTTTTAATACCATAGCAGTGTAGAAATATTAAATGTATATAAATATTATATTTTCTTCTTATTGGTTTGGTCAAAAATATTAGAAAGTCGTCCAGAATATCCAACAAATTATACTGGCGTGTATATGGGACTGGTGCACGATAAATCTGATCGGGGTCCAAAGTCCCGACGTCTATTGAAGGCGTTGGGTGCCAGTTCAGGTGTTTCCTCGTCATCTGACCATGGTTCTAAAATAACGAGGTGCATGTATGAATGTATGTATGAATGTGTGTGTGAATGTGTATGTGTTCCCGGGTCTTTTTTTCGAGATTGACACCGAACCGTCGCCAATAGCCCACTGTGCAGCTCTAGTGCGACGTTAATTAACAAAAACCAAACCAAAAACCAACTTATTGGTTTGGTTTGGTTAATTAACGTCGCACTAGAGCTGCACAGTGGGCTATTGCCGACGGTTCGGGGCCTATCTCGAAGGAAATGCCCGGGAACGATGCCTCGTATTTTTGAACCATGGTCAGAGGACGAGAACAACACCTGAGCTGGCACCCAACGCCTTCAACAGACGTCGGGACTTTGGACCCCGATCAGATTTATCGTGCACCAGTCCCGTATACACGCCGTTAATTTTTTGTGGATGTTCTGGACGACATTCTAGTATTTTGGTAGCGAAGTTGGCAACCCTCCGATCGCAATATCACTACTTTTTACTATTCTTTAGTCTAGTCCATCGCAAGGTTTGAATCGGGGACCCTTGGATTCCTAGCTGACGCCCCAATCCACTCGGCCACGGAGGCCTCTATTTTCTTCTTATAGAATTAGTTTTTATATTGCCGAACAAATAGTTTTTGCTCTTGCTTTTTAACAATTTTGACATGTAAATGATTTTCTATTTTAATAATAGATTGCATTTAAAATGGGTTTCAAAAGAAAATAAAAAAAAAATCTCAGCCAAAAGCAATATATGTTGGCTTATTTTAACATGAAAAATATACGAAATAGTGCGCTAGCGATGAAAGTGGGTTACAGTCGTTACCCCTTCAGTTGGCTTCAAGTCAAAAAAATGTCTTGCCCAATCCAGAAGTTACAGTTAGAGATCAGTGGAAAAGTGATATTTTTTTGTGATTGCTTGGAAGATGGCTTGGTTTCTTGGTGAGCTTGATTTCTTGGTGAAATTGAATTATCCTAATAAATCCAAGGAATGGGGGAATTTTATGCCAAGAAGAAGACCGCTGTTGCACCAAATGATGAGAACAATTCGATAAGCTGAAATAGTTCCGTGTGACTAGCATGGAAATTCAGGTCGTGCATTATAATTGACCGAACGTTAGCGAGGTCCTGTTTTAACTCGACCTTTTGGCAGTTCGTCTGTTTGTAAATTTCTTTGTTACGCAATCCCGACCAAAAGCCTTGATCGATTTTCTTCAAATTTGGCAAAAGTGTTCCTTTAAGTCTTATACCTTTAAGTCAGGTATATGTGGTTGTTTTTGGTCGCGATGTCTATTGTTCCCAGAACTACTAGAATCTAAGTTTTTGCCGTTAAAAAATGCTGATACATAGAAATATCTACTTCATACAATTATATAGATTGCACACATCGTATGTGAAGTATTTTGTGTTGAAATAAAAGTATTTTCCCGCATTTAATTGTAATTCTGATAACAGGCAAGTTATAAAGGTATCAAATATAAGTATTTCTTTATTGAGCGAGCGTTAGCGGGGTCCTGTTTAAACTCGACCTTTTGGCTATATAAGAATAAAGTCAAATAAATGCTACAACTTAAGTATAATGGATAGTACCCTGAAATGTTTTCGAACACCAACTTAGTTGACAAATGTCTAATATTACAAGATATAAATATAAATTACGCATGTGATGTAAAACAACTGAACCATTTGCAAAACATAATTAATCAGTGTGTCTAAATAAACAGCTTATTACCGAATACTATAATGGAAAAGCTAGGATATGCTACAACCTATATTAATGCAATTTTCGATGCTGCTGGTTGTAACTATTACTTTATCTAACATAAACACTAATCATGTTCTTTACATTATACAAAATAGAAATGGCCATTCCGAAACACAAATAAAATTCTTTTTAAAATAAATTGTTTGGGAAAAGTTGGCGAAAAATAGTGCATTCATCATATTGCATTGGATTACGAAATGGAATTGAAAATCTACTTTGGCGATAAAGTCTTGCATCTTTTATTGAATTGCTCCTTAAATCCCAGTTCAAATTTAACCAAAAAAACTTAACTAAAACTATTAACTTAAATGAAACTATTTATTATTGATATTTAAAAGTAGTTTTTTATTGCTTTGCATAACTTTTATATGTATAGTTTTTTTATAAAATTTAGATTTAACTCGTTTATGTTTTACTTTTCAATTATAATATTTGTATCTTTAATGTAGTTTTATATTTCTATTATTTGTAAATGTTATTACACATATTTATGGATGATACAGTAAAATTTGCTTATGTACAAAATAAGAGATACATAATTTTTCAATTTATTAACTGTCGTGCCAATGCAAATAGCGTTCGAATTCAGCATTGGGATTGTATTTCACGTTACTTAAAATACGAAGATACATATCGTGAAACGCAATGCAAAGTAGCTCTGCGAAGTTTTAAGAAATACGACTTTCAGATAGTTTGCATGGAATGAGTAAAGAAATGGAAATCCGGCCGAGTGAATTCGGATCCGTAAACAAAGATTTCGTACCATACTAACAAATATTTGGCCGAGGAGAGGAAAATGTAAAATGGAATATATTTAACTTTTCCACTCTACAATATTGAAAGCGCAGCATTGCATTTACGCAAATGCATGGTAATATATTCTATTAAAGTAATGGATAAGATCAACTGGTTTATGTTAGAGGATAATGAAAAGTGGAAAACTAAACTACGTAAGAGTATTAACAGACTAAAATCTCGCGCGTGAGGTGAAACATATAAAATTTAATCTAGTATTTGTATTTTACAACAGGTAATTTGAAAATTGCATAAAGAAATTTTTAAAAAATAAGGTTTTTATGTTTCCTAACACATTATAACAGGGGTGGACTGGCCATAGGATGTTCCGGCGTACTGACTACTGAGCTAAAATAATAATAAACACTGGAGAAAGGATTAATCGTGCGCGACCACTTTACACCTTTTTGAGCAAAAGTAGGAAAAATAATCCTTCCGCATAGGTTTGCGTAGATTTAAAAACGGATTTCTGGCTTTCAAAAATACTTTAAATGTTTTGGCATACTTCCTTTTTTACTTACGAGAAAAAAGAAACAAAAGCCACCGAAAAAAATAGTTTTAAATATTTCTGTGACGTCATGTGAGACTCCCGCATAGCCAAGGTAGAATGTTTTCTAAATATTTCTTCCGAATTGTATGCATCCGCGCGGCACGGTTGATTACATTGTCGCTCAATAGGAGTCCTCGCTCCAGTGTTTATTATTATTTTAGCTCAGTGGTCCAGACAGACATATCATGTGGCCGCTACGACGTTGTTGCTTACAAGATAATTTGGAAGCTGTTATAATGTGAAAAAGAAATGTTAAGAGAAATGCATGCAAATGAAATTGAAAGCGAACTTTGTTTTAAAAAAAAATCAGTATGTATAAAAATATTTTTTTATTAATGTGTAGTATATTCAGTTTAGAATTCGTATGTTAATTTACCATATATTAGTCTGCATAATTCTCAACCGGATTTATTTTTGGGCTGAAAACACTGATAATCACCGGACCGCTATAATGTCCCAGTACGTCCCTGCAGCATAATTGTATTTTTTTTCAAAATAAGTGTTAACAGAAAACACTCTTTAGTACGGAAATATGAATAATGTTATAGTTCAACCAGTTGAAAAACTATACAAATAAATAAAGTTTTACAATCCTATACTGTTTTTTCTCATAAAAAAGTATATTTTTTAAAATTAGCTGTAAATTTCAAGTCACCTTTTAATGAAGTAAACACATTTTTTTTATTATAAACTGTTGTTGCTGCTTACACTTCTAATGCTTAGTACTATCCTATTTTCTTTAGATTATTTCTTTTTCTTACTTATTTAAATAAAAATAATCGTAAGATTCGAAATTGAATATGGGAACGTCCACCAAAAATGAAACTTTTTACTGAAATTAAAATTTTAACCTAACTGTAAGTGTGGTATATCAATTTAATCCTAGAAAGCTGCTGGATATGAATTTGTAAGGTATTATTTCATAAGAATAATAGTCTGCAGTGAAATTGTTCTGAAAGTTGACTTATTTCTTCACTTTTATTGGGGCCAAAAATGTCACTTCGATTATAGTATATTATTTTCTTAATTTTGTTCATTAATTGAAATCATTATATATACAAATTCATAATCCATTTACATATTTATCATATATATATAGTTGAAATATTTTAGATTAGCTTTTGAATAAAATTTTAACTCTATTTAATAGTGATGTTTAATTGTCACAAAAGTAACAAAAAACATATAAAAGTTTCAAATTTGTAAAAACTACTTAACATTTTTACTTGAAACCTTTTAATCTCTGATTTGGTGGAATAAGACATATTCTACACCATTTATTTTTTGTGTGTCATGCAACGAACATCCTCTGTTGTGTTGTCACAAGAGTAACAAATGACTGTGTCACAAGAGTAACGCATAAGATTTCTGGCAAGTAAATCAAATAGGTTGTCTTCAGACCAAAACAAAAACAATATTTTAAGTTTATTTGGCTTTGCCCTTTTTAAGAATAAGTTCTTGAGTAGTTTTTCTATAATTAATTATATTAATAATTAATTACATAATTAATTTAAAACAAATTAAATTGCAGTCATTCATGTTTTTAAAATGAATGAACTTAATTTTTTATTTACTTTAAAATTACAGAACAATTATGACAGCAGGTCCTCAGAATGTGTGTATTTGTGGTTTTCATAAAAACTTTCAAAGTAATTCATAGGACAGTTGCAGATTTATTTTCTCCATTCCTAAAGATTTATTGATTTAGAGTGCTGTGCAGGTCCGTTGCACCGGGGGGAGCATGGCCCCACTATAATCTGGAAACCCCGAAAATTTGGAATTTCTACTTCTAAAAATCCCCAATTTGAGAAAATTTATCCCTGAAGAAAATTAATATTATTAGCAAATGAAAGCTAGGGCAGATTAGAAATGGCCTAACTTGTATTATTACATTTAAATTAGACCTCAGAGCAGACATTGCATTGGAATATGGGTGCAACAAATCAATGCTTGTGCGAGAACTGTTTAATATTACCTAAAATGTATATAAAAAAAAGATGAAAAATGCTGATAAGTTGGAAATAGAAATTTTCAGCACTATTGAGTTGGAAATTTCGAATCGTTAAGTTGGGAAATTTGTTGTTTCAAGCCTGTTGTTTCAATTTTGTTATGTCGCTGGTGCTTTGATACTTTACTTGAATGTTGGTAGATATTCAGAATGTGCATTTTGAAAAGATATCATAGAACGACTATTACATAATACAAGACAGATTTTCTGTAAACGTGTTTGCACAATATTTTAATGCAGCATCTCCAAGAAAATACATTGGTCAAAAGTGTATCCAGTTTTTTCTGATGGTTGCACAGGCCAATGTAAACAAAAATATAATTTTGTAAACATGTCAGCACTTAAATATTAACAGTTTTCATGGACATTTTTTTTTCAACAGCTTATGATACGAGTGCTGTAGATGGAATCGGTGCTGTTTTTCTTTTTTTAAGTGATGTCTATGAAATGAAATGCATGGTAAAAAGCAATTATACAAAAGCTGCTGATTTTGCAGAACTTGTTCATGGTGCAACAATGGTAAACATACTTTATGTACCAAATGAAGAAATCATAGCCAAAGAATTCATTTGCGTATTACTCTTGGAGAAATTGTATAGTGAAGGGCACACAAAAACACACTTTGTCGAAGCTACCAAAAATGCCACTATCTACCATTGACCATAACACATGATAATTCCTACAAAGATTTCATATTTTATAAAGGAAACAGCAATAAAACTGCAAGTGAAACCGATGATGAAGACGAAGAGCAATTCTGCTCAGTAGCAGAACGCAAAGGGGCCGAGAAATTGCAATATAACCAGTAGGTGAATGTAAACTATGTTGTCGTCCGTTAATTCTAACAGTATATGATGAATATCAAATAAGGTGCTTTAATACACACAAAAGTAAAAAGAATTCAAAGTTTAAACCTTATGATCATGCTATTTGATACAAAAGAAACCAAATTGTGGCTAATTTTGTTGCTCTTATATTTGTAAAATATTTTTTAATAAACTATTTTTTAATATAATAATTCTATACCCTTTTAAGCTATTTTAGACTGCTATCAATGTTTAAAACTGTTGTATATAAAAAAATCGAAAATTAGCTCATATATTAATGATTTTTTGAGGTTTTTAAGCAGAAATTCAATTGTGGACAAAATGTCACAAGAGTAACGCTTAGCCTTTTACTTAAAACAATGCCATTAATTCAGATTTTGTCAAAGAGATTCAAAAGTTTTTTTCTTTTGAAGAGATATAATTGCTCTATTATATTTGTAAATTTGAGTTTTGTATTCTCATATAATTAACAGGAATTCTACTTTAAAAACACTTTTGTATTTTGCCTTTTCCAGTGGTCACAAGAGTAACAAAATTTTGATTTATTTCCTAGACAACAAAAATGTACTAAATTACATATTAGATATGTTTTATGAAGCGGAATGACATGAACTTTTAAATAGTAATTTTGAATTTTATCCTAAACATGTTTAGTATTGTAAAAAATGTACGTTTTTATGAAAATTTTCTCTGACCGTCACAAGAGTAACAATGGACGTTCCCATATGTCAATTTAAGGAAATGGTGAATTCCGGGAAAATGTTGCCATGGCACTTAAAATTTTAAACTTTATGTTAAGTAATTTGTCATATACCATTTTTTTTCAGAAAGATATGAACTTTTTGAATCTTAACATATTTTTTTTAAATTAACACAATGACTTTTATAAAATCAAGGTCAAAGTCACTTCTTAACTATAGGTTTTTGCAGTGCGGAATATCTACATTTTGTTTCATACTATAACTTGTCTAAAATCACTTACCAAAATAAAATAAATAGATTAACTTTTATACTTTATTCAAGTAGTTAATCTTTCTATTAATTTTTTTTGGAAAAAAATATTTTTTAACCTTGAAATCAATAACTTAGTAAGTCAAACCATAAATGTCCTTCCGTTACCAAAATACTATATTTCAACCTCCTCACTAAGAAACTATTGGGTCTACAACTTAAGGAATTTTTGTACAAAGCAGACTTATGACACTTATTAATTAGAAATAGCAACAATTTTATTTTGTTTTTAATTTAGATGTTTTTTAATGGTAACGGAAGGACAAAAAACATGGTAACGGAAGGACATCAATGTGGTAACGGAAGGACATTTTTGTATGAGCTGATTTTGACTGAATTTTCCACAATTAAACAAACTAATTTTCAGTTATTATTGAAATTCAAACACATATAAATATCATATATACATATTAACTGTATTTTCTTTCTTAATACCCTCCCCCGCTAATTTAATAAGTATGTCACAAATACATTGAGTTTCAATTAAAACTGGTACTTATTTTCTATTTATTCACTATATGGGTTGTTTCTACAATAAAGCCATAAAATGGAAAAAAGAAGAAAGTTTAAAAGTGATTTTTTACGATGACGTTAAGTGACGCATGCAGAATTTCAGCAAGAAAATATTGATATTAATGTATCACTATAAAAAGTTCGCAAGCTTAGACCCCAGTTTGTTTTGTTACAAATATACCTTCTACTTAAAGTTTGTCTAAATTGTTTTGTTACCAAATATATAAATACTAATGAACAAAATTTAGCACATTTAAAATGAGACCAATGGAATGAAGACAGAAAGCCATAAAAAACAAAAGATACAAGAGTTCATTTAAAAAGTGCCTTTATGTTCTTGAAAACAAATCTGCACATTTTTTAAGCATATTTTTATTAAAAGACATCAACACAAATTCTTTGAAGAATTCAAAGAAGAGGTGAAAATTGTAGTTGTACAAGTTGATTTAACATTCAAAAACCAACTTAACATTCATGTTTGATCAGTATAACACCATGGCTACATTGAAGCATTTTTGCCATTAATCAAAGCAAAGGTACTGTAAATGTCCAAAGTGGTTAATGGGAAATTTACCTCTATTGCCCCATCAGATAAAATAATTGATTTCTCCATCAGATAAAGTAATTATCTCAAGAAAGATGGAACAATATCCTCTTCTTCCTGACACACACAATACTTATTATTTAAAACCAATTTCAAAATATATTAGAGTATTGTGAGTACTCTAGTTTAACAGAAAGAAAGGTATTCAAAGAAAACATACAATCAAATATAAAAGATGCAGACAAGGCACATGGGTCAAGCAATGCATTAGCAGTTAGTGATTTTTAGTTAGTCGAATGGCAAGGACTAAAAAGTATTATGTTAGGCAAGTGCTTCATTCAATGATGTCGTTGTAGAAGTATTATGTTTAAGAAAATAAAATAATAAATGACTAAATTTATATTTAATAAAAAAAAAGAAGGTAACTGCTGGAATTGACTCGAATAAAATAACCAAAAATTTTAACAAATGGCTCTGGAAAAAGAATTTGATGCAGAATTAGATTTAAAAACAGTTGAATAAGCAAAATTTAACACCTATTATTCTTTTTCAAACTATTAATGAGTAAATTGTTGTAAAACAATCCAATTTTACACACTTGGAATTTTTGTCCTTCCGTTACCTTAAAAAAACATCATATTTTTGGGCATAATATAATAATTTCTAAAATAATAATTTAATAAAATAATAATATAATAATTTCTAAAAACTGCACAGCAATTTATAATAATTGAACTCTCCTTTAAGTGTTCTAATTTTTATAGATTTTTTTTTTTACGGTTTAGCTGAACTTTTAATAAAAAGGTGTAAGTGTGGTATACCACTTCCAAAAAACGTCCTTCCGTTACCATTACTAAAATTTAAATTTTAAAAAAAGTTATAAAGTGCTAAATTCTAGATTTTGCATTTTTAATAAAATGCAGTAAAGTGTATAAAAGTCTACCTATCAGTTATTTGAAATAAAATATATTTTTTAAATTATAACCATAAGTTGTAGTACAAACTGGCCTTCCGTTACCGCCGGAATTCACCAAATAACAACGCTTTGGAGCACAGATGTGTTAAATACATTGAAAAAAAACCACATAATATACTTAAATCATTTATGCACTGAAACATCGATTTATAACCAAACATTAGCAAAATATGTTTTCAATTCAAGTGAAAAATAAAAAAATTTAAAACAATACCTGAGCAGTAAATGCAAAATTTAATCACAATGATTACATAATTGACAGTAAAGATGTGTGAAACATTTACAAATTAATTTCAATTCCCACTTTAAGCTACGTTACTTTTTTAAATAAAAGTTTACCATGGCAGTCAATAATTATGACAATAACATTAAAAAACAATCCACTTTAACTTTCATTTTATCACTCACAACCAATACATGTCATTTTATCACTATGACAACAGTCATAACGATGACACATTTAAATAAGAAATAAGTAAAAACCATTGTTGATTTTTGAGTATTGCTTATTAAAATTGTAAAATAAGTTATGGAAAGCACAACAAACAAATTAGTATTTAAATTAAATTACCACAGCAAGAATGTTTAAAACATATTTGTTTTAAAAACAAGAACTAAATTAACCATATTCAACGAAACGCATTAAAAAATAAATTTATTCGGCAACATTCATTAACATTAATTTTTCTCCAAATAACTCGAAACAAACGCTCTTCCACTTCTAAATCGAATTAACAATTTCCAAGTCATTCTGCAAATTAACAAATGCTCAAACACAGGCGGAATCCTCCAAAAAGAACAATCCATTTTCAGCAGCGCCATTTTTTTCCCTTCTTCTTCTCCAGAATATTATTCCATTCTACATTACTTCACTTCACTTCTCGGAGAACATTTTAAAGATGAAGTAGAAACAAAAGGAGGAGAAGAAGAAGAATTATATAAAAAAAAAAGTTAGCTGGCGTATTTCCACGGTTCAGGGGTAGATCGAAGGGGCCTAGTAGCTGTTTCCCCCCCAGTTTTCTTGTAGCAGTTTTATTGATTTTCAAGGAAGGAAGAAGACTCATTAAGGCTTGCTGTGTGTATATGAGCATTCTGACGATTTTTCTGTTATTATTCTCGACCCCCCATGTTACAATGTTTCCGCTGAAGATGGGTTGTCATTAAAAAGAGGGCTTCAACCCCACCTCCTTCTCCTTTCTTTCTACCTTGTATTGGGCTTCTTTAATCTCTCTCGTTCTGTTTTCATTGAGGGACCGTTCTATCATTTACTTTGAGAAGATGTTTTAAGTGTAGATTCAGTTTGTTTTAATTTTTTGACAAACCCTTATAATTAAGAATTTATGTTCGTACGATTGTTTGGTTTTAGATATACTTTTAGGCCCGTCGCACTTTAAAAATCCGCGAGCTGGGGAACTTTATGCCCGAAGAAAATTAATATTATAACAAATGAAAGCTAGGGAAGGTTAGAAATTGTCCAACTTGTAAGATTACATTTAAATTAGACCTCATAACGAACACTGCATTGGAACATGCGTGCAACAAATCAATGTTTTTAAGCGAACTGTTTAATATTACTTAATAAAAAAAGATGAAAAATCCCAATAAGTTGGAACTGAAAATATTCAGTACTGTTGAGTTGGGAATTTCAAATCGTTAAGTTGGGAAATTTCTTGTTTCAAACCCCTCAACAAAAAAAAATTGTGTAACGGACTGTATACTTTGAATTAGAATTTGTTTGTTATGCCTTCATTACAAAGTGAGCTTTATTAAAGTTCAAATGAAGTTCATGAAATAGAATCAGCATCAAAGGTACTGGAACTGTTGGTGAGTTTGGTCGGGCAAATAAGTTCAGGACCTGATTGATTTTGGGTAAATATCCTTATATGTGATATTTTTGGTTATTTACACAATATGTTTTGGCCCTTTCAATAAGATGGTCATTAAGAATATTAAATTTATCATAAATACATGGTTTCATATATAACTTACGATTTATCAAGAATTATTTAAATTGTACAGTTAAAATTTCAAATTTAAAACATTTATAAAGCAAACGTTACATTTTACTTGGATACATACATTTACACCTGGATATTTTTTGTTATTTAAATATAATTTTGATTGTAAATATTAATAAATTAAAGAGTTTATTTAGCGAAACTTGTTAAAAAACGTCGTGCAACATTTTAGTGTTAGCTCACACAATATTTAATACTTTCGACATATCGCTAGTTTTCGAGAATTTTTTTATATAAAAATTTATTAGAGAATATGCACACTAAAAATTAGGACTTAGAAATAAGCAAAATGTAATAAATTTTTAATAATTCTCCACTTATAATTTCGGAACACAATTTGAGCGGCTCCCGTCGGGGATCGACAAAAGTTCACGATCAATAGTTCTGAAGTTCCGCACGCAACCGACTAAGCCACAAAGGTACGCTCTAGATCTTGGACATATTTTCTAAAGATGCTTCTTTATGCAATATTTGTAAAATTGTCCAAATAATTTTAAAAACTAAATATTTTTTTTTACAAAATCGAGTAAGATCTTAAGCAGGAATAGCACTTATATATTACTTAATAGTACTTATATATAATAATATAGTACTTAATAGTACTAATATATAATAATATAGTACTTAATAGTACTAATATATAATAATATAGTACTAATATATAATAATATAGTACTAATATATAATAATATAGTACTTAATAGTACTTATATATAATAATATAGTACTTAATAGTACTAATATATAATAATATAGTACTTAATAGTACTTATATATAATAATATAGTACTTAATAGTACTAATATATAATAATATAGTACTTAATAGTACTTATATATAATAATATAGTACTTAATAGTACTTATATATAATAATATAGTACTTAATAGTACTTATATATAATAATATAGTACTTAATAGTACTTATATATAATAATACAGTACATAATAGTACTAATACATAATATAGTACTTAATAGTACTAATATATAATATAGTACTTAATAGTACTTATATATAATAATATAGTATTTAATAGTATTAATATATAATAATATAGTACTTAATAGTACTTATATATAATAATATAGTACTTAATAGTACTTATATATAATAATATAGTACATAATAGTACTAATATATAATAATACAGTACATAATAGTACTAATATATAATATAGTACTTAATAGTACTAATATATAATATAGTACTTAATAGTACTTATATATAATAATATAGTACTTAATAGTACTTACCGTATATACTCGCGTATAAGCCGAGAAATTTAAGTCAAAATTTTCATCAAAAAGTAGGGGGGTCGGCTTATACGCGGGTCAATAAAATTTCTAATATAATTTGCCTAAAATGGGAAAAGGAGAAAAGTTGAAATTAAGCAGATTCTTCTAAAACTTGCCGACACATTTCCGAGATCGTGCGTCACGTGCCGACTGAAGACCGTTCTGCGCATCGCGGCTAAATCGTAACGCAAAATTTAACTACATAAATAATCAGTTTAACTAAATAAAAAGTATATATTTTGATATATATTTAATTGGTTTGTAGAATTTATGAAGCTAGTAAACGTTACTTTAATAGAATTTTGGATGGAAGACTAAGAAATTCACATCGTGCGTAGCGAATGACACCACTTTAAAGTCAATGTCTTTCTTGCTCGATTGCAATAATTAAACAAAATTTATTTCCCCACTGCAGATTTTATTCCTTGATAATATTATGTACAAATATTAATAGTTATTTCATTAGTATTTTGGATGGAATTGGCTTTAAAGCGGTAAAATCGGGACGTTGCTAAATCGGCGAATTCAAGTTCTACTTTCAAGTCCTTTATTTCACAATAAAAAACTAAATAGTTTAATAAGAAATATATATTCATCCTTTAATTAGTAGTATTTCCTTCCGAGATAGTTAAAAAAAATTATCATCCGTTTTTAATAGCGACAGTAGTCAACGATGTTGACAGAAAATAGTTGTTTTTAAATCTTTACAAAACGATTTAAGGATTAGAAATTGCACATTTTGGTATTTAAGTTTGTGGTTTAAAATATTTTATTTAATAATAAAGGAGATTTAATTTAAGAATTCCGATGGAGGTTTGAAAGACACCAGAACATCGCGAGTGGTACATACTTTTAAGCCCGATGAATCGTCACGAACTTCGAGGAAGGCCGTTTCCCCAGCCACTTTCTTTAAACTTTTGATTTTTAGGCTTAAATATTTATCTTTCTAATTAAAATTTCACTCTTTTGTCGAGGGTTTGCCGATTTTAATCGGAATTTTTCATGTACGAAAATACAACTCGGCTTATACGCGAGTTTCCGATTTTGGACAAAAAATCGGTCTAAAATTAGGGGGTCGGCTTATACGCGGATCGGCTTATACGCGAGTATATACGGTATATATAATAATATAGTACTTATATATAATAATATAGTGCTTAATAGTACTTATATATTAAATTATCAGCCTTTTGTATGTTTAGGAAGTAGGTGTTTTTCGTTCCAAATACACACACTTCCGTTTATTGTTAAACATTTTAAGCTATACATAATATTTTAGCAACACACAATGGACAATAACAATAACTCAACTGCGAAAGTGCAACAAATCGATAGTCTCTCTCCAGCCAGACCATTGTGAAGAAAATAAATTTATATTCCGAGAGGTTATCCGTCCTCCTTCCCCGTGCCTCCGGGCGATGGTTAAGCTGACTCAATCACCCCTGAGGAAGGAGTGCCGAAGAGTGGTCAAGCGGCCCGAAAGGAGGCCTTTTCGGAAGTTGATGCAATTAGGGGGAGGAATAAAAACCCAGGAGAGATGCCATTACATCGATTTGTTGGCAGCATCTTCGGAAGAAGAGAAGAGAGAGAGCACAGGAGAGATACTTGCTCTCTCTCTCTTTCCGAACTAGGAATGTGCAGAGAGATCACACTGTTAAAAATAGGTACTTAAAAACAAGTAAAATATATTCATTTTTGATTAAATTCGATGCTTATCATGGCTGCGAATACATAGGTTTTATTTTTGAAAACGACGTATACTCAAAAATGAGTACATTGAATAAAAAGAGCAGTTGCTTGCCTGCATATGCTGAAGTCTTAATCACTTTCACTTTCGATAATAAACTTCTTATATAACTTTCTGAAAAAAAATTTAATATTTTTCTTCTTAAAAAATCTTTAATATTTTTCTTCTTAAAAAAATCTTTAATATTTTTCTTCTTAAAAAAAATCTTTAATATTTTTCTTCTTAAAAAGTTTCTTAAATCACTTTGAACAAATACCAACAACTACAACCAAGACTTACTGTTAATCGAACCCAAATCCTCAAGCAAGCAGTCCAGTGCGAAATTAAGATTCGAAAAAAAAATCGATTCAACAAAATTAAAATATTCAAATTAATATGAAATATTCAATTCAATATAAAATATTCAATTCAATATAAAATATCCAATTCAATATAAAATATTCCATTCAATATAAAATATTCCATTCAAAATGAAATATTCAATTAAATATAAGATATTTAATATAATTATTAGAATTTTTTTAAAATTACATTAGCTATTTACCAAACTAATTATAACTTGATTTATTTTGTACACAAATATACCTAAAACAGATGTACCTTTTGTTTTTTTTGCTATTGCTACTTTTGCTTACACATTTTAACATTTTACAAATACATTTTAATACACAACACATTTTAATATACATTTTAACAACTGTAAAGAATCTTTTACGATATTGAAAATTTATTATACGTCAAAACTAAACCCATGGAAAGTCAGAAAACTCATTCTGATAACTTAAAGAAAAGGAGTAATTAGCCGATTTTCAAAGAAACCAAATCGATAGTAAATACTACGCTTATACCGATACAAAATACTATTTTGGCAAAAAAATAGTTTTACCAATAATTACCTCCTTTTCTAAGACACAAGTTTTCTTTGATAAAAAGGTAAACCAATATCGTATTTTTAGAAAATAATTAATTTTCTTTCTTCTATTAACGTGGGAAAAGTTCATTCTCTAACGTAAGTACAAATAGTGTTAGATTACTTTTATTTATTAAATGACTTTCTGTGAAAATTATTTTTTTTAATTATATAATTGGGGGTATAGTGAGTATTACAATATTTTAAAAATGATTTCAAATTAATTTAACTTATCAAAACAAATAACTGAAAAAAGGTCAAATCAGAATCGGAATTTTTCGGTAAATTTATATTTGGACAACATTGAAGAATATCATACTACTTTTAGAATTACCCGTGCTTCTCACTTACAAACATAAGAAACCTCGAAAAGTCAACAAAATTAATAATATTAAATCTGTTAAAACGTTCCAATCGAATTCAAATTTAAGAATAAAACATACCAAACTGGCATCGGTAATTTTTAAAAAACTAAATTAAGAAAGTTTTATTTTTTTTTAACCAGATAAGTATTCGAATTGTATTAATTCTTATTATTTTTATTTGTCATAATTCTGAAAGTGGTCATTTCAAGAATTGGTATAGTTCGGCTCCTGGCTGCTGCGACGTCACATTGTTTACATAAGCACATTAGCCAATTAGACGCCCATAGTCGTTCGTTGATTCGTTGGAACGTGCTCAAAGGGGCGTCACCCATCCGCCAACTAATCGAAGCCAGACTATAGCTACTACTTCAGTGAATATATTTCGATTTCAATAATAGGAAATATAGCATTAATAAATATTAGATTAGGACTTATTTGACTGGTGATCTGACGCTAAACAAATATATATTTATTGTACAAATCTAGAGCATGTAAGGTTTTTGTTTATAACTTTAGCAAAAAATGTTTACAACATGCTCTTAAGATAAAAACTCGTCTTATAGAAACATTGCGTTATAGAATTTTAAAATACAAATACAACGTTAAAATACGCAATAAAAATCCATCAAATCTGGATATGTTTCGGGAGATACGTCTCCCTTCATCAGCAGAGAATGAAAAAGTCTGTGTAAAAAATATAAATAAATAAACCCAGAAATTGAAAATGTTGCCAAAGAAAAAAACAAAAAGACTATTTTAATCGGTTGGAGTTGTAACTATTGTGGGAGCATGGTCATATATTTAATTTTTCTAACCCACATTTAATTTGCAAATAAAAATTTCCAGTTGAACTTGACTTCCTGAAGGCGTTTCATATTTTTAGCAATATTGATTCGATTGTCAACGAAACATTTGCAGTCCCAGTATTTCCCGCTTGTTGGCACACAATAGTTACAACTCCAACCGATTGAAATAGTCTTTTTGTTTTTTTCTTTGGCAACACTTTCAATTTCTGGGTTTATTTATTTATATTTCATTACACAGACTTTTTCATTCTCTGCTGATGAAGGGAGACGTATCTCCCGAAACATGTCCAGATTTGATGGAATTTTATTGCGTATTTTAATGTTGTATTTGTATTTTAAAACATGCTCTTAGCAGAGAGTTGTAATATTAAATAGAGAGCGCCTTCAATGCCAGACTCTCGTAAGGCCGCGGTGTCAACATTGAAAAGAAAAACCTAATCACGTGGTTATAGCGCAGCCACATTTGGCGGTCAGACATCTGCAGGAGTTTCAAATTTGGCGCACTTTCTTCTTTTTTGATGATAAGGAGTTCTGCCCGTATTCAACTTTTTAACATATATGTACGTATTTACTTATTTTCAAACAATATGCGCTAAATATTTCCTCTTCATTAACGAAACGGAAATATTTTATTTGTGTTCAATACACGAAGAAGCGAAACTCTTTATATTTCTCAGGTTATATTGTTCATATTTTCTTATTGAAGTTTACAAAATAACTATTGAAAGAACTTCGCTTATGGTAAATTGTTTACATAAAAACGTAACGCAATTATTTCAAAACTACAAAATAAGAAAAATATCCTTAATATATCTGTTAAACTCCCTTAAATTGTGACACTCGTTCAAAAAAACGATATTTAAATACAAAATTAAACACAAAACCTTATTACAATACTTCGATCTCGTTTAGTTCTTAAAGTCGCCAAGGCCTGCAAAGTAATATATAAAGCACATGAATGAATTGGCATTTCCACCTATCACGTGGTTTCAATGTTGGACACACGGAAATCAGCATTTTTATTCCTCTATTTATATCATTACTCTATGGCTCTTAGTTGAGACTTCAATTCTTTTGTAATAAAATGAGAAATATCATGACCATCAACAAGTTACAGCCAGACCACGATTCGATTCTCCCCCAGCATGAATTAGCTCGCAAACGTCATTCACCCAATATTGACCCACTATTCAAACAAGACCATGATGGCCTGTTTATCAGAGAGACATCACGAACCCTGGTCCTCCATGGCAAACAATGGGGGAGAGTGCACTTAATAAGGGCAACTCTCACTTGCGTATCCATCACTTTCTAATTCGTAAAGCAAAGGGAGTTTACCAACAGCACAACATTCTGCAACTGCATGTGGAACTCAATATGCGTTGGCCTTTAATTATGCCAAATGTCAGAAATGTAATTAGTACGCGCGTTTGAAGTTTAATTCTACAATAACAATGCATTGTTAAATATACTCCGATTAAATTTCCCGTAAAATATGATGAAATATTTTGTTATGTTTTCCAAACGACTAAACATTTTGAAATTTTTGGCGAATATACGATAAATTTTTTTGAACAATTCATGGAATTATTTTATGAACGTGTCAAAAAGAGTTGCACACATAGTCCATTAACGGCTGTTTATGTCTTTTCAGAAAACAATTCTGTCCTCGACACGTTATTTTGAACCTTAATTATATGACAGATACAATATTTAAAATCATTCTTAGAACTTACACAATAACAAACGTACATAGATTCAAAAAAAGATAAAGACAACAACCATAATCTTCCATGTATGACAACATTTTGGACAACTTTAAAATTCGGAAAAGTTAAGATTACAGAAATCTTGTAGAATGCGTCACGCACCGACAAGATAACTTTTTTAATCCCTTGTACACAGCCTTGGGCGATGATGACACTTTGCCATCGCGAATAATCGACAGCCAATAATCAATATTTTCCAATTACTCGATATTTCCCGATTAATCTATATTTTCCGATTAATCATTATTTTCCGATTAATCTATATTTTCCGATTAATCGATATTTCGTATTAATTGATATTTCCTAATGAATCGATATTTCCAATATTTCGATATTTCCCGATTAATCGCTATTTCAGATTAATCGATATTTCCAATATTTCTATATTTTCCGATTAATCGCTATTTCAGAATAATCGATATTTCCAATATTTCGATATTTTTGATACATACATTTCGTTGATCTATCGATATTTCCGATACATCGTTACTTCCAATATATTGATACCTTCGATATTTCCAATATTTCGATATTTTTAATACATATATTTTGATATCGATATTTCCGATATATCGTTACTTCCAATATATCGATACCTTCGATATTTCCAATATTTCGATATTTTTGCTACATACATTTTGTTGATCTATTGATATTTCCGATATATCGTTACTTCCAATATATCGATACCTGCGATATATCTATATTTTATTATTGGAATAAGTCAGTAGTGTTAAGTAAACGCAAAGATAGATATATACTTTAAACTTACGTTTCGGAAATGGACCGTGTTAAAATCAAGGAATTTCCCCTTTTTGTTTTCACAATTTTTATTAAAAATTGCCACTTTTGTTAAAGTATTGCTGCTCTAGGTTTGTTGAAAAACAAATGTAATTATTCTGGAGTTGACTTTTGACATCCCGAGTGTTCTTCTGGACTAGAGTTCTTCCGAAATTCCGACTGTACTTTCGACTGAACGTCTAATCAAAAATTACAAAATCGAAATCACGTTGATTTTTTAACTTCCTGAAGTTTGATATATATCGTATTATAAATCACCCAAGCCTAACATGCAGTGTATAGGACTCATGTAATGAAATCCCTGTTCAAACAATCCCCTGAACACCAACAAGAAAATGCAACAAGCCCTATTTCCGTTACCACGGCGACGGACGCCTCCGAAGACAAATGGCCGCCACAGTATCCCCCCTCACCATCACCACCCACCCGAGACCGGACCTGCTAAATGAGGCAGAAGAGCGGATTGGGCTGCTTTTAAGCGTTTCTTCAGCCTCAGTGTGAATTCATGCTGATTAAGTCAGGCAATGCCGGAATGAACTGTTGATGCTTGTGGGTTGGCGAGGAGGTGGGGATTAATGCTGGATAAGTTATTTTGTGTGAAGTCTTGTTGGGAGTCATCTGGAGCGGAACGTGGATGGGGGGCAGTTGGTGCCTCGTACTTGTTTTTATGAAGGCACAGAGGGTTTGTTGGTTTTTGTTGGTGGAAATGTAACAGTGGGTAATGATGTGTGTTGCGAATATACATTAGATACTAATATCAGAAACTCGACAACAAAAAGCACTGTATTGCTTAAGTTGTTTTTAAGTATTCTGGACGTGAATGCGTCATTAAAATCCGTCCGGGTACATCGGTCATTGGCAGAAGATAACGCGTTATAAAAAGTTTGTATTTCGAAAATTTTATAACTACAGAGGGAACCAGCTTTTAGTTATAAATGAACTAACATAGTTGGAGGAAATTATGCCTATCAGGTTGACATCAAGTCGGCCCTTAATTAATTTCACTTCTGACCTTAGTATCGCGTGGAGGTAAGGGGATATTCACCAAGTGAGAAGTATTTAAATTTATGAGTATTAGTGTTTGGTTGTTCATCACAAACCGTTTTCAGATGAAAGAATAAAATAAGGTATGAGAAAATAAACATAAAAGAACGAAACTTATGTAAAATACTAGAATGCGAACAATAACTCTTGACGAAGTAATACTAGTAAAAGAGCAAAGAAATTAATTAGTAAAAACTATTGAAATGGATACATATTAGAATCAATGAATAATGGTTAAGATAATGAATGCCAACTTCCGAAACAAATATACAAATTTCAACTCTAAGAGTAATCGAAAAAAATTACCCTTCACAAAAATTCAAACAATACATTTAAATATTTAATTACATCAACAAAACCGTTATGAGTTGGTCCTCACACCTTCAACAAAACGGTTGGTCGTCACATCTACACTAGCATAAACTTTACACTTAAAGTTGGGATTCCTTTACGAGACCTGCACCAACCTTAATCTTACTAATAATCTTTAAACAAAATGTATTCCTAGGCGCCATCCTTACCAGATAAAGAGAGAAAACATTCGAAAGATTCCCCGCCGCATAATGTGATCGCCTTGGCGAAAATATTCTGTTAAGCTAATGGCGCAGAACTATCCTGCGTGGTACTTTTAGATTAGATCATCACCGCAGAAAGCAGATGGCCGAGGCACCCTAAACTCAAGTCTCCACTAATTCTTTCAATTAAGCTTAATGGAGACCACGGTTAATGGCGCATTGGCATCAAACGCAATAAAGCCTGCGCGCCAAACTAATTCGATATCGAAGTAAAAATGGCGCCGTTAAAATTGCAGACGATTTAAAGCTCAGGAAATTAGAACGCGATATTGGTTTACTGTAATTGGATAATTAGAGTGCATGATGGCCTTGACTCAAATGTATGCATTTAAGTTTTAGTTTTTAAGTTTAGTTAAAGGATAAACCAGTTTATTATCAATTATTTCTATGTTCTTACTTTTTAAGGTTTTGAAGATATCGTTCTTTTATTTTGATTGGTATAAAAATGAGTAAAAGTGTAAAAATATAGAGTGTAACGGCGTACCAGCCACTGGTATTCTTCTGTTACGTAAAAATAATCTGGCAACAGAGAAGTGTCAAACAGAATAAGCCGTATAGCTGTTCAAAAATTGTTTCTTCAATAATGGTATTATGTTATGTACACGAAAACAATAATTTCTAAAAGTAAAACTAACTTATAATGATGAAACTAATTCGCATGACATCGCAATTTTAATTAAAAGATATTTCCTATTTATTTTAAACTAGCTGTTACCCGCGGTTTCATGCATGTTAATTTTTTTTCATTCCATTGGTTCGTTCTCCCTATTTATTTATTATCTTTTGTTTTTGAGAAGGTAAAATAACTGATGAATTTATTTAAAGTATTTAGTTGCTGCCAATATTTTATAGCAATGTAATTTTATAGTTATGTGGATACTATTTTTTTTAATGGCCATTTAAAAAAAATAGTTTCTAAAACCGTTATAAATGAAAAACTAAATAAGATTTTAAAATGTCATATTTTATATACCATAAAATTTTGAATAGTATTTATATGTAAATTTCAGACATGTCTGAATAATGGAAGATAGTGTATTGATTGTGTCACAGGCATACACACTTTTTCTTTTATATAAATACATATATATACACACAAAAATAGAGGATCAAGAACATTTTCAGAACTTTAACTGAATAACAAGCAACTTTAACTAATATTTCTTCTAGATTTTCATTACAAAAACTGTCGCTCTTTATCTAATGAACAAAAAGATTGATACATGAAACAGTAATCACCAATCAGTCTGCAAGAGAGAAAAAATATGGAGAAATTACGGAAACAAAAATTAGGATAATAATTCAAGATGCCATCTGTCATTCTCCTGTTTCGATTAATCAATTTATGCCGTGCACCCCAAAGGTAGATTCTCACGCAATTGTCTAGAAATACGTTAATTACGCCCTCCAAAAAAATCGTTTGGAATATCCCATCAAGGCGTAGATTTGGAATTGTGGAATCTTGCTGATATAACTTCACGCAATACAAAAGAAATGAAATGAAGTAATGAACCTAATAATGAAAGTCAGCATCTAGAAGAACGTAATTTCCAGTAGACGATTGCTTTGGCTGTTTTTATACAAACGCTGAAAAATGTCACAAAAAGTATGAGATGAATATTTCTTTAATCAAAGAAACATAACTTTTTTTATGAGTTCAAACTTGTTGAAACTCGAACATATTAAGTTGAGGTCATCATTTATTCCGAAGAAAATGAGAGTTCACAGGAAAATGTCAATATCCTCTTATAGTTCGTGCCGAATCGTAATACATCAAATGAAGAACTCTGACTGTTTTATTACTTTTTTATATTACTTTTAGTGAACCTTTGTTGAAATATTAGCAAACCTAACTCAAAATTGAGAGTTGGGACAATGGCCATTTGTCAGCCATGATATAACAGGTATTCGATGTCTTTGGACAACTTTTCTTTAATGGGTAACGTTTCAAAACGTGATATTAATGGCCAAACTATAAGCACTTTAACATCACGGTCTTTTAAGGTTTTAAGATTAAGGTCTTTTAAGGTTAATTATGAGCTTTTAAGGTTTTAAGATAATGGTTTTTTAAGGTTTTAAGATAATGGTCTCTTAAGGTTTTAAGATCATGGTCTTTTAAGGTTTTAAGATCATGAAATTTTAATGTTTTAAGATCATGAGATTTTAAGGTTTTAAGATCGTGGTCTTTTAAAGATCATGGGATTTTAAGGTATTGACATGCATGTTACGTAAAGTTGTTTAATATCTAAATCTTCACACGTTTATATCACGGTCGTCACATATGTTATACAGGGTAGTCACAAATTGTTCGGCGATTATCATTGTTTGGCTGTATCATATTTAGCTGTATTGGCAAAAAACACACATTTTCCCTCAACTACTTCGCTTATAATTTAAGGGGGTAAAAGACGAATTTTCATAAAAAATATCCAAACATTATTTTATTGCTTTAAAAAATAGTTCATTTTATTTTTAATCGAATGACATCAAAATTATATTTCTACGTAAAGTACAACTAATTAATTTTTCGAATCAATATTAAACTTTGGTACAAAATTGTCTGTATACGTAATTTTAAACTAATTATTCTCAGTGATGACTTTTTAATGTTGGATAAAGTTTAAATTGATATAAGTTCATATCTATTATAAGAAACTGCTCTAAATTTGCTACAGTGTATTTTCAAACACAATACTTTAATTTGTATTTAGGGATTAATTACATATAATTATAATTACATTGTTTTTTAGTATTTTTTTTTTAAAAAATAGTTTGACCAGTGAAATTAGTAATTTTTAAAAATAATATTTTTCAAAAAAAAATTTTTGTAAATAAGAAAAATTTCTAAAGACAGTTTGTTGTAGACATTCTTTTGTTTAAGAGAAGGCAAAAATATAGTATTTTGGAAAATATTTACTTGACTTATATAAAAAATGAGAAGGTAACTTTTTCGTAAATTTTAATTTTTAAAAAGAATAATTATTTATATATTTTAATGTTTAACCATACGATTATATTAATATTCTTTGTATATATATTTAGAAAAATAATTGTAACGATACCTGCAAAATTAAAGGGAAAAGTCAAATGTGTCCTATACCGCTTAAACCGTTTGCTTAGTAGCAACAAACAAAGTAGTGAAAGTGTCGTAAAAATAATGGTTTATTACGTGTAGTTAAACACCCAAACAATGACCATCGTCCAACAATTTGTGACTACCCTGAATTTATTAATGACTATTATATTGGGTTATTCCGAAAGAATAAATCTTAAATATTTTTAAAAAGTAACAAGTAAAACTTGAATGAAAAAGAAAAATGTCCATTTATAATTTATACATTGTGAACAATACAATTGCGTCATTTTCTTTGTCCACAATTTTATACGAGCTCTTAAAAAACGGTTTTATACTGTTTAACAGTGACTGAATGACACATTAGAACGTATTAGAAGCAGAATATCCAATCGCATTGACATTATACATAAGCCAAAATGAAGTCAAATATAACTTGTTCATGTATTATTTATATAATTAGTGAAATGATTACATAGCTCGAAATTAACCTTCATAAACTTTAACTTCTTCCATTACATTAAAATACATTACAGGTACATTAAAATACGGTACTTGTACGTTAAAACGAGTGATCAATCAAAAATTTGTGTTGTTAATTTTTGAACATATGTACTAATTATGAAATCGGATAATGCTTTCTGAATAACCCTACATATTGAAATTCATCAGATTATCCCATGTCATTTCAACACACTAATCTCTTTAAACTATGCAAAACTCTACACTGAATATACCTAATAAAACGCACCAACCCAAACGCGAAATGCACTTTTAATAATCTAAATGAATATATCACAGCAGATTCATCAAAACGATTGAATTCTGACAGATTCTGCAATCCAACGGTTAACCCAAGCATAGAAATAGTTGTCAGCCATAATTGTTTTAAATCAATCCATTGAGCGATCCATTACTAACCCATCCCACCAATCAGCCCTCCAACAAGTTTCGAATTCCTTTTGTGCAACCCACACATCGGAATATTCCACAAAATCGGAATACATTCTCTTTCAGAGTTGGCGTCAATTAACCGTCACATCGGGATACCATTAGCCGCCCGCCGATAGACTCCTCATTCAAGTGCAAATAACCCGATTAAATAGTAATGAGTGAAAAGGATTATGCACATGCGCTGGCTCCCTGGAGGATTTGGAGCTAACTGCCATCCCGCCCTTGGGTAATGCGAGATTGTCGGGGGGCTTTAACTATCGGCCCTTCGTAGTCCGATAATGGGAATGCCGAATGGTTTGAAGAGGTTTAGTAATCGCTACTTCCCTTTATAAAGGAAAGTTCGACTAGGAATGGAAGCTGATGAAGGGAGGGATCAAGAAATGGATGGCGTTGGGATTGGACATGGAAATTGGTTAATGGTTGGTGGAGATTTGTAGGGGATAGTTTCACAGTAGGCAAGGATTAAGGTTGTTGTCGGAGTCCAGTCTAATCGAAGATGGGGTGTGAATAAGCGTGAATTACAAATTTGATTTGTGGTTGCCCTGCAAAAAAAGTCAGTATAAAACCTTCATCAAAATTGTCAAATTGAAGGTTTTTTGAAGGTTTTATAAAGGATATGGAAACAAAAAAAACTGTATTTTTTTTTAATTTTCAATTTTGCTGTGTGAAATCTTTAAAATATCTATATTTTCCTTTCATGATTGAAAAATTGAAGGTTTTTTTTTGCGGAACTTTTTAAAGTTTTTTTTTTACAGTTTTTACGAAGTATTGAAACAAAAACCTTTCCTATCACACATATAAAAAACCTGCAGTTTTCCTGCATAAAACCTTCAATTTCAAAATTTGGTGAAGGTTCTATGCTGACATTTTTTGCTGGGTAGTCTGCTTCAAAAATATACTTATTTAATCATTCTTTTTGAGAAAACTTGTCCTTGTGTTAGGCTTAAAGTGTGTTATTTAAATAACCCTTTAGAAATATTTTTTTTAAAGTTCAGTATTATTTCTGTATTGCATAGTAGGATAAAAAAAGGGTAAAAAGAAAAGAACTTTTAAGTTTCTCAATCATATGGAGGTAAGAATTTGACGCGAGAATTTATTAATATATGGTACCTAGGGCCGAAGGCCCTTTAACCCACACTTGAATTACTAACATTAATAGAACATGATGAGAGTTTCATTGGTAGACAACACAGTCACAGCACAACACAAAACACAAACGGACGTCAAATCCACATTCACACTCGAATTCCCAGAGAAATTCGCACATCAGACGAGGGAGGAAGGCATTGGAAAGTCACTAAGTTTAGTTCCTAAGTAAGGGCACCGAAAACATGTCCGAGAGAGCACATCCAGTAATAGTCAATAACGATAGGTTGATCATAAGTTCGGCTCCAACCTGATTGGAGGGGTTAGAAATTGGCTTGTTTTGTAAGTAGTTCGTCGTATCACTCCGCGAGCGGAGTAATACCGTCTTTTCCATGAGTAAAAAGGTCACTAAGTGGGTGAAATGTTCCCATTGGTTGAGTACTTGTTTCTCATTGGTGGGTCAAAACAACACGGTTTTTCTTGATTTTTGGCACAGAAAGTTAGTGGTTCCAAGGTGGGAGGAGCCAAGCACAGCTCAAGGAGTGTGCGACGGTTCCTCCGCACAAAAGAAGAAAGTCATTGGTTGAGAGTTCTTGAAGCTTGTATTGCATTGACGGGTCAAAACAACACGGAAAAATAGAGTTTTTAGCATTGAAAGTTTAGTTTCTTGTGTTGGGAGGGTCCAGCGACTCCATGATGAGTGTGCGCCGTTGCCTCCGCACAATTTTCATTAGTTGTGAAAGGAAATCGAAGGAGCTTAGGTTCATTTTCTAAGCTTCCTCCGAAAAGAAGGTGATGAAGGCTTTCACCTTTTCCGCGGCTTGCGGTTGATTTTTTAAGGAGTTAGTAAGGAGCAAGATTCCTTGATCCCCACGGAAAAGTTCTATAAGTTCTTTCATCAACTCAATAAGTGATACAAACTCTTTAAGCACATCAGATTGGGTCGGTGAGGGTTGAACATTAGATTTGTTAACAGCGGTTTGTACTTGCTCTTTACGTATTACTTTTCCGTTTTGAGCCGGCACAGGTTTTGCTGTAACGGGTTTTTCTTTGGGTTGGGCAGGGTTTTCTTTAGTTTTCGGATAGGCAGGGCATTGGCGCCAAGAGGCCACATGTCCAACCGTTCCGCAATTAATGCACTCAGGGTGCTCAACCCACTTAATTTCACAAGAACGAGTTTCATGGTTATCGCCGCATTTTAAGCAGCGTGTAGGCATGTTACAGTTGGAAGCAGTATGACCAAAGTGGTTACACTTGTAACATTGGATAGGCTTTTTCTTATTTTTATAAAGTTCACATTTAACAGTCATAAAACAGAGCTGTTTTATGTTCAGGATTTTTTCGTTATCAGAAGTTTTTGGCAACTCAACGAGAAAAATGCCAATCGGTTTTTTGTTTTTTCGAGAAAACTGCACGACATTGGTGACTTGAAATTCCAATTTAATTAATTCTTCCTGGACTTCCTCGGGCTTAAATTCCGATGGAATACCTTTAATGATAATTTTTAATGGAATTTCTTTTTTAGGCGTGAAGGTGAAGAAGTCACAATTTTGACTTTTAAGATAGTCATTGATAGAGATACACAAAGTGGCATTTGTTACCTGGATTTTGATGAATTCCCCCGATGTTTCACATTTGACTGTTCCACATGAGAGTTTGTTAATTTCCGAAAGATGCTGACGGATGTCAGACTTTGTTTTCAGGAAGATGGGAGGGGGGGGGGGGAACATTGGTCCCCTCTTCACCGATTTCCATAGAGTGGGATTGTTCGTTAGTGTGGTTATCCACAGATGTCAGTTCCGAACCCTCTTGAAGTTGGCTTGTTGACATCTGTTGAGTCCCCGTATCAGAAAGTTTATTAATCTCACGAGTGAGAAATTGTTCGTTAGTGTCCTGTATATGCGCCGACAGTTCCGCCCGCGAGGGAGGATGAGGACGCACACTTGGTTTGCGCAATGCAGCAGACATGGCCTGCAAGACTTCTTCCGCCATGGACATTGACTTAGTCTTAGGTGGGACAATGATTTCGGTGGGTGCAGCTTGAAGTTTGGAGTTGAGTTCTTTCTCAATCTTCCGAATCTTCCTCGAGAGGGAGACCCGGTCCTTTTTCTTCAGCGAATCCCAGGAATCATGAAGTTGTTCAATTTTCACATTGTAGTCCACCAGAAGTGGATCATCTTTTTCACCATGAAAGATCTGGAAGTCTGGAAAATCCTCCCTTCTATTATCCGCCATGGTCAACAATGAAAGACTCGAGCAGTTAACAGTTTAGAGCAGTTAAATTTGAGAAAAACCTAATTTTGGCGGAGCATGTCAAAAACCTGACTGACGTGGGCTCTCGCCGCAATCGGAAAAAAGGAGTGACATATGATCTGATCATCATCATATGGAGGTTTTAAATTCGATGCATGTATATAATTTAGTTATTTAACAAATTTGGTAGCTTATATGAAGCGATTAAAAAAATATTTTTCATTGTATTGGTTTTGTATTTATTGAATAATTACATATTTTTAGAAATACAATTTTAATATTTACCACAATGCTACACAACTTTAAATTACGCAATTTATGTTATTTTTAATTATCTAAAGGAAATGTTTCAATATTAAATATTATCATAAAAAATTATTTATAAAAAAAAACAATATTTATAATTATTGCCTAAAAAGACAGAGACATTTTACAAGAAGTTTCCAAGTTACATCCATTATAAGAATAAAACAATACATAAAAAAAATTCGTAAGTTAAATATTGATTCTCTATTCGGTGGTAGAATATTTATTAGAAATTCACCCACTATATTCATGGTATGCTAGACATATAAGATATTCAACTCAGTTTAGAAGCGTTTATTATGTATAAACGGTATGCGGAACCCCCAATTTCAGAGTGCGAATGGTTGTCTATGACCCCAAATTTACAGTTTTCGATTTAACAAATTCTGACTTATTCTATTAATTAATTATTACTTCAATATACTAATTTATAGTCGTTAATTTTCGCATTCGCAACTTCCGATTACGCACTGAAAGCTCCTCCCCAGGCCATCTCGGGCACCTAGTGCACATAAAGTAAAGTTTTCTTATGAAGGCATAACAATATCTTACACACACTGTAAAAAAAGGTACTTAAAAACGAGTACCTGAACATAATTTTTTTTCTTCGAGTACAATTGCATCGTAAATGAGCGATAGCACACTCAAATTTAAGTAATTGTACTTTTTCAATAATGAGCATTGTGATTTAATTTTGCTAATCTCAGCTTCTGTTCAAGCCATCTTAACAAAGGGACCTGGCAATCTTGAAATAGCTGTTCAAAAAATTGGTTTTCACATTATTTGATGTCGTACACCTTTTTCCCATTTCTTCTATTTATAACTTATTCACGTCACCCTGCTAGTACAACGAATAAGGCACTGGACTGCGGTGCCTGAAGTTATTGTGTTGGATTCCCTATAAGTATTGGTTGTAATTGTTTATATTTATTAAAAGTGATTTATGAAGGCAGCCTATGTAGGAAAGCAACTGCTCTTTTTATTCATTGAACTCATTTTTAAGTACATGTCTGTTTCAAAAATGAAACTTGTGTATTCGGTGCTATAATAAGCATTGAGTGTACTCAAAAATGAGTACAGTTTACTTATTTTTCAGTACCTATTTTTAACAGATGAAAGTCATACCTTCTAAACCATTTTACAAACACCCTCAGAGGTACAACATTTACGAATTCCAAAAAAAATACGAAGACAGCTTAAATATTCTACTACAACCATAAACAATAAAAAAACGCCGTTGTCGAACATCACGTAAACTTTAAATCGCCGTCGGAAACCAGACATAAAAAAAAGCAACTTAACACAAAACTGCCATCGTCCCACCAAAAGACATACAAAACATATGTTCCCAACAGACAAAGGAAAGCACAAGAGGGGAAAAAAACACCAAACGACAATAGCAAGAAACCGAAATCAATAAAAAAGGGAACCGAAGAAAAACGTTCCATGAAGCTCTGACAACATTTTAAACGTTCCGATTCTGTTCTGAAGTTCAACTCTTCCATTTTCGTTCATTCCGGGGGATGGATATGAAAGAAGAAATTGTCTTTTTTGTGTGCCTTTGTTACTTTAAAGAAAATCATTATTATCTGCGAAGCCCCGAGGGCTGAAAAAAGGATCGCAAATAGGTGATCAATATGGCGCTCCGCTTGAAAAGGATACGGCTTGCTGAAGCTGTTATGAAAGTGGCATTTATCGATACAATGAAGGTTCGTGACAAGAATCGATTGACTATATAAAATATTGTTTCGATATATTCTAGGTAAGAAAGTTGTCAATAATTTCTAAGGAAATTCGTTCATATAAGCGTTAACTATAATATTGTGGATAATAAACGAAAGGAACATGATTGCTTTTAAGAATGGACTGTGTTTTTGCGTTTTGCATTTAATAGTTTATGCTTGTTCTTGTATTTGAAATATTTCATTGTTTAAGTACGATACATTTTCTGATGTATTATGATTTGAGTTATCACTATAAAAGTGATGTCTGATGTTAATGGATGTGATATTACGTTCTGAAAGCTCCAGCTTCATGAACAATACACAAAATTTTAAAATTTATTTAAAAGCTGAATTTTACAATATTTTTTTAATAAAACGGTATAAGGTACAATTTAAAAGCTATATCTTTACAAATAGTTAGCAAAAAATATATGTAAAAAAAAACATGCACAGAAACAAAAATATTTAAAAAGTGAAAATAACGTGACAATTTCAAAAATTATCTGTGACCTAAGGAATTCACATTATTTTGAGACCTTTTTAATTTACATTATTAGAGTATTAAAAATAATAGAAAATCACATACATCTTTCGTGTGTGTGTATCTTTTTTGCGTTTTTTAAGGCTAAACAGACTTATTTAATAAACCCTATTTCTTCAATTTTTAATATTTAAAAAAAAATGTAAATTGATTAAATAACGTCAAAGTATATACTACAGGCGTATGAATAGATTTTTAAAGATTTTTGTTTTAATTGTTTTCAACAATTTAGTTTCAGTTTACAACTTAAAATATATTCACATTTTTATGTTCCTTAATTCGTAAAAATAAAATTTATAACTTAATTTAAAAAAAGCTATTTATACGTACGTTTATAAAACAAATATTAAAGCTTCAAAAATTATTAACAATTTAGTTTTAAGTAAATTTTTTAAAAAGCCTTAGCATTTTAAACATGACGAAATTTCAAAAAAATATTTATATTTTTTATAAATGACGAAAGTTGCAGACGAAAAGTATCTAGGGAGATGATAAATGGTATATAAATATGTAAAGAAACACATTCTTTTACTGCTGTTAAATTTTGTACAAACCTTCTTAAATATTCATAGCATCGTTTTATGCAAAAAAATGAAGTATTTTCGGAATATGAGGTTTGGGTCTCCCGAAATAAATACTTTTCCTTGATCTGCATCCTTCGAAATAAATGTAACATGTCCATTGCTATTCATATAAAATAATGTAATTCAATATCAGTTCTTCAAATTCAATTTTACGTTCAATAACGATCTAAGAACATTTTTTAATTTAAGAAAAATATACATAAATGGAATTAATTACTAAAAATAGATTTAATACAAATTACACTCATCTTATGGTTCGACATTTAATTCAAATATTCATACTACTAAAACCATTTTTAATGAGAAGAACATTTCGATGTGTATTTAGCGCATTAGTTACACCCAATCACACAGCGGACGCGATTAACTAAAATATCAAGAGCAGTCAGACAGAAATTCAATTAGCAGATGCAGCACTTAAACTTCTCTCTGCCACTTATTAATTCATTCGTCGTCGCCAAGTCTGGATGAGCATGACTTATGCATACCCCAATTTAGCTGCTCTGAATAAATAACTTCAAGTTGTCCGAAAAAAGGAGCCAAATCCTCAGCTTATATATAAAATATTTATTCCTGTTCTTTAGTTAAGTGTATGGGTGGGGTTTAAAATAGTTATATAAATTTAATTTTTCAATTGTAAAAGCAAATTATAATAATGAGATTTCTTTTTTTTTCGGTTCGTAATTTATTTAAAGTTTTTTTAAATTTTGGTAGAACATGAAATGAATGAAAATTAACCTCGCAAACGTCATTTACATCTAAGAGGAAAAGGGAATATTCTCGAAATTGTTAAGTTTTATTGTCCTTGCAAGAAAGGTTAAATTAAAATTTTAAACATACCTCTTAAAAAAATTTAATGTTACAAACAAATTTACAGACATACGAAATGCCGAACTTTTGGGTTAAAACAGGACCTTGCTAACACTTTGTCAATAGATAGCTAAGTAGTTCTGGGAACAATAGTTCTAACGTAGTTCTGAACACATATACGTTGTTTTTAACTGTTTTCAAGAACATTCATGCAAAATTAAAGAAAATTGAACTACGCGTTTGGGCGTAGCTGTGTAACAAACACATTAACAAACAAAATCAATTCTGTAAGGTCTAATTAAAACAGAGACGACCTCTCTAACGCTAGGGCAATTATTTTAAAATGCCCCCCAAAAAAGTATTAAGCTTTTAAACCAAAAACAATAACAATGATTATTTTATCATGTTCCTTTGATACAGAACCTTGTATACGAACCCAACACTCACAAAAGCCATTTAATAATCTTCACTCCTAACAATCCTTTTCCAAACAACAATATGATACACGGTGATATACGCAACAAAGAGTAAATATCATCCAGATAGCATCCACTCCACAACCCCAAGTCGTCACCTAACGCGTTGTCTGCGGTCAACCGCTCCAAGGAATAATCATCAGCAACCACTGATGACGAGGCCCCTTCTACCTGATGCTATCTGCCTCTCTGATGACTGATGACGAGGACAGAAAGAGACTACTCCCTTCCACTCGTAATGATATAGGGAGTTGGGGGGGACTCGAGTTTTAGTTCGAATCTGTGTGAGATCCGATAGTGTTTTTTGTAGGTCTCTGGTAGGATGGGTCTTCGAGATAAAAGTTGTTCTGGGAGGAGTGTGTGGGGTTTTATCTTAGTGATGAATGTAGAAGTGAGGGTTTTTGGGTGATTGGAAGATTGGGGTGTTGATATGTTTGAGAGGTGGAACGGGATTTAAAATAGAATAATGTAGGAGAACGCTTCAGCTTTTGATGAAACAATTGCAACAGAGTGGAATCTTGTTAAATACTTTTTATATAATTCAAAGCCAGATTTAGAGTTGGGCCACTAGACTGAATCTGTGGTGAGCTTAAATATAAAAAATTAATTCCTGTTCTTTAGTTACGTGTATGGGTGGGTGGGGGGGTTAAAATAGTTATATATAAATATATATTATTTTTAAATGTAAAAGCAAAGTATAAGAATACCCCCCTCCCTCCCGCAATGGAATACCCCTGGTAAAACGAGTGGGGGGGGGGGGGACTTTCAAGAAATATATATTTATCAGTTTTAAAAACGGAAAAAACGTAATTTGTTTAAGATAGCATTTAATTATTAGTAAATGATAATTAACTACTGTTGTATTATGGTTTATTGCTATTAATGAAAATTTTTTTCGAATCAAAATTTCATTTATTTTTTTATTTTTAATGAATCAACAAAAATGTCTCGCAGTATATCTTTTGCAGCCCACGTCGTTCCTTTATTCGGCAATTTTAATGATAGTAAACAATACTGCCCTCGCCCAAAATTCAAAGTAACAATTATGGGTTGATCACAATTACTGTTAAAATATTTCAACAAATCTAACTACACCGTTTTTTTTTTTTAATTTTGACTTCAATTAAGCAGTCTCGTTTAAAAACAAACATATTCATATTTTTTGAAAAATCGTTTTTTTTTTAATATATTTTTCACAAGTTCTCATTGTATTAGATATCCTTTCCAAGCGGTATTGACAACAGTGTCTGATTTCAGTCTAAATATGAATTCATAAGCATGAATTTTAGATCCAAAAGAATGGGACTGTCAAGCGTTTCCTGCAAAATTTACGAAAATGGATCTATCTGATTTTGAAACTAGAGGGCTCAATTGAACATTCGAAAACAACCATACCAAATACCAACCAAAAACTACCTGATCAACACACAAGCACAAGTGAGTAAAACTTCTCCAAAAGAAAAACAAACAATAACAACAAACCCCAATTCTTAATAGACGATTTGAGCTATATGACCACCATCAAACCCAAAACATCTCCCTTGACTCACACGACCACCAACAGTTTACATTCAGACACCAACTACCCATTCCACCGTAATTCAAAGACAAATCCTTAAACTTTACAACCCACCTTTTTTCCAATTAAGCCATTAAACCCCGCCAAGTCTCATGAAAATTCCATACCGCGCATTACCAAAATTACTTGCGCAAACTCCTCATCCACCTCAAACAACCGACCCGAGCAAACGCAGCAATTAAGCGTTTAACAAGCCCACCCCTCTCACCAATAAAACGCCTCACCCCCCTTTAACAGCCTCCAATGCGGGGACATAAAAACTCCCAATTTGTTGCTGAGGAATCCTGTAGGTACTTTACCTTTTTTTTTACGAGGTTGAGGCAGCCATCCCGTAACATTAAGATCCCACCCTGATGTATGTGGGTTTATCATAAGATAGAGGGTGAGGCACTAATGGAGTGCTATAAAGACACCGGGCATGCGCCCGTGCCAGCATAAATCCTGGATGTGCCACAGGGCATTGTTTATTCTTGGAGGGAAGTTAGCTCCAGCCGCTAAGTGATAGACTTTCTGGTAGACTTTGTTAATGGAACAGAGCGGTGGAGTTTAAGGTAAAAGATGGCGAGGAATATTGGCGATTTATAGTTTTTTTTGGCGGTGAAATCTTTTATGGAGTATACCATAACTATTATGAGGTAGCGAGTTATGACCTGCCGTTATAGCGCGTCCTCAGGGAACGGTTCGTCTAAAAATATATTAGGATAAACTAGATGAAGGGGAGAGTTATGGTATGGATTTAGGTTACTTAGCAAGGCACATATGGTTTATGTCTTGCAATGTGCTATAAGGTATTTTCTTAGCGGCACAAGTAATTTTCTATACTATTATATATTATTCCAGGATATAATGATACAGGGAAAATACACTGAGCTAGGATATAATACACTCAAACCTGTTTTTGTGCGGTGGATAGGGACAGCATAAAAGAAAACGCATGAAAAAATCACACAAAACTTCAAGAGTAGCTATAAAAAATAGTTTTCGCAACACAATTAAAAAGTATTTTTTATGCGGTGAATAGGGACCGCATAAAAAAGTCTCAAGTAGAAAATAACTCAAAACCTTACGAAATAACTAGGAATTGCTTTTTTAAACGAAATCAAGACAGGAGGCTTGGCAGCTACTTAGAATTTCGCCAAACCTATTGGAATCTTATTTAAAAAATACACATGCGAACATATTTAAATAATTTAATTTACACATGTACTTATTTTACACATACAAAACTTTTCAAAACGTATAATCATTATCCTTCGTTGTCTGACAATTCGCGAACTTTCTTGTGGTAAACTGGTTCAAAATCGCTTTTGTCACTTGAAGATACTACCTCGCACTCGTTTAGAGTTGACTTTTTTAACTAAATGGCCGATCAAACCTACTATTTGTTTTATTGATAACTTCGTTAATTATGTTCCAATTTGATTGAAATGTTCATATACCGCACAATAAAAAGACCGCATAAAAACAGGTTTGAGTGTATAACTACAAGCACTGGAGCTAGGACTAATATTGAGCTTCAGTGCACGCTATAGTGCCACGCGGATGCATACAATTCGGAAGAAAGGTTGAGAAAAGATTTGTCCTTGGCTATGACGTCTCACGTGACGTCATAGAAATGTTTAAAAAAAATCGGTGCCTTTATTATTTTGTAAGTATGGAAAGCATTAAATGTGCAACATTTAGTGTATTTTTCAAAGCCAGAAATGCGTTTTGAAATCTACATAAACCTATGCGAAAGGATTATTTTTCTACAAAAAGGCGTAAAGTGGTCTGCAACGCTCCAGTGCTGATAGTTATATTATATTCTAGCTCAGAAGGAAAAACAAACTTAAAGGAAACTTTAGTCATAAAATTATTTATTTAAAAATATCGTTCAAACTCTTGCATGAGATATTTTAATTCCATATCAAGTTTTACATTTTACCGGAATTCAATTGGCAGACGAGACTTTGGAAGAACAGAGAAGTCATAATAAAATATTTAAATTCTAGTAGAATTCCAAAAGAATAGCCTTTTGATTTTTATCTATGCATTCGATTTATGAATATGGAATGCAATGCATATCTTATTTTATTTGTGCATGGAAGAGGAGGATTGTTACTTCAATATTTCAACGAGGTACACGAAACGTAAAATATTAAGAATTATTGCTTTTTATAACATTAAGTTAAAGTAGAATATTAAAGAGTAATGTGCAAAAGCAATATCATAAAGAAACAATTCGTTTTGCGAACTTAAGATGTAGATTTACGTGAAAGTAAAATGAAATTTTACTTCAATTTTCACGGTAATAGAAAGCCGGTTAATGTCCCAAATAACAAAAAAATTCTAGAATAAAAAAATTATTTGAATAATCTGAGAATAAAAAATAGAATAAAACAATAGAAGAGAAGATAAAAGTTATTTGAATACTCCGAAGCTTCTGGCACTTAAAATAGTTAGTTTTGCAGAGACATTAAAAAAATATTGTATATATTTCATATATTGAGGATTTTAATATAATTTAGAAAAAACATGAAAATTTCTTGAAGTGGAATTTTTTTTCATTAAGTTACCAAATACTTTGAAATAAAACTAATACATCATAAGAATTTAAGTGTACAGAGTTTGTTAATACTGTGTAATTAAAAATTAAGTAATACTATTCACTGATAAGTAGGGGGGGGGGGAGAGTCGGATGTGGGAATCCATAAATATACACAATATTTTGATAATAATAAATATTGCTTTTAAATTTTTGATAACAGTAAACTATTATCCATTTCCAATACAGCAATGTAGGTTGCTTCAGTTACTGAAATGACCTACCTTTTCTCTTAATTTTTAAAATACTTTATAAATTTTTATGCCCGAACGATAATTTAAAATATGTGTGGATATCCTATTAAAACTGGTTATTTAAAAGAGCCCATGATGACTTTTTATAGTAGATACCCTTAGGGCAAACTTAAAAATCCTTTTACATGGTTGATAGAGACCAAAAATAACTCAATTTCTTATCACGTTACTTAGTTTTTTATATGTTAAAAACATATACTCCAAAATCACTTGATCAGGTTTTTATGATTGGGCTAAAAACGCATTAAACCATAAACTGCTGGAAAACGTCTCCTAATCTTTATGGGCACGCTGAAGTTCTTCTATAGGCGCCATTTCCTGTCAGTAAAAGAGAACCTTGCATATCGGCTCTTCCTTTTTAAACCAAAAAACCTTTTTATAACTACGGAAGTTATGAAATAAATATCATGGGAACATTTAGCTTTAATGTTGTTGAATATCTCTTCAAGGATGGTAGAAGTTTACTTACTAGATTGGGAATGGAAAGGGGGGCTTTAATATATGTTTTTCTAGTGGCGATTTTACCCAGGTGTTTAATTTCGTAAAACTTAAAATTGGTTTTTAAAGTTTGTATTGAATTGAATGCAAAAACAAGACAGTCTTATTTTAAAAGTTTCATCTCAAAAATATTTCATTGAAATTCAAAAATGAAAATTAATTTTTAAAAGAAATATTGTCAGTAAATACTGACTCAGGCATATTTAAACTTATATTTTACAACTAAAGGCGAAAATTAAGAAAATTTGATAGTGGCCAGTGGCCACTAGACTTGAAAAATGCAATGGCCACTTTATATTATGTAGCGACACTACCAAGTTCATGCAGCACTAAAAAAATAATCTGTAAAATTTATTAATTCACATTAATTTAAGAAGCTGATGATTGTGTGAATAAAGCTATTATTCAAAGTAAATTGCATTATAATTAAATATTAAAAAGAAATTCAGAAAAAAATATTTAAAAAATCTACAAATTTGCATTTTAAGAGTAATATGACATATCTGTTGAAATTGAACAAAAAATTTAAAATTAATACTATTAAAAAAAACTTCAGTTGCATTGATTTTTTTTTTTGGTGGAGAGGGGGTTCTCAAAAGTAACCTTCTCTGCAGTAATTAATGGCTAATCAAGAAGCACCAAATTAAACAAATTTGTCCTTCAAATAACAAAATAATTTTGCACAACAGTTCTAATTTATCTTTTACAAATTGATGGTAATTCAACTTAATTTATTAATTGCTGCAAATTTACAGAGGAATTCATGCTGAACAATTTCATACATATAAAATTAAACATTTAATTAAAATATGAAAGTCGCATATTGCAATAAATTAGAAGGAAAAAATCAACACAAATTTTAAATTTATACCGTATAATACCGGTACTGAATACCGGTCTTTCTACAAAAAATTTCAAATCGTTATTATTTCGCATAGGTCCCAATATTACTCGTAATTAGCCAATCCACAAAAAAAGCTCTTATCTTTACTTTAGAAGCATTTTATTGTTAGAAGATATCCAAATATTTAAAATATTGTCCAAAATATTTTTTAAAAATTGGAAAATTTTCGAACTTGGGAAAACTTCAATGAAAATCAGCGAATGAACTTTAAAAAAAATTTACATATTTTATTTTAAAATTAATAATTGCCGCCGATGACAATTTTTTTTAAAAATAAATAAAAGTAACCTTTTACTTAAAATATTTTAAAGGGATACATTTTATTTTGACATGTTTAGTTCAACTTAGGAATTAGTATTAAGAATTTTAAAACAAAACTTGAAATCGCAGAGTAACGATGTTCCGATTTTATTGATCAAATTGGTTGCATCCAAAATTCTAAGGCTAGCATTAATATCTTTACATATCATTATCAACGAATAAAGCCTTCATTGCAGCGGAAATATGATTGTTTATTTCAAACAAGTTAGAAAAAAATTGGACTTCAAAATGTTGAGGCGTTCGCTATGTTTATTAAAAAGTTAGTCTTTAATCCAAATTTTTTTTTAAATAATGTGTACTATCGTCATAGATCCCATAAACCAATTAATTATTCTAAAACATAAATTTTGTTTAGTTATTTTTATACGTTTGGGGAATAACGTCAACTTTGGTTGCAATGCGCAATAAGCTTTGCGGCGACCTCGGATTCGAAACATCGGCGATCGGCGCAATTTAGTTGCTCGAATCCCATCTACACTTTTACTTTTAAAATAATATAAGTTTTCAACACTAATTGGTATTGAAGCAACATAACCAAACGTTTTACTTTTATTTTTGAAGAATACATTATTTTTTTCGACATTATATTACAAAGCTAATATTTACAACTGTATTTTAATAATGAATTTTTATTATATAGCAAAAAACAACATTTTACAAAACATCAGTTTAAATCGTAATAGCATGTAAAGTCGTGAACTTAAATATTTAAAAAAAAAAGTATTAGATTTAGGTGTCTCCAAAACTACTCAAAGTAATTGAACAAATCTAGATTTTAATAAATTTTATTTTTCACCATGCACAGAGCGATGGCTAAGCTAACAAAAAAAATAGCGCAATTATTACTTCGCAAATTAATTACAACCAATACCGGGCCATATGCTAGTAGACGATCAAAATCAAGTAGCTAAAATGTCATTTACTGAAAACATTCATATTCTACAAATTCCATTATTTATAACTTTTTTAATAATATTGTTAAAAATATATTTAAAAATATAGTAGATTCAACTAACTTACATTAAAAACTCTTTAAAATTCACCATATGAAAATTAATTTCATAACTCAAAAAAATACATGTTTTAATCCATTACTATCTAACATTTATTTTAAATATTCTTTCAATGAAGTTATGAACAGAAAATAATTTTGAAAATAAAACTTTTGAATAAAATTATATCCAATTTTTGATTTCGGAAAGCATCCACATTCGACCTTAAAACGAGACTTTCAGTCTTATGCTTTTAGGTAACCAAAAAGTAATAATTGTAATTACAATTTGATATCGTACCTTTCAGCAAAAAGTTAACATAAAAACTTAATAAAAATTGTGAAATTAAAGTGTATTGACACGTTTTATAAAAGATATCAATTTTTTTTCAATATCCAGAATAAGTAAGATAAAAACTCGTCTTATAGAACATTGCGTTAAGAATATTAAAATACAAATGCAACGTTAAAATACGCAATAAAAGTCCGTATAAAATACGCAATACGGACTTTTATTGCGTATTTTAACGTTGCATTTGTATTTTAATATCCAGAATAAGGCATACATTTAAAAAAATTCTGCATAAAACCTTTAAAAAAAACCTGTATTTTCCCTTAAAAAATGCAATATTTCACAATTTCCATTTTTTCTTTTCTAGTATTTAAACTTGTATGTTTTTGAAAGGATATTAAACAAAAAACTGTTAATTTAATAGAACTAAACAAAATGCAGTTTTCCTACATAAAACCTCCAAATTTCACAAAGTTTTTATGCTGACTTTTTTTTGCTGTGTCCCTAAAGTAAAAAGTGGCAATAGAATAACATAAAACAGTAACGAAAATATCTTACAAAGAGACCGACCACATGAAGAACTAATGGAAAGACCATCTTAAAGGGTTACACAAGACGACAGGATGTCAGAAAATAGGAGAACAGTGTCAAAAATAGTTCCTTCATCAAAGGAATCCACGGAAACGGAGATCGCGCGAAAACCACATTCTCCTAATGTTATTCCCAAGGAAACCCCAAACTCTTTTATTTTAGAATCAGTCTGAAGATAAAATGATCTTTTGGAAGAGAAAAAAGGATTCTTGTTTGAGAGTGATAGGGATCAGGAAAAGATGCTTATAAGTTGCCGATGCCTCTACCGATCGGGCAGGAAGCAATGTGTAGTGTGTGGATCATATCCGGTACAAAATAGAAAAAGTGGCATTAGGGGGTCCTGGAATAGCAACGGATGTAGGCAATCGTCGCAGAGGTTGAATCCTGTTTAGGTTCTTCTTTTCCAGTTCGAAAAAAGGTTCTTTTATCTGTTTTCTGGGTTTTATTTTCTATCCTATAAAGTGTAAAATGTATTTTCGGGTGTGTAGACTCGGATGCGTTCGATTTCTCTGAGGAAATGAGTGCTGTTTGGATATTTGCATTTGTTGAAAGAAGGGAAATATCGAAAAGACGATTTTCGGTTATATTCAGTGCAAGTAACAAAATTTGAAAAAAGATACCTTTCGAGATTTCAGCTTCGAATATTTGGACGGTTCTACAAATATTTCTAGAACTGACACTGGAAGGCAATACCTGATTTTATTTATTTGGGCCGGTGGTGGGCGAATGGTGAAAGCGTCGGACTAGCATCCGATTTTGGTGTGGTTAATTAAGTCGCACTAGAGCTGAACATTGAGCTATAGACGACGATTCGGGACCTATCTTGAAAGAAATATACCAGAACAATGCCTCGTATTTTTAACCATGGTCAGATGACGAGGACAACACCTGATCTGGCACCCGACGTAGGCGGATAGGCGTTTTAGTATTTATGATAATTTGGCATATTAAAGAAGTTTTCTTAAAAAATATTCTTGGCCTTCTATCCCTTATGTTTTTTTCCTTCATATTTTTCGGGCATACACAAAAGTCAATTCGCGACATGTAAAAATCCGTCGAAACCGTTAATAAGCATGTGTAAATAAACAAATATCAGCTGAAAAATATTTTTTGTTGTGACGTTGGTAAACTAAATGCCGCCAAAGTAAAGCCTGGCAGCCTTTCATTATCTTTTTCCTGATAGTAAACAAGAACAATTATGCAATGGCACTATGTAAACTGCTCTTTGAGCAGTCTATCGATAACAAACAAGACTGTTCTTTGAGCAGTCGATTTTAAGACCGGGAAACGTCACATAGCTGTTCACTGGTACCCCTTGGAGCAGTCGTTTGGGGTTAATCACCTACTTTTGAGCAGTTAATTTTAGTACCGGGCAATGACACATTGCTTTTCAAAAACATCCGCTACCCTCTCAAACCTCTTTCGTTTTGAGAATCTCACATCATAATATTTTTTTATTTGAATTAAACCTAAACTAAACACAATTAAATTCTTCAAATTCTTTTTTCAATAAAGAATATTTAAATTCCACAAATAATAATAAAAAAAAAATTTAGAATTTATATAAACGATAAAACAGTGTATTTCGCAAAATAGTAGCATCGCTACAACTTATAGGACCGCCAACTTTGGAATAGTATCTATATTTCTCTTCGAGCATGAATGGACTGTAGTAGAGCGAATATGACGTCATAATCGTGAAACCAACATCTCAGACCGAATGGCCTCAGGCACGTAACTTCTTTTCAAAATTATGAATTAAAAAATACTCGTTATTGGCTGATGAATTGGGAAATGTGTAACAGTGAAAATTTATGAATAGAATGACGTCATTAACCACGTGTCTGAGACCGTATTTTGATGAGGCTCAATTTGATGTTAGCGAGATTATAACATTATGTTTTCTCTATTATGAAGGATCCATGCTCGAAGATATTTCTATAAAGTATTGGCGAGAAAGAGCTGATAACGTTTAAGATGATTTTTACATATCAATTTAGAAAAACAAAAAAGGTTTCAGCGGATTTTTACATACTCAGTATCTGCTATTACTTAGTTTAGAAAATAAATATTTGCGCGAAAGTGCGCAAAAGCCTTTCGGTTAAACGAACATCGGATAATCGAGGTTCCATTGTACTGGTACAGGGGCTATTGTGCGTGAAATATCTCATGGTATAAAGGCCTAGGTTAGATGAATGCCGATTTTTATGCCCCTACTGCATCTGGCTCCCTTCCAGTTGGCTGCTAAGTTTTATTATTTCTGGAATCAGAATAACCGAAGATTCCTTTCCGTGGGAGAGCAGTTTTATTTACTGGCCCCTATCCAGGAACGCTAAAATAATCGTTTTCTTTCCACAGTAGCTTCTCACGGAAAAGGCGCGAACACAATTGACGAGAAACAATAAAAACAAACTTTATTTATTGAGAATCGAGCAACAAAAAAATACATATAGTAAAAATACTGTTTGGTGAAATGGTTTAAAGTGTTTTATAGAGTTTAATGTACAGTGTTAAATATAGGTGCTCAAAAATAACTAAAGTGTACTAATTTTTGAGTACATTTGATGCTTATCATAGATCCAAATACATAAGTTACCATTTTGAAACAGACATGTACTAAAAAAGGAGTACTGCAATGAGTATAAATGAATAAAAGGAATATATGCTTGCCTACATAGGCTAGCTTCACTAATCACTTTAAATAAATATCAACAATTACAACCAAGACTAATCGAGAATCGAACCCAGATCATCGGGCACGCCAGTAAAAAAATTGAATTGTAATAATTAAGTTTCCATTTAAGCAATCGTCATCATATAATGTGGAAAACCATATTCTGAACAACTATTTTAAGTTTGTCAGGTCGCTTTGTTAACATGGCTTGAACAGAAGCTGAAATTAGCAATATTAAATCACACTTTTTTAGAAAGTAGGTTACTTAAATTTGAGTATGTCTTCGCTCATTTACGATGCAATTGTACTCGAAGAAAAACGAGTATGTTCAGGTACTCATTTTTAAGTTCCTTTAATTTACAGTGTATACTCTAGATAGAAGAACAAATAAGTAAAACTTTCTGCGCTTAGGAAAACTACAACTACAAATGCTTTAATTTTTTTTTAAAAAAAGCCCATATTAATGTTTGTTACTTGCTGAATTTTAAATTTTGTAAATAAAATTCCAAAATAATGAAACGGTAAGAAAAACCCATCAAATTTTTTTTCGCAGATGAAATATCGTCATTACTATGCCAGTCATTGTTATCAACCCTTGAACAGAATTTCAAATTTTCAAAAAATTGAGTGTATTTCCAAATAATATTCAGATTTAGTGAAAAAAAAAATCAGAAACCAGTAATCACCAATTTTGCTGTAAAAACTTAGATTTTTAAAGTTAATTTGGCAGTTGACAAAATTGGCATTAAAAATATGTGTTTTCCATATGATAATCTAATTCCTTAAAAAAAAAATCAGAAACCAGTCAACAACACGGAGTAAAGAAAAAGGCCCTTCTTTACTCCGTGGTCAACAACGATTCAATTTTGCATTCACGCTCAACATTTTATTTAATGCCATTTATAACTGTAAAAACTTACATTTTTAAATTTAATTTTCCAGTTGACGAAATTGTACATAAAAATATGTGTTTTCCATACGATATTTTGATTCAGTAAAATTTTTTTTTCGTTATTTCAGAAACCAGTCAACAAACGATTCAATTTTGCCTTCAGGCTCGACAGTATATCTAATGCCATTTGTCGGGTTTCTGCACTAAACGCACCGTAAACAATAATACATAAAACGGAATAGTAGTTGACAAGAGTGTGCACAAAGATTTGTGTTTACCAAAAGTGATTCTAATCTCTCTATTTTAAAAAAAAAGTAAGCCCTAGGGGGAAAAAGTAAGCTCTAGGAGGAATTTTCAGTTCTTTCAATGTTATTCAGATCGTATCTCAAAATGTAAAAGTCCTAAAATTACGAAATTAAGTGAATTTGTTAAGAAATGTTTGATAAATAAGAAGAATATATTTTTGTTTCAATACTGTTATTAGTTTATAAGTTATTTAATATTAAAGTCGTCGTTGATAAAATTTCGCTTACAAGTAATTTTGTCCGTCGAGTTTCTGAAACACTATTAAGAGGAGAGATCCAATTTTTTTAGGGAGTGTACAAATAGATTTGAACTGAAAATCCGAGTAAGCATTTTTTTAAATTCGAATTAGTTTTGGATTTAAAAAAATTTTAAACATTTAAACACGTTCCACTTTTTGAAGTTTTTTCACCCTCATTTTTGAAACGTGATTTCTAAATTGCTATAAGTCATTTAAAATTATATATTTTCTTATTCAAAAAAATATATTAATGTTCGTTAAAACTTCCTCTTTCCTGTGTTATAAAGATTATATTACTATCTGTACAATTAAATTAGATATGGTCACTTAAGATAGGTATAAAAAATAGCGAAGAAGGATAAAAAATGTCGGATATTCCGAATCCGGATAAACAATAATAATAATAATAATAATAACTGTTAATTGACGGATTTTTGAAATTAACGATTAAATTATATTAAACGAAAGTACTCTCATAATCTAAAATGCTCATATGTTTATATGCCGAAAAATATCCGACAATCATTAAAAAAAGTGCCAAAAATGTTTAACATAGTAAAAATAATGCTGTTAAATGTAGAAAAGTATCTTTAAATACAACCTCAAATTTCATCTTACAGTAATATAAAATGAAACGTTTCCTAAACCGCTCAAAGAGAACTTGAATCATAAGCGATGAGCTACTAGTTTCATGAATAGTAAGATACTTAATTACTTTCCCGGAATCTTTAAGAAAGTTCTTAAAGAACAAAAATTATATATCATTGTAACGTGAATAGTTTATGAAACTAGTTATATGACGTAATTTACAGGGTTCTTTATAAAGAAGTTTTCAAAGAAGTGTGCAAATTGCTTTAAAGAGAAGAAGTAAATGTATTTTTAATTATGCTAAGAACTTACTCTTAGTATCAAAGCTGTTATTTTTAAAAAGGAGTTGTGTGATATAGTTAAGCATTTCGCATAAAATATATAAACGTAATGGTCATAAAATTTTGACGCATTTTTCGTAAGACAAGAAAGTAAATAAAGAGGAGTAAAAGGAGAAAACAAGAGTAAAATATATAAATTGTTATTATTTACATAGAGCAAACTTCAACTATGGAATGGTCTTTACCTTAAAAATTCAAATAGAAGGTGTTATTATAATTTTTAAGATTTTAAAATGTCCATTTTCCACCAAATTATAGAAGTAGCTTTTATGATAGTGTTAAAAAATTATTTATCATTATAATCTTTAAACTATTCATTTTGTAAAGACTTTAATAGAAAGGTTCTATGAAATGTCTCTTATAAAAAAAGTTAGTTACAGAACTCTATAGTTTTACAACATTGTTTAACAATATGGAACTACAGAGTTCAACTGATTATATAAACTAAAGAATTAACTGACAACATTGTTTACTGTTGTTTGTATTTGTTCTTTAATTACACAAAGCATTCTATATACTATATAACTATTCTATATACTATATAACTATTCTATATACTATATAACTATTCTATATACTATATAACTATTCTATATACTATATAACTATTCTATATACTATATAACTATTCTATATACTATATAACTATTCTATATACTATATAACTATTCTATATACTATATAACTATTCTATATACTATATAACTATTCTATATACTATATAACTATTCTATATACTATATAACTATTCTATATACTATATAACTATTCTATATACTATATAACTATTCTATATACTATATAACTATTCTATATACTATATAACTATTCTATATACTATATAACTATTCTATATACTATATAACTATTCTATATACTATATAACTATTCTATATACTATATAACTATTCTATATACTATATAACTATTCTATATACTATATAACTATTCTATATACTATATAACTATTCTATATACTATATAACTATTCTATATACTATATAACTATTCTATATACTATATAACTATTCTATATACTATATAACTATTCTATATACTATATAACTATTCTATATACTATATAACTATTCTATATACTATATAACTATTCTATATACTATATAACTATTCTATATACTATATTCTATATACTATATTCTATATACTATATTCTATATACTATATTCTATATAATATATATACTGTGTGAATAGTACTTTATTAAGTTTTCTCATTCTCAGAAATAAAATTGCCATTTTTTAGAATTCTGCGGCCGTCAAGGCTACTTTCGACATACTTGACAATCGTTTCGTCATTGAATCACGTGACTGTTAACGAAACAAAAATCGTCATATTTGTAACAAAAGTAATTTCTTGTATCCCTTTTCGAGGGGAATCAGTTCATGTTTAGTTTTTATACTTATATTGTCAGAATTCAGGCAATCCTTCTTGGCCGAGTGGATAGAACGTTCGGCTCGGGACCGAGAGGTCCGCGGTTCGAATCGGGTTTTCAATATTTATTTGAAATCGTTCTCATTTTTGACGAACAAATTTCGTACTGATACTATTCTTAGCATTCATGCACTGTAAAAAATAGTTACTTAAAAAGTGAGTACCTGATGAACATACTCGTTTTTCTTTGTGTAAAATTGCATCGTAAATGAGCGATGACGTACTCAAATTTAAGTATCCGTACTTTCTCAAACATGTGCAGTGTGCTTTAATATTGCTATTCTCAGTTTCTGTTCCAGCCATCTGAACAAAGCGACCTGACAAACTTAAAATAGTTGTTCAGAAGATGCTTTTAAACATAATTTAATGTCGATTGCTTAAACGGAAACCGAGTTATTACAACTCAAATAGCTTACTTCCAATTCTTCAGGCACATATTTTTTTTAAAAATCTGTTTATAATTTCTTCACGTTTCACTCGTAGTACAAAGGATAAGGCACTGGACTGCGGTGCCTTATGATATGAGTTCGATTCCCGGTAAGGCTTGGTTGTAATTGTCGATATTTATTGAAGGTGATTTATGAAGGCAGAATACGTAGGCAAGCAAATGCTCTTTTTACTCATTGTACTCATTTTTAAGTATATCTTTTTCAAAAATGAAACTTGTGTATTCGGAGCTATGATAAGCACCGACTGTACTAAAAACTGAGTACATTTTACTTATTTTTAAGTACCTATTTCCAACAGTGTGCGTCAACCAAGCGAATACTTCCGCAAATACACAATTCCATTCAAGAATCAATATTTTCACAAGACAATTCAAAACAACAATAGGCAGTTGGTGGAAACTGCCACTCCACTGCCCTAAACAGCCCAGACCCCCAAATGGCCTCCGCTCTAGCCCGAATACCCCAGTAAATAGTTGATCCTGTGTCTCTGCAAATTGCGCCTAAATTAGTCTATTCAGGCGGCATGTCCAATGGAAGGGCGTTCGCCCCTGCTCGGATTGTTATACGCCACTTGGCAGGACGCTCAATCGGAAGCCAGTGGCGTAATGATATAACGAGGAGGCTCTCGGGAGGGGATGGAGAGCGAAGAGAGGAGGGGCGGGAGCCGGAGGGAAAGTGAGAGAATAATTGGACATCGGTCAGCTAGCAAGAACAGCGACAGAATACATAGAAGGGGCAATCATCATTTTTGTGTTCAAGTGTTGTGTTGTAGGATACATAAGATTTGTGTAATAAATATTCTTTATTGGGGAAAGTGGGGTGAGATCGGGTAGCTAACACTTGATAGTCTGTTGTAGCCAAACTATTCGACCTAGAATTTATCAGATTTAATTTAAATATTCATTGTTTAACCGAGTACTATGTACTATTTTTGAAATGTCGTAGTTTTACTTCTTCTTTTTATGAATGATTGTTTTCTGAAAAGAGTCAAATCATCCGGCTTTATCCTTGGCTAAGATTGGGTGCACATGTTAACGTAATGGGAAATTAGAAAAACTAGTTTTTCAGTGAAAAAGTAGCAGAATTTTTTATTTTACATGACAATTTATTATTATTCTCCATATTATTATTCACCGCAAAACTATTTGCTCTTCTTTGATAGCATTTTATCGTTATATAGCAAAAATAAAAATTCAGCTTTAATTCACCACACCAGGAGCTATCCGGTCTTGCCACGCTCGGTGTTCCCGGTCTTACTCTGAGTGCAGAGGTAATAAAAATACAACAAAACCTTGCTATTATTGAACTAAATATATATTGGTTGTTAGGGTATAAATCCTTAATATTCATACCTATAATAAGCTAAACTTGTTTTTATAACTGCAATGGAGTTAAAAAGGATAAAAAAAACATTAAAGAGTTGTCATCGAAAACCATACAAATCTACAGAGACGACGTAAATTCAACAACATGATCATTCGGCTGCTTCTTTTTGACTAGTGATATATATATATATATCCATATACATATATATATATATATATATATATATATATATATATATATATATATACAGAGAGTGTATATTATTTTACATGTTTGCACGAGTACTCTTCAGATGTAATTTAACCCTATGACCGGTTAGAAAAAAACGGCAAAATTGTAAACTTGTTTTCTTTGCAAAACAATTCACTTCATATTTCTGATGTATGCATATTTTATATGTAATTAATATTTATTCTTTTAATAGATATAGGCTTCCAGAAACACCCCCAACGCTTCAGATTTGAAAAATATTTGAACATCGAATCATTTTATGAATTTAAAGTGTATGTGTATTGCTAGAAGAACCATGGATGACTTTAGTCTTTCAGCTCCGTCAGAGAGTTAGAAGACATGGCATTTGCAAAAACAAATTTTAATTATTACTAAAACATATTATCGTGTGAATTTGAAAAAAAAATTGAAAATACCTTTTATATCAAACAAAAAATATTTTTTATTCATCCCCAAACTGGGATTTCAGTCACTAATGAATAAATATCCCAATCCAACAAGACTTAATAACGCATGCACGTCAAAACGCTCCATTTCCATACGAACTTCATTATGATGTATAAATTCATTACTCTGTGCACGGCTTTTGGAGTGCCACACAAAATCAATTAATCCAATCAACCCGCAAGGCACGCCATGTTAAATCCTATTAATTGGGAATAAATTTTATCAAATCGCATTAGGGAAGATATTCTACATGCCTCATTTCACTTCATCTCTCCCTCCATTCCAAACAAAATCGTCTGATGGATTTGGTGGTCTTCCACCCGCCTTTATGCGAGATCGATAATTTCGACAATGCAAGTTGGCAGAGAGCCTGGGTCCATAATCAATTCTAGTGACTACCTACTCTGGCCCGATATATATTAACTGCTCTTTCATTACAGCCGATATGCTGCGACGTTGGAATCGGCCAGGTTGGCAGCTTTTGACAGGCGTCCGAGGGTTTGGGCGGGCTTTTGTTGGTGGAAACTTGTTAGTCGATCGGGCATTATCAGCAGCGACAGAGAGTTTGGGGGGTATTGTTGTAGAGGGGGAGTTTGACAAGTTGGGTGGAAAGTTTCGAACGGGGTCTCGATAACGTCAGGGGCCTGGTGCTGGACCATGGACCGGAATTGACCTGCTCCATTAAATGTGGTGTTTCCGCTGAATCATTTCGTTTTGACCAAGTTGTCAAATAGTGTTCAGGCGTGTTCGCAATTATTTCAATTAAGGGAATGGAATTAATCATTGGATTTAGAAGGTTACGAAATTGGAGTTTCGCTTTAACAAATTAAATGTTAAATAGCAATACTTAGAGGGGGCTGTGGCGGCGATTGGGTTCCAAAAGTGCGGGGGCGAGATCAAGAGGACACAAGAAGTGTGTGTGAGGGGTGGGGGCGAGAAAAATGTCGACCATTGACTGTCTGTAGAAGTGGTGGAGTTGCGGTTACGTTTTATTTTTAAAAAGTGCTATATTAGAAAAGTGAGGGGGCAACATCTAAAAAAAGTGCGCCCCCCCCCCCTGAATCGCCGCCACTGAGAGGGGGGTCTAAGACTCCAGCGGCCGCTTGGAGCGTACGACTAAGGAAGTTTCTAAATGCACGCAAAAAAGGAATTTGTAAACATTTTAGCTGAATATGTTTTGTATACATTTAATCTCTATGTTTGGGCTGGGACAACATCTATCCCACAGATTAAATTGGTATAGCGATGAGCTTGGGATAATTTTGACCACTAGGGGGGGGAGAGAATTTCAAAAGCATGTGAGGTATGAAGTATGTTGTTTGCTGCAGAACAGGTAATTATATGGTTTACGAACGACATGTGACGCTTGACTTTTCAGTTTCTCAACCCATCAAGTGACCCTACCCCCATCTGCGAATATATCTGTTTTGAGGAAGAATTGTTAACGATCGGCCCGTCAGACAGTTACACGCCTCTTGTAGTAAGACAAGTCGTCTTTCCAGAATGATTTAAGAACTCTTAGTCCTACTAAAGCGAAGTATCCTACATATTATCTCCCCGTTTTGGAATTAGCCCACAGACAGGGCAACTTTTTTTTAAACTTAATACACGTAAAGAGGTTAAAAATTCTATACTAGGAGTTTGCTAAACTGTCCCCTATAATCATAAAAGTTATGTTTAGATGTAGTAAAGTGGATATGCAGTATTTGATGAGACTGATTACGGCACACCCTAGCGGTAAAATCAGAAGTTAGTGTACTTATCTCAAAAACTATACAAGATACATGTTGGCTTATGTCACAAAAATTTCCTTGAGCTGCCCTTGGCGTTATGAATTTAAAATATATGTGGCATTTCTGGAAAAAGTGTCAAATAGACGTCCAAAACCGCTAAGAGAGTTGTCCAAGAAAAACATCGGCTCTTCTAATATGGCTGTTCCTATTACAGTAATAATAGAAGACAATTGTAAAACAAGTGAATGTATAAATCAATTAAGCAATTACTAAACTTACACAACTAAAACTTAAAATAGAACTATAAAAGAAGACATCTCCTAACATTACACAAAAGTCGGTCTATAAAAATGTCCTAAATATTTAAGGAAGTTTTAAGAACCTTTACACATAAAATAAGAACGAAAATTTCCAAACAAATACTCTGTTTCCATACGATAAAAGGACACTCAATGTTTATTCTGAGAAAAATAAGAGAATATCAAACCAACAAACCGTATCAAATTCCCGTTCCAGCGAAATACTCCTAAAGAATAAGAGACCCAATGACATTAAGTTATACTACCAATTGCCAGAGCGAATAGCTTGATTTATTGCGGAGTAAACGTAGAGATGAAGGGCTTATTAGAAGTGTTTATAGACTATTAATGTGAGATATATCATACTAAAAAGTTGCAGTTGATAAATATATGTCTTTGGGAAAAGAAGTATAAAGTTATTGGTTGAATAGCCAACTCAATTTGAAATAGGGAAAAAATGGCGCCACCATTTCTTTAAGAATAAAACTGAAGTTTCATTTTGGTGAAATATTTTTAAAGGGCTATTGTTGACTTTAAACAGGTTTCCTAGGTATATTGAGCAAAGCTAAATGATATACCAACAAAGCAGGGCCTGATTACCGAATAGGCCCATGATGCTCAGGCATACACTTTGCATTTTTGAGAGGCCCTCAAATCCCACATTTTGTATAAATATTTAACACCCCTAACATAGTTTGCTACTAAATTTACCTTAAAATATTGCATTACAAACTTTAGTAAAAAAAATTGCTACTTATGTTAAATTTGTCCGAATATTGGAAGAAAAAAAACATACAGAATAATCATTACTTATTAATATATTTTGTTATATTCCAATGTTTCGATTTAATGTAATTCAGGGGCAAGAATTATAGTGCATATAACTGTTAAGTTTGACGTATAGAGTCTATTTGAGAGCAATGGGGCCCTCATTTAAAGGCGGGCTTCCCTTGCTTCAATGTTTTAATCGGGCCCTGCAACAAAGTATAAAATACTCCCGATAATGACGTTTCTAATGTCACGTGGCAAGAAAAGTAGCTTTCGACTCTCCAGATGAAGAATTTCACATTAGTATTTAAGATTTTGTTAAAAAAGTGACGATTACAATTAAGTGCAGTTAATAAAATTATTTACTTTCATGTTGCAAAAAGTAGGCTCGTATCTCTCGATTTCCTCAATAAGAAAGTCATATACTTTATTATTTTGTATTTATTTTATTTTCATATACGTCTTTATAAAAGCTTTTTCGTGACTTTTTGTTATCCCTCTGAGCGCCTACAAAAATATAGTAAAATTATAAAAGTGGTTTTCTCGGCATCATAGTTTATTTTATATTTCCAATTAACGAATAATATTTATTCAATTAGTGTTATTTTAATAGATATAGCATCCAAAAACACACGCTTAAGATTTGAAAAATATTTCAACATAGAATAATTATATGAATTTAAATTTATGTGCATTGTTAGAAAAACTGGAAATACATGGACGACTTAAGTTGCTAGGTTCCGTCAGAGGATTAATATTTTGCTAAAATATCTTTCGTAATTCTAAATAATGCCTAGGTATTACATACAATGATTAGTAAAAATATAAATAATATTAAAATTAGATATTTTACATTTAGCCCCAACACACAAGGTATTCCATAGAATACCTGTTTTTCATACAATGTCGCTAACGGATATATTAAACGAAAACATCATTTCAAACGATTTTAAAAGAAAACCGGACATAACAAATTCACATTCATTAAATTAAAACGGGCCGAAACCGACCTTTTACTCTGACCCTTTCTAAAACACAGAGACCGGAAATTCGATTTCTCGATTTCTTAAGTAATGGTTTCAGGTTGTGCGAACTTCCTGTAAAGAAATCCTTCCCTAGATTACAAGCAAAAAAAGAAACAGAAACAGCCTCCCACCCAAAAAAAGCAAACAAAATAAAAAGTGTAAAAATCAGCAGAAAGACATTGCTCAAAACTCGACAATAATTCGTTTCTGCTGCCGCGACACGAACAAGTCTAAAATTCGAACACCCAAAAAAAAAAAAAATGGCGCAATTTAAGCGGGGCTACAAAATAAGAGGTTGGGTTTCTCCCCCTTTAGGTGTAGGGTTTTACGAACTCTATTTTGATCGAGGCGATATATCGTGTGGTGTTGAAATCCTCAAGTTTTTTTTGGGGGGGCTTCATCTTACCTTTTGAGTGACGGCTTTTGATGGATTCTTTTCGGCAGCAGGTGGCTAAGCCTAAACGTAAATATTTGAGTCATATTTTGAAGCACGTATATTAATGGATAATAAACTTGTAGGGATGGTGGCCAGGATTTTTCAAAAACGGCTGATTTTTTTATGTGTGTTTGCGTTTCTTGAAAGGAGACATTATTCATAGAGATTGGGTCGCGTTTTAGAAAGATGTCTGAATTTGTCCCTATGTGCAGATTTAAGCTATAAAAAGCCTCAAAGAAGGTTTCTCAGATATATTGCTCCTTAGTTTATGCGTGTAGTACTAATATTTAAAAATATATGTTTTCTTTCACTTCTTCTATTTAGAAACATGGTTAACGCAAAAGCAATTGAAAAGCTGGCATTCAATTAATTACTCTAATTAAAATAAAGATCGTTATTTTATCAATCTCATTGTTAAGAGTGATATTCCAGATTGTAAGATAGTTTATAGTTTTAAGACTGGCGAACTATGTAAAAAAATGAGCACTGAGAAAAATAACAAATTATTCTAATTAATGAAAAATTTTTACTTATATTAGCCCCGAGTAAACATAAGGTTCAATTTGAATAAATACAAATAACCACATATATAAATTCTGATGAAAGATACCTTTTACGGCTCTTGTACTTAATGGATCTTAACACATGAGGTATCGAAATAAAGAGAAGTTTCAAGAGCAGTGACAACTCAGATGTTTATCTCTATATATCAAAGGTTTTTTTTTTAAATGCGTTTAAAATAATTAATTTAAACGTGTGTTTTTAAAACAAAACGTTGACAATGCTGCCATCTATGAATGAGCACAAGCGTTAAACTTTACTTATTTTTTGGATATAAGAAATACTCTAATATATTTCGTTTTCACAACGAATGGGGGGGGGGGGAGTATTCATGCGGTAATTATCGCATGGGTATGCTAATATTAATTATATTTGTGTACACTTCCTTGTTCCAACACGTACTCTTCTCCCTTTTGCGGGGTTAGTTGAAAAAAAAAAATTCTCGCGTAGGAAAATAATTTTTTCCTGAAAAGTCTACTTAAAAACATAAGTACATATAGCTCTTCAATCAACTGTACTTATGATGCTGCAGATAAATACATAAAAAAATTTACTTCTAGACCCGGTTACCCCTACTATTACTTAAAAGGACATATTCCAATGAAAAATATTTTAATGCAATTGAAAATCAAAAAATATATTTCACAAAAAGTATTTTTAAATTTACATTTTCCTTTTATCGCTGGTTGTATCCATTTTCACAGCATGCTTATCCCGAAAAGCAAAGATATTTTAGAAATGTATTTCAAATACTGGTAATAATATTTATTTATTGATTTCAGTGGCGTTACGAAAAATATCAACCACATTTCTTTAGCTTGTATTAAAAATATAATAACCTTTATAAATAGGCACTACGAAACTTTAAAAAAAAATATTAAAAAATACTTTTAAATTATACCTAAACCCTTTTATTTATCATATATATTTATACATTTCGCATACTTTGTACATTCTTTCACCCAACAAAAGGAGAACAAAACGAATAATATCTATAATATTTAAACTTAAAAATTTCCGTAAAGAGAACCATAATATTTTTCCATTTTTATCCACGAGGCATTTAACAAGAATGTATAGATAAAAAAAAATTCCAAAATGGCCTTTTTCTCATTTTCCAAAGCCTGAAATTCAGAATATTTTTGAAGGCCCCCGGAGAAATTCCGAGAATAATTTTTAAGCAAACATGGCGATGCGAGGAAGAAAACAAAGGGTACTTTCTCAAAGGCAGACAGAAGAACAAACACGTGGATCGGATTCTTTTACCTTCCGGCGAATCGCCTTTTGTGTTTGAACTTTTTTTTCTTCTTTTCTTCTTTTTTGAAAAGAAGAATAGCAGGATAAAAAGACCATTTCCAGTGTCTTCAGTTTTTGCACTCACCTGGAAGAGAAAGAAGAAAGGAGATAAGAATTGCGTTGATGTACACGGAAAGAAGTTAGTTTTTAAATAATTATATTCAAACATATTGTAGTGTTACAAAGATTTAAATATAGTAGTTAAAATAGGAACGAAAAATTCATTATCAAGTCGAACATACACATTTAAAACATGCATAAAACATTATATTTTTACTGCCTTAGTATATATAGAATATGAAAATATAGAATATGTCAATATAGAATATGACAATATAAAACTATAGAATATGAAACTATAGAAGATGAAAATACAAAATATGAAAATATAAAACTATAGAATATGAAACTATAGAAGATGAAAATACAAAATATGAAAATATAAAAACATAGAACACGAAAATAAAAAAGAAAATATAGAATATTAAAATTTAAATATATAGAATATTAAAATTTAAATATATAGAATATTAAAATTTAAATATATAGAATATTAAAATTTAAATATATAGAATATTAAAATTTAAATATATAGAATATTAAAATTTAAATATATAGAATATAAAAATATAGAATGCGAAATTATAGAACATGAAAATTATGGAATATGATAATATAAAATATGAAAATGCAGAATATAAAAATATAGAATATGAAAATATAAAAATATAGAATATGAAAATATAAAAATATAGAATATGAAAATATAAAAATATAGAATATGAAAATATAAAAATATAGAATATGAAAATATAAATATATAGAATATGAAAATATAGAACATGAATGTTATAGAAAATGTAAATATGAAAATATAGAATAGGAAAATATAGAATAGGAAAATATAGAATAGGAAAATATAGAATAGGAAAATATAGAATAGGAAAATATAGAATAGGAAAATATAGAATAGGAAAATATAGAATAGGAAAATATAGAATAGGAAAATATTGTTCAATGATTAAAAATTTATTATCGGTGTTTTGGTGTTTTTACGCTATTCACTTCATATTCAGGATTTAAAGAATCACAACTCATAATAAAATATCCATTTTGCATTCAAATGACACATTAATATTTGAATTATACCCCTTTTTATTTTATTTAATCACTTAATAAAATAGAATTTGACAATAATTTAAATACAGGTTTTTTAAAAATTTAAAAGCCCGCCTTGAGAAACGGTATACGGCTAGCAATTAGAGGATTGCGAATTCGATTCGACATGAGGACTTGACAAAAGTTCAAATGTAATTAAAAATAAATGCGTTGTTAAAAATAAAATCTCGTTTAATGAAACAATCATTTTATTTTACATTGCCACTTGATACCCTGTACACTTCAATTAATACTTTTACTTAACCATATGCTCCAATTATAGGCAAATTATTAACATTCACTTTCAATTTATGTTTTTCATCCCCATATAAAAAATAAAATTAAAAATAGTAGCAGTCCTCTCAAAACATCTAGTATTTCGTAAAAGTACTTCAAACATTTATCCACGAACGAATGTAACATAATCACAAGCAAGTAGGGGGAGCACCCCAAAACATTCAAAGCGCAAAGAATGACAGAAATCTTAATTATGAAAGAATCAACTTCCGAAAAGACTAGGAAACGATTCTGAAATCGTAAAAGCGAACGTCGCGCCAATTATGCCTCTTCCTTCCAAACATCTCAACTTAACTAAGAAGGAAGGCATGACAGGAAATCCATCCATTAAAAATGCAACATGCCTCAATTTAGTTACGAGGGAATGGCAACGACTGCATGAAAGATGAAAGGATTGGAACGGTTGGGTCCTGTGTATCGTATTACTTGACAAATTTGCATTCATTTGTTGACTGAAAAGGCAGAGAATATCGTTGAACCGCAAGAGAAGAATATGGGTTGTAACAATGGCGACTTTATCACTCATTTTTATCACGGTGTCTTTTGTTTGATGTTCAGAATGCTGCTAGCGATATCGGTAGGTATCAATGTCTTTGATTTTGCAAACAGATCATCAGAATCAACATTGGAGATTCAATTGTATTGCAATATGTATTGGTATCACAATTGTACCGTAGTCTATATAAATGTACAAGATGGAATAAAACATATTTTGTATTTGAATTATCTATACAGTATATACATTTCTCTTACGCGGTGATTGATAAAAAAAAACCGTTGTATTACTTTCCGTGGTTTGGCAACATAACGGTCGTCCGTTAGCTAGGTAGCGTTGAGTAGGTAAACAAGCTTTACCTTAGCACTTCAAAACCTCTTTGCTACATTAGCGAATACTACTTTTGATTATGTTAGCTTAAATAAGAAAGAATATAATAATTAAAAATAAAATTGTAGTTTACATAGAAATGAATGTTTCGATAACTTTTGCAAAAAATAAAGAAGTTTCTTTTATATTATGGAGAAAGTATCATTAATATATGAAACCCCAATAGGTTTTTTCTGATATTAATAACATTATTAATGTTCAGCAAACATCTACAAATTTGATTCTGCACATAAATTTAGGCTTAAATTTACGATTTGTATAGAGTTTAAAGATAGTTTCAAAAGAATTTAAACACCGTTTTAACAAATTGTTTAGGAATTATATCTCAATTCTAATTCCGCATTCTAAAATTATTTAGAAAGCCAATCACTGAAAAGACTGAAGGGGAAAAGTGAAAATCATGTCGGAAATACTGACTGGGACTTTAATTTTATGTTATAATATACAATGCAGGATTGATAATGCATTTTAACCAACGTCTTTGGAGCATGCCGAACAGTTTCTTATTTTTTCGTAGGACATTGCACGGGTATTTCAGAATAAAAGCGTGTACTCACTTATTCATTGATTTAAGGTATATCCGTTAATAACATAAGGTACCTAAAGTTTTAAGAAAATCCCTAAATTCGAAAAAATCCCCACCGAAAAGGAATGAGAGTCAAAGAAGTCGTTAATTTGATCTGTTAACTACTTCGAGCATGGATCCTTCATAGTAGAGAAAACATATATTTGTAATCTCGCTAACATCAAAGTGAGGCCAACATGTATGGCCTCAGGCACGTGGTTAATTACGTCTTTCCATTCATAAATGTTCACTGTTACACATTTCTCAATTCGAGCCAATCGCGAGTATTTTGTAATTCATAATTTTGAAAAGAAGTCACGTGTCTGAGGCCATTTGGTCTGAGATGTTGGTTTCACGATTATGACGTCATATTCGCTTGATATTTTTTTAAAAATAAGTTCGGATACTTTAGATTCGATATTATTAAAATATCCACACGTTTTATCGATATTTTCATCGATATTGCTGTTCCCAAGTTTCGAGTCACAATAATAAATATTTAATAACTTAATAATTATTAAAAATAAATATTAATACACGACCATTTTTTTTATTAAGATGAATTTTCAAAATGACTAATAAATTGTTTTATTAAACCGAGTCCAAAGGAGTTGATGTGAGTTGCTCGAAAAAGTTCAATTTAAAAATAATTTCTTTTTTAAAGCAGTTAGAATTTTGTTTATGTCGCTGACAGTTATGTAATGTGGTAATTCTTCGAGTTTTGGGGATTCATTATCTTCTTAAATGACATTTTTACGTCTCAAAATGCGGAAATTTGAAAGTAATGAAATTTATTCCTAAAATAGTTGTAATAGTAACTGACAGTAAATCCTAATATTAAAGTAGAATTCTTCAAGATTTTGATCTTTGTGAAGAAGACAATATGACAATCGACACTGAAACTATTCCTAAAGTAAAAAAATAATTTTCATTATTAAAATTGCATGAAAACTTCCATTTTCGATAAAAAAAGAAATACATATAATTCACGTAAGGTTATATTAACAAATATATATATATATATATATATATATATATATATATATATTTAAAGTCGATCTAAATGTATTTGTTTATTTGGTTCTTTCAGGTGTTATATACTGAGTGGTCAAAATATTATGTCCATACGAAGGGTGTACGATGAATAGTGTGTTCAGAGATACTTTCAGAGGATCTTTGATGAAAACTGCTGTAGTTTACTGCACTGTTGCCCCTCGCTTGTCCCTTTAGAAACCTGGACAATCTTTCTCCCACTCAAGCATTCAATATTCTCTAACGACCACAGGAGACACTAAATAGTAAACACTTTAGCTAAAAATAATTCGGTCTTTAAACTCATTCAGTACAACTGCTGTTGAAAACTTTACAAATGCAGCGGTTTTGCTGCTGCTAACCCAAAGACTCCGAGAAACCACAACTTTCAAACTTTGAAAGTCCATCCAATTGAGTTTTTTACCCATACCTGTTCGAACGAAACGTTTCTAACGTAGTAAGCAAGCATCTTGACGGAAATAGCGTGATGTCAAATCTAATTTCATTAAAAGCTTGGAGCCCAGGCGAAAAGGTTAAACGTGTGTAATAGTTATGTCATTAATTCTTTTTTTTCAATGGATTGCGAAAATCCCAATATTTTTTCTTATACTAATCGAAAACTCCATCAGAATGATAAAAATGAGTTTAAAAACATTTCAATTGATGAAAAACTTATAAACAAATAAAAAAAAACTCATTACGATTTAAAAAAAATATTTATATTAAATACTACAAAATATTAAGACAAAAACTCGTCCTGTAGAAACACTGCGTTAAGAATATTAAAATACAAATACAACGTTAAAATACGCAATAAATTTCCAAGAGATCTGGACATGTTTCGGGAGATCTCCCTTTATCAGCAGAAATGAAAAGTCTGTGTGTGAACACAGACAGATCTCTTGGATTTTTATTGCGTATTTTAACGTTGTATTTGTATTTTAGTACTACAAAATATTGTTATCTTTTAAAAGTTCTCGAGAAATATTCGAATTACGAAATAAATATTGTAATTTATATATATATATATATATATGTTACCCAGTGTTCACTCTAGAAATAAAAAGGGGCAGGGCGCAGTTGGCAGTAAAAGGGCACCCCGTTTTTGAAAAGGCACTTCTTGTTTTTAAAAGGGCACTTTAAAAAACATTTATGGGGTGGGCGTGGCCACACATCGGACCCGTGACCAAACAAAAAAAAAGTTCCGATTTTTTGATTTACGTTGCGCAGGAAAGACCCGAACAAAATTGATGATTCTTTATGAAGATATTACCTTAAAATCTAAAATTTGACATTTTAAACTGAATATTTTCCCTAAAAACCAAATCTGTAAGTAAACCTAATCAGACCCCTTACAAAATTGATAAAAATGCTACTTAAATTCAAAATTTGGTAATAAAATGTCTAGACTTGCAACTTCACCCCACACCATCTTCTCTTAAAAAAACACAGAAACAAAAATTAGCATTTCATATGCGGGCACAGGTAACCAATAGGATTCGTGCCCCATGCTCTAAATTACCGCGGAATCATCGTGATTTCATAACACGCGTAGTTATAAAAGAGTTTGTTCTTCTACTGTCACAATTAACTTAATTGCAATTTACACACAATTTTTTTTTAATTGGTGATTTTTTTAAAGACAGCTAGGGAAGCACTGACGCTTGTGCCGTGACTGAAAAGGGCAAGAAGGGCGGATTTTTTTCAAAAGAGGGCGGCATTTTTAAAAAAGGGGCATGAGGGCGCAATCGAGAGTAAAAAAAGGTGGGCAGGGCGGGCCGCCCTTCAAAAAACGCCTAGAGTGAACACTGTAGTTACCGTTAAAGTATATAATGCAGTTATTTCATAGAATACCTAGTTATTCCATGAAATAACTGATCGTGTCCGTTAAAGTGTGTAATATGTTATTAATTTGACACTTTAACTAGTTATTCTATGAAATAACTAGGTATTCTATAAATTAACTAATGAGAGACAGTTAAAGTGTAAAATAAACAATTTATCTAAAATGAAATTAAACTAATGATAGACAATTAAAATGAAAAAGAAGCAATTTATCTAATTTATGCAGCGTATAAATGATATTTATGGAAACGTACCATAAAATCATTTGTTACAACAAGGATTACTAAATTGACACTTGGAATTACAAAGAACATTATTTCTAAAACAAAAATATTTTTTGTTGACACACTGGGTTTTACACGAACATTTTTTAAATCCTTGACCAGTACCTAAACTTTGAGCTGTAGCAACCGACCGGAGCGATATTTCTACATCCGGTACTTCTTCGATTTTTATTAATTTTTGTTCGCAGACACTGAACTGGGATCGGGAATATAATTGTTTTATGCGACCGTTTCTTGTGCCCAATTGGAAAAATCCTTCTTCGGTTATTTTTATGATGATAGCTAAAATAGATTTGACATCACCTTTTCCTCTGTCACCTTCAGGCACTGGGATACGGACGGTAAACCCCACAGAGGCTTCAGAATGAGATTTATCCGACATTAATTTCATTTATTTTACACTTTAACGGGCTGCAGATCGTTATTCTATGAAATAACTAGTTAAACCATGAAATACAAGAGAGTTTTACACTTTAACGGACACGATCAGTTATTTCATATAATAACTAGGTATTCTATGAAATAACGGATTTCATACTTTAACGGTAACACACACACACACACATATATATATATATATATATATATATATATATATATATATATATATATATATATATATATATATATATATATATATATATATATATATATATATATATATATATATATATATATATATATATATATATATATATATATATATATATATATATATATATATATATATATATATATATATATATATATATATATATATATATATATATATATATATATATATATATATATATATATATATATATATATATATATATATATATATATATATATACTAGTACATGTACTTATATCGTTTAAAATGCTGCAATAAGAGTCAGGTTGTGATAGTAAGCCAATTGCTTTGAAATTCAGCAAGTGTGACATAAAATATACATAGCTCAAACTACAAGATAAGTTACCAAGTTTTTAATTATACTTAGGAAAGATATATTACCGCTCATATTACCAGAAACCATGAATACTAAATGCGCGAAAACAACGTTGAATTTAATTTAACTGAAACAAAAACCCAAAGAACAATTCCCTCCTGGGATACAATTAGACATGTTCTTTTCCGACCCATTCAAATGAGACGTCCAAATAATAGGCGAGAGACCCGGGTTATTTATACAGATAGACTCGAGAAAAAAAAACCGCTCCACATTAGAATTCTACGGAGTTTAAAGCAAGAGCACGCGATTCCTTAAAGTCCTGTACTAGAAAAGAGAAAAAGACACTTAAAAAAAGATAAGTATATCTCCTTTATGCTGTTTTTTCTTAACCGCGGTAATAAAAAGTACCCTGGTCACGCGAGCAGCTCCGCCCACGACACCAACGCTCCACCACCCTGCTTCACTTAGACTTCGAGTTTCTATCTTCCGCATTGAAGTTGACGTTAACAAAAGACCGACCACTTAATTCCTAGGCCCAGGGGAAGCGAGAAGAACTCGGAAAAGGGGATTCGAGCTCGATGTCCAGGAGGAATGGGGCTTTAGGAGAGGGGGTGGAAGGATTGTGGGCGGCACGTCCTGCTATTGTTCTTGTTTTTAGTGTTGTTTAAGTGATTTTTGGATTCTCTGGGGCCGAGTGGGAATGGCTGTGAATGGTAATGATTTGTTTGGTGGTTTGGTTCCGAATGGAATGTGAAATTTTAATGAGTTTTGCTTTTTAAATTGGAGATCCTTATATATACACATATAAAACATATATGAGCTCTCTAGTTTCAAAATCAGATAGATCCATTTTCATAAATTTTACAGAAGACGCTAAAAACGATTGACAGTCACGTACTTTTGGATCTAAACGCATGACTTTAAATGCATTTTTAGACTGGATTCAGGCAGGTTTGGTCAATACCTCTTTGTAAGATGATGCGCATTGTTTTTGATTAAAGAGTTTTTGCTTTTGAAATGGGAGATCCGTTATATATACACATATATGAGACCGCTAGTTAAAAAAAAAATGATTGACAGCCACGTCCTTTTGGATCTAAACGCATGACTTTGAAGGCATTTTTAGACTGGATTCAGACAGTTTTGATCAATACCTCTTTGTAAGATGATGCATTGATTTTGATTAATGAGTATAGATTTTGAAAATGGAGATCCGTTATATATACACTATATGAGATCTCTAGTTTCAAAACCAGATAGATCCATTTTCATAAATTTTACAGAAGACGCTAAAAATGATTGACAGCCACGTACTTTTGGATCTAAACGCATGATTTTGAATGCATTTTTAGACTGGATTCAGACAGTTTTGGTCAATACCTCTTTGCAAGATGATGCATTGTTTTTGATTAATGACTTTTTGCTTTTGAAATCGGAAATCCGTTACATATACACATATATATGAGCCCTGTAGTTTCAAAACCAAATAGATCCATTTTCATAAATTTTACAGAAGACGCTAAAAACGATTGATAGCCACGTACTTTTGGATTAAACGCATGACTTTGAATGCATTTTTAGACTGGATTCAGGCAGTTTTGGTGAATACCTATTTGTAATATGATGCGTTGATTTTTGATTAATGAGTTTTGCTTTTGAAGTTGGATATCCGTTACATATACACATATAAAACATATATGAGCTCTCTAGTTAAAAAACCCAGATAGCTCCATTTTCATAAATTTTACAGAAGACGCTAAAATTGATTGGCAACCACGTATTTTTTTTATCGAAACGCATGACTTTGCACGCATTTTTAGACTGGATTCAGGCAGTTTGAGTCAATACCTCTTTGCAAGATGATGCATTGATTTTTGATGATGATTTTGATGTAGTGTATCGATAACTTGTAAGAAATATTTAAAAAAAAACGATTTTGCTTTGAAATTGGAGATATCTTACATATATACATATAAAGCATATATGATCCATCTAGTTTCAAAACTATATAGATCCATTTTCAAAAATGTTACAGAAGACGATTGGCATCCACGTACTTTTGAATCTAAACGCATCACTTTGAATGCATTTTTAGACTGGATTCAAACAGTTTGAATTGCGTAATATATTTTACGAGCATGTGGAAATTCGAATCGAAATCAGTAATTTGTTAGCGTCTTCCAATCGCCATTTTGTGATTAGTTATTGCGCTAATTTTACCATCCTCTATTTCGTAATTACTTTCTACTTCATAGTAATATTTTCCGTATAAGTTATAAACCATTGCCAAAATGACGTCAGGTAAGATTTTCATTCAGTGTCTCTCATTGGTTTAATCTACAGCAAGTAACTCCACCCATTTGATTACGTGATATCAACATCGGTGTTTGGCGTGGAAACAACAGGCCTTCCACGCCAAAGTTGTCAATGAAAATTTATTTGGCGAAGTGCCCCCTTTTTTCTTTATTTTTACTCACTAACTTTATTCAGAATCTGTTCGAAAAATCTCTAAACCAAATCCTCGTGGTTGCTCCATCCACTCAGTTGGAAGAAATCCTCCACCATTTTGGAATATCCCCCTTATCCAATTAAGTCTTCCGCCCGAATAATCTCGATGTCTGCGGCGGACGGGTCTCATGCTGAGGTTAGCACCACATGCAAGGGTAAGAACTAGCGAGCGTAAAAATCCAGATCTTCAATCCCGATTGGTTGGAAGGTGATAAAAATCGATGGGGGTTGCTAAACTGCAGCATTTGTAACTAGTCTTAATGGAGTTCCTGAGATTATGAAGGAGGTGAATTAAGTCTAATATCTTTTGTAGCGCAAGGTTATGAGATGGTGTAATAAATCGTTTTTAATGAGTTTTAAGTCAGTGGGACACTCTAGTGTTTTGTTATATTTTATAATAATCTTTTGATAAATTTCGTTTAGGAATGTTTCTGTTGTTACATTTAATTACCATCTATATATAAAGAAGAGGGTCTGTGGGTTCGTTTGTTTTTGATACAAATCTACAGCTTTATTCAGAGCTTCATGAAATTTTGCACCCTTGACATTGAAAACTAGAGAATGTCTGCATGACATTTCGTAAAACCTTCTCACTCTTTTTCCCATCCTTTAAAGCAGAAATGACTTATTAATAAAGCCGATAGATGACGCCACAGTAAAAAAAAATCGGCCAGCACTCAGCGGCGTAAAGACCGGACAATGCCAAGCCATATAACTAGCCTTTAATAAAAAGTACTTTCATAGATGAAGGAGACTTGATATTCTGTTGAAACCATTCTTCGAAAGATAATTAACATTTGTATTATTACGTGCGTTTATTTCTATCTTGAGTGTTTATATTGATTGTCACTTTAATTTTTCTACTATCTTTAGAGTTATTTGGAAGTTTACTCGATGAGCAACTGATTTTCATGTACTACAATTCCACAGAATCGACGATATTTCAAAACCTAAATTAAACATAGTGATCACAAATTGTCGGGCGATCATTGCTAAACTGTCATTTCTTGGCTGTTTAACTATACATAATAAACCATTCTCTTCGCTATAACTTAACTACTTTGTTGCTACTAAAGCTAATCGACTTGTTATTCGAAGTAGTTGGGTAAAATAATGTTCTATTATGCCAACAGCTAAGGAAAGACCATCAGCCATCACCCGACAATTTGTGACTACCCTGTATTTTTACACCCGTACCATTTCATACATCCCGCCAAAAGCTCGCCAAACCATAACTTTCAGCAACCCTAAAGATAACGCTTCTTCTCGAAAAGGGGGGAGGGGATACGGAAAACTGTCATTCAGACCCCCTTCCCATCTTCGGAAATCTCTCTGGAGAGTCGGAAAAGCAAAAAACGAAGAAAGAAAAAAAACAAATAAATAATGATCGAAAAATAAATAAATAAAAAATAAGGAAGAGGGAGGAAGGAAAGAATAAATAAAAAAAAAAAAAAGGAACACCCCTCCTTTTGAGACGAATTCCAGACGGTAGCCAAAAGCGCCAGGGAGCTCCTTTAACCCCTGACCGCCCCCATAGGAATGTCTTCCGTAGGCGCAACAGTTTCGGATTAGTGGAGCAAATATTGCCAAGGGTGGAAGCGATGGCGAAGAATAACCGATTTAATGGCGGCAGAATGGATAGTTCTCGCCTGTGTTATTCAATTAAACGGCCGGAGATAAAGTTTGAGGTGGGATGTTTCGTAATTTGTTGGAGCGCTGGGAAATTAAAGGTTATTGCGTTGGAAAGTCTTGGAGGAAACGATGAATTGTAGAAGCAAGGATTGGATTTAATTTTTCTTATCTGTATCTCCAATTGAGTTAAACGTGAAAGTTGCTTATTTGTTCTACGCAAAAAGCGATAAATTTTTTGGTTGGTAGAAATTAAGGCCCATTCTACAGGAACGAGTAAAACGCTCATTTGATAATAATCGCACGGGCATGCTAGTTAATGTTTATTCGCCCTAAAACCAAAAAAAGTGGGGTGACATTTGCTATATCCCACCCCCAATAGCATACTGAACGCATGGGATTAATCTCAAACCTTGCAATTACAAATCCGACTGTCACGGCACCAAAGGTTATTAAGAGAGATGAAAATACAATCTGTCAACAACTTTCATGTGAAGTATAAAGATAATAACACTTTTTCTTTAAAATGTACAGATAAAAATAATTAAAACAAATGTTTGGGGCAAATAACGCTGAGTGAAAAATACGCACACTTTTGTAGACGCCTGAGTTTAGGTTTACTTATTTAGAAAAAAAATATCAAACTCAACGCTTATTCATTCTAAAACCTTTATACAAACTGTTACGGAATTATCACATTAATAACTTTATCAACTACTGATGATTATAATTTTAGGAAAGAAGCAAATAATTTATTATTCATATATATAATTTCAGTTGTAAACATCCTGTTTGTAGGTTTCACACACAACGGATATCAACATGTGAGATAAAAAAAAATGGAACTTCCAGGAGCAATGGCGAATCGTACTTTTGTATCATGAATATTCACGTTTTTTTTTAAATGCGTTTAAAAATAATTAGTTTCCAAGCAGTATTTAAACGAGACGTTGGTAGTGCTGCCATCTATTGTTAGAATTTTTTTAAACCGAGTGCCATCTATGAGTATTTACAACGAATGTGTGCGAGTCGGAATTCATGCGATAGTTAACACACGGACATGCTAGTTAATGTTTATTCTCCTTAAATCAGATATACAACTTAAAAGGGAAATAAATACAGAGCAAAATGTATTAGAAAGCTATCTATGTTGTTGAGTCTATGTTATTGATATTCTGACATTTCACATTATAACGAGAATCCCTGGTGAACGAAACATCAACGGCATTTGGCACTGATATTTCCCAAATAACAGTTAATTCCTGTTCTTCATCTCTTCCACTAAACATTCCTAAATATCCATGCCATGAGTTTTCAACTTTTACAGAATTTGTCAAGAAAATATGAATAAACCTAACGCTTTCGCAAACGATTTTTGCACAGCGTAGTCTAACAAAAACCACCCCACCACCAAACGTCTCAAGAAATCTCAAGATAAAAACCATCTCCTCCACCACACACACATCCCCCCAAAAAATCACTCGCCGAAACTCCAAAATCCCCATACAAAACCGACACCGAAACTGCAATCTCGCCAAAGAAACCACCACTCAGAAGGGGACATATCTCGGTCTACAAACCCGACACATCTCATATCACAGGTCCCAATCTCAGAAACGAAACGGGAAAAAAAAATCATTGGATTATCTGTCAGGACCCTGACAGATGCCGCGGTCAAAAAGCATCGCCAATTCCAGTGATTGGCGCATCTCCAGGGGCTGTTATCCGTTGGAAAAAGGGGATATGCACTGTATCCTTGGGTTGGTATGGCGGTTGGTTTCATAGATAGGGTCTGTCGTAGTTTCTGGTATTGAAAAACGTTTTTGTGGTGTTGTTGTTGAACAGCCGCCCACACCCGTCCTATCCAGGTGGTACTTTTCCATTGATAATAAACGCATCTGGAAGGGGATGGAGAAGAATGGATGTGGGTGAATGGAAGAGGGGGTGACATTACAGAAGTAAAAGGAGGTCCTGTTTTGAAGTGACGCATTTTAGGGCAAGGTGAGAGAGATATAGAAAGAAAACCTTCTTTAGAGAATAATCCCGAGTTCAATGGAGTTGATAGGAAATATTAGCATTTGTTGTTGTTAAGGGTTCGTATACATGATGAGTTTTCTATTCTTTGACAACGGTTGTGTATCCTTCTTATGGTGAAAACAACTAACAGATTGTTTAGACTTTGGGAAAACGAAAGGCATACAATGGTTTTAATAACAAACGCATAAACGTTCAACAAATGTTTTGAAACCTTCAAATTAAAATAAACGCAAGGCGAATATTAGACAATTTTTAAAAAGTCGCTAAGTGGTATTATAATGTAGCGGTTCCCCTTTAGTATTAAGTCACGGACCCCTAGCTAACACTAAAATAGAACCAGAATCCTTTCCCCTTTTTCATACATGCTCATTGAAGCCCCTCCCCTCCGTTTTCTGGGCATGTTTACGTTTCAATTTTGTTTGAACATAAAAATGAATGGAAAGAAACATTCTCAAATAAATTTTATAATTTTACGCAGCCTTTACTAAGAATATGGACAATGGACACAAATTTACCCAAGAAATACATAGAAAAAGATAGCATCACAATCAGATGTTTAATTACTTTTTAGTCTCTAACTTTAGTATCTATACTTTTGGTGTAACACTTAGCACTCATGAAAACATTGTAATTGTCACTTAAGCTAGTTACTGCACTGATTTTCGAACTGTACGGGATGATTGGAATCTTTCTTTTTGGGTCATAATCCTTTCCAGGTTTGGCTGCAAGCCAGATCAGCTTAAATCAGCATGAATATTTAGTCTGTTACGATATTTGTTTTTTATGTAACAGCAGGTGGAAAATTCTTGTTCACATCCATAAGTTCTAGCGTTGCGAAAACCGCTATTTCAAAATAGTCCACAAGGGTGGACGTTCAATGCATTTTAAACATTTTTTCTTTGTGACCCCCGAAGGTCCCCTAACATCGACCCACTGGACCCCGGGGTCCACGGACCACAGTTTGGGAATTACTGTTATAATGACATCGCTGTCCTGAAAACCCCAGCACCTTTAAACAATCAATGAATAAAATTATACTAGCGGAATCTTATTTTACTTATGAATAGTTAGAACAAATTAAAATTTATGATAATTATAACCGAGAAGCAAAAATTGTTTGTTCAAAATTTCTAAAAAGTTAGATTATTACATTACTGAATTTGCCTTCGAATATCCTATAAAAATAACCTATTTCATTCGTCCAAAACACGTTTTATTCCATTAAAACAAACTTGCAAAGATTTTAATCTGTTCATAAGTCAATGCATCTAAGAAAAGTTATTTATGTTTCCCTACGAATCACCTGAATATGAAAAAACACGTTTTGAATGTTTGATCTTTGAATATTAGCATACTAAAAGTCTTTGTTCTAAATATAAACGTCATGCCTTTTGCAAAATATTAAAATGATTAAATGACGTTACAGTTAAAATACTTAAACAGTAAATGTTAATATATTTTAACATTTCTCTTATAAGAATACTAAACTTTAATGATGTATCACACTAGCCTATAAAAAAAACTCTCTATCCAAATGCAATTTCAAGTCTTCTGCTTGAACAGTACATCGAAGAAATACAGAAAGTTATTACAAATGCGGAATACTCTATATATAATAAGAAAGTATATTTCAGGAAACGAAATGACATTTAATTTAGAGCGACAGGACATCAGACAATCCGTCATGGTTCTCTTCGGAATCAAACTATCAAATATTCAACCGATGGAAACGACTAAATCACGAATGGCTGTCCGAACATTTTGATTTGTGAAACCCAGTGGAACCATTACCGATCACTGATCGGAATATTTGAATACAGGGCGGGGTTGCCACTGTCAAAAAGACTTATATCTACACTTGATGAAGAATTATTCTCCCCGATCGGTTGGACGACCAAATTGGACCAAATGTCCTCCATTACTAAACTACGACAATTGAGGGTATTTCTCAACTGAAAGAATCTATCGAATTTTTTTGACAGACGATAAATAAAATAGAAATAGTTCTATGCATTCTTAACTAGTTCGATTCTTTTTTTATATATATATTCTTTATTTGGCCCAACAAATTCCAATATTTCTTTTTCTATTCGAAAAGTATTTTCATTTGAATTATAATTCCAACCAGTAAATGAACTCAATGCACTCGACGTCATTCTAGAAATAATCAAATGAACATGTTCGCAACATTTAGAATATAAATATATCGTCTGCAGTATGTGGTTTTTTATACATTAAATATTAACAAGCAGAATGTTTCTGATATTTTTACACAAATTACATAAACATATTTTACATTACAGTGATACAGAATACATAGTTAAAATTTATCTTTAAATGTGTAATATAATTGAGAAAGAAATCATATTTAGCTCATTGTTCTTAAACTATGTTTCAAGTAAGCAACTAAGAAAAATAGCAAATATATACCTTGCTAAAATATTGAGCATAACTCCAAATTAAACGTGTTCTGTTTTTCAGTAAAACACGTTCTGAGAATCCGAGCTAAATTGTACATAATTATATTCGAAAAATTATTCATTTTAACAGATAAGTTTCCATTGTTATTTTTCAACTAGTTTATTCCTAAGTTTCTATGAGATTTCTCCGCGAGCTTGAAAGCTTCCCATACCGCTTTAATAGTGTTAATTTAACGAACGGCATCACATAAATACGGTAATAAAGCACTCAACTTCATTTGAAATCTTTTAGAATAGTATTTGGAAAATTTAAAAAAAAGTTAGTGTGCTATTGTAATTGATTATTGTACACAAAAATATAAATACTACTGCAATTGAAACAAAAAGTTTTCAAATAAAAAATATTATTATAAAAAATATTATTAATAAAAATTTATTATATATCACTATGGATAATTGTGTTCGTTAGTTTAAATTTTACGAAAATGTTAAAATTAAAATACGAAATGTGTATTTTATTGAAATAAGTAATTTATATTTTTGGAAAAATTATCTATTTTCATCTTGAATTTTTTATTTGTATTTTCTAACAATAAAAAGCATGAGAATATTTTTGGATTTTTTTAAAGTAATTTAGGTATAAAGGTTTAAATCTCAATTAAATCGAAGGAAATTTATTGTGTTTTAAAGCAATGAATAAAGTTTGCGATTGGTATTTTACTTTTTAATATTACATTTTATTACAAATCGTAGAAAATTACGATTAATGTGCGTCGTAGCTAAAAATTCTACATTGCGTCTAATTAACTCCAAAGCCAGGATCTTTAACATACTTTTGAGAAATTTAGGTGTATTGTCTTAAAAAATTATAACTTTAAACATACGCCAGCTTTAGGAAAATTGTTCTGTCAATAACAAAATATTTTGGATGAAGTATTACATTAAAAAACATCAAAGATTCAAGAAATTAAAAACTCTAAGGTAATGCTCTCGTTCGGTGAAAACAATTAGGTGCATATGAGTGTAAAATCTTAAAATAAATCAAAGTAATAAAGTAAAGCCGGTATGGAGCGTAAATGGTGGGGAGGGCAGTGTCAGGCGTAACAGATTGTGTATCTTCCTTCCGTTAGCGAAATTTGTGTTGATAACTAATTCCAATTTCTGACATATACTGAAATGATATTTCATGCAAAACCTTTTTGGCCATGCTCCGACACAGCCGAACTATATTTTTGACATACAAAAATATTTTATTTACAAAAATTACAAAGATACTTCCAATTCTCGAAATACAACTCAGCTAAACATATTATTTTAAAAACATGGTTTCTGGGCCTTAGGTTATCTTTAACTTTAACGCTCCCTTTTATCAAAACCAGTTTCGCTGAAGTCCAAAAATTATTTTTCCTGTAAAATGAATCCCCCAATCCAATTATGGAAGTTAGCAGACGGCCCGGCCCGTTAACCAAATCCAACTCCCTGCAGCTATTCGTGGCAGCACTTAAAACCCATCCATACAAGGGGGGGTTCCTCAGCGAATAAGCGCGGCTCTCATTAAAGCAGATTTATAGCGAGTTCCATTTGGTGTAATGGGACGACAGCATCCACGCAACTTCGTTTTCGCCCAGCAGTAGTCGAGCAACTCAACTTAACTCTGCGATGTTTTAGATATTATACATAATTGCTCACTTGTGTTGCATTTAGTCTTGCACGATGTGGAGCTGCGGGTTAATTGCTTTGATGGAATGGTCTGGGTTGTTAGGAAATTAATCGGGCTCCAGTAATAAGTTTTGATTCAAGGCAATCCGGACTTTAAAAAAATCGAGTCAGTTACCATTGTACCTTAAAGTTTGTTTCGGGAATATTTTGTAGGGGCGGCTGATCCTTTTTGCGTCTCTCTTCCTAAAGTTCTAAATCTCTTTCACGCTTCTTATAAGTTTATTCTAGGTATTATTTTGTTTGTCTGGCATCGTTCATTCAACCTGTTTAAGTTTTCTATTCCGCAATTGGACCACTGAACTCTAACTGCAACTGCTGGAAGGCTCAAACCTTATTTCCTCTATGGGCGCGTTGAAGCCAATTGAAAGCAGCCATGCTGTGCCCCAATATTTTTATTAAGTGATTTAGTGGTGTTTTTTATTACCATAGCATTGTAGAAATATTAAATGTAGATAAATATTATATTTTCTTCTTATAGAATTCATTTTTATATTGCCAAACAAATAGTGTTTGCTCTTGCTTTTTATCTAATTCGACTTTGACTTGCAAATTACTTTCTATTTTAATGCTGTTTGCATTTAAAATGGGTTTAAAAAGAAAATAGAAAATACCTCAGCCAAAAGCAATAAACGTCGGCTTATTTTAACATGAAAAATATATAAAATATTGCGATAGCAAAGAAAGTGGGGCACGTCTTGGCTGCCTCTACATCGGCTTCAAGTCAACAAAATGTCTTCCCTATTACAGTTAGAGATCAGTGAATTGGACTTTAGTGAGATATTTTAGTTTCATAGTGAAACCTTCGGGAATTCGTCACTTTCCAAGGATAGTGAAGACCATATATATATATATAAGGTGTGCTCGTGTTTCTGTTTTTGAAAGGGGCAAGGAAAGAATTCTTTTGACGTCATTTTAGCTCCGCCTTACTATGAGTTTTTGATAATTCTCATTGGCTGTATGTTTCAAGCATTGTTACTTAGGTTCGATCCCCGTGGGTAACGACTGGTGATTTAATTTTTAATTAGCAAAATAATGTAAATATCTGTAAATAATTGTGTTCAGGTAGCTTCACTACTAATCCGTCCTTGTTTAGTTATGTCCCTTTATTTTACTTGATTGAAATTGTAACTCATTTAATATGTCCAATACAAATGCATTGGCATGATGGTTCTGACCCCATTTTACTCTTTCAAAATTCATGGACATGCTCTCGTCGCAGCTAATATTATTTTAATACGCTTAATTTATTAAACAACTTTTTTGCACTTTTTACATACTAAATACAATCCTTAAAATATAATTTAAACTCTTAAAATTTAGCGAATTCTAAATAAAATTAACGATTATCACTTTTAAATAGTTCACAAAAAAACAAATAGATGGCAGCACGTCAAGAACCATTGGTTCAAATGGTTTCTGAATATTTTAATAATGAAACGACTTTGGAAATCGATTCAAATTGTTTTTTGAAGCAAATTTTAACTGTTTTCTTTTAAATAAATTCATGATTAGTTAAAAACAAGAATTTTTGTTAAATTAAGTACTCCTTGACAATAGCGACAATTACTCTTAAAACGACTGTCGAGAGCATTAGACACGCCCACAGACAGTTGAAGGCGGAGGAAAACGTCACTATGACGTCAAAAGAATCCTTTTCCCCGCCCTCCATCAGCAAGAGCGAGTACCAGCACACCTTTTATATATAGTCTCCACTATCCTTGGTCACTTTCCAATCCACACAAATCACTTAAACTGCCAACTACACAAATATAATTGCAGAAACCGTCGTTTTATTCCATTCAAGAACACGTGCGCTTCGAGCCGTATATTAGAACTCAAGCTACAGCGGTTAAAGAAATCAGTTTATGTGAAAAACTTGACACTTTTCCATACGATATTTTAGGTCATTTATTCCCATAAGCTGATTCCTTCTGGAGGTATAGGGCTTTGTATGCGAGCCTGGTTTGAAACTTAGTAAGAAGTCATCTCTGCTTTAAGAGGTGGGAAGGAGGATATAATCGGTTTTTCGGAATCTCATGTAAACACAGACCTTCCTCTGAATTTCAAGGACAAGTGGGCAAAATTTCGTCAAAATATCTGTACTTTCGAATAAAAAGCAAACTCACGTACACTAATTTTCGTTAGGTTAGTTTCAAGTTAAAATAAAGCATAGTTAACGATAAGAGGAAAAAATATAATTTTATTTCCACAAATGTCTTTCAATTATAAACATGTCTAATAAAACTCGCTATCGAAACTTGGAATCACGGAGAAATGAAACTTTCATTTTGAGAAATCAATATCAAGAGTTAATTCCAAAAGATGCCGGATCAGTATTCGGATCCAAAATGTCAATTCAATTACACAGGATGATTCATTACAGTTGTACGAAATCAGAATACTAAGAACACCACAACAACTTAAAATAAAGCATAGTTAACGACAAGAGGAGAGAAGATCATTTTATTTCCACAAATGTCTTTCAATTCTAAACATGTCTGATAAAACCCGCTATCAAAATTTGGAATCACGGAGAAATTAAACTTTCATTTTGAGAAATCAATATCAAGAGTTAACTCCAAAAGATGCCGGATCAGTACTCGGATCCAAAATGTCAATCCAATTACACGGGATAATTCATTACAGTTGTACGAAATCAGAATACTAAGAACACCACAACAACTTAAAATAAAGCATAGTTAACGACAAGAGGAGAGAAGATCATTTTATTTCCACAAATGTCTTTCAATTCTAAACATGTCTGATAAAACCCGCTATCAAAATTTGGAATCACGGAGAAATGAAACTTTCATTTTGAGAAATCAATATCAAGAGTTAACTCCAAAAGATGCCGGATCAGTATTCGGATCCAAAATGTCAATCCAATTACACGGGATGATTCATTACAGTTGTACGAAATCAGAATACCACGAAAGATCTCCTAAGAAGATGGAAAAAACTCTTTCCAGAGGAAGACTTAACCGGTAATCCCCCGTATTTACGTGGGGTTTTCTAAATTTAATTAATCGCACAGTTAAGCAAAACTCTCCCGGCACCAAATTAAAAGTACAATCATGGGATTCTGAGACCCAATTAGGGAGGAGTAATTGTTCCCGATCCCTAAGAACAAAAGGGGCAAGATCCTTTTGTTCTTTTATCCCTTCTTTCTTTCGGTTCTCATTCCCTCCTTTAGGATCGAAAAGGAAAAAGAGACAGAAAATTGCAACAACTTTTCTTTTTTAGCGTTCGTTGGTGGGAGGGACGCTGGAAGACCTAATCCTTTGGTCTTGTTTCGGAGGAAACTATATCTAAAAAGTCGTTAGCGGACGCGTTTCTCTTTTCTGGGGATGATCTGGAGTCGCTGATTAAAACGGTGATTAACAAATAAAGCTTCTGTTAAGTTTTAATCGGATACGGATGTATTTTGGATCACACCTGGCTAATGCGATTTAATTAGTTGAGATGGTATAACAATTGATTGCTAAGTGAACATTATCGAATTGCTGAGCTTTGAAAAGATCATTTAGGCTCAATTGAAAAATTTTTAGCATGAGGAAAATGTCTTAAATTTGGTATAATTATCAAGCGGAGAGTAGCCTATGTAAAAAGCCACTGTTAAAAATAGGTACTCAAAAATAAGCAAAATATACTCAGTTTTGAATACATTCGATGCTTATCATGGCACCGAATACATACGTTTCAATTTTGAAAAGGACATGCACTCAAAAATTAATAAAACGTGCAAATGTTAGCCTACATAGGCTGCCTTCACAAATGACATTCAATAAATATCGACAACTACAACCAAGACTTACCGGGAATAGAACCCAGATCCTCAACTACTAGAGCGACTTGAAGAAGTTATAAACAAAAGATTTGTTTGCTCTGTTGGTTATAAACAAAAGATATGTTGAGCTCTTGCAGCCTTCATACACACCTTTTGAAACTGTGGATATTTCTAGACGGTCTTCTAGTAATGAATTTGGTAACCCTTCAATCACGAGATCTCTACAACTAGTCAAGTCCACATAGATATTCGAACTCGCAATCCTCTGAATCTTAGTCGGGTACTTTACCACTGGGCAATAAGGCCATGGGAACTACATTTTATAAGAGACCCGTTTACCTAAGGATCAATACAAGGATCCATATTCAAAGAATCAATGCTGACCAATAATTTTAAAATGAGTATATTTTATTTTTCAAAAACAATAGATTTTCTTCTACTGTATTTTGAATATGACAAGTATAACCGGAAGATTACCATGGTAACGATCTAAAACTATGACATACAAAACGCCATGAGGTATTGAGTTTAAAAACCAATAAATCATATACAATCTCCACACATTAAACGAACAAAGCACTTCCTTTCACTCAACAAGGAGAACACACTCTGCCAACCTAAATCATATCCGTAATTACTAAACCGAGAGATTAAATCAATCTCAAGCACAAACTTCCACCAACAAGACAATGCATCAACTGAACTCCATTCACCCATCTCAAATTTGAATGGAGGCAGAAACAAACAGCAGCAGAATAGCGCCAATCTGTACACACATAATACCACACTTTCAAAGCAAACACTTGGCTGCTGGGGGGACATTAATTGGCAACCTTAAATGGCCATCCTTGGCGAATTAGAGAGAGGCCTTTTCGCAAAAAGAGCCTACTTCGTAATTTGCGAGAATGGACGATGGCCTTCCAATTAGGAAAATTGGACGGGGATGCAAATTGCGTTTCAATTATGCATGGTGTTAAAAGGGCGTGACTCTCATTAATAACGTCCGACAGGGGGCGCTACACTTAATTATGTAATTATGGCTGGACTTTAACTAACCCGCGTCCTTGGTCGCCACCTTCGGAAATGGGAGGTTGGTTGGTTGAAATAGTGTCACACTAGAGCTGTACATTGGGATATTGACGACGGTTAGAGGTATTTTATTCTTTCTTTATTATTATCGTTATTAGACACAATGTTGTCAAGAGATCATAAGGCCCGTCCAGACAACGCAAAAAAATACAATAAAATACACATTAATTTTAAAAACTACATATACAATAAAATACACATAATAAAATCCGATATACACAAAATAAAAACAAAGACAAAATGACAAGGAAGTTGAACAGGAGGTACGTTACAAACAGCAGAAATACTTCATTTAAAAATTTTAACAAATGTATTATATTAACAATTTTCAAATTGATTGGACAGTATTAAATCATATTACAGATTTTAATAAGGCTTCTACATCTATATTTAAAATACATTTCTTGATTTATGTTTTAAAAATTTATTTTATTTCTTAAAGATACTATAAGTTGAGTTAACGAATTAAGGGAGACCCGAGCCCCAAAATCCGGAAAAATTGCTAAATTTTTTTTTCTTCATAAAACGATGCTAAACAAACTTGAGAAGGTGTATACAAAATTTCAAAACAGTAAAAGAAACCGAACATATGTTTTTTTAGATGTTTATATGCCATTTATAATCCTTCTACATGCTGTTCGTCTGCAACAATCGTCATTTACTCAAAATATTTTTTTTTAATTTTGGTCACGTTTAAAATGCTAAGGATTTGTAAATAATTAACTTAAAACTAAACTGTTAATAGTTTTTGAAGCTCTAATATTTGTTTTATAAACGTATGTATAGTTTTTTTAAATTAAGTTATAAATTATTTTTTTACAAATTATTAAACTTAAAAGTTTGAATATATTTTGGGTTTTTAACTTAAAATAAGTTTTTAAAAACAATTAAAACATAAATCTGCAAAAGTACGCATACGATTGTAGTGTGTACTTTGATGTTATTTAATCAATTAAAAAAATTTAAAAACATTAAAAATTTAAAAAGGAGTAGTGTTTTTAAAAAACGTCTTTTTAAGCTTAAAAAATTCCAAAAATATCAAAAATAATTTTTTTAAACATATTTTTGTTTTTGATTATTGTTTAGAAAAAGATGTTCTAATAATATAAAAAAATTGGTATTTCTGAATTCATTAATAAACAAATTAGGATTTGGGGCTCGGGTCTCCCTTAAACAGTTTAGAAGCCACATAAAACTTTTGTGAAAAATTTCTTTATTGGGTATTTATATGCTATAATTAGGTCTATTTCGAAGGACAGGGAACACTACTTCGGTTTTTTTTAACCATGGTTAGAATAACAGGACAATACCTGAGCTGACACCCGATGCAACTTCAACACTACAGCCATAAGAAAGAAAGCCAAAACACCAAAGAGCAAAACTTTACAGGAAACAAGAAGAAACAAATTTATCACCTGCATCAAAGTTTTGATACTTTCAAAGGCTGTTATTGTCTAAAAATAGTTGTTTGCATGCCCAAAATTTTATTTTGGTTCTAGTTATATTTTCTTTTATTAAAATACAAATGCAACGTTAAAATACGCAATAAAAATCCATGAGATCTGGACATGTTTCGTGAGATACATCTCCCTTCATCGGCAGAAATGAAAAGTCTGTGTGTACAATAAAATGAAAATAAACCCAGAATTGAAAGTGTTCCCAAAGAACAAAAAACTATCTCAAACGGTTGGAGTTAATTATTGTGTGCCAACAAGCTGGAAATACTGGAACTGCAAATGTTTCATTGACAATCGAATCAATATTGCTAAAAATATGAAAAGCCTCAAAAGGAAGTCAAGTTCAAACTGGAGATTTGGGTTTACATTCTTTTGTCGCACCTTTTTAACATTACTTCTATTTATGACTTCTTCACATCTCTCTCTTGTAATACAACGGATAAGGCGCTGGATTTCGATGCGGACGACATCAGGTAGACGGATTGGGTTCTATTTCTGGTAAGTGCTGGTTGTAATTGTTGAAATTTATTGAAAGTGATTTATTAAGGCAACCTTTGTAAGCAAGCAACTATTATTTTTACTCATTTTTGAGTAGATGCCTTTTTTAAAAATAAAACTTATGTGTTCGGAGCTATGATAAGCATCGAATGTAACCAAAAATGAGTACATTTTACTTATTTTTAAGTACCAATTTTTAACAGTGTATATATTTAAAATATTTTGCATTTATCGTCATATATAAAATGATTAAAAATATGTAAATATGTTATTTCCGTAGTTCTTTTATGCATATTATATGTGAGACGCTTAAAAGTATAACAACCCAATTTCCGAAGAAATATAATTTTACTAAAAATGCGACTACTTACAAACGAAAAAGGAATGTATAAAAAAAAGCAAAATTTATAAAAAAAAATTATTTAAAAAAAATAAGTGAATTGTAAATGATTTTTAATTTTAACGATAAATGTTCAAGCTTGGCAATCCGCAATAAATAAATTTTATTAATGGATTGCAGCGTTTTGAAGATATGAATCTAAAATAATAAATATAAAACAAAGAAAAAACATTTTAATTTCAAGACCCATGACAACCAATGGTGCTTTTCAATGCATCGTAATTTAAAATGATTTTTTAAAAATAACCAAAACTGCCTATTAAAAAAATTAGTCACTTCATTTTAAACGAAAATAATTACGCGTGATAAACGTAAAAAAAATGTTTATAAGTGCAATCTTCTGAATGAATCTTGAATTTTATGTTTGTTGACATATTTAATAATGTGAAATTCCCGCTGTATTAGACGCATTAAAACTATAAATAAAAACTAGAAAATCTGAAATGAAATGCTGATAAAAAATAAGAAATTTAAAAAGTTATCTAATTTTTTTTACTATCACATTTTTATTTTCGTGCAAGCAAAATGAGCCTTTAAATAGTAGAATGTAAGAATGATACTTTAATTAATTAATGAATTACATTATTAAATTTAATACAAATTAAATGAATAAATTTAATTAATAAACTAAATGAATAATAAATCAATAGACTAAATTAATAAACAAATTTATTCAACTAAATTAATAAATGAAATTAAAAAACTGAATTTATAAACAAAATTAATAAACTAAACTATTGAACTAAATGAATAAACTAAACTATGGAACACAATTAATAAACTAAACTATTGAACTAAATTAATAAACTGAACTATTGAACTAAATTAATAAATTAAATTTTTAAACTCAAATATTAAATAAAATTAATAAAACTATTAAATAAAATTAATAAAACTATTAAATAAAATTAATAAACTTCTTAAATTAAATTAATACAATTCTTAAATTAAATTAATAAAATTATTAAATTAAATTAATGAAATTATTAAATAAAATTAATAAAATTATTAAATTAAATTAATAAAATTATTAAATTAAATTAATAAAATTATTAAATTAAATTAATAAAATTATTAAATTCTAACTAATTAACTAAATTATAAATTAATTAATTTAATAAATTATAAATTAATTAATTTAATAAATTAACATATTAAATTAATAAATTAATTACATAATGTGAACTATATGACTTAATATTATAGAAATTTATTTTTCCACTCAAAATAACTCATTTTTTAAGCAGACTTTAGTCCCTTTTATTATTTAATTTTTTTTATTTAAAAAAAAAATGTGGAAAATCATCAAATTTGAAGACAAACTTGGCAAAATTTCCAAATTTATTGGAACGCTATCACTTTATAAATGCCATCAGAAGTACCACAGCTAAAAAAATCAACATAAAACATTTATAAAAGTTAGGTATATAAACAAAGATGTAGGCAAATTAAAAAGCTTAATTTTTGTATAGTTTATTGCTAAAAAATGCAGCATTTAAGTTTTTTACAAGAAATGCAGGTTTTTAAAGATATTTGGAATCAAATGCAAATTTCACGAAAGTTTTATAAGGGCTTGCCAGTGAATATTGTTAATTGTAAAGGAGTAACGGATTTTAAGAAGAAGTTAGATATGCATTGGGGGATAGTTAAGAGGTACTAGATGGACCAACCTTGTTGGGCCTTGAGCCTGTTGTTGGTCGTCAATATTTGTATTTGTATTTGTATTTGTTTTGATAACAGATTTATGCTGATTTTTTTTGCTGCAACACATTTTACTGAGAAATATGTACTGCTTTTATATACTTTAACGGGGAACTACACATTGAAAAGCTCGGTTTTTAAACAGAAAAATAACACGAGAAACAGCTTTAAACAAAGACAAAAGATTATTACTCTTCTAAGAAAATATTCCATTCGTTTCAAAAATCTATCAAAATAGAAAACCATTATTAAGAATTCAATAAAAGACACAACTGCACGAGGAACACTTACATTCGAGACAGCAAATTCAAAACGAAAAATAAAATATACAAATACACAGAATTCAATGGAAATCAAGGACTTGTATGTTTTGGAATTATCAAAACGACTTTCGCTTAAATAAACTCAACTTTTCAAGACGCCATTGTATTTTGCGATGGGAAAACAAGCCCTTCGAACGTTTTCAAAGGCGATTGAAATTCGAATTCCGATTTTTAATTACTCGTTTAATTGAGGCGAAAGTTAATGACTTTCGCTTTCATTAAAAAGTCCCGTTTTGCCCGCAATTAACGGGAAGTTTTGGAACTTTATAATTTGTGTTTGCTAAGCCTTTTTGACACTTCTGGAAGCGCAGGGGACCTCTAGAAGATTAATAGCTGTTTTGCGATGGGGAAAATTCTGAACAGTTGGTGATGAGAGGCGAAAATATAATTTAACGCTTGTTGGAAAACTTTTTTTTTTAAAGTCAACATGTAGTTAAAAATTATTTCTCTTTAGAAGGAATATATGGGAATTGGTGGACATTTTAAACAACTATTTTCTCCTAGATGAATGAACTTTCATTTGTTATGCTACAAAACCATATTTCAGTTACTTTGCGGTAAGTGTTATTAATTGACTACTGCAATATCGACCAATTTTCATAAACTAATATACTGATATTTAAGTTTGCGGCTTCAGTGTCATACCAATAAAAAATATAAATTTCGGCAGTTTGACACAAAAATATTGGCCATATCTATCACTGTTTGAAATAAACATGTTTTAAACAGTAATGTTTGAAATAAACATATTTGAAACAGTAATGTTTTAAATAAACATGGCTCAGGAAATAACATAAAAAATCTACGGTTACATAATAATTTACGGTAACGTTCTAAACAAATATTTTAATACCGAAAGAAATAAGCGCCACACATTCGTCAGACCGCCTATACAAGACTAATGGCTTTCTTCGCAGTGTTTAAAGTTCTGGCTGATAGAAAAAGGTCGTGTTAAACTGTCCAAGCATACGAGTAAGGGCCCTGTTAAAAATAGGTACTCAAAAATAAGTGAAATATACTCATTTTTGAATACATTCGATGCTTATCATGGCTCCGAGAACATGTTTCAATTTTGAAAAGGACATGTACTCAAAAATAAGCACAATGAATAAAAAGGGCAGATGCTAGCCTACATAGGATGCCTTCATATATAATTTCCTATAAATATTAACAATTACAACCATGACTTTCCGAGAATCGACCCCAGATCCTTAGGCACTTCAGTCCATTAACTTATCCGTTAACAAGCCGACGTGAAAATGTTATAAACAGAAGAAATGTTAAAAAGATGTGTCAAACAAATGGGAAGTAAGATAATTGAGTTGTAATAAGCCAGTTTCCATTGAAGCCATCGACATCAAATAAGGTTGGAAACCATCTTCTGAACAACTATTTTAAGTTTACCTGACAGGTCGCTTTGTTAAAATGACTGGAACAGAAGCTGATATTACCAATATTAAATCACACTGTCCATTTTTCGAAAGTACGATCACTTAAATTGAACGTCATCGTTCATTTACGATTCAATTGTACTAAAAAAAACGAGCATATTAATGTACTCATATTTTTACAGCGTATTACAGCGACTCTAATTGAAGACATATTAAATTTATTCCAGCAACACAGGAATCACTACCGAAAACCTGTATTACAACGCAACCAAAACTTTCGACAATTCCCCCAACTTTCAATATTTAATTGCAAGCAACTTATAAATCTGTAGAGATTCCCCCAGCGTCACGACAGATCTAGATTTCCAAATTCTTTTTGCAAACGATTTCCTCCCTCGTTCTTCCGTTCTAAATTCAATTACGCTCCCCCCACCATCTAAGGCACGTATCCTATATGTTCTTCTCCAAAAGTAGAATTCCCTCTTTCCGGTGTACCTGCTGTATTTTTTTTTATTATTTTTATTTTCAAGAAAATACTCGGGCAGCTGAGGTTTCGGGGAGCTCAAAACCTTCGAATTCAGAGTTGCATTCTTTTTTTTTAAAGTTGGTATTGAAGTTTCGGGAATAGAACTATGCAAAGAAAATGTTTGTGGGAATTGTATTTGTTGTTTTTAAAGATAGTGTCACAAAATTGAAAGATCGAAACCACTTTTCAATGGACTTGTACACTGTAAGAAAGAGGAACTTAAAATGAGTACCTGAACATACTCGTTTTTCTTTGAGTACAATTCCATCGTAAATGAGCAATGGCGTACTCAAATTTAAGTAATCGTATTTTCTCAAAAATGAACAGTGTGATTTCATATTGCTAATCTCAGCTTCTGTTCAAGCCATCTTAACAAAGCGACTTGACACACTTAAAATAGTTGTTCAGAAGATGGTTTTTCACAGTATTTGATACATCGTAAATGAGCAATGGCGTACTCAAATTTAAGTAATCGTATTTTCTCAAAAATGAACAGTGTGATTTCATATTGCTAATCTCAGCTTCTGTTCAAGCCATCTTAACAAAGCGACTTGACACACTTAAAATAGTTGTTCAGAAGATGGTTTTTCACAGTATTTGATACCGATTGCTTAAATGGAGACTGGGTTATTACAACTCAATAACCTTACTTCCCATTTGTTTAGCACACCTTTTTAACATTTCTTCTATTTATACCTTCTTCACGTTGCCCTGGTAGTTTAACGGATAAGGCAGTGGACTGCGATTGCCTGAAGATATGGGTTCGATTCTCGGTAAGTCTTGGTTGTAATTGTTGATATTTATTTAAAGTGGTTTATGAGGGCAGCGCCTATGTAGGCTAGCATCTGAACTTTTCATTCATTGAATCATTTTTGAGTACAATTCTTTTTCAAAATTGAAACTTATGTATTCACAGCCATGATAAATACCCAATGTACTAAAAAATTAGTGCATTTTACTTATTTTAGAATACCTATTTTTAATAGTGTAACACTTAAAAAAAACTTCCACTCTAAAAAAAAAAATCAACAACGACACAGTTACGATTAGAGGGGCGTAAGAAATGGGGTGGGGGGGGGGGGGGAGAGAAAGCAATACATTTATACGACAATCAATTTGTAGTTTTGGGGGGAAGAGGAGGGAGTGCTACGTCCATAACTCTGATAAGCAACGAGGCATGCCCGTTGAAAAGCGTGGCATGTTATAAAATCAATGGGGGGAATTTTTTTTGCCGCGTTATAAAGTGTAGCGATTTCGCATTGATTTCTGTGGGGGGCTGATTGTTGCACCCCTGACCCCCAAGGGGGGAGGTAGACGAGAACGAGGTTGTTTTATGGATTGAGATGAAGAGATTTCGACCCCTTAATGAGATTTATAGGGGTGAAGGAGGGCGATAGAACGCGAAAAAATGTTCCAAGGAAATATGATGACGCTCATTTGTTTTTAAGGGGGGATGTTAATGTGATGGCTAGAATGATAGGCTGCGTGTCGGAGGACGATAGTAGCTCAAATTGTCACGCTCAAATCTTGATTAGAAGACTGTGGTGAAAGGAATTTGCTGGAGACTAAGTGAGGATACTTGAGAACGAGCCTTAACGATCTTTTTTTTTTTAAAAGGGAAATAACGCTTTTCAATGAAGGACATTTTCTATGGGAAACTATTGCATAGATGGAAAACGGAATGCATGTAATATAGTTTTCTTAAATTACCATATTTAAAATGTCCTTAGTCTACCACTCCTTTTAACCTTTATAATTTAATTGCGTCGTAATAACCCTTTTTACCATTAAACATAGCTTATATATCAGATTCAAGTTTCTTTCTTTAATGCAATAGAGTTCCCATCAATATTTCGCTGACGACATCAATTCAAAGTTTAACTTAGTCACAAAAGCGCATTGTAAAAAAAAGGCAATTAAAAATGAGTACCTGAACCTACTCGTTTTTCTTTGAATAAAATTGCATCGTAAACGAGCGATGACGTACTGAAATTTAGGTAATCGTGCTTTCGCAAAAATGAGCAGTGTGATTGAATATTGCTAATCTCAGCTTCGGTTCAAGGCACCTGAACAAAGCGACCTGACAAACTTAATATAGTTGTTCAGAAGATGGTTTTCTACACTATTTGATGTCGATTGCTTAAATTGAAACCGATTTATTACAACTCAATTATTCTACTTCCCATTCTTTTGGCACACCTTTTTAACCTGTATTCTGCTTATATCTTCTTCAAGTCTACCTGGTAGTTTAACGGATAAGGATGTGGACTGCGGTTCCTGAGGATCTGAGGTCGATTCCCGGTAAGTCTTGGTTGTAATGGTCGTGAAAGTGATTCATGAAGGCAGTCTATGTAGGCAAGCAACTGCTCTTTTTATTAATTTTTACTCATTTTTGAATACATGTCTTTTTTAAAAATGAAACTTATGTATTCGGAGCCAATGATAAGCATCAAATATACTTAAAAATGACTTATTTTTCAGTACCTATTTTTAACAAAGCGCCTACTCGCATACTTGGACATAAATTTTACATACGAGCAATGGTTTGTTTAGTCCCTACTAATAAAAAGTCCTTAGATCAAACCATTTCTGACCAATTAGCTCATTTCCCCGACTCGATCTGATTTAAATAATCCCTAAAGTCCCTATGTATATGAATGAAAAGTCCATCTATATAATTAACCATTTTTTGTAACGATTCATCGATTTTTAAAACACTTTTTATTCAGAAGCATAAGACCAGCAACGATGGGTGATATATATGAAACGATTCATACACTCACCAAATTTCAGGTATAATCTACAAACGTACAATGTGCGCAGTTGATCACACAGCACACATGCAAATGGGAATCCATTTAGTTCCACACGTTCCATGTTCCCATCAATGTTTATCCCAGCAGTAGTAATGCGTTCCTTCGGTTCTTGCAGTGTTATTGACATAGGGGTTAGTGAATGCATGTTTTCGAGTATCACCAATCTGTGTAAGTCTATTACTTACAAATAAAATGTGTTTTTAAAACTCACCCAATGGATCATTTACGCTGGCCCTGTATATATACTCAACTATACTCTGCATAACCAGTTTATTCATACTTTTCCTTACAGCAAACTGAAATTAAGCATCCGTAACCCCAATTAAAGGGATATAAAGTTATGACGTGTAGACATTTTGGTGGTATTGAATGTAAAACGGTCTTAATTTTTCTCAAAAACTACAAATTATATTTTAAAAAAAAACTAAAACTGGTAAGTCCCACAACGGACCCTATGCACGACCTGCTGAGAGATTAAAATGTTTTTGTATAAACATAAGTTTCGAAGATGCCTTTGTAATCTGTGAATACTAAAGAAAAAATACCACGTGGTTTTTATTTACTAATCACAAACAGGAGTGGATTCAAGAATATGTAAACATTAAATAACGAAGAAATGTTTCCATTTTTTTTGTGTAATTTGCAAAATCTCAGAAGGGTGGGGGGGATTGTGACAAGGGCCCTATAGGATCCGCCATTGATCACAGAGGCAAAGTGATTTTTTTTTTAAACTTAAACATTTTAATCAAGAAACCAGGTTGTACATAGTGCCTCTGTATCCGTTTTATTTGTAAGAATTTACAAACCAATCATTCTACAATTCAACGACTGTTCAATAGCAGTTGTGGTTATTAATTACGCCATTGCGTTTAGAATTTCAATGAGATAATTTTCGAACTTTTTTTTAGTTTTATAAGGTTTAGGCATTTAACCTTTTCCCGGCGGGAAGATTTTTTCAAGAAGTACCCTAAAGGCCGGGACCTTCGGGCGATATTGCATCCCCCCTTCTGGTAAAGGGTGGCTCCAGTTGATGGACACTTCCTAATGATGCAGACGGGCTGCTCGGACCTCCATTGCTTACGAAGGGAATTTACGCACGCAAAGAAATCCCGAATTATCAACAACTTCCCTCGAAGGGAAAAAGGACTTGCGAACTGATGTCACTAAGCGGACACTGGGAAATTTTACTAAGCTCTTCCAGAACTTTCGATTGAGTTTTGGGTTTAATTCTTAATTCTGGCAGCGTATTTTAAACTGAAAACGGAAGTCTTGATAAATAGCGGGTAATTTAAAAGTCATACAAAAATTACTCCTTGAAGTGATGAGTAAAAACAAAATTTGTATTCGAATCTCTTAAAATTTGGCTAATTACCATCAGGAAAATTAATTTGTTTTATGAAGGTTGAAGGAGTTAGTACTGTTTTAAATTAAATTAAATTTCAATGCTCAAATTAAAACTTTGTAAATAACGTTTCCCCTGCAATCAAATTGAAATTGTATTATGGTTGTTTATCTAATTAATATATGAGGTTATTCCTTTCATTGTTCAACTTTTGCAGTAATGTTGGAGATTGGTAAAAATAGCAAATAGCATGTTAATTCTATCTATTCGAGGCCCCATTAAGACCTTTGATCGAAAGAAATCTACCTACAAATGGAGCCTCATTGATCTCAAACCCCGAAATATTCATCCAACTATTTGTATGCACTAAAATCCTTATCCCTTTTTGACATTAAAATTAAGCATATTATAAATTATACATTAACAAGTAATTAACATATTATTAAGTAATATGTATTCCTAATATTCCGTATGGTTTGATTTTTTTTCTTCATTTTTTCGAACAAATGAACCTAATTAATTATGATTTTTTTTTTTGCCAATATTTGTTACACAACTTTTGTAGGTAAATTTAGTATCAAATTATGGTAGAAATGTGAAATATTTATAATATGAGATTCGGTGGCCCCTCAGAAATATTAAGTGTAAACCCGTGTTTCACGGACCCATTTAGTAAACCAGGCTCTGTACTTTTTAATTTAAATTGTAACAAGCAGTTAAAAATCATTACATTCATCAAAAAGTTGGCAGAATAAATAAAACTTTTCAAAAATGTTAATTTCATTTATAATAGACTAGCTGTTACCCGCGGTTTCACACGCGTTACATTTTTTTAGCCCCATGGTTCGTTCTCTTCGTCTATTTCTTTTCTCAAAAGCATAGTAACTGGTATATTGTTCAGGCATATCCGGATACATCTCCGAATGTTAGCTTTTTCTTAATTTTTTTCCATTATTTAAAACTATATATATATAAAGTTATTTTTAAGTACTTCATTATTGTTAAGTTTTTATGATTTTATAACGTTACAGATCCTATTGTAGAACAAATAGTTTCTAAATCCCTTATGAACGGTTATAAATAGAATTTTAACATTTGAAGCCTTAGGTGCACAATTAGATGTTGAATGGTATCTCTATATAAATTTTCAGACATATTCGAGCAGTGGAATGTATTGTTTTGATCACCACAGACACACATACAGTCTCTTTTATTATTATAGGTCTGGTCTGGCATTACTATATTTTTATTATTATAGGTCAGGTCCGCTTTGAACACGAACGAACTGTTTTTTTACTGGAATTTAAATTATATAAATACAAGTGATACAAATGTTAAAGCTAATGACTAATAATACAGTTTTAACTTTGTAATATTTGGTTTGGCCTGTTACATGGCGATTTTTTAAATACATAATAACCGAAAATCAATGCCACGTGTACTTGCTTTACAGAAAAAAAATAGTCGCTTCTTTTTTATTCCACATGTGACCAGTGGGCCAGCATAAAAATTTCCCGCGCTGTTTTTCTCAAAAGATACACGTAAAGACAAATTGTTTTCGAGGAACGACCCTTTCCTAACGCAAACATGTGTGCATTCATCGAACACACCTGCTTTCTGATTGACAGGGGGACGCTCCTGCGAGCCCCCTTCTTATTACACAGTCTTTGGAAAGCAGGCGAGTAAGTTCTGGTATTTGGGCAGTGACAATAGACAATCCTAGAGAGTAGGAACTATTAGTCTTTCGGAAATTGATAGCTTCACAGCCATTCTCACTTTGTCGTACTGACGTTCAGAAACTTCTAAAGTCACAAAAAGTTATCAAGGAACGCATATCACTAGCATAGTAATTATATTGTCTCCGAACTATCGGACATTCCTTTCTTGGAAATACCCACAACTAGGCACGATGATTCTACGAATTTCTAATAATGACAAGAATGAGTTGGGGGAATAAGCAAGGTGTTATTTGGAAGTAATAAAGTGCTTTTGCAGCATTCAAACTAAATTCTTGAAATGTAGTGGGGGGGGGGGGGGGGGGTCAGCTCTTTATTTGAAGGTTATTAAATCGATCTTTATCGTTTGCCAAACACTCACCCTGTAAAGGTGGTGGTTTTACGTTAAATCTGTTATGGTCAAGTGCATTCCTAATATACATACCAATATAAAAGAAATAAGTCAATAATTAGCAATTCGTTATTAATTATAATAAGTGCTAATTTGCCAAATTAACTTTTAAAATGTACGTTTTTATAGTAAAACGTATTTTATATAAAAAAAAAACGTTAATTGCAATTTCTTTAAATTAAAAAGTAACTAATAAATAATATAGTTTAATTACAGGTAATATCCACTTCGAGAAGATGTTTATTAATGCTCAAATGTTTTTTAAGCCGATACCTATATTAATATCAAATATGAAATGTTTTTCTTTGTTTCCCAAAAATTTGAAAACGTATACTTAGCGGGATTCTGAAATTTACGAAGAAGTGTTCTCGAGTCCTTTCTGGATAAATCCAAATGTACAATATTGTAGCTATATGCTGTAATGTGGCCAATTTGAGCAAAGCAATCAAATTTTATATCTTAAATTTCTAAGTTTAATGACGGTGTATGTTTTACAAATCAATCATGCAGAGCCTATATTGAAATTATAATCTCACATTTTTATTAAGGCCAAAGAAATTAAGTTAAATATGCAAATAGCCATATATGATTTTTTTTTGCTCACATTTTTTTTACGCAATGTATGTACCGTGCGTTGCAACAGATAGGTAAACAATGCAATACATTTTGCAGAAATGCTCAAAATAATACCAACATATGAAAATGACATAAAAATTAACTATTTTTAAAAATACAGAAATTGAAATGTTTATACCAGCCAAGCCAGTTCTTCCAGAAAGTTCTTTATATAAATTAATATTTAAAAAAAAAATTCATAAACTTGCTAGTTCTTATTTTAATTGGTGTCAACTACCTAATTAATTTGAAGTTTCCTAAATGTACTTTTTTATTTCAGCATTTCCTTGTTTTTAGAAATAAGTTGTTCGTTCATGCTATCATAATAAAGTGTCCGTAGCCCCGAGAATCCATCGTCGGCTAGCAACCACAGGGTTGCGAGTTCGAATGTGGCTACTACAATAGACTTGATAATTTTTTAAAAAAATGCAGTGTATTTGTGATCGGAAGATTGCCAAATTCGCTGCTATGTAACAATGCGTCTTCCGAACTTATCGTCTAATTTCTTCTGCGTGTATACGGGACTAATGCACGTGAAATCTGATCGGGGTCCAATATCCTGACGCCTATTGAAATTGCGTCGGGTGCAAGCATTCTGAGTCTGTATTATCAAAGTCCTTCTAATTCCGCTAATAGCTTTTACATTTTATTAATCTGTTGTGAGACCTCTTTTCCTTTTAGACATTTTTGCTCAAAACGAATAGCGCAATTAAAACTAGCAACCAGTATCTCAGATTCAAAAATGCAAGGGTAGGTGTAAGTTTCAAGAAACAAAATAAGATGGGGATTTGGGAAGGGATTTTGCAGAAGTCAGTCGAAGAGTGCGCTCTCCATTCAACGCGCCAGAAGAAAGGTGGGTTGGGTCGAGTGATTGACACTAATGGTTCTTCCGCAACTCACGAGGAGAGCAAGAACTTGGAAAGGGGGGGTTGAACTGGCCGGCCAATATTTCGGCCGTTCCCGTCTTTTAAGGACCCAACATAGGTGGCCTATATATCGGTCCCCCGCCTTGTAAAGGTTAAAAGAAGACAAAGCTCAACTAAATATTTCTGGAAACTTCAAAACCAACGAAACAACCTTAATTTGACAATAAGGTTGCAATGGAAATATTACAGGTTATTTCCACCTCTTCAACTTCATCATATGACCGCTAATCCTTCAAGTTTCAAAATGGTTTCCGCCAAATATAAAATTAACAAAAAATAAACAGTACTCACAAAGTTGGAATTTAAATATACATTTAAACTAACCAAATACTGATGTAACGCCAAAAAACAAACAAAAACCCAAACTCTTCATATACATCTACTCCACTCTCCCGAGCATTTTTATTCCGCAATCTATTCCAAAACAATTTTTTCCAGAAAAGTATTTTTTTCCCCATTCAGAATACAGCGGGTCAAGTAACATCTCCCGCCGGTCTATTTTAACGTCATCAGAAAGCGACGGAAAAACCCGTCATGCTAGAGATGGGAATTCCTGTTACCATGGGAACAGACGCCGGGGAGTCAAAGGATCGCTCGACAGACACGGTTGCAGAGAGTTTAAAAAAGAGTTAATGATCGAGAAGTGAGAATCGTTTGCCAGAATTTATGGAATATTCGATTTGGTGACGAGTTTCGGTTTCAATCAGTGTTGGAGGAAAGGAAATATATGTTTTGTTGGAGAAATAAAGTGAAATGGTGTTGTCGTTTTTGAACTTAGATAGAAAGTTTTGTTATTTTATTTTGTAATGGAATGGATCATGTCAAAATCTTTCGACTACGGTATATGTTGATTTGTTTTACAGTTATGCGTAATAATTTATATTCTTTATAATACAACACGAGATTACATTATTATTTTTACAAGATCAAAATGGGAATAATGGCGATCATTAATCTGTCAACAGTGTTCAACAAATCGTATGGTATAATACAATGAGAATAAACAGCGCAGAAGACATTATAAACAAGCTTCTGTTTCTATCAAAATCACAGAGGATGTTACAAGCTCGGGTTAAATGACTGAGCTAAATAACAACTGGACAGAAGATTCTCATTAGGTAAAACAGACTTTACCGCCTTGGCGTTCGGAACATTTCATTCTAATGTTATTCGTTGTATTAGCATTATTGGATATATATTACATATTTTCAAACATAAATTTTCTTCTATCAATTATTTAAAAGTAAAAATCTTGCAAAACTGTCTTTTTACCACATTGTTTTTTTTAGTAAAGGAGGCGGAAAGCTTTGTCTACTCTCCAGCTCTTATTTAGCTCAGTGAATTAAATAGAAATTGTAGGCTGTTTCAAACTACATTAACTAATACATGCGTAGTTCTTCAATGCATAGTTCTTCAAGAATATATTCTTGTAATAATATAGTCTTGTTGGAATATAGTCTTGTTGGTAAAATATTCTTATGGAGTTTAGGAAATATAAACAAAATAACTTATTTTTGTATTAAGCTTCTTCAGTTATTTTGAAATCAAAAGTTTAGCATCCTAGTAATAAGAAATATTACTCTTATAAACCCAATAACGTTAAAAGTTCGATGTACTTGAATCAATAAAAGTACAAATTTAGTTTTTAATTATATTTATAAGAATTAAAAAAAATTAATATCTAAACAAACTATATGCAGTCTAAAACACTATATGTTCATAGAATCATGATCGAACCCATATCACACAGTAAAACATGCAAGATATTCCCAATACTACAGAATAGACGAATTCCAATAAATTTCTAAAATAAGCTATTTCAAAAACTACAGAAAACTTTCAATATATACGCTAGATGGAAACTAAAGGACCTTATTTTAATGTTATCTGAATTCCAAATTTGATATTTAGAAATCAAATTTATCGTTTGCTTCAAACTCAACTCCTTTAAAATTAAAAAACCTCATAAATGAACAAGCACTTTCCAGAACAAAATAAAAAACATTTTTAATACAACATATCTCCCAGTATAAAAATATCCAAAGCTCAAATCGATTTCAGTTTATCCATTCCCAGATACAGTTGAAGATTTCCGTTGAAAAATCGGATCAACATATCTACCTGAGGATTGAAGCATGAGAATGGAAAAGTGTATTTCAATTTCCGCATCTAATAAATGTAGCAAAGGAAATCTGGTATCAATTCGTAAACTATTCTTTTTATCGATGCGAAAAAAGTAGATATAGAGTTCTTGTGCGAATGTTTTTAACACGCTTACCGAGTTCTTGGACGAATGTTTTTATGTTCTATTGAACTTTTCATGTATTGAAGGAGTTTTGGAAGATTCAGTGTTTTATCACTTTAATCTGTTGATCGAAATAAAATTAGATCGAAAATCGAGTTATGTCGGATTGATACGGTTTTCGTATGCATGGATTTCTATTTCCGTTGATGTAAAGAGATTTATAATCATTCTTTGAAAAAAAAAATCCTAACCAGTTTTGAGATTTTTTTTACAAATAACAGAATATATGAAGCAGTTTAAATATTAATATAAACGTTATTAACACAAATGAAATGTAATTCTTGGAAAATATGTACTTTTAAATGCACTTGTGAATTAACATTAGAGATATTTGTTTACTCAATGTGAAACATTGAGCAATGAAATTAATACTTTGAAATCGAATTTAGTTTTATGTTTCAACACGTTTTGGGGATATTTCAGTTTTAAAAAGTTGTTTTAAAAATTGGTCTGTTTTTGTGTACTGTATATATACCTCAAAACTTATCAATTATATGTAATCCAAACTTGGTTTGAAAATTTACTTATTTTACATTGGGCGGAAAAGTAAGATTAACGAAAGTAAGAATTTCGAAAGAAATAAAATTAGGGTAAAAAAAAGGCACAATAATTTATTTTCGAAATTGTCATCGTAAAGATGTTTTTGAGCTTAATATCAGTGAAGTTTAAAGGTTTAAAAGTTTTTTTAAAAACAACTCAAATAATTTGCACTCATATAATGCAAGCTAATGATTGGGAATTCAGCAATAATCTATCCCAATACAACAGCGATGGTACGCCTTAAGGTAGCAAGTCCGTATTTTCGGCCATGACAATCGTTTTGTAAGCGAGGGATTATGCTTCATGTTAAGGACAACAAGGTCCCGAAATCAAACCTAAGTGAGCCTCTATTGCAAAACACCTAACTATTGAATTTGACTACATTTTATGCAGAAGTTTTAGATAAAGCTACTCACAGTTGACATGGAATGTTTTTAATTTGTTATTAAACAATTTAGGGAGTTTGAAGGTGAATCTACATATATTTCTCTTACGCGGTGATTGAAAAACGCTGTCTTTAGTTTGTTTACAAAAAACGGTTGAGTCTGCACTTGTATTTTGTCAGTATGTAAGCCATGTTGACGATTAAAGGCCGAACGTCAGCGGAGAAGGAAACGAATCCTCATAGTAATACAGAATTCGGCTTATGAAAATTAAGAAATTAGAAATATCATGCGCATCTTTAATAAAATTTCTCTATTCTCTTTAGTGAGTTTTGAATTTATACAACAAGGAATTAACCGTCATTGTTTCCAAAGTTTAAATCACAGTCTAAAGGATAAATAGTTAGGACTTATATTGTGTATTATCTTTAACATTAAAAAAATACATTGCACAATTAGAATATAAAAAATTATTGTTTTGAAAAGAGTACAAAAATTATAAATTATGTACTAAATAGGAAACCTACTTGTATTATGATTAACATTTATATCTCCATAAATAAACAAATTTCGTTAAAATGAGGGATTAATATTCATTTTTCTAAGCAAAATTCAAACACGTAAAAAACGTAAATAACTAGCACCCGCATTGTAAAGGAGTAACGCAAATATAAACGGATTGGATATTCATAAACCCTAAAGACACACATACTTTGGAAACAGCGTTACGTCAATGCAAATTTCATTATTTTAATCCAAATGCAAATATTGCCGTTTATTTGTTTACTTGTAATCCGATCGATAAGATAGGCCCTTGCAGTATCTCATTTTCTGGAAAAAGACGGAAATTCGTAAACCGAGTTATTTGTAATCAAGTATTATTATACATAAAAATGAATAAAAATGTCGAGCTGGGGTCACATTTATCTTCGTATCATCTTTTTTATGATGACAGGATATGAATGAATTATTGTAAACATCAATTAAGTTTTATCATATGATAGGGAGATGTACTTAGAACGGAAATGAATTTTTTTTTAGGTTTTTTGATGAAAAAGAGAGATTTGATCGTGATTTCTCGAAATATTTTGAAATTATCATCTTTTTTATCCCCTATGTTCAAACAAAACTAAAATAAATAAACAGATAGCTAGAAAAGACATTGCTTTTGTATATTTATCGCCCACCCCCCACCGTTCTGTCGCCGCTACTACACTGTTAAAAAACGGAAAGTTCCAATTGCGGCCCATGGCAACCTTTTGTCTGGGCGAAAAACAAATGTTTTCTTCTTTGAGAATATGGTAAACCCGCACCGCTTCGGCCGAAATTGGGCTATTGCCTTTAAAAATTATTACGATCTTGCACCAAAATTTGGTATCCATTTAGCTGCAACCAACATGTGGTGCTTAGTTTCGCCATTTTACGGTGGATGGTTACGGTTTTATGGACACCATTTAGTGGTGAAACGTTGTACCAAAGCTAATGTTTTCGCTTCACCATTTTATGGTGAAACGCTGAACCTTTCTTTAGTATTTTAGTAGTAGTATTTTTGTAGCGAAGTTGGCAATCCTCCGATCGGAAGATCACTACTGTTTTACTTTTCTTTGTCAAGTCCACAGATCGGGCTCAAACTAGGAATTCTCTGGTTCATAGCTGAACACTTTTATCCACTGGGCCACGAAGGCCCTTGTTTGTCGTTCTGTTTCTTGTATGAGATTCCCCGGTTTGTTGAAATAGCGACAGCGAAAATTTCGATTGCAGTTAAAAGAGGTTGAACCAAATATGGGTGAAATCTCCGCTTTTTTCCGATAAAGGATTTCTGGTTTAACCTAGATTTCACCGCAATATGATGTAATTTGCTGCAGACCTCTGTTTTGCACCAATATATGGAGCATCATTGAATTGAAATTTTTAACAGTGTACGCAGATGAAGTAGGTATTTTGTGATCCGAAAATATACAGCTTTCATTCACTATTATAGATTATGTTACACACCAAGCTTTTTAAGACATTTTTTAAAAGTCCACCTTGCCATTAACCTTTCTAAGTGAGTCATACTTATTCTTAAAACACAACCCTCAAACGATACTAAAAAAAACACCCAGAACACACCGCCCGCAGCAACCCAACCGCGCATACGACATTTAAATATTTAATGGCATTCCAAACACATCACTTTAACACAAAAATCACAAGAGTGCATTACGCAGACGAACATCACACAAAACTCCCAACAGGACGGCCACACTCCCCTGAAATGAGATTCGAATGACTTCACCCCCCCCCCCCCCCCAAATAGAACAAGGGGTCACCTCATCCCCTCCCCCCCCCCACAAATGGGAAGACAATTACCAATATTAATTTAGGCTACTACATTCTTTTCTCGCAACCTTGAGGGAAATCACCCCCCCCCCTCCCCCTGCCGTGTACCCCCCAAGGGGTGTCGAATATTGAGTTCTAATAGGGGGATCTGTCGGCGCGACCATGAATCATGGTGTCCCCTCATCTGCTCACTCCCCCTCCCCCATTGAAGGTATTCCCTGGTGCCCCCCTCTTTTATGGAGATCAAAGGTATTGGAGTATCGAGCGATCCTATGGGAAGTCACGTACCTTATGGAAAAAATGAGTTAAAGGGGGAAAGTCAGAGTCAGATTCATGGCCTTGTACAATGCATTCATAGTGAACTGGAAGCACGTGGAATGAATGAGGCTGCATTTTTCGGATTCTTGCTTTGTTATGGATATGATATCCAGTCCGGAAGGTGTGTCAAGTAGCTCATAGAATGTTTAGTGGCTATTTAATTCGATTAATATTGGGAAGCTATTTTTAAAGACCTTTTAGACTGGTACTGAATGGGGAGAAAAAGATAGCCATTTGTGAAGTGAAATTTAAGAATTAAATAACTTGTTATTAAAATAAATTTATATCAATAGTCAATGTTACGTGCTGAATTTCTTTTTAACGAACAGCAGACACAACTGCAAGGTTTAGATAGATGTTTTAAATGTTTGTTTGATATAACACTTTGCACGACATGGTGTTGAGATCAAAATACTTATGGATAAACAGAAGCGCATGTTTTAAAGTGCCTCAGAGATTGGTGAATAAATATCACGGGGATTTCATTCACCAATCAGAGACGTACCAGTATATTTTAACCTCGAAACAGGTCGCGCATAGTGTTCATTTGTATCCCTTCAAGTAAACAATCACTATCAGCTTTCGAATTCTAAAATGAACTGCGACTTTTCTTCAAATAAGAATAATTCCATACAACCAAAAGATGCAAAATATCTCAACTGTCTTCATATTTTTGAGTAGTCAATGCAGGATTCAAATTATTCAAATATGGACTTGAAACACATCAACATCTTACAAATTTATTTCCTGCATATGGATGCTTTAGAGCACACATCTGTTAAGTACATATGGAAAACATACACACGTAACACATCTATGCGCTTGTCATCGATGCATGCAATTTTAATTAAGTTTATGCTTAAGAGATTAAGTATGCACACTATTCAGAGATTAAGTTACTTGTCCTTGAAGTAAAACAGGTAAAAACATTTCCATTAAACATTCCGATAAATATTCTGAATTAAAATATCCTTACTAAACTATAATATATTGCCAATATTTTTAATACAATGAACTAAAGAACAATGAATAATTTCAATGAACAGCCTACTACAAAAGTAAATAAATGAAATGCCAGTTCCTTTTTTCAACGAAAAAAAATAAGAAGATTTTCCCGAAAAATGAATTTAATTTTTCTGTGTAACGTAACAGACACACGCAAATAAAATGGTAAAATCATAAGAATCTATAATTCTCTTCGAGGCAATGATTCACAATAAGTCAAGCATTTCAAATCGAGGGCAAATTTTATTTTTTCCTCATTATTTGTCTCCGATAATATTTTGAAATGGCAGCGCATGTTCCGAGTAATTCTACCGATAAGAATAACTTCTCGGAACTTGCTTCGAAGCAAGCTCGCTGCGGCTTCTTGATGAGTTCTTGATGAGGCGCCATTATCCGACCACAGAATAAAAGTAAACAACGTGATGAACGTTAAATATTAGCTCCTTCCCCTTGGCAGATAACTCCGGAATATTGATAGCGGGGAAGTTTTCCCCTAGAGTGAATATTTGTCTTGGGTAAATATCTGAATTGAAAATGAAGCGATCAAAAATCCTGCGGTGTTCTGTTCGATGGGTTGTAAAAGAAAGGGTTGTACAGCATTTTTAATAAAGGAGGGTGAATAAGTGTTGGTTAATGGGATTTTTTTAAATGATGTTTCAATCTGATTTTAATTTAATTTGTTTTGTGAAATTAATTAAAATATTGTTATAGGAATACGTGTTTAATTATTTAATATTTAACTGGCTTCATACACTGCAGACAATGACAATGTGTCCAAACAGCAATACTTTTATGCTTATAAAAATCCTTACTGGAAAAGTTCAACTGTAGAATTGTTTGAGCTCAATTGTTTCTGCTCATTGAAAAGTAAAACATAATTCCAACAACAGCATAAATGCGCCAAGCATAAATGGGCCTTTTACTATAATCGCCAACTTTTAGGTAAAACTACAAAATACGTAAGATAATTGGCGCTAAAAATAATTCACCAACGAGATATATATTAAATTATAGGAAACTGGGTTGCCATATCAGTTCCCTTTACCTCTCAACCTACCTTTCGAAAAATATTTATAGTACTTCACATAAATAGACACATCTAATTACATGTTCAAGATAGAATTTCGATCTTGATACCACCTAAGAAAGGAGGATTTTGCGAACATGACTATATTTTTTTAATGGGAAAAAAGTATATTTTTTAACTACTTACAGCAGTTTTAATTTTTCACTTTTGAAAAAAGTACAAAATGGGAGATTATTTTAGACATTTCGTCAATTGCTTAAAAAATTATAACTACAAATCTAAATCGAATTTTCAAAAACGCTTATAGCTTTGAAATTACACAAAAAGTAAATAGTTTAAATATAGTACAATAGTAATAGCTTTAAAATCTCAGTGCATTCAAATCAAAAATGGAGTTAATAGGGTATCCAATCCGTAAAGTACAGAAAGCTCTACATTGGCAGGCAATAGAGTTATTTATTAAGTAACAGAGAACAGACAAAACAAACTCTATAAACAATTTCCACGTCCACAGCAAAACAAACAACCCATCACAGAACTTCATCATAAGATCCTACATTCAATATTTTTTTTCTACGTTCTTTTCCATCAAAATTATTATCCCCTTTCCCAATGAGGCGCGGGGCAGATTTACGAGCGCAATAATATTTCTCCACCAAACTTCAAGTCAGAAACTCGACCGGTCCAATAACGCTGACCAGAGCGGGATATTTAGACGACCGGTTTCGTCCAGACGCCGATCTCCATCCATCCATCCATTCATCGACGTCGAAAAGACGTCGTGAATCACGGCCCCGGTGTGACAGCCCCGGTCGTATTAGTGTCGGGTAACGGACGTCGCAGAACAGGGGGGGGGGAGGGGGGGAAGGACTGCAGAACCGTTATTTTTGCGGATGGGAGGAATGGAGTGAAGTGGGTGAAGGGAGTTTGTAGGTGGTCAATAGATATACGGTGGTTGGGGTAGTTTCCGTTGTTTTGATTGGGTGTTGGGGGGAGTAGTTTGAAGTTTTGTTGTAAATTTAGAGTTTTGATTGGTTTTAATTCAGAAGCACGATGGAGAGGGTCGGTCAAAAAAACAAATGTTTATTGTATGATATTTTTATGTATATTGTCTATTACAATAGAACTCCACATATCCGGATAAATTGAGACCGGATCCCATTCGGATAACCGAATGTCCTTATTATTGGTTAATTTAGGAAAATTTTATTTATTAGTTTAAAAAACGAATTTTGCTTCGGTACACTGTAAAAAAATGTGCTTAAAAATGAGTACCTGAACATACTCGATTTCTTTGAGGACAACTACATGGCAAATGAGCCATGACGTACTCAAATTTAAGTAATCTTATTTTCTAAAACATGATAAGTGTGATTTAATAATGTTAATCTCAGCTTCTGTTCAAACCATCTTAACAAAGCGACATGACACACTTAAAATAGTTGTAGAGAAGATTTTGCATGTTTACAAGAAAGGCTCATAATACTTTACCATAAATTATTCCTATTAACTATTGAATTACATCGTATGCTTGAAATTTCTTGTAATTTGGACCACCTCACTTTTCATACTCACGAGTCGCCACTGTTTATAACAGTATGATCCATGCACTTGTATATGTAGCATATCCCTTTGGTACTAATTATAAGAAACCGTGACGCAATATGAAAGAGGTTTACATTTTTAATGTGTCCCCAAATTATGTTTTTACAATATTAAAATTAGAAATTGAATTTTCGGCATATACTTCAATTCACATTAAGCAGAACGATTTTGTTTTTCAAGCAAGGACAGGTCAATTATATTTTAGTCTAGCTGTTACCCGAGATTTCACACGCATTAAATAAAAATGTTACCCCGTTTATCTCTTCTCTTTTATTTTCTCTTAGGCAAAATAACTGGTCTATTGTTCAGACATCTGCAGGTACAGCCGCGGAAAAAAAAAACGAACCACCGATGATTATTTCGTTAGTTTTTATAGTAGAGCTAAACTTAATATACCACTTTGTAGGGAATAAAGTCTACTAAACATTGATATACAAAAAATTTGCATAGGGGACTATCTTCATACTCGAATTCGCACCAACTTTAAAATTTTCAATAGCAACACCTACTTTTGATAGCGCAGAAATGTTCCCCGCATTCAAAATAATCTAAATATAAATTTTCGTTAATTTCCTACATTTATACAGATATTAGACGATATGTATCTATCTTATTTGAGGGGCTACTTCCACATTGGACAAAGTATTAGTGAGACTTCGAAATGAAGTACGCTGGTAGAAAATGTTTTGGCGTTAGCCGTGGTTCTTCTTTTTCCGTGGTCATTCATTCATTCCCCCACTCCCGTATACCCCTCGCCTTTATATAAGAATTTAGAGTTTTATGTCAACGCGATCACATCGCTTGAATTCTCAAAATTAGTAGATTTCTGTTAAGTTCTGCAGATTTTAAATTTGTGTGTGACCCCTTAAATGATCATTTGATGCACATTTTAATATAGCCAAAAAACTACAATGATGAAAATCATGAAATTTTAGATATGCATATAAAACGTTTTTATGAATCCATCACTATCAAAATATAGCATGGTTGCTATTCATAAATTTTATGAATATTAATATCCTAATTTAAATAAAATTAAAAATATACATATAAGTAATGAAAATTAGTGTATTTTTTTGGGTTGTTTAGAAGTAACACAGATAAAAATATCAGCTTAATAAAATTATTATTTCGAAATATATGATTAAAAGTTTAAGAAATTCATTTAACATTACGAGTTCTAAACTTTCGAAATTCATAGTTAAAAAACTACTTAACCAAATGACTTGCAAATTGATATTCAACGATAAATTTTGTCGTAGATTCTAAATATTGAATCAAAATTGGGTGTTGTTATTGGAAATTTTAAAGTTGGTGCGGATTTTAATATGAAAATAGTGTATATCAATGTGTAGTATGCAAATTTTGCAAATTTTTGTATATCAATGTGTAGTAGACTTTATTCCCTACAAAATGGTATATTAAATTTAGCTCTACTATAAAAACTAACGAAATAATCATTGGTGGTTCGGTTTTTTTCCGCGGCTGTACATCTCCGAATGTAAGCTTTTCCATTAGTTTTCCTTTTAAGCATCATATATACAGGGTGGCAACAAAATTCTGGAAAAAAAAGTTCCCTGATATTTCCCTGACTTCCATGATGGTGTCACAAAATTTCCCTGCCTTTAAAATTACATTAAGAAACGTTGAAATATATGCTTTGTATAAAAACAAAGTATCCACGATACAATACAATAAATTTACTGCATTATAAATAAAAATGTATAAGCAATACTTATTGTCAGTTAAAATAATAATTTATGGATACACAAATTATACAATTGTGGCAGGCATAATAGTAATTAATCATGTTCTCTGTAAGCAAAGAATGCAAATTTTTCCAACTATTTCCTTTGGAGATAATTTTAAATGTTTTATATGCTTCCTATTTCCTATTACAATCTTCAATAAATCACATTCATTAGCCCCTCACATGTTGCTCACAATTTCAAGGTCCAATGCACTTTGCTTTTGCTGCTCTCGTAGCAGTGGTTCACGTTTTTACAAAAATAAATCTAAAAATATGAAAATGTGCATAACCAAACTTTTTTTTAAAATCTTTTTGAGAACTAAAAAAAAATATTGACAACTAAATTACCCAGAATAGAGTGCATAATGGAGGATAATTGCCGTTTTAATGATCCAAATTTGAAAATTTCCCTGATTTTTTGTGAAATTTCGAAAATTTCCCTGGTATTTCCAGAATAAAAAATTTCCATGACAATTCCCTGATTTCCCGGTTATGTTACCACCCTGTATGTATATATATATATACACAGAGAAAGAAAGAGACAATATTTTTTTATATGTCGATTTAAAAAAAAAGCAGTAGTAGATATTGTTTTGCGTGCAACAGTCAGACTTATTCTTTTATTATTATAGATATAAAATATTTCGAAAAAAGAAGATAAATAACAGGTTAAATTATCGATTTCCATTTGAAAGCTTATTTATTATGTATTGGTGTGTGTTACTAACACTCATCGATTTTCTCAAAAGGTTTTTAGAATATCTGCATTGTCAATTTACCAAAAACATTAATATCGCGATAACGCCACAAGTCATTAAAAAGTTCCATATTCTTTTGTTGTTGCAACGAGGTTTTTCATATTTTGTATAATAATGATCGATGAAACATTTGTAAACGCAATAAAACCGAATATTTTTTTTAGAATTCAAAATACATTTATGTTTGTTATATATCTGTGTTTTTCATAATTGTCAATGGAGTCCTTTATTTAACTTTTCCCCAGGTAAAATTATATCGCTAGGTAAAAAGAAGTAAATAAACACAAAACATCGAAATATGGAGGTTTTTTTTTACCAAAATCAAGATCTATTATCGAAACACGCATCATTAAATAGTGCAAACAAATCAATGAACGAGTGTGTGTTTATTTTAAGGAAGGTTTTGAAAATATTTTAGAACTATTGGAAACTTTGTACTCTTTAATGAAGTCTAATTTAAAGGCACACTACATTCACATGTTTCTTTCGATTGCTGTTAATACAGTCTACACTGTTAACAATAGGTACTTGAAGTAAGTCAAATATACTAATTTTTGTTTACATTCGATGATTACCATAGCTCCGAATACACAAGTTTCAATTTTGAAAAAGACATGTACTGAAAAATAAGTACAATGAATAAAAAAAGCTGTTGCTTACCTACATATGCTGCTTTCATAAATAACTTCCGATAAATTTCAACAATTACAACCAGGACAACAATTGCAACCGTGAATCGAACATAATCCGTCTACCTGATGACGTCCGCACCGAAGTCCAGGGTAATCCGTTGTACTACCAAAGCGATGCAAAGAAGTTATAAACAGAAGTAATGTTAAAAAGACGTGGCAAAAGAATGGGAAGTAAGATAATTCAGTCGTAATAACTCAGTTTCCATTTAAGCAATCGACATAAAATAATGTGGAGAACCATCTTCTGAACAACTATTTTAAGTTTGCCAGATCGCTTTGTTAAGATGGCTTGAACAGAAGCTGATATTATCAATATTAAGCCGTACTGCACTTTTTTTTGCGAAAGTACGTTTCCTTAATTTTGAGTACGTCACCGCTCATTTACGATGCAATTATACTCAAAGAAAAACAAGTACGTCCATCTACTCATATTTAAGCACATTCTCTTACAGTGTATGCTTGTCTATAGGAAATCCCATTTCACGTACGTAATAGAGAACGAAAATCAATTTATAGATCCGTGTGAAATATTGGGGATATAGATTGAATGACAAGTTGTCTTCCAGAACTGTCTGGATAGGTTGAAGGCTCTGAGAAAATACTGTCATGGATGTCAAGAGAAGAGACAGACTGAAAGGAAAAGACGAAACGTCGGAGGGTTTCTGGAATTGGAATAAAGAATTTTTAGAATAGGCGGGAATATACATCATGGATTCAATACACTGAGTTATCAATAAATATGTATACAACAATGGATATAATGGATCATCGAGAAAAAAAAACGACAACGAAGAAAGACAACGTCCAAAGCGAATGATTGAACAGTTTTGAAGACTGTAAATAAATAATTTAAAAGATGAGTGTGGTGTATAAGCATTACTCATTAAGAATATATATAGTAAATTAGGTTTTTTTTCTAAAATTTAAAAAAATAATAATAATAAATTAAATTTACTTGTTTTTGTTTATAATATGAGAGGGTGAGAATCTAAGGGGTAAAGTGACAATTTCATCATTTTGTGAAGACGCAGTTTAAATTTAAAACAAAACAGCTAATTCTTGAAGTAGTCGATTCTTACGCCGCAAGATCTCAGCAAATGAACGACATTTACTTGTGTCCCTTTGCCACCAACATTTCAAATGTATTAAATAACTCCGCTTGGATGAGATGATGACATTTTGCCATTGCGATTAATAGCCAGCCAATAATCGATATTTCTTACTAATCGATATTTCCGATTAATCGATATTTCTATTTCGATATATACAATTTCGATATATACATATCGATATTTCCGATTAACCGATATTTCTATTTCGATATATACAATTTTGATATATACATATCGATATTCCCGATACATTGTTATTTTATAAGTAGAATAAGTACAGTAGTAATTACACACAAAGATGTATACCGTAAACTTATGCTATAAGAACTGGACTTTATGTTTTCAAATCAAGGAATAATAATTTTGTTAAAGCATTACTACTCTTTTGTCTTATGTATACAAGGGCGGTTCAAGAACTTTTTTGACGCAAACAAGCGTTTGATTTCGGCGCCTTTCTCAAATTTTCTTATAACCTCCCACTCGGTTTTTATGCATGCTCGAAACCATTTGTTGATAACAAATGCAATTCTTCGGGTGTTGAGATTATAATTTTGACATCCCGAGTGTTCTTCCGAACTAATCGCAAAATTGATTAATCGCCAAATCAAAAATAATAAAATCGAAACCGCGATGATACTTTTTACATCAGGAATTTTGATATAAACGAAATCATCGCCCAAGCTTATCCATAACCGCCACTAAACTCTCTGTTTTTAAAAATCATTTGTATCCCTTGACTTTTCACTCCCTTTTTATGCAAACACAGTTTAAGAACCTCTGTAATTTTAAAGTTCCTAAGTACCTTTTGAAAGAAAACAGGCGTTTTCCACATAGTTTTTAAGGACTATACGAACCCTGTGACAGCCATTCCCATGGATCTCGTAACAATTATGGAAAATTTAATAACCGTATCTTCATCCATTTTTGAGATATCTTGTTAAAGATACACGTGTACACATAACTTTTTTTACAAACCACACTTTTGGACTCATGTAACCTCACCAAACCTAGATAATTCGATGCATAATTTTTGACCCAAAATATACACACTTCCACTACTCCATAACTTCCATATAGAAAAATAGAAATTAAAACTTAATATCTATATTTTGATTGAATCTCGGTGAGTGAAACATGCAGTCGCACGTTTCTGAAACATCCCTTATAACCCGAGTAATCTGTCGAAGTATCTATATTAACATAAACAAACGTCCGTGCATCAGTCAGCGGAAGTCTTGAAATAACGTGAGGAGTAACAAGTTACAGAAGCGATCTTAAGGTTCAAGCGAGGAAAACGCGCATCTTTCCTTAATCTTATCGCCAAAAATGTAATTTTATAGCAGAACATCCGACATGTAGGAAAGTGATTGATGAAAATAAGTGTAGATAACGAAATGAAAAAGAGTTACAATATCCGAGAAATTCATTGTAATTTTTCAGTATTTGTTATTTCTCAATTTCTCATTGTTGCAACAGTTGATATTTTAGTGTGATTCAAAAATAACTAAAGTAGAGAATAAGGGGGCAGTCTGCCGAGGCGTTAAAATTAATGTCGCCAAATATGATTTTAGTTCAATTTATCAGACCCGTAAGGTAATACATTTCAACAATTAAAACCAAGAATTATTGAACCCAGATCCTAAGACACCGCAGTCCAGTTCCTTATCCGTTATACTACCATTGCGACGTGAATAAGTTACAAACAGAAGACTTGTTTAAAAGGTGCGCCAAAGAAGGGAAAGAAAGATAATTGAGTTGTAATAACTCAGTTTCTATTTAAGCAATCAACATGAAATAATGTGGAAACCATCTTCTGAACAACTATTATAAATTTGTGAGGTCGCTTTGTTAAGATGGCTCGAACAGAAGCTGAGATTAGCAATATAAAATTACACTGCTCATTTTTGAGAAAGTACGGTTGCTTAAATTTGAATACGTAACCGCTGATGCAACTGTACTTAAAGAAAAAAGAGTAGGTTCTAAGTTCTCATTTTTATGTACCTTTTTTTTTACTGTGTGGGGACTGTTTTGTGGAATAACAATAAAAAAATACAATCCGAATCCTCAGAAAGAACGGTGTCTCATTCTCCTCGACAGGAAACCCGACTGTTTGCCAACCCCAAACCAACTAAAACCAAGAACCACCTCCCCATAATAAAACCAAACAACGGACCTGTATTTGCAGACCCCCAACCGTCATCTCGACCACAGATACCCACCGGTTGCCATAGCATCCCTCTCTTGCTAGAAATTAATTCCGAACGCAGAATCGGTCTTGTTTGAGACCCCCTTCCCCCCGCAACAGATAAGTTTTCCGTGTGGCTTATTAGCTACATCTGTTGACAGTTTCGGGGAAGGTTTTAGTCCCTCGGTTTTAAACCCAATCTCGGCAGAGAAATGGGCTCGCGGAACACCCGAGTTGAAATCGAAAATGGCGACTCAGAATGTTCGAAAGGCTTATCAGTTTGGGGGGTAGTTATCAATGGAACGATCCCGATAAAACTGGGTTTTGTCCGGGGCGTGAGGTGTTTAAAGGGGATCGATTTACTAGTGGGGGTGGTTATGTTCCTGTTTGGAATGCTTAATCGATAAAATGTGGTATTTATTGGATGTCAGTCACCGATTTATATCTTGAAGCGTTGATGTGACTATTGAACGGACGCGTCACAGTAATGGACAGATTATTATCATGTCTGTGTCATTATATCATGTCTGTGTTATTCCATTATATTCGAGTTCCGTACATAGCTTTGTTTAATTGTTAACATTAAATTATATTTATATTGGAACCTAAACGTATTATTTACTTTAGGCATAAACTACATAGGCTGCAGCCTAGAGGCCCGCACCGCACACATAAAAAAAAATAACTTGTGGGAAAATGTATTTGGAAGAAGAATATTTAAATCCTAATGTAAATAGTATACTACAATCTTTTTATGATGGAGAATTCTATTTTTCTTAACATATTTGTACAATGTAAATATACCCAAATAATTTTACGTTCTTTAAAAAAAAAAATCGTGATTATTACAATGCCATTGTTATGGTATTTTTTGGAAATAAGTTTCTTTGAATTGTTTTACATTTTTATTTTGCTTAGAGTCATTTGAGGGCGAAACAAAGACGAGTGCAATATTTAATAATCATTTTCATAGATCCCAGAATATCATTGCAACTTGAGAGTGCCTGAAACAGTTGAAATTTTGCAGCATAGTATTAGAAATTTAGAAAAAAAAATTGTATACCCCAATTTCATATGTACAGTTAAAAATCACTTAAAAATCATTTAATTTTCAGTTTTAAAATATGTATTTTTCACAAAAATTTCGAACCTTCCCTCGATTTTCGGGCGGGTATTCCATACCTCCCTCCCCCCCCCCCCCCCTGAAGTTGTTGGGGCCTGCTCCACATATTTAACCAAGGGGCCCTCTAACTCTAAAAATCTGGTTCTGGTATACAGTGACCTTCCTCTTGTTTTGAAGGTCAATTGCGCAAAATTTCATCAAGCTTGGAAAAAAAAACTGTAGATTTATATAAAAAACATATCTACTACATATATATATAGATACTGAGGAGGTTTTATGTATAAAATGTTTTTTCTATTGCTCTAGGGGGAAGAGCAAGTTATTTAAAGAAAAGCATCGCCCACCTTGCCTTCAACACAACTACGGTCCTGAATTGGGCAGTCGTAGGTTATTTTGCTTAGAACAGGCCCTGAGTATGATGTATCCGAGTCGAATGCCGTCTCCCTTCAAAAGTGAAGACTCTAAATTTAGGAAGTATCCCAAACACACCGAGTAAATATTATCTCGTCTGAACCACAGGAATTCCAACGATGAGAGAGGGGAACCGCCATCCACTTAAAGCAACTTAAGACGAAAAACAGCCTTTGTGCAAACGTTCCTAAAAGAAGATGCTCGAAGATAGGCAGGGGTAGTAGAGAGGACATGTACACGAATAACATCGCAACTGTGAAACAATGCAACAGTTACTTTGGTTTAAAGGGAAAGCATAATACAAATTCATAAGTGGGAAATGCTAATGCGAATGTTTTTTCTACAATTACGAAAAGCAAAATAAATTCACCATTATACCACCACAATTTTCAAGAATTATCAAAGATTTAATCAAAACGATTAATAACTAGAAAGTAACAAAGCGTGATTTAAATTTTAAAGATGAGTAGATAAGAGATTATTTGGGTTTAGAACAAAAAAAAAATTGCTTTTAAAATAATTTAAATTATCACTGCATTTATGGACAAAATTTATATTTTACCAATACCTTCAAAAACAACAGAGAATTAAAAAAAAATTATTTAAATACTGAACTAGTTTACATGGACAAAAGTGTCTTATTCATATTGATACTGTCTGTAATTATTTATTTTTACCGAGTTACATCATGAATCGGGTTGCATTACGAATTTTTATTGAGTTAACATTTGGAAAATTACTATGTTATCCAAATCACAGCATTTAAAAACGGATATATAGAAATTCTGTCACATATCTCCTTCGGTATTTTTTAATTTATCGGTAACAGATTTTAATGTACCCGTAACACCTTTCAAAGTACCCGTCACAACAAATGTCAGCGCCCTCTGGTGCTCTGCCATAACTTCGAACATGCACTTTTCTTTTATCCGAGAAAAGGCTGGATTTTATAACACATCCAATACAAATTTTAGTTAACTATTGTAATATATTAAAGTTTATGAAGGTTAATTTCGATTTTTAGACATCATTCCACTAATTACATACACAAATTACAAATTATATTTTCATTGGAAATCAAATACAAAATTCACAATAAATATAACAACCTATTTCTTATCTTACTCGACCCCAAAACACAAACAAAATTCGCATAATAAAGATTATTTCTGTCACTGCCAACAACACGCCCACTTAATGCTAAGAAGTGTCATCGACTTTAACAGGCCAATTACGCTCGAAATGATCGATCCCAGTTTATTTTGTGTTTGGCGAACGCCCTGATAAAAAAATAATCTCGCCAACAATCGGGTCGTTGTTGAGAAATAAAGCAGGGATCTCTTGACGTCGGGTGTCCATCAACCGTCCCTGCTCATTTCACGCGTTCTGCAAACTTCAAGAAACTGGATTGGCAAAAAAGAACTGTCTGTTCATTCGCCCCTGTTCTTTCAACTGAACGATATTAGTCTGTTTTTAAATTTGTAGAAAACCTTGTTCCCTCATAAACATCATCAATACATAAATTCCTATTTTGGTAAGCTAGAGGCATCATAGATTTTGCTGTTACTGAACACTTCAAATTATTTCTTGACCTTAAGATCCTTTTTCTGTAATTTTATTTGTGTACCTTTTCAAAATTCCACCCTACATGATCACACATATCCCATCATTAACTGGGAATGTACAGGACTGGTGATAAATCCAGATTAAATCTTGGGCTTTATTAACTGCGTTATCTACAGATACAAATAAACAGAGCAGTTGATTGCCTACATAGACTGACTTCATTAATGACTTTCAATAAATATCAAAATTGCAAACAAGATTACCGGAAATGGAACCCATATCCTAAGGCACCACAGTCCAGTGTCTTATCCGTTGTAATACCAGGGCGACGTGAAGAAGTTATAAACAGAATAAATTTTACAAAGATGTGCCAAAACAATGGGAAGCAAGATAATTGAATTGTAATAACTCAGTTTCCATTTAAGCAATCGACATCAAATCATGTGGAAAACCATCTCCTGAACAACTATTTTGTGTGTCAGGTCGCTTTGTCAAGATGGCTCGAACAGAAGCTGAGATTAGCAATATTAAACCACACTGCTCATTTTTGAGAAAGTACGATTCATGAAATTTGAGTACATCATCGCTCATTTACGATGCAGTTGTACTCAAAGAAAAACGAGTATGTTCAGGTACTCATTTTCAAGTACCTTTTTTTGTACAGAGGAAGTAACAGTTTTTTTATAAAGGATAGGATGCATACTTTTCAACAGACTTGTCCACTAAAAAAAGGACAGAACACCCACTTGTTCACTAAAGAAAAAAGAACAGGATACAGACGTGTCCATTAAAAAAGAACAGGATACAGACGAATCCATTAAAAAAGGACATGATACAGACGACATATCCAAATAGAACAGGACGTGTCCATTAAATAAGAACAGAATACCAAATAGTTCTTTAAAAAAACAGAAAAGGAAACAACCGTTCCCTAAAGAGAACGTAAATACCACATCCCAAAAGAAGAAAATCTGCAGAGTCCATTAGCTTCAAAGAAAAAAATAGAAGAGACAGATAACACATTCTCTTAAGATAAACTTTTAGGACTTGCCCTTGACGTGAGGACTCGCGAGCACAGTGCCTTCAAGGGCTGGGTATCTTTTGGGGTACTTTGTTTCAGAAAGATATTTGAAGAAGTCGCGTGTGATTGGACAAGAGAATTTTAGGGCTATCCAAGTGAACTTGAGGTTTCGAAATAGAACAAGTACACTTGGAAATTTCGTGGGGATCGATACTTGTCTGCGATACATTTTTAGAACTTAGTCAGTATCCTTGTATTTAATTTTCTGATATTTAAAAATAAATTCTACGAAATTGTGTTGAACTATAGTATTTTATACTAGCATTAATATATATCAATGGAATGTTCGAACAATTAATAAAACATATATTTAATTTCATCATCGTATTAGCAGTGTTCACTCTAGGCGTTTTTTGAAGGGCGGTCCGCCCTGCCCGCCCTTTTTTCATCTCGATAGCGCCCTTATGCCCCTTTTTCAAAAATGCCACCCTCTCTTTGAAAAATTCCTCCCTTCTTGCCCTTTTCAGTCAAGCACAAGAGTACTTGCTTCCCTAGCTGTCTTTAAAAATGGCATCGATTAAAAAAAATTGTATGTAGATTAAAATTAAGTGAATTATGACAATAGAAAATCATTTTTAAAGCGTGTTGTGAAATCGCGATGATGCCGTGGTAATTTCCTGCACGGTGCATTCTATGAATGCTATTGGTTGCCAGTGCTCGCATATGAAATGCTAAGTTTTTTTTCTGTGTTTTTTTTAAAGTGAAGATAGTGTGGGGCTAAGTTGCAAAACTAGGCATTTTATTACCAAATGTTGGATTTAAGTAGACTTTTTATCAGTTTTGTAAGGGGTCTGATTAATTCTACTTACAGATTTAGTTTTTACGGAAAACTTTAATTTTTAAATGTCAAATTTTGGATTTTAAGTAATATCTTCATAAAGAGACATCAATGTTGCACGGGTCCTTTGAGATTAGCCCCGAACCGTCAAAAATAGCCCAATATGCAGCTCTTATCACAATGTCAACCAATAAATCGGAACTGTTTTTTGTTTGGTCACGGGTTCAATATTTCAATGTGTGGCCACGTCCATCCCAAACATTTTTTTTAAAGTGCCCTTTTAAAAAAAAAGAAGTGCCTTTTTAAAAACGGGATGCCCTTGTACTGCCAATAGCGCCCTGCCCCTTTTTATTTCTAGAGTGAACACTGGTATATGGAAGCTTCAATGGGGGTTGTAATAGGCAAAGTGAAAAGAATTGGTAAAAATAAATAAAATACTTGATATTTTCGGTCAACCTAGCACCTGGAAGTATTCTACTATGCAGAAAATAGATGTGTATGAATTCAAACCAAAAGTCACTCTTACCTGAAAAAAAAAATTAAAAATTAAAATTCGTATAAATAAATAAGTAAATTATTTATATGAAATATACATTTAATGGCATATATTTTACTTAGTACTATTAGTTATTGCTCTTAGAACAATATTATTTTCCAAAACATTGCAAAACAAGTAATCGTAAAATTTAATAATACTATTTAAAATTATTTTTTACTTTCTTCAATTTCAACACAACTTTAAAAGTTAAGACATGCATATTTAATGTTACAATGCCGTAGTCTCGCCTAAAAAAAGTAAAACAAAAAACATATACTCTAAACCTAATTCATCGTTTAATAAACTTAATGAATTCTTCTTATTGATTAATATTAACTCTATAATAAACATATTAATTAATAACTTGTAAAGCAGATCTTAAGCTTTGCACGGTCCAACTTAACTTAGTCGTATTAATTCTACATATATACATTAATAAACAACAAACACTAAATATTTTAAAATTATACTATTGAAAATCATAATAACTTATTGTTCAGACAGTGTGGACAAAGAGATGACAATAGTAATCTAGTAAAATAAATCAGCATAAAATATTCATAAAAGTTAGGAAATTGAAGGTTTGATGCAGAAAAACTGCATTTTCTTCGGAAGTCTATTTAATTAAAGATAAAAAATTCCTTCATAATTCATGTAAAAAACCTTCAATTTCGAAACATTGAAAATATTGAAATAAAAATGTAGATTATATAAAAAGGTTTTTGTGTAGGAAAATTAAAAACTTTAAAAAAAACTGCAGTTTTTTTTTTGTTTGTTTCAATACCCCTTATACAACCTTCAAAAACCCTTCAATTTCACAATTTTTATGAAGGTTTTATGCTGATTTATGTTGCGAATGCCAAAAAATACCCTCACTAACAAATAAAATATTTGCAAGTGTTAACTTTACTCCTCTTAATGTACCATAACACCTTTTAAAGTATTACTACTCGCCAGCGCCCTCTAGCGGCTAGTCAGAACTTAACCACTCCGAGGAAAACTGAGCGGTTATATCGGTGGTTTTACGAATTGCGAACTTAAATTTTTACAATGTTACAAAATTACATTGTTTGTATGTAACAACGTAAGTTAAAGATTATTTATGTTAACTCCTGAGTAATGTTTACTTCAAACATCACCAAATTCTATAAAAAAAAAACGAAAGAAGAAGAAGGTCAAAAGGAAAAAACTTATCTAATTACGGGAAAAAAGTTTCCCAGTAAACTTTGCAGATCAAGCCTTTCAAATCAAATTTACGCATTTAATTCTAGAAGAGTATAAATACTCTTTCACACTATTTAGTCGTTTGGAACGCCATTTTTTTTTCAAGCCCCAAGACCATCAATTTCTTCTCACATGCCACCCAAGTATAAAAACCAAAGTCTCTAGAGATTTTTTTTTGCCTGCTTATATCATTCATTAGACTCTCCGTGGTTGTTTTTTAAGAAGCTGAACTGCGTTACATTCTTTGGTAAATTGATTTTTAGGAGACAAAGGGCTATTTAAAAGAGAAAGAAAAACGACCTGTGGAATTTGATACGTAAAAAAAACTTTAAAGAATATATAAAAAAAAAGTTCTATTTTAGAGCAAGACTGATGACTGCGGTCGGATCGTTCCACAAATGATAAATGGCACGAAAATTTATTCAAGATAGGACGCAATGAAGTTTAAAAATGAAATATGAAACAAGTAATATTATGCCAGTACCTTGCTGATATTTTGTTTGGAAAATTCTTCTACTTCTATAAACTTTTAGTTAAACTCGGAAAGTTAGTGAACGTATAAGTCTACCAAATTACAATTTAAGAGGATCAGAACAGAAATGCAATTTACGTAAATAAATATTCCAAAACTATTCGTCATATTTCAAAATTTAGGAGTTATATATATATCAGGGATGGGAAGTGCTAAAGACCAGTTTGGAGCAATTTTTGGAGCAGCAAAATTTAAGTTTTGGAGCAGAAAAACGACAAATTGTAGCAGCAAAACTGAATATTTGTAGCAGGAACGCAATAAATTGTAGTGTTTTGGAGCAGCAAAATTTAAGTTTTGGAGCAGAAACGCTACAAATTGTAGCAGAAAACTGTAGACTTGTAGCTAGAATGCAATACAACGTAGCAGTGAATTTTAGCATATTAAACAATAAAACGTAGCAGTGAATTTTAGCATAATAAACAATAATTGTAGCAATTAAAATTTGTAACATGCGATTTTAAATCAGATGTGGTACATTACCCAAGGTGTAAAAACCCTGAAGGTCTCTATTGCTTATTTATGCCATTTTTTTATGCAATAAATCAAAACCGGTAGAGGCTATAAATGAGACATTTTAAAGACAGTTCAAAATATTCAACAAAAATTAGTTTTTAATTAAGAATTATTGAATTTTCATTTTTTTTTTACAATATATACTTAATTTTCATATGTTGATTTTTTCCCCCATTGAATTGTGGTTTATAAAAACCAAAACAGTGTTGCAATCTTGCATATATTGTGCATGAAATCTATGAAGAAGGTTGTTACTGTCTAAGGGAAATAAAATTATATATTTTTTTCGCACAAACTTTAGAATTAAAGAGTAATAATTTGATGGAAAACCTATGTTACTACTTATTTTAAGCATGTTAAGCGTAGGGGTGTGGTTTAAACACAAAAATATTTATTAAATAGTATATAAACATTTAAATCAAATATTAATGCCAAAACGAATTGCAAATCCCACAAAAAAAAGATTTTTTCAAATTGTCCATTGTTATTACATAAAATATAACAAACCTCAATTTCGTAAATAAATAATATTTTCAACTAAGAAATAAAGACCCTAAAACTGTATTTTGCTATTTACATCTCTTTTATACTGTTAAGCTTTATGAGACCATTTAAAGGCAATTAAAAATATTTAACCAAAAGAGTTTTTAATTAAGAATTAACCAATTTATACAATATATACTTAAATTTCAATTTTGAATTTTATAGTAAAATGCAGTTTATACAATAAACCAAAACACTAACAAACTACAATATCGCATAACCTTTTGCATGAAAAAGACAATTTAGAATGTCACCACTGTCTAAGGGATATAAAATTCCTTAACTTTTCCACACAAACTAGATTTATTAAATAGTAATAAATTTATAGAAAACATACCTTGCTATATTTTAAGCATGTTAATATAAATCATTAAAAATTACACTTAAGTTACTATCTTAAAAATTAGTTTAATAAGAAATTTGAAAACTTTCAAAAAGCTAAATAAAAGCCTTTTAATTTTTAAGTTGGAGGGTTGTTAGAAAGAAAAGTTTTCAATAAAAATAATTAATTTAATAAATGAACATTTACACAAAAAAGGATTAAATTGGAAATTTAATTCTATCCAAACAAGAAACAAGATTTTTTTTTTTTTAAATCCATTTTTATTACTGAAAATTACAAGTCCTAAATTTCAATTTCGTGAATTAAATTATATTTTCGGAAAATGTATAGTAATTTTGTTAAGTAGTGCAAAACAAATCATGATAAAACAGGAAGCAGTGAAATATAATGAACTTGTATATCGGATGCAAAAGGATTGAAAGTCTTCCAACGGAGATCGCAGCAGATCGCGTTTAGCGAATTTCTACAAGTTCAAGGTTTTCATAAATGAAAATATAAAACAAAAGAGTGCCAAATAAAAGTTGCATTCGGCAGATGCGACGTAATTATAGTTATAATCATTCATCTCAACTTCAGAGTGATATCATCCCCGTTTGACGAAGATCGCAAATATTTCTACATATTCAAGATGCTAAATTTTTGTGAAATTATCTGTTTTTTTTAGATTGAGCATCGATTCTTCATAAAACAACAAACGAACTGAAATTTTCCAATGATCAAGTGTCTTTTAAACAAATACCCTTGACTAAAAATTCGGACAAATCTCAAAAAGTTATTACCTTAAATTTTACAATTCACAATTATTCCTACATGTTAAAAGATGCTCTATTCTTTTAAAATTCTCAGTTTTTCAAGATTGAGCATCGATTGTGCACAAAAAAAACAAAAACGATCCGATATTCCAATGATGAAATGTGTTATGACAATTAAATGCCCTTGTCTAAAAAGTTGAACATCAGGAATAAAGTCCTTTTTAATGACGCGAAATTATTCCATTTAAGCATTTCTCTGCTTTACGTATAGCATGCTTATACTCCATTCGTACCTCACATTTCTACAAATACTATTTAACTTGAGAAAATGTGCTTATATTTTCTCCCATCTCCTCTTTCTAAGGTTGTCTTAACTTCGTTTATGGGCAGACAAACGGGCACCAAGACTTGGCGCACGTGTTTAACAAGGATTTAAAACAAAATTGGCGCAGAATCGCACATAAATGTGGTTTTGTAGCAAGTTGGCGCAGGATACCACTTTTGGCGCTCTCTGGCGCAGAATTCCCATCCCTGATATATATATATATATATTAAAGAAGAGTGTATGTTACAGTTACAAATCTACAGTTTGATTCCGATATTGATGAATTTTTTTACGTTTGACTTTCAAAGCAAGAGGAGGATGATTGTCTACATGAAATTTCAAACAACCGTCCCCTTTCCCACCCCTTAGCTCACTTAACCCCATTGACTAAATAATAAAACCTGTTTATAACCATGCAATACTGTGACAACGGAGTATGTCAATATCGTAACATATCGTACAGAGTCAGCTATGAGGATGGAGAAACAAAGCATTCTGAATGGATGATGAGTAAATATCGCCAATATTTCGCCAAAATGTTGTCAAATAAATAATAATGTCGCCAAATGAATAAAAGGTTCGCCAAATAAATTAAAAGTTTTACCAAATGAATACAATTGTCGCCAAATTAACTCAAATATGGTCATATGTAAAAATATCACCAAAATGGAAAAATTATTCTCAAGATGATAAAATCAGTATCATTTTGCACACTTGACCTTCAAAACTCAAGAGGAATATCACTGTCTACATGAGATTTTAAAAAACCAGTTCCAAGGCAGCAGATTTTCCCTGACAACGCCGTGCACTTCAACTAGTTATTTAACTAAAACTAAAACATGAAAAGTATTATTGGGAATATTCCACCTAGAAATAAATATTTTTTAACGTGTTTTGTAAGTAAATAACATTTGTCTGCTTTTAATCTTTAAAAAACATCCAAGCGGGCGGCCAATTACTCAAAATATAAAGTTATTTTCAATGAAGTTTAAATTTTTAGGAAGTTTAATATTTTTAATATTGATTATTTTTAAAGAAATAGCTTTTCATTTATATTTTAATCACGAAGGCTGAATTTTTTTGGAAAATAAAGAATTTATATTAGTTTTTTAAAAAAAATTAGCATTGCTAGAAAAATTATGGCGAAAAACATTCCGGGACAATCTATCGGTGGGTTAATTACGCACAAATGAGGCGTTTATTATTTATTATGACAGCGGGTATTTGTAGAATTGAAGACGTGGGCGCAAAAACCGGACAGCTCCACTTTTTTCTGATTTACACTTTTCAATTATTCCCATAAAGAAAAAAATCCTCTTTCGACTGGTGCAAGAAGACAGCTCTAAGCAATGGCCATAGAGATATCAAGGAAAAGTGGCTGTACGTTTGTATTATACGATCCAACCCTGTAAAAAAAAGTGCTTAAAAATGAGTACATGAACGTACTCTTTTCGGTACAATTGCATCGTAAATGGTCGATGATATACTCAAATTTAAGTAATCGTACTTTCGCAAAAATGAGCACTGCGATATAATATTACTAATATCAGCTTCTGTTCAAGCCATCGTAACAAAGCGACCTGACAAATTTAAAATATTTGTACAGAAGATGTTTTTTCACATTTTTTATATCGATTGCTTAAATGGAAAAAGAGTAATTATAACTCAATTATCTCACTTCACATTCTTTTGGCACACATTTTTAACATTATTTCTGCTTGTAACTTCTTCACGTCGCCCTGGTAGCTTAACTAATAAGACTCTGGCCAGCGGTCCCTGCAGATCTGGGTTCGATTCCCGGTAAGTATCGGTTACAAATATCGATATTTATTGTAAGTGATTTATGAAGGCAGCCTACGTAGGTTAGCATCTACTCTTTTTTATTAATTTTTACCCATTAAACTCATTTTTGAGTACATGTCTTTTTCAAAAATTAAACATGTATTCGGAGCCTATTTTTAACAGCGACGGAATGTACAGTGCTTTTCTACTTCCTGAACAATTTTGAAAATTGTCGCTGTCTGGTTCTGTCACCACCGTTTTCAATTTTGCGAGTCAATTTCAATTGTGTAAGTCGTCTAAAAATTCCAGATATAATATTAACATTAAGGAATTAATATTTAATACCAGTGTTATTTCACTGACCAAACACCCACTGTCACAAAGTATCAAATACACGATATCATATGAAAAGCAAAGCTCCCTGAAATCCCTCCATGGGAAAAACAAACTCGACCCCAAAAAACCAATCTGACGGACACATCCATTCGCGTTCTCTCATCCCCCATCTTGGTATTTGCAGATCTATTTTTCTGCAGATCATCCATCACGAACCTCGCTCCCACCCATATCCAATTTCTACCACGCTAAAAAAGCCAACAACACTGACACGACACAATGTTTACAAAAAGCCAATTAAAAAAAAACGCAAAATAATAATAAAAACCAACTCATGCTTAACAGCAAACGATAATCCCATCTTTGTCCACACCCTATCGCTTCTCAACATTTAAAACGTCGTTACAAAAAACGAAATCCCCCTAACAATTCGCAAAGGATAAATATAAAAAAACGCATGCCACTCCAATCCGCCCTTTGTGCTTGATGCACCCCTCCCACGACCCATGGGGCCCCTCAGGAGGGCCCCCCATGTCAAGATAGAACATGAGTCACACATCCCCATGCAAAATGGGTCCGAGGGACCCCACATTGAATCTCTTTCAAATCTCAAGTGCTTTTTAAAAATTTCATTGAGGCCGGGGCGTGATGCGATAATGACCTCCGCGCAGCCAACTTAATAAAGAATCGGCCCTAAAAATGGAGGACTTTGCAGTTGCGATGTTTATCTTCCGCCGGGTATTTAACTTCCTGAGGAGTTTTCATCATCACGGTAAACACGGGGAGTGTGAAATGCGGCTTGAAGTGACTTTATTATGTGGACGGATGGAAAAGGAGGTAAAAACGGTGCAGGGAAGAGTAAATTTGTTTTCCTGCGGTTGATCCATGACAGGAACGGCAAGAAAACGTCTTGGAATTATGACTCTGTTGCTCATTGTGTGACTAATTGAATATTATCATAGAAATAAAGTGTTGCACGGCAATTTTCGTGTCTAAAACACTATGAAATTTTGCATTTAAAAGTATGTGCATTGCAAACATAATGCGCTCAATAGAAGAACTAGATATTTAACCTTTAGACGGGAAGCGGGAATAACGAAGTTATAAAGATGTTTACACCGCAAAAAGTTCGATGTATACCTCCAACATACAGTAGAACTCTAATTATCCGGCTCAATTGGATCTCATCCGGATAATCCATTATCTGGATACATGGATAATTCACGAAAAAAAATTATTTCTTAGTAAAAAACTAATTTTGATTTATTATGTAATACAATTTAATGACTATTAAAAACAATATAATTCTAAAATTGGAAACTTTTTAAATGAGGATTTTGCTGATTTTTTTCCTGGAAGCAATCCGGTTCCGGATAATCTGCGATTCGCTTTGTTTGATCCGGGTAACCAGAGACTGATTTAAGGCCGGGCATTCGGGGCATTTGCTCAGGCCCCAATTTTAAGGGGGTCCCAAACAATTATTATAAAGCTAACAAAAAGTTAAAAATAAATTTAAAAACTAATTTTTTTAAATCAATTAAATTTAATTTAATCAAATAAAAATTAATCAATTGTTAATTTTTTGTAAAACTTCTACTATTTTATCCAATTGATTTCACATTTCCTGCACGTTCATGATGCTCTTTGGATCACTTGCTGGCCATGAACAGTTCAATTCATGGCCAGGACCGTAAACAAACTGGGTTTAAGAATTGCACGTAGGTTTGTCGATTATTAATACTTTCAACCTATTCCAAATTTTCTGATATTATAATCGTTAGGGATTTGCCAGCTAATCTGATTATTTGTGTTCTAATGCAACGACATACTTTTGTGGATATTCAGAACATTCGTTCATCACTTAAACAAAACAAAAAAACATAAAGAAAAAAGTAGTTAAGAAATATTTGGTAAAATAATTTAAAATGAACATTGAAGCGGCAATGTTCTTGCATTTCATTATAAATAAACGATACATCTTGGTAAGAAAAATGGGGGAAATGTCCAAAACTAAAATTTTAACTTACAAAGAGCGGAAAAGAGTTAATATAATATTTCTTGTATTTTATTTTCTTATTAACTTGTATCAACCAAGAGACAAATATCCTTTCTTAAATAATCGGTGACATAACTCAAAATCTCTTTCAGGCAGTCTTAATTTAGAAGTGATCAATAACGTACTTGAATAATGGATATTGGAGATTTACTCAAGGACGTTGCCAAGTTTTCAAATTCATCCAGTTTAATTCCATTTTTATATGAATAGATGGTATTGAAATTTAATCCAAAAGTGTGTTCTAACTTAAAACAAGACATTTTTGCCACTTTAGAAGCTACAATTAAAACAAAAAAATTATTCGCCAAAAGTGTCATGTTAAATTTCCATTTTACATGTGCATAAAAGAAATCGTGTGGAACATAAATGGAAAAAATCGGATAGGTACATGCAGCACTGTACCGTAAGGTTTGGTTCGTGTATATATACCCATACTAATGGATACTTTTGTGTTTTGTTTTTTAGAACACAACTCCTTACCTATTTTACCCCGTACCGATTTTACACCGCACCCCGTACCGATTTTATACCGTACCCCGTACCGATTTTATACCGTACCCCGTACCGATTTTATACCGTACCCCGTACCGATTTTATACCGTACCCCGTACCGTATAAAATCCCCGTACCGATTTATACCGTACCCCGTACCGATTTTATAGACGTATTCACGTCAAAAACTTACATCTTCATATAGAAAGAAAAATCAAAATTATTTTAATTTATTATCATTCTGCGTTGTTTTTAAAATGGGAAATGGGAATGTTTCTGAAATACCCGAATTTTGATTGACTAATAAAAGTATTGAAATAATTCACTGAGCTAGAATAATATAACTATAAGCACTGGAGCGTGGACTAAGCGTCGCAGACCACTTTACTCCTTTTTGAGCGAAGGTATAAAAAATAGTCCTTTCGCATAAGTTTGCGTAGATTTAAAAATGCATTTCTGGTTTTCAAAAATACATTAAATGTTACATATTTAATGTTTTTCTATACTTACTTACAAGAGAAAGAAGACAAAAGGCACCGAAAAACACAATTTTAAACATTTCTGTGACGTCATGTGAGACTCCCGCATAGCCAAGGACGAATGTTTTCTCAACCTTTCTTCCGAATAGTATGCATCCGCACGAAATTGTGAAGTACATTGTCGCTCAATGGGAGTCCAGTGCTTATCTAGTTAGTTGTATTACATTCTAGCTCAGTAAAAAAATAGAAATCTTACAGTAAACCAAAAATATACAAGAAATCTAAACATTATACTCAATCTAATAAAACAAACTCTTAACTTCAAAAGAATAAAAAAAAATCGAATAATACAAAATAATAATAATAATAATAATAATGCATAAATAATGGAATAATTCTGAAAATCAAGAATTACAAACTAAATTCAACATTAATGCCAAAAAACAGCAAATTCAAAATCCAAATATAGCCATTTTCTTTCATACGGAAAAAACATCCACTAAGCCTAATCGAGAACACTCAATTGATGAAGGAACTTAATGAGGATAATAAAACCAGATCGTTTCTCTGCGCCTTTTGACTTCTTTCTCTTAAGATAATTTCCATTCGATATGGAACATCTCAAGTCCCATTACGGGTTACTTCTAAACGGTTCCGAGAATGTTTACGACATTCCCCTCTACAAAAGGGGAGACCGACATTCGAATTATCCGATCGTCGAATCACAAATTGCGCGAAGCAAGAAAAAGAATGGTCGTTCGAATGGGGATGTTCGCGTTCTCTCTCTCTGTCCCGCTTTTGTTCTAAATGGTGTTCTTTTAGGAGATTGGTACCTACCTAATTAGGATATGTACGTTCCTATCTTAAATAGGAAACTGATAGGGAAATATTTCTCTCGTTATTCCCAGAAGAACGTTGAGGTTATTTTCGTTGCCGTGTTTGGAATGTCATGTACTAAAGAATGTATAATAGTATATTGGTTCTAATCGTGAATAAGACTAGTTAAAATGCTATTGTTTAATAAGATGAAAAGTAATAGAACTTTTCAGTACATTGGTTCTAATCGTGAATAAAATTAGTTAAAATGCTATTGTTTAATAAGATGAAAATAAATAGATTTTTCAGTAAATTGGTTCTAATCGTTAATAAGACTAGTTAAAATGCTATTGTTTACTAAGATGAAAATAAATAGACTTTTCAGTATATTGATTCAAATCATGAATAAGATTAGTTAAAATTATTTTGTTTAATAAGATGAAAAGAAATATAAATAGACCTTTTCAGTATATTGGTTTTAATCGTTAATAAGACGAGTTAAAATGCTATTGATTAATAAGATGAAAAGAAATATAACTTTTCAGTATATTGGTTCTAATCATTAATAAGATTAGTTAAAATGCTACTGTTTAGTAAGATTAATAGAAATAGCCGTTTTAAGCATATTGGTTTTAATCGTGAATAAGACCAGTTAAAATGCTATTGTTTAGTAAGATTAATAGAAATAGCCCTTTTAAGTATATTGGTTTTAATCGTGAATAAGACTAGTTAAAATGACATTGTTTAAATAAGATGAAAAAATATACATAGATCTATTCAGTATAATGGCTCTAATCGTGAATAAGATTAGTTAAAATGCCATTGTTTAATAAGGGGAAAAGAAATATGCATAAACCTTTTTACGTCAAAATTTAACAACGAAAGTGCAGTAGGACATTTAAAGTACAGAAATAGCATTTATATAAAACAAATATTTACTACTTTAAATCATTTTAAGTACTGAAATTATATTATTCGAATGTTAAGGATGTTTATAGATTTTCTCAATTTACTGGTAACGTATAATTTAAAAATATATTAATATCCTGCGTGTTCTTTATTCACAAACTCAGATGATTTTTTATATATCGGTCACGTTATTAATCCCTTATTTAATTATATATATATATACATACTAGCAAGAACCCCATTCTTCTCACGATGAAATATTATAATTAAGAAAAACAGACTTCGTAATTGAGGTATCATTCCATAATACTATATATTCGAAAGATAATTGAATATTTTGGAAACTTTAAACCTGAAATATGCATTTAAAAACAATCACATCGGTTCTGCAAGAGATGACTTCTAAACAATTTTCTACTATCAACTGCTTACAAAACATTACTTAATAAAGCGGGTTATATTTCATTTTCAAACCCAAACCTTTTTTATTATAAACTACCTGTTACCCGCGGTTTCGCAGGCGTTAATTTCTTTTTATACGTCGTTAGGTAAATATTACTCCATCTCTTTTATTTTCTCAAAGGCAAAATAACTGGTCTAATGTTCAAACATCTCCGAAAGTTAGCTTTTCCCGTTAAAGCATAATTGTCAGAAAGAGTTATTTCGACAAAAAAAATTTTGATCGCCAACTTTCAATTATTTAAAACATTAAAACAATAAATATATATTAATTAACTTTAAAGTATTTCATTGTTGTCAAGAAGTTATGATTTTATAACAATGTAGATATAATTTTTTTAATGGTCATTTAAAAAAAATAACTTCTAAAACAATTGTACACGGTTATAAATAGAAAACTTAATAGAATTCTAAAATTTCAAGCCTCAGATGCACAATAAGAGGTTGACTAGTATCAATGTACACATTTTTAGACAATATCCGAGCAGTGGAAGACAGTATTTTGCGTGCCACACACAAACTCTTTCTTTTATTATAATAGAAGACACTAATTATCTTATTTATTTCTACAGTAACTTTGACGAAAGGCAAACAATGAGACCGCTGAAAGTTCCTCAATAAATAACAATTACTTCGCCAGAATCTTCGCCAACCATAAAAAAAAAATTCCTCTCTTTAAAAGCCTCGCCATCTGTCACAAACAAGCCGCGCTATTTCAGTCAACACGACTCCCTCCACCACATTTATTTTCGCCAAGAACCCACACCGGGTTCGGTAATAGGCCCCCGATGACACATTGCCCCCCCCCCCGATTTCCCGCCAATTTTCAGCTCTTAACTCAACAGACGTCGCCCATGACCCCTTGGAAGCCACACACACACTCGAAGAAAAAGAAAAATCTTTTCGGGAAAAACCGTCGTGGAAGAAGAGTAGGGAGGGCAAGTATCTATCCAGGGCGGTTTAATACGGAGATATCTATTTTTAGAGGGTAGGGACACATGTGGCGAGGGTGGAGAGAAGTTTGGCCTTATCTTCGCCAACAATATCTTGCGGAGTTGGGATAAATTGCGTGGATTTAAAGCAGATATTTCTTGGTCCGTAGCATGTCAAAGGCATGGAAAGAATTCTTAGACCAGGGAAATAGTATTAATGTCGATCCGAAGAAATTTTAGACAAGGTTTTCTCAAGGAAAATATTAGAGAGCACTATTTCATCCACCTGTCTAAGTAATTCAAATACAATAACGATGTATATGTTTCAGCTGATGCATGTTTAAGAATGTAAGGGATAAAAACTTTTGCATAATTTATTAATGGTTATATCAGTAACATTGATTTTTTTAAAAGACAAGCAGAGGCTAAGCCGCCTTAAGACCCAAGCGATACAAGCGGTCTCTTGGGCCGCTAAATTGAAAAGATCGCCAAATTTTGCTGATTTTTTTTTTAAAGTACAGTAATTACTATACATTTTTTTTATTTAGACATATCAGACGTCCAGCGAAATGATATTGTCTAGGCCAAAAACAAAACCCTTGTTTATATTCTTCCAGTTGGCGAATTTTTTTTTATGTTGGCCACCAATCCTTATTTCTATAATTTACTGACATGACAGTTCACGTAAATATACGTTAACTGGTGAGCATTCAAAAGTTAAAGTTTGGATTTTGATATATGTTTTGCAAAAGCAATTAAATAACATATCTCCTACAATTATCTTTGGATTTAGCATAGTTTGGCAGAGCATGTTTCTTTTTTGCTTAAATATTCAATTATCTTACTTCCCATTCTTTTGACACATCTTTTTTAACATTTCTTCGGTTTATAACTTCTTCAAGTCGCCATGGTAGTGTAACGGATAAGACTATGGACAGCGGTGCAGGAGGATCTGTGTTCGGTTCCCGGTAAGTCTTGGTTGCAAATGTCGATATTTATTGTAAGTGATTTATGAAGGCAGCCTACGTAGGTTAGCATCTACTCTTTTTATTAATTTTTACCCATTAAACTCGTTTTTGAATACATGTCTTTTTCAAAATCTAAACTTATGTATTCGGAGCCATGATAAGCATCGAATGTACTCAAAAATGAGTACAGTTTAGTTATTTTTAAATACCTATTCTCAACAGCGTATTATTTCAAAGTTAAAAATTGTTGCAATTTAACACTTTTTTCATCAATTTCTTGTTTCAGGATAATTTGAATTTGTATCAACATCTGACATTCTTCCACAGGCATAGAACGCAACTGTATAAATTTCACAAAATAAAAAGATATGGTAATACTTTTGTGAACCTAAACGATTCCACATCGGAAAAAGAACCAGCAAATGTTTATTCTTAAGAGAAACAAAGTATCTTCCAACATTATAAAACATCAGAGATGACCTAATGTGTAGCAACCTTCTCTGAAGGATAAAATATTTCACTATTTTCCCGATTTCCTTGAGGACGATATGAGAGACGAGGGACATCGATGATGGAAAAAGAGAAATAATACTTTTTGTTTTGATTGTCGTATGGATTACCGATACTTCTTTTATTATTAGGTTTTGTTTGCTTAGGACACGTTATGATCTGCGACTGGTATTGGGATAATTGCTTATATTTATTCTTTAGTTTCGATAAAAGAAATATATATGAATGGCATATTATCAGCTAGAAAAGAAGTTTATCCTAACAAGTTTATTTATTTATCTCGCAAGTTTAGTGTGGTAGCTTATTATAGTATTGGAATAAGTCTATGACGTAAGAAGATGGTGTTGTGAGATGAAAAAATTTACACAACGCTGGAGGTGCGACGCGTGCCACCGCATAATGTTTCTGGAAGGACCCCGCGGTCATTGGAGAAAAACACGCAAAATAATAAAAATGCAACCGATAAAATGAATTTATTACGTTTTTTACTTTTGGCAAAACGTGTTTTAAAGTAGCTACATAAGGATTAGGATATGATCATGTCACTTTTGGAGAGAACCATACAAACACTTTTAACTTCGTAACAAATAGCACGACTGACAAGAAATTGGTCCCATTTGGTAGGAAATTAGGCTTATAACTAAAAAAAATATGCAGACTTTTTACGTAATCAAGTTCTCTAAAAAATATTCTATACAAATGAAATATAGCCGCATATTTGTAGTTAATAAAAAAAATTCGATGGGCTTTACAAAAGTCGGACAAACTTATTTATAATTTTCATAATTCCTAAATTTTATTCAAATTTATTCAATTAAGTTTATGTGGAAGGTAAAAAGTGGTCCTACTTCTAAGTTCCCACAGGTCCCTGCGGCTGCTAGGGGGGGAAGGCGCTGCACAACACAATGTCAATTGTTAACGTTCATATATAGAAAATGTTTATAAAGGGTAAAGGAAATTTAAAAACAAACTTAAATACAAACTTAATAGAGGGGTAGGTTATGCAAAGACTAATGGATTCATATAACAATGCAAAGCCGGAAAACTCCATTTTCAGGTATTAGTATACAGGGAGGACGATAAATGAAAAGAGCAGCACGTCAGAAAACGAAGGTTTTTATTTCTCAAATATGCATTTGCATGCTAGAACTAAGCTGCAACCTGTGCTGTAACCTATGCTTGAACAATGCTGTAACCTATTCTTGAACCATGCTGTAACCTATGCTTGAGCTATGCTGTAACCTATGCTTGAACAATGCTGTAACCTATGCTTGAACAATGCTGTAACATATGCTGTTACTATACTGTAACCTATGCTTGAACTAAGCTGTAACCTCTGCTGGAACTATGCTGCTGGAACCCATGCGCATGGAATGATACAAATGCTCCAGTATATACATCATCCCATGGCACATGACACGTTCCCGAACATGCATGCCATACTATCCCGATAAGTATACCTGAAAAACCTAATGTATATAAAATTTTACAAGTATGACCCGAAATACCACAGTGGAAGCCACTTAGTCGTAAGGTAGAGTTAGATAAGAGGTAAGTGCTCTCGATTCCACGACCAAGAACACAACCGAAAAAATACTGAATCTGAAGAAGCTGCGATTAGCCTTGTCATATCAGCCAACAACTTGCCACCCCGCAATAGTAAAGGCTAATATAAAGCTGGAAATAACCACGTTAAGTATGCCATTGCCAAACCAAGGACTATGATGCATTTACCTACTAAAAAACCATGCATTTCCTATCAGGAATACCTCTAAATACGTAAGATATACACGCTAAGTGCACCTAAGTGAATCTTATATACACGTGCCAAAACTAACATTGTTTCATCAAGGCAGAACCCCAAATGGCATAAAATTAAGACAACTGCCTTATATAATAATATAATACACCTAAGGAAGGCATTCAATTGTTTGAAATAAGAAATGAGTGTGTTTAACCTAAAACTTGAAAGGGAACAAAGAAATATGCTAATTGGAAGGTTGCAGCGTAATTTCTAGCGCAAAAACTTTAAACCATGGTAAGTTAGAACCTAATAAGGTGAGGGGTTTGGAAAATTGCGTACATTTTCAGAAAGTACGGTGATATCCCCTTGTTGCCATTTGCTCTTATCGCTGCACTGCACTGAACATGATCAAGCGAAATTTCTTGCTAAACCAAATATAAAACCAAAGAGTTACTATAATATATACCAAACAAGAAAATCGTTCATGGAATTATAATTTTAAGCGTCGATTCCTCCTTTATTTTTACTTTAACTATATTCAATGTAGAACTATCACCAGACCCCAGAGATAAAAATTTCGTGATACCATCTAATCCATCGCAAAAAAACCCAAACCGTTTCCACCCATCGCAGTATCTGCCCCCGACAGCTGGGGGAAAGGGGGCCCCTTGCTCGCCAAAAAACAGCTGAAAACCCGGCCTCGCGTCATCTGAAAGTCAAAACAAGGCGCTGCTGCTGGGGTGGATACATAAATTACGGATCCATTCTTCATACACCCCCCTTCCTCGCTTCACTTCAGTTTGGACGGTGGGAAAGGGAATATTGTGATTGGGGGATGGAGCGTGGCGGAAGCGAGCCGATGATTGTGCTGAGGGTGAGATATCTTTCTGTGGGATGTCCCGTGCGTGGGAAGTTTTATTTTGTTGTATATGTTACCAGGAAAGTACGAAATCCAGGCATTCTGTATAGAATGCATGGCGTTTTCAGGCATAGTATGCACTTAAATCTTTTAATCTATTTCATATTTTGCCTTGGCAGAATACCTATTGCCCCCTACAAAATACGAAATGAGATTCTTGAGGCTATTACCTATGATATCAAGCTCAATTTATGCTTTTAAACCACCTGGCGGATACAACCTTCGAGCATGAATTGACTGTAGTAGAGCGAATATGACGGGATTATCGTGAAACCAGCATCTCAGACCGAATGGCCTCGGACACGTGACTTCTTTTCAAAATTAGGAATTAAAAAATACCCTCGATTGGCTGATGAAATGGGAAATGTGTAACATGAAAATTTATGAATGAAATAACGTAATTAACACGTATCTGAGTCCATACATGTTGGCCTCACTTTGATGTTAGCGATATTATGACATTATGTTTTATCTACTATGAAGGATCCATGCTCGAAGGATACAACAGTGTATATCCGTTCGAATGTCTCCAGTTTTTCCAGTAGTACACATAATATAAAAGTTGCTAAAAAATATCTTTTTTTTAAATAATTTTTTAATTTAAAGCATTAGGAGGACTTTTGAAAACCTTCTATACTGATATAATTTAAAAAAATATTTTTGTAAAAATAAGAATGTGTTGGAATTATAAATTAAACCTTTCCGCATTGAAAACAAACCTACATATTCGAAATGTTGGTTATCCGTCAGAGGATTAAGGTGTTAAATCCCAACAACATAACTCCTTATTAAGTAGCACGATTGAAACAAACTTTTTTTGATGATTTTTTTTACGGATGACAAAATCTTTGTCACCCTTCCCTTTCTTGAAAAGCGCATTTTCAAAATCTGGAAAATACCACCTTCGAGCAGTCGTTTAGGGCGTCTCATCTCCGCCGAAGAGTCGTTTTTGGCACAGGGTAATGGCACACACTTTTAAAAAACAGTTAAAGATGTCAAGTAATCTCCATTTTAGTAAATAAATTTCCGAACTTAATACAAAAAACTTAACTTTCAACTTTGTACAAAAAAAAAAAAAAGTTGAATTTTAACACCATATTGAATCAACTTTCTTTGAATCACTGTCTACAAATAAAAGTTTAACACCTACACATCTTTTTTAAAAAGCACGATGAAATTGAAAATTTTACATTTGTATAGAAAAGAATAAATGTAAAAGTTCATTGAAAATGTTTAATAAAAAAAATCCTTAAAAAAAGAATTTCGGCGAAAAATAATTTGCAGAATCCAAACTGACTTCCGAATTTCAAATTCTCAAAAAAAAAAAAAAAAATCCCATTCACTTCCTCCTCTGTTTTACATAACTTCCAAACATCACCGACAACAATAAACATTAGATTTATGTATCCAATCGAACAGAGCCATAAAAATAGCTCAACAAATAGCTACCATGGGAACAGCTTCAGAATTCTAAACTTCAATGGCAAACGCCATCGAACAAAGCAATTTTTCGGTGGTAAAAAATCACCGAGGTTCAATAGATTAAACCTCTAACTGCATAAATTCTTTGCTCCGCCTAATTTATATATCTCACTGGATCTCTTTGGTCTTAAAAACCATTCCTAGTTCTCAAATAGCTTTTTAAACTCAGCCTTCTATTCCAAATCACATCGACTAATGCAATCTTTCTATCTATATATCCCCCGCTTCTTTTATTTCCCTTTGAAGCGCGGTTTTATTTAAATGAGCACCGTGCGAAAAAGAAACAATCAATTTTTGGGGTTTGGGAAGTCTTGGGGAAAAGACTCAATTCCTTTTCAAGGTTTCGAGATATATAAAGAGAACTCGGGTTCTTTTTTTAATCTTCTTTATTTTGGATCTCTTTTGGAATATTTCTTTCTTCGTTCCTCTCGCTCTGAAGATTCGTCACGCCATTTTTTTTTGGCGTCGCCATTTTATTTTTTCTGTTACCGTCGCCATTTCTGGTTTTATTTATTCCTTCGTTTACGACCAAAAGAAAGTTCGATATTGAAAATCAATCCATTTTTTTTTTGTCAATCTTCTTCCTCCTCTCTTGCGTTTGTCCATTCCGGGGAATTTTGTAAAGATACGCGGAAGTTAAATTTATGAAGAATAAAAAATGCATTGTATTCTCGAATTTTTGCAGATGAATTTTTCTTCAATAAGGTTTTGTCAAATAACGAAACGATGGAAAAGCTGGATTCAATCAGAAAATGAAAAAGCTTTGTGAGAAGGATGTGAATTTCAATATAAAAATCCAATTGGGACTAATAAATGTTTTTACATAAGAAGTTATTTCGAGAAGAAAATTGAGTTTATTTTCTACATATATTTCATTTCATACTTCATTGTTGGGAACTCGTTTATAAATTAAATTTGCTGGAAAATTATATATTGGAAGGAAAATTTTATTGAATTATGGGATAATATGTCAGATCTTATTCTTCGAAAAATATTCACATTAAAATATTTTATCTGTATTTTTTTTATGAAATATTCAAAATATAAAAATAAATAACAAATCTTAGTTTATAGAAGAGAATATTAAAGTTCAAAACTTTACATAATAATATCATCAATGTGTTTAATTTTAGTTTTAAATTTAAGAGATTAACCCCACAAGTACAAAAATCACGTTCAATACAATAAAATAATACAAATGTATCTTTGTAACACCCTGTTTTCGAAGCGCCCTCTATGGCGACTGTAGCGCCCTCTTCTGGTCTGTTAGTGAAATCGTCAGTCGTGAGCCAGATTTCATGAATCAAAGTTTGATGTTGTCTAGCTATAGAATGGGCCCCACGTTGGGCGCCATTGTATAGCGTGGGGTTAGCGCTACGGATAGGGTTCTTTGATGATCAAGACAAGGAATGGCCATTTATGTTTTGGTGTAACAAATTTAATTAAAAATGATAGTTACACACAGCACAGAAAATAAAATTGCATACAAGACAACATCAAACTTCGTTTGATTAAATATGGCTCACGATTGACGATTTCACTCACAAACCAGAAGAGGGCGCTACAGTCGCATTAGAGGGCGCTTCGTAAACAGGGTGTTACATCTTTTTAAAAAGGGACATGATATTTAAAATATTTTCTTTCAGGTTATCAAGTAACACGGTAGATACGAAGAATATGCTAATACTTCTTTTTAAAGGAAACAGCAGCAGGATGTAACTTTTCAAATAAAGGTACATAAAATCGAATATGTTTCTTAAATGAAAAGGTTTTAAAGTGCACATAGCTGTTTTTTTTTTCATTTGTACTATTCTGGTTCATAATTCTGGAAGCATCTTTTTTTCTGGAAGCTTCTACTTTTTAAAAAAATAAAGTTAAGTGCGGTTATAGATATGAAATGTTGTTGGCAAAAGGATACAAATAAATGTCTGTCATATGCAGGGCCTGATTACCGAATAGGCCCGGGAAGCCCAGGCTTACATTTTACATTTTTGAGGGGCCCCCAAATCATACATTTTATATAAATATTTAACACCCGTAACATAGTTTGCTACTAATTATATCTTAAAAAAGTGGCATTATTAATTTTAGCAAACAAAAGTTGCCACCTGTGTTACATTTGTTCAAATATTGGGGGGAAATCAAAAACATACAGAATATTAGGAATATTCATTAATTATTAATATTTTTTTAATATAATTTAATAATGTGTTTCGTTTGAATGATATTCAGCTGCAAGGATTTTAGAGCATGTTAAAGCTCGATTTGATGTTCGAAAATCTATTTGAGAGGAGTGGAGCCTCCATTTAAAGATGGTTTTCCCTTGCTTCAATGTCTTAATCGGGTCCTGGTCATGTGCCGAGATCTAGAGTCGTAAGAATCAACTACTTCAAGAATCAGTTGTTTTGTTTTAAGTTTAAACAGCGTTTTCACAAACTGATGGAATTGTCACTTGTACCCGTTTGCTTCTCACTGTAGATTTTTTTTAGAAAACAAAAATAGAATGAAATGCAAACTCCAAACTTTGAGAGTAAAAACTATAGAAGAAAAAATGTGGCGTAAAATCCGGAATACAAAAAACGCAAGAATTTTTTTTTTCTATGGCGTGACCGAAAACCCCAGGACAGCGTGCTGGCAGCACGTAAGCCGAACGTATGCATATCACATCCACGGAAGGCGTTTCTCCGCAAGTTAGAAGACCGCTTCTGCAGCAACGGTAAATTACAAGCGCGATTACAAAGCCATGAATATTCCCACGTGACGAATTCGGAGTTGTTTCTTCTGCTGGATGATTAATTTGAGAAGTTGGTCTTGATCATGTCCCTCATTTGAAATGCAAATTCCCGCGCCAAGAAGGTGGGGGGGGGGGGGTAGAATTTATAATACAGTCAAAGGGGGAAAAAGCCGGAAGAAGAACTGCACCGAAATCACTGAAGGAAGCAGCTGAATTCTTTGGTATATTCTTAAGATGGTGTTAAGTTAAAGATAGGATTCACAGGTGCTGACTGTGATTTGAGCATCGGCTTTTACTTATAATGGCATGCAGTGGCGGCTCGCCCACTACAGCAAGTACAGCCGGGCTGCACCTAAATTCTTTAGTGTATTTTAAAACTAAAATCAGATATTTTACTAATTTTCTTAAATAAAGATTAGAATTGAAAATGAAATTTCTACGGTAGTAAACAAAATCTCCGATAAATAGCACGTATGTTACCGTAATGCATAATTCAGGAGGGGGGAAACAAACTCCATTCATTCAAACTGCAGCCAAAAAGCGAAATTCAAAATCGGCTGCATCGTTGCCATGGCAACCGCTACGTTGAATGGAGATTCCCCCGTATGGTAGTATGGAGATTCCCCCCATGCTAAAGCACTGCATATTGTGAGAAGGTACAGCCGAAATGAGTTTTCTTGTTTTAGCTGCACTTGAGGTTCGATATGCTGATTGGCTAATGGGTGAAACGAGAACTTACGAGATTATATCCAAACGGAAATGGTTTTCGTGATACATTTACTGTGTGCTGTTATTTCAGGACGTGGTCCTGCTGTTGTTTCGTTATGTAAGTTAATATTAAAATTGACCGATTCGCATGTTTAAAAGAAAGCAGGATTGCTTTAATTTTCAAAAAATAAGTAAGTGTTTTCTATTTTTTTCGCATGTTATCATTTCTTAAAAATTGAAAGGAAACTTGATTTGAGTAGTGAATAATAAAGAATTTCCGTTCATGTAAGGTTTTTGGAAAATAGGGAGGGGGGGGGGGGGGGGGGGGATTCACGAGATTTCGGCTGCACTAACATTTTAGACCACGGGCCGCTACTGATGGCATGAGATTTCGTAGATGAGATTGGCGAGGGAAGATGATAATGTAAGATACATCTGAAAGTAAAATTTTAATTTAAATATGATATGTAGAATGGCAAATGACCGTCTAAGAGGAACCACAGTCGAAGTAAATGGATAATTTTACTATTAATATTGACCGCATAAGAAAATTTACTCCATTTTTTTTCGAGGTCTCATATCAAGCGATACGGTTGCATGCGCAACTCTAAGTCAATGGCAACTTTTATTTAACTTAGCCCACATAGAAAGGTTAAAGCTTTCATCTACAACAAAATCAGATTCCGTGTTTCAGAAATGTCAGTTAAACCCTTCTCCCATTTGCCACTTCAATTATAGGCTGAATTTAATTTAAAGCATTGGGTTGTTTTTTAAAGATATCTATTAACATAATAAAAAATATATTATTTTCAAATAACACCTTTTGGAAATATAAATTTAATATATTCTTACTAATCAAACTCACTCAGTGGCGTAGGAATTTGTTATTTTCAGGGGTGGCTGAAATTTTTTTTTTCATAAAAAAAGTAAAATGTTGATTTTTTTTTTTTGTGGTTAAAATAGTATGGAGTTGATTTTTCAAAAAATAAATAAACGTGTATTCGTTTCTGCTTAGACACCTTTAGAACATAAAGTAACCATGAAAAATATGAATTTATAAATGTACTGAATTTTAGATTAGTGGTTGTTAGAGGGATTTTTTTTTTTTTTCAATTTAACTTTCTTTAAAAAAATTAATTTTCTAAATAGTAAATTTAAACTACATAATCAGTCTAGAAAATAAAGTAGAAATCTGATAGTTTCATATCTAATGAAATAATCACAATACAACAAAATCTTATTTAATCATTTGTTTACCAAACAACTTTTTAATGGTTTCTCAAAACTGGTCGACATTTAAAAATGCCCATCTTTTTACTCTAATATGTACAAAAATTATTCAACTTTCAAATACAAGCATGATGAAACGATTGGTTTATGAAATATAATTTGGAAAATGTTTGGGAGGATTTCCTTCAAAATAATTCCGGGGGGGGGGGGCTCAAATACCCCTTCCTTCCTAAGCCAATGACCTCACTTCACAATTTTGATATTACCCTCGCAGCTTGAAGTTAAAAGCCCATATTTGCAGACCTGCAATACCCAACGAAATTCAGCGTGCAATTGCCACTATACCGTTGTTCCATGAGCATGACCAGATGCTGACAGACAAAACACGACCCCAATACATCTCCCGTGTCACCCTTCCGCAAACAGTGGAACATCCCAGAGGAATGCCCACACTGTTGGTGCAAGGGGGACAGTAATGGTACCGCAGTTAATTTTCCGTGCCGTCAGGGGAGGTGTCATTTGGGCGTAAAGGGGTCGGGCGCGAGGAATGCCGAGGGAAGGAAGCGGCCGGTAAATTGTCTTGGAGATTTATGGTGTGACAGTTTGCGGGGGAGCGCGTGTGGATGTACAACCGACAGATATTACCTCTGCAGTGGCCAGGCTGCGTTGTTGGTAGAGTGCCACTGTAGGTGATTGTAGGAGAAGGTGGGTTTTCGGTGAATCAAAGATAATTAAAGCGATTTTGAGAGGTCTTCACCAATTTTATACTTCAAGGTTCAGGAAATAAGAACACATTCATCTGCTTGAAGTTAGGGTATCTTGTGGTCACAACGGAAAGTTCCAATTGCGACCCATGGCAACCTTTTTTCTGGGCTATAAACAATTGTTTTCTTCTTTGAGAATATGGTAAATCGGCTCAGTTCGGCCGCAATTGGGCTATTGCCGGTCACAAACATTAACTTGCTGGTTGGCTTCTTTGAACTTTCTTCTTTCTTTTGGGATTTATATACGAAGCGAAATTTTCTTACTTTAAACATGTCGCCTCAAATATGTTGCTACTATGTTTCTATAAATATATCACTTCTTCTCCAGTTCAAAAACTATTTTTATACACTTGTGTAGTAATAATATGCACTATTAACACTCCTCTTCCAGCACCATTAACGCAGAAAAAAATTTAAATTTTGAGTTTTTTACTGTTCATCGAAATTTTAATTGTTTTGTATAAAATTATATATAGTAATCCGAAAATACTTTTTAGACATTTTTAAAAATAAACTCGCATATCAAATTGCATTGTTCGAACTTAGAAACCAAATTACTCGAAATGTACTTTTTCCATTTTTGGAGACACATTACTTAAAAACTACTTGAAATATATTCCGGAAACATTTTTTGATTCTTTTAGTGCGACTTTTAAACATTCTAACGCAATGGATAAAATATTAGATGTATGAAATTTTTTTTTTCAAAAAATATTTGTCTAAAATATTGGTCAATTTTTTTGCCATATTTAAAAAAATTACAACTTTCCGAATTAAAAAATGAATAAAATCCATTTGTTAAAGTCTTACAAACTATCGAAACATTTTTTTGTAAAAAATTTTAAAACTGGTGAAGTAATTTGTAACTAAATGAGATTCAACAAAGTTAGTGAATTTAACATGGAAGTCTATGTGCGTGCAAGACCCGGTTAACAAATAAATTATTCAGATGAATAACAATGAACATCATTAAAAAAAAGCATGTGTGTGAGAAAAAGTTAATTATGATATCATGCTTTATTTAACGTTATTCATCTTAATTTAGTTGTTTATCATGAAATAAAAATTAGGTAATAGTTACTACGCAAATGTTGTTGTCACACTAATTAATACTAATAATACATACCAAGAATTTAAGTTCAAAAAAATATATAATTTTTAAATAAATATTATGCAGTAAAGGAAGAGATATAATAATGAAAAAAAATTCAACATCAAAACTTGAGTATTAAAACTCAGTGTATGGTCGTAAGTACTAATTAAAGAAAAATAAATCTTCATTCCAAAATTGGTCTTGGCGAAAAAAAAATAATTTTTCTCGTTTCTTTAACTCTGATTTCTAGGGAATTCTAATCTTACCAAAGACTGAAAACCTACACGGTAAGAAAGAAGGAGAAACGACGAAAAAAAAAATCGAAATATTCCCCGCTGAAACAGGAGGAAAGACGGAAAAACGAAAAAAAAGATGAATGTATAGAAAAATCTCCACACGAAAAAAAGACATCTTCGAGCTGGAAAAAAAAGGTTCTCATTTTTTCTAAAACACGCAAGATTTTTTTTTATAAATATTCTCTTTCATCTGCCATGTTGGATCGGTGACGTCACGGACAATCCTCTCGGGTATCGGGTTTCGAGAGTGCACGTGTAATGTCAATCCCTTGGTGCGAGATTAATGGAAAATTCCATTTGGTTCAAGCGGTTTCCCCCCACAGGTATTCAAATTATTTCAAATAGATTTGAAGTGACTCGAGAGTCGTGGCAGAAATAAAATTAAAAGTATTTAAATTAATTTCAGTTATATTTCTGATGAACATTCGAAAATTGTCTAACAGTATACAAGTATTGCCATTTTTCGGTTAGATTTCTCAATGTCTCGTTCTTAAATTGAGTTCTTCCGTATAATACTATATTAAAATAAAATGGATGGGTGGTTGAAATTAAGTCGCACTACACCACTGAGTTAAAATAATAACAGACGCTGGAGTGAGGACTAAGCGTGCACGACCACTTTACACCTTTTTGAGCCAAAGCAGAAAAATAGTCCTTCTGCATAGGTTTACGTAGATTTAAAAACTGATTTCTGGCTTTCAAAAATGCATGAAATACTACACATTTATTGTTTTGACATACTTACACTCTTACAAACGATAAAAAGAAGACAAAAAGAATCGTAAGACCAGTTTTAAACTTTTCTGTGACGTCAGGTTAGACTCCCGCATAGCGAAGGTAGAATGTTTTCTAAACCTTTCTTCCGAATAGTATGCATCCGCGCAGCAAGGTATAATATATTGTCGCTCAATGGGAGTCTTCGTTCCAGTGTCTATTATTATTATTTTAGCTCAGTGTACTACACAAAGGGCTATATCGACGGTTCGGGACATATCCTGATTGTTTCTTTGAATTGTTGTTGCATTAGAGTTACATAATAGGCTATTAGAGACGTTTCCAAATCTTTTCTCGAAGAAAAGACCCGGGAACACAGGCTCGTAATTTGAATTCATGGATAGGTAACTAGGGCAACACCTGATTTGACCAACCAAGTAGTAGACCTATCCAGATGGGAATACAAATACGGTAATTTTAAACAATGGTTCGGTGTCGAGTACAACACTAAACAACACCCCACTTCTTAAACATCCACAGCTTGAACAAAATGAAGTTATGCAGACCACAGCAGATTTAAAATACACCAACCTCCTCCTCGAACGACAAGAATTGATAATGTTCTTTAATGTTCTTTCAAAACGAGGGGCGAACAAATCGGGTTATTAGCTGGGTAATTTCACAGCGTGTCTTTTGCGTTGATAATTTTAAAAAAAATCGAATTGCTATAACATTAGATATAATTTGAGAGACAAGAGATTCTTCGAGAATTCTTTTATCACACGCAACTGCCAATTTCAAAAGCGGAAGATCGTTTGGAACCAAACATCACACCCGATTTTGCCTTGAAACCTGTCATCCAAAAAGCATTAGTCGCGTCTGGAGATTCTTCATTAGTTCACTGTGCGAGTCATCGTATTTTCGTCAAAACTGTAATCCTAATCACTGTAATTTTCGCCGTGGTCCGTCACTACTGCCCAAGGCTGTGAAAAGTTGTTGGAAAAAAGGGGGGGGGGGGAGGAACAGACACTTGTGAAATGAGCGTCTTGTAAAGACACTAAGGTATCATTTGTATTTCTTAAAAATACTTCACTGTTAAAAATAGGTACTCAAAAATAAGTAAAATGCACTCATTTTTTAGTACATTCGATGCTTATCATGGCTCCTAATACATAAGTTTCAATTTTGAAAAAGTCATGCACTCAAAATAAGCACAATGAATAAATAGAGTAGATGTTAGCCTACATAATCAGCCTTCTTAAATAACTTTCAATAAATATCGGCAATTACACAATATAACCAAGACTTACCAGGAATCGAACCCAGATCCACGGACACCGCAATCCAGAGCCTTATCCGTCAAACTACCAGGGCGACTCGAAGAAGTTATAAACAAAAGAAATGTTAAAAAGGTGTGCCAAAAGAATGTGAAGTAAAATAATTTAATTGTAATAACTCAAGTTTCCATTAAAACAATAGACATCAAATAATGTGGAAAACCGTCTTCTGAACAATTATTTTAAGTGTGTCAGGTCGCTTTGTTAAGATAGCTTGAACAGAAGATGAGATTAGCAATATTAAATCGTACTGCTTATTTTTGCGAAAGTACTTAATATGAGTACGTCATCGCTCATTTATGATGCAATTGTACTAGAAAAAACTAGTACGTTCATGTACTCAGTTTTAAGCACCTTTTTCTCTTAAAAGTGACTCGATTAATTCTTGTAAACCTTATCGTAATTATTTATCCGCTTAATGCCGTAAAGTTAAACACAAATTCCATGATTAAAAGTAAAGAACATTCATTCGAAATTCCGAAAGAACATGCTTGGGTATTAGCGCTGAGTCCAATGAATTCGATGCGGCTTCACCTCTAACACATGCCAGAAATCTGGCCTCATGCCAGGCCACCATGTTACCTTTCCCACGCTGTGTTGAAGGGCAAACACAGAGAGGTAGCATTGAAATAATGATAAATTTTCCTAAAAACTTTTATTACTTTTTGATTTAATTTAGATTTATCCAAACTGTAAGTTTATTTTCACTACATGAGCATATAATTTATATTTCCAATACATTCCTATTTTAAATATATAAAATATTATCTATATGGCCATGTGTTGCCCAGGAGATCGCTGGATGATTTTTTTTTTACCATGGCGCCATCTGGTGGATTGAGTAAGAAGTAATATCTGCTTTAAGCGTTAAGAAGGAGGATGGGTATGTTTTTTTTTAATTTCATGTAGACATTGACCTTCCTGTTATTTTGAAGGTTAAACGTGAGAATTTTCTATCAAACTCGGAATAAAACAGTAGATTTTTATTATTCAAAACTTCTCCCAATGATTATTTTTGCAATTAATTTAATTTATACAATATTATAGATTTATTAAAGGTCATAAATATTCTAGGTAATAAGAATATTAAATTGTGTATATTACAAGGAAATCTGAAATTATAACGTACAGATATACACGTTCGGGTAATTTAGATGGTTAACCATATCTCGCTCATTGTTTATACTATTCACACTGAGCAAAGTAATTATACAGTACAGTATAAAATGAAAAAGATATCAATAGGTGAAATAAAGAGAAAGAAGGAGGGTAAAAGAGGAGTTACAATTTTGACATCATACGTTTTACTGTATATATTGTGATTCGTATAAGGTAAATCTGTCATAGTCAAATATATTCAAGTACTTTCTAGTGTGGAAGTTTGGAAAGTGGGGTGCTCTTGTTAAGGTATTATTCCAATTCTCTCAATCGGATTCAAATTTAGAAAGACACGCTTCGAAGAAAAACTCCAGTGGTAAAATGCAAGTTCATTATAAAAAGGTGTATGAAATTATCAACAACTAAAAACAATTCTTTCTAAACCAAAAAATATTTTTTGGGGGGTAGGTTAGCTGTAAAATCTTGTATGAAGTAGTCTCACAGCCCGCTAGAACCACTACTGATGTGTGGTACTCAAGGAAGAAATATCAAAACGCTTTGTTATAGTGGGTGGACACAAATTGTTGGGCGATGGTCATTGTTTGACTGTTTAACTACATTAATAAACCATTATTTTTACTCTGCTTTAACTATTTTGTTTGTTTCTACTAGAGCTAAGAGACTTGTTGCAAAATAGTTGGGCAACAATAATGTTTCATTATGGTAATACAGCTAATTGTGATCGCCTAACAGTTTGTGTCCACTTTGTACTATAAGCCTGATATCGAAAATCTAACCCATAAACTATAGTTTTATATTTAAAAAGGGCATTTACAGTACAAATATTTCAAAAACAATCAAATTCCATTTTATTACCAAACACATACACTTTAAATGAATCAGAAGCAATTATTACCAAAACATATAAACCAAGCACACACACACACTTAAAATGAATCAGAAACAATTATTACCAAACACACGCACTGAAAATAAATCAAAAACAATTATCACCAAAACATATTACCAAACACACACATTTAAAATGAATCAGAAACAATTATTACCAAAACATATTACCAAACACACACACACACATTTAAAATGAATCAGAAACAATTATTACCAAACACACGCACTTAAAATAAATCAAAAACAATTATCATTCAAACAAATGAATCAGAAACAATTATTACCAACACATATTAACCAAACACATGCACTTAAAATGAATCACAAACAATTATTACCGAAACATATTACCAAACACACGCACTTAAAAATAAATCAAAAACTATTATCACCAAAACATATTACCAAACACACACATTTAAAATAAATTAGAAACAATTATTACCAAAACATATTAACCAAACATATGCACTTAAAATGAATCAGAAACAATTATTACCAAACACACACACACACACACTTAAAAGGAATCAGAAACAATTATAACCACAACTTATAACATCTGCCGCTCTTTAATTTCGCTCGTGCGACAAAAAAGCCGGCATTCTGTCAATCAAAACGCACAAGCGTCGACGCGCACGCGCAGTAGCCATCTCGCGTGTCGCATTGTCAAAGAAAATACGAGACAGAAAGAAAAAATAATAAATAATAGTAAAGTAATAACAATGAAAGAGACATAAAAAAGAAAACGCATGACGTATCGGTCGGCAAGCTTGTTCACATCGATCATGTCGAAAGGGCGGTCAGGGTTTCACACTCACGGGCATTGTAGGAAAGGTTGTTTACGGGGAATGTAGGGGGGGGGGGGGATACGGCAATCGATAGAAAATAATTAAAATATAGTTACTTTTTTTAAATAATTTTTTATTTCTAGTGTTTTGGTGGCATTTTAGAAGACAAAATTAACGAATTAGGGGGAAATGGCGTAAAAATACAATAAATTAGGTATGCACAATCGCTTCTGTATCGTAAGTTTTGTTTACTGCGTAGCGCGCATGCTGCTTCGCATCTTCTGTGTTAGCTCTAGATCGCTCCGCTCTTGTCGTAAGTTCATACTATTTGGTATCATTTTGTTCATCTTCAATTGCTCTTTTAACCAGTTTAAGTTTCCTATGCCGAAATTGGACTTTAGTGTTTTGTTTTGGTTTCATAGTGAAATTTTCTATAAATTGTCTCTTTCCACTACACACAAATGATTTAAAGAATCAACTAGTCAAATGGAATTATGGAACTTGTAGTTGTCTTTAATTCGACAGTTGTCTTTAATTCGACAGTTACAGTGGTTGAACAGTCCATCGTTGCCAGAAATGTGATGGAGTGGATTAATGGCTAACCCAACCGACGCGGATTACTTTCCTCTACACAATGGTAGGTTATTTATCCCCATAGACAGATTCTCTCTCGAGTTATGGAGCTTAGAAATATCAACACTTTTTATGTCCCTGAAGTTTCTGCAAATTTCCACTGTTCTTGGATCAATTTTAAAGACGTATTAACGTTAAAAGAAGCATTTTAAGCATCTTTATCATTTAGTTTGTTATCATTCAGTTAGTTGTTACTATAACATACATATCTTCTCTCTCTTAACATACGTTGTTTGCTGTTTGTTAATCGTGAAGCAGGATGTACATTGCAATGAATTATTTTGCATAATATTTTTCAATATAATTTAAACTACCGTTGGTTTATAACTTTAACTCCGATTTTTATTATAAAACACAAAATTAACAACCGCAAATTCACTAAATAAAATATATTGTTATTGTTATAAAAGTTTACTTAAGTTTGAATTATTTATTTTACAAAACTTTGAATCGAGAACTTGGCAATCGGCTGGTTTAAATTGAATAAACTTATTTACAAATGTAACTGGTTATCGATTAGCTTGTAGCTTTGCAATGGAAAATAAATTAAACATTAGTTGTGTGATAAAGTATAAAAATGTATTATTATTTATTTATCAGAGCAGGGATTTATTACATTGTTTCAGTTAGTGTTTCAATTCAATATCACTAAAGTAGTAATTTTATCATTTTGAACGAGTTGTGTTTAAAATATCAAGATCTAAGCATTTTAATTGAAGTCTACTTTGGCACAAATACAAAAACATATATTTATTTAACCCGATCTCACCCTTGAGATATACGGGTATTAGTGGCAATGACATAGATTAGAAATATCATACATGAAGATCACTCTATACTTCTAACAAATGGTATGATTTTGAGCTACTCCCTCAATGAATGACAACATGAAATATTTGTGCATTATATCAAGAACACTATGCAGGGTGGTTTCCCCAACCATCTGTAAATGTACATAAAAAAAACTTTAAGAAATTAAACTTAAAAACTAATCAAACTTGTCAGCGTGAGCACGAGACTGTACATCATTTAGATCAATTGTCACGTATTGGTATTGTCTGTCTGAGAGTTCATAAGAGTATTAGTCCAATACTGACGATACACCAATGTTCACAGTGTGTATATGTGTTAAACACTAGGTGCGTAAAGAGGTGACTGGATCACCGATAGTGTCTGAGGCACCGTAAACCCCCAAATACCAAAATAAAAAAATCGACAAAATATAAAATTTTAAATAAAAATTTTACGTATTCTTTGACCAACAAACTTAATATATTTTACGTATTCTTTGACCAACAAACTTAATATATTTTACGTATTCTTTGACCAACAAACTTAATATATTTTACGTATTCTTTGACCAACAAACTTAATATATTTTACGTATTCTTTGACCAACAAACTTAATATATTTTACGTATTCTTTGACCAACAAACTTAATATATTTTAGAAATTCGCTCAACGCTAACAGCTAAATCGATAGCTGATATTTTTTTTATCAATTCCAGAAATGTAGTTTAAATAATAAAAATGATAAAACCAAAAATATATATAATTTTTTATTAGTATAAACATAACAGATATGCATACCTTTGTAGACAATGAAACTCGATTTAAACGAAGCTATTAAATAAGCTGATAACCCTTTGAAAAACGTTTTTTTTATTTAATAGAACATAAATAGCATAAATAAAAAATATTTCGGTATGAAACACGACTTTTTACTACATCCATCAAAACATACATATCAATAAAAACTTGTTTTACCATTCCATTTCCATAACACAGTATAAAACAACAACAAAAACCTCCAACCAATCCAAACAATCAAAATTTCCAAATTCCTCCACCGACCAATCACAATCCTTAAAACGGCCATTTTCCATCTTTCACGAACCTCGGCATCCTAAAAACAACAATCCATAATCGAGAATTCGAAATACCCTCCGATTTAATACCCCCAAAACCATCAACCAAACAAACAAAAACCGCATCACCAAGGCAGTGGCACCGTCAACAAATCTACCTTCACCTTGACCTCTGGTGATGTAGGCCTGTCTTTATCCCCTCTGAGCCCATTCCAGCTGGGAAACAGCATCGAGATGGAGTTGGTGTAACTGCCATCTGTGGACCACTTATTTATTGCAATTTTGTAGTGGAGACCTGTATTTTGGGTTTTTGTATGCAATTAGTTGAGGTATGGTACCGGAGATGATTATTCTGGGAATGACAGAGTTGAGAATACTAGTGTTCACTCTAGAAATGAAATGAGGTATTTTGGGAAAAGGTACTTTTTTTTTCTCCAAAGGGCATTTTAATGACGACGCAAAATAGATTTTTGTTCAAAATCGACTTCAAATTGCCGTTTTTTTTCTTGGTATAAGTCATTTTGTTTTTACATGCAGTCATAAAAATATAGAATAATCGAATTAAAATTGAGAAAGTAACTTAAGGTCAGAAAAATCGTCGTGCTAAAATGACGATTTTCGCTGAAACCGGCAAGCTGATAATAACTGAATACCTGCTAAATACTATTAAAACTGGAAAAAAAATCATGTACTCCTAAAAAAAACAATAAATCCTCAAAAAATTGATTTTCAGTTATCAAAATCGGAGTAATCGCGGAGTCAAATTACGATTTTTTAAAACCTTTAATTATCTGGTTCATAACTAATACCTATCGAATGTAATCAGCGCTAAAAAATCACTAACTCTGACCCTTTGCTGTATTGTGCGTTTCCGCCTTATAACTCCATGGGGAACTAGCCTTTGTGGATAACTGACCTACCATCATGTAAATGAAGGTTGGCCGCGACAACCAGCTTGCTCCATTTATACCCTCCTCTTCCTCTTCTGAACTTTTTACCGCGTAGGAAAGGTATACACAACCCAAACCTTACGATTCAGTGCGGTCTATACCTACCCGAACTTTTTAAACCTAAATAATTAAACCTAAGCACTCTGACAATAGAATCGAGAAGGCAATCGGTAAACGGCTTCGGTTTATGTAAATGCAAACTTCCGCATCTGTTAATTAAATGCCACTTCAGAGAAATTAAATGAACTTTAATAATGGATGGCATTGGAAGAGCACACACGGTAACAAAGAAAAGGAAGGAATGAGAATTTAACGATGAAACGCCACTACCGTAACCGTAATTTAATAGCATTGTTTTAAGCAATTCTTCTGCTCAATCAATAGATTTCTCACAGAAAATTCAATACTTGTTTAAAACATTCAATGCAATCGAATAAAAATATAAGTAGAATATTCTTCAAGGTATCTACAATTTTCTTAAACTAAGAAAATTTTGGAATTTTTAAATGTTTCAATAAAGTTATATCTAAAGTTAATCACAAATCTTGATATATCGCTATTTAAAACCAATTTGGAAAAGATTGTTATAAATTTGAATACGTCTTTGAAATCTGTCCGAATACAATATTATCGGAGGAAACTTGCGCGACTCCAAAAGTGTGGATATTTAAAAGCCACATAAAGGTGGGCCGTGGAGACCAAGTCGGTGATTAAACCACTCCCTCCACTGACTTTCGTATCGCGTGGGAGTGAAAATGAATAAAATTACGGGCGTACTCTGGCCATTTTGACCTCTATAACTTCAATTTTAATCGATGGTCCGTAACGAAAGAGTGTCTAAATTGAAGAGAACGATAAGTCCAATTCTAATTGACTAGTTGACAGTTTAAACCATTGAGACGAAGGACAATTCTACACGGCTTTATAACTGCGTATTGCATTTTGCAGAAGCCTCTTTGATTAGTACATACAAACCATGTAATTTGAGTGTACCAATTACAGAGGCTTCTGCAAAATGCAACGCACGTTCGCTCCAGTTGTATGGGATAAAAAGTGACGATTTGATTATTTTTTATTTATATTTCACTATGGAGCCAAAATATCATTTCTAAGTACAATTAGGAGATAAGGAACTTAAACGGATTGAAAGGTTATAGATGAATAAATTTATACCAAAAAGTCTACCGAAGATAAAAGAAGGAGCAGACCGAGCAGGCACACATACAAAATATGCAGGAATCAAACTTTACCGTATAGTGAAAACTGTACCAACCCGATTTTATAATTGTTCGATCTTTATTTAAAATAAGTTAAAAATACAGTAGAACTCCAATTATCCGGGTCAATTGGAAGATCTCATCCAGATAATCAAATATCCGGATAATTGGATATTTCAACAAAAAAAAAAAGGTTATTTCTTATTTAAAAAAAATCCAATCTTGCTTTAGTACGTAATGTAATTTAATGACTATTTGAAACAATATCAATCACCGCGATAAATAATTTTTAAAATGTGGATTGATAAATAATTTTTATAATGTGGATTGATAAGTAATTTATAAAATGTGGATTGATAAGTAATTTTTAAAAGGTGGATTGATGAGTAATTCTTAAAATTTGTATTGATAAGTAATTTTTAAAATCTGGATTGATAAGTAAATTTTAAAATGTGGATTGAAAAGTAATTTTTAAAATGTGAATTGTTATGTAATTTTTAAAATGTGGATTGATATGTAATTTTCAAAATGTGGATTGATAAGTAATTGTTAAAATGTATATTGATCAGTAATTTTCAAATATGTACTGATAAAAAAAAATTTAATGTGGATTGATAATTAATTTTTAAAATGAGGATTGATAAGTAATTTTTAAAATGTGGATTGATAAGTAATTTTCAAATATGTACTGATAAATTTTTTTTTAATGTGGATTGATAAGTAATTTTTAAAATGTGGATTGATAAGTAATTTTTAAAAGGTGGATTGATAAGTAATTTTTAAAATGTATATTAACTGTAGAAAACGTAGATTTCCTTTTTTCCCCCTCAAAGCGATCAGGATAATTGGCGATCCGCTTTGTTTAATCCAGATAACTGGAGTTCGGATAATCGGAATTCTACTGTATATACAAATAATAAAATTTTACAAATAAATACATTCATTAATAACCTTATTTCTTAATTTTAATACTTTATCAAAAAAAAATTGAACGTTTACAATTTGTTATTTTTATTTGCCAAAGAGAGCAGGCTTCATCCGTGTAGGTCACTATGTGTAGCCACTATGCATAGTTACGAAACCAACGTTTTATACTACTTGAAATCCCAAACTTCCAAAAGAATATTTCTTCCGTTTTATTCTGCACCGCAGTTTGTCTGAAAAAAGTGCCTTTTTATTGAGTGTGTCTAGATTCCATCTCGCGAAGCAAAATATTTCAAAATAGCTTTTTTTATGTGAAATCGAACATTTTGTATCTATCTACCTTTTTATACAGAATAAAATATTCTCGCAACTTTGGAAAAATGTTTTACGTTGGTAGGGACGCGATTTGGAAAGAATAGTCACTTCAAAAAACTGCAATCCGTTTCTTTGACATGATATAATGTTAATATCGATAGGTTTTTTATATAAATATCAATATTTCGTTAACTGAAATAAAACTCATTAAATAAACAAAAAAAATGAAACATTTGACGAGTTTGTTCTGCGACCTCATGCGAACGCATCAGAAGGCTATTTAAGAGTCCTCTGCATAAACTTATTAATAAGTTTGAATAAAATTTATTAATTATAAAACTTATTAATACATTTGTTAGGGACAACCAATCGGGAATTTTTATTAATTACAAATGGGATTAATAATCAGCTTCAAATGTTATATGGGACTACATTTCATTTGCATAGGCTATTTATTTAATAATTTATTTACGTAAAAAGTCTCCACTATATTGTTCTATTTCTTGAAAATTAAAAATAAGCATGAGATTTCATCGAACGAGCATTTCTTTTGTATAAAATTTTTATTTCATAATTTATTTACGTAAAAAGTCTCCACTATATTGTTGTTATATTGCTTGAAAATTAAAAATAAGCGTGATATCTGATTAAACGAGTTTAAAATTCATATCAATCATGCTGTTTGTCACGTAGTTAATAGTCGGAATCGATCACTCACAAAGCGTATAATTGTGTTTTTATCCCTGTCTTTAATTTTAGAAGCGTTTCACGTAAAAAAAAAATCAATGTATCTAATATTTTAATTTTGCAAATTTTTCTCTGAGCGGTTGCACGCGGCGCACACCCCTAATAGTGACACTTCATAGTTGTTTTATAGAGAGATAGGGGGAAAAAATTCATCCACCTCCATTGAAGATCAAGCCAGAGATTGACTTTCCTAATCTTGGGGCTCTAACCACTGCATTGTTAGGGATTTTGGGAGGGATTTTCCAATACGTCACGGACAAGACATCGAGATGCACTCTCTCTCTCCCCTCGGCCATGAGTGATGATGCGTAACAATAATGGGGGGGGGGGAGGGGGGAGCAGAATAACAGTGCAATGGAAGTCTGAGAAGGACTCAGATGCTTCTGATGAAGGCAATGAAAAATGGGTATCTGATGTTGTGGTATTGTGTGGATCTTGTTAGGGATTGGAGCACGTGGTTTTGGATTATTTAATACATGAACTCAGTGCCGTTACATAAAATAAATAAATATATATATATGTTTATTGGGGGGGGGGGGGGATGAAACAAGAAATTTCATAACTTAACGATTCGGAATTCTCAACTCCACGATTCGAAATTCCCAACTCAACAGTGCTGAAAATTCCCACTTCCTACTTATCGACATTTTTAATTTTTTTTATATAAATATTTTAGGTAATATTAAACAGTTTTCTCACAAGCATTGATTTGTTGCACCCATATACCAATGCAGTGTCCGTTCTGAAGTCTAATTTACATGTAATCTTACAAGTCGGGCGATTTCTAATCTTCCTTAGCATTTGTTATTAATATTAATTTTCTTCAGGCATAAATTTTCTCCCAACTCGGTGTTTTCAGAAGTTGAAATTCCCAACTTTCAGTGTTTCCAGATTTTTGGGGGGTCGGAATACCCCCCCTCCCCCCTTCAAAAAACCCCCGCTAGTGCGACGGGCCTGCGTTAACTTGATTTGAAACATAATTATTTTTAATCGAATGTAAGTCTTTGCGTTTTAATTGTCAAACTATTAATATTTGTTGCATAAAATGGGTTTAAATTAACAACCAACAGTTATCAAACAGTTTAAGTTGCAAAACTGATTCTATAATTAATTGAGCCCCGAAGAAAATAGTGTTGGAGTAAAATGGATTAAAGCCGTTGTCGTTCGGCACTCGCCTAATTGTGTGCATGTCTCATTATGTACCACCTTGTATCACTTGGCATCCAACCCACCTATACATAAATTTAAAAAGTCAGTGTTCCATAATGCGCCTGCAACTTTTAAAATATTTTATTTAGTAAAAAAATAATCAATTTGTTTATGTTTTTAAAACTAATTATAAAATAAATATAATGTTTTAATGGTTAGGGGGAAGTCGTCATGATTTATAAAGGGATGTCAGACGAAAAAGTACAGGGGCCAATAAGATAGGTTCCCTTCAGAGCACGACACATTACAGGATTAGGATTACATGTCGAATGATAAGAGTGAGTCCTCGCGTAGAGACTTCTCAATTATATAGACAGGGACTTTTGGGGATTATTATCAATCAAATTGAGTCAGGGAAATCAACTAATTGGTCATAAACGGCTTGACGTAGGGACTTTTTATTAAGAGGGACTTTAAAATAAACATAAATTGCTCTTATTGAGAAAGCATGCCTGTAGGCGGTTGTTACAACTAAATTAAGCTTGGAATTGAAGTTATCAGCGAAATATTAATGGGAACTCTATTGCATTAAAGAAAAAAAATGGGAATCTGATAGAGACGTTATGTGGGATAGTAAAAAGGGTTTTATTTTAGACACGAGAAAAGATTATTACAACACAATTAAATTACAATAATTAAAAGGGGTGATAGAATAAGGACATTTTAAATATGGTAATTTAAATATTACATATATTAACAAAAATATTGATTTTATTGAGATTTCAAATTATCAAAAAGTGAGTTTTGTTTTTAAAAAAATCACTTTGACTCTTTTGCTTAAGGTACCAAACATATTACTTTATAAAATGTCATTTTTTATTCCCATTTCTAAATCCACATGGCGGAAGGATCAGATGTTACGTTTCTCAAAGCCTTATTACTTTCTTTCGAACAACGTAAGTAAAAAGAATTTCTGGTATTGAAATAGAACAACACTGAAACGCATGCCTTTAAAACTCGTCTAAATAAACAAACTCTTTTACCTGTTAAAATGACCTCCCATGCGCAAAAGAAGAAGAATATCCTCGAAACGCAGTTCACAGTCCCCACTGCTGAAGCAAACCGAAACATTCTTCCTTTTTTCTCAAAAAGTCACTGTCCTGCAACACTCAACAACGTTCCTCAGCCACTGAAACATCATAAAAAACGGACAGGAACGAGCGTTATAATCCAAACAACCGGGCCCATCACCGACGTAACATCTGACATAACGTTACCAACAACGCAATCTGCTCGTAACCCACGTTCCAGAACCGCCGCTTCTGAACGTCTGGCACTGTTTGGCGAGGACCGGAGCGTGGAATATTCGGTCTTTGGATCCCCGCCAAGCTGGGGTTCGTCGTTCGACGCCAAGGGGCGCCAACGGTCGCCGAATTTTTGCTGCTGGTGTTGTTTGGTTTGTTTCTTTTGGGCTTCGTTGTTTTTGTGTTTTGCGGTGAAAGGCAAAGGACAAGTCGGTGGGGCTTGCGATAACGGAATCAAAATAACGACGTAATTAGACGGTGTAATTAAAGGTTGCCTCGCTGAATTGAATGTGGGGTTTTGTTCTGGTTGGAAAAGTAATAGATGGTGACGGTGGGATGTTTTGTTTTCGGCGGTGTGGGAAAAAGAATAACGTGGATTCCGAAATTAAAAGGGGTTGTTTCGAAGAAAAAAAGCAAGAAGTTTGTAATGGAACTTCAGAAAAATAAGTTTACTTTCTTGAATGTCAAGTAAATGAAATCTTCTTGGCAATCAAATGTTTTTATTGGAAATAAACCTCTCTCTCTCGCATCTGTACAAGTCCCGACGTCTATTGAAGGGGTTGGGTGCCAGTTCAGGTGTTTCCTCGTCATCTGACCATGGTTCTAAAATAACGAGGTGCATGTATGAATGTGTGTGTGAATGTGTATATGTTCCCGGGTCTTTCCTTCGAGATTGACCCCGAACCGTCGCCAATAGCCCACTGTGCAGCTCTAGTGCGACGTTAATTAACAAACCAACCCGCATCTGCACAACAATCTTATTTTTTCGCCTTTCGAATTTTAGCAAACGAAATGTATTACATTTTTGAGTTTGTTAAGATTGAACAAAATAAATATGTGGTATGGATACATCCCATTTCAAATACATGGTAGGATTTTCAAAGTGCCCGAAAAACACTGTGTATTTTATTTTTATCACAGAGCCTTAACAGTATTTTCTGACCTTAACAATATTTTCTGAAATTGCAGCAATAAAATTACTCATAGCTTTTACGCATAGTCGTAAAGGGAAATCTACTACCAATAAGGATATGGTAGTTTATATAGGAATAATTATCTCTCTCTTTAAGGTATTTCAATAGTATTAATAATCAAGAATAAGTTATCTCAATAATAATAATAACCATGAATAAGGCATCCCAATAACAATAAGAAGAATTAGTATATGGTAGTTTATATGTGAATAATCTCTACTTATTTTCGTCATTCCATTAATTACTTAAATTGACTAATTATTTTTGTAAATGGCGCATTTATGGAATAGGGTAATGTGGGGAAAATGCATACAGATGAAAAAAGAAATGGGTCTTTTTTTAATTAAATATTGAATTACATAACGTTAAACTTATATTTTAATCTTATTCTTTTTTGTTAATTTACTTCGTTAATGAAGTACATTTTTGCAAAAAATTACATTTCTGGGTGTTTTAATTCAAGTCCAAATGTCGATTTGTTTGAATATACAAAAAAAATGTGTACAGTTTGATACAATTTGATTTCTGTATATAAACTAGAAAAGTCGAAATATTCACGAATATTCCGTGGATTCGTATAGAATAGAATCCTTTTTATATATTCTAATGAAAATTTTAGAAAATAAATTCTAATTTACTAAGTTTTTTTAATGTTTTGAAAAGTGGGAAAAATTGGTTTTCGAATTATTAACGTTAGAGAAAATCGAAAAATTAATCTATCTTCGGCAAAAGTGCAAACATTCTATAAAAACATGAATTTGAAGCTTATAAATGACAAAAACTAACTGCAATATATTTAACACTTTTTATATGTAATACTATTTATATAATAAAGTAACATACCTGTATTTTTTCCAAATAAACTATCAACAAAAGAATATATTTCCTTAAAAAATTGGACGCTTTTGCTTGTTTTATTAATAAGTGAAACAGAATGAAAATGAAAAAAAAAATCGTCTGCGGAACAAATTAAAAATAATGTGAATACAGCAGATTTTTGAATAAAATAAAAACAAGTTAGAATAGCAGATGTTCATTTTCAAATATTATGATTAATAAACAACGGCGATTTTTTTTTCCAAAATGGCGCTTACAACTTGCTTTTAGAATAAACTGTTATAAAACACTAAATTAATAGTCAAATGTACTGGCAACAGTTGGAGGTTCTTGTTCATTCTATTTTATTTTATTCAAGTTACTAATTTGACTTGAATTTTTTTGTTCTAATCGTTTTTATACAAACATTCCATAATTTTCACTGGGTATTAAATAAAAATATAAAATTATGTTTCCAATAAAAAAGTAAACGTTTTTGTAAAACAATTATAATTTTACATTTTTTTTCCCTGAAAGAAAATTAACTTTGATCGAGTTTAAGGATCCATTTTCCACAGCTTTACTCTTTCTATCTGTGAATTTCAAATAATTATTTGCACGATATTTTACCTTACATAAATTATTGACGATGTGAAAATTAAGGATGTAATTCCAGTTGGTAAAAAAGAGCAAATATTATAAAAAAAATTCTTAATAATATTTGATACATTTTATTCTATTTTAAAGATTGGATATCAATTTGATATGATATCGCTAAAACAGATAATAGTATGTCATATCAGAATTTACTTTCAAGAAATATGCAAATTAGGCATACTTTAAAGACGCCGCCTTTCTGAAGTCTTTTAGTAGATAGTTAAAATATTGATAAAATATTTCTGGCGATTCTGGTTATTTGTGAATAGATGTTGAATTATAACTCAAAAGAAGGTAACTATACTCGGGGACAATCTAAGTTGACCCTAAAGCAATTGAATATTTATACATATCATAGATTCCGCTTCAGGTTCAACTTAGGTTGTCCCCGAGTATAGACTATTCACATCACTACCGTACTGTATTATAAGTCCCTTTAACCTCTTCATCAACTCTCAAACAGCTGTAAACTGCTCATTATAAGAATAGAATTGTTTGCTATCAGGTGTGTCTGATAACCTAATTAAAGGTATGAAACATTGCTGCTTATCTCCTTTTCAGATACATTTTGCTTAATTTGCGAAGCTTATAAAGTGACATACATGAAAAAAGTTTTAAACATAAATTGTTAAAAAATACCTACAACAAATTCTTTAAAATTTTTATTACACTTCTGAATAAATTATATAGTTCTCTGCATCCATCTGAAATTTGGCGTCAATCCAATCAAAACTTTTTTATTTATGTTGAATTTACTGCAGTATGCTTAACGTTTGGAAAGCAGTGTATTTCCTTTTGCTGGCACCCATGTAGTACATTTTAAATTTGAAGTTTTATCATATAAAATACACATTCTTAAACTTTATCATCTATCTCTATTTTTTTTAATCCCGTGTTCATTATGAAAAAACGAATTAATTATTTTTATGTTAAATAAAATTAGCCAAAAAAGCGAGGTAGGTTTCATGGATCATAATTATCATATAACTAGTTTTAAAAAATGCCATTTTCTATCTTATAATTTATTTTTTATGTAAGATTTGTATATAAATATTTCTTGGCAATTTATAAATGCTCCTGAAAAGAAAACAGACTTCTTAATGCCATTAATTAAATATGAATATTACTGAATTTTTTTTATATGAAAACAAATTATATAAACATAATTTACAAGAATAAATTGCACTGGAGATAATAAAGATAAAAGAATACCTGCATTTTATGCTCCTCTTCATCAGACAGTCAAGAGTCATGACAATTATTCACATTTCCATTTAGTTATTTTTCAGAATTACTTTTTTGCGCTATGGGGAGAAAACCTATTAATCATAATTTCATTCGTAATTCTTCCCTGACTCCAAATGAAAAAAAATTAAATTTTCTGGAAGAGCCTTATATTTAGATTCATGCAAAGTATACATTATAATAAAAAAAAAACGGATAACTAGTACATAATAAAAAAATAAAAAAAATAAAGACAAATTGTGAATTACTGATTCTATAAAATTTATTTACAACTGAAAAAACGTTGTCCAGAAAAATACATGGTGTACGAGAATTATCTTTACAACTTTACCACACGCACAGTGCCGTCCCACAATTTTTTTTTTGTTGAGGAGGTTGAGACAAGAAATTTCCCAAATTAACGATTCGAAATTCCCAACTTAACAATTCAAAATTTCCAACTAACGGCGTCGGGTACCAGCTCAGGTACTGTCTATGTTTTCTGACCATGGTTAAAAATACGAGGCATTGTTACAGGGTCTTTCCTTCGAGATAGGGCCCGAACCAACACTAATTATACAATGCAGCTCTAGTGCGAAGTTTTTTAACCAAACCAAACTTAACGATTAGAAATTTCCAACGCAACAGCGATAAAAATTCCCTGTTGCAACTTATTGACATTTGTCAACTTTTTTTATAGGTAATATTAAACAGTTCTCTCGGAAGTATTGATTTGTTGCGCGCATGTTCCAATGCAGTGTCCAGTGTCCGTTCTGAGGTCTAACTTAGGTTTCACCTTACAAGTTGGGGAATTTTTAATCTTCCCTTGCTTTCATTTTCTTGAGGTATAAATTTTTCCAACTCATGGATTTTTAATACTCGAAATTCCCAACTTTTAAGGTTTCCAGATTATTGGGGGGATCATGTTCCTCCTCAACCCCTCCCCCCCCCCTCCCTAACCCGGTGCGATGGGTCTGCACCTTCGAGCATGAATGGACTGTAGTAGAGCGAATATGACGTCATAATCGTGAAACCAACATCTCAGACCGAATGGCCTCTAACACGTGACTTATTTTCAAAATTATGAATGAAAAAATACTCGCGATTGGCTGATGAATTGAGAAATGTGTGACAGTGAAAATTTATGAATCGAATGACGCAATTAACCACGTGTCTGAGGCCATACATGTTGGCCTCACTTTGATGTTAGCGAGGTTATAACATTATGTTTTCTCTACTATAAAGGTTCCATGCTCGAAGGTCTGCACATGCAACAACGTATCTAGCCATGGTGTCCGATCCACGTCTTTTTGCATATATAAAGATTTAAAACTCGTATTCTTCATTGTACCTAAACTTCATATAACACTCTTTTGTATTTATTAACTTCCTTCAAGAAACTGAAATGGGAACTCAATTACGAAAGGAACATCCAAAGTAATTTTCAAATAGGAATAACACATCGTTATTTCCACAAGAACTGACATCCTTGAACGACATCATTAAACAAACCCCTGTCAATGTTTCCGATTGCACATGCAGCTCCATTCCGAGCATAATTCCCGGGTCCGCGAATTAGCCGCTGCACTTAAGGCCTTCGCATCACCCGTCCAAATGAATGGTCACGCGGGGATTTTCTTAATGAGTTGTTTTACTCAGGCTGATTATTTTCCATTGATTCCCCCCGTTTCCATCTTTCTTTGTTTTTGTAGAAAAATCATTACAACGAACTTACTCGGCTGTGCGACAGGAATCCATATTGGAAGAGAGCCAAGTGCTTAATTTCTTTGATGAGGTTTGGGTCTGATTTTTTTTTTTTTTTTTTTTTTTTGGTATTGTTATCGGTAATGTCCAACTCTTAAATACATCTCATTTGTGGATTTTTTGTTTCAAATTAAAGGTGAAAAGTGATTATTGTGCTCAAAGAAGAAAAAGACAGGGAAAGCAAAAATGTATCTATTTGTCTGTTTTAGGGCACGTTTATATGAATCTATAATTGGGGAGGGCAATTGGAAAACTTGTCTTCCCCATACACTGTTAAAAATAAGTATTCAAAACTAAATAAAATGTACTCATTTTTTAATACATTCGATGCTTATCATAGCTTCAAATACATAAGTTTCAATTTTGAAAAAGACATGTACTTAAAAATGAGTACAATGGGTAAAAATGAATAAAAAGAACAGATGATAGCCTACATAGACTGCCTTCATAAATGACTTTTAATAAATATCGACAATTGCAACGACTTGCCGAGAATCGAACCCAGATCTGAAGGCACCTCTGTCCAGAGTCTTATCCTGTAAGCTACCAGGGCGACATGAAGAAGCTATAAACAGAAGTAATGTTAAAAAGTGCGCCAAAAGAATGGGAACTGTTGACGTGCATAGTGTAATAAGATAATTTGAGTTGTAATAACTCAGTATCTATTTAAGAAATCGACATCAAATATTGTGGAAAACCATCTTCTGAACAACTATTTTAAGTTTGTCAGGTCGCTTTGTGAGGATGGCTTGAACATAATCTAAGATTCGCAATATTAAATAACACTGCTCATTTTTGAGGAACTACGATTACTTAAATTTTTAGTAGAGAGAGAGAAAGAACAATTTGGAAATATTGCTTACAGACAATATTGAAGTTTTTAACTTTAACGTTCACAAAAAAGGATTTACAAAAAACACATTAGGGTTCACGAAAAATTAAACGCCATCGGGACCGTTGTGTTTTTTAGATTCATTCATGGGCTGTTCTACCCTAAAATGCACAGTGACACTTGAGTCACAAATATCGTTTTAAATATTTAATATTTTTGTTGATTATTATTTGATCTAAGAGTGTTATACTTAGGTAGTACTATATGAATAAGAGAGTCTGGAAACGCGAAGATGACTTTAGTTCTAAAAGTACGTAAGTACATTTGTCGTACTTGATTATACAATTCCGAACGAAGTGAAGAAAGCAAATGTGAAAAAATTGCCGGAATCGTATAAACAAGTCAAGCAAATGTACTTATGTACTTTTGGCACACTAAAGTCATATTCAATTGTTTCTCATTGCTAAGTACTACTTTTAATTCGAACGGATAATATTGCTTATAATAAATTAACTTAATAATGCATTTCTCTTCGACAATTGAACACAAACACAAAATCCGAAATATTTTATTAGAAGAAATATATAGGGATATTTCGACGGAGCACAATACAAGGAAGACACCAGGAAATGGTTTTGGCAGGTGAGGTTTTCACACAGATTGTGTATATGTAATACATCACTATTGAAGTTTATCATTCTATTTAGTCAGGTCTGAAGCAATCCAATCAACAACCACTCTATTTTGACTTTCTGCCTAAAATGCTGCCTTCGATAAAAATCGTTTAAAACGCTTCCACTTTCCATACCTTTTCCAATTTAAAACATAATTGATTATATCCTTTCTGTCTTCAATGCACATTTTGGCTTGAGTGGATTATTTGGCCTTAGTTTTTGGCGCTGTTGAATTTGGTTGGCGACGATTTATGACGATCCACCAGTCTATGAACTCCGAGACTTTGTTCGATCTCTCAATTTTCCGGTCACACAAATTTAACAATTTGTCTGAATGAAAGTTCTTTGTTTTAATATTTTTTTTTTGTCCTTTCATTCTTGAAACAGTTTTCAAAATTATTCGATCAAAACTTGACGAAAAGATCTGTTGAAAGTTATTTAATCACTTATCATATTATCACTCTGTTCATAAACAAGGATTTAACAATGTCATTTACCCTAAAAAATAATTGTTTTCTCTTTATATGTTTTATTTAAACTACAGTTATATTTCTGTATTTTAAAAAAATTAATATATTTTAATAAAATTTACTGCCCGTCTGCGTTCGACTGTTCTTTAACTCAGAAATCAATTATTCAATTTTAATTACTTTTGATAAAATCATAGTTTCCTCTCGAAAGTAGACGTCAACGTTGGAACTAGTTAATATTGAGATATCGAAAATACCGATATATTAAAAATATAAGTATATCGAAAATATTGATTGATCGGATAATATCAATATTTTACTGGAGATGCATCACGGTGTGAAAACTTTCGCATCACCAAAGTCAAGATCAGGCACAAAATCTACAAAACATTTGTTTCATTATTGCTTAAAACTAAATGTTTGTGACAATGAAATCAAATAACAAAATAATTTTATTTTCAACGTTATTAAAACTAAAAATACCATATTATATTTAAAATAGAAATATTATCGTCGTGTCAGTACTACAACTATATAAATCCATAGGAAGGTTAAGGTAGTACTAATAAGTTCCTTGTTAGTACTCGCCCGTAGATATATCGTAATTGGAGTTTTTTAATTACTCACTTATATGCAGCAATTCAAAACATTTTGGTATTGGAATATTTACCACTAAGTGCCTCCGCTAAGCCCCAGGATGATTGATGCGTAACCCTCCTTCATTTGCTTCGCTCGCTGTAAGATGGGCACAATAAAAATGTGTCCTAGTAAAAATACTTTTTTAATTATAAAAGTTAACTTTTAAAAGTTGAAACTGAAAATTTAAATTATAATTCATTTTGGAATCACTACATTTTTTCGCCAAGTAAATCAATATAAAAACATTAAAACTAAAATGTTTTTTTTTAAATACAAATAGAAAACAATGGCACCACTGACATACCTACCATTATTTATTATTTTCCTCGTAATTGTCATGCTTTTCCTGCGTTTTTGCTCAATTTCTAACATTATTGGTATTTTGTTTTGGATATAATTGACGTTAAGTTTACCAATCTTGCCTACAAGAAATATTTAATTTACTAAGTAATGACATCATACAAATGGATTTTATAGAAAGGTACTTTCCAAAACGGCCTACAGATGGCGCCATGTCAATTTTACGTTCGTTTGTTGTTTGGATACAAGAGAATTTACAAAATTTCTTTCTTTTTTTAATATAATATGGCTCCTAATTTCCTCTTCCTAATTTAAGCTGACATCATCAACATAATTATTCACCAATGAATTCAAGAGGTTAATCGTCAAACTGACTTACATAATGGATAAATGCAAATGCGGATGCAACAATTTTTTGTAAACAAACTGCTGTTGCCATTCCGCGGAAAGAAAAGCAGCGTTTTTCGATCACTATGCAAGAGAATTATATATATAGATTATTATCATAATGGTAAATATTCCATATCCAGACCCTTCAATTGTATCCAAGACATCTTAAATACCTTACGAAGAGAAGATATTCCAAGAAATACCTTCCCAAATCCAATCTCAACCAGACACTTATTTATGACATATCTCCCTCCGTCGGTCCCCTGACAACTCCACTGAATCAGACAGACACGCTTTTTCTTTGGGCGATCGCCCACGCTTCGTCAATAACACAATTCCGTACACATCGAACACAATCCCGACCAAAGAAAAGAAGAGAAAATGTCTCAGTCTGCCCGTAAATTCAGCAATGAATGGGAGATGCCAAATAATCTGTCCCGAATTCTGTATTTCTCCATTATTCCCCTGGATCTTCGACAGTTGCGGGCATGGACAGGGTAAAAAATGAAATCCATGAATACTTCCGGAGGAGGGGGGGGGGGATCGAGATGGGGGGTGGTACTGACATGCCCATCTGTTTCCTCTCTTCCCCCTTTCCATCTATTTGGTCGTTGTCTTTCTGGAGGATATTTCATTTTCGGGCTCAATGGAATGTCCCTCTTTGCCCATTGTGACAGCTCAACCCCAAAGTATGAAATTTTGTCTGATTTTTCTTTCCATATCTGGAGGCGTTGGTTGGTTTTTTGTTCTTTCATCAGAGTTTGGTGATGGTTTGCTAAGGATGGAGATGACGGTTTCGAAATCTTGATAAGATTATTTTGTAGTAAAAGTCTGTTTTAGTGCTTTTTTTTACCCCTGAAGGAGAAAAAGGGGAGCTTTATAAAATCTATTACATGTTTGCTCGGAAAAGAAAAAGCTAAATGACATCGATTTGATGATATTATCTAAAATCCGACGCAAAACCAAAATAATATTTTTCTTACATTTTTGTTTCGGAAGAATATAAAGGAAAATTTCTAAAATCTAATAAAGGCTCCGAATGTAACCAAATGATTTAGAATATTAATATCGTTTTTATTAAAAGATAGTCACAAGAAAAACGCTCTATTCTTATTAAAATCTCTAACTGCCATAAAAATCTGTAAAACTAAAATATTTAGACTGTAATTAAATTTGGATTAAATTTGGGATTAAGTGATTAATTTAAAGCTAATATAAAAATTTTCATTAAAAAAATCATTTATATAGAAAGAAAGAAATGTATATATATATATATATATATATATATATATATATATATATATATATATATATATATATATATATATATATATATATATATATATATATATATGTAGTAATCCTGAAGATGTGCGCTTGAGACTCGGATTTGTAAAATTCTATTAAGTTTCGTAAATGATTTTAATAATTTAAGAAATATTATATAAACATCTTTAAAATACATGATTTAACTAAAACGTGCCTTTGATGGAAATTAGGTAGCACCCTACCCTGTGTAAAAGTATTACTAATCATTAAGTAAGAGAGAAAAATAAATAACATTTGTTCATAACAATATCACGCGGGGAGTTTATCATCACTAGACTTCAACTATCAAGTGACTGACTGACTGACTGAATCGATCCGGCAACGTTGGCTTATATATTCCGTCCGAAAGATCTTCCAGTACAGTCGAAATTTGTCGCGAAGGGTCTCCTACGCATCTAATTTTTAAGGGAAGGAGGAGCTCAATTATGTTCAACCTTTTCGATCCACCTCACTGTCTATCCTCTTACGGCTATTAACGTCACAAGAAGTTTCAACGAATCATCTGTCATCATCATCATAAAGGATCTTGCATCAGTAATCATATAGAAGTGATTACTGATACAGGATCCTTTTGCAATGTTGACGATTTACCACATAGTTTTAGACGCTTTGGCGAGTTTTGAGGCATTTTCCTTTTTCTGTGGTGAATTTTGCACTTTCTAATACCGTAGTTACGCTTCTTATGGATTATTTTTAGAGTTGGGTTTATTTTTATTATTAGATTTAGGCTTTGGGAATCACTGAGATTCTAATTAGCTTTTACAATATTTCGTGACGCCCCTGTGAAGACGCCGCGGCGTCTTTGGGAGCCACCGCCGTAACTGGTTCTCCAGTAACGTGGTGGATCCAAACAGCTATTTTACCATATATTTTTAATTTAGGTTAACGAGGCGATATTTGCTTATTTTGCACTATTTGAATTGAATTTTTTTGTGTGCTATGGAAAACAATAACAATGCAACACTCGGCACATTTCATACATTTTTATCGCTAGTTATAGCTGCCTCTTCTCGGCGAGCCTGTCCCCCTTCATTGTAATGTTACAACACTATGTTACACCTTTTACAATACTATGTTACACCTTTTACAACACTATGTTACACCTTTTACAACACTATGTTACACTTTCCTTAGTCACTTCAAAACACTTCCCTCACTTTCCACTGTGCAACACAATTTCTCGTCTCCAGATTTAACGCCTTGGCACCAATTCCCATTCTTCAGCGATTTTCCCCCATTGCAGCAGCAAGGGGGCATCGAAGTCCCATGAATATTCGTATTAGTGCGTCGTTTAGTGGCCAGATGGGAAACAGGGTTCGGAGCTGCAATTACCGCATAATGAGGCACTCCCGGGGCCGCTCTCTGCTCTTTTATGCGTCAATTTGCCGCCGTCGGGGGCGGAAATAGAGGTTATGAGTCGGCGATATATATTCTTCTGGTTCTTCCGCACAGTTTTGCATCCAACCAGGTGGTTGCTAAATTCAGGGTGGTCTTGTTGAATTTATAATCGATGATTCTAAGCAATGACTAATAGAGGTTGTTATTTATTGTATGTAGAAAGGTATTGGAGAGTTCATTCCATTATGAGGAACGTTTTACTATTATTGTAATATACTGTTAAAAATTGGTATTCAAAAATTAGTTATACATACACATTTTTGAATACATTCGATGCTTATCATGGTTCCGAATACATAAATTTCAATTTTGAAAAAGACGTGTACTTATAAATGAGTACAATGTGTAAAAATGAATAAAAAGAGCAGATGCTAGCCTACATGGGCTGGCTTCATAAATTACCTTCAATAAATATCGCATCGACAATTACAACCAAGACTTACCGCGAATCGAACCCACATCTGCAGGAAATGCTGTCCAGAGTTTTATCCGTTAAGCTACCAGGGCGATGTAAAGAAGTTATAAACAGAAGTAATGTTAAAAAGGTATGCCAAACGAATGAGAATTAAGATAACTATTTAAGTGTACAACTATTTTAAGTGTGTTAGGTCGCTTTGTTAAGATGGCTGAAACAGAAGCTGAGATGAGCAATATTAAATCACACTGCTTATTTTTTAGAAAGTATTATTTCTTAAATTTTAGTATGTAATCGTTCATTTACGGTGCGATTGTACTTAAAGAAAAACAAGTAGGTTCAGATACTCAAATTTAAGTACCTTTCTTAACAGTGTATGTAGGTCAGTTACTGATTACTTCTGTATGAAGTATTTAAGCGCGTATGTGTCATAGTCATACCCCAATAGTATTTGGCTCAGCTTACTATGTTTAAGCTTATAAAAAATAGTAATATGTAACTTCTATGTTACTTCTTTATTAAAAAACATTATGGATCCAAAAACATATTTTGATTGAAAAACTGATTGATTTTTATAACACGATTCTTATATGTACTCAACCTTTCAATTACAACTTTCTTAGTCACCTTGTGCCAATTATGTAATTATTACAAATCACCAATACAACTAAGCATTAATTTCTATTAATTTTTACATTTACACTGTAGAATCGTTTATCGTAATTAAGAATGTAGACAGGAGGGAGTGATTCCATGTCCAACCATTCCTCAGCGGTGCATGCAATAAAAAGGTTATTTACCTCTAGTCCCACCCCCTCACAGTCATTTAATAACGTTTGCAAAGTCACGATTTCTCTCTCTCCTCTAAAATATGAAATCCCCCATTCCGCGAAATCAAACAGGACAATCTATTCCCACCCCCCTAACAATGGCGCCCTAATCACAATCCCAACGTGTTTAAAAAGAAGGCGGAAATGAAGAGGCAGCAGCATGACTCGGGTCCACTTTCCGTCACCAGGTGGAGTGGTAGGGGGTGGTCGGAGTTGAGATGTTCTCTCCCTGCACAGACGGGAGGTGATTCATATTTATGCATTTTGTGCAGACTCTGTGGCACCTCTAATTAGACGCAGAGGATGGAAATGGGATTTGTTTGTAGTTTTCCCATTCTGTGACGTAGGTAATAGGGAGAGGGGGGGGGGGGGGTAGAGAACTTTAGACCCGGACCAATCACTGCAATTGCTTATTGTTTTTAAATACTAATAATATACTTTTATTTTGTCTAATTTAAAGAAAAGAAAATACATCCCTTCTGTGGTTCGAATAAAATATCGAAGTTGTAAAATTGCTTTCACTGGATGGGAGTTTAATTTATATTTTCAACACATTCCTTTTTTAAAAAAAATTCAATAAAGATGGCTTAAATATTCTCACAATGAATTAGATTCGAAAAATGTTTCAATACAGAGAGTTTTTATGAATTTATAAATTATATGTATTGCTAGGGGAAATGGCGAGACATGGACAAATATATATTCCTCAAAGGATAATTAAATTTGAAAATATTTCAAATTTTTCTGCAAATTATTTAAAAAATACATAACAATCGAATTGATAACCTCTCGACTTGGCGGTTTTAATTTAAAATTCCTGACGGTTTTATTTTGGAGTTTAGGTTGGCGCGCTGTTCAGTCTGTTAAAAAAGTTATTAACAGGACAATTTGCTTTTAATATTTTTATAACTAAAGACAAGTTGGAATTTCAAAGTAGTAATATTTTTAAAATTAATAAGCTTATTAATTCTTTTCTAATAATAATGTTGTTACTTATTATAAATTATATTAGTCTAAGGAATGTTTTGAAAAAGTCAAATCTGTTTGTATGGATATTGCCCGTACATCACAACATGCCGCAGGATAATTAATGCATTATAATGATAGGAATCCATTTAGAATACTAGTACTGTAATAATTGATAAATAAGATGGATTCGGGGAAATAAGTTTTTAATTTATAAATCTCACACAATTCACATTTAAAAATTATAAACCTTTATTCTTTTTAATTATTTTTTAAAATTATAAATTTTAACTCTTTTATAGAGATAGTTTTTATATTATACATCAATACAATAAATTTGATAAATATAGTCAATTATAGTACTTTTAAGAATGTAAAATATGTGTGAATGTAGGGGGGAAGAAACTGAAAATCTCCATTTGAAACATTTCTTGCCAAAGGGTAAGTTATTATTATTTAAATTAAACTTCCATCTACTTTTTAAAAAACATTTCGGTTTTTAATCAATAAACTAAAAAAATATATATTTCTCATTTATTCGCATAATATTTTATTCACTAAACAATCTACTCTACAAAGAAAGAAACCATCGTTCTGTTCTAAAATTAGGTGAAAAAGCAGACGATAACCCAAAGTCATAAAACAGAAACTTTTACGACTAAGAGTAGTCAAAACCCGGTTCCCTTCTTATTGCCAATCCTCTGACCAGATGCCTCATTTCAGACATACAGTCGGTAGCCCAGAGAAACTTTAAAAGAAAACAGATTATTTTAAACCGCTGTAAAATTCTGCTACTTTCCCGCCATCCATAAAAGAAGAGCGAGATACGAAGATTTCCAGATGGAATCCTGTTTACAACCGAGTTCAAACGCTTCCGTTCCATCATCATCGATGTGATTGGTTCTGTTGAAGTACAGATGCACTCTGGGATTTCCCCATTTTCTTGCTTCTTTTTCACGAAGCTGAGTAAATAGAATTTGGAAGTTTATCGCCCTTTGAAGAAATCGATGGATCATAAGATTCGGATTTCTAAAAAGCAAATATTTTTAGATCAATTTATCAAGTTTACAGAAGTTAACCATGAGTTCAATGGATGTTGGCGTCAAACAGAAGTTAAACATTGACAATTGTCTCACTTTGAAATTTATATTGTGTACAACATCACGCAACATTTTATTCTTTTCTCCAAAGTGTTTGACTCGACTTCGATAACAGAGTAACAACTTTTGAATGTTACTATGCCTCGATTTCCTCTAAAAATACTCCAGAGATTTGACTGAAATTCGATGTTTATTTTTCTCTTGGCCTTTATTGTGGCCAAGTTGGCAAGTTCGTTGCAAATTACAAAAAGGAAGTTATATGGAACATCGTTTTTCTAACTTTTGAAACTTTTAGGTAATTTCCTCGAGTATATTTGTTATATCAAACGTAAGGAAACAAAATCATACAGTCATTTTCTTTCAATTGAGTAGCATTATTAGGTCTTGAGATATTTTGTATACATATACACATATTTAACAGCATGCATCAGATTTCCTGCAACGACTATTCATCCACAAACGCTCAAATAATTTTTGAAATTGTAATGTTATTTTTTTCTTCTTGGAGGTTGTTAAATAACTTTTTTGTACATGTTTTACTTATATTTTTTTAATTTGAAATATGTATTAAAGATATAGCTTTCGAATTGCACCTCAAACCAATAAATTTGAAAAATATTGTAAAAAGTTAGTATTTTTATCATATATATTGTTTCTGTAGTAAATACCCCTTTTAGACCCCTTAGACACAACGAATCTTATCGCATGAGGTATCAAATAAAAGAGAATTTCAAGGACCAATGACGAATCGTACTTTCATCTCATAAATATCAACGTTTTTTTTTTAATATGTGTAAAATATTTCATTTTAACATGTTTTTTTTAAAACCGTTGATAGTGCTGCCATATATAAGCAGACTGTTAAACTTTATTTAGTTCTAACAAATAGGCGTGTAGTGTGTGTGTTTTTTTTGGGGGGAAAGGGGGGTTGTTTATGCGATAACCCTCCTACCCCTGAAACATGTAATTACCCCGTTATCGTTAGAAAGTTTTAAATAATTTATTTTAGAAGAGACAGTCAACTAGATTATCTTATATAACCAGATTACCGGCGGTATATTGGCGACATTTTGTGGTTTATTGGCGTCATTTGGCGGTTTATTGGCGACATTTGGCGATTTATTGGCAACATTTAATTAGCAAAATACTTTTATATATATATTTCATTGTGTAAAATCTCTATATTACTTTCCAGAGTGTATACATATACAATAAATTGCAGATATTTTTAAATCATAGGAGAACAAAGATTGACAAAATAAGGAAATAAAGTTTAGCACACTGTGTGATGTATCAGCATAGCGGAAAGTAGAACTTTGTTTGTGAGTTTAATAAACACAACCTTTACAGAAAAACAAAAAATAAGTTTTTTGTCTTAAGAAACCCTTCGCCATCCTTGAAAACACATTTTTTATCAAACATTATTCCTCCGGGTAAAATGATATTTCCTAAACGCAAGATTAAATTTTCTCTTATTTTAAATTTTTGTAAGAAAGTCCCAAAAAAAATAAAAATGCGATCATATAAAATAAGAAAAAAAAATGAATCGCTCCCAGAGCAAAACGAAGGAAAATATTTTCAATTTCAAACCCCTGGCGCGATTTGCTTGTAAAAATATCCATTTCAAAACCCCTCTTCTTTTTCGGAAGTAATTTCTTATTTATAACAATCAAATTTTCGTCGGAGAATTTTCAAAGCAATCCTCGCCGAGTTTTGCTCACGTATCAAGAGGACTTAAGCGCCATCCACGCTCGCAGTTCTACTCTTCAATCATACTACAGTTTTTGAATCTCTAGACGCAATTTCTCAAATGCATGCTACTCAGCAATATTTTCCATTCAGAGTTTTGCCTATTTCTCGGAGGAGAATTTTGAAAAACTCGAAAAAATCACCATAAAAACCATTTTTAAAGGGATGAGTTGTTGCGTTCTTAGCAAACAAAATCAGCATAAAACTTTTAAAAAACCGCCATGCTGTTCCGAATGCCTTTAAAATAAACCTGGATAGTTTTTAAAGATTTTAGTTTGCCTGCGTAAAATCTTTACCTTCAAAAATGTCAATGCTGAATTTTTAAATATGCATGAAATCTGCATGTTATTCCAACCACCTTTATAAAACTTTCATCGTCACGACTTTAATGAAGGTTTTATGCTGGATTTTTTTGCTGTGTTATCTAAGGAATTAGTATTTATAAGTACAAAAATACGAAACTACTACTTTAAATTTTTTTTTAAATAATTTGAATATTTTAATTTATCTGTGCAAAATTGTGGGTTTGTGAAATAATCATACATTTATTTTGTTTTGATACAAGAATAATATTATCTTTTTGAATCTGTATTTTGGAACAAGCAATGAAACATATTTTAAATAACTGAATAAAATATGATTTCACTGAACTCATTAAAAATATAATATAGAAGATCTGCAAAGAGATCATGTATTAAAGAGATATACAATTAAGATATAACATACCCTTACAAAACATGAAAAAAAATCTAGCAAGCATAGTTTCCACTGTAACCAAAGGTTTGGTTCTTTTATAATATGTACATTTTCGCCTGCTCCTTCTTGCGTTTTTGGTAAGCTCTAACTCTCTCCGCACTTGTCATAAGTTTAGATATATTGGTAGCATTTTGTTCGTCTTGAGCAGTTCTTTCAACCTGTTACGTTTCCTATGCCGCAATTAGTAGAGTACGCAGAAAATGCGTATGAATGGGCGGAGTCATAACACCCCACCCACCTTTATTAGTTGTATAATTTGAATTTTTTAAATCAAGCCCAGCAAAAAAAGTTAGGATGAAACCTTCATTAAAATTGTCAAATTGAAGGTTTTATAAAGGATATTGAAACAAACAACTGCAGTTTTTTTTAAGTTTTTAATTTTCCTGCATAAAACCTTTAAAATATCTGCATTTTCCCTTCATGATTAAAAATTGCAGGTTTTTTGCAGGTTTTTTTATGAAGGTTTTTTACAGTATTTATGAAGGATATTGAAACAAAAACCTTTAATTTTATAGATCTTCAAAAAAACTGCAGTTTTCCTCCATAAAACCTTCAATTTCAAACTTTTAATGAAGGTTTTATGCTGATTTTTTTGCTGGGAGTATATGTAATTTATCCACATTTCTTTTGACCCTTATCCATTTCTTGATCCATTCCCGAACATTCCAGTACTCTAAGTTATGTCTTCAAAACCCGGTTTCACATCCATATACGTTCACTAAAATCCGTGAGAACTGAAACTTTCTTTCAGAATGGCAACCTCTCTTGCACAGTCCGAATTCATAGTATTCCTAACCTAACCAGCAATGATGTAAGATGTGTCTCTGCGTCTTCGTCTTTTTACCTACCACCCCTAACAGAAGCAGGTAAATTAATTTGGTAAGTAATAATATGGATCCTAAATAGAATAGAATTCGGAAGAATAATTTTCTTACAAAAAAACTTTTTATTACATATATGGAAATAAGTTTTCTCTGCACACAAATGGAAGGGGTTCTGAGCCCCTCAACCCCCTTGAGTACGCCACAGGCCGTAATTGAACTTTAGAATGATATTTTTGATTCATAGTGAAATATTCGACCACTCGTCACTTTCCATTCACACACAAATAATTTGAACTTCCAGTAGTTAAATAGAATTATAAAACTCGGCGTTAACTTAAATTCAAACACGTACTTGCTACGATTTGTCTATTATAATTGAACGTACGATTGTTAAACAAGCCAGTGTATGTCCGTTATCTGACTCGTATACACTCCCACGCAGTGCAAGTCAGACGAAGGGGACTGGATTAGTAGCCAACTAGATAGAGGCCGCTCATCTTTCTCTACACGATGACACATCATTTATCCCCATAGGCAACTGCCCCCCTGGAATTATGGGGCTTGGATTTATCAAAACTTTTTATATCGCTTTTTATGTTATGTTTTTGCTAATGACCGCTGTACCGGACCAATTTTAAAGACGTCTTCATAGGGTTACCATATATCTGGATTTCGCCCGGACAGTCCTGATTTCAAGCTCACCTCTGCGCTAGCGTCCGGAGCTTCAAAATGTCTCGATTTACGCCAATGACTGCAATAGGGAAAATCTGACATATTCGATAAAGCTGACGTCATTCCGCCAATGAGACAAATTTGCACACTTGGTGCAACCTCTCTTCTATCAACCTTGGGCACCCAGTTGTATAAAAACTGATGAACGTCAAAGCGAATTCCGTTTCATCATGTCCAGAATTATATGTAAAAATAAAAAAAATATTAGATTTGCTTGCATAACATTATCTCGTCCGAAAAGTTCCTATCGAAAATACCCGAAAAAAGAGAAGAGAAAGTAAAGGAAGGAAAGAAAAAGTAATGAACCTTTTTATCCGAGGCCCAGCTCAAACTGAAAAGTAAAAGTTTTGGTAGTTTTGCTTTATTCTATTTTTCATTAATGTAATTTTTATTTATCGAACATTAGAAATGGCATCTTCTTTGCATTCTGACGCCTTAGTTTTTTTTCACTTACTCAAACTCTGTGCTTGTGCTATGAAAGAGGGTCGTTAGTAAGCAGTTATCTGAATTTTATACTATAATTTGACCCTCTCCCAAGTCCCTTCAACCACCTCTCCCGGCGAGTCCGGATCTCACTACAAAAAATAATGATAACCCTACTTATTCAAATAAAAAAGAATTTGTTGATACCATGTCACACCTTAAGAATTAATTTAAGAATAGAATACGGGAGTTTCACGTGTCGTATCAAGTGGGGAACTTACTAGTAGCTTCGATTTTTTTAATACAGCAGACAACTCTGCTTTTGTTTGTTTAGTCGCTACGCTTGCAATTATGGAAAAATTTGTTTATAATATTGCTTTTTTTTTAAATAAGTAATATTTTTATTCTATATATGAATAAATTTAAATACAGAAATACCTATATTTTATCTGTATATAAGTCGCTTATAATTATAATTACAACGAAATACGGAAAAATACTTTTATTTCAATACAAAATATGCTTGTTAAACTATGAGTACAACCTATCTCAGTGTATGAAGTAAATATTACTATATTACGGTATTATTTAATGACAAAAACTTAAAATTATGGTACAGGAACTGAAATTTCAAGCTAATCCTACAGAACTTCTTCGGCGTCGCTGATTTTTCTCCATGTTCGGTTGGAACAGCGGTCTTCTTCTCTGTGTGAAACTCCCCTATTCAACGCTTTTTGAAATTATGCTTCTAAAATATATGAAAAATGAAAACAAAAGTACGTGAAAATTCATTCCTCCACTTCAATTAAACAAAAGAACATACATTTTCAGAGAATCCCATCAACTACCCTCAAAAACAGCAGATGTTCATATTAAATACCCACCCACATCAAAACCAAGAACCTAATCGTTTCTTGAATCTATATGAAGCGAGCATCGCCCTCGAGATTGATCCTTTTCTACAACGAGCAGCACGTGTTACGCGGACCACCCCCTTCCAACCTGTTCGAACAGCTCTTGGGAGGGTGTTAAATATCGACTCCGCTCCTTCATTTCTACCCGTTGCTGCTTCAAAATAATAAATAAATATGCAATGAGAAACGAATCTTTAAACCGTATCCTAGCAACAGGGACGTGGCCTGCGTGCTAGCACTTAATGCACGGAGTCGCCTTTCTGGAGGGCTTTTCGGAATGAGAGATAAGGCTTCACTTTTTCTTGTTCCTGAGATGGCATCGGACGCAAATGGCGGGAAGTTGTATTTGGGGGGAAATTATTTATTGGAACATTAATGGGACGTTTTGCTGGCGTCTTATCAGAGTCAATTAAATTGGTGTGGGTTTTTTTAGTAGTGGAAGGGTTCTTGGGGAAGTGTCTTTGGAAGGAATGTGTTGTTTTGGGACTGTTGAAGACGGAGCAAAAAAATTCATTTGGTTATTTCAGTGCTTAAATATACGTGTACAAATTAAAAAAAAAAAAAAAAAAAATATATATATATATATATATATATATATATATATATATATATATGAAAAAGAGATAGGAAAACTGTAAACTGAATTCCGTTTAAAATGATATATGATGTTTTTGCACAAAGTAATTGCTTTCAAGTACAAAGTTGTAGACTTCGGTTGGAAGGACATCCCAGAGAAATGTGGAAAATGCAATATAAATTTGGATCAGGATAAATATTTCAATAGTAATTTTAAAATATAATAATATTATACTAATTAAAATGTCACTGATTTATTATGCAATTTAGTCTAACTGAGCTTATTCTTATATAAAAATGTCAATTAAATAATACAACTAAATTTGGGATCAATCACACAAATTACTTTATGTTAAATTATTCATGTTGCATGCTGAAGTTTTCTTCATGCAACCCTTTGTGCAAACTGTCCCCGTACATTAGAACCCCCTTTTCATACCTAAAATGAAATATACATATATGAAACAAAATTTCTTATATGTATATTTTGGCCGATTCAATTTTAATTATTTTTGGCACTGATTAATATATTTGTGCTAAATATAACATTGTAATTTCAAATAATGTAGTTAGGGAATTACATTATGCATAATACTAAGACGAAAACATTCAGTATACCTATAAACTAAATATAACACACAGCAAGGTGCTGAAAGGAAGAACAATATTTTAAATTTGAAGCGAAATTTTTATGTGAACTAATATTAAGTATTTTAGGTCTATTCTTAATAAAATTTGTTTATTTCTTATTTCAATGAAAAAGATCTCCGACGCATATGCCTGAAGATACTTAGAATAAAAGTATCCACTCAAACCTAAAATATTTCTTCGCGTCCTTTCTTTTAATTGACCCTAATTATTGTACGTTTAAGAAATATTTACTTTTTTTTATTTTATATGAAATGATTCCTGGTATCATCATTATATAAGATAAAAAATCGTCTTATATATTCATGATTAAAAATGTACAACAGACAACCGCACAAAAAAAGAAGTTTGTAGCGCTCTTGTTCTACGACTGTGTCGCCCTCTACCGGTTCGTGAGATAAAGAGGTCAGTCGAAGCTAAGCTTTTGCCTTTTACTGTTACTTGTATCTCTCTTCATTTTTATAATCAATTATGTGTTTTTTCCCTAGTGCAACTTAAAATTAATTAAAACCTTTTAATGTCAAGTGAAAACACCTTGTCTTAATACTAGAAGACCCCCCCCCCCCCACTGCAAGTGGCAACTCCCACACCACAAGTTTATTTTATAAAAAATTTGCCAAAAATTGATCAAACAGTTTAGGAGCGAGGATAAGGGGTCACATACACATCCGATATATTTCATTTTTGTAACATAGATGTCTGAAGTCTGAATTTCGTATTTAAAATGCGTTTCTTCCTTTTACCTTTTACTAACACGTTTAAAGAGAACTATTTTATGGATGTCCTCTCCTCTATCTCGCTGTATTATAACTAGCCTGCACAGACATAACGATCTTTCGACATTGAATTTCCAATGGAGACGGGAACAGAATATCCCCGATTTCTTCCAAGATGCTTTCTCTCTGAAAATCGCAAAACACTTTAAAAGAACGCATAACCACCTGATACTTTCTAGTTATAGTAACTGGATCCTTCCAAGCGAACATTCCAGCAACTCCGTAACGGGTCCCTCGCAATGGAACGGGTACCCGATCCTATTACCTGAGGGTTGGATCCCTGCCTCGCGCATTGATCTCCCCGTAAAGCATCATTACCTGTGAGAAAACGCTCACTCCTTCCACCCCCCAACCCACGTGACTAGGGGCAATAAAGTATTGCCGATTCTGCAATGCCTTCGTCTCTGGGCTCTGTGCCGAAATGGGTGCAATAAAACATTGTGGAAGGGGGAGGGGGGTAGAGATCTGTTTATATCCCCTTCCTTGCATCTGAAGGTGGGCTGGTATCCCTTGGCAACCGTTGAGGTTGAGACAGACAGAAACTTGGTGGAGTTTGGGGATCTCTATTGAAGATACAATTATTGGATATTTGTTTGGTTTAGTTTGGTTAATCAGCGTCGCACTAGAGCTGCACAGTGGCCTATTGGCGACGATTCGGGGCTTATCTCGAAGGAAAGACCCGGGAATGATGTCTCGTGTTTTTGAACCATGGTCAGATGACGAGGACAACACCTGAGCTGGCACCCAACGCCTTCAATTGACGTCGGGACTTTGGACCCCGATCAGATTTATCGTGCACCAGTCCCCGTATACACGCCGTTAATTTTTTGTTTATATTCTGGGCGACATTCTAATATTTTGGTAGTGAAGTTGGCAACCCTCCGATCGCAAGATCAATACTTTTTACTATTCTTTAGTCTAGTCCGCGAAAAGATTCGAACCGGGGACCCTTTGGATTCCCAGCTGACGCCTTAATCCACTCGGCCACGGAGGCCTCTTGGATGTTTGTAGGAAAGGATTTTTTACTGTTTAGGAAAAAATAATAAATGTATAAAATTGATGCATGTCTTGTACTACTCTTATAATTTACGGGACAACTAACATGAACTGATTTTAGCACCCAACTTTCAGGATTCAGATTCCAGACTATAGCGTAGAAATGAGCTTAAGTGTATTCTGAAAAATGATATTTTTTTATAAGTTTTACTTTTTATATCACTCCCGATCAATGCCTGCGTGTTAACACTTTGGAACTTTTTGCAAATTATAAGTCTGGAGTCACTGATCTAAATAATAAAGCTGTAATAAACACATCTTTCGTGCTTGCCAGCAAAACAAAATCTGCACTTTTTCTTCAAAATAAATGCAACATCTGGACAAATGTATTGATTAATTCCGGGGGCGAATCTCTTCATAGTCGCAGAGGATGGACAATCTCCTGTGTGTTTCGCTTTTCAAGCAGGTGCTGGGGCAAAGGACATCGAATAACAGCTGAGACAAGGAGCCTCACTATACGCATGCGACATGCACCATCCTACATGGATGGATGTTCTCTACTGCCTTTTGCGTATAACAGACGGTATACAAGTGAGGAATGGTGTTAGGTATTGAGATCTGAGGTGATAGAACTACTTAATAAAGAAGTCACTGAATCTATCTTCAACCATAATTGCCCCCGCACATATTTGCTATAGAAGCACATCAGTTCTGGAGCTATGCAAACATGAAACTCCAGCAATCAAAATGCTACTGGACTTTCCATTGAATTTGTTATAAAGAAGTTCTTAATTGATATTGTAGTATATTTAAAAATTAACTTATATCTCTCGATTTCGGTTTTTAACACAAATAATATAATTGAAAAATATTTTTTTAAACTTAAATTTATCATATTAGAACAAAAAAATTACGTCAAAATTTTGAGTTTTATACCTACTTTGATGATGTTTTGTTTTTAATGAACCAATGTGCGATTGGGGTGTTAAACTTTTTGTTTTATAATGGACTAACAAAGGAAAAGTTATAATTACTCCAAATCAAAAATATTATGAATTCCGTTTTAGTACCGTTCGAAAGCCACATTATTTATTTAGAGAAGGGGTTGGCGGATGGAGGTCGCATCACGAATGATTTTATGGCTTGTTGGAGAATAACGAACAACCACTAGCATCACGTGCAGGTGATAAAACGTCACAGCATACATAACTTATTTTCTTATACGTTGATTAGGTGGATTATCATCCTACTGGAGCTACGAAACGGGCTATGGCACTAGAAGAAAGCAGAAACACTGTCGCATAATTTGAAACTACACTCAGAATATGAGGACAAGATGCAAAAAGCATATCTTCTACCCATAACATGACAAAAAGGTGAATATTTAACCTGTAAGAGATTTAAAATGCATGAAACCCATCTACACAGCGTGTCTTACTAAGAACAATCTCGAGATAGTCCATTGACACATATATTACTAGGCTGGGTGTCTTGCGGTTTAGCAGAATTATTTTGCAGTAGGTATGACAAAATTACCACACCAATGTATCGTAGTTTGGGGTTACTTGGATCATGGGGGTGGGGTTACTTGAACCCGAAACAAACAAAAACATATGTTTTAAATCACTTCTTGGTCTGCTGTCATAAAAATATAGACGTGATTCACTATCTTTTCAACAATCATGTCTAGATCTTCATTATTTTCATGACAACAGAACATTTTTTTTGTTTTGGGTTCAAGTACCCTCCACCCCCCCCCCCCCTTTATCCAAGGGTCCAAGTAACCCTAAGTTACGGTACAGTATTTTAGTATCTTAAATAATCAGCAAAAACCTTTATGCCAAAAAAAATTCTATGTTTTTTGTCTGGCCTTTTGTAGCTTTTGTAACGTTAACTCTGAATAAGTTAAAATTACTACATAATTTTTTTTAAATAAAATCCAAAGGTCTGAGAACTATCCTTTACTCACCGGTTTTATTCAACGTAAATATTCCCAGACTTCTCCTGCTTCCATCTAAATTTAAAAGACATGTGCATACATTTCCAATACATTAACCCCATTCGCAAAAACTTAAAAAAAAGCATCATTTTCGTCAATAGCCTGAACCTTTAAAATAAAAACTCCAAACACACAACAGTCGTGTCCCACTATGCTAAACAATCCTAACGTCGCAGATGCGGCAGCACCAGATCACAGAAGAAGAATGGGACCACAGAAGCGAACAACGATACACAAAAAAATAGGGTGGAAACAAAGGCCCGGTATGGAAGACAAAAGAAAACAACGGATTTATTTATTTATTCATGAAAAAAAAATCTAGCCGGTGGGAAAGAAAGTCGCATCTGCAGATGTGACTGACAACGAAGAACAAGCCCCCCCCCCTACCCCCTAGGAACAAAAGGAAAGAATTACACATCCTCTTTTGCCTATTCCCAACTGATGCTTCATGGTACACCCCCTTTCCCCCTAGAAAAGTAATCTTAAGTCCCTGGTAAGGCTATTGCTTTGAGTGGGGAAAGGATGGAGGGGTAGTGCCATTATGCAATAGCAGATTGCCGGATTCTTCCAGTTTAAAGGGGAGCCTTTAGATGGCCAGATTATCCTCTTTCATGGATTTGGAAGAAGAAGAAGAAGAAGGATTGAAAGGAATAAATGTGAGAGTCTTCCTTCTCCTCCTCAAAAGGTTCGACAGAGAGGGATGGAGATTTTCTGGCCCACTTCATTTCTGTCCTGAGAGGATTGGGCTTTTTGGTGCCATATCGTTTTTTGGGTTTGTGAAATGTACCAGAAGTCGCATGATTGCTTTTTTTTGTACCCAATTCGACAGTGCACTTTATTACATAAAATACTTTACTTTATTGCCTTTTATTACTTAAGAGCATTTTCATCGCTCGGAGTTTAATTGAAACAGAACCAAAGAATTGAATAAGATTTTACTGTAATTAAATTGAAAAAAGACATAATACCAGAGGAATTTACAGATGTTCGTGTTTTTGGATATTAACGCAATCTTTTTGGGATTGGAATAATGGTATAATCCTCCCTATTCGTATAAAATATCAAAAAAAGTACACAATAGTAAAATGTTGTGACAAAGAATGGGAAGTAAGTTGTAATAACTCAAGTTCTGTTTTAAGAAATCGACAGACACAAAAAGAAAAACCTTCTTCTAAACTACTTTTTCAAGATTGTTTTTATTAAGTCATAGTAATAGACAAAGTTTGACTTTTATGTCAATTTTAGAAATACAATAGAAAAATATTTTTGTATGTAACTCGTTTTGCGAAAGGATATATCAAATAACCGGAGTTTTCAACACGTTAAATGATTTTGAGATATTTGATTATTTACGAATAAAGTTTAGCATATATACCTTGCATTCACTACAGAAGAAATAAAATTATATTTTCTGCTTGAAAACCAGTTAAAACTACACTATCTATTGATCCATATTATGTTTATCTTTTAAGCTAACTTGGGTCAACACCAGGCACGTAGGTAAGAGGGTGGTTCAGGGGCCCCTCCCATTGCAATTCAAGAAGACAAAAATTAAAAATCGAATTACTATAAAAATACTATGAAAAACTAGAAAAATTTTACTTTCTCGTAAAGTTGGTATTTTCGGGGGTCCTTCCCCGGAAAAAAGTTTTCAAAACGCTTCAAAAACATGTCTTGACGCAATTTTTACCTCAAACTAAGCTTCACATGACATCATTGGGTTCATTATCTAGCAGTTGGATTTCGGCGACAAAGGGAAAAGATCGTCAAACGGGGTCGTATACACAAGATACTCCAAAACCATATTCTAAACAATGATTCTCGAAACTTAAATTTGTTCTTTAAATTTATTTCATAATTAAGAAGTGTTATTTGCTAATTTTTAAAATAGACTGATATTTGTAACGATTTCATGAAAAATAAAAGATAACTGTTGCTGTTACGATATTAATCTGCCAACGTATTCCTGTTTACTTAACAAATATTAATAAGTTCTTTTAAAAAAAGCTGGGGTAGGGATTTTTTTTGGGAGGGGGAGGGATATTTTTTTATGTTGGGGAGGTTTTCCCTAACTCTGGTTGAAGGGGGAATTAAGTTACCTAAATAAATTCGTTGCTCAGTCACTGAACCCCTCCCATGAAAAATTTATACATATGTGCCTGGTCAATACATTAGTTAAATGAGTTTAAATAAAGCAAAATTCTGTTAAATTTACTTTTTTGGAAAACAATTCGAACACTGTGCACTGTTTCATGTCCTCGTTTATTTTCTTCGACAAAGAAGAACCAAGCATTACGGATTCAAAAAACATTTCGAAGGAACTTAAATGAACCCGGTGTCTCATTAAGCTTCCCCTAACTTGGAATTTCCCGTATACGTGACAAATGAAGACGACAGCGACAACTAAACTCTCCCTGGAACATTCCTGTCGCTTCCATTCATTCGAAAAGAAACAAGCAGACGATATCTTATTTTATTTTACTTTTTTGCACTTCCATTCCACCGAATCAAAACATGGCGACTACAACACCAAAATCTCAGCATCTAAAACAGAAAAGGAAATCTTGTTGGAAAAAAAAAGAAGAATAAAAAAAAAGAATTCTTTTTGGAACTATGAATCTTCCCAAACTTTCTGCAATCGACTTTTGAGAAGAACTGTGTTCTAGAAGCTCGGAAGAAAAGGGGAAAAAATTATATGTGGTACTAAATTCCCTATAGGTGTAGGGAATGATAGATTTTCCAGCAGTCAAACGGATTCGGGACTTGGAGATCAACTTTTTGTTGTGTGAAAAAATACATTTCTTCCTATCAGCAAGTTGTTGTTTCCTTCTCTTTTTTCAAATAAAACTTTTCCATGAGTAATTTAGCAGAATGTTTCGAAAGTAGAAACTTTGTTTTGATAGGATGTTCGTTTTTCCCACCAACAATAAAACTCTTCGAAATTTACTTTATTTCTTGTTTGTTTTGGTTCTTAGTGATCGTTATTGGAACGTGGATTTTCAAACCAAGTACTGAATTCTAAATTTCATGTAACGTTTCCAATTTAAATGGATAGTTTGAAACATTTTGAAAGTTTTCACATTCCGGCCGAAGAACTATTTGAGTAGTACTGTAAACGTTGCGAGGTGTCCGTTTAATATTCTTTCCCATTTAGAACCATGTTTAATGTAATGTTCTTTGAAAACTGCTGGTGCCGAAAGTTATTGAGGAGTTATATATTTTTTAACACTTTTAGCTCCAACTTTTACCATGCACTTGGCAACCACGTCGTAGTCAAACTATTTTTTATTTAAAATAATTTTTTCTAAACATCTAAATTATGACACACCTGATCATTTTAAAGAACTTTCATATCACTGATTTAGGAAATAAAACCTTGTTTCAATATTTACATTATTTGCCAAAAAATAGTCACATATTGGCAAATTTTAACAGAAATCACAAATATATATATATATATATATTGGGGGAGGGGTTCCTAATGAGATTTTTAGAGGTTTGACAATCGTGTAAGACTTCAATATCAAGTCAAAAATGAATGAAAAGGAACTTAATTTGAAGAAGAGGTTTGGCCAAGTTGAATTGATGAAAAGAGTGACTCTTGAATTTTTTGCACTGTTATTTATAATTTAGAAGCACCAAAGGTATGCCAAATATTGAAAAAACAGTGTTTTCAGAGTTATTACTCATGAATTTGCACTGTTATTTACAAATTAAGAAGCACTAAAAGTATGCTAAATATCGAAGAAACAGTGTTTCCAGAGTTGTGACTCATGAATTAGCACTGTTATTTACAAATTAAGAAGCACTAAAAGTATGCTAAATATCGAAGAAACAGTGTTTCCAGAGTTGTGACTCATGAATTTGCACTGTTATTTACAAATTAAGAAGCTCTAAAAGTATGTCAAATATCAAAGGAACAGTGTTCCAGAGTTGTATCTAAAAACAAAAATGTCCTCAAATATTTCTCCCCCTTCAAGAAAATGTAGTAGGTACAATTCTGTGTTGCTTTAAAGCAACATTTATAGAGAAAGAGTTGATAGTTTCTAAAAACAATTTATTTTGAGAATTTGTAATACTTTATTACAATTTTAAAATAATAAAACAATATGTCCAACTTAATAAGCGTTATAATATGCCAAGAAGGTTACATATTGTTGGGTGATGGTCATTGTTTGGCTGTTTAACTACGCATAATAAACCGACTGAAAAGCGCGCCAACCAAAACTCCGAAATAAAACCGCCAGAAATTTTAAATTAAAACCGCCAAATCGCGCACCAAGTCGAGAGGTTATAGATTCGACCTTTATGTATTTTTTTTTTATGTATGTTCGTGTTATTTATGTATGTTCGTTATGTATACTTCGGTTTTAACTCAGATATTTTCACACTTTGTTTTGTTGTTGGATAGGGAATGTTTCAAAGGGGAGCAATTTGAAAAAAATATCCGGTTATCCGGCATTTAACTATCCGGAATGCTCAATTAACTTGACCGTTTGAAAAAAAATATTGTCCGATTTTGAAAATTCTTGTTTTGTTGGATAGAGAAAAATCCACTTAGGCAAAATCTGCAAACAATTATCGGTTATCCGGCTATTAAATATCCGGAAATGCCGATTAACAGGAGTTTTTTTTTTAAATTTCCAATTTCATAATATTTTCATTGTTTAACAGAAGTTTACAACAATGACATTTCGTTTAACCAGCATTGATAGGAATTGTTTTACTATATACATTGTTAAGCACAAGTTGTTGCTTGAATTTCTTGGTGAATAATATTAGGGGGCGAAGCTCTCCTCTAAATTAAAAATTATAAAGGGAAAAATAAAATAATCTTTCTTAAAAAAATTTTTTAACCGACTTGAAGAAAAATGCGCTAAAAAGTAAAAAATAATTTTTAATTTTACGAACGCATTGAAAATATGGATTATTTAATGTCAATTTTATACTTATTACAACTTTTTGAAGTTGGACCCAATTTACAAAAATCATACCTAAAATTTTGGCCCCGATTTAAAAAAGTTGTAATAAGTATAAAATTGACATTAAATAATTCCATATTTTCAATGCGTTCGTAAAATTAAATATTATTTTTTACTTTTTAGCGCATTTTTCTTCAATTCGGTTTTCCTTTTTTTAAGAAAGATTATATTATTTACTATAATTTCACTACTTTGTATGTTGTTACTAAATCTAAGCCACTTGTTAACAGCCAAATTACCGTCGTCCAACAATTTGTCATCATTCCTGTATAGCTTCAATATATACTAAAAATTTGCAAAAAAGATTTCCCTTGTTGAGAGACAGAGAACATTTTTATATTAGAATTTCGAAGTATATTTAACTTATTTACTCTTTCATTTCTCTATATTGGCAATGAAAAAGTAATAATCTAAGGCTGGCTGCCAAATGGTATGAGCCTCAATAATCTGAAAATGGTTAAGTTTAATAGCCTTCCAATAATAAGTTGCATGTCATTCCGCTTAACATTATTGTCAAACCAAGTTGCAAACTTTAAATTCTATTATCAAGGAACTCTGGTTTTGTACTTATACCATTGGCAGCCACCCCGCCTATTTGAAAATATGCAAGGAAATTCTCTCTGTTATGTGATTTAATTATCAATATTCAAGTCTTAAACACGATCAGTGGAACAATAAACATTACTTATGAAACATTAATTTTGTAGTTTGGATAGGGATAAAAAAGTTTATAAAATTTCAAGATTTTAAAAAAGTTTTACTTTTTTCATTTAAACTGTAATTTGCTTTTAAGATCTTTCGTTCTCTATTGCATGTACTAAATTCCAAGTCCTCAATATCTGTTTAACGCAGCTGAATAAATTACCCTTTAGTCATCATCATCGGGTTGATTTCATTCACTTTTTGTTCAACAATTGTATTTTATTGAAAGAAAGCAAAGGTCATATTTGTAATATAACCTTTACAAAATAACACAAAAACGCGTGAAATAATATTACATGCCATATATTTAACAGACCAACATATGAGTTGTCCAGATGCAGAAGCACCTATATACAGGAAACGCTTTTTTGGGTAAATTGCGATAAATTGTGAAAACTTAGCTATTGTTAAAGCAACAATTGTTAATACTAATTGCTATTGTTAAAGCAACAATTGTTAATACTAATTGATATTGTTAATACAATAATTTTTATAATAATTGCTATTGTTAATACAATAATTGTTATAATAATTGCTATTGTTAATACAATAATTGTTATAATAATTGGTATTGTTAATACAATAATTGTAAATAATAATTGCTATTGTTACTACAATTTTTAAAAAAACTGAGAAAAAATAAAACAATTTTTCTATAAAATGTGGATGTTCTCGTGGATGTTCTCAGAATATTGAATAAGTCTTATATTATCTGAATTATTATGGTCACTTAACTTGTTCTACAACTTATGAAGACTTTTAACTGTTTTTGCATCTGGATAAGTTGCCATCTTGTTTTTATCTAAGAAGCAAAAGCCGCTATATTCACATTCCAGCCAATCAGAAATCAAAGTATCGCCAAGGCTCAAATCCAAGTTCACTGGATATAGCTGCTTTTGCTTCTGAGGATTTCTTTTCTTGTGTATTTTTATTAGTAAACTAGCAATATGGCCCCTATAATTTTCTGCCTAGTAAATGTGCTTTTCAATGAAAAATCGCAATAATAGAAAGCAGCCAACATTGTCGAAAAATATTTTTTGTCGCCAAGGTGATTTTGTAACAATAACGTTGTGAAGGAAAGATCTACATGTAAATTTCCCATAGGAATAATGTATTGGGAAATGGAAAAAGTTCTATAACTTTTAAACGGTTGCACATATGCACATGGAAATAAGTGCAGATTTTAAATTGGGAACATATTGTTAAAATGGTGCAAGTTTCATAAAAATCATTGCAGTAGTTTTTGAGTTAAATCCAGACAAAATGACAGACAAAAAAATTTAATTTAATGTGATTTTCTGAATCAGTGTATACTAATTCGTGAAGAAAACTCAAAATGATTGGTTTTGTGCGATTCCACAGACATACACTCCATTCTTATATATATATATATATATATGTATTGATAACGGCTTTTATGTTTTAAAATCGAATCCAAAGTTATAAAGTACCTATTGATACCAAATCTAATTTTATAAATTTTTGGATATGGCTGCTTTTGTATTTGGGCTACTCATATATTATTCACAGAGAAACACATCCGATTTTTTTCTATCCAGATAGTCCTGGCAACCTGGCTGTCATGATGGCCTTTCCGAAGGGAACAGGGAACTGGTTGAGGATAATGTCGATCAACATCTCTCTCACCTTCTCCCTGAACCTCTCCTCCACCGCGTTGTAGAGCGGCTGAAAGAGACCCAGGTTGGAGAGTCGGGCGTTGATGTCGCCGAACTTCTCGATCTGCAACAGACTCAGTCGACCGTTGAGGCTCGCGGGCGACCCAGATATCACGGATTTCACATGGGTCTCGTTCACGTAGGCCGTCACCTAAATATTAGAATTTTTTTTTAAATACTCCTTAAAGAGATTTTTAACACTTTAAAGTCTTAAAATCCATTGCATATAACACTGCGCATCATTTGCTCTCTCTCAAAAATATCGAAGAACAATTATTGCTTTCATAATATTACTAATATAATTCTAAATTAAATTAGGGCCTCCAGTGGCCCAATGGATAAAGGCGTTCAGCTAGTAATCAGAGAAATGCTGGTTCGAATCCATGCGATGGACTTGATAAAGAAAAGTAAAAAAGTAGTGATCTTGAGATAGGAGGGTGCCAGCTTCGCCACAAAAATACTAGAAAGTCACCCAGAACATCCAGCAAATTATATTGGCGTGTATAATGGAGTGGTGTACGATAAATCTGATCGGGGGCCAATGTCCTGACGCCTATTGAGGTTGCGTCGGGTGCCAGCTCAGGTGTTGTCCTCGTCATCTGACCATAGTTCGAAAATACTAGGTATCGTTCTCGGGTCTTTCCTTCGAGATAGACCTCGAACCGTCGCGAATAGCTCTCTGTGTAGCTCTAGTGCGACGTTATTTAACTAAACCAAATTAAATTATACTAGAGTTTTGATTAGTTAAATTAACATCGGAATAGAGTAGCACAGTGAGTAATTGGCGACGGTTCGGGGTTTATTTTAAAGGAAAGACCCGAAGACACTGTGTCGTATTTTTGAACAGATGACGAGGACAACACCTGAGCTAGCGCCGGACACAACATGAATAAGCATAAGGACATTGAACTACGATCAGATTTAACATGCACTACTCCCTTATACACGGCGGATAATTTTTGTGGATCTTCTTTGACGACGAGGAACAAAGCTGGAAGCCTTAAGATCTCGATCTCATTACAATGCGAAGTCGACTTAGATATTCAAACTTACAACCAACCGATTATCTTACTTCTGGTCTACCCGCGTCCAACATTGCAAAGTTGTTCTTATAGTAAAACTTTCAATTTGTCAATGGTATCAAAATGGTACCCAGTTAAATAATGAAAAATAGCGCAAAATGTATATATGGAAATAAAAATATTTACATAATATTTAATCACCACTTTTTAAAGTTTTGTGAAGATCTACAATCACATGCAATTAAAATAACCGACATTACAACTTTTACCCGAAACTAATGCAACTTTTAATCACCTGATAAACTACTGTTGATTATTTAAATACACGTAACTTACCATTTCTCGTATTTTACAATCGCCAAAGTGAAGTTAAAAAAATCGCTAAACTCACAATCCATACAAATCTCCATATTATCGCTTATTCGCCAAATCTGATAGCGCAGTACCGAGCGAAAGGATATTTTGCCCAATTAAAAAGTTCCTAACTGAGCGAATAAAATCTGAATTTTCCTATAATGTGCAACTAAACAGTTTAGTTGCATATCCGACAATTACCAGTGTGCATCTGGACTAGTAGTTTATATTTGCAAAAATAAATAGAGAGTACCTGGAAAGGTATGGGCGGCAACGGCTCCACTCTCGCCCTCCCATCATACACGACGCTCATTCCGAAAAAGTTGAGCCCACACTCCAGCCTCACTTCCCGGATACCGATTCCCGGATCCTGACACCGTGAGAACCGCCGGATACTGGATAGTCCGTTGAAGATGCCGTTGACGAAGTCCACTCGGCCGGATATCGGGATGGGTCCGATTGTGAAGGGGAGGCCGAGGTCCGGAAGGGGGGCCGGATCGAGACCGGCGGCCCGGATTTGTTGCTCTAATGGATCGTAAAGGATTGAGTCCAGGAACTGGTCTGCCACGGAATCGGTTGAGGGAAAGTCTTGAAAACGAGTAATCATGAGATAGCCAATGTTTAAATTTAACTTGATTTTATGGAATGTGTAAAATGTATTTTTAGAATATTTTCTTATTTAATGCTTATAAATTATTTAACATGCTTTTAGCTTATTGTATTTTAATATTGTTTTAGTATGGGAAATTTCAATTTATTTGATAGTTAGTAAATTAATTAATATACTTTTTGCTATTTTTTTATTGTTATAGTCTATTAATTTATTTCCTAACCTTAAAATTGATTGTAACTTCCCACCCACAGTAACACAATATTAAAATACAATATTTACTTCTTACATTACTATTTGTCAAATAAAAATAGTTACTCTTACTTTACAGAAATTTAAAAGACATAATATCCTAGCCTTGAATGGAATCCTACACTTTTACTGTGTGAGACTGTACTCTATTCAGATATCATATAGCCGAGCTGATTGAAGTGGATAGTATTTTAACACATTATTCCCATATTTTCTTTAAAAGAACATGGTTTAGGAATTAGCTTTAATTTATGTGTTTTAAAGTTAAAATTCGTCAGTACAAATAAAAAATTTATAATAGTTATAAAAAATAAAACTTTATTGGTTTGAAATATAATTTCACGATAAATCAATGCCGAAGTCACTGAAAAAAAAATCAATGGCAAAATGAATACCTCAAAATGATTGTAATCTTTCGAGATACATCAAATACAAAAGAAATATCTAAGATATTTAGGTACTGGCATAGTGGCATAAGTCATAACCTTATTTTACTTAAGTTATAAGGTGGCTGTTAGTACATCTTTCATTGGTAAGATTAGAAGATAGTGTTTGAAGCGCTTAAAAAAAGACAAAAACATTCGCATTTAGCAATTTCAGTTTCGTAACCCCAAAATATTCAAAACGTCTTATCTCATTATGTTTGAATATTGGCATTATCACGAATTATTTTGTTAAAAACCTAACCAAACAAAATATACAATATTTCCTATTAAAATTTTAAAGTAATAAACAAATAATAAAGTTGCAGTTATTTTGCTTTAACGATTTTCATTATTCCTCTTTTAATTAAATTAACTTATGGTAGTACAGGTATTGCTCTGAAAGAAATTTAAAGATAGAGATAAATGATACAGCATTTTATATTTAGTATTGCAGTTTGACATTATTCTTTAAAAATCGCAATATGTTTTAAACATATGCATGTTATTCATCTAAGAATTTTCCATTAGAGTTTGAAAAACCGAAATTACTATTAGTAATGGAAACTTTTCACATAAACAATCGAAAGTCAACTTTTCGCATATTACCTTCAGATTCTAACATGCATATGATTCTATATTTAGAAAAAAAATATTGTTCAATTCATAGAAGACAGTAGCGTAGACATTTAAAAGTTACCAGAAGGCGAGGGGACTCAACTATAGTTCCATTCCCAGTATATTTATCAATATAAAAATATGGCTAGTTAGCAGTTATGATAATAATTTGTCATTAATCATTATTTGTTAATTAGTGGTTATCAATAATTTGTTCATTAATGAGTAAATCGCAAACATTTCTTAAGATATTAACAATTTTTGGTAGAAATGTTGACTATAGGGAGGGGGATTTGGACCCCTGAGACCCCACCCTTTCCTACGTATATGATTAAAATGTTTCTGTTCTCGTATTTATAAAAGTACATACCAATCAATCCCTGTGTGTCAAAAGAACAAAGGTTTCACTCACCTAACAAAGCCACGCCGGCGATGAGCAAGATCAGCATGTCAGCGCCTTTGACAGACTGATGACTGTCACACAATCATTTCCTCGTCCGATACACATTGGTATGAGATACTAGTAAATGCGGGTTGATTCATTTCCCTACAGACATTCAAAAACAGTCGTAAATTAGGAGACGGTAAACACATTGTGTTTGGAAACCGGTACGCAAACATTTCCGGCTGCGTTATATTGAGATTTCATTTGACCTTCTGAGCAGTTTGTAGAGAATGTGTCGATGTTTTTCGGTTAGTAGGGGATCATTAAAAATGCGAGCCAATTGGTCATGAGCGTGCCAAAAATATTAATCTTACATCGAGACTGAAAAAATTATGGTTATAAATAATAAAATAATTGTTTACCTCCTGAATTACTGTAAAATGTCTTCCTCAAATAGTCATAAAATTTATTTATTTATTGGCTATCAACAAAGCAATGCGACTTTAAATGTATATATAGAACTAAACTAAATAATATTATAAAAAAAGGAATATTACTAGAAATATTATATTTAGAAGGATTTCACATGGGAAAAAGTAATTACCTGGTTTTTATGTCAGTCTTTCAAAATTATTTTGTGGAGTGTTGCACATTTTCCTATTGTTAAACTTTGAAAACATTGGAAAAATTTCAATTTAAAAAGAAAATACTATCAATTTATAAAATTATCGTTCTCGTATTGATGTTCATATAATACATATGAAGGTTCCAAGGGTAAAAACAAATTATAGATTTTTTTTTTAAATGTGATATCGATGTTTTAGATTTTAAGGAGTACTATCACCACGTGTATTTATTTTGGTGTATTTATTATATACTTCAAAATCTTAAAAAGTTTCGGTATGTAAGGGGAAAAACAATCTTACCCCAAGGATAGTGGATATATAATAATAGAAGGTGTGCTCTGTCTTACGTTTTTGAAAGTGGACAAGGAAAGCACATTTTTGACGTCATTTTTGATCCGCCTTATTATGGGTTTTTGATCATTCTCATTGGCTGTGTGTTTCAAGCATTGCTACTTAGGTTCGATCCCCTTAGGTTCGATCCGCGGTTGGGTAACAACTGGTGATTTAATTTTTAATTAGCAAAATAATATAAATATCTTTAAATAATTGTGTTCAGGTAGCTTCACTACTAATCCGTCCTTGTTTTGTTATGTCCCCGTATTTTACTTGATTGAAATTGTAACTCATTTAATATGTCCAATACAAATGCATTGACATGATGGTTCCGATCCCCATTTTACTCTTTCAAAATTCATGGACATGCTCTCGTGGCAGCTAATAATATTTTAATACGCTTAATTTATTAAGCAACTCCTTTGCAATTTTTACATACTAAACACAATCCTTAAAATATAATTTAAACTCTTAAAATTTAGCAAATTCTAAATTAAATTAGCGAATATCACTTTTAAATAGTTCACAAAAAAACGAATAGATGGCAGCACGTCACGAACCATTGTGTCTTTTATTTTCATAACTAAACCACTCTGCAAATCGATTCAAATTGTTTTTTGAAGCAAATTTTAACTGTTTTCTTTAAAAAAAAATATCATGATTAGTTAAAAACAAGAATTCTTGTTAAATCAAGTTTGCTCTCTTAAAGCAACTGTACAAACGAGAGCATTAGACACGCCCACAAAAGGCGGAGGTAGGCGTCACTATGACGTCAAAAATTTGCTTTCCCCGCTTTCCGTCAGAAAGCATACTTTTGAGCTGTAAAGTGATTTTACCCCTGGACCCTTTCTATGTAAAAGATTATTTCGTAATTTTTTTTAAGGTTATGTTTATCTTAAACTTTAAAAAAAAAATAGAGTAAAAAGAATGCCAAATATCAGAACAACTCACCCGACGTTTTCTCCATTATATTTATAGCAAAATAAAACTCGAACGCTGAATGAAATTCCCGATCAATCCCTGACCCCTTTCTACCCGTATCGCAGGCAATCAGAACCAGATGAGACGAAAAATACGCGAATCCACATTCCTAAAGACTAAAAAAAGAAAAATCCAAGGGGGTGTATATAATATATTTCTCTCTCTCCTCCACCCAGAAGGAAATGAGAAGGAAAAGGGACTTTCGCAGACGATAAAAGGGAGTGGAATATTCCAGAACGTCGCGTTCCAGGGCAATATTCGACGAAAGGAAAAGTAGGTTAGGGACTGTTCCTGAGGTAGGAGTTATTGACTGAGAATACCTCATCAATCAAAGGGGCTGCTTTCTGAGGAAGTGTCGAAGACTTTTCCACTGATTTCGAGACACTCGTTTCGAAATGATCCCATGGAACGTTTTTTTATTTATTGAAAGAAATTTGGGTTTTTGATTTATTTGGAATGGGGTGGTGGATTCGTGTTATTGGTTCATTTTGGAGCTTTTTTTACTTTAATGCTAATCCTACCACGCGCGGTCAAATGACCGTTTTTGAAATTTCGTTTAGAATTTCTTGTGTGCAACGTTACTGTATCGCCATGTAACTTATTGAGTTTTCCTATAATATACATCCAACCATTTTCAATATTCACAACTTTCTATTGTTTACTTTCCGAAAAAAATTTATAGCATGTCTAGTCTACCACGAGCGGTCATTTGACCATATGAACAATTCATGTTATTTACGACTCTATTCTTCGAAACGCGTACTCCTGAAATTGTTTTACGAGTCCACAATGTAATTGTGGATCTACAGTGTTGTGGCGATCCAGCCATCTGGGCACCAAGCGTCCTGCGGGCCAACAAGGCAACGCTGTACAGACCACGTCGGCCCAACCAGGCGGCACGGGTGCAAACCCACTCACGGCAGGCGGCGTTGACGGCAACCCGCGTGAGCGCGTGCAATACAAAATACTGTAATTTGTAAAAAATGTGTTGAAAATGCATAAATGTAAATAAAACTTTTCTCAATAGAAAAAAATATTTTGTTTACTTTCCAATTGGCTAAAATATCTTTCTATATTAAGATATATATATATTTTTGAAAGGGTCATTTGTCAGCTCATAGTAAGATTAGGTATACATGAAACGTCGGTAGGTTTAGAGTTAAAATTTAAGTCAAGAGCAGTTTCCGTTATACCGTAAAGTTTGTTTTGTGAATACTTTATTTGCGTGCCTGTTCGGCCTGATCCTTCTTGCAACTTCTGTAAGTTCTAGATATCACCATAATTTCTATAAATTTAGACTTTTTTATATCATTTTGTTCGTCTTGAGCTGCTCTTTCAACCTGTTTAAGTTTCCTATGACGCAATTCAACTTCAGTGTTGCATTGTGACTTCGCAATGAAATCTTCGACATAATATTAAAAATATGCATTCAAAAATAAGTAAAATTTACTCTTTTTTTTAGTGCATTCGATGATTATCATGTACTCAAAAATGATTAAAATGAATCTAAAACAATTGAAATCTTTACCTAGTTTTTTTCCTTACATCCTCATTCTCGCTCCGTACGTGATGCTTTTCCGTATTTCAAGGTGTGAGATGTATTGGTGCATTATTTCCTATAGATTGAGACTAAAGTCATGTCACCTATTTATTCCTATTAAAAGCGTAACATTGTGTTTCCATCATAAAACAAAATGTTTCGCTTGTTTCTATAATTTTCTTCTATATTGTACCCCAAATACATTATTTCTCAAACGATTCTCCATCAGAAGGTTTATTAAAAATGCCTAACACAATTTCAATCGAAATTGCGTCTTTTTAAATGCAAATGTCTGGTTTGATTCAAGAAAGTATATGTATTTGATAAAGATATAAAAATAAGATAATGGATGTGAGGTTTAAACGAACCAAACAATTAGACAACATTGACGCAGTGAATGTTAGATGTTGTTAGTACCATAAATTGAAATTTTAAAATTATGTTATTAAAAATGAATATGATTTTAAAATTCATGTAAATTATGTTGTTAAAATTAATAGTTCAGTTTTCTTTATTGAGAATAAGGAACTATAAGAGAATAAGGAACTATGTTAAAAGTTTGACTGAAAAAAAAGTTTGATTCATAATATTGTTAGGCTATATTTTAATGTTGCTATTGTATTGTTTTACCTATATCTCAGTTCATTCAGTCTCAATTCAGTTATCTCAGTTCTCAATTTTGTGTTATTTGTTGTTTGATACTACTAATAACAGTATTTTTATCGTCATTATCACTTCTAATCATTAACGTTATCTATAATTATTATTTGGTTTATATCATTCATTATTGTTGTTTTTATTATTATCGTTGTTGCTTGTATCGCTGTCGCTTATATTGTTGCTGTAATTATCATTTTTGTTTTTGTTATCGTTGTTGTGATTATTCATTCATTGCTATTTTTGTTCATTGTTGTTATTTTTCAATGTTGTTATTATTCTTTGGTTGTTGATATTCATTGTTCTTATTATTCATTTTATTTATTATCATTATTACCATTATTGACATAATCATTGTCGATTTTCCATTACTGTAATTTTCATAGTTATTTATTCATTGTTGATATTCATTGTTCTTATTATTCATTTTATTTATTATCATTATTACCATTATTGACATAATCATTGTCGATTATCCATTACTGTAATTTTCATAGTTATTTATTCATTGTTGTCATTATCATTATTGTGATTATTCATTCGTTGCTAGTTTTGTTCCTTGTTGTTATTTTTCAATGTTGTTATTATTTTTTGGTTGTTAATATTCATTGTTCTTATTATTCATTTTATTTATTATCGTTATTAACATTATTGAAATAATCATTGTCGATTATCTATTACTGCCTTACATAGTTCTTTATCCATTGTTGACATTATCATAGTTCCTTATCCATTGTTATCATTGTTTATTCATTGCTGTTATTATCACTGTTGTTATTACTATTGACGTTGTAATCATTGTTCTTATTATCACTGTTGTTATTACTATTGACGTTGTAATCATTGTTCTTATTATCACTGTTATTATTACCACTATTATTATTTTCGTAGTTCTCGTGTTACTCTCGTTGTAGTTATTATCATTGTTACTAATATTATTGTTTTTATTACATTGTTACTATTATCATTGTTCTTACTATCATTGTTGCTTTTTATTCATTGTTATTATTATTAAATTGTTGTTACCGTAGATTTTATTATCATAACCACTGTTGTGGTTCTTTGTTGAAATAAGAGAGATATTTTCTTATAAGTAACGCTAATATCAGGAAATGTGTTAAAAGTAGTAATTTTTAATCTAACATAAAATATCCACTAGGAAACCATTCGAAGATTGTATTCCATTCCCCAATTACTTTGAGGCCAAAAGATACACCCTTAAATCTTCTATTCTCTACCTAATGCTTCTTTATTTTTAACAAAAGACGACTTTCATTCTACATTAATCCAGCAATAACAATGAAGAAAACATTGCGGGGCGAATTTAGAAGAGAAAAATCATTTCGAATGTTTTATGGACTCCACATTAAAGCGGTCCATCTTCAATGGCGTCTGGGAAATACGTCAGCCCTGCTACTGGGGACAAGAAAGCTAATGACATTTGCGGAAATACACTTTATTTTCTATTTTTTTTTAAAGAAATTTTATGGTTTCCATATGATCCAGAAGAAACTTTCCTCTTGTTCTTTTTCTATTATTCTTCTATAAAATATAATCAAATTTGTATTTTTTTTGGTCGCATCGCAATAAGTTAAATGTCATTTTTTTTCATTGTTTTTGTTACATTGATACAAAGAAACGCGGCTTAAAATGATGAATCGTAAAGAAAATGTTTTTTCATTGGATGCTGCTTTTGAATTGCACTTTTATAGAGCTTATTTTAAAATTTATCTTATGAAGAGAGCTTTTTATAAAACAAGAATTACGAAGATCAACGGACTAGAAATGTTTTTTAGATATTTCAGCAACAACTATGAAAGAAATATATTTTTGTTTGAATGTATTCATATTTTTAGAAACACTTGCGACTTTCAAACTATCAACTTTTTTATTAGAATTGTTATCAGAACTTTAGGCACAGAAATATCAAACATATTTTTTACGTTTCCTCAATTGATTAAATCTACAATTTTTCCGAAGATTTTAATTTGTTTTTAGTGTAAGAGTGCATGAAACAAGTTTAAATGAGAGAGGGTTTAATAAGCAGGATTTTGCAAAGGAAAGAAGTGGACAAATTTTAAGAAGTGGGTGGAAGAACCAGACAGCTCCACTTTATTTCTGATTTACACTTATTCCTGTAAAGAAAATACTCAATCGATTAGTGCAAGAATAAGGCAATTTTAATTCAAAGAAATGTATATAGAGATATAAAGAAAAAGGTGCTGTACTGTTGTGTTATACGGTACAAGAAAAGTTAAGTGTTTTTGGTTTTTCCTGAACAATTTTGAAAACTGGAGTTGTCTGGTTCTTACGTCCACATCTTCAATTATGAATATGTAGTTTTACCCTTTATTATCCTTCTTAAACTATTTAACTTCATAATCGTATAAATTATTTACTTGTTTTAATTGTTGTGAAAGTGACTAAATCTGATTAAATGTGTAATAAACTTGTAACGTCGCCAAGCTGCTTGGCGACGAAATCAATCGCGACAACTTCTGAATCTCGAGTTATGTGTATAATGAATTAACCTAACGAAATACATTTTAAAAAAACTTTTTAAGTTGATTTGGTTTTATATAAAAAATTCAACTTGTAAATCAATAAAACAAAAATCTTTCAAGCTTTTTTTTCCTTTTGCGTACAAATTAAAGATAAATAAAACGCACAGTTTTAAACATTAAACCAGGTTTACCCACTGATCTCTAAAACTGTAGCTTCTAGATTGGACAAGGCATTTTGTTGAATAGAAGCCGATGCGGAAGCAGTCCTAATATACCTCACTTTCATCGATACCGCAATATTTCGTATATTTTTCATGTTAAAATAAGCCGACATGTGTTGCTTTTGGCTGAGTTTTTTATTTTATTTTGAAATCCATTTTAAATGCAATATGCTGTAAAAATAGAAAGTCAATTGCAAATCAAAGTCGAAGTAGTTAAAAAGCAAGTGAAACAAATATTTGTTTGGCAATATAAAAATTAATTCTATCAGAAGAAAATATAATATTTATATACATTTAATATTTCCACAATGTTAAGGTATTAAAAAACACCACTAAAGCACTTTGAAAAAAATGTTGGGGCACAGTATGGCTGCTTCCACCTTTGCTTCAACGAGACCATACAGGAAACAAGTTTTGAACCTTCCAGAATTACAGTTAGAGTTCAGTGAGTTTGCCCTCCATGCTTATGTATTTCAATAATAACACAAACAATTCCTGCGTATAATAACACAAACATTATATCGCGTTAATTAAATTCGAATGAAATAAGATTTCTCTTTCTCCTTCCTAACCGTGTTCCTTGAGAACAATTTAATAAATTGCATTCAATCAACAAGCGCATATTTAAAATCTCCAGACCTGAATAAAATTCAAGCATCAGCGATAAGAATTAATACTTAAATTAATCCTCTTACCATCCGATTCTTTTCAAAAACGGGAAAACAACGTCTTATCTTGAAATCAAGATTGAAATAAATTAATTTAAAAGCTTCGCCTGAGGATTAAAGATTTCTGGTTTTTTTTCCTTAGAAAAAGAATTTTTCTACTTTAAAAAAAAACACTTTTTTTGGGTCTATTAAAACATTCCCCTGAGTTCTTTCAACAACAAAGCTGGGGGTAATCGCAAGTGTAAGCAATTCCTCTTGTTTACATTAAATAAAAGGGTGGGATTGTCGGAGAGGGAGGGACAAAAAATTAAAAAGAACCTCCCTTCTTCCGCTATGTTAACTTTGCTTCAAGGCTTAAACAAAAATACGTGTTTTCTTTTATTTTTATATGTAACATAACCCTCTTTAAGTTATAAAAAAAATTTGGATGTTATATAGCACAGAAAATGAATTTCCCTGTGAACAGAAAGGGAGGTGCTTAAAGGGACTATTGAATGCTTTTAAGGGATTTATAAATTGACGTGGATGGTAATTAAAATAAATTGTTTCTACAAGGGACAATCTAATAACGTTGTTTATTGAATAAAAATATGTACTGAATTGAGATTTCTGTTCGTAATTTATGGTTATATTTTTATTTGTAAAATCAATGTTTCATGTCACTGACACCAGGAAATTCTAGTTTTTCGAACTATGCACTTAATTTTTTAATTTACATAAATAGTCCATTTTAATTTTATTTTTATTTTTTGGTGTAACGTACAATTTAAAATATATAGTTTACAATAAACTAGAAGTTTGGTCCTCGCTTTCCTGATGAATTAATGCATGAACATTAAAAAAATTGTGTGGCTTCTGTCGGGACTTGAATCCGCGATTTTCCAAAGTTCCGCGCGCTGCCAACCAAACTACAAAGGCAAATTCTAATTGAATCTTATGATATTTCTTAAATATTTTCCTTTATAAAATAATTCTTTTAAATGCATTATTTGAACAAGCCATTGATATTTATGAGGTGAACGTACGATTCGCTAGTGCTCAGGGATATTCTCATTTTTTTTTATATATCACTTGTTAAGATTCATTGCGTGTAAAAAAGGGATCTATACTATAGAGATAATATATATGATTAAATTCTTTTTAAATGAAAAGCATTTTAAATTAAATTTAAGTTAAAATAACTTTACAGAAGCACAAATCGCTTGAGCTTTATAAAGTAAATGAGATAGGAACATGACAAGTTGTTAATATTTTAGCAGTTTAAGAATTCCAACAAAAAGTATTTATTGTTACCAAAGACAGCGATATAAAACTTTAAGACATTTTGCTGTTATGCTCAGGATAAGTAGATTTAATATATTAATTTAAATACACGTTTGAGAATACGTAACGAGTACTGAGAAATCTAATCTTGCAACCTTGAACTTCAAAAATGCTTTTATAATTCTTTATTGCAAGGTCTCCTGTAGTTCTATTAGATTTTTTTATTGCACGTGTAGACTGCAAAAAGAGTTTTAGGCGTGTGTAACAGCTCTTACAGTTTTAAAATGAGATTATAATAGTCACGTAATAACGTTATTTGCTATGGATCATTCCTTAATTCGAGCGTGACAAAATTGCAAATTCCGAAAATTAAGAATTTTTGAGAATTGGGAAGCAATTTTTTTGTGCCTACAAAATAAAAATTAATTATTTTGACAATTTATGACATATTATGTATGTCATAAAAAATATTTTTAAATGTGGTAGAAATTGGATATTTTTTTTCGCATCCAGAATTTAAAAAGAAAATATCCTTTTTTTTAATACATAAACGTCATAAATTGTTATTTGGAAGTTTAACTACATATAATAAACCATTAATTTTGCTATGCTTTAATTACTTTGTTTGTTGCTACTAAATATAGTGACTTGTTTAAAATGTAAGCAAAATAATTTGTTAAAAGTAATGTTTTAATACGTCAATACAGCTAAATCTGACAGTTAAATGTGATAAGGCCAAACAATGATCATCATAAAGTATCAAAACAATAAACCATTTCTTTGATACCTTATCATCAAATCCCAATGAATTAATGAAAATAGAGTAGATATACTAAATGAACAAAATTATAAACCCTAATGCATTTTTTATTATAATATTCGTCGCCAATTCGCCAATAATTGGGAAGCTAGTGTGACGTTATTTCAACCAACCATTTGGTAGATATTCATCTCCAAAGAAGGTATATCTATACCATCTGCTAGAGATATCTTTACTTTCACGCAATATTTTTGCCCAACAACTAATAAACATTTTTCAAATTTGATTTACTTAATGGAATTCACAGCATATAAACACAAATAACAAAAGCAGCTGACTTGTAACCAGCGTGCGAAATAAAAATCCAAACCTTTGTCCTAGTAAAAAACATCTTATGCAATGATAGAGATAACAAAAAGGTTTTTTTAAAAAACAGTCAAATAAAAAGACCAGAATTTTTTAAAAGAAAAGTTTTTGGCGATTTTCACTACCACAAATGAATTGTCAGGACAAAAAGAGGAACAAAATCCGGAAATAAAATAAAGCATTGCATTAGTCTTTTCGGGAAATTGAATTTCATTCTAAACACCACAATGGAAAACCAGCAGGAAACCGAGTAAGAATTGTGTGGAATCCTTTTAAAATGAAAACGAAACGGCCAAAAGGCCAATCGCCTAGTTGGCTTCAAATGAAAAGGTTTTCATTTAGGAGGAAAGATAACGAAAAGGAAATTTGCATTTTCAAATTTAGAAGCTTTATTAGTTGCGCGGGATTGTTTAAAGTACAATCAGATTCATTTAGGAGTTGTAGAAATTAGTTGTCTAAACAAAGGATTGTTGTCGTTTGTTAACATCCCATTGTAAGTTTGGGAAAGGCAAGTTTTGAATTATCGCAAATGTTTTCGAATTTTCAGTGCATGGAAAGTTGTGTGTGTGTCTTTGTGTCGTGTGTTTTAATTATGTGATTGGAATTGTTAGTTGAAATGTTATCGTAAACAATAGAATTAATTAAGGAATTTCAGATACTACATATGATAATTTTTTTCTGAGATCATATGAGCAATCGTAACTAAATAATTATTTCGAATAGAAATGTATAAAATTTCCAGTTTGAAATTATAAATTAAAAAACAAAAATGGTGCTTAAAATGAGTACATGAACGTATTCGTTTTTCTTTGAGTACAAATGCATAGTAAATGAGCGATGACGTACTCAAATTTAAATAATCGTACTTTCGCAAAATGAACAGTGTAATATTGCTAATCTCAGTTTCTCTTCAAGCCATCTTTAACAAAGCGACCTGATAAGCTTAAAATAGGTGTCCAGAAGTCAGTTTTCCACGTCATTTGATATCAATTGCATAAATGGAAACTGAGTTATTACAATTCAATTATCTTACCTCCCATTCTTTTGGCACACCTTTTAACATTACTTATGTTTCTAACTTCTTCACAACGCCCTGATAGATAACGGATAAGGCTCTGGACAGCCTGTAGATCTGGGTTCGATTCCTTGTAAGCCTTGGTTGTAATTGTCGATATTTATCGAAAGTGATTTATGACGGCAACCTATGTAGGTTAGCATCTACTCTTTGTACTCATTTTTAAGTACATGTCGTTTTCGAAATTGAAACTTTTGTATTCGAATCCATGATAAGCATCGAATGTATTCAAAAATGAGTGAATTTCACTTGTTTTTGTATACCTATTTCTAACAGTGTACGGGTTAGTACAGAAAGCATTGTACTGCAAGGTTTGGTTCGTAAATATTTTTGAACCCCGCCTGGCACAAAGATCAAAGACAGGAAGAGTATAAACGGCCAATCTGTTTGACGCGGTTCACCTTCCTCTACATTATGACAGGTCATTTATTCAAGTAGGCTGATTCCATGTGTAATATGGCCGACATCAATACTGCAGCCAAGGGCGACATTCCCCTCACATGGTACATAGACCAGAGAGCAACGTAATGGATTAACATTCGGCCTGGTAGAAGCGACCCACTTTCCTCTACAAGATGGTATGTCATTTATCCTCATAGGATAATTCCACGTGGAGTTTATGTAAATGAAAGCTATACTGTAGCCAAGAGCGGAATTCCTTCCCCCTCCCCCCTTCCCACGTGGTACAAAAATCAGAGGACGGATAGAGTTAACGGTCAGAAATTAATAATAAGAGTAACTCCGCTTCAATTTTTAAGTGCTGGAAACTCAAATAAAGTTAGACATTTTATTTAGAACTCTTCCAATTATTTTATTTAAAAAACAAATGTTTTTTTATTGGATTTTTTGCATATCATCAAAACTATTCTCAAAAAAATATAAAAAATAATGGAATACAATAATAAATAAAGTAAAGCGCTATAGAATATGTACTGCTGCGAAGCTGAATGCAAAACAAGCATCGAAAATGTCAATTCCTCTTAACCTGAAAGCCGGTTTTGATTTATGTTTCCCAATCACAGGAAAACTAAAAAAAAATCTGATAGCATTCCTCTCTGTGTATTTATTGAAATTCGTGTCCCTTAATGTAAAATCCTTATCTTGCGTACAATTGTCGTCCGAGTGCTGTATCAAAACCGATCGATATTCACGGAGCCATTTTTTTTTCTTCTTTCACTCCCTTGTCTGGAACATCAACTTCGAATAGGAAGGTAGGAGGAAAGAACCGTGAAAATATTTCTTATGTTTGTGTGGGTTTTTTCAGTTATTGGAAGACTGTGTAAAGGAGACACATGGTTTTGTTTCACGGCCGTTGCTTGTAGAAGACAGCTCGTGTAAAGTGGAGAGTAAAGATTTCTGTTTTTCTTTGGATATCCGTAACTCAAACTAAAAAACACGTCTAGTAGCACACATCTCGTCTGCCCATCCCTTTTAAACACTGTAAAAAAGGTGCTCAAAAATGAGTACATGAACGTACTCGGTTTTTTAGTACAATTGCATCGTATATGAATGATGACATATTCAAATTTAAGTAATCGTACTTACGCAATAATGAGCAGTGTGATTTAATATTGGCCAATCTCAGCTTCTGTTTGAGCCATCTTAACAAAACGACCTGACAAAATAGTTTTCCACATTATTTAATGTCGATTGCTTAAATGGAAACTGAGTTATTACAATTCAATTACTCGTATCTTACTTCGCATTCTTTTGGCACATCCTTTTAACATTACTTATGTTTGTAACTTCTTCACGTCTCCCTGGTTAACGGATAGATCTCTAGACGGCGGTGCTTGCAAATTGGGTTCGATTCCCGGTAAATCTTATTTGTAATTGTCGATATTTATTGAAAGTGATTTATGAAGGCAGTCTATGTAGGCTGGCATTTGCTCTTTTTATTCATTTTTACATATTGTACTCATTTTTAAGTACATGTCTTTTTTTAAATTGAAACTTATGTATTCGGAGCCATGATAAGCATCGAATGTATTCAAAGAATGAGTACATTTTACTTATTTTTCAATACCTATTTTTAACAGTATAAACCATTAAATATACTTTTCTTGGACGATTCAAACAAAATTTGAATCGTAACTAGAGTTAAGGTATCTATGACCAACATTTAATAATCCAAAATACTATTTGTTTATTCCAAGATATCGGATATATTCTAAATTTTTTTTATATAAATAGACTCAATAACGATTTTTGACTGATCCATTGCCTTTCATTCATTGCTCTACACAATTCTGAAATATAATTTATGTAAACTGTTTTTTTATCAATGTATATTAAACATCAAAAAATTTATTTTGTATTCTAAAACCTTTTGTCTATGTTTTGTGAATTTACAAACGTTATTCTATGTTGAAACAGAATGAAAAACACTTTAATTTGTTAGAGAAAATTCAGCACATGGCTACTAAAATGGTCCAAGAGTTGTCAGGTATGAATTATGAAGATCAATAAAAAAATTGAATATGTATACTTTGGAAGAGACAAGAATTAGAAGATATTTGATTCAACTATTAAAATATATTAAATAAGGGGATGGGGTGGGTTTAGATTTTAATATGAGGCATAAAACGAGAGGTCATGGGTTTAAATTAAACAAATGCCATTTGAATTGAGAAGGGAGAAAACACTCTTTCTATAGTAGTGTAATAGAGACAAATGGAACAACTTGTCAGTGAATATTGTTAATTGTACAGGAGTAAAGGGTTTTAAGAAGTTATATATGCATTGGGGAATAGTTATTAGATACTTGCTAAACCAACCTTGTTGAGCCTTGAGCCTATTGTTGGTAGTTAATATTTGTATTTGCATTTGAAAATAACGTTGAAATGTTTTATTCGGTGTTGAAATGTATAACCATTCCTGTTAGACAAATATGAAATTAAAATTTTAAATACCCACTTTTTTCGTCTCTTTAAGTAAAATTTATTACTAAATACAGTTTTTCGTTACATGTAATAAAAAAGTCAATTTATGTCATTTATTCAAGCTATGTGAAGATAAATGTATGTTTTATTCAAAGAGTTGTAATATTAAATATAGAACGCCTTCAATACCAGACTCTCGTAAGGCCGCGGTGTCAACATTGAAAAGAAAAACTCACATCACGTGGTTATAGCGCTGCCACATTTGGCGTTCAGACATCTGCAGGAGTTTCATATTTGGCGCACTTCTTCTCTTTTGGTGATAAGGAGTTCTGTCCGCATTCAACTTTTTAACATATATGTACGTATATTTACTTATTTTCAAACAATATGCGTTAAATATTTTCTCTTCATTAACGAAACGAAAATATTTTATTTGTGTTCAATACTCGAAGAAGCGAAACTTTTTATATTTCTCAGGTTTTATTGTTCATATTTTCTTATTGAAGTATACGAAATAACAATTGAAAGAACTTTGCTTATGGTAAATTTTTTACATAAAAACGTAATGCAATTATTTCAAAACTACAAAGTAAGAAAAATCTCCTTAATATATCTGTTAAACTCCCTTAAATTGTGCCACTCGTTAAAAAAAACTATATTTAAATACAAAATTAAATATAAAACTCTATTACAATACTTCGATCTCGCTTAGTTCTTAAAGTCGCCAAGGCCCCCAAGTAATATTGGCGCATGAATGAATTGGCATTTCCACATATCACGTGGTTTCAATGATCGACACACGGAAATCAGCATTTTTATTCCTCTGTTTGTATCATTACTCTATGGTTTTATTCTTTCTCCTTTACAAAGGGTTCTGCATACTTGATTTCAAAGACAAATGATAGAGTAGCCTTCTCAATGACTCTATTTTACGCTCGTGTATTTGCATACGAATGGATCACGTACAAACAGGTTTCCAATTATCATCGACCAAAGGCGTCACGTGCCCGAATTCAGGAACCGATTTATCCTGTTTTCGGGCACACTAACTCTCCAGGGTAAGTAATAGATGTTTTACGAGTCCGGGCTCAGCAATAAACTGAAAGTTTAATGTGCATCTACCCTCTCGACATTACTGCTGTGGCTGGGGCAGTATTTTTTCAGGGGGGTAATGTTTGCCTAAAAGAAAGAGAAATTGCTTTCGGAAGGGAAGAAGAAGATCTATACTCTCTGGAGAAGTGAAGGGTAGGGAATTTTGGGGAATAAAAATTTGTAGAAGCGTCCCATAAATAACTGTTTTGTATCTTTTGGGATTGTTGAAGAAGAGATAAATTGGGGTTATCGTGGTGAAATATATACAAGGAGAGTTATATTTAAATATTCTAAATGTATACTTTGTTATGTGCCAACACATAAAAAATATAACGGTTTAGAGTATTATTTTATATAATATGTGTCTTGGTGAAAATCATATTGGGGTAAAATTACGTATTTATACCTATCATAAAAAGTCAGTTACGTTAAAGTCAAAAGTTTTTGAAATTGAAAGTTTTATGTAGAAAAACTGCAAATTTTTTTTAATCTTTTATATTAAAGGTTTATGTTTCAATATCCTTCATAAAATTTATAAAAAAACCTTCAAAACACTTGCAAAAAAACCTTCAATTTTTAATCATGAAAGGAAAATGCAGATATTTTAAAGATTTTATGCAAGAAAATTAACAATTTGAAAAAAAAACTGCAGTTTTTTTGTTTCAATATCCTTTATAAAACCTTCAATTTGACAATTTCAATGAAAATTTTATGCTGAGTTTTTTGCTAATTAAGTACCTGTAAACATACTGAAGATACATTAAATGTTATGAATAATCACGGCTCTTATTTTAAAAAAGTTTACATTAAAAATCAATTCGATGTCCGGAAGGGTTTTTTTTATGTAAACGTTATTTCAGCAAATTGTAGAAATAGAAATTAGTCGTCAACAAAAACCTCACAAACAAATGCAAGGGAGAAGCAGTTAAGTGTAATTAACCGATCCAAGTCCCAGTCCCTTACGTGTTTTTCGTTATTTCAAGATTTTACACGCACGTTGACAACTAATTTATGTCAATCGTGCTATGTCTCACAGAGTTACAGTGTCTGAATGGATCTTCTTAAAAGCGTAACATACAATTTCAATCACGATTCCCATGTAGCTTATTTTAAAGACGTTTCACGCAGAACCCATATTTTGTGTTTACAGATAACATTAAAGATATATTTAGGATATCAATAAATTATCAATTTTCATCATATTGTGTTAATATTTATATACACCTAGTTGCCAATATCTTATGACCACCTCATCAGAATTCTGTTTGCTGAAGTGTATTGGGTATAGTAAGTTCAGAGATCCTTGATTAAAATTTGCTGCACTATTGTCCTTCGGTTGTCCCTTACAAACCTGTCCACTCTTCTTTCGGTTCTAGCATTCAGTAGCCGCTGACAACCAAAAATGCCACGTTGAAACCCAGATTTACTAACTACAGTCTTTAAATACATTCACTACAGCTGCCCTTAAACATTTCACAAACGCTCACTCCATCTCTCCGAGCACCTACAATCATTCCACTTTCAAATGCGTCATATTACGTTTTTTACCCATACTTGATCGAACAAAACGCTTCTGCTAACGTTGCAATTAAGCACTTTTCTTTTTTTAATACCTAGAAAATAGTGGGATAACGTAACTCATTTACTTAAAAACAAAAGGTAGTCATAATATTTTGGTCACTCGTAGTCATAATATTTTGGTCACTCATTGTCATAATATTTTGGTCACTCGTAGTCATAACATTTTGGTCACTCTGTGTATAAATTAACCCATATTTGAATTACGATTGAGGGAAAGAAGACGTTAAGAAGATTAACATTTAAGAAGTAAATGACAGACAAAACATTTTTAAAAATAGGTCATCCAAAATAAGTAAAATATACTCATATTTGAGTGCTTATAATGACTCCAAACATATTAAGTTTCAATTTAAAAAAATACATGTACTCTACAACGATTACAGAGAGGTAAAACAAAATATATGCTAATCTACATAGGTTACCTTCCTAAATAATTTTCTAAAAATATCGACAATTATAAACAAGTCTTACCGGGAATCGAACCCACATTCTCAACGCCGTTGCATTGTACCTTAGCCGTTAAAATATCAGAGCGGCATTAAGAAGTTTTAAACAGAAGAAATGTTTAAAAAAAAGGTGTGCCAAAAGAATAGGAAGTAAGATAATGAGTTATAATAACTCAGTTTCTATTTAAGCAATCGACATCAAATAGTGTAGGAAAACCATCTTCTGAACAAATTCTTTTAAGTTTGTCAGGTTTTATTAAAATCGCTTAAACAGAAGCTGAGATTAGCAATATTAAATCACATTGTTCATTCCTAAGAAAGTATGATTACTTCAATTTGAGTACGACATCGCTCATTTACGATGCAATTTTATTTAAAGAAAAACCAGTAGGTTCATGTACTCATTTTAAGTACCTTTTTTTAAACAGTGAACTTAAAATAATTAAATTTTACACAATATCCCTTTTTACCAACACACAACGTTCCATAACCCAATTTGCAACAACCTCGCTTTTTAAGCTCAAACAAAACAGATGATAAATAGACATTCACCCAAAGCTCATTGCCTTAATAAAGAACAGACTTTTATCAATTCCTCGTCTCGTTATTTATTTACAAAATTCCTTTGTTTATTCCCTGAGCTTGTTACGGCGCCACTTCATTCTCAGCCGCTTAGAAGAACAACGCCACTGAAAAGGAAATTAATAGCTGCGAGCGAGAATAAAATAAAATTAAAAATTCATCGGGGTTCCGCGTCACTGATATTAAATAAAGAATTGCTTTTAGAAGAATAAAACCGTGTTGGTAGTTAACGGCGTACACCTCAATTATTCATGAGAGTAATTATTTATTTGTAGTTAGGCTAAAGGGGATTACTTCATATAAAAGGAATTATTAGTTTCGCAGATTGGGTATTTGACGAAAACTATTGTTTGTTAAATGTCGAATTTGTAATTATTTATATATATCAAAGCAAAAATCCCCACTCATTCACTCATCACTAATTCTCCAACTTCCCGTATACCTATGAAGAAGAAATTTGGCAAAGTTGTTCCTTATACCTTACATATTAAAAGTTACCTATTTTTGTTCCGATCGAACGTATTTAAGGGGGTGTAAAACCCCTTTTTCGATATTAGAAGCGACGTTTGTTTGGAAATCTACAGATTCAAAAGATCTAGAGTGCTGAAATTGGGAGCACAGATTCATCTTGGGCCGTAGGGGTGCACTACGAAAGGATTTTTAAAAATTCGAACTCGAACTGCCAATATAACGATTTTTTAAAAATCTTTCCATAGGATTAACATAGAGAACATGGAACAATGCAATATTTCAAGATTGAAACTATGGAACATTTTAATAGTATGTAAACTATGAGGAGCATTCTGATTGGCTGATGACTAAATATCTCCAAAATGTCGTCAAATAAATAGGAAATGTTGTCAAATAAAAAAGAAATGTCGCCAAATAAATAAAAATTTCGCCTGTCTTATAATAGTTATTAATAACAATTATAAGAATTATTCATCTTTAAATTTCTGGGATGTTACTAAAGGTTAAAATATGGATGTTAATCAACGGGAGTAACGTATATATATCCATATTATTGAACAGCCAACTTCTCCACAATATAAACTTTGACAATACAATTTCGTTACAAATTGGAACTTTTACTACTTTATTTGATTCCCCATAATGGATGACAAATTAAGAATATTATTTATTTCGCTTATAATTATTGTATTTGTGTCTGTTTTGTAACTTATTTCCTTTCCGTGCGTAGAACGCGTATTTCAGCTAGAACCATATATAATTACAAAACATTTTAAACGAGCGCTAGCGAGGTCTTTGTTTTAACTCTACCTTTCGGCATTTGCTCTGTTTGTCTGTGTGTAAATTTTTCTGCTATGCAGTCACGACCACACGTTGTTTGATTTTCTTGAAATATGGCATAAATGTTCCTTGAAGTCATAAAGAACAACATATTTTGTTTGTTATAAGTTTTTGGGGGTAGCGTGGTCTACTGCTCCCAGAACTACTAGTTATGAATATAATAGAGTTAATGGTTAAAATTAGGTATACCGTGTAAGGATAGTAGAAGTTCCATACAACACTTGCGAAACTGGAACAACGTTGGTGATCAGACCAAATGGCCTCAAACACGTGACTTCTTTTCAAAATTATGAATTAAAAAATACTCGCGATTGGCCGATGAATTGGAAAATGTGTAACAGTGGAAATTTATGAATGGAATGACGTAATTAACCACGTGGCTGAGGCCATACATGTTGGCCTCACTTTGATGTTAACGAGATTATAACCTTATGCTTTCTCTACTATGAAGGATCCATGCTCGAAGATCGGGACTCCTCAGTCCAGCACATGAGGTGCACCTCCAATGGATTCCATCCCATGTCGATATCTTTGGAAATGAGATTGCCGACGACTTAAAGAGAGGCTCGGCGGAACCATTTCGCTCTGACTCCTCTCTCACATTTGATGAACTTTTCTCCATCAGGAAAATCAAGGACTTAAAGGTGTGGAGGGCCCCCCCCCCACCCCATGGGTGGTATAGCCGGGACAGCCCTGGTGGATCTATTGGCCTCTCTTGTGATAGAACCGATCAGTCGGCATTGTCTAGATTTGATAGTGGCCACTTGCGAGGATGTTTTTATGAAAACGGTGTTAAGCAGTTTCTGGTATGCTCCAAGTGTGGAGTGGAGAGTGCGTCCCCAAAGCACATTCTATCTTGTCTTCGGCTCACCAGAGACTTTTTTAGACGGATCCTTTGCAGGCCCTCGATTTTTTAAGGGTGTGGGGACTCATGGAAGGTGTCTAGTTGCCGCTAGCCAGAGAATGACTAGTAACAACAGATATATCATGTATATCGAGATGTACGGAGGGTTTAAGGCGTGTAACGTCAAACTCAAGTGAGTGACACCTTTTTGGATTTCGGATTCCGCTTGCTTTCTACGTAGTGAAGTCTTCTTGCAACGATTTTTGCAAGGGTTATACGAGTGTGAAATAAATACAAATAAGCAAACGCTGTTCCTAATCTAATATTTGTGTTACAGTTCACTTTGCAATACCTCTTGACCTATTTTAAAGACCTGTTTCAAAAAGAATCATTTTACGTTGGTTAATATCACACTAGATTTATACCAACCGTACTTAGGAATGTTGCAAATGTTCTTTCACACAAGACCCCGCGCTGTTGGAAAAAACGCTTCCAAACACAAAAAGAAAAGTTTGTTGTTTTTACATATTTAATCAACGTGCTAATGTTTTAATTGATACAGAGAATAGTGTGAAAATATATGTTAGCTATCACTTGGAACGAGAAATATACAACATTTATGGGTTTCAAATAAAGTAATAATACAACTCCACATATATAATAACTTAAAATCTTTTGTTGGTAAAAGAGAGTTAGGAAGTTCGGTTACAACAATTTTTCAGCTAAAATAATTCTCTTTCAAAGTTAATGTTAGCATTGATGAATACATTGTTTACGGATTCTCTCTATCTTTTATTTTGATGAAGTAGTGTAATTTCTAGTTTCCCTCATCATTACAATGAGAAATTGCACTTCTTCTATTGCAATTGCTTATCCCATATCGACCTGAAATAAAAGTATTTTTTATATTAGAAATATATAGTGGTATTAAAAACTAATTATTATTCAAACTTACTTTTTGCATTAATGAAATGCTTTTTGATGTCCTGTCTTCTTATTTTGATGAAGAAGTGCAATTTATCATTGCCCCCCTATTACAATGAGAAATTGAACTTCTTCTCTTACAATCCTTACTCCATATCGACCTGAAATAAAGTAGTTTTTATATTAGAAATATATAATAGTATTAAAAACTATTTATTATTCAAACTTACTCTTTGCATTAATGAATTGGTTTTTGATGTCCTGTCTTCTTATTTTGATGAAGAAGTGCAATTTCTCATTGCCCCCCTATTACAATGCGAAATTGAACTTCTTCTCTTGCAATCCTTTCTCCATATCGACCTAAAATAAAGTATTTTTTATATTAGAAATAATAGTATTAAAAACTAATTATTACGCAAACTTACTTTTTGCGTTAATGAATTGCTTTTCCCTGTCTTTTTATTTTGATAAAGAAGTGCAATTTCTCATTGCCCCTTTATTACAATGAGAAATTGAACTTCTTATCTTGCAATCTTTTCTCCATATCGATCTGAAATAAAGTTTTTTTTATATTAGAAATAATAGTATTAAAAACTAATTATTACTCAAACTTACTTTTTTGCATTAATGAATTGCTTTTCGATGCCCTGTCTTCTTATTTTGATGAAGAAGTGCAATTTCTCATTGCCCCCTTATTACAATGAGAAATTAAACTTCTTATCTTGCAATCATTTCTCCATATCGACCTAAAATAAACTTTTTTTATATTAGAAATAATAGTATTTAAAACTAATAATTACTCAAACTTACTTTTTTTGCATTAATGAATTGCTTTTCGATGCCCTGTCTTCTTATTTTGATACAGAAGTGCAATTTCTTATTGCCCCCTTATTACAATAAGAAATTGAACTTATTCCCTTGCAATCTTTTCTCCATATCGACCTGAAATAGAAGTGTTTTTTTATATTAGAAATAATAGTATTAAAAACAAATTATTATTCAAACTTACTTTTTGCTGTCCTGTTTCCTTCTGATGAAGAAGTAAAATTTCTCTATTTCCTTTCAACTATTAAAATTTTATAAACCGTTTTCTACAAAATCATATTTTACGTAGACAATTCTTTATTATTCTTATTCTTTTATAAGCAGTTTGTCTTTTTTGTTGAGAACAAAATGGCTTACATTCAAAAAAAGTTTACATTAATTTCAGTGGTTTATGAAAGTTTATAAACAGTTTTAGGTATGTTTTTACAATCCCAAAATAAAATAGCTGTAACGAAATTATATGAAACAAGCATTAAAATATTCTTTAAGGGTAATTGAATAGTGCAATGAACGGATATGTAAACATAATTGATATTCCTAACGAAATTTAAAGTTATAAATAACAATGCAGATACGGAATTTGGTCTTAATTTCATATGTATTAAAAAGGTTTACTTACTTAAGTAAAAAGAACATGTCTGTATCAAGTTCCATATGCTGAAAAATAGAAAAGTTTTATACTTTTAAAGATGCTTCCAAAACTTCATCAAAATGGTGTCTAAATGAACAAAATGTTAACAAATAATTTAAAGTAGAAAAAATTCATTGTTTAAGTTAACATTATTAAACATTGTTACAGTTATTGATGTCTTGATATTATAAATAGGATTGAGGTTTTAACAATTAATTTTTCTTTCATTACAACAAGTAAAAGAATTCTTGAAACAATCTGTTGCTAAATAATAGATACAAAACGGAAGTCATTTTTTAGTTTACGACCCAGTGTGCGTTTGTACCAGTACCGAAAAGAAAGACGTATTCAAGTAAAAAATATACCTGCATTTAGTAGTGCTTTAATTGTCAAACTAGATGTCATAATGAATCTTTATACAATTGCTTATCAAGGTACTGTAATTTGGGGGATTAAGTTATGAGTTATACGTGACCAGAACTACTTATAAAAAATAAATTAAAACTTAAAATGTATCAATTAAAGCACAACCAAATGCAGGTATCTTATTTTTACTTGAATACGTCTTTCTTTTCGGTACGGCTACAAAGCAGCACGGGGTCGTAACCTACAAAATGACATTTAAAAAATCCTTATAACTCCACGTGGAATTAGCTTATAAGTATAAATGACCTACTATCGTGTAGAGGAAAGTGGATGTTTCGTCTAGACCCATTGTTAACTCATCCCCACCTTTGACATTTGTACCGCGTGGGGGAAATTTTCTCATGGCTACAGAATACACTACCACTCCCATTACTCGATTGGGAATCAGCTGATGGAGATAAATTGCCTACCATCATGTAGGAGAAAGTTATACGCCTCGACCTGGCCGAATGTTAACACTTTCCCTCCTCTGACTTTTTGTACCGCGTTGTGGAGTATGGCATCCTTGGCTGCAGTATGTGCTTCCGCCTCCATACTTAACGTAGAATCAGCCTATTGAGATATGGCATACAATCGTATATAAGAAAGTAGGACGCGTCTACCAGGTCGATTGTGTATTATTTTGTCTAAAATTCTAAAATCGTTTTTATACATAATGTATATTTACTTTGACTGCTTTACTATGATTTTTTTTAATGGAAAGTAAAAAAGGAAAGTGCAGAGTCATATGTTTATTAATATTTGGTGATAGAAAAGAAATTACTATATTTAATTTATTGGTTTCAAAAGAATCAATTCAACCTTTCCATATTTAATTGCTTGAATATTTTTTTTAAAGACAAAACAGTAAGATAGGATTTATAATTCAGTTCGGTCTTTTTTTTTACTGTGGCTGTGAAAGGATATTTGATTACGCTCAAAAAGTTTTAAATCGTCTTATTTATCGAATCTCAATGTTCTCTATACGCTGTTATAAACAGATACTGAAAAATATGTAAAATGTACTCATTTTTGATTACATTCGATGCTTATCATAGATCCGAATGCATAAGTTTTAATTTTGAAAAACACATCTACTCAAAAATGAGTAAAAATGAATAAAAAAAGCAGTTGCTTGCCTACGTAGTCTGCCTTCATAAATCATTTTAAATAAATATGAACAATTACAACCAAGACTTACCGGGAATCGAACTGTGTACAGTGTGTTTTTTACAGTGTAGTTTCTAGTTATTTCCGGATATTTATCATTTTAATTTTGTATAAATTTATATTTATTTAAATTATTATACGTATACTTTTTAGATAATTTAGTTACTTTTTAACGTCTCAAGTACGTTTCTTTCAAATTAAAATAATTTATTCTGCAACTAAATCTTTAATTCAAAATTCTACATTCATCCTTTAAAGAGAGAGCATAAATATTTAAATAGTTTTTAGATTCGAAATGTAATTTTCGAGTGTCTTTGTAAAGCTAAAAAAAATCTTATAATGTTGTTTCTATTAAGGTCGACCTAAACCTGCCCTACACATTGGGTTTTTGACAATTGGTTGAGTTTTGGTTTTGGTTAAAAAACGTCGCACTAGAGTTGCACAGTAAGCTCTTGGCGACGGATCGGGGCCTATCTCAAAGGAAAGACCCGGAAACGATGCCTCATACTTTTGAACCATGGTCAGATGACGAGGACAACACCTGAGCTGGCACCCAACGCCTTCAATAGACGTCTGGACTTTGGACCCCGATCAGATAATTCGTGCACCATTCCCGTATACACGCCGTTAATTTTTTGTGGATGTTCTGGACGACATTCTAGTATTTTGGTAGAAAAGTCGACCACCCTCCAATTACAATATCACTAATTTTTTTATTATACTTAGTCTTCGAGCATGGATCCCTCATAGTAGAGAAATCATAAGGTTATAATCCCCCTAACATCAAAGTGAGGCAAACATGTATGGCCTCAGACACGTGATTTACTACGTCATCCATTCATAAATTGTTTATAGTTCATTCATAAAAATATCCTGTGCTTCATGAAGTAACACATTTACTATAATTTTCAAATCACAAGTCAATTGCGAACGTTTTTTCATTCATAAATTTTGAAAGGAAGTCACATAACTGGTGCCAGCAGATCTGAGATGCTTGCATCACGATGATGACGTCATATTCGCTCTACAACAGTCCATTCATGCTCGAAGTTCTTAGTCTAGTCCGTCGCACAGGTTCTAACCGGGAACCCCTGAATTCCAAGCTGACGCCCTAATCCACTCGGCCATGGTGGCCCGTCAATTGTTTCGGATCTCTCCTGAAGAAAAGACCTGGGAACACTACCTTGTAGGTTTGAATAATATTTAGATGATGATGTCATCTAAGCTGGAACTAGTAACCAACACCACAATTAACGTCAAAATATTTGTAAATGGCAGACCTAAAAACAAAAAAACGTATTTATGTCAAACGGAATTCAGAGATATCTAGTTTATAATATTTTTTTAAATGTAGCATAATGAAAATATTTTCAACAACAGATATTCGGAAAATAACAAATAAAACTTCGTCGCACTATTCTATAAACCATAGCACATAAAAGCTTCATCAAATATAAAATAAGCGCAAAAATACTACCTTAAATATTAATCTACCTTTTAAAAAAAAATTATGATCTGTTCCAATGGATATATTTTTTTGGCATCGAATAAATCATCGTCTGCTTTTCTTTTCTACGTGAAGAAAAAAACATCCGATTTCCACTTGTCCTTACATTAGAGACTGCCATTAACAAAGCGATATTGATGATTTTTCAAAAGAATAAGATTTTTTCCCGCCAGAAAAATGAAAATCGTTTGCTACAAAAACACACTTCATCATCTCCGTTCGAAAGCGAGTTTTAAAAAAAATCCTTTTAACGAAACCTTTTCATTTCTATCAATACTACAATCATATCGGACGATCTGATAGCATATCTTCCCTTTCCCACCCTCTTTATCGGATTTTTTATATATTTCACCCCCCCCCCCCCCTTTTTCAAAAATGATTTTTATTTTCTCTTATTTTTTAGCTTCAAGGCTATTGAAAACGTAACGATGATTTTTATTCTATTTTGAGAAGCATTTCTGAAATCATTTCACATATACGAAATCGGCAATTTCGGATGCGAATGGTTTGTCATCAACGTTTTAAAGCTTATGTCATCGCGTCAATGGCAGTGGATAAAATACTTTATCGTTCTTTGGCTTAAACTTCAGCTGCGCGATTTACAATAAAAGTCTATCTTTAAAAGATGGTGTTGAAAAACGTAAAGTTATTTGTTATTAACTATTAAACTGGTTAATATCAAAACAATAAATGAATGTTCCATTTAAATTAAGTTTGATATTTTTTTTAATCAATACATATATGTGCGAGATGTATAACTTAATGATACATATACCATTAAATATTTAACCGAACACTTTAATTGTTTTTATTGTGCAATTAATTTTCAAGAATATTCTCGTTTATATAAAATATACCATTAAAATATACTTTTTAATAGAACGTTAAAAAATACGAATCGGAAATGTTAAAAAAAAATTTTAATTATGCATAAAAACTAGTATTTCTAAGAACACTAGAAAAAATCTTTAAAAAAAACATATATGTCGTTTTTAATGACTTCAATGAACATTCATGCCAAATTTGAAGAAAATCAAACAACGCGTTTGGTCGTGACTGCGTAACAAACACATTTACAAATGGACAAACACACGAAATAGCGTGTTTTACAACAACGCAGTATATCATTTGTATTTTATATTCTATGTCATGAAATACTTACTTTTAAAATCGAATATTGAATGCATGTTTGCCCAAAACGATATATAAAAATGTTCTTTTTATTAACTTTTAAACGTCTTGTTTGCCCAAAATAAAATATAACAATGTTTTTTTTATTAACTTAAACGATATATAACAATGTTCTTTTTATGAACTTTAATGATATATAACAATATTCTTTTTATTAACTTAAATGATATATAACAATGTTCTTTTTACTAAATTTTAAGAATATATTTTCCATTTAAGTAATATATTTTGAAAATACAAATATTTAATTTTTAACCGACTGAACAGCACGCCAACCAAAACTTCAAAATAAAACCGCCAGATATTTTAAATTAAAACCGCCAAATCACGTGCCAAGTCGAGAGGTTATCAATTCAACCGTTATGTTTTTTTGTATACTACTAAAATTCGAAATAAAAAATTGATTTCGGTTTTTAAAAAAATTGCATTAGAGAGTAAAAGTTTATTCTTGATGTTTCTCCATTAAAGAACTTTTATTTTTAATAAGTAAATAATAATTAAATACTTTTTTGATTTTTGTTTAAATTATTTTTAAAACTATATTCGAATTATAACTTTCTAATTTCACAATGAATTTTTTGTTATTCAAAATATCGCTATTTTACCAATTTGGTATATATAAAAGCATAGTAAGATCAGGCATTTAAACTAATTAAAATAAAAATAATTTATTATTTTTCTCTATCACTTTAGTGATACTAAAAGTAGACCTAGTAAACAACGACTTTTAGTATATGCTGATTTTATAAACCAAATTCCATCTTTTGTCAGTTTTTATAAATGAACCATTTCCAAGAACATTAAAGTCATGTACAAGTTAAGTTCTGTTTTAGAAATGTTAATCGAGAACCCTACAAACCAGTACAGTTGCAGTGAAGTTTATACCATTTCTAATATTCATTCTCTTGTTTCATGCAAGAACATTTTCTTGCTTTCATTACTTATCCCGCTTTTAACGTCCAAAAGTTATTACGATCTCGCGTGCTCTCCGTAAACATCGAAAAAACATCTATCGATCAAATAGTTTTGTTCTCAGCGAGGAAAAGATATATTATCGTCTGCGCCTTGTTTGTTCGCAGAAGGTTCTTCGTTTCTTTCGAACGCATAAAAGCAATTTCGAATGTATATTGCCGCGTTGGGAAATACATCGCAAATTGCGAACGCATGTCTGAAATTGAGTGGTTTACGAAATGAAATGGAAAAATGTATAATTTTTTTTTTCAACTTTTATATTTATTATAAAAAATGGCTGGATTTATAAACATAATAGAAATGTGTTTCAGCATTGTCTGGTAACTAACTAAGTATAGATCACTCAGCTTAAATAATATAAACACTGGAGTGACGACTCCTATTGGACGACAATGAATACTATTTGAAGAGAAGGTTAAGAAAGCATTCTACCTTCGCTTTTGCATTGAATTTCATGTTGAGTAGATCTTGAGTATTTTAATAATTAATTAATATGTTTGTCTTCATTTTCTTCTCCGTAAGAAAGTAAGTCTGGCAATACATTAAATGCGTAACATTTCATGTATTTTTGAAAGCCATAAAAGTTATTTTAAAACTAGGATGTATACACTTCATTCAATGGCAAACACCATGCGATAGGATTATATATTCTACCTTCACTCAAAAAAGGTCTAAAGTGATCGTCACGCTTAGTCTTCACTCCAATGTTTATATTAATTTAGCTCAGTGGTACTATTTGAATATATATATATAGGTTCAGCTTGTTCAAATCTAATTAAGTAATTGCAGTTCCCCCCAAAATTCCATTTAATCGAACATATATATATATATATATATATATATATATATATATATATATATATATATATATATATATATATATATATATATATATATATATATATATATATATATATATATATATATATATATATATATATATATATATATATATATATATATATATATTGCTGGTTCTATTTTTTTGCAACCACATTTTAAAGTAACACAGGGTACAAATTTTCTAGGGGATTCTATTTTATTCAATTGCTTACTTAATTATGGAACAATTTTCTTTTTAATTTACTACACCTTGTCTTTTTCTAAATGTTATTCTTTCTGAAAATAACACAAATAAATTTTTTAAGTGAAATGAGTAGATCAAGTTCTCGTATAACATTTATATTTAATTTTTACAATTGTCGTTTATTTTTAACTTAAAGATAACTTAATATTACTGTTAAATAATAGTAAATTTTTTAAATGCTCATTCAAAAGGAAATTACTAAACTGAAGGTACTAACGAAGCTCTTTGATTTAAAGACAAATTAATTTTTTTTCGAATGAGTATAAAATTTTATAAATAATAAAATTATGTTAAACCATATAAATAATAGTAGAATATAAAAATTTAAAGACATTGCTCAATTAACAACGAACCGCAAAAGATTCGCTGAAGGAAAAATTATTATAACAATAAGAAAAAAAATTACGTATTTTTAACATTACCTTCCTTATATTTATTCAAAATATGTTGTAGAAAATCAGAATATGTTAATATAAAAAAACGGATCATTAACGAGGATTTTTCAACTAAAAATAAATAAATTCGGATTCCATTCGTAAAAATTCTTTATATTTTATAAGTAATTTATCATGAAAATTAAAAAAGCGCTTTTTTACCAATGCGTGTTTAAAATATGACATTTTCATTAAAAAAGCTAAAATAGTTTTCGCTTTCAAGCTAAATTAATTCTTTTAACAATAGAAATTTGTACATTTTTTTAAACAAAAAAAATATGAAATTCTATACATTTGATTGAATAAGCGAATTTTATAAAAATAAAATAACAACGGAGTAAAAAAAATACTTTGAAAAGCAACAACTGAAGCGGATTTCAAAAAAATAAATATCAGCATCCGTTTCGATGCAAGACTTTAAACCTAATCCAGCGGATAAAATTAAATGGAATTTCCAAAGCGTAAAATTCCATTTTTTTTTTACTCAACGGACTTGTAAAGTTCAATTTTTGCTTCATCACAGCCGTGTGATCATTGGATTTGCTTGTTGAAGAGAACAAATAACGCATAAAACGTTCAAGCGAGCAAAAGATTTGAAGTTTAGGGAATTGAAAGAAAAAATTCTACTACGATTTTTATACTCGACCCTTACTTTTTAGGCGGGAAACTTTGCTTTTACTTTTTAAAACCCATTGGTTTCAACGATTCCTAAGTACTTTCAGTTCTTTTGGTCTCACGAAGAAAATACTTTTTTTTGTGACAAATCGATTTTGAATTGGATGTCGAATTTCATGGAAAATAAGTCAGGGGGATTAAATGTAATCGTGCCTTAGAAATGAAAAATATAAAGATATTGAAGTGTTCTTTTTTTTTTCCTGAATTATTTTTTATTGAAATATCTCGGTGGGAGTTTTTACAATCGTAATGCAAGAAATTTGTTTTAATAATAATCCTGAATATTATTGTTTGTATTGTTGGGATTAATATGAATTGGTAGTATGAATTTGTAATGACAAATTTAAAAAAAGACCAAAAAGAATGAGATATATGAAAAAAAATACTAACATTTCATTTTAAACGTAATATGGTTTTATTGTATTAAAACATATTTTTATTTCTTTTAGTTATTAAAATATATTGTACTTTCAGTGAATTATTTACGTTGATTTAATAAAAATAAAATAATTCCTTGTATATGTATTAAATATATTAATTTGAATTTTTCGAAGAATAGTAAAGCATTTCCTTAGATTTTATACATGGCACAACTGATGATTGAAATGTGGATGATAGATAAAGAAAGTATAAACTCTGTTTTCGAAATAAATGAAATAATTTTATACCTATATATTATTTTATACAAATTTCGATTATGATGCAATCAATATAAAAAATTTTGATCTTGTAAATCATTGATTTATTTTAAAAAAGTGTAGCTCAAGAATAAAATATTCATATCATTTGAAGCATGGGTTATGAAGATATATATTTTCTTTTTGGAAAACAAGATTTGGGGATATTTAATTCAATTGTTTGGAATTTAAAAAAGAAATAAAGTGAGGGTTTCGATTTTAATATGAGTGAAACAGCAAGAAATCATATTTCAAAAATGTACACATCGCAATTTAATCATGAAAACATTAGAGAATTTTTATAATATGACAATTGAAAATTATATTATACTAGCAGAAAACTCGTGCTCTGTACGGAATTAAATGTTAATAATAATTTAATGTTTACTAATGTATTAAAAATTCGAATTCAAATTGGGCTATGGGTTATTGTTTTATAATGTGATCGAATTTTAGAACTTTTTTTTTATTTTAACGCACTACACGAAAAACATATTTTTATTGATACTTTAACTTTTTCAATTTGCCTCCATATTAAGTTTACGGATTTTTTTAAAAAGTGAAACGACTTTAAAATCTGATACATGAAGAACCAAACAAATGTTTCCTATTAAGCTTTTAAACAGATTGATTTAATGAGAAATATCCATATTGACATAAATTTGGTCTCGTTTATTAAAAATTACATGCTCTCGCGTGTAATTTAGTGAAATATGGCAACATACATACAGATTGTGGGTGAAGGTCACTTAGAAACAAATGTAACCGTATCAATATTTTTTTCTGTAGGTTTTGGGTGCAACTACTTGTAATTTACTAGCTATTTATGTAAATCAGCTTAATCTAAATTCTTCTGGATTTAAAATCGGCTACTTCTGTTTAGATAAAGTATGTTTACGTTTTTAGCCAAACGTGTGTACAATAGAACAAGTGACATTCGAAAGTTTATAGCTTTTAAAGTCAATCATTTCTACACAGTTAAAAATAGGTACTCAAAATAAGTCAAATTTATTCATTTTTGAGTATATTCAATGCGTATCATGACTCTGAATACATAAATATCATTTTTGAAAAAGACATGTACTCAAAAATGAGTACAAGGAGTAGAAATGAAATAAAAAGAGCAGGTGCTTGCCTGCATAGGCTGCCTTCATAAATCACTTTCAATAAATATCAACAATTGCAACCAAGACATGCCGGGAATCGAACCCAGATCCTCAGGCACCACAGCCCTGAGCCATATCCGTTGTACTACCAGGGCGACGTGAAGAAGTTATTAAAAAGAAGAAAAAAAATTTAATTGTGAGCCAAAAGAATGCGAAGTAAGATAATAGAATTGTAATAGCTCGGTTTACATTTAAGCAATCGACATCAAATAACGTGGAAAACCATCTTCTGAAAAACCATTTTAAGTTTGTAACGTCGCTTTGTTAAGATGCCTTGAACAGAAGCTGAAATTAGCAATATTAAATCCTTTTTTAAAATACAAATACAACGTTAAAATACGCAATAAAAATCCATCAAATCTGGACATGTTTCGGGAGATACGTTTCCCTTCATCAGCAGAGAATGAAAAAGTCTGTGTAATAAAATATAAATAAAATCATAATTATTAATTTTATTATTTATTATATTTATTATTATTATTATTATTATATTATTTATTATTTTTATTATTATTATTATATTATTTATTATTTTTATTATTATTATTATTTATATTAATCATATTATTTATATTTTATTACTCAGACTCTTTCATTCTCTGCTGATGAAGGGAAACGTATCTCCCGAAACATGTCCAGATTTGATGGATTTTATTGCGTATTTTAACGTTGTACTTGTATTTTAAAGTTCTATAACGCAATGTTACTATAAGACGAGTTTTTATCTTAATATTAAATCCTACTGCTCATTTTTGAGAAACTACGGTTAATTAAATTTGAGTACCTCATCGTTCATTTACGATGCAATTGTACTCAAAGGAAAACGAGTATGTTCAGATACTCATTGTCAAGTGCTTTTATTTTTACAGTATATGCCTGAAACACTAGCAAATGAAGACACTGTGTCTATACACTATTGCCCACAATACGAAACCATTATTTTCTCTGGCCAATCAGAATCGGGGATAATTCCTGTCCCTAGAGCCGAAAGACAGTATCCCCCCCCCCCCCCCCCAAACGGGTTGTCCATGCGAAAGAGGTTCACAATAAATCACAATGCCTGTTGTCTCAACAGAATTGCAGCATTACAGCGAGGATGCGTACGCGTCGTCATGGCAACCCGACTCGTCTTTTCCCATTTAGTGTCCGAGTGGTCCTATTTGATGGAGTTGAGGAGTCCGTTGCCTTCTTCTCTTCTTGTGATTTTACTTCCTCTTGGGATTCGGGATTCGTTTATTCTTCCAGGGGATTTTTTTTGTCGTCCCTCTTTCTTTCCTGATATGCTCTCTGTTTCCCTCGTGGGTTTCAAGAGCTATTATAAAAAAAAAAAAAACATGTAATCGAAACGTTTACAAGAAAAATATTGCATATATATAATGTGAAAGAAGTATTGTTAGATTACTCTAGAGCAGTGGTTCCCAAAGTGGGTTTCGTGGAACCCTGGGGTTCCACGAAAAAATTTAGGGGTTCCGCGTGACAAATTTTATTTGATTTAAAAAAAATAAGAATGGTGTTTAATATATTCACATTTTCCTCGGAAAGTTTACAATCGACCCCCAAAATTTATGTAATTTTTTTTTTGTGCAATATACCGGTGTATGGATGTTTAACCGGGATCAAACTTTCGATCCTACCAATAGATGGCTATAGTGGCATATTCCAAACTTCTTTTCCGGATTAATGCTTTGGCGATTGTCTATGTCCCTTGGCTTCTTATAACCGCACCAGTTGATCCATTCAAAACACGTTTTTATTTGTTCTCTGCAAGGAAAACAAGTCAACATATTGCAAACAAAAGATAAATTGGTTGCCTTTTCGAGGAAAATACAATATTGGATTTCAGCTGTGGAGCAAAATAACTTCCGAGTGTTTCCAGACGCTTAGTGATTTTCTCGAAGAATCTGAAGTGGATATAGGTATGGAAATCCGTGATGGTATAAAAACACATCTGTCCAGTTTACAGCAATCACTCAGTGATTATTTTCCAAAACTAGAGAATCAAGATAATTACTGGGTACAAAATCCTTTTAAAATAAAAGAAAAACCAAAAGGATTTCATTCCATGGATTATGAAAATTTGATTGAATTGAGTTCGGATACACAATTAGAAGCAAATTTCGAACAGTTTCATTAACAATATTCTGGTCAGATGTATTCGATGAATATCCAAATTTAGCAAAACAGGCTATTCGAATTCTATTGCCGTTTGAAACCACTTATTTGTGTGAAACTGGGTTTTCAAAATATGTTGCGACAAAAACCAAATATCGTAACAAACTTGATGCTGCACCAGATATGAGAGTTCAGTTATCAAACCTAACGCCCAATTTTAAGAGAATCATGGAATCAAAGAAGCAGGTGCATTCTTCACATTAAAGATTTTCCATTTATTTTAGTTTATGTTTTGTATTTTTATTAATTGTTTCTATGATGAGTTTTTTTTTTAGTTTTGCTTAATTCAATAAAATCTGAAATACCAAAATAATACTTGTTTCATTTAATATCATATATTAAATTTTGAAAAGTCGTTGATTAAAAAATATTCAGGGTTCCGCGATCATTGGCGACAAATTTTGGGGTTCCACGACCAAAATAGTTTGGGAACCACTGCTCTAGAGCTTGCTCTGTTGCTCTTAACTATTCTATTTTTATGTAATGATTTGCATTTTTTTTTGCACTGCTTATATGGCTGCTTGATAAGATCATTCGATGCTAATCATGGCTCCGAATACATATGTTTCAATTTTGAAAAAGACATATACTCAGAGATTAGTACAATGAATAAAAATAGCAGATGCTAGCCTGCATAGGTTGCCTCCATAAATCACTATCAATAAATATCGACAATTATAACCAATTATCCCAAAACTTACCGGGAATAGAATCCAGACCTGCAGGCACATCTCTCCTGAGCCTTATCCGTTAAGCTTTACTTATAACAGCTTTACTTATAGTTATAAACAGAAGTAATGTTAAAAAAAATGGTGTGCCAAAATAATGGGAAGTAAGATAATTGAGTTGTAATAACTCGGTTTCTATTTAAGTAATCTACATTAAATAATATGGAAAACCCTCTTCTGAAAAACTATTTTAAGTTTGTTAAATAGCTTTGTTAAGATGGTTTGCACTGAAGCTGAAATTAGCAATGTTGAATCACACTGCCAATTTTTTTAAAGTACGGTTACTTAAATTTGAGTGCGTCATCTATCATTTACAATGCAATTGTACTCAAAGAAAAACAAGTAGGTTCAGGTACTCATATTTAAGTATCATGAGTTTAGCAATATTAATTCCCACTGGTCATTTTTGGGAAATTCGATTACTTAAATTTGAGTACGTCATCGCTTATTTACGTTGCAATTGTACTATAAAAAACAATTAGGTTCAGGTACTCATATTTAAATACCATTAGTTTAGCAATATTAATTCCCACTGGTCATTTTTGGGAAATTCGATTACTTAAATTTGAGTACGTCATCGCTCATTTACGTTGCAATTGTACTCAAAGAAAACAAGTAGGTTCAGGTACTCATATTTAAGTACCATGAGTTTAACAATATTTATTCTCACTGGTCATTTTAGGGAAATTAATTTACTTAAATTTGAGTACGTCATTGCTCATTTACGTTGCAAATGTACTCAAAGAAAAACAAGTAGGTTCAGGTACTCATATTTAAGTACCATGAGTTTAGCAATATTAATTCTCACTGGTCATTTTTGGGAAATTCCATTACTTAAATTTAAGTACGTCATCGCTCGTTTACGTTGCAATTGTACTCAAAGAAAAACAAGTAGGTTCAGGTACTCATATTTAAGTACCATGAGTTTAGCAATATTAATTCTCACTCGTCATTTTTGGGAAATTCGATTACTTAAAAATCATCGCTCATTTACGTTGCAATTGTACTCAAAGAAAAACAAGTAGGTTCAGGTACTCATATTTAAGTACCATGAGTTTAGCAATATTAATTCTCACTGGTCATTTTTGGGAAATTCGATTACTTAAATTTGAGTACGTCATCGCTCATTTACGTTGCAATTGTACTCAAAGAAAAACGATTCGGTTCAGGTACTCATTTTTAAGTACCTTTTTTTACAGTGTGCAAAGAACTTCAATTCTATACACTGACCACACACTACAAACTACACTTCTTTCACCCATCCCCTTTCTTTCCTAACACAACTTCCCTCAATAACAAACAAACAAACAAATAAACAAAATATAAAATAGAACATCGGCAAAACTTTAACGAGCACTGTTTGTTGGGCGATTTCCTCCATTCCGAAAAGACCATGCTTTTCAAAAGACGAAGAATCACGTACATTGGAACCTGGAGAAGAAAAAAAAAAAGGCGAATTTCTTCTCCGGAACTTATATTATTTCCAGAAAAAGAAAAGAAAGACGACATCGCCCCTCGTATTTCTCTTAGGAGAGTCATAGTACCCTATTATCGAAATCAGTGGGGGCGAAAATAGGTTAGGTGAAGTGAGGCTGCAAAGTAGAAAAATGCTTTCGCCTTTTTTGTGGGAATTGAAGGAAGTATTTGTTCGAGGAAACGTGATGGATGTGCAGCCATTTTGTGTGTGTAAAGGATGGTATATTAGAACTAATAAAAGTTCGATTTCATGTGTGGAATTGTTTGCATCAACATCGGGAAGATCGATATAATCTTGTCTGATAAGTGACGTCACCCGCATATAACCTTAGTATATTCGTTTGATCTTTTGCTTTTTTTATTTACCAATCACAGAGGCAAAATTTGTTATTTATCCACAAGCGTTTAATCTCGATACCAGGTCGTGGTCTTTGTGAAATATATTGTGAAATATATTTTTTCAATATATTGAGGGGTACGGCAGTATTCAAAAATTTGAAGAAAAAAAATACTTTTTCTTAACCACTAAGCATGTATTTTCTTCCATATTAAATTTAATAAAAGGAGTATTTTAAATGTGAATATTGGTTTGAAATTTATGAAAAGAATTTTAAAAATACTATCCTAAAATTTTGTTTCAAGAATCTTGTTTGAGTATATTTTAGTCTTATATTATTAAATTACTGTGTTAAAAATGTTTTACTGGAATTTGATTATTTTAAATAGTGGTTTGTTAATGTGTTGATTTTTGAATTTTTTTAAAGTAATATCACGTTTATAAATATGACATTTGTGTTTCAATACTGGTTTAACCAATACTTATTGTCTATATTTTTTGCTCGGATCAAATTTTCTACTTAAAAAAGTTTATTAATCTTACTTTTATTTGAAAACACAGACAACTTAAAAATACGAAAGTAAAAATATAAAGGACTGGACTTGTTTCGGTAGAAACCATCTTCCATTATCACATTTTACCATTATCCATTATCAAAGGAAATTAAAAATATGAAGGACTGAACTTGTTTCGGTAGAAACCATTTCCATTATTAAATTTTACTATTATCCATTATTAAACGAAATTAAATATATAAAGGACTGGACTTGTTCATCTCCCATCATGAAATTTTAAAACAGCTGTTATAATTGTAGTAACAATTTTATAATAAAACAAAAGGATTTTTTTTCCAAGTATACTTTGGTGAGGAAAATACTTAACTTTTACCTATTGTAACATCGTTCATTATATTTAGAAAATCAATCATATTAACATAAATAACTTTATAAAGGGAATTTTATTTTTAATATTTAAATATATACTAGCCTTAGTTCATTTAATAAAATTTGAGAAATAGGGACATGGACACTAATAACTTAAAGAACAGTTCGATTTTTTACATAAATAGTTCCTTGAAAGTTAACAACTATAGCTTAAGTATTTTTAAAATAAATATGTTCTATGTACTTCTATTTAAAGAGTTTAAAACTTGTAATAAATAATCAAAACCCGTCTCTCAAATATGAAGATAAATCGGTTGTCGTTTTAAAGATTCTTTTTAAATATGCAATTAACTTTAACACAACAAAAAAATCCGTATTAAACTTTCATTAAAAAGATTCTGAATAAAATCTTTATAAAATCTTCACGAAACCTGCATGATGGTCCAAATACCTCAATAAAATCTGAATGTTTTTTTTAAATCTTTTGAAAAAACTGCATTTTCCCCTTCAAAGTTTTCAAAGCTGAAGTTTTCAGCATTAAACCTGTATAAAGCCTTCAATTTCACATCTTTCATGAAGGTTTTAGAATAATTTTTTTAGCTAGAAAATTAGTTCATACTAGTAAATTCCGTTAGGTAAACGAAATTCCGATACAAATTATTAGAATGCTTAAATTATTATAAATATACTCCATCTTATTTAGGAAATAGACGCCACATTTCGAACTCTTAAATAACGTCTCTAAATCTTGGACACAACACGTACCGTTACAAGAAAACCTAATGGGAATTCCGAATAGCAGAGAACAACATTAAAGACTACATCAAAGTTGACAGCTAGAAATATGACCCTAAAGTTCCTTATAAATCAGTAAAAGGTAATCTACCGCGAAAACAACAAAAAAAAAGAGAGAAAAATTGAACCCGTCTCGCACGAAAACTCACACACGATCGTATCATCATCTCCACGAGCATATATCACCTTACAACGGCACGCAAGAACAAAAAAAAACGTTCTAAAATACTCCTCCGCCATTTGTTATAGTACACCTAACACGAAACCAGAATAAACCTTAAAAAAATAAAAAGAACAAAAAGAAAACATAAAAAAATGGAAGGTATCGAATACAATCTCGTTAATTGTTCCACGCCCAGGTCCTCCAAGTTCCATTGTTCCACACAAAAGAAATGGCGGGAAAAGAACAAAGAAGCAGAACGCGTGCTGGCTGCGCACGCGCAGTTGTTCGTCACTTTTTGCTGCCAGTTTATTCCATGCAAACAAGACAATGCCGCTAGTTGTGGGAATAAGTAATGGGATATCGCTGTATTTTCGTGTGAAAATATTATTCGAAATCTGAATATTAAGAAGTGGGTCACGATGTGAATTTGGAATGCGGATCGCTTTGTTTGTTTTCACCTATCGTGTTTGATTACATTTCCATGTGCGCGAAAAGACAAAGAATGAGAGTGTTTCGTATTTTATTTTTTCGAAAAGGCAATATTTCTGTAAACTCAATTGATATGGATGAAATTGCTGGAAAATTTTGACAGCAAGATTATGGTAGTATTCGAACATAGATATTACTATTGAACGGCATGTATCATAGGTAGCTTTTGTATTGAATTTGCTGGATATTTTTTACAGCAAGATTATGGTAGTATTGGAACATAGATATTACTATTGAACGGCGTGTATCATAGGTAGCTTTTGTATTGAATTTGCTGGATATTTTTTACAGCAAGATTATGGTAGTATTGGAACATAGATATTACTATTGAACGGCGTGTATCATAGGTAGCTTTTGTATTGAATTTGCTGGATATTTTTTACAGCAAGATTATGGTAGTATTGGAACATAGATATTACTATTGAACGGCGTGTATCATAGGTAGCTTTTGTATTGAATTTGCTGGAAAATGTTGACAGCAAGGTTATGGTATTATTCGAACATAGATACTACTATTGAACGGTATATATCATAGGCAGCTTTTGTATTTTAACTCAACAACGATTTATTCCATATCATAATTATCTGCATTTATGTTATTCTATTCATTTTCAAAGTACGTTTTACATTCTATACCAAAAGAATGTGGATATTTATATAAATATCTATATATAGACGCTCAATCAATATTTTTATAGGAAATTAACTATATTGGGAAAATGTATTTTTTATTACATGAATATTAATTAGTTAGTCAAACATTTGTTAAAGTTAGGTTTGTTTGGATTCGACATAAAAAAAACTGATAATTTCGTTTTATTTGTGAAAATTATTATTGATTGCGCGTAAGTGCAAATTATTCGAACGTTAAGTCTGCCATAATCTTTGCCGTGCGAACATAGCTTTTAAAACATTAAAACAGAAATACCTGAATTGAAAATTGCATATGATTAGTATATATATTCATCACTAATGACTAATTATTTGAAAACCAACTTGTCTTTGAAAATAGGATAAGTTTAATATGAAATATTGCCAATTGTCATTTTACTTTTTACAATTTTACTTTTAACATAAAAACATTGGTTGTTTTTTGTAAGTCACATTTTTTTCTTTATTTTAAAGTATTTACTTAATCATAATTTAAACCGCGTTTGATTATTGGTAGCCATTTTCAAGCAAAGCCATAATTTACGTGTGCTCTAACTTTTAAAGCCTATATTTAAGGCATTTTTAATTTGATATGTAAATATTTAACAATCTGAGGACTAGATTTTAATTAAGCAATTAAAAATATATTTCTTAAATTAATTCAGCAGCAGCTAAAAGTTCTAAATGAGTTGTTTTTTTGTAAAACAACAAGTATTTTCAAATATTTTTTTTATTTGAGTTGCACACATAAATAAATTCTCATTTATAATCCTTATTAAACAATACTAAAATGTAATTAACAAATTTTACATTAATTACGTTTAAAAAATATACAACAGCAACCCGAGATTATAAAAGCATTCCGTCCCATCAATAAAATCGGGATCAACTCGATTTATCCAAAATCCCATTTCAATGTTTACCAACGGGCCCGATTAACAAGTCCATCTGCCAGGAGCTTTTTTCCCAACTCTTTTTATCCCAATAATCTCTAAAAGCGAATCGCATTTTTATCGCCAAACTCTCTCATTAGCGTTCTTTTGTCACACCATTTGGGAGTTTATGAGGAGCAGCGAGCGAGTTCGTGCCAAACCATCTGTGACGGATGCATGAGTCAGGCCTTGAATTCGAATTCAGGGTGTATCGTATGACGTCAAGTGGATCACGGGGTGGACGAGCACAAAAGCAAATGTTCTTTTTTGTGAGGTTTCTTTTTTGTAGTATTAAATATTGGGTTGTGGGATTGATTGGATTTAGGAACCGCAAAAAAATGTGAAACCTGAGTTGCTGATGGGTGAAAAGTCGACTTGATGTAGAAAAGGCGATATAAAAGTAGATTATAAATGTGGGTTAAGCAAAATTATAAATTTATTTCCAAAGAAAGAGAGTTTAATTTATATTTCCATTACGTTACTTAAAAAAATATATTTTTGTTTAATTTGTTAGAGATGATTTTCAAAAGTTGACTTAATAATAATTTAATTTTTAAAAATATTTCAACGTAGAGAATTTTTATAAATTTAAAATTATGTTTAATTCGATGGGTTTAGCTAGCGATACACTGACATATATGTTCATCACTATCTATAATAAAGATATAGTTAATCATCGAACTTAATTTTAAGTTTTTATACAAAGAATTTTGCTTCTGGATTAAAAATATTTTTCTACTCCTTATAAATGACTTGCCTTAAAAAATTACATATCCTACCTACATACTCTACCTCCCATAACCAAACTGTACATCCTCATAAATAGCGTACCCTACCTCCTATATTTGACAAACAGTATGTAAATTTAACAACAATGAAAATAAGTATAAATAATAAAAAATAATAAATTATATAAAAGCATTCCTACTTAGTATTTACTGCTAAGCTCAGTGTGTGTTTTTACAGTGTTTCTGATTCCAATAGCTTGGTCTCTTTGCCCACTATCGGACAGGCGATTTTTACAATTGTAATATTTCCCCCTTTTTTCGTTATGAAAATAATTTTTCTTGTAATGTGTTTTTTATATATTTTTTAATTAATTATAAAGAGTTACTTTAATTTTCTCCCCATACTATCAAATTTTAAAAAAAACATTGTAAAATGGACAATTTATAAAAATTTATATATTGGATGTACTGCTGGAAAATCTGGAAATCTCCGAAAGTAATATCACGTCCATGAGCCTCGGTGGGTTTTAATAAATTTAATGATAAATGTAATGGCGCATAATACAACAAGAAAATAGATTCAAAGACTCGCTCAAAACTACTCTAACTGTACAAGTATTGTAATGCGCTTCATAAATCAATTTAAAAGTGGCGATATATTACTATTGTAACAGATCATTTACTGGTTCCCGTCACACACCTTTCCTGGTGCCCGTTACAGACCTATTAATCGTACCCGTAGCGATTCAGCGCCCTCTACGCGTATTCGTTTGTAAACAATTAGTTATGCTCTTACCTCTGGTGTGTGCGGTTGAACAGTCACAAACCCCGAGATTTGTAATTGTCGTTAAAATTGTAACAAATAAATGTAGTGTTGTTTAATTCCTTATGGTTTTATTTAGAAAAGGAAACACGCCCTACACTATCTAATTAAAAAAATATTATAAAACGGACAATTTATATAAATTAAAAAATTAGGTATACTGATGGAAAATCTAGAAATTCCTGAACGTAATATCACGTCCATGAGACTCAATGGGTTTTAATAAATGTAATGCTGTATAATACAAGTAAGAAGAAACATTAAAAGACACGCTCAAAAATACTCTAACTGTACAACTACTGTAATGCACATCATAAAACAATTTAAATGTGGCGGCATATTATACAAAATAAATTGGAAAATAAGACATGAAACATAACATATTGTTTTCCATTCTGCAAAAGAGTTATTTTAGCCGAATATATATTTTCCTCATTTAGGCATTACTTTCGTCGTAACAAAGAGATTTAAAGAAAACCCAAATGACATTCTAAGTAATTCTATTCTTCTTTACTCGGATTCAAATTTCTAGAATGTCATTTTAGCCTAGCCAACTTCTACAGTAAACTATATTATTCAATTTCCATTAAGCTACTCTCATCTTAAAATTCCTGGAACCGTCTTTCAATGATACTTGTCGGCTAAGAAAATGGAATAAAAGCTGGAATCACTTAAAATGCCACTTCTTCTTCTCGGATGAGAGTGTTGCCACGTCGAAACAAAAAAAATGTCGTCCAGTTGAGATAAAAGAATATATTTCCTTGACAGCACAAAGGAAGTGAAGTGATTGTTAGAGAATGCGAAACAAGCACTTGTAGAGGATGGCAATGCTTTTCGGTTTCAAATTTCTCGGCGTGTATTTGAGAATGCTTCAGGTGACACTTGTCAAGTGATTTACTTTTAAAGTTCGAATATCTTTCTCTAAAAATGTCAGATTTTGAGCTTTTAAAATGCAATTCTTACTTTTGTCTGTCATCTTTTAATTTTAACCGACTGAAAAGTGCGCCAACTGAAACCGAAAAAGCGCGCCAAAAGGAGAGAGGTTATCAATTCAATTGTAATGTTTTTTTTAGGTGTTTTTAGTTTTAAAGTGTGGTACAAAATTGCCTGAATACGTAACTTTGAACTCATTTTTCTCAGTGATGACTTTTTCATGTTTGATCAAGTTTAAATTGATATAAATTCAGATATATTTGAAGAAACTGCTCTAAATTTGCTACAGTGTATTTTCAAACATATTACTTTAATTTTTTTAGGGATTAATCATATATAGATTATATGTTTTTAGTATTTTTTAAAAAATAGTTTGACCAAAGAAATTAAGGATTATTTTTTTAATATTATTCAAAAAAATCTTTTGCAAATAAAAAAAATCTGTAAAAGCTTTTTGTTAAATACAATCTTTTGTTTATAGAAAGGCAAAAATATATTTTTTCGGGAAAATATTTTCTCGACTTACATCAAAAATAAGAAAAATAATTTTTTCGTAAATTTTTATTTTTAAAAAGAAAAATTATAATTTATTTTAAATGTTGTACCATGTGATTATGGTAATAATGGTTATGGTAATAATGATTATGGCTTTGCGTACATACGTAGAAGAAAAATTATAATAATATCTGTAAAGTTAAAGAAAAAAATCAAGTGTGAAAATGAAAAAATAAAAAAAACACTCTTTAAGCTACCTTTTCATCTTTCTAACCTTCGAGCATGAATGGACTGTAGTAGAGCGAATATGACGTCATAATCGTGAAACCAATATTTTAGACCGAATGGCCTCAGACACGTGACTTCTTTTCAAAATTATGAATTAAAAAATACTCTCGATTGGCTGATGAATTGGGAAATGTGTAACAGTGAAAATTTATGAATGGAATGACGTAATTAACCACGTGTCTGAGGCCATACATGTTGGCCTCACTTTGATGTTAGCGAGATTACAAAGATGTTTTCTCTGCTATGAAGGATCCATGCTCGAAGTTTCTGTAAAAGTACTTATTCTGCAATTGCTGTCTTGTTAGGGGAAAACAAGTTTAGGCGTACTCTTCGACATAGACCTCGATTGCCGCGCAAGGAGAAAAATATCGTGTCCAACATGAGAAAAACTCTTTCAAAATTCACACCGAATCGTGTTTGATTGATTTTGTTTACAAAACAACAATCATCCACTTCAATTGGTTCAAGGGACATAGACTCGTTTATCGCTTTATTTCGTTATTGAGGATGCCTATTGCTACGAATTCGAATTTGGAGCTTATAGAAAAAACTCGCTTTTCTAGTTTCTAACACCTTTTTACAATTTCTTCACGGATTTCACTGGTTTCTACACTGTTAAAATTTTCAGTTCAACGTTGCACCATATCCGGGTGCTCTGTAGCAACTTACGCCATATTGTGGTGTAATCTAGTTAAACCAAAAATCCTTGATCGAGAAAAGCGCATCTTCCCAGCAAAAAAAGTCAGCATAAAACCTTCATCAAAATTTTGAAATTGAAGGTTTTATGCAGGAAAATTGCAAATTTTTGAAGATCTATAAAATTAAAGGTTTTTGTTTCAATGTCCTTCATAAAAACTGCAAAAAAAACTTCATAAAAACTGGAAAAAAAACCTTCATAAAAACCTGCAAAAAACCTTCAATTTTTAATCATGAAGATAAAATGCAGATATTTTAAAGGTTTTATGCAGGTTAATTAAAAACTTCAAAAAAACTGCAGTTTTTTGCTTCAATATTCTTTATAAAACCTTCAAACAATCTTCAATTTGACAATTTTGATGAAGGTTTCATGCTGACTTTTTTTGCTGGGTTTTACCAAAAAATGATGAAATATCCTAAACTGCAACCGAAATCTTCGCTACATTTACAAACCGGGAAATCCCCTCAATCCTCTTGCATTAAGGGATCGGTTGCTCAGTGGATAAAGGCGTTCAGCTGGTGATCAGAGGATTGCTAGTTCGAGCCCGTGCGGTGGACTTGTCAAAAAAGTAAGAATGTAGTGATCTTGCGATCGGAGGGTTGACAGCTTCGCTACAAAATTACTTGAAAATCGTCCATAACATCCAACAAATTATTCATCAAAATATGTGGTAGAAAAAACGAGAATTTTGGTTCAACATTTTACCATAAAATGGTAAAGCGAAAATATCAGTTTTGGTGCAACGTTTTACCACTAAATGATATCCGTGGTAGCACAATAAAATGGTGAAACGAAGCACCAAATAATAGTTGAAAACAAATTTGTACCAAATTTTGGTGCAAGGTCGTACTACATTTTTAACAGTGCACGTCATTTTTAACAGTGTACGTCGAGTGTTTAACAAATAACGTCACCTGAAAGAATGTAATTTCTTTTAAATTTCAATATTTAGTTTTTATTCCTAAATTATATTGTTAATAATTATATTATTAATAACTTAAATTTTGACTTTTAGAATTATTTTAAATAGCGAGTATAATTTCACCAAATATCGAAATAAATTAATTATTATCTATCCAGTTTAATAACTTTCATTAAGATTTGTACAAATTGCAAACATAAACACTTTATCCTTTAAACTTTTGAAACTATTAAAAGACCATTTTTACTGTATTACCACAAATAAAAAACTTTTCAAACCTAAAAACGGGATATGACTTTATTTTAATACTACCCCAAATCATTTTATGGTAAAAATTGTTCCCCCCTTTCTCTCTTTATTGGCTATATCACATTCCTGTAGTTTTTCACGGCCTTCTCTTTTATTTAAGAACACCGAACTTCAGGTTGTAAAGTGCGGGGCAAATCCAATTTCCTCGTAGATTGGAAAGTCTGAAGCACGTCGTTTCGGTTTTATTCCCAACACTTTGGGTCGTTTTCAAGTCAGTGGTCTTTTTTTTAAATGCTGTCGCTTTAAAAAAAAGTAATGAAAGTAATTGGTATCTTTTACAAAATTAAAATATATTATTTCCTGTTGAAAAGTATGTTAGCGTAATACGTGATCAATTCCGTCTTACTCATATAAACGGTAAGATCTATTAAAGATTAAGATCTATGTCATGATATACAATGAATTAGGTATATGTTGGTCCTGAATTCCTTCATACGTTTTAAAAATTAATTGTTTAAAATTATTGCTATTATTTCAACTGTCATTTAAAAATCAATAATTTAAAAATATTGTAATAGAATGCAGTTTGGGCTAAAATACTTCGCACTATAAAAAGCTTTGTTGAAGCAAATAAAAATAATATTTCTAAACTTTGCCTATAGATGGCGCTGTACATTAAAAATATCAGAAAAACGCAAGGCAGCTTTTTCTTTATGAGACATCACTTCTGCGTGACAGAACCGAAACTAATCAGGAAAGCACAAGAAACGAATGTATAAACCAAACCAAAAAACGAAACAACAGCGCCGTTATGGGCGAAGTTTGGAACTAACTTTTTTATTTGCTTGAACAAAATTTTTCATCGAGATTAGCATTTTAGTCCAAATCGCAAAATCGTATACGGATAATTTGATTTTGCATTAACTTTTAAAATGTGTTAGGGACTTTTGGCCTACCCTGTATATTGACACTTGCTTAAATTTATAATTATACAAAAAATAATGTATTATAATAAATTAGTTGGCATTATTGAACCTATTCATTTCTAAGCATATTTTTTAAATATATTAAAAAATTGATTATTCATAACTCGTTGAACTGTTAACGTTTATAAATCACCATAAAAATGAACTTTTATTATCCAAAATCAAAGGTTTTTTTTCGTATCAAGCCTTGCATACAACATCTACGTAGTAAATAAATGATTTCATTTGCCGTTTATTAAAATATCCAGAATACCTGACCAAATAATTAAACGCATACAAAATTTTAGATCTAATATAATATTTAAAATGTTTTTAAACCAATTTGGCAAAGAATTCCATTAATTCTAATCGTAATTGTGTGTTTTGAATTAAAATATTCAAGCTTTATATTTCTGTTATGGACACTTTTAAAAATGTTTCCTCATTTTTTTTAAGAAACTTTCTTTATTTTTGACATAACAAACGCTTGTTAAATGATCCTATTAAATATTTCGCCAAACTGAGAAAATTCATTTTGTAGTTTTTTTCACTAAATTTATTTCGTCAAAAGTGAGGACGCTTTCAAATAAAAATCGACGGATAGGCTCGAACCACGGATCTCTTTGTATGAAGTCCGAAATTTAAAATATGGGAAGCTTTTATAATCTTTATCACTTATATAATTTTAGTTTTTTAATTAGTTTTTTTCACTACATTTATTTTTTCAAAATTGAGGACGATTTCAAATAAAAATCGACAAATCATCTCGAACCACTGATCTCTTTGTGTGAAGTCCGAAATTAAAAACATGGAAAACTTCAATAATCCTTATCACTTATATAATTTTAGTATTTTTCACTACATTTATTTCGTCAAAAGTGAGAACGCTTTCAAATAAAAATCGACGGATCACCTCGAACCACGGATCTCTTTGTCTGAAGTCCAAAATTTAAAACATTGGAAACTTTTATCATTTAAAAAGGAATGTATAAATTAGAGTTTCGATATTTTGCTCGTCTCTCAGAGGGTTAAAACTTATGGATCAAAAAGGTACTCTATATGCATGAAAGGCGTCCTCAATCCTCATTTATAACAACCCTAAGGAACAATTAATTCCGACTAAACCAACACCTAATTAGAGGAAGTTCCTCACGATTATTTAAGAGCTTCCGCCGAAAAGAATGTGAAAGTGAAAGCTTCTCAATCACCGGGTCGCTCTATTTCTTCCCCGCAGGAACAAAACACCTCAACTCCGCTCGTTTAGCGAAAACCAGCCGAACACAAAAGACCGCTGAAAGCTTCCATTCTTTTTAACGAAACGGTGATTGAGTCTCGGTGTTAGTTTAGAAATTAGGGGGTGGCAATCTTGATGCCAAAATATAATAATTTTTTCGTAATTTTAAAAGGAAAAAACAAATTTCCGACGTTTGAAAAATGAGTCAATTATTTTTTTTTTGATCACGTCGAGAATTGAAATATTCTTTCGCGTTTGTGGCTGATAATGGAGTTATAAGTTTTCTTGAGGTTTTTTTTATGCATAGGTAAACGTGTTTTGTAATTTCTTTGATAGAATTTCTGAGGTTTGTTTAAAATGAAGGGAGGTCAATGTAAAAAGGGTTTACCATTTTTTGAATAAATTATTCTTTATTCAATCGTTAAACAATTGCAAACGATTTTAGATAATTAAAGTAATAATTCATGCCTCAATAAATTGAATTATTTTTCTCAAAGTATATGTTTACCTTACTAATACCTAATAAATTAATAACTTAATAAAATTTATATTTATAATATATCAAAGACACATTAAATATTTCATTGTAAAATCTAAATATCAATTTATATCATTTAATAGAAAGTCATGTAAGAACAGATAAAAATATTTTTACTGTGCTAAACACTAAAACGTAATTCGTTTTATATGTCAGTATTGTATAAATTTTCGAACAGAAATTGAATTTACTTCAATTAACTAATGTAAATAGAATATGCACACTACATTTTAAAATAATTTATAGTATGAACGAAATTCCTAAGTTAGACTTTAATATATAACTTTAAATGCATCATCTAAATTTGATTATGGGTTCACTTCAAAAATATATAAAAATTAAACAAAAATCCCTGTTTAAATAATGGGAATTAATAAAGTAAAAAAAGACATATGGAAATATTTATAACATGTTGATATGCACCACCATTTAACTTAATATGTATCATATATACAGTTGTTCATAAGAACTGGATTTTCATGAAATTAATCATATCTTTTTATAAAACTAATTATTAAAACAAATTTTTAATGAAATTGCCTTTTTCTGTATTTTAAAAAGCATAAAGATATTACAGTATTTGGTTATAAAAATAATTATCTGAATTTTTACTAACTGTACAATAGAAAAAAATATTACGTAAGAATATACAAAAATTTATAAACCTTTTAATACAACTAAGTGTAAATATCGCATGTTATTAACGCTAAATTAATGTATTATTAAATTTTTTTACAATATTTGTGTTAAAATATCTTTAATTTCAAGTGTAATGTATTTCTGTTTGCAGATACATTCGATGGTTTATTACAATATTTTTTTTACTTAATTGTTAATTTTAACAAATAATTAAATATAAAATATAAACTACTGTACAAATGCACTTATCTTATTCGACTATTCTACAATTGTTTTAAATTCTTAAATAAAAAAATATATTTCTTTCTTAAGGTAAATTTCCTTCTGTTCAAAATACATAATATATATATATAATATTTCTAAACGACAAATTGACAAAAAGCACCACATTGTTTACAGTTTTTTTTTTTGTTAAATGTAATAGTTGTAGCTTGTTTATGTATAAATTCATTTTTAATTTATTGCATTTCTCTTGTGACAAAAGCCTTCCTTGAAACAAATTGTAAAAAATATTTCTGAAATAAATTTATATAATCATCAATCATAAAGCTCAATAAAATATATAATTAAATTGAATTTATCTTAAAATATTTCATTTTAAAATATTATTTAAACATTTCCATAACTTTTTGAATCAGTGAGGTAATTTTGAAGTTATTAACTTCTGTTTATAATAGAAATAAATGCATAAAAGATTCTTTATGTCTTAATAACGTACACCCAAGTTTAAAATTCAATATTAATATATAAAAAAGTTCAATGTAAAAAAGTACTTAAAATGAGTACCTGAATCTACTCGTTTGTTTTTGAGTACAAGTTCATGGTAAATGAGCGATAGCGTACTCAAATTTAAGTGATAGTAGTTTCTCAAAAATTAGCAGTGTGATTTAATATTGCTAATATCAGCTTCTGTTCACTGCATTTTAACAAAACTGCATTTTAACAAACTGCATTTTAACTAAACGACCTGACAAATGTAAAATAGTTGTTCAGAAGATGGTTTTCCACATTATTTGATGCCCATTGCTGAAATGGAAACTGAGTTATTACAACTCAATTATCTTACTTCCCACTCTTTTGGCACACCTTTTAAACATTTCTTCTCTTTATAACTTCTATACTGGGGTGCCTAAGATCTGGGTTCAATTCTAAGTAAGTATTGGTTGTAATTGTTGATATTTATTTAGAGCAATTTATGAAGGCCGCCTGTGTAGCCAAGCATCTCCTCTTTTTACTCATTGTACTCATTTTTCAGTACATGTCTTTTTTTAAATTGAAACATGTATTAAGAGCCATTATAAGCATCGAATGTACTCAAATATTGTAAATTTTACTTATTTATGAGTAATTCTTTTTGACAGTGTAAAATTCAAATAAAATTTATTAAAATTTCAACATCCATTTTATAATACCCATTTTATCGTTCCTTGAAACTTTAACTACATATTCATTGAAGTTTCATTGCTGAATGTTGTAGAAATTCATTCCATTTGGGAAAATAATAGAAACAGACCATTAAAACTTCTAACATGGTTTCTCAAAGCATGAAATTTTACACAACTCTCCACCGAGAAGTCTTGAGTATTATTTGTTTATCTGCGAAAAGGAAAAAAAAGAATTTAGAATGCCTCTCACTGCGCGATTGCATCTTATTCAACAATATAAAAACTTCCTCCACTGCTGACAAACAAACACGGCGAGTTTGTATCAAACCAACGCGCCAAAACTTTCTTTATACGTTCCGTTAACTCACTTCTCTCCAGGGCATACTGATTTTTTGGCGCGCTTTTGACGTCACTAAGTGATGCAAGAGTGAAAGTTGAAGTTGTTATCAAACGGCGAAAGAAAGAGCTTTTAGCCCTGAGGCCGAGTTTTAGCAGTAATCTTATTCCAGCAGAAGACATTGACTGGGGCAAAAGAAGAAGAAGCGAAGGGCGGAGAGAATAGAACTTTTTTCAGTGACGAGCTGACAAGATAAAAAACATCTTCGAAAAAGAGAACGTTTTCTTGTGGCGTGAAAAGACAAGTTGAGAAGTGTTCGCCGTTTACGAGAAAATTATTCGACCCTTTTTCATCAGAACGCCGTAACTGAACTTTGAAGGGTATCACGAGTTTTGGGGAAAAGAATGTTTTCTTGCACCTGAGATCTGAACCGTTGCCAAGAGAGATAAGAGTAATGAAGGTTCTAAATGTAAAGCTTTGCTTAAATTGAGTTCTTATTTTCCAGGAATGTGATAACAACTTAAAAAAACTTCTAATTTAAGTGAATTTGTAGATTTACTTAAATAGAAACCGCTTTGAAGATTTCTATATTTATATATAATTTCTAAAGTTTTCGAGATAATTCTATCGCTAAATTTAACTACAGCTGTTAAATATATTTATGCTGCTTTCAACAACAAAAATTACTTTAACTGAAAAATAATTTTTATTTTGATTGAAGTATATATTTTCTGTGTTTTTCGAATGAAGATAACATTTATAAAGCAAAGTTAGTTTAAGAAAATAATGCTTTCGTAATATAGTTACATCGCAACAACATTAAGTTGAAATATTTTCTTAGATAAAAAAAAGAACTGTTTTTTATGCATACTTTTTATTCCACTTTTTTTCAAAAAAGATGTAGCTTGGATATGTACACATATCTAAAAAATTTTCCCCGAACCTTTCTCTCAAAGATGGCGAGACATCTTTGTAAGAAAGGTTCTAAGGAAGATTATGGATGCAATAAATGTTAATGGTATATACCGGTACAGATACAACAATGAGTTGTACGAGATATACAAGAAGACTGATATAATTAGACATGTCTAAATTGAGCGCATGAAATTTGCCGGCCACACTGTAAAAAAAAGTGCTCAAAATGAATACATAGACGTACTTGTTTTTTAAGTACAATTGCATCGTAAATGAGCGATGACGTACTCCAATTTAAGTAATCGTACTTTCAGAAAAATGAGCAGTGTGATTTAATATTTCTTGTCTCAGCTTCTATTCAAGATATCTTAACAAAGCGACATGACAAACTTAAAATATTTTTTCAGTAGATGGGTTCCAACATTATTGCTTAAATGGAAACTGAGTTATTACAATACAATTATTATTACTTCCCATGTTTTTTGGCACACCTTTTTAACATTACTTCTGTTTATAACATCATTGCAGCGCCCTGGTATTTTAACGAATAAGGCTCTAGACTTATCTAGATTCAATACCCGGTGAGTCTAAGTTGTAATTGTTGATATTTATTCAAAGCGATTTATGAAGGCAACCTATGTAGGCAAGCTCTCTTTATTAATTTTTACTCATTTTTGAGTACATGTCTTTTTCAAAATTGAAACTTATTTAATCGGAGCTATTGATAAGAATAGAATGTAATCAAAAATGATAACATTTTACTTATTTTTGAATACCTATTTTTAACAGTGCACATCTGCCGAATGTATCACTACTCAGTGACATTCAGAATCTTCAATTATAAACCAATAGGAACCAGAGTTTGGAAAAGTCCCAGACTAAGGTGGGAGAACTGCAGGGGATGTGTTAATGAAGACTTTAAGATCATAAGAGTCTCCAACTGTAGTACCCTGACCAACTGGAGTACCCTGACCAACTGGAGTACCCTGACCAATTGGAGTACCCTGACCAAAAGGAGAGCAGAATGGTCGAAAGTTCTAAGGAAGGCCTTGGCCAACAACGGGCTGCCGTGCCTAAATTTGTCTGGTCGCTTTGGTAAGATGACTTGAACAGAAGCTGACATTAGCAATATTAAATCCCACTGCTTATTTTTGAGAAAGTACGATTACTTAAATTTGAGTACGTCATCGCTCATATACGATGCTATTGTACTCAAAGAAAAAACTAATAGGTTCGCGTACTCATTTTTAAGTACCTTTTTTGCAGTGTAATTTTAACTAATTCAACTCTCATTTAACTGACTTAGCTATTCCTTGATTTAACAAATTTTAATAGTATATTAACCACTACACTGGAAAGTTGACGTGAACTTTGCATTCGCATGTCCCAAAGAAATAAAAATTAAATGGCTAACTACAAAATTAAAACCGAACAAATTGTTTTCATAAAATTACTTCCTAAACAACCGACTTTAAACACGAAGCACTGCTAGTCAAAGTAACACTTCCAACACATTTGTTCGAAAGAATATAAAACTAATATTTACTAATGAGTTAAAAGCCCTGTTTCATGTTAAACGATGTAATTACAGAGTAAACTCAATTAAGGATCTAATTAAGAGGTGACGCGCATTTTTCATTTCGTCAGGACTCTTGATCTCTCATGTAGAATAATAGCCTTTCCAAATTAACCCTTCAGTTTTTAACAAATGTGGGTATATCCTCTTTCGAACACAAACAACACTGAGACTGCGACTTAAAAAATGCTTTAATTGCCGTGACGTAAAACTTTCTAAAGTTAATTGAAACAACACCACAATTGATTTTTCAATTAGGGGTAAAGGAATTTTCCTTTGATGAAATGTTGTTGTTGTTTTTCTCGTTTTCGCAGATGTTGATTTTATTTCTCCAGACGACATTCAATTACTTCTTGAAATTGTTTTTCGTGTATTAGTATCGTTTGATAGTTTTTTTTTTGGAAAGTTAAAGAATACTTTGGACAATTACGAAATACAGATACACAAAAAATAATTGCACATTTAATACTCAGGAATAAGTGTATTGTTGTTAATTTAAACTCTAAAGATTGCTGTCTGCTTTTAGAAGAGGTAGTGTCATTTAATATAGATATTAAAGTTTCTCACTATTAAATAGAAGTTTATGTCGTTTAAATTAACTTTAAAATGTAACCTAAAAGAATACTAAAAGGCTAAAAATTGCATCAGAATTATATGTAAATGCAATGATAATTAAAATTTTATATTTAACTGTACTTGACATGAATGTTTTGTTTTAAATAATTATAAAATAATATTGCTTTTGAAATGTATATGCTTTGTAAAACTGTAAAACTAGACGCAATAATTAAATTGTTAATGAAATACATCTAACTACATTTTTAACGAAAATTCGTTAAATTCTAAATAATTAAAAGGTTCTTAATAAAGGTTTGTTTAATTAACGTCGCACTAGAGCTGCACATTGGGCTATTGGCGATTGTTCGTGGACTATCTCGAAGGAAAGACCCGGGAACGATGTCTCGTACTTTTGCACCACGGTCAGATGACGATGACAACACCTAAGCTGGCATCCGACACAACCTCAATAGGCGTCAGGACATTGGATTCCAAACAGATCCGTGGCCGAGGGGATGAAGGCGTCAGCTGGGAATCCGAGGGTCGCCGGTTCGAATCTGTGCGACGGACTAGACTAAGAATAGTAAAAAAAAATAGTGATATTGCAATCGTAGGGTTGCCAACTTCTCCACCAAAATACTAAAATGTCGTCCAGAACATCCACAAAAAAATAACGGCGTGTATACGGACTGGTGCACGATAAATCTGATCAGGGTCCAAAGTCCCGACGTCTATTGAAGGCGTTGGGTGCCATCTCAGGTGTTGTCCTCGTCATCTGACACTGGTTCAAAACTAGGCTGGTACTAGGCATCGTTCCCAGGTCTTTCCTTCGAGATAGGTCCCGAATCATCACCAATAGCCCACTGTGCATCTCTAGTGCGACGTTAATTAACCAAACCAATCAGATTTATCGTGAACCAGTCCAGTATACACGCCAGTATAATTTGCTGGATGTTCTAGACGACTTTCTAGTATTTTATAGCGAATCTGACAATCTTCTAATCGCAGTATCACTACTTTTTTACTTTTCTTTGTCAAATCCACCGCACGGGCTGAACTATCAATCCTCTGATTACCAGCTAAACACCTTTATCCACTGGGCACTGGAGGCACTTACAAATTAGGATTATTTACTTTATTTTCGATGAAGACATATTTTTATTTACGCTCATCAGATTCTTATATATTTCTCGCAAGATATATAAAAGTGAATATCATTACCAAAACCAATTGTACCGATTGCCATTAATCATTTCATATATTGCTCAGTACATCAACAATGAAGTATACTAATTCACATCCCTTCCCTCCACCCTACAAATTATTTCTTTACGACAAAAAATCTCCAAGGAAACACAAGGACAGCAACAAACCATAAATAAATAAAAAATTAAACAACCCCCCACCCATCTTCATATAATTCGAGAGTAAAACGTGGATTTTCCATCAAACGAAATAAATAAGATGCTCATTTCTTCATCTCCCATCCTTTCCCTCCCCTCCCCCCCGACGACGACATCAAAAGTCTCCCTTAAGGCCCCCAACTTCCCCTTCCCTGAATATTGTAACTTATTATTATTACCGGTGTTTGGGGGGACAATTTTGATGAGATTTGGAATTTGTTTTCCCCGTGTTGTTTTCCGATGGGGGAAAAGCGCAGTAAAAGATGGGGGAATTGCCCTCAGGAGGTAATTCGTTGAGGCGCTTTTCCCTGTTAGGGACTTAATGGATTCTGATGCATGGCGGATGTTTACGGTTTTTTTTTTTGTAAGTTTTTAGTGTGTTGGGGGTTTGATTTGTTTGTTAGGCATAAATAATGAATATAAATTAGTGTTTAAAATATTATAATGTCTTGGTTTCAGTAGTTGTAAAATTTACATAGTATACGTAAGTGACGTGGTTTAAAAACTTAAAAGTTAAAAGTCACTGTACAATTTTTAAATGTCAATTGACGACTTGCATTATAAACTTTATTTATATAATCTAACCTAAACAAAACAGCTGATTATTGAGGAATACACTAAGAAAAACTTTAAAAGAAGTGTATTTTTTAAATTAAAATTTAATAGCGCGAAACTTAAGCTTTACTTTTTTTTTTCATATAAGAACTATTTAATAGTGAACAAATAAAATTTTACTAATTAGTAATACTCTCAATTCGTTGCTCTATAACATAAATTAAATTAATTTTTTTTAAGAATTAAACTATTGTAGAATTGATATAAAAATGTGTTTTAAATTTTATAAATATAATTAAACAGAATTTATAAGATATTACATTAACACAGTTTGGTTACATACCTCAAATGCGTAAGTAAATATTGCATAATAGTTACGTTTAAAGTTTTATATTTATGTGTGCAATAATTAGGGGTCCACATACAAAAAACTATTGTAAAAATGTAGATTAATTAATTTTACAGTACAAATTGACATTTTGCAGTTAGCCCTTCTTAAATGAAACTGTTCATTTATTAACTAGATTTTTAGGTAATAGTTCTGGTATAATTTGGGGTAACTAAATTTAATCCCGTTATTTCTTAAGAGCTAAATATCATTTACTAAAAAATTTGTAATGGCAAGGCATTAACTAACAGAAATAAGCTAAAAAATAAAAAAAAATTCAAATAATCCTTTAAGAATTTTTAAATTATTCAAAATATTGTGTAATTAAAGTTTTCATACAAATAATCTTTTAATGTTTTAAATTATTGAAATATTTGGTTAATTTTAATTTTCGAACACAATTATTCCTTGTTCTATTTCAGAACCAGAAATTGTCTTTCTTTGTAAAAAGTCAATTTCTTGTTCAACTATTCATTTACTTTTATATTATTGCAGATAAATTTTAATTCAATACCCTTCTTCTTTATGTGATAACTCATATTTATCTAATTTATCAACAAATTTGCCTAAAGTATCAATAAATTGCTTTTATGTATCCAAATATAATTTAACGCCAGCCTTTCCAAAACTTTTAAATTAATTTAAGTATGTGATAAACAGGTCTACTAATTGCAACTCACAGTAAAAGACAACACATCGCATGTGTTTCGCTTCTTCCTTTTACAACCAAAATCTTCATTAGGAAAAGATAAAAGTTACTCGGAAAATATTCTAGCGGTTTAAAAGAAAAATCTAAAAATAAAATTACAAGTTTAAGTTATTAGGAGACAGAAAATTAGCCCCATAAATCCCCAGATAGCAGCTTTTAAAGCAACTGGCTGTCAGCAATCGCCTTTTCTGTACTAATCACTCTGAGATTTCCCAACGTGCTTCCAACCAGTGCTTCTAACGTTCCGTAAAATCGTAAAAATCCAAATCTCTTAAAACCACTTTACGCACCCCCTACCCCCACTTCACTGCTTCAGACTCGAACGCATCTTCTTTATAACTTCCCAAAAGACGTGGAATTCCACTTTCATTCCAAAGTCTTTTCGGGGCCAAGTTATGAGATCCTGAGATGGCAACCGTCGCTTCGTTGCTATAGTAACTGGAGTTTTAATGCCTGCAATGGCGACCATCATAGCGAGCATTGATCGTTTGCGCTTTTATTTTACTTTGCTTACATTTTTGTTATTTCCTGTTTACTTTAGTTTTTAACCTTTTTTGCATACGATGGCAGGAAATGTAAAGATTCTTTTGTATATTTTAGAAGATTTTTCATATCATGTAGTTGCTCAGTTTGTGAGACTGAAATCCGTTGCTTTTTTTAATACGTAAGAATATTCTATTTGTTCTAATAAGTCATTCTAGATTGCGAACGAAATATTTTAATCGTTGCGATCTGTTTTTAATAAAGTTTCTAAACTCTACAAATATAAGTACGCTTGATATTTAAAAAGATTTAATTAAATTTAATTGTATTTTAAAATGGATTGTTGTTATTACATTTCCATTATTTTAATACATAAGAATATTTTATTTAATTAAATCCATAAAATCGGACAAAATTTGTTTGATTTCCCCATTGCTATACATAATGTTTAGAGGGGTTTTATTCTAAAATAATAATATGCAATGTAAATGTTTACCATATTCTAAACAATTTTGTTTATTATTTTTCATTAAATGAAACTTACGTTTTTATGGATTTAATGTTTGTAAAACATGCTTCACTAATGCAGGAACGGATCTAGGGTATGTTTTGAGGAGCAAATTTTGGAGAAAAAAGTTTGCTAATTTTGTAAAGTTAGAAACTAATTTGCTGTGGATTTTATACCTTTTTGTTACCAATAAAATTTTTAAAACTTTTGATTAATTGATAATTACCATTAATTAATGCAAATCTACATACATTACTCATATTTTACAGTCATAATTATGGTGCAAATAGAACGAAAGAAAATATTTTTAAGCTAATGCAGGAACCCTTTTCACTCAATGGTCGCCGCTGCAGCGATATTATTATATAAGCTGGTAATTCCATTACCGCTGCTGAGAGGACATCTAGAAACAAATTTGTATTTTATACTATCTATCTTAACGCGGACTTTCAACAAAAAACAACCAACATAACAATGAAGAGAGACTATGGAACATTGCAACTATCATAACAATTTCATTTACAGTTTAATTATTATAACAATTTAATTTTACATTGTTAAATTCCATTTTACATTGTAATTATTAGAACAATTTCATTACATTGCAGTTGTAATAACAATATAATGAGACAATATAACAATGACATCATAATAACAATGTAATTATTATTGCAATGTCATTAAAAACAATTAAAATGTTTTAACAATTTATTGAGACTAAAAACAATTTTATTACTTTAACAATTTAAAAAAACTAAAAACAAAATACTTATTATAAATTTTTTATGATACCATAGAACAATGTCATTATTATAATATCTTACCTCATTACCTTGTAATTATAATGGCAATGTAAATATACTAAAAAACAGTGTAATTATTATAACAATGTAAATATTAAAAACAAATTATGTTTGAAGACAATTTAATGAGTTAAAAAAGTAATTAAAAAATTATAAAACAAAATAAGGGAATAATGAAGCAATGTAAGTATTCTAACAATGTATTTATAATAACAATGTGACGATACACTATAAAAAAAATTTAACAATGAATTTATTATAATAATTAAGTTTTTATAACATCTTTATTACATAGTAGTTATAATAACAATTAAGTGAGACTGTAGAACTATTGAATTATTATAACAATTCATATATTAAAAAAAATTAATAATTATTATAATTCAATCAACCAAAAATAATATATTTATCATGAAAAGTTATTGACACTATCAAACAATATAATTATTATACAATAAATTTGCTATAACAATTTAAAGATACTATGAAATATGTATTTTGATAACTATGTAAAGATACTATGAACCAATATATTTTTTTAACTATGTAAGATCACTATTAAACAATGTAATTATTATAAAAATGTATTTATAATATAAATGTGATGGGACTCAAGGACATTGTTATTTTAGTTTAACCATTACAGAAAGTTGTAGTTATGATAACAATGCAAGTAGACTACTTTTTAATGTAATAACAATGCAAATAATAAAATCAATTTAATTATAATAAGAATTTAATGAGACTAAAAACAATATAATTATTATAACAATTTAATGAGAAGTTAGAGCAATGCATTTATAATAACAATGTATTTATTATATCAATGTAATTATTATAACAATGTACTTGTTATAGTAAAGTATTATGATATAAATGTGATGTATTGTAATATTTGTATTTATTGTGACAATTATTTTTATTGTAACAATAATATTTATTATAACAATGTATGGATACTAAGCAATATATAACAAATATAACAATGTATTTATAATAACAATGTAAATAGACTATAGATTGATGCTATTATTATAAAAACGTATTTCTTATAACAATGTATGTATAAGAACTATGTATGTATTATACAACAATATATTTGATAAAATTATTTAATTATTATAGCAATTTCATTACATTGTACTTATTATAACAATTTAAAGATATTATGAAATATATTTGTATTAACAATTTAAAGATAATATGGAACAGTGTAATTATTATAAAAATGCATTTATAACATAAATGTAATGAGGCTCTAGACCGTTGTTGATCGAGCGATCGCGAGGTATTTATTTTAACTCGACATTAGGAACATGATCTTTACTTAGTTACGACCACACGAGTTATTTGATTTTCTTCAAATTTAGCATGAATATTCCTTGAAATAATTATAATTTGTTTTGTTTTTAGATTTTTTTTCTTCTTTTTGTCATGAGGTCTAATGTCCCCAGAATTAATAGTTATTTTATTTTAACAATCGCATTAATATGTAGTAATGACAACAATGTAAGTACATAGACTAAGTAGACTATAACATAATGTAAATATTAAAACAATGTAAATATTAAAATTAACTTAATTGCAATAACAATTAAATTATAACAATATATAATTAATCTAAAACTTTAATAAGAATTTAGAACAATGTAATTATTATAACAATATATTTATTATAACAATATATTTATTATAACAATATATTTATTATAACAATATATTTATTATAACAATATATTTATTATAACAATATATTTATTATAACAATATATTTATTATAACAATATATTTATTATAACAATATATTTATTATAACAATATATTTATTATAACAATATATTTATTATAACAATATATTTATTATAACAATATATTTATTATAACAATATATTTATTATAACAATATATTTATTATAACAATATATTTATTATAACAATATATTTATTATAACAATATATTTATTATAACGATGTTACTATTATAACAATGTATTGTAACAATTATATTTATTATAACAATTGTATTTATTGTAACAATCATTTGTATTATAACAATAGTGTTTATTAATATTTATACAATTCTAAAAATAGTATTTATTATAACAATGTAAGCAGACTAAGGGGAAATGTAAATATTATAACAGTGTATTTATAATAACAATGTAATTAGACTATAGAACATTGTTTTTAGAACATAAAACAATGGAATTATTATAACAATGTAATTTTTATAATAATTTAAATGTTACTACAACAATTTATTTACTCCAAAAATCTTATAATATATAAATTTATTTAAATAATAGGTATACAACATAGTTATACAACAATGTAATTATTATAACAGTGTATTTGTTATAACTTTTCTTATAACAATGTAAAGAGAATAGGGAACAAAGTAATTAATATATCAATCTTATTACCTTGTAATAAAAATAACAATGTAATTATAATAATAATTTAAATATTAAAAACGAACTAATTATTTTAAATATATAATGAGCCTATTACAAATATTTTTATTATTATCACTATTTAATGATAACAAAAACAATATAAATTCTTATGACATTTTAATGAGACTATCAGACAATGCAATTGTTATAACACTGTAAATATTAAAAACAATTTATTTTTTATAAAATCATAAAAAGACATCTTATATAGACTAAAAACAATATAATTATTTTAACAATTTATGTTACATTGTAATTTTTATAACCCTTATATTATTGTAATAATGTAAGGAGACTATAAAACAATTTAAAAATTATAACAACGTATTTATACTAACAACAAAACATAGAACACAATAGAACATATAACACAATAGAACGTAGAACACAATAGACTATAGAACACAGTAAATGATTATATTACAAATGAATATGTAGAATATAGATTATCCCAAATTGTTACATTTATGCAATAGTCTCCTTACACTTTTTAAAAAAGATAAGTTGTTATAATAATTACTTTATGTAATAAATAAATTGGTATAATTAATACTGCTATAACAAATACATTTTTATAGGCAAATTGTTTTATAGTATTATGAAATTGTTATACTGTTCCTTTTAATGCTGCGTGCTCTTTTTAGTTCTTTGTGTTTCAGAGCGACGTACACAAAATCCCATTAGTGTACCAGTATGTATAACGATGCATTTATAATAACAATAGAATAAGACTATAGAACGCAGTAAATGAATATATTACAAACAATTATATTATTCTAACAACTTAATGTGACTAAAATTATTATATAATTAATATACAAATTAAAGAGACCAAAAATAATATATTTATTATGACAATTTATACTAAAAATAGTTTAACTTTTTCAACAATTTAATAAAACAAAATATATTATAACAATGTATTTATAATGACAAAGTGATGATACTACACAACAGTGTTAAAAATATATTTTATAACGTTGTATTTATTGTAACAATGTATTTATTGTAACACTGTATTTATTATAATGAGTATTTATTATTACAATATATTTATTATAATAATGTAAGGAAACCATGGAACAATATAATTATTCTAACAATATAAATGTTAAAAAAATTATAATTTTTTAACGAGACTAAAAGCGATATAATTTTTATTAACAGTTTAATGATTTCATAGACAAAAGTACTTATTATAACAATATGCTCATATTAAGAGTGTATTTATTCAGACAATGTATTTATTATAACGAAGTATTTATATAATAATAAATTGATATTATAGAACAATGTAATTCATATAACATATAATTATTATATTATGTATGTCTTATATACGGTATTTCTTATAATGTAAATATTACAAAAACAGTTTTAATATTTTAATAAATTATTGAGGCAAAGTACAATATAAGTATTATAAAAATCTAATGAGACAATAGAACAATATAAAAAGACAATGGAATAATCTAATTTTTATAACAATGTATTTATACTAACAATGTAATAAGACTATATAGTAGTGTAATTTTAACAATGTAGTTCATTTAAACTATTACTTTATTATGACAATTTAATAAAACTAAAAGTATTATAATTATTATAACAATTTAATGAGACGAGACTATAGGAAAAAATTAATTATTATAACAATGTAGTTATTATAACAATGTAGTTATTATAATAATGTAATTATTATAACAATGTAGTTATAATAACAATGCAGTTATTATAACAATGTAGTTATTATAACAATGTAGTTATTATAACAATGTAGTTATTATAACAATGCACTTGTTAAAACAATTTGTTTATTTTAATAAAGTATTTATTATAACAATATATTTATTTAACATTGTATTTATTTAACATTGTATTTATTAACGCATTGTATTTATTAACACATTGTATTTATTAACACATTGTATTTATTAACACATTGTATTTATTAACACATTGTATTTATTAACACATTGTATTTAAACTATGGAACATTGTAAGAATTATAACAATAAAAAACAATATAATTATGATAAGAATTTAATGAGACTATAGAGCATCGTCATCATTATAACAATGTATTTATTATAACAAATGTATTTAGTGTACTAATGTATTTATTATAACAATGTGTTTATTATAACAATGTGTTTATTATAAAAATGTATTTTTAATAAAAATTGTTTTTATTCTAACAATTTATAGAGACTGTGGAACAATGTAATTTTTATTACAATGCAATGAGATTATATAACAATTTAATATTATAAAATTTACAGCGTATAACGTATAATAAATTATTACAAAATTGAAGTGCCACGTTTTATACAAATTACCTTTCAAATGAACATAAATTAAAGACATATTTTTCGAACATTCTATTCAACTAAATTAATAAAATAAATATCAACATAAATCGTGCAAAAAAATTATATTTATGAAAAAATAAATTGAAATAACTTATTTTACGATCATAATAAAACTTATGGGAAAGTGTGCCATTAAATTTGATGTATAAGTATGGCTTCTAGATCTGTAAATAACGGAAAATATAATTTAAATCTTTAAATAATAGTCCATTATTTTTTTAATTTATTGAACTTCTTTTAAGTAATCGAGTCATTTTCTTCAAATATATTCTTAATTCGCTTCTCTGCAATTTTAATTTTGAACACAATGAGGATTTATAGTCTTTGGAACATAATGATTGCATGGGAGAAAATAACAATGGTGTTTATAATTGAAAGTAACGTAAAATTTTAAACAAACTCTTCGAAGATAAGATTAGACAGGCGATTTGTAATTTATATCAACTTAACGTAAAGAAAATTATTTTGTTTGGGATAAAGTAGGTATGGGAATAAGTATGGAGTTGGAAAAGCTAATTTTCCTATAGTTTGAAGTGTCTATTAAGTGGTCACGGTAGTATTTAAACTTTCTTTTATTTTTTAAATCGAAATTTTAATGAATATTATTTAAATTTACATAAAATAACAATATTTCACACAAAAATTCCATAATTGTTTGTATTTTTTTTTATTTAAATTTTTTTAATTTTTGAAATGCTAAGACTCTTTCAAATATTTATATTTTTTCACCAAAAGATTTTCTCAGATCCCTTGCATACATTAGCATACATAACAATTGGCATTAAAATTTTGTATACTACATATATTTGATTTTTATATAAATAGTTATTCATCATAACACCCAATTGTTTCTTTGCAAGATCAATTTTTGTTTAATTTTGTTTATTTTTTAAATCGAAGTTTTAATGTATATTATTTAAATTTACATAAAATAACAATATTTCATACAAAAATTCAATAATTGTTTATATTTTTTTTCAAATTTTTTTTTTATAATTTTTGAAATTCTAAGACTGTTTAAAATATTTATATTTTTTCACCAAAAATTTTCTGAGATCCTTTGAACTATAATACATTAGCATACATAACAATTGGCATTAATATTTTGTATCTTATTTTTCGATTTTTATATAAAAAGTTATTCATAATAACACCCAATTGTTTCTTTACAAGCTCAATTTTCGTTTAATTTTGTAATTTTATAAAATATAAGGATTGATCACCTACGTAAGCCTTGCAAACAGAAGTAAAACATGAAAGTTATCCTGCCTGATGCTAAGATCCCTCTTATGTTCTTTGTTTTATTTCAAGATTTTAAACACGCATAAGCGTTTATTTTCCTATCAATGGGTATCAAATTTATGCCAATCTTACTAATTTCAAGGAGTTATAGTGTCGGAATTGTTATGCCTTCAAGCATAACCCACTGTTTCTATCCGAGACCCTATGTAGCTTATTTTAAATTAAATCGAATATCAAAATATTGGTCGCAAACAAAACCTTCGTCAAACTGTCGAGGCAATATTACCAAGTTTTTTCATCTGAAAGGATCGCGTTTACGTCGTCAATAGTCCATTTTGAAACTCTAGTAGGACGTTACTTTAACTAGCCAAGTGGATAAAATTACAATTGACATTTTTAAATAAAAACGATTATTACAATAATCTTTCATAATAATTATTAATTACTAAAAAATGGTAATTAATTTATAAGGAAAGTGTTTTAACCTGAAACGGTATTCCAGCAGATTACATATATAAAAATATGAAATGGTTTCCAAGAAAAACTTCACCAACCAATTCAGCAGATTATAAAAATTGGAAATGACCCCCCAAAATACCTCTTCCAGAAAAGAAGAAGCCCCTCCAACCATTATATCTGTCTTATTTGTTTAATTTCATGGTTTCTGCACACGTTGGAGCCTGATTTGCTTTTGAACGATTTCAAATTTATGTCATCCGTGCTATTTTTCACGGAGCTTTAATGTCATAATGTATCACCCTAAAAGCGTAACATAATGGTTCTATCATGATACCCCACGTAGCTAATTTTATAAACATTTAATATCAAAAATATTGTTTAAAGCGTAATTAAATTACAAAAAAATTTAAGACAAATCTAAAACTTGTATCTCTAGCAAAAATTTCAGCAAACGCCACTGTAATACATCAATCGCACTAATCACGAACACCAGACAATTTGTTAAGAAAATTAAAAACTTTTAGATAAGTAAAATACTATTTTCTGTAAAAGATTTATGATCGAGCAAAGAAAAAATATAATCCTCAAAGCCCCACTGTCACCTGAATATTCAGAATTAGAATTGAAGCCATTACAGAACGAGTCCGTTAACTGCAAATAATGATACAAGCTCGACGCTTAATTGAACAAATTATCTTAACGATAAAGTCCTTAAGGCGCCTTAATTAACTTAACGATTTCATTGGAGTTTTAAATGATCATTCCAAGCCTTTCGGGGACGTCTCTGCAATGGAAGGAATTGATTCCCTTACTTATTCAGAATCAACGTCATTAAAAGAGGATTGTTTGAATGCTAATATTGGTATCCGTTTAGTTGTTGTTATATTTTGAATCTCGTCTTTATTTTATATGATTTGGCTGTATTTTTCGGCTAACTAAAACGTACAAATGGTAATGTCATATTGAGAAGTTTGTTATTTACAATTATATAACACTAGATGAAGTGCCTGATGTTTCCCAGAAGAAAAAATGGATGACATTTTTACATATGTGACCATATTTTATTTCATTGGCGACATTTTTATTCATTTTGCGACATTTTTATTCATATGGTGACAATTTTCTTCATTTGGCGACATTTTTCTTCATTTGGTGATATTTTTATTCATTTGGCGATATTTTTATTTGTTTGGTGATATTTTTATTTATTTGGCGACAGTTTGGCGATATATTGGAAATATTTACTCATCAACCGTTCAGAATGCATTGTTTGTCCATCCTCATAGCTAAGTTGCATTGTTAAAATTTAACATATATTTCTGTGTTACAGTATAGGTATAGTACAATATAGGTGTTACAAATAGGTGTAAGTAAGAGATCAAAGGGGTTAAGCGAGTTAAAAAGTGGGATAGAGGATGGAGGATCTTGGTCAAAATTTCATGTGGATTGTTTCATGTGGATTCCAGATTTTTTAATTTCATGAAAATCTTAAATTGATGTTCTTGGGTCATTTGTTTCTCATTCTTGTATAAGAAATCTGTTAATTTATAAAACTTCCGAAAGGGAATTGATGTATATTCACCAGGTATACTGCCTGCACTGTAACCTGTACAAACGGGTGTCCAGATTAGTTGATCTGGTTAAAATCTTAAATTTATATTGTCAGGTCATTTGTTTCTCACTCTTATATAAGAAATCTGTTAACTGATGTAACTTTTGGAAGGAAATTGATGTATGTTCACCAAGTTTACTGCCTGCACTGTACCTGGACAAATGGGTGTCCAGATTGGTTGATCTCGTTGATCTCTTCAAAATCTTAAATTGATGTTGTTGGGTCATTTGTTTCTCACTCTTATATAAGAAATATGTTAACTGTTGTAACTTCCACAAGGCGACGCAGAAAATGTATTTTGTCCTTACAGTATACATTCAAAACCAAAATAATAATAGTCTACCATTAATGGACATATCACATCTTCCGTTCAACAACCCCTCTTCCCAAGAACTCTATTTATAAACACAAAATCCGTCCCTAGTCAAACTCCAGGAATTCACTCACACAAGCCCCTCCTTAAGTCCATCATCCCTCCTCGCTGATTCCCCCCATTCCTAAATAATCCCCCAAGGAAATCCATGCAAGACTTTTCAAAAACACATAAAAAAAAAACGATCAAAAAAAATCGCCAACCCCCTTTTATTCGCCACACGTCTCGCCAAGACCCATTCTCTTCCCATTTCCCGGACTTGTCAAATGAAAGTCAATTACGCATCAAGTAGAGATTCAAGAGCCCCTGGATCCTTGTTCGCCGGAAACTGTTGTAACCCCCCCCCCCCTTTAGAAGGGGTTGAGTGATTTGTGAACTCACGCAGCCCCTCTTCTTCTGGGGGAGGTGAGGGGCTGGTATAAAGAAGGAAGAATTCATTAGTGGAGTAAGAGGATTAACAGAGGCATCGCTGGCATACGAACCTGGGATAAGAGAAGCAACGTGTAGGTTTACACGCCTTAGATGAGAAACGTACTATGGCTGATGTAATCTGAAAATATTCCAAATGGGATGTTACATTCGTTTTGTTCTGCCAGAAGAGAGATTTTGTTTTTGACATACATTAATTAAATAGCAAAAATAGAAGAAGAAAGGGCTGCATAAAAAAATTTTAAGTTCCATGATTCCTCCGTTTTTGATGTTTTTTAACTCCTTAGGGAGACCCCAGCACCAAATTCCAAAAAATTCGCTAACAAAATTATGCTGTTTGCATAAAACAATGCTATACATATTTAATAAGAAGTGTATAAATTTTTAAAGCAGTAGGAGAAAGAGAACAAATGTTTTTTTTTTACATGTTTATATACAATTTATTATCTGCCTACCTACTTTTCGTTTGCAACAATCGTTATTTACAAAATCAAATTTTTGGAATTTTGGTCATATTTAAAACGCTAAGGCTTTGAAAAAAATGTACTTAAAACTAAACTGTTAATAGTTTTTAAATTTTTAATCTGTGTTTTATAAACGTAAAAAAAAGTTTTTTTTTTTAAATAAAGTTATAATTTTTTTTTACAAATAAATGAACATAAAATATAATTTCGAAAACAACTAAAGAATATATTTATAAAACTCTATCCCTAGATATGTAGTATATACTTTGAAATAATTTAATCTATTGAAATTTAAATAATATTAAAAATCGAAAGTGTAGGATTGTTTTTTAATCATATTTAGACTTAAAAAAAACAGCAAAAAACAATAAATAACTATTTTTTTATTGATTCAAAAAGTGATGTTCAAATTCCTCAATAAAAATATTAGAATTTAAGGCCTGGTTCCTCCTTAAGGTGTGTCGAAAGGAAACAATGTCACTTCAGTTAAAATCACCGGGTTGCAGTCAGTGAGTAACAACAAGCTCTGCAATTTCATTTGACTAGTTAACAATTTAAGCCATTTGTGTAAAAATTTTGTGGTGTGGAAAGTGACAATATGTAGAATATTTCACTATATAGTCAAAATATTACCCTAAAATTTGATTGAGACATATACATTTTTAAACAGGACAAGTCAAACAAAATGATATTAAGGACTTAAAACCTATGACAATGGCGAAGAGATCTGGAGCTTACTGAAGACGCAACGCAAGAAGGAGCAGGCGAGAGTACGAAGTATTCACGAACCAAACCTAACGGTACAGTGGAAACTATGCTCATCCGATTTTCTTTTTCAAACAGGAATCTCTTTTTTTATTATTATTATTATTTCTACACATTCACATTTCATTCTTTTACACTGAGAGTAACCATCTAATATTTACAATGTGTCAAAGAAAACCTATTATATTTCAAAGGTGAGTATAAATTGAAGCTCTAAAATACTTTTATTCAAGTTATAAATATGAATGCGTGTTTCCAAAGTGTAGATGGACTGGCAGTTCAAACCGTTTATGTAATATATATACGTTTTTTTATATATAAATTATAAGCATCAAAATGATAAATTCGTTCAATTTTGTTGTAGATCTATTTATTGCCTTCTATTTTTACTCTTTCTTTGTCTAATATGACTTCTCTATTTTATTGTATCATAGATTAAAATACAATTTAACAATACAAGTATTTTCAACAAATATAACATAGGACTAGCAAAAAAATGCAATCGTGTAAATATAATCAAGTTTCAAGAAATATACATAAAGTTCATATTTATGGTTATGTAACATGCATGTATAGCTTATTTTTAATTATAAGAGAATTTATACTTAATTTATTTTAATTTGCCACAAAGATTCTTTAAGCAAAACTTAATTTTGTTTTTAATGCAATATAGCTATAATTTAGAGTGATTCTTATTTTTTTATTATTATTATTATTATTATTATTATTATTATTTTTTTTTTTTTTTTTTTGCTATTTCAAAACAATTTATTTTAAACCTGTAAGGTTCCCGATATCACAATGTATCCACGTTCGGACTTGACAAAAAAAAAGTACAAATGTAGTGATCTTGTGATCGAAGGATTGCCAGATTTGCTAGTAAATTACTAAAAAGTTGTCTAAAATACAAAGTGATTTATACCAGAGTGTATACGAAACTTATTTATGTCAAACCTGTCCGTAATACAATGTCCTGACGCCTATTGAGGTTGTATAGGGTGCCAATTTAGATGTTACCTCGTCATCAGACTTTGGTTCTAAATTACGTGGTATTATGTGAGTATATTTGTGTGTTTTGTGTCCCAATGATTAATCATATACGGATCACAGAGATAAAGTAGCATATATCAGGCGATCAAAGATCTCTTAATTCCAATCAAATTCAACGCCTATATTCCACACGAAACCCCAACAAAATCAAACATCAAATCACATATAAAAATCCCCTTCCTAGTCCATTACGCACTTTCGTCTTCCATCGATCCGAGAATGCATCTCACTTCGTCTTCCTTTCCATTGCCATCGATCCATTTATAAAAGTTCCACATGGTCGGAATCCCTCCTTGTTTTCCTTTCCTTGTCTTTTCAGAAGGTCTCCAGGGAGCCGGTCCCTGCTCCGAAACAGCCCTCTGTTATGCCAGCCCGCAACAGCTCGTTTCCTGTGGGCAGCCCCCAGCTACCCTTTGTGAGATCGCTGTGAACAAAGAGGTTGAACAATGGAAACGGGGGACACTATTACAAAGACAGCAAAATAAAAGGATAGAGGGGGATTGCTGATGATTTGTTAGCGATATCCTGAAGCTAAGGATACTACGTGCTAATTATACGGTATCTGTTTCGGGGGAGGTGTCTATGAATGTTTAAAATACTTTATCTTCGATCTTGGAAATACTCTAGGGAAATACGGTTTCTGCTTTGCTTATTGTTTCTCAGAAATACAGGAAGTTTACTTAGAAGTTCGTTCTCTTTCATTTAATAATAATTTATTTATTTTTTAAAAGCCAACAATGGTTGGAAGAACAGCGAGTTCGTAATCACAGGTTATGAGTTCGATCCACTGAACACTAACTGTAACTCCTGAAACACTCATAACGAGTTTCTTCTATAGGCGCCGTTGAAGCCATACTGTAAGCAGCCGTACTGTATCCCAATTAATTTTTAAAAGTGATTTTGTGGTTTTTCTTCTTAAACCGTTATAGAAATGTAAAATATGTTTAGATATTTTATTTTCTGCATATAGAATAATTTGTATATTAATAGCTTTAGTTATGTTTCTTTGAATTACTTCGGTTAAAACATAATTCTTCATTCTCTATCCACTATTCAATGGGCGCGTATAGCAAACACTTTTATATCATAGTTTAAAATATTCTGTAAATAGCATATTCTAGACGAAGCCTTCACATAAAGCATTACGAATTATGTGTAAGATTCTTTTATCTAAAAATGTGTTTAAAGTTCCAATGCAAACTCTCTGCCAAGATGAGAATGCTCTCTTAATAAGAAAGTGTCCAGGAAGATCATACTTCCACTTTCACCTAAGAATAAACGACCACGCCTTTCCATTAAAAATCGCCAAATTCAAAAATATTTTATATCATATTTTAAATTATTGTGTAGATAGCGTATTCTGGATGAAGCCTCCACATAAAGCATTACGAATTATGTGTAAGATTCTTTTTTCTAAAAATTTAATTAATTTTCAATGGAAATTATCTGCCAAAGTGAAAATGCTCTCTTAGAAAGGAAATGTCCAGAAAGCGATCTTACTTCCACTTTCACCCAAGAATAAACAACTACGCCATTCCATCAAAAATCGCCAAATTCGAAAATGTTTTCTATAATATTTTTAAACTGTTGTGTAGATAGCGTATTATGGACGAAGCCTTCTCATAAAGCATTACAAATTAGTGAAAGATTCTTTTCTCTAAAAAATTTTTTTAACGTTCCAATGGAAATTCTTTGCCAAGGTGAAAATGCTCTCTTAGTAAGGAAGTGTCCAGGAAGCACCAAAAGATCCTACTTCCACTTTCACCCAAGAATAAACGACCACGCCATTCCATCAAAAATCGCCAAATTCGAAAATGTCTGGCAGGGATAGACGAAAAAAACTTGCTTTTCAAGAAGACCACGAACAAATTGATGTGGGGGAGATTTCAATGCCCCTCCTCTCCCCTCCAAAAGTGATGGATATCTTCTTTCTTTCCCCAGAGAATGATGAATATCTAAAAAAGGCGGGAAGTGCCAATATTCCATCTTAGATTCCAGAGACCCTTGTCATTGAGGGACTCTTGGCGCTGAAAAGGAAGGAGGTTTCCCGATGCTTGGCTGGTTTGCTTATGAAATTTAAATTCCGAATGCAGAGGGGAGTTGAGTTGTAGGAAGGGATCTCTGGGGATTATTGAGTTTAAGTATTGGTGTGGCGATTTACGGGTGAGTGGAGTGCGAGTCGATATTTAAGGGTGGCGAATTTACAAGTAAAGTGTTTTTCGTGTTGAAGTCGTGAGTTATGGGGTTTTGATATTTTTTGTGAAAGTTTGTTTAAAAGTGGAAAAAAAAATTTTAAGTGTATATTAAAATAATTCGGTTCCTGTATGTCAGCTGGCTGATTTAAAAATTCTGCAAAAGATTTCGCAGAATCGTAAATATCTTTTAGATAGAGTTGGTATACAGTCCCAGCAAAAAAGTCAGCATAAAACCTTCATCAAAATTTTGAAATTGAAGGTTTTATGCAGGAAAACTGCAGTTTTTTTGAAGATCTATAAAATTAAAGGTTTTTGTTTCAATGTATTTCATAAAAACTGCAAAAAACCTTCATAAAAACCTGCACAAAATCTTCAATTTTTAATCATGAAGGGAAAATGCAGATATTTTAAAGGTTTTATGTAGGAAAATTAAAAACTTCAAACAAAATGCAGTTTTTTGTTTCAATATCCTTTATAAAACCTTCAAAAAACCTTCAATTTGACAATTTTGATGAAGGTTTCATGCTGACTTTTTTTGCTGGGGATAGTTAAAAAAGACAGCATATTTTATTTGAATATCCATTTAAAAGCTAGTGGCAGACTTTTGAGACATAAAAAGTAATTAAAAAATGTAAGCAAAAAGTGCAAAATTTTTGATAATTTGTACTGACTTTTTTAAGAAACAGAAGATCACTATTATTTTAAAAACTCTAAAAAAAATACTCACAATCATGTCCATTTTCCATAGCTTTCTCTTCAATGGGTTGTTTGAGGCCAAGTTTCTACGGTGTTTTCAGAAGTTTAAAATTGTAGACGAGAGTGTAAAACAAGGAAATTTCGAACAATAACCCCCCTCCCCCTTAACTTGCTTAACCTCTTTTTATTTCTTACTAAAACTTATTTATAATAATCCAGTACTGTAACAATAGAATATTTCGACATTTTAAAAATGTAATTTATATCTTACATAATTAGCTATAAGAATGGGTAAATGCTGCATTCTAATCAGCTAATAAATAAATATCGCCAAAATGTCGCCAAATAAATTTTAAAAAAATCGCCAAGTCTATAAAAAAAAGTCGCCAAATGAATAAAAAAGTTTGCCAAATTAATAAAATGTCGCCAACTGAACTAAATATGGTCGTATATATAAAATTATCATCCAGTTTTTTCCTGGGCACTTCACAGCTAGTAATACCAAAATCAGCTTATTTAATACTATGTATTTATTCTTTCATTAGAATTAAGAACATCTTCCAAATGTTACCAAACAGAGCCCCAAACACAAAATGGCGATTCCATCAAGCATCCAGATTCATCCCTGTCACCAAGCATAATTCCCACAATGATTTTTCATTCCCCGAACTTTGTTTAGCAATAACCCTTGAAGGATGATGGATTCCCCCGATTTTAATACTCATTAATCTCGCTTGTCAATAAGAACACCCGGAACCATTCATTACAATGGCAATTCTTCTGGAGTTGCGCACAGAATAAAATATCGGATCTTTCAGATACAGGAATTCCGATTCTTGCTATTGTAAGGACTCTGTCATCAATTCATGTGGGAGATGTATGGCTCATTTGGGAGATGTATGGCTCATTTATGACAAATTAACCTGGGTATCTGTCGATTGGAATGAAGTTGTCATGCAAAGTATCCATGTCCATTACCGTCTTGTCTTGTACTTGCTGCAATGTAAAAAAAAAGTACTTAAAAATAAGTACCTCAACATACTTATTTTTATTTGAATATAATTGCACCGTAAATGAGCGATGACGTACTCAAATTTAAGTAACAGTACTTTCTAAAAAAAATGAGCAATGTGATTTATTATCGATAATTTAAGCTTCTGTCCAAACCATCTTCACAAAGCGACCTGACAATCTTAAAATAGTTGTTCAGAAGATGGGTTCCCACATTATTTCATGTCGATTGCTTAAATCGAAACTGAGTTATTACAATTCAATTGCCTTACTTCCCATTCTTTTGGAACACCGTTTTCTACATTTATTCTGTTCATAACTTCTTCACGTCGCCCTGGATAAGGCATTGGTCTGCGGTTTATAACTTCTTAACGTCGCAATGGATAAGGCACTGGACTAGGGTGCCTTAGAATATGGGTTCCATTCCCGGGGAGTCTTGGTTGTAATTTGTCGATATTTATTGAAAGATATTTGTGAATAAGCCTTAGAAGGAAGGCTTTTTATTCATTTGTACTCATTTTTGAGTACATGTCTTTTTAAAAAAATGAAACTTATATATTCGGAGCTATGATAAGCATCAAATTTAATAAAAAATTAGTATGTTTTACTGTTTTTTGTGTACCTATTTTTAACAGTGTGTGTGATAATAGTTTGAATCTTCCTAAAAAAAGTTCCAAAGAACAGAAAATTGTAAGAAAATTGTCAACAGTTATTTCAAATTAATGAAAGTTAAATCCAAGAATTATCCTAAAAAATTGGGTAGGCAATCCCTTATTAAGTTTAACCTTATTGTATTGTAAGTTCTGGCTTGTGAATACCTTTTACGCTCGGGTTGGCCTGCTCATTCTTACGTCTTCAGTAATAGTGCATAGAATAAAACATGGGCTCTGTTTACCTAATCTTGTTTATTGACTCCGTTTACATTCGTTTTGAATTAGAAGCTCTAGATCTCTCTGCACTTGTCATAACTTCAGACTTCTTGGTGTCAGTTTGTTTGTCGTGATTTGATTTTTAACCCGTTTAGGCCCGGACGCAGAAACGCGGCGACGTGCATCATACGTCGCAGATTTTTTCAAATGTCTGCAGACAAATCGTTTGCAGATCTATATCATACGATTTTTTTATTCCTACACTACATTAGAGCATTTCCGTAGATTCTTTCTATGCTTGCTGAGATTCTATCTTTAATCATTGCTGTTATACTTGCTTATGACAGGTATACCGATAGTTGTATAATAAGTTAAATTGAAGACAAATCTTACTCACTTAAATGTTGTCGCAGACTGTTAAGAAATTTTCTGCTACTGCGCGTTTAGGATTAGTTATAGATTAATTACATATGCGTGGTCGGGTTAGAAGAGAGATGAGCTAGTAATTGGGGGATTGTGAGTTGGGTTTTAGTAGTTTCCTCCATTTCAAATAGTATGATCATGCATAAAAGTGTATTTCCATTTTCCTATATCGATTTCATTTATTCAGATGTATACAGCTAGGAAATCTCTTTTCTCCTGAAATCAAATTGGGAGAATTTCTAAAAGTACAGGACGACATCTTTGTTCATTTCCAAAATAGCACTTTTCTAAGCTTAAAAAAAAAGGGAGAAAAAATAGAATTTCTTCACAAGCAAAAGGCAAACTGACAAGACAAACAATCTGTAATGTGATTAGGAAGGTTTCTTCTCTTAAACTCTGAAATGTTCCGATCGATTTCAAGAAAAGTTCCCCTCTTGGAACGTTCGAGATTAAGTTCCTTAAACTCAGTTTTCCTAATCTTGTTTATGGACTGCGTCCACATTCATTTCGAAATGGAAGAATCTTCCCCCCTCTGTCTTTTCCTGAAATTTGTTCCTGGAAAAAATATAAATCTCGAAAATTCAATTGTACACCGCGTATTCCTTGATAAGAGTAAAGTGAACAGTAATCAAAAAGCGCCAAGCAAATTTAGTGCCATAGAAAAAATACAATGTGATCTAGGGTTACAATTTATTAACCTTTGACATTCGATACAACGGGCATTGATTGTAAATATAGCTATAGTGGAAAACTTTTTAAGCTTCAATAGAATGATTAACAGTGTATATCATTTAAAGTATTTTCTTATAAAAACTAAACAATTAATTTTTAAGTACGAATTGTTAATATTTAGTAATACTGGAAAATGTGTAATTTAACATAAACATAGACTTACCACTTTGAAATAGCTTGATAAAACTCAGATTAATTTTATATTTTACCATTCTAGGGAACACTTTTCACCAATCTAAAAAAACAAATCAGCACTTCCATTTTATAATTTGTACCTAAAGTTTGCATCAATTTGATAAAAAGTCAATAATTTTTTATTTCCAAAATGTTTAGATGAATATTTCATGAAGTCATACATTTAAACAATAGTATTTACATTTCATATAGAAAATATAGTATTAAATTATCTCACTGCATAATTATACCAACTGAACAAACGTTAAAATTTAAAATGATTACTAATATTTTTTTTAACTAAAGAACGAATTTAATAAATATATGAAATATAATTAGTATCTAAAAAAAGTGTTATGATAATTTACTGTATATCATTTACACGATTTAACCCCAAAGTTTTTAAATATTAAAAATCATATTACTTATCAAACAAGAAGTTTTATATTAATTGCTTTTCCTAACGGTCGTGTTTATACGACGTTTTCTGTTGTCGGATCGTTTGATGTTTCAAAATAATAATTAAAACAAATACTCTAGCATCTACTTGAAGCAGTCCAAATCATAAAAACCAAGAGGTACTCAAAAAAATTTCATAAGTATTTGTAAATAAAATTATTGAAAAATAAAATATGCAACACCCGTCAAAACAAGTCATACTACAAAAAAAATTAAATTCAGTTCGTTAGTAGAACAAATATTTTTCTTCTTAAACATTCTTCTAAAATTTCTTAAACATTTACCCTTTGATCAAAAGTTTTTTCCCCCCATGATTTCCTGTAATTAACGAGCACAAACTTTACCACTTTGTTTGAAATGCGAGTTTTAAATTGAGCCTTCTTAAAAACTCTTTTTTAAAGTTTGTAATCGTACCCTAAGTCTACAGATTAAAGTTAATTGCTTTGAAAATTACTGACTTGGTTCATTATTTTAAGCTAAAAAAACTGAAAATGCCCTGAAGCAGTTAAACACTATTTGTTATTAAGCCTAAACATGGATATATTAGAAATGTTTATAAAGATTCTGAAACTTAGAATATTATACTGGTAAGACTTCTAATTTCATAAGTTCTGTTTTCTTTCTGATCAGTTTTGAGACCAAGAAGTTTGGATTATAAAAAAAAATTCCATAATGTAGCAATAAAAATAATTTTTAATATTTTTCTTTTTGCACAATTTACATATAGATTATCAAATTTCTGTTTTTTAACTCACTGAACTCTAACTGTAACTTCTGGAACGCTCATAATCAGTACCTTCTATGGACGTGGTTGAAGCCATAATATAAGCAGCCATACACTACTCCAACTAATTTTTAAAAGTAAATTTGTGGGTTTTTTCCTTTTCAAGCCGTTATAAAAATGTTAAATATGTTTAAATATTTTATTTTCTACATATAGAATCAAATTGTATATTGCCAGAAATATAGTTTTTCTAATTGCTGCTTATCCACTTATTATTGGTTAAAATGCATTTCAAAGAATAGGCATTCAATATGGGTTCCAATGGAAAATTTAAAACAAAATAGCCAAAAGAATTACATTTCGGCATATTTTAGCATGAACAATATACGAAATATTGAGGTAGAAATGGAAATGGGGTACAGTTTTTTTAACCTTCAATTGGCTTCAAGTCAACAAACTGCCTTTCCCAATCCAGAAGTTACTGTTAGAGATCAGTGGTCATAACCAAATCGATACTGTGACAGTTTCTCTTTATTATTACTTGCTGGAGAGCAGTGTTTATTGTGACCTACAGACAGGTTATAATTTTCTGTTTACATAGGATGATGGTATTACCCCATATGACGTCATCCCCCTCCCCCGCCCTTCCCTATTTAAATTCTAGGGTGTCAGATTAACCACCAGTAGATATTTTTTAAATACTACAATCTACACTGTAAAAAACTGTGCTTAAAAATGAGTACATGGACGTACTTGTTTTTTAAGTACAATTGCATCGTAAATGAGCGATGACGTACTCAAATTTAAGCAACCGTACTTTCGCAAAAATGAACAGTGTGGTTTAATATTGCTAATCTCAGCTTCTGTTCAAGCCATCTTAACAAAGCGACCCGACAAACATCAAATATTAGTTCAGAAGATGATTTTCCACATTATTTGATGTCGATGATTTAAATGGAAACCGAGTTATTACAATTCAATTATCTTACTTCCCTTCTTTTTGCACACCTTTTTACCATTACTTCGGTTCTTCGCGTTGGTTCGGTGGCCAAACGGATAAGACTGTGGACAGCGGTGTTACGACTGTAAGTTCGATTCCCGTTAAATCCAAGTTGTAATTGTTGGTATTTATTGAAAATGGTTTGTGTAGGAAAGCTACTGTGCATTTTTGAGTACATGATTTTTTTTTTTAATGAAACTTATGTATTCGGAGCTATGACAATCATCGAATGTAATCAAAAATGAGTACATTTTACTTATTTTTGAATAAGTAAAATGTAAATAATAAAAGGAAGGTTCTGTCTGTAGCACAAAAAATAACTACTTCCTGCGCACGGAAATGTCTGAAATTTTAAACATAAGCACTATTCAACGTCTAATTTTGCACCAGAAAGCCGGAATTTAAAAATTGTAGTTATTTATTTTTTAATTAATATTTAAAATTTTCATCCAATAGAAATCGTAGGGCCGTAGTGAGAGAGAACTGCCCATGGATTAGGAAAAAAACGAATAAGGAGGAAATTAGCTAAGCTTCTACAGCTTAGTCGGTAGAATGTTGCAACTCGGAACAATATTCTTTTAACCAGAGTGCATTCATTTCTGCTGATGAAGTTTTTTTGGTTAATTTAAGTCGCAATAGAGCTGCACAGAGGGCTATTGACGGCAGTTCGGGGCCTATGTCGCAGGAAAGACCCTCGAACGATTCCTCGTATTTTTTGAAACATGGTCAGATGACGAGGACAACACCTAGGCAGGCACCCCACGCAACCTCAATAGACGTCAGGACATTGGACCCGGATCTGATTTATCGTGCGGCAGTTCCGTATACATGCCAGAATATTTTTTTTGGATGTTCTGAACGACTTTCTAGTATTTTTGTAGCAAAATTGGCAACCCTCCGATCGCAAGATCACAACTTTTTTACTTTTCTTTGTCAAGTCCACCTCTCGGATTCGAACTAGCAATCTTCCGATTACTAGCTGAACGCCTTCATCCACTGGGCCACTTGATGAAGGGAGATGTATCTCCCGAAATATGTCAGTATTTTATGTAATATTATAGCGTAGTTTTAAGGATGCATTTGTATTTTCATATTCTTAAAGCAATTTGTCTAGTTTTTATCTTACGTATTCTTATAGCTAAATTAATAATTTTAAATTACAAAAACAAAAAAAATACGATCTTTACCACTAAAAACAGGCACATATAATAAACCTCAACAGAACTCTGCAGCGTGGAATAAAATCCACACTGCATACCAAAACGAAAATAAAGTTCTAAGCAAAAAAGTCAGATGCAAACTTTCTAAGCTTTATTATCTATTTGTAGGGGTTTCTAGATATGTTCAGTGGACAACCATAGGCCCTTGAAAAACTTCCCGATCTATTCAAAATTCTTCTTTCTTGGCGATTTCAAATTCCAGTCCACATTCAGAGTGCATTTAGCTCGAAGCACCGCGGTTTTATTGGCCCATTACGAAACCTCACTCCAAAAAGGATTTGGTACGCGCTGCAGATTTTTGACTCGCCGACATAGAAAAGGCAGTTTCGAATAGGGCGGCTTTCGAATTCTACATTTAAGAGCTCGAAATTTGTAAATAGGAAAAAGGTTTCAGGGTATTTTTGTATGAGTTTGCAAACATATAAATAAGACTTACACTCTGATATTTGTGACATAATTATATAATGCAAAAGATGCAATCGTATTGGATTGTTTGGTCATTGTTTTAATAGTTTCTACCTTTTCAAAGTAATACTTTCGATATATGAACGGAGCCCCAGTTGCTCAGTTGGTAAGGCGTTCAGCTACTAATCAGAGGATTGGTGGTTCTAATCCGTGCGATGGACTTGACATAGAAAAGTAAAAAAGTAGTGATCTTGCGATCGGAGGGTTGCCAGCTTCGCTACAAAAATACTAGAAAGTCGTCCAGAATATCCAACAAATTATACTGGCGTGTATACGGGACTCACGATAAATCTGATCGGGGTCCAAAGTCCCGACGTCTATTGAAGGCGTTGGGTGCCAGTTCAGGTGTTGCCTCGTCATCTGACCATGGTTCTAAAATAACGAGGTGCATGTATGAATGCGTGTGTGAATGTGTATGTGTTCCCGGGTCTTTGGTTCGAGATTGACCCCGAACCGTCGCCAATAGCCCACTGTACAGCTCTAGTGCGACGTTAATCAACAAAACCAAACCGATATATGAACTGATCAATTGGACTTGTAAAATGAACAGTGTTCACATATTCAATTATTGTGGATCTAGTTTAATAAGTATAATATAATAGACATTTTGATTGTTATTTTATGGTTGGTTGGTTGAACTAACGACACACTCACTAGAGCAATGGGCTATTGGTAGCGGTTCAATTTCTATTCAGAAATAAAGATCCGAGAACACTTTCACGTTATTTTCACCATGGTCAGATGATAATACCTGCACTGGCACCCCACCCACTTTCCATAGGCGTCAGAACTTGGATCCATGACAGGTTTAACACACGGCATGACACAGAAATGTTGTATGAATTACCTAACAAATGTTGGTTGGTTGGTTTATATTGCACTAGAGCTACTCAGTAGTCTAATAGTAATAGTTAGGGACCATTCCCTAAGTGATAATTCTTAGAACATTGTCTCTAAATTGAATCCCGGTGAGGTAAGGAGGACAACGCCATGATTAACTTGAGTCTATTTCAGTTACAAGATATTTAACGTGCTCCAACCCCCTGTATAAAGAAACCCCAATTGGACACATATATGAGTTTGACCCTCCAATCTCGTGTCTCTTAGTAAGGCTATCGCAGTCCAGTAAATATAAACTGCTTTGGTATTTAAAATGGTCCATATTATGGAAAATAAAAGCTAAATTTTATATTATGGAGTTTCTCATTAATGTTTATCAATGTAATCCTTAATAATTACAGCATAGAGAAGACAATATTTTCATTTTCAGATATGCAACGGAAAGAATTAGCTCAACTGCAATTCTTAAATAACCTTGCTGGGGTAGGAGAACTTACAACTCAAAATCTTCACTGTATTGATCCTTTTCCTACAAAACAAAGGAACTATCAATCTTCCTTCAATACCCATACTATTTATTAATTCACCACCATTAATGCATCTACCATCAGCCCCAAAGTACTTTAAAGCTACTTAATCTTTTGCTCCTTTCCAGTTCACCCCTAAAAAACACCATTTTCATATAACTTCCAAGTGCCTATCACAGTCCCTCTTAACGCTTCCCAGATCTCCTGAAAAATATTACGAGGCCAGCCTCCTGAAAGACAAAGAAATCGAAGAGAAGGCAACGAAAGACAGAAAAAAAAATAGAACAACGCATCATGTTTTATGGAAGTTCTTCGCATCAAATGCATTTAGGCGCGAAACCTACAGGCGCCTATATCTTATCCTAATTCTTCCAGTACCTTGCCGAAGAGGATCCATCTCTTCCCTTTGCACGTCATTCCTTTTCCATAATTCATATCCCTTTCACTTTATTCCTTTTACTCTTTCTTGACTTTTCTTCCCTTTTTTTCAAGGGACTCCCGTGTATTTTGTAGGCTTGGCGAGAACGTGCCAAGTTTCCCCTTTTTTTTTCCCTATCTGTATTCTCTTTGGAAGGGAAAGGTTTTCTGGTGTTGTTCCGGTTCAAGTTTTACACCTTCGCTGTGAAGTTTGGGATATAGACGGGTTCGAGGGTTTTTGGTTGACTTTTGTTTAAAGAGTAGGGAAGGGGTTTTCATTTAGTAGACGGTAAAGGTTAGGCTCTTTTTGAGATTATGTGATGAGAATTTAGATAGGTTTTTTTTGTAAGGCTTTAAGGTATAAATCTTGAGATGGAGTCTTGAGAATGGAATTTATTTCTAAATTTGGGGTGTCATTGAGTTTTCACAGACGTATCAAATGTCATATTTACTTTATCACATAATACATCGAAATAAGTTTTATAAAAATATATGATATAAAGTTTATCTTTAAAATAATAAAATAAATTTAGGTTAAGTATAAATTAAATCAGTGCAGCCATACTTTTAAATTAAATTGCTTTCATTACGAATTTAAGATGATTCTTTAACCCCTTCTAAGAAGGGGTTAAACATCTTAGATAAAAAATTAATCTTAGATATTAGGAGGGGGGGTAATTACCCCATATACCCCCCCCCCTCCCCTCCCTTGATCTGCGCTTGCCCTTCTTGATCGTTTTTTTTCCAATAGTTTACATTTGTTTTCAAGACTTTAAAATGCCTTATTGTATATTTTAAACTTAATTTTAATTGCATGATCTGTAGGCCTCTATCTGTTCTGTCCTTCAATCATAGATCCTTCATAGTAGAGAAACGCATCTTTGTAATATTGCTAACATCAAAGTGAGACCAACATGTATGGCCTCAAACACGCGGTAAATTACGTCATTCCATTCATAAATTTTCACTGTTACACATTTCCCAAGTCATCATCCAATCACGATAATTTTTTCATTCATAATTTTGAAAAGAAGTCGCGTGTCTGAGGCCATTCGGACTGAGATGTTGGTTTCATGATTATGATGTCATATTCGCTCTACTATAGTCCATTCATGTTCGAAGGTTCTGTCCTTTTAATCCTTTGTCCGACTTATCCTGCACATTATTTAGGTTTCCTGGAAAACATACGGTCAGATAATGCTGAACGTATGACATGCTACTCAAACCCAGAAAGTATTAAAATTTTGAAGTTAGTATAATCTGCAACTATATTTCCGGAATAATTCTAAACTCATCAATAAATATCGACTATGGCATTTGATGTTGCATTCTCATAGCGTGGGAACTTTGGAAAATGTAAATGTTGTCTTTGATGGAATATACAGACTGCCATTTATCTTGAATCAAGATATTGTAACGTGATGTTATACACAAAATCTTAATTTAATGGAAATATGGCCATAACATATTTATAACAGATACTACTTCTGTTTATTTTAATCAATGAATGTCATAGCCTGTACCCACGATCAACTTAAAAAAATAATAACGTATAAAGCTAGTAAGTAGCAGTGTTCACTCTAGAAATAAAAAGGGGCAGGGCGCTGTTGGCAGTAAAAGGGCACCCCGTTTTTGAAAAGGCACTTCTTGTTTTTAAAAGAGCACTTTTTTCCAATAAAAGTTTGGGATGGGCGTGGCCACCCGTTAATACATCCGGCCCGTGACCAAACAAGTTCCGATTTGTTGATTGATATTGCGCTAAAGGTGCATATTGGGCTATTGGTGACGGTTCGGGGCTTATTTTGAAGGAAAGACCCGTACAAAATTGATGTCTTTTTATGAAGATACTACTTAAATCCAAAATTTAACTTTTAAAAATGAATGTTTTTGCTAAAAACCAAATCTGTAAATCTGTATCTGTAGTTGACCTAATCAGACCCCTTACAAAACTGATGAAAAGGTTACTTAAACCTAAAATTTAGTAATAAAAGTCCAAATATTGTAAAAAACCATCTTATCTTTAAATTTTTTTTATCATTTCATATGCGGATACATGCAACCCATAGGATTCGTGGAATGCCTTGTGCTCGAAATTACCGCGGAATCATCGCGATTGCACAACACGCTTAGTTTAAAAGGAGTTTGTTTTTCTATTGTCATAATTCACTTAATTCCAATTTACACACATTATTTTTAATCGATACCTTTTTTAAAAACAGCTAGGGAATCAAGGACTCTTTTGCTTGACTGAAAAGGGCAAGAGGGGCGGAATTTTTTCAAAAGAAGCATAAGGGCGCTATCGAGATGAAAAAAGGGCGAGCAGGGCGGAGCGCCCTTCAAAAAACGCCTAGACTGAACACTGAAGTAGTTTTAAATAAAAAAGGAATACATATTTTAAATTTTAATATTCAATAAATACTTACATATTTAAACGTAACGTGAAAAAAAATAAAGCAAACTTTAGAAACTTGTCAGTATGACACCATATTGAAACTATGGGAAAAATTAAATTTTATATTTGTATACTATGTTATTTATTAGTAAGCAAAATAAATTCAATTGAAAGTAAAAAAAAATATTCGGAATGTAAAATCGCAACATTTTGAGATTTTTTTTTAACACAAATGCAATTTTTGAGCTTTAATTAAAAAAATCATTAAAATTGGTCCCCGATTTCTTGGAAAGAAAAAGAACTTTCACTCTACAGTGAAAATATAATTAAATGTAAATTATTATAAACCAATAATAATGATATTTTACGGTAAGATTATTGTGCATTTCGCCAAAGCTTTTTTTTTTTTTTGGATCGCCAGCTTTGTTGACAAAAGGTCAGGGATTACAATTTCTAAAATTCGTGAGTTGAACCATTTGCTAGCTGTAACCAATTAGGGACTATAAGTAAACATGCGTGTAATATTTGCTCTGCGAAAGTGCAGCCCAGAGTTGAAAAATTTATATGAAATCGTTTTTGGCGACAGTGATTTAGACGCTTTGGCGGTGTGCCCACGTTAAGTTTAACGGATTTTATATCTTACGTATTATGACATAAAAAATTATGCTTACATTTTATTGGAAAACATAATGGTATATCCTTTGAATTCGGATACAGAATTCAATGAATGTCATAAAAGTTGACGTTTTGTCTTCTTAATTTATTTATTTGTATCCGCCACTGCCGTTGGCAACAAAAATAACGATTACGTGCTTATTTTCAATTTTAATCAACTCGGCAATGGCAACAGAATCTGAACTTTCAAAAACAAACTCATCCTTGTCGTTTCACTTTTTAAACTAAGCGATTCAAACAGAGGCGCTTGTCAAAAACATATCCTATTTTTCATACACACCTTCATCGACTCTCACACTTAACGCAAACAACAGCGGCCATGGACGGAGGGCCGATCCATTCCAAGGACGACGAACTGGACTCTGTTCGTGGACAATACCGACACAGGTCTGTGAGTCCCGGTCTTAGGAGGACATCAAGAAGGGCCATGGACGAAGAATCGATCAATTCCGACGATGACGAACTGGACGATATTGTTCGCCGTCGCAGGTCCCCGAGTACTGGTCTTTGGAGGACATCAAGAGGGGCCATGGACGAAGATTCAATCTATTCCGAGGACGATGAACTGGACGCTGTTGTTCGCCGACGCAGGTCCAAAAGTCCAGGTCTTCGGAAGACATCAAGAGGGACTATGGACGGAGGACCGATCTATTCCGAGGACGACGAACTAGACGGTGTTGTTCGCCAACGAAGGTCTCCAAATCCCTGTCTTCTGAGGAAATCAAAAGCGGACATTACTGCCCAGAAACAGGGGCAGTCAACTTCGGGAGGCTTGAATCACCAGGAGGTGGAAGGAAAAAGGCAGTGGACCGTAAGTTACGACAACCAGAACTTCATAAGAAGCCAGATGAGCGAAGAGGTCTTGCATCATCTTCTGGACGAGAAGAATAAAAGAAGGGACTCCGATAGAATATGGAAGAAAGAGGGAAATAAAAGATAGTTTTGTGTCATCGGGGAATCTGCAATGTTTTGAGATTGATTTCAATATCAGTTATATTCTATGTCTATTTTTTTAAGTTATATATACAATGTATTTGAACAAATGGAATATTGCCGTTAAATTTATTAAAAAAATACGAAGAATACGTTACCGACTGTTGAAAACCTCCTTTCACTTAAACTTTGAAGTAATACAAGAATAAATGGTTAAACTTAAGAATACCCGTGCACTCCGCCAAGGCGTCTAAATCATTGCCCCTAAAGACGATTTCAGTGCCATTTATTTCCTCAATACTTACATGCCACATGTTACCAGCTACATAAATTAATATATAGGAGAAACCTGAGCTGGTTGGCATAGTTTTTGGTTTTTAATTTTTTTTAAACATATTATTGGTTTAACTTACTTTAAGTTTAAAAATTGTTGATAAGACAAAAGGTATTTTACTGCAAATTAAACATTTGCAAAATGTCCAATAATATTCAATGAGTTCATAATTAATGTTATCACTACTCGCCCAAACTATGCACACCTGCCGCATAGCTGGTACAAGTTGAGGAACCACTCCCACTCGGTTTAAATTGGCATTCGCTCGGTAAGACTTAAGAGTACATATCGCCAAAGCTGTTTTTTGATCGCCAACTTTGTTGACCAAATGTCGAAGATTGAAATTTTTAAAACCCCTAAATTGGAACTATTTGCTACTCCTAACTAAAAAGAGACTATAAATAAGCATGCATGTAAAATGTACACTACGCAAATATTGCACTGGGTTGAAAAATTAAACTAAAATCGTCATTGGCGACAGTGATTGGCAGAATTCCTTGGCAGAGTTCACACGTATTCTTATTTTGAACTCATTCACTCTATTTACCTTCAATATGAGCAGTAACAACAATTTTAATTGTGGCGGGGAAAAGTTTTATTCTTTCGTTTTTACCATGATATGTTCTCATTATTATCTGCCGTGGCCGAGTGGATAAAGGCGTCAGTTGGGAATCGGAGAGTTCCTGGTTTGATCCTGTGCGACGGACTTGACTAAGAAAAGTAAAATGGTATTGATCTTGTGATCGGAGGGTTGCCAGCTTCACTACAAAATACTAGTAATGTCGTGCAGAACATCCACAAAAAAATTATCGGCGTGTATTAGGGACTGGTGCACGATAAATCTGATCGGGGTCCAAAGTGTATTGAAGACGTTGGGTGCCAGTTCAGGTGTTGTCCTTGTCATCTGACCATGGTCCAAAAATACGAGGCATCGTTCCCGGGTCTTTCCTTAGAGATAGGCCCCGAACCGTCGCCAATAACCCACTGTGCAGCTGTAGTGCGACGTTAATTAACAAAACCGAAACCCAAACCATTATTATCTGCGATAAAAAAATATATTATCTATATATCAATGGAAAAAAGGAAAACATAAATAATCGATGGGAGACAAATTAGAAAAATAGTAGGTTATACATGTATGCATTAAGCATTAAACAATGCATTTATATAAGACAAGATTTAGTACGACCCCAAATATATTCAATTCAATTCTAATAGATATGATACAATATGTTAACTAAAATTTAATTTTAATGAAATCCCATTCTTTTGGGGATGGTAATAATACGCTCGGCTTATCATAACCGTAAATAAAACAAGTTTACGAATTGCACTCCTTACATGTTCCAAACAATACATCACCCTAATGATGACCTCTTTTCCCTAGAATATTCTATTGAGTGCCATGTAAATATTTTCGCATCAAACCTTCCTAAACGAAAGGCACACAGTTTACAAAACAATTTTTAATTACCATCCCAACCAATCGATCTATTCCAAAAGGCAAACGACCCTCCAGGATTCGATCCCTTCGCCCGGAATGAACAGTTATCGGCGATTCCTGATCGATGCACTTTTCGCACGAAATATCCCGTGGAACTTTCCATGGTGGGGTGGATGTTCATTAGGTAGAGAGCCCGGGGAAAATGTTCCCTTCCACCCCCCGAACTTACCCTAATTACGGTTTGTAGGTAGAGCCCCCCTGTGTTTTATGGAGTCCCGATCTGCCCGAATGAACAGATTACGAAGCTACGTGCTGTCCCCTGAAGCTAGTGCTACGGAATTGGATGCATAAAAACAAGAGTTTGCAGAGAGCAGTTTAAACCACCGATTTAAATGTATCTTGAGGGGGGGGGGGGCTAGTGTGTGATGTTTGGGAATGTAGATGCGATTACGATGAATAAGACGGTTGTGGACTTAATTGAGGTCTGCTCCGTTTTGGTGATTGAGTTTAAGTTGTAAATTATGTTAAAATGTACTTAAAAAGGTAAATTTTTATTAAATAAGTCTTAGCTTAAACTTTTTGGTCGTGCACACAACCACATCAGGTTTCTACATAATTTTTTCAGTAAAGAATAGTAACTATTAGGGTAATATAAGTAAATTGCATAAAAATACTCCATATTTGAAAAATTATATATATATTTTTTGAAATTCCCGAACATTGTTTTACACTACGCTACAGTATTATAAAACTTCAGAAGAAAATAAGTAAATCTTCCATGGAAAAAAGCTTTTATAAAAGCTTTTACCATAAATGGATGGTAAATTACTATATTACATTTCAAGTTATCTTAAACAGAGTATGTTTGTTTAGAGTAGAGTCATGTTTGCATTCGCTCCCTGGTATTTCTCCAACAATCAATCCTACGATCTGATAAATTACTGATATTAAATTTGTACCAGCTGTTACTAGTACCGGTGATTAGCTGTCAAATTTAAAATTGAGGCGGGGGGAGTAACTGTAAATTAATAATATGAATGTGTCTTTGAAAAATATAAAACTACAAAATATTTTACCGCTACGAAAAATATTTATTTAGTAATTAGTAGTAGAAGAAATGTATTTTTTCGTTGATAATTCCTTAAAACTACACTGTTAAAAATAGGTAATCAAAAATAAGTCAAATGTACTCATTTTTTAATTCATGGCTCCAAACACATAAGTTTCAATTTTGAAACAGACATGTACTTAAAAATTAGTACAATGGGTACAAATGAATAAAAAGAGAAGATGCTAGCATACATAAACTGCCTTCATAATTCCCGTTTAATAAATATCGACAATTACAACCAAGACTTACCGGGAATCGAACCCAGATCTGTAGCTTTCAAGAGTCTTATCCGTTAAGCTACCAGTGAAGAAGTTATAAACAGAAGTTATGTTAAAAAAAAGTGTGCCGAAAAAATGGAAAGTAAATTATTTAATTGTAATAACTCAGTTTCCACTTAAACAATCAACATCAAATAAAGTGGAAAATCATCTTCTGAACAAATATTTTAAGTTTGTCAGGTCGGTTTGTTAAGATGGGTTGAACAGAAGCTGAGGTTAGCAATATTAAATCACACTGCTCATTTTTGCGAAAGTACGATTACTTAAATTTGAGTACGTCATCGCTCATTTACTATGCAATTGTACTCAAAGAAAACCGAGTACGTTGATGTACTCATTGTTAAGCACCTTTTATTACAATGTACAGTAGGAGTTCAAGCTGAAAATTATTAGTAAACATATATCTTTAAAATATATAATTAAAAACTTTTGGTAGTAAGTAACATATCGCGTAAATTAGTATTAAAATTTTATTGGCGGATAAATTATTACCTTTCACGAAACATGTGCTGTAATTCATAAATTAGCACAGCCTTTTTCATTGGGTAGCAAAAGAAACATATGTATTGCATAGTTGCTAGAAAATACACAGAAAAGTATATGGAGAATAAACTTAAATTCTCTTGGCTTAACAAATTATTAAAATATTTACATATATATATATATATATATATATATATATATATATATATATATATATATATATATATATATATATATATATATATATATATATATATATATATATATATATATATATATATATATATATATATATATATATATATATATATATATATATATATATATATATATATATATATATATATATAAATATATATAAATATATATATAAATATATAAATATATATAAATATATATATATATATATATATATATATATATATAAATATATATATATATATAAATATATAAATATATATATATATATATATATATATATATA